>JARQOC010000001.1:371028410-372388783 GCA_033576535.1 Allobates femoralis | reverse complement strand
TGTCATTTCCTTATTTCCTGCTGTATTTTGTATTTAAAGGGAACCTGTCACCTGGCTTTTGCCATACCATCTGAGAGCAGCATAATGTAGAGACAGAGACCCTGATTCCAGCGATGTGTCACCTCCTGAGCCGCTTGCTGTCATTTTGATAAAATTTGTGTTTTCTCTGTTGCAGATTTAGCAGTCTGTGAATATACCAGTCCACTTGGCAGCAGGCCAAGTAGACTGCTAATGATAATCTCCAGCTGTTTAAACAGTGATTTTATGAAAACTACACTGAGCAGCTCAGTAAGTGACACATCGCTGGAATCAGGATTGCGGGTCCTATATTATGCTATTCTCAGATTAGGTTGCAAAAACCTGGTGACAGGTTCCCTTTAAATGTCTTAGTAACTAATAATAATAATATAATAATTATATTTAATAATTTATATAGCGCTATTAATTCCATAGCACTTTACATACATCAGTAATGCTGTCTCTCTTGGAGCTCACAATCTAAATATCCTATCAGTATGTCTTTACAATGTGGGAGGAAACCGGAGTGCCCAGAGGAAACCCACGCAAACACGGGGAGAACATACAAACTCCTTGCAGATGTTGTCCTTGGTGGGAACTCATTTGTAATATTGTTTGATGAAGGAGCTTTGAAAGCTTACAAATATACTTTTTTGGTTAGCCAATAAAGGTATCACTCCTATAATACTTTTCTCAACTTTTTTTGGGACTTATGTATTTACATCTCTTTAAAATGCAAATACATTAATATAATTTAGACAATATGATTTTCTGGATTTTATTTTTAATATTCTCTCACTGTTAAAATGAACCTACCCTTAAAATTATAGATTGTTCATGTCTTTGTCAGTGGGCAAACTTACAAAATCAGCAAGGAATCAAATAATTATTTCCTTCACTGCATACCTGGAAGGAGACCAGGATAGGGACATTAGTACATAATTTGGGAATATTACCCCATAAATGTGTCTGCAGCAGGCACAGCATAGCAGTGAGTCATGACCACATTTTTTGCTTCAATTTTTTTCCTTATTTCTCCTCTAAAACCTGGGTGTGTTTTATGGTCCGGTGCGTCTTACAGTCTGAAAAATATGGCAGACTATTTTTAATGACCTGATAAGTAAAACTGTAGAATTCAATGAACGTGTACTTAATTTTTCTCATGATATATATCAAAATAACCAATTATAGAACAAATTTAATTTTATTTATTTAAAAAAATACTAAAAACACAACTGCTAGTTGGTTATATTTAGGAAGAAAATAATGTCCAATTCATCACAAAAAACATATTACCGTAGTTAAAACTAAAACAAATTAAAAAAAAATAACAAGACCAATAGTTCTAGCAACCTGACCAGTACGCCCAGGAAAAAATGAAATAGTGTACTGATTATTAAAGCCCAGGAAGCATATAGGGGGAAGGAGTTAATCTTATGTAAAAACAGCAATGTACTGAATTTAGTAAACTGTCAACATTCAGAATATATTGCTCACAGGTCCTAGCTGCGTAGGTTGATGGCCAAGCTGTGTTGTAAGTGAGTGAATAACTGTTTTTGACAATATAAAAACATGCAGATACTGGATTTCAAGCTGTGAAAAAAATAGTCTGCATTCCCCGATGAAAGCACAACACTGTGATGAAAGTTTCTCCAACATTGCTAATTTCTACCTCATTTAAACCCATTCATCTTTCTTTGTGGTCTCTGACTGCAAGAGTTTATTGTTTAATAAAGCATGTGAAGAGTTACGGTCAATGAGCTAAGAAATAATACTTATTATACGTGATTTTCAGGGAAATTATGCCAGTTCGTGTAGCCATAACGATAGTTCTCATTCCAATATCACCAGTAATAATTCACCGTTCCATTTACTGGTTTTGACTACAAGGTGCAAGCTCACAAAACATTAATACAAAGTGTTAATAGGAGGTGTTCCAGAAGCCTATGGTGATGAATGCATAAGCTGAAAGCTCCCGCTATTGAGCTACCTGTAAAAGCTTTATATTTATACATCAGCCTTAAATGGGTTGCCCCTTTCATAGAATTTCAGTTCCTGGGCACAGTTTTCTATTAAAAAATAAGCAGTTTACTATCCCTCCCTGGGTAACCCAATGAGTCTTGTCCATTGCTCCTGGTATCTGATACTGACTTTAGTGTTGACATGCTGATCTGGCATTTAAGAAGCCTGGCTAATGGAGCCCACAATCTATAACAGAATCTGCGTTCTAAAAACCAAGTAGTGCTCCTTCACATCTGATCCCAGCTGTGTGCAGAAACATTAGCGTATAACATCTTATGGGGTACTGCCACATTTGGTAAAAATTGTATAACAAATTCTCCTGTCAATTTGTTTGAATTAAAACTTTGAGGCCAAAGTAAAATTTTAGGGGAAAAACGTTACATTTTTCATTTGCACGGCCCAATCTAATAAAATTCGGTGTAGTTTTTGGGTTAAAAATGCTTACCACACCAATAGACTAATTCATTATGGGGTTTAGCTTGCCAAATGATCACATGTGGGTGTTAATGTATGTTTGGCAACTTAGTGGCTCTGCAAATGCAACACATTCTCCAAATTTGTTTTCCAAAAATTAACTTGCCATTTTATTTTCTGAGTTTTGCCATGAGCCCAAACATTAGTTGTTGACCATATATGGAGTATCCCTGGGTTTGAGAGAAATTGCATAACAAATTGTTTTCCCACTATTCATTGTCAAAATGACAAACTTGGGGCTAAAATAACATTTTAGTGAAAAAAAAATATATCAATTTCACATCCACATTTTAAAAAGTTCTTTGAAGAACTTATGGGTTCAAAATGGTCAACACACTTCTACATGAATCCCTAAATAGTTCTAATTTCCAAAACTAGGTCATCTGTGGGTTTTTTTTTAGCACCTGTCCATTCTGAGCCCTACTGTGTGTTCAAAGAAAACTTTTTGACTATATGTGTGGTATTGCCATGCTCAGATGAAAACGGGCAAGGCTGCTTTCACATAGTGTTATTTGGCCATCCATGGCTGTCCGTAAAACGGACAGCGACAGATCCAATTTGGCTACCATGTATCCCTATGAGCACGGATTGGTGCTCTATTGCAATCCAATTTGTGACGGATCCGATTCTGTCCGATTTATTGCTGTACCCAGAATCAGAGACTGCTCCGATTTTTGGCACAGTGGACCAAATCAGACAGAATCGGATCTGGCGCGATCCACGGCAAATAACATAGGGGCCTATGGAGCACAGGCCCGGGAAAACATCAGATCATTTCCCGGACTCAATTTTAGTGTACTGAGCATTCTCAGTAAATAAAACTGCTCTTCACATGGTACGTCACTTTCGCAATGTATATTCATACATTGCGGAAGTGAAATCAAACAAAGCAATTGTTAAAAATAAAAAAAAATATCCTCACCTTTTCGGCATGTCCCACGATGTGCGCCATCTACCTCCGAGCTTAAGGACCTGTGTATCAGCTGACCGGGCAGGGCAACCCGATCAGCTGATCGGTCATATGACTGCATCAGCTGAGCAGTTTAAATCGCGCGCCCGCCAAAACCGATTGGCGGGCGAGCAATTTAAACAGCTCAGCTGATGCGGCCATTTGACCGATCAGCTGATCTGGTTGCTCCACCCGGCCAGCTGATACACAGGTCCTTAAGCTCGGAGATAGATGGCACACATCACGGGACACGCCGAAGAGGTGAGGATCTTTTTTTTTTTCAACATTTTTTTCCAAAAATTCCAATATTTTTACAAATAAACACAAAAAATATCAGCCTAAATTTACTACTGACAAACTACGATGTATCATGAAAAAAAATTTCTAGAATCACTTGAATTTATTGAAGTCTTCCAGAGGTATTACCACATAAAGTGACACTGGTCAGATTTAAAAGATTTGGCCTGGTTATTAAGGTCATAATTGGCTCTGTCTGTAAGGATTTAAGGAAGAAACAAGAAGTATGTTGTACAAAAATACTAACAATTATTCCTTTATTGCATGTTGAAAATCCAAATAAAATATAGAATTACAATAAAATGTGTCTATGCTGTTAAAATTTTAATATTTTTAAACTTCTTCCCATTGGAGCCAATGTTCATTTGTGTATTTCTGTTTTTCCTCCCCTCTTCCAAATGTCATGGTGCAAAAATGGCAGTTCCACCATTGTTTTTTGGGTGGAATTGGTTCACTATGTCTAAAGAAACTACTTGGCAAAATATTTTTTCAGGGCAGCACTGATAGCTGCAATTCTGGTGTTTTGATATTTTTTTACTGTAGAAGTTAAATCTACTGTTTTAACAGACGAATGCACATACAAAATATTTTTATTTACTTTTTTAATCCTTACATCTTGAATTGGGAAAAAGGAAAAAGTGATTAAATCTTTATTTTAATTTTGTAAATTTCTTTTACATTTTTTAACCCCTTTCTGACCTATGACGTTGTACAACGTCATGGGCCGGTAAGGGGGGTCTGATGTGAGCTCCGGCTCGGAGTTAATATCAAACAGCCGACATCTCAGCTGATGTGATCAGCTGAGATGTCGGGCTAACAGCACCGATCCGGGATTCGATCGGTGCTATTAACCCTTTGGATCCCGCTGTCAATCTCTGACAGCGGGATCCAAAGGTGCCACGGTGGGGAACGCGGCTGTTCCCCACCTGCACCGGAGATCCCGCGATAGTATCGCGGGATCTCTGGCGCTCACGTGACAGCCCGGGGTCTTGGCTAGCCCCCGGATGCTGTCACAGAGCACTTCCGGGTTGTGGTTGGCAGTTCCTGCCAACCACAACTAGTCCGTAATTCTGAGAGATACAGATGAGTTGCAGCTCATCTGCATCTCCCAGAAGCGTTCGGACTGTGCAGCAGGGTGCCTCTCTAAGAGGCAGTGTAAAGCTAAAAATTTATTGATTAATAACGTTTAAAAAAAACCTGTAAAAAAAAAACACATAAAAGTTCAAATCACCCCCTCTTCCCCCAATCACAATAAAAGTATTAAAAAAATATAAAAAATACACGTTTGGTATCGTCGCGTTCAGAATCACCCGATCAAAATATTAAATCCGTCAATGAGAGCCGTAAACTCTAATGGAAAAAAAAATCCAAACGCCAAAATTAAATTTTTTTGGTCACCACAACATTGTTATAAAATGCAATAATGGGTGATCAAGACAGCGGATCCACACAAAATTGTGTCATTAGAAACGTCAGCTCAAGATGCAAAAAATAAGCCGTCACGCAGCCCCAGATCCCGAAAAATGAGAATGCTACGGGTCGCAGAACATGGCGCAAAAAGTCAGTTCTTTTTTTTTTATCAAACTTCTGAATTTTTTTTTATCACCTAGATACCAATAAATGTATACATGTTGGGTGTCTACAAACTCGAACCGACCTGAGGCATCACCCCTTCATGTCAGTTTTACCACATAGTGAACATGGCGACTAAAATACCCAAAAAACAAATGTGTAATTGCACTTTTTTTTTGCAATTTCCCTGTACACTATATGGTAAAATGAATGATTGCATATGAAAGTACAACTCGTTCTGCAAAAAATCAAGCCGTCATATGTCTATATTGACAGAAAAATAAAAAAGTTATGGCTCTTGGAAAAAGGGGAGGAAAAAACGAAAATGAAAAATGAAAAATTCCCGGGTTAAAGTACTTTTAGTTTTCTGTAATCTTTTGATCACATGCAATTACAAAATTAGTACTTCAATGTATAATGAAATTATAATTCTTTTAGCAGTACCAAGATGGCGGTCTTCAGCTGTATGGTAACCAACTAGAAAACTGCAACTTCAATGTTGGAGAAAGGAGTGGGGGGGGCAATGATTGCTGCAATGTACCCCCTACACTCAGAAATTAACCACTTAAATGCCGCTATCAGATATTCCTCACCAATTGTAGGAGTGTAAACATAGAAATGTGGGAATCAAGAGGTATACAAACCTGTCCTGGGACAAGAATGCTAAAATCAAGGCCACAAGTAAACTCTGTATGATGCTCCACAGTTTCAAGCAGTGCTGACGGTTTGGAAAAGTCCCACAACCTGTTGAGAAAGCGTATGTATTAGGTAAATGAATTTAAAAACACTATTCAAATGCATTTTGTTTAGGTAAAAGAAAATCTTCCAAGAGTAAAAGATGTATAAAAGAAAGTAAAGTCCACATGCATTACAATAACACTTTAAATGTGGCTATAATTATAATAATACATTTTATGAAGCACCAACATATTACGCAGCACTTTACAATTAGACTGGGGCAATGTACAGACAAGAACAATACAAAGTAATACATAGTTCATCAGTTACATGAAGGGTGAGAGCCCTGCTTGAAAGCTTACAATCTATAAGGACATAATGGGACACCCTTAGGACATGCTTGTAGGGCAGGGGTCCCCAACTCCAGGCCTTCAGGGCCACCAACAGAGCAGGTTTTCAGGATTTCCTTAGTATTGCACAGTGGTTGGAATCATCACCAGTGCAGATTATCACATTACCACCTGTGCAATACTAAGGAAATCCTGAAAAACCTGCACTGTTGGTGGTCCTTGAGGCCTGGAGTTGGGGACCTCTATTGTAGGATCTGGTTCAGCTATCATTATGATAAACAGGGATTTTTCATATGAAAATAGGAAAAGCTATCTTGCCTCAGAGCAGAACCCCAAAAGAGCAGCAAGACCCCCACAGATATTAACTGGGAAACAGGAGAGGAAAAGACACACACAGGCAGAATATAGAGTTCAGCAAAAGAGGCCACACTAGCTAGATAGTAAAGACAGGATAGAATACTATTGCGGTCAGTATTAAAATACTATCAAAAAATCCACAATAGCAGATAGTGTCAAAACTTACCCTGAGTCCACTAAGACTCACCACCCTCTATATCTGCAGCACTCTCGTGAATCAAACAAGAATAAAAAAGTACCAATACCAACAACACTGGAAATAGCAGATAACAGTGAATAGCAATTTCTGTCCAGGAAGAAAACTTCCTAACTGAGAGCAGGTAAACAAATATTCAGACAAAATTTCAAACCCACAACTCAGAACAAGACAAACTGAAAACAGATCGACAAGCACACAACATGTGCGCCACAAAGTAACAAAAACCATTCACTTATCTTGCAAGGATTTCAGCTGACCAGGAGAAACAAGGAAAAGGTGTGGACACCTCCAGGAACATTTACAACTGGCAAGGACTGATCAGCCTCCAACCACTATATAATCCAATCTGAACCTGACTGCCAATCATCAAGATCAGCTGTGGAACTCTCCAACACACAGCCAGTAGCATTATCAGCAACAACCACCGGAGGGAACTCACAACCAGAATTCTTCCTTAATGAATTCACAACAGTACCCCTATCCCCCTTGAGGAAGGTTCACCGAACCCTCACCAGAACCCCCAGGCCTACCAGGATGAGCCAGATGAAAACCATGAACCAAGTCAGGGGCATAAATATCCGAGGCAGAAATCCAAGAATTATCCTCCTGGCCATAACCCCACCATTTAAAGCGAACCTGTCCCCCCCCGAGACATCAAAAGCTAAGCTCCCCACCTTCTGCAGCACTAAGGCTGCATTTAGAGGAGGTGTATATAGCATTTTGTATGGCTATATCCAGTGAAATATGCACTTACATAACATTAGGCAGTTACCAAGACCGAAGACCGGGAGACGGGGTTTCCAGCGTCTGTGTGCCGCCCCTGTCATGTCCATCATACCTCTCTGTCGGGGATGGTGTTATGCCTCCACCCACTCCGCGCTCCATAGCCCGCACCTGCACTTTGATTTAAATTGCCCGGCATGCGCGGTGCGCGCTGCCCGACAACTTCCTGGTCCCTTGGCAGTGGATTATTCATTTTCCTCACTGCGGGGTGGCAAATACGGCGCCTGCGCATTTGCAGCGCTGCTAAAGCCCACCTCTGACTGCCTCTCTCCTCCCTCCTCATATCGCCGGATCCAAAAATAGAAAATGAAACTGAGGACCCGGCACAGAGGAGGAGAGAGGCAGCATCGGATCCACAAACTATGTGCCTGCTGTAAAACTAAAGAATGAAATAAACCGAACTTTACCCATCCATACACACAATCCCTCTATCTATATCTATCATTTCATTTCTTTCTATCTTTCATTCTATCTATCTATCTATCTATCTATCTATCTATCTAAAAAAAAGTGGGTCAGGGAGCAGCATAAACAGCTGAAAAGCAGGTGCAGGCAAATCAAACCTTATCTTTAAAGGTTGTAGACAAATCCAGGTCTGGAGAAAGACTTGCAGCACTCCAAGTTCTCAATGTGAAAAGAACTTTCTTTATTTGGCCAGGCACAAAAAACATGCAACGTTTCAAGTCACAAAGACTTTTCCTCAGGCACAAGTGTCTCAACAGGAAATGCAGTTTATATATACAAACATTAGCATATTAAATTGACAACTAATTAGAGTCATTAAAAAGCAGAGAAACATCAATATTATATTAGTGGTTGTGCATAAATAAGTGACAACAATTAAAAAAATACAAAAAGATACAAAAAAATACAAAAAGACATTAGCAAATCAATCAGGTATATATGGACTGCATACAGTGTGAAAAACCTAATTTGAAAGGGCCATGCATAAGTGTACCATATTGCCATCATTATAGAGGCTTCATATGAATTTCTATATGAAATGGGGCCAGTGGTGCTGGAATTAAAAGAAAGTGGTGCATCTCAAAAATATTAATAAGTGTTATGGCTCAAGAGGCCATCAATCATTTAGATTTGAATCTTCTGCAAAATTGTGCAAAATGCAATATTAAATTAAGTAGACTTTATAAGTGTAAAAAGCTTTTAGCGCCATCTAGTGGCTGTGCTATATCATGTGCCATAAAATGAGACCATTCAGATGTATGGAATATATCAAGTAAATACATCAGTTCAGTGGTGTGTGGTTCTTTGGCTGAAACGAAGGGGATTTATATAAATCCTCAATACAAAACAGGGATTAAAACTGAACCAGTTTACCACTAAGATAAATAATATGGTCATAAAAACTAAAAATGTGTGTATATCATAATCGACAATACAGGTTACAGTGAAGTTGGTTCACACCAGTGCAAAAAATCATGTTATTAAACAAAAAATGGCGACCTATAAAACCGCAGAAGTGCAACTACAAGGTATATTATAAACCAACATCTTTATACGTGCACCACCAGAAAATTATCATTGATGAAGTAAAAGACAATTAGATAAAAAAAGGTATCACGCATGGCACTTTCAATTTCAGGGTGAGTCATGATAGGGTAGGTTTTTCGTCCATATGAAGTAGCCTGGAAAAAAACAAAGATCTGTTTCAGTACTCAAGTGTATTCAATTTTAAAAAAGCATAATTGCTTATACAGTAATATGATAAAAAAACAGTGCAAAATAAAATATCATAAAAACATAAAATGGAGAAAGAGGTTTAACATCATGGTACAAGGATCTCAAATCTTTCTTCGGCCAGTTTTACTCATGGGGTTAATTTATGATTGTGTTTAATTTATAATCTACATTAAGACCCCCTGGTTTTAAAGTACCTAACTGGTGTATCCAACGTAACTCCTTCTCCATCAGCAGTTTGTTGCGGTTGCCATTTCTTCTCAAAGGGGGGACACTGTCTATGATTCTACATTTCAAATCACTCTCCTGATGGTCGGCTTCAGTAAAGTGCTTGGAAACGGGGAGATTAGGGATTTGTTTTCTTATACTATATCTGTGTTGACCCATCCTCACTTTAAACTCTAACGTCGTCTCACCCACGTAATATAACCCACAGGGGCAATTCAGAAGGTAGACCACATGGTCAGAGGAACATGTATGGAATCCCTTTATTTTGTAGGTATTCCCTCTTTGTTCAAAAGTATTACCCTTGCGCATATAGGGGCAGTTTACGCAGCCATAGCATGGGAAACTACCTGTTCTCCGTTGGCCTGTAATTGTAGATTGTAAATCTTTTTTGAAGCTGCCAATATCAGCCTGTATTAAGGTGTCTCTCAAACTACGCCCTTTTCTGTAAGCCAGAATTGGGTTTTTTTTAAATTCATCAATTTCAGGAAGACCCCTAGACAAGATGTTCCAATTACCTATGATTGCTTTTTTAATTTCATCTGATTCATTACAGAACGTTGTCACCATAGGGATTCGTTTGTCTTTATTGGCAACTGCAGGTTTACCTTGGAGGGCGCGTTTTTGTTGTTGCTGTAGAACACCCTTAGGGTATCCACGTTTCAAGAACTTTTGTGTGAGCAGATCAGTGGTCTCTTTTAGCTCAATGGGATCGGATACGATCCTACAGACTCTTTGCATTTGCCCTTTAGGAATAGCCTTTTTCATGTTTTTTGGGTGATGGCTATCATAGCGCAGTAATTTATTTCTATCCGTGGGCTTAGTAAATAAGGAGGTTTTTATCTTGTTCTCTTTCAGAGTGACCTTCACATCAAGGAATTGGATCTCGTCCATAGAGTGGACCATCGTGAATTTTATTGTGGGGTCGATTGTATTTAGATAGTCAGAAAAACAATTGAGTTCATCCATAGAACCTCTCCAAAGGATGAATGTGTCGTCCACATAATCTCCACCAAAATGCGACATGTGCAAAGTGATGGGATGTGTAGACAAACTCCTCCTCTAATACGGTCATTACCGTATTTGCATATGATGATGCCATCCGTGCCCCCATCGCGACTCCCCGCAATTGCTTATAAAATTTATCACCAAAAAGGAAATAATTGAATTTCAGGCAAATTTCAAGTAGTTGGATAATCATTGTTTTACATTCAAGTGAGTATCCAGTGTTATCCAATTTCTTGATCACTGCTCTTGTGCCCCTCTGATGATCTATTGAAGTAAAAAGTGATACAACATCAAAAGAGACAAGAATGCAGTCATCTGTGACATCCAGGTTACTCAGTTTTTGCAGGAAATCTCCTGTGTCTTTAATATAAGACCCAGCCGCCGTCACAAACTCCATCATAATCACATCCAGGAAAATCCCAATGTTGGAAAAAATAGAGTCAGTGCCGGCGACTATGGGCCTACCAGGAGGATTAGTCAGTGATTTGTGAATTTTAGGTAACAAATATAGGACCGGAGTCCTCGGAAATTTCACAAGCAGAAAATCAAAAAGCTCATCATCAATAATGCCACCCATTTTTGCTTCATTCAAAGTATAAGAAATTATCCTTTCTATCTCAAATCCAGGGTCTCTGTCTAACTGTACGTACACCTCAGTGTCATTAAGCTGTCTCATTACCTCCTTGATGTAATCTTTTTTGTACATGACAACAGTTGCACCCCCCTTATCAGCGGGTTTGATAATTAAATCGCTGTCATTTGCAAGCTCTTTGAGGGCTCTATATTCTTTACTCAAGAAATTGGGTTCTTTTAACAAACTACTCTGCCTGTTTTTCAATGCTTCTATATCCCTTTTCACTGCTGTAATATATGTCTGAATTGCTGGTGAATCATCTGTGGGAGTAAAATCGCTTTTTTTGTACAATGAGAGGTCACGTAATGTAAGTTCGCTTGTTTTGGACCTTGTAACCGCACATTTATTACTAAACCAGTGCTTTAGTTTAATATTCCTGAAAAATCGGTGGAGATCAACTTCTAAACTAAACCAGTCAACATGTTGTGCCATCACAAAATTCAATCCCTTATTTAAAACATTAGTCTGATCAGTGGTCAGAGTTTTACTAGAAATGTTCACCACTAGGTTTAAAACCTCCTCCGTTTGTTGGGATTCCGTGTTTTGTCTCTGTTTCTTTTCACTTCTCCTGTGGCGCCGTCCTCCTCTTCTCCTTCTGGGGTTCCGTGTACATCTAGAAGAAATATTTTTAATCACAGGCAAATAACATGGTTGCTTCAATCTTTTCAAGCCCTTGTGTCTGCAAAATCTTGAGGAATAACCTTTTTTGTTGTTATCGCTCCATGTAACGGGGCCTTCTTTTTGCCAGTTATAAATTTGGCCAACTTTGTAATCTTCTACATCCCTGGCCCATTTTTGTCTCTTTGACTCTTCCAAATCTCTCCTGCTTTTCTCCAACCTCATCTGGATCAGGTCTTTGAACTTTATAAAATCCTCATCTTTCATAAGGGATTTAACCTGTTGCTCTATCTCCCTGTTTTCTTGACCCATTCTATCAATTTCATCTTGTAGATATTCAATATTCAATAACATAAGGTCCATGGCATATTTGTTAGATATTTTAGTAAATTTCTCACAAAAACTGCTGACATGAGAAAACAGAGTGGGGCATATGTTAGATCTCAATCCTCTGGGGATTCGCTTTGATCTATAATACTGCCCAAGCATGGATAAATGGAGCTCTAATGCAAGTTGTTTTTTGCAACCATTCTCATACTTGCGTTTAAGTCCGGCCACGGAGGGGATGCTCAGAAAAACCACCTCATCATCCAGGCCTTTGAGAATCCGCTCCTCGTCCTCCATGGTGTAAACCATTGTGCCAGGTTCCATGATGAAAAAAGTAAATGCAAAGCTCACAAAAAGAAGTGTAGAAAAAAAAGTGGGTCAGGGAGCAGCATAAACAGCTGAAAAGCAGGTGCAGGCAAATCAAACCTTATCTTTACTCACTTGAATGTAAAACAATGATTATCCAACTACTTGAAATTTGCCTGAAATTCAATTATTTCCTTTTGGTGATAAATTTTATAAGCAATTGCGGGGAGTCGCGATGGGGGCACGGATGGCATCATCATATGCAAATACGGTAATGACCGTATTAGAGGAGGAGTTTGTCTACACATCCCATCACTTTGCACATGTCGCATGTTGGTGGAGATATGTGGACGACACATTCATCCTTTGGAGAGGTTCTATGGATGAACTCAATTGTTTTTCTGACTATCTAAATACAATCGACCCCACAATAAAATTCACGATGGTCCACTCTATGGACGAGATCCAATTCCTTGATGTGAAGGTCACTCTGAAAGAGAACAAGATAAAAACCTCCTTATTTACTAAGCCCACGGATAGAAATAAATTACTGCGCTATGATAGCCATCACCCAAAAAACATGAAAAAGGCTATTCCTAAAGGGCAAATGCAAAGAGTCTGTAGGATCGTATCCGATCCCATTGAGCTAAAAGAGACCACTGATCTGCTCACACAAAAGTTCTTGAAACGTGGATACCCTAAGGGTGTTCTACAGCAACAACAAAAACGCGCCCTCCAAGGTAAACCTGCAGTTGCCAATAAAGACAAACGAATCCCTATGGTGACAACGTTCTGTAATGAATCAGATGAAATTAAAAAAGCAATCATAGGTAATTGGAACATCTTGTCTAGGGGTCTTCCTGAAATTGATGAATTTAAAAAAAACCCAATTCTGGCTTACAGAAAAGGGCGTAGTTTGAGAGACACCTTAATACAGGCTGATATTGGCAGCTTCAAAAAAGATTTACAATCTACAATTACAGGCCAACGGAGAACAGGTAGTTTCCCATGCTATGGCTGCGTAAACTGCCCCTATATGCGCAAGGGTAATACTTTTGAACAAAGAGGGAATACCTACAAAATAAAGGGATTCCATACATGTTCCTCTGACCATGTGGTCTACCTTCTGGATTGCCCCTGTGGGTTATATTACGTGGGTGAGACGACGTTAGAGTTTAAAGTGAGGATGGGTCAACACAGATATAGTATAAGAAAACAAATCCCTAATCTCCCCGTTTCCAAGCACTTTACTGAAGCCGACCATCAGGAGAGTGATTTGAAATGTAGAATCATAGACAGTGTCCCCCCTTTGAGAAGAAATGGCAACCGCAACAAACTGCTGATGGAGAAGGAGTTACGTTGGATACACCAGTTAGGTACTTTAAAACCAGGGGGTCTTAATGTAGATTATAAATTAAACACAATCATAAATTAACCCCATGAGTAAAACTGGCCGAAGAAAGATTTGAGATCCTTGTACCATGATGTTAAACCTCTTTCTCCATTTTATGTTTTTATGATATTTTATTTTGCACTGTTTTTTTATCATATTACTGTATAAGCAATTATGCTTTTTTAAAATTGAATACACTTGAGTACTGAAACAGATCTTTGTTTTTTTCCAGGCTACTTCATATGGACGAAAAACCTACCCTATCATGACTCACCCTGAAATTGAAAGTGCCATGCGTGATACCTTTTTTTATCTAATTGTCTTTTACTTCATCAATGATAATTTTCTGGTGGTGCACGTATAAAGATGTTGGTTTATAATATACCTTGTAGTTGCACTTCTGCGGTTTTATAGGTCGCCATTTTTTGTTTAATAACATGATTTTTTGCACTGGTGTGAACCAACTTCACTGTAACCTGTATTGTCGATTATGATATACACACATTTTTAGTTTTTATGACCATATTATTTATCTTAGTGGTAAACTGGTTCAGTTTTAATCCCTGTTTTGTATTGAGGATTTATATAAATCCCCTTCGTTTCAGCCAAAGAACCACACACCACTGAACTGATGTATTTACTTGATATATTCCATACATCTGAATGGTATCATTTTATGGCACATGATATAGCACAGCCACTAGATGGCGCTAAAAGCTTTTTACACTTATAAAGTCTACTTAATTTAATATTGCATTTTGCACAATTTTGCACAAGATTCAAATCTAAATGATTGATGGCCTCTTGAGCCATAACACTTATTAATATTTTTGAGATGCACCACTTTCTTTTAATTCCAGCACCACTGGCTCCATTTCATATAGAAATTCATATGAAGCCTCTATAATGATGGCAATATGGTACACTTATGCATGGCCCTTTCAAATTAGGTTTTTCACACTGTATGCAGTCCATATATACCTGATTGATTTGCTAATGTCTTTTTGTATTTTTTTGTATCTTTTTGTATTTTTTTAATTGTTGTCACTTATTTATGCACAACCACTAATATAATATTGATGTTTCTCTGCTTTTTAATGACTCTAATTAGTTGTCAATTTAATATGCTAATGTTTGTATATATAAACTGCATTTCCTGTTGAGACACTTGTGCCTGAGGAAAAGTCTTTGTGACTTGAAACGTTGCATGTTTTTTGTGCCTGTCCAAATAAAGAAAGTTCTTTTCACATTGAGAACTTGGAGTGCTGAAAGTCTTTCTCCAGACCTGGATTTATCTATCTATCTATCTATCTATCTATCTATCTATCTATCTATCTATCTATCTATCTATCTTTCCACCTATCTATCTATTTTATCCTATCTATCTATCCTATCTTATCCCTCTATCTATCCATCCTATATCCCTCTATCTATCTATCTATCTATCTATCCTATCATCATCTATCTATCTTCTTATCTATCTATACTATCTATCTATAACTATCATCCCTCTATGTTGATCCATTATCTATCTAATCTATCTGTCTTCTGTCTTATCATATCCATCTATGTATATCTATACTGTCCATCCATCTATATCGCGCCCCTATATATCCATCTTATCTATCCCATCTATCTGTCTGTCTGTCTATCTATCTATCTATCTATACCTCTATCTTTCTATCTATTCTTTATCGATCTATCTATCTAACATACTATCTATCTATCTATCTATCTATCTGTCTATCTATCCATCTATCAACCATCTCTCTATCCCTCTATTTATCTGTCTATCCCTCATCTATCTGTCTATTATCAATAATAAAATTTATTCATTTATATAAGCCATTAATTCATAGCACCATCTTTCATCTATCTATCATCTATCACTATCTATCTATCTATCTATCTATTATCATCATCCATCATCCTTTATTATTGTCCATCTATCTATCTATAGGCTCCGTCACACATCGACGACACGGACTGTCCAGCAGCGAAGGGGGAGTCGTGCACGCTTTGGCAACCCGGAACGTCGCGCCACGGATAGAGAGATAGATAGATAAAAGATGATGGAGGGATGGATAGATAGATGGAAGAGTGTAGATAGGTGCCGTCACACGCTACGATATATGTAAAGATGTCGTTGGAAAGTGCCTGATTTGGCATCGCTCCTACGACATCGTTGCATGTGACAGGTCCATCTGAACAGCGATAAGTGGACAGATCGTTATATACAGATATGGGAACCTGACCCCATATCACACGATGTCGATCATACAATCTGCTGCATTGCTCTGTGGGACACCGCCATAACCGATCTCCTGACCGATTTCTCCTATTCACATCATTGACGAGCATCAGTCCCTGGTTGTGCCAACGATCCCTGCACGTAACATCGCTGCTGCGTCCTGGACGTTATCTATACATGTGACATCTCACTAACATGTTGTTCACAAGCACACACCACTGACATCGTTATTGAGTTCCCACACAAAATCGTAGTGTGTGACGGCCGCCATAGATAGATAGATAGATAGATAGATAGATAGATAGATGGATAGAGTGATAAGGTACCGTTACACACAGAGATATCTGCGCAGACATTGCTTGTAACTCACTGGTTGCAGTGAAATCATGGAGACATTGTTCCATTTGTACACGCCAACAAGATGGAACTATGTGTCCATGATTTCACTGCAACCAGTGAGTTGCAAGCAATGTCTGCACAGATATCTCTGTGTGTAACGGTACCGATAGATAGATAGATAGATAGATAGATAGATAGATAGATAGATAGAGTGAGTGATAGAGTGAGTGATAGATAGAGTGATAGGGCTGCTTTACACACACCAACTTCTGAACAGATCTCTGGTTGCAGTGAAATCATGGACACATTGCTCCATTTGTACACAGACACAAAATGGAACAATGCGTCCATGATTTCACTGCAACCAGAAATCTGTTCAGAAGTTGGTCACAGAAGTTGGTGTGTGTAAAGCGGCCCACAGACAGATAGATAGAGGGATAGACAGATAGATAGATGGATGAACAGATAGATAGATAGATAGATAGATAGATAGATAGATAGATAGATGGATAGAGTGATAGACAGATAGATAGAGGGATAGACAGATAGATAGATGGATACATAGAGGGATAGATGGATGGATAGAGTGATAGATAGATAGATAGATAGATAGATAGATAGATAGATAGATAGATAGATAGAAGAATGGATAGATAGATAGATAGATAGATAGATAGATAGATAGATAGATAGATAGATAGATAGATAGATAGATATATGGAAAGATAGATGGAAAGATAGATGGAAAGATGGATGGATGGATGGATGGATAGATGGATGGACAGATAGATAGATAGATGGATGGACAGATAGATAGATAGAAGAATGGATAGATAGATAGATAGATAGATAGATAGATAGATAGATAGATTTTCGCAAGAAAATTACTATTCAAAAGAATCTTCCACAGAAGATCTGCAAAACCGGCTCCTACACAGCTGACTCCAACAGAAAGAGAGGCCCTAGAAACCTTGGAGGAATTATTCCAGGAAGAACTGACCATACAATCAGGTGGGTTCCCTAAAGAGCTCTTACCGAAATCCTCTAAATTCCCGCCTTTTTCACTATGCCCGGCTGTTGAGATATTTTTGAGATTAGTCATCAGTGATTTCAAACAGATCCGACTCACGTGGTACAATGACAACCTCACCAGGCAACAGAGAAAAGCTCTGAATGAATTGCGTGAACTTGATGGGGTTGTCATAAAGCCCGCTGACAAAGGCGGGAACATTGTGGTGTGTCCTGTTCATATGTTTGAAAGGGAGGCTCTTCGACAACCTAAAAACAGGGACACCTACTCAAGGTTAACGTATTGCCCCCTTTCCGCATTTACCACCGAACTCAGACTAATTTTAGGATGAGCGGTGGAGCATGGCATCCTCAGGAAAAAAAGAGTCTGATGCCCTTCTAGTAAAATACCCACGGATACCCACCTTTTACCTACTTCCCAAGGTCCATAAGGATGCCCTCTGTCCTCCGGGGCGTCCGATCGTGTCCGGGATTGATGGATTATGTGATCCTATTTGCAGATTTATAGATCATTATCTGAAACCACAGGTGGAGACGCTACCGTCATATCTTAAGGACACGAGGGACGCCCTTAACAGGATAGGGGGCATCTTTTTGGACCACGACATGTTGATTGCCACCATAGATGTGGAGTCCCTATATACATCTATAGATCACAATGACAGCCTCCGTGCCGTTCGTTTCTATCTGGGAGCTGGTGGTCGGGATGGTGCAATGGGTGATCTGATTCTCGATCTGCTCCGCTATGCCCTGACACACAACTTTTTCGTCTTTAGGGACCTCTACTATTTTCAGAGGCAGGGCACTGCGATGGGCGCGGCCTGCGCACCTTCATACGCCAATTTATTCCTGGGATACTGGGAAAGGGAGATCTTTGGCGATGGGGGTGTGCGGGCCAGCGCCCATGCGCAGTCCTGGCTTAAATACATAGACAATGTCCTGGTTGTGTGGCAGGGCACGGCGGCGCAGTTCGAGACCTTTATGGGACAACTCAACCACAATCCCTACAACATCAAGTTGACCCACAAGATTGGTACTGATAGAATCGATTTTCTTGATGTGTAGATTGTGGTTGATGAGCACCGGGTTGTGCAGACGGACGTTTTCAGAAAGCCTGCGTCGGTCAATGCACTATTACATGCTAGCTCAGCATGATGGCACCCTTCGACTATCTGTGCCATCCCGACCGGCTAGTTTGTCAGGATGAAACGTATTTGTTCGACTGACGATAGATTCGAACAGCAGGCGACGGACCTGAAATTGAGATTTAGAGATCGGGGATACAGTGGCAGGTCGGTAAGAGGTGGGTATCAGAGGGCCGTAAAATACTCCAAGAGACCGTTTGCTGATGTATGCCCCTAAAAAGAGAGGTAATGATCAGGAGGTACGTTTTAACAGTACCTACAACCGAGAGTGGGGGACGATGCGTAACATCTTGTGCAAACATTGGTCGGTCCTTAAGACTGACCCCATCCTCGGTGACATACTTCCTGATCAACCTCAGATGACGGCAAGGCGGTCCGAAGCCATTACGTGGCACGTATACCAAGTCCGTTCGACTCAGCGGGACCCGTCCCTGGTTGCTACCCATGCGGCCGCTGTGTTGCCTGCCCAAATGTCACACAGTGCAACTCCTTTTCCTCATCTGACAACTCGCGAAACTATGAGATCCGACATTTCATTACTTGTAATTCTACGCATGTTATCTACTATGCGGTATGCGAATGTCCACTAATTTATGTGGACTTCACGCGAGTTGAAAGTGAGGATTAGGGAGCACGTGTTGGGCATTGAGGCGGCAGTGCAGGTGGCTGATAGCACTTTGTTAAAAACCATCCCATCAAGGAAAAACACGGCTGTGATCCTAGTGGCTTGAAATTTCATGGGATTGATATGATCAGGGGCGGGATTAGGGGTGGCAATCTTAATCGATTACTCGCGCAATGTGAGGTTTGCTGGATTGCCACGCTCAACACCGTTACACCATTCGGACTTAATGAATCGTTGTCATTTGCCCCCTTTTTGTGATTTTATGATCTTGCATCTTTGTCTGTTGTGTGTCGTATCCTTCATGTTTTTTTTCTCCTATTTTCTTTCATCCCCCTTTTTTTCTTTTTCCCGTGATTCCGGCTTTTAAAATAATAAGTCTTTTTTATTAATTTACTATAGGACTTTTATTGCAACCTAGAGAATCATTTAACCTATGTGTATACCCATAAAGTACCTGGATATGGACTATGGACTTCCACATTACTACCACTCATAAGATCCACGAAACCATGTTATAAGGGATTTGCCTGTTGTTTATGATTGTTTTTGTGACATCTTTCTTTCATGTTATGAGTGTTTCTGATATCCAAAGTGTCCCCCTAGTCCCTGTCTGCTGTGCGCTCTACTCTGCATGTCGGCGTATTCCCCGCTGGGCTTCGGCGTCTCTGCGGGTGTTTGCGCATGTGCGGGAGCCATGGTGACGCGTCCCCGCTCCCGCGTATGTGCAGTATAGCCCTGATGTCACATCTGGCGGTGGATGACGGGGCTTCCGGGGCCGAGCACCATTACAAGCTGCAGGCGCGCAGATGAGGGTAATCACCATAAGGACACACATGGGTATAAAAAGGATTCTCTTGGTATGTGCTAGTACACCGGAATCTCCACACTCTCCTGAAGAAACCTGCTCTAGGCAGGTGAAACGTACGTTGGGCCTCTGTATTTTTTCCTTCTTCTTCACCTCCAATTGGGTCTGATCAACCCCTTTGATACTGGTACTTGTCCATCTAAAATACAAGGTAATTACTTCCATCTGCATTTCTCTATGATATAGAATACTTGAATTTACGCTGCTATTTATTGCACTATGCACTTTGAGATTGCAGTTTGGATGTCATTCCTCTATTGAGATTTTCATGCACTGGTCACTTTACTGGACGACTGTCCCTTATGAGAGTAGAACTGTTATAATTATATGTCAATTGTTCTCTCTGAATATACCTACAGTGCATTTCTGTTCGGGGTCCTTGCATGGACACCCTGATTGTTCATCTACCATGTATTTTGAGGCATACTGTTGGCCTCGGCCATAATTGTAGAAGGTGATAAATGTTTTTCTATGACACCTCTTTTTTAAGCTAAATAAAGAAGCTGTAGTTTACTGCATGGTACTCCTTTTTTCCTTGGTTTACAGATGGATAAAGGGATAGATGGGTGGACAGATAGATAGATGGATGGATGGATAGATAGTGTCATATATGATACAGTCTATATAGAGTCTAATGCATGGGTATAATGAGACACATGAGACATACGCTTCTTAAGCAGCTCTTGTATTGCTTCATACAAGTTAGTGCATCAACAGGATAACATAAATGTAGTTGCAGAGTGCA
The DNA here is from genome assembly GCA_033576535.1 of Allobates femoralis. Lineage (NCBI taxonomy): Eukaryota > Metazoa > Chordata > Amphibia > Anura > Aromobatidae > Allobates > Allobates femoralis. The sequence goes on along the minus strand of JARQOC010000001.1, from coordinate 372,367,876 downwards.
AGGCAAACAACCAAGGACATCAGAGCATTAAAGCATAGCACAAGTCATTCAGAGTCCATTACTTTCCTGTCAGATGTTGCTGGCAAACAGGATGATTCCAGGCAGAGTGAATCCAGGCTTCAGAGAGCAAGACACAAACTGGTTGCAGACCTGATTCTGGAGCACAGGTTAACCAGCTGAAGTAGTTTAAAAGGGCAATTGGCAAGAAACAGGGCAGGGACATCAAAGCTGAGGACTCCATATTGTTTGAGGGCAAGAGTCAATGCACAGGACAGGAAACAAGATGGCCGACGACAAGCTGAGAACTCCATATTGGTTGAGGGCAAAAGTCATTACACATGACAGGAAACAAGATGGCCGACAAAATACACTAAATGCAAACATAACAACAGATATAGCAAAAAAGACTGAAAACCTTACATTACTCCCCCCTTAGGGACAGCCTCTGGATGGCCCCAGTCCAGGCTTTCCCGGGTACCTCCGATGGAACTGGCGGAGTAACCGAGGAGCATGGAGATTGGAGGCCGGCTCCCACGAGTTGTCCTCAGAAGAATAGCCCTGCCACTTTACCAGGTATTGCACCCCGTTTCTACGCAACCTGGAGTCCAGGATCCTTTCCACGACAAACTCCTCCTGGCCATCGATGAGTACCGGAGCAGGAGGGGAAGAAGAACGACCAGGGAATGAATTGGGAGTCACAGCCTTTAGTAGAGAAACGTGGAACACGGGGTGAATCCTCATAGATCTTGGAAGTTGAAGGCGACAGGCAACGTTGCTGACGAGCTTATTAATCTTATAGGGCCCAACGTACTTATGACCCAATTTGGATGATGGTACTCTCAATTTAAGGTTCTTAGTTGACAGCCAGACCAAATCTCCTACCTTGAAGGTTGGTGCAGGTTTACGAAACCTATCTGCCGCTTTTTTATACCTGTCCTGAGCTGATTCCAGATTCTCTTTAAGCAGATCGAGGTTCCTTTGTAGAGAGGTGATTCTGTCGGCTACAGCTGGAAGAGGTGAATCTATGGGAAGTCGAGGAAGGATGTTAGGATGATAACCCAAATTGGCATAAAAGGGTGACTGCTTGGTGGAAGCGCTCTGTGAGTTGTTATAAGAGAATTCAGCCAGTGGAAGCAAATCCACCCAGTCATCTTGTAGGTGGCAGATAAAACAGCGGAGATACTGTTCTAGGGTCTGATTAGTCCGCTCGGTTTGTCCATTTGTCTGCGGATGAAAGGCAGAAGACAGGTTAACTTTGATGTCCAACGCAGCACAGAAGTGCTGCCAAAACTTTGAAGTGAATTGCACCCCTCGATCAGATACAACCTCATCCGGTACGCCATGCAGGCGAAACACATTTTGAATGATTAAGTCCGATGTGTGTTTCGCAGTGGGTAGACCAACACACGGAATGAAATGGGCTGCCTTTGTTAACCGATCAACCACCACCAGAACTGTGTTCTTTCCTTGAGAGGTTGGCAACTCCACAATGAAGTCCATAGATATGGATCCCCATGGACGGGATGGAACGGGTAGGGGTTGTAATAGACCCGTAGGCGAAGATCGTGGAGTCTTGCATCTGGCACAGACTTCGCAAGAAGTGACGTAACCTAGAACATCTCTTCTGTATGTGGGCCACCAAAAGAAGCGAGACAGGAATTCTTGAGTCTTCAGAACTCCTCTATGCCCCGCTATCTTAGAATCGTGGACGAGTTGCAGTACTCTCACCCTGACTGCTTCAGGAATATACAGGCGTTGCCCCTGAATCCACACACCGTTCTTATATACAAGACTTACTTCACAAGACGGTTGTGCCAGCCAGGGATCCGTATGGTATGCTTCCTTGATGTCGTTAAGCAAGTCTTGATTATGAAGCACTCCCAGGAACCTGGAATCAGAGATAACAGTCTTACGAGACGTGAGTGGAATTGTCTCAGTTGAGTAGAGTCTAGACAACGCATCGGCCTTTCCATTACGCGATCCTGGCCTATAGGAGATAACAAAACTGAATTGGTTTAAGAAAAGACTCCAACGAGCCTGGCGAGGAGTCAAGCACTTAGCCGATCTGATAAACTCAAGGTTGCGGTGGTCAGTCAACACGATTATCTGCTGCGCAGCTCCCTGAAGGTGGTGTCTCCATTCCTTGAAGGCTGCGATGATGGCCAACAATTCTCTATTACCCACATCATAGTTCCGTTCTGCAGGAGACAACCGCCGGGAAAAGAAAGCACAGGGATGTAAGACTTCTTTCTCACCTGTCCTCTGGGAGAGGATAGCTCCGATGGCACTGTCTGAGGCATCCACCTCTATTATGAAGGCCAGTTCAGGGTTAGGATGCACCAGAATAGGTGCCGTGGTGAATTTCTCTTTCAAACGGGAAAATGCTTCTTGAGCCTGGGGGGTCCAGGTAAAAGCAGAGTTCTTGCGGGTAAGCCGTGTAATGGGAGACACAACCTCAGAAAAGTTCCTGATAAAACGCCTGTAGAAATTAGCAAACCCTATAAAGCGCTGGACCTCCTTCACATTCTTGGGGACCGGCCAGGCTTTAATGGCTTGGATCTTACCCTCATCCATACTAATTCCTCGTGATGACATTACATACCCCAGAAATTGGATCTCCGTTCGATGGAATTCGCACTTCTCCAGTTTGATATACAGATGGTGTTGTCGAAGGCGTTCTAAGACCATCTTCACATGTCTGTGATGCTCCTCTGTGGAATTAGAAAAAATCAAAATATCATCCAAATAAATGACAATGAATGTATCCAGGAGGTCCCTAAAAATGTCATTCACCAAATGTTGGAAAGTTGCTGGAGCATTACATAAACCGAACGGCATTACTAGATATTCAAAGTGTCCGTAGCGTGACCTGAAAGCTGTCTTCCATTCATCCCCAGGTCTAATGCGGACCAAGTTATAGGCCCCACGGAGATCCAACTTTGTAAAGAGTTTTGCATGCCGTACTCTTTCCAATAATTCAGGGATCAACGGTAGTGGGTAACGGTTTCTGATCGTGATTTTATTGAGCTCCCGATAGTCTATACAGGGCCTAAGAGATCCATCTTTCTTCTTCACAAAGAAGATTGGTGCACCAGCAGGAGATGAAGAGGGGCGTATGAAGCCCTTGGCTAGATGTTCGTCTATATAGTCTTTGAGAGCCTTTAGCTCAGGCCCTGCCAAAGAGTAAATCTTGCCAAAAGGTATTCCCGCACCTGGTAACAGGTCTATTGGACAGTCATATGGACGGTGAGGGGGTAGCAGGTCTGCGTTCCTTTTGTCACACACGTCAGCATACTCACGGTATATGGCTGGTAGCTCAGAGACTGATGTTGGTCCTTTAGGAATGGAGCAGACTGAAGCTTCTGGACTTATCTGTTTCTCTGGAAAGTGCAGTTCTTTAGTTTCCCAGTTAATCGTAGGATTCTGAGCCTGCAGCCACGGCAGTCCTAGAATAATAGGGAAATGAGGAGAAGAGATGAGCATAAATGACAGACTCTCTTGATGGTCATTACCCATGAGGACCTTTAAGGGCTCCGTCTCCTGATCCACTGGTCCAGAGTTTAACAGTGAGCCATCTACGGTCTCCATCTGTACAGGAGTAGCCTTCTTTACTGAACGTACTCCAAGTTTCTCAGCGAAGGAGATGTCCATAAAATTGCCGCTTGCCCCTGAATCAATCATAGCGGAGGTAGATACCCAGACAGAGTGAACCCTGAGCTTGAGGGGAATAAAGCAATGAGAATTGTTGTTCTTACAACTCAGCTGGGAAACCGCTGAAAAAACCTGAAAAACTGCTGCAGTAACACGTGCATCCGGCTCAGAGATAACAGAGTTCAAGTCTGAGTAATCAATGTCTGTATCCTCTACTCTCTCTGGGATCTGTGGTTCGGACCTGACAGAACCCCTCTCACAGCACTCGCAGTGTATGATGGCTGCAGTTGTCTTACGAGAACGACTGGGGCAGTTTATAATGAAATGTCCTGACTTACCGCAATAGAAACACAGATTTTCCTTTACTCGATGTTCCTTACGTGCATCACTGACCCGTCTCTGTAAAGAGTCCACCTGCATAGGCTCAGGTTCGGGTTCTCGTATAATCCTGCTCAAGGACTCCTTAGCTGGAGAGGGAGGAAATAAATGACTAGTGCGCTTTATCTCCGACCATCTCTCCTGTCTGCGTTCAGTAAGCCGAGCATCGATCCGAATACAGTAGTTGATAAAATCTCCTAATGCTGTAGGTGGGTCGGCACGAGCGAGTTCGTCCTTAATCACAGAGGATAATCCTTTCCGGAAAACCGACTTCTTAGCAGAGCTATCCCAAGTGGTGTCGAGAGCCCATCTCCGGAAATCCAAAGCATACTCCGCTACCGAGCGCTTACCTTGGCTTAAAGTTAACATGGCTGATTCCGCTGTAGCACCGCGGTTTGGATCATCGAATACCTGCCCCATAGCTGAAATGAAAGCATCAAGATTATTTAGACAGTCATCGTCAGTCTCAATTAGGGGGTTTGCCCATGTGAGAGCTTTGTTGGAGAGCAGCATAATTATTGTCAATACTTTAGATCGCTCAGTAAGGAAATGTGGCGCATGAGCCGCAAAAAACAGTTTGCATTGATTAATGAATCCCCTGAATTTTTCCCGTTCACCGCCAAAACGGAATGGTGGTAGCTTGGGGATTCCAATAACCGGGGTTGAAGTTGGGATGTGGACGCGTCCCTCCAGAACCTCAATCCGGGTTCGTAAGTCCTGCGTGGTTTGTCCGAACACCTGCAGATTATGATCACCGCGATCCCGCAGGCTTGCAAAGCTGGTCTTCAATGCCTGTAGGTCAGCAAGGATTGAATCCGTCACGTCGCACAGATGTTTAACGGGGTCCTCCATATTCCCAGAAGCTGCACGGCAGAGAGGCTGGAAAGGAAGAAAAGGAGCACAATAGTGTTTACCTGTGGTAACACTCCTGACTTAAAAGAAGGGAATGTGCTCACCTGGAAAGGTTGTGAGAAGCCACAACCACTATCATCACATATATCGATATCTCAGATCCACGGTCTGCAGCAGCTCTCCAATGGCAAAAGATCCAGAAATCTCTATACAGGTGGCAGCAGATGCAGCACTGTCCTAGACCCAGCAGACTCTATTATGGCTCCAGAATCTGTCATATATGATACAGTCTATATAGAGTCTAATGCATGGGTATAATGAGACACATGAGACATACGCTTCTTAAGCAGCTCTTGTATTGCTTCATACAAGTTAGTGCATCAACAGGATAACATAAATGTAGTTGCAGAGTGCAAGGCAAACAACCAAGGACATCAGAGCATTAAAGCATAGCACAAGTCATTCAGAGTCCATTACTTTCCTGTCAGATGTTGCTGGCAAACAGGATGATTCCAGGCAGAGTGAATCCAGGCTTCAGAGAGCAAGACACAAACTGGTTGCAGACCTGATTCTGGAGCACAGGTTAACCAGCTGAAGTAGTTTAAAAGGGCAATTGGCAAGAAACAGGGCAGGGACATCAAAGCTGAGGACTCCATATTGTTTGAGGGCAAGAGTCAATGCACAGGACAGGAAACAAGATGGCCGACGACAAGCTGAGAACTCCATATTGGTTGAGGGCAAAAGTCATTACACATGACAGGAAACAAGATGGCCGACAAAATACACTAAATGCAAACATAACAACAGATATAGCAAAAAAGACTGAAAACCTTACAGATAGATGGATGGACGGATAGATACAGTTAGGGCCAGAAATATTTGGACAGTGACACAATTTTCCCGAGTTGGGCTCTGCATGCCACCACATTGGATTTGAAATGAAACCTCTACAACAGAATTCAAGTGCAGATTGTAACGTTTAATTTGAAGGGTTGAACAAAAATATCTGATAGAAAATGTAGGAATTGTACACATTTCTTTACAAACACTCCACATTTTAGGAGGTCAAAAGTAATTGGACAAATAAACATAACCCAAACAAAATATTTTTATTTTCAATATTTTGTTGCGAATCCTTTGGAGGCAATCACTGCCTGAAGTCTGGAACCCATGGACATCACCAAACGCTGGGTTTCTTCCTTCTTAATGCTTTGCCAGGCCTTTACAGCCGCAGCCTTCAGGTCTTGCTTGTTTGTGGGTCTTTCCGTCTTAAGTCTGGATTTGAGCAAGTGAAATGCATGCTCAATTGGGTTAAGATCTGGTGATTGACTTGGCCATTGCAGAATGTTCCACTTTTTTGCACTCATGAACTCCTGGGTAGCTTTGGCTGTATGCTTGGGGTCATTGTCCATCTGTACTATGAAGCGCCGTCCAATCAACTTTGCAGCATTTGGCTGAATCTGGGCTGAAAGTATATCCCGGTACACTTCAGAATTCATCCGGCTACTCTTGTCTGCTGTTATGTCATCAATAAACACAAGTGACCCAGTGCCATTAAAAGCCATACATGCCCATGCCATCACGTTGCCTCCACCATGTTTTACAGAGGATGTGGTGTGCCTTGGATCATGTGCCGTTCCCTTTCTTCTCCAAACTTTTTTCTTCCCATCATTCTGGTACAGGTTGATCTTTGTCTCATCTGTCCATAGAATACTTTTCCAGAACTGAGCTGGCTTCTTGAGGTGTTTTTCAGCAAATTTAACTCTGGCCTGTCTATTTTTGGAATTGATGAATGGTTTGCATCTAGATGTGAACCCTTTGTATTTACTGTCATGGAGTCTTCTCTTTACTGTTGACTTAGAGACAGATACACCTACTTCACTGAGAGTGTTCTGGACTTCAGTTGATGTTGTGAACGGGTTCTTCTTCACCAAATAAAGTATGCGGCGATCATCCACCACTGTTGTCATCCGTGGACGCCCAGGCCTTTTAGAGTTCCCAAGCTCACCAGTCAATTCCTTTTTTCTCAGAATGTACCCAACTGTTCATTTTGCTACTCCAAGCATGTCTGCTATCTCTCTGATGGATTTTTTCTTTTTTTTCAGCCTCAGGATGTTCTGCTTCACCTCAATTGAGAGTTCCTTTGACCGCATGTTGTCTGGTCACAGCAACAGCTTCCAAATGCAAAACCACACACCTGGAATCCACCCCTGACCTTTTAACTACTTCATTGATTACAGGTTAACGAGGGAGATGCATTCAGAGTTAATTGCAGCCCTTAGAGTCCATTGTCCAATTACTTTTGGTCCCTTGAAAAAGAGGAGGCTATGCATTACAGAGCTATAATTCCTAAACCCTTTCTCCGATTTGGATGTGGAAACTCTCATATTGCAGCTGGGAGTGTGCACTTTCAGCCCATATTATATATATAATTGTATTTCTGAACATGTTTTTATAAACAGCTAAAATAACAAAACTTGTGTCACTGTCCAAATATTTCTGGCCCTAACTGTAGATAGATAGATAGATAGATAGATAGATAGATAGAAGGATAGATAGATGGAGGGATAGATAGATGGAGGGATAGATGGATGGACAGATAGATAGATGGATGGACAGATAGATAGATGGATGGACAGATAGATAGATGGATGGACAAATAGATAGATGGTTGGACAGATAGATAGATAGAAAGATGGATGGAGGGATAGATAGACAGATGGATAGAAAGATAGAGATAATTAGAGAGATAGATAGATAGATAGATAGATAGATAGATAAATAGAGGGATAGATGGATGGACAGATAGATAGATAGATAGATAGATAGATAGATAGATAGATAGAGGGATAGATAGATAGAAAGATAAATAGATGGATTGAGGGATAGATAGATAGAAAGATGGATAGATAGATAGATAGATAGATAGATAGATAGATAGATAGATAGATAGATAGATAGATAGATAGATAGATCGATCTATGGATAGATGGATAGATAGAGGGATAGATGGATAGATAGAGTGATAGATGGATGGATGAAGGGATAGATAGAGAAATAGATAAAAAGAGAGGGATAGATGGAAAGATGGACAGATAGAGGGATAGATAATTGGATAAAGGGATAGACAGATAGAGGGATAGACAGATGGATAGATGGATGGACAGATAGATAGATAGATGGATGGATGGACAGATAGATAGATAGATAGATAGATAGATAGATAGAGGGATAGATAGATAGATAGATAGATAGATAGATAGATAGATAGATAGATAGATAGATAAAGATAATTAGAGAGATATAGATAGATAGATAGATAGATAGATAGATAGATAGATAGATAGATGGACAGATAGATAGATAGATAGATAGATAGATAGATAGATAGATAGATAGATAGATAGATAGATAGATAGATAGATACATGGATGGAGGGATAGATAGATGGATAGATGGATAGAGGGATAGATAGATAGAAAGATGGATAGAGAGATAGATAGAGAGATAGATAGATAGATAGATAGATAGATAGATAGATAGATAGATAGATAGATAAACTCCATAAGATACAAAAAAGAAAAAAAAAAACTGCACAGCACTCATAGACTAAATGTGAACTGGTGCCAGCAGGGACGCTGGGTCAAATAACTAGAAAAAGTTCTCTGCAGCACTCAGTTACTACCAATGACGTACAAAAGGTTTTTATTTTTTGTTTTTTTTTTGTATCTTATGGAGTTGCTGGCTCCTTGCTGCAATTAACACCCTCATTGCCTGCTGGTGATCTAGGGTTGAGATGGAGTCTGCCCACTGAGAAGTGGGGGGGTGGACAAGGAGGATAGGGATATCAGCGTTGGACTCATCGGACCTGAAGTCACTTTGTTGCAGTCGATGAGCAAACAGACATTGGCCAATGTATGTACTAAGAACTTCAGAAATAAAAAAATAAGATTTTTGAGTTTTTTGGAAAAAACGTAAGTTTTTAAACTTTTTTCTCATATACATACATAGCTTGTCAGCATTTGTACGTCATTTGTAGTAGCTGAGTGCTGCAGAGAACGTTTTCTAGATAGATAGATAGATAGATTGAGATAGATAGATAGATAGATAGATAGATAGATAGATAGATAGATAGATAGATAGATAAAAATAGAAAAAATTGAATCAGCACAATCTTAATATACTTAGCCGGTGCAAAATCCTGTAAACGGTGCTCAGCCGTCAATCCAGAAAAAGTCCAAAAAACCAGGCAGGACTCCTTCAGATAGTGAAGTGGACTCTTTATTTCACCTCATGTGATGCGACGTTTCAGAGTGGCAACTCCTTTGTCAAGCATTATAGATAGATGGATAGATGGACAGATAGAGAGATAGATAGATAGATAGATAGATAGATAGATAGATAGATAGATAGATAGAAAGATAGATAGAAAGATAGATAGAAAGATAGATAGAAAGATAGATAGATAGAGATGGACAGATAGATAGATGGAAAGATAGATAGATGGATAGATGGATAGATAGATAGATGGATAGATAGATAGATAGATAGATGGAAAGATGGATAGATAGATAGATAGATAGATAGATAGATAGATATAGATAGACAGACAGGTAGATAAATAGATAGATAGATAGATAGATAGATAGATAGATAGATAGATAGATAGATAGATAGATAGAGATTGTGAGGCACTGCCGTCATGATCCTCATGGCCGGGGTGCATCACATGCAAGATCAAGGTATGATCCTGTGCACACTGGCCGGTTTGACTGTGATAATGCTGTGTGAACCAACTGTGAACACAAGGTTTCATGCTACTAATGAGCGGCAGTGAGAGTGGGATGAGATCGAGGAGTCCCTAAGGAATAAGGGCTGAGTGCTGACAACCCGGAACACAGGGAGTTAACCTGAGCTGTGTGAAAGGCTGATTACCGGCAGCTTAGGGGGTGTGTCCATGTGGGAGTGGCTGGCACGATAAGAGGCAGCCAGCTGAGTGATTGAGAGATCCTTCTCAGCCAGCCATCAGCCTGAGAAGATGGAAGCTGAGACCAGCCAAGTGCAGAGCAGTCTAGAGGCTCTGTGTGAATGAAGGGAGCATGCTAGCTCCAGGCCGGTGCCAAGGTCCGCGGTTGTGATAGCACCTGGTGGGGAAGCCGTGGCTGAACCCGGTGGATACTGGTCCGGGCGTGGGGTGGAACCACGTCCTGGAAAGGAGCCCTTGGGGGACGCTTGGTGGACCCGTTACACAGGTAGCGAGACCCGGATCCGTGCCCGGTAAGACAGCGGTTCCCGTGTAACGGAGTGAGCTGTGTGTGAGTAATGCCAGGCGGGCATAACCGCTATTGGGTCCGACTAGGCAGTCGGTAAAGGACCCGTTGATGTATGTAGGGGCTTAGGCAATTGCCCTGAATGTAAGATGATGACCTATGTAAGAACATTGTATAATAATGTGGGGAGAAAGTGACCCAGCCAGTATGGATGATGTTGGAGGCGTTCCGTCCCTGTAGGACGAGAGGGAGGCTTGCCCTGCTGCTTGCAGAGGGTACCCGTCCCTCAACCACGGCCTCTAATGGTGTGGGTGTGCCTGTGGTGCCAGACACAGGGGTAATAGGGCTCCTAGTAGGTAACGGATGAGGTTCCCATGTACTATGGTTTGCCAGTCCCCGTAATGGGCCATGGAGGAGCCACAGTCCATGGATGATGGGCTGTGAGCGTGTGGAAGAAATGTATGTGATCCATGGACGTTTGAATGATGGATCACTCATGGTATATAAGGCCCGGTCAGGCAGGAATCCTGACTACGGGGTAATGTTAAGTCATCAAGCTGGGTGACTAAAGCCAGGCGGCAGGTACCGCCATTGGGACCCACAGGGCCCGTTGAGGCGTATGTGACGAAGGTCAGAAGCAGGGGTTAAAAGGGCTCCTAGAGTGGGGACACCATGGTTGAACCAGGTGGACTCTGACCGGGACGTAGGCGGAGATACGTCCAGGAAGGAGCCCCTTGGGGATACATGACATACCCGGTACTCAGGTTGCTCAATCCCTGTTATGAACCCGGAGTGGTCATCATCGAAGTATAACAAATGTATTTATCATAAATGTACTGTAAGATGTGTAAGTAGGCCGGAGGCCGTAGTTACCCCGGGAGCAGGTGTTAGAGCTCCAATGGGGAGAGAGTCGTGGTTACAGGTCCCGGGTTATTGTGAATGTATATGTGCAATGTTCTATGTAATGTATGATGTATTTATGTAAAGTGTTTATAATCAATGTGATATGTGTCCAACATGCTACCCGGGTTATGTTATCATATGTGAAAAATAAACGGGTACACATTGGTTAAACTTATAAACACGTGTTTTGTCGTTATGCAAGCGGGTTCCCCGGTTGCTACCTCACAAGATGGACAGATAGAGAGATAGATAGATAGATGGAAAGATAGATAGATAGATATGGACAGATAGAGAGATAGATAGATGGATAGATAGATAGATGGAAAGATAGATAGATAGATAGAATGAAAGATAGAAAGAAATGAAATGATAGATATAGATAGAGGGATTGTGTGTGTGGAGAGGTAAAGTTCGGTTTATTTCACTCTTTAGTTTTAGAGCAGGCACATAGTTTGTGGATCCGGTGCTGCCTCTCTCCTCCTCGGTGACGGGTCCTCAGTTTCATTTTCTATTTTTGACCCAGCGATATGAGGAGGGAGGAGAGAGGCAGTCAGAGGTGGGCTTTAGCAGCGCTGCAAATGCGCAGGCGCCGTATTTGCTACCCCGCAGTGAGGATAATGAATAATCCACTGCGGGGCCTGCGGACTGTGCATCTGCCAAGGTACCAGGAAGCTGTCAGGCAGCGCGCACTGCGCATGCCTGGCAACCTAAATCAAAGCGCAGGCACAGGCTACGGAGCGCGGAGGGGGTGGAGGCATAACACCATCCCCGACACAGAGGGATGATGGACATGACAGGGGCGGCACACAGACGCTGGAAACCCTGCCTCCCGGTCTTCGGTCTTGGTAACTGTCTAATGTTATCTAAATGCATATTTCACTGAATATAGCCATACAAAATGCTATATACACCTTCACTGAATGAAGCCTTAGTGCTGCAGAAGGTGGGGAGCTTAGCTTTTGAAGTCTGGGGGGGTGACAGGTTCGCTTTAACAAGGTACTGGCGAGCCTCCGTCTCAAAAGACGAGAATCCAAAATCTTCTCAACCTCATACTCCAACACACTATCAATCAAGACCGGATCAGGAGGAGCCACAGTCGGACCCATGAGCTCGACAAATTTCTTCAACAAGGATTTATGGAAAACATTATGATACGCAAAAGAGCCCCGAAGTGCCAACCGCAAAGAGACAGGATTAATAATCTCAGAAATCCCGTAAGGACCAATGAACCGAGGCTTGAATTTAGGAGAAGAAGCCTTCAAAGGAACATGGCAGGATGACAACCAAACCAAATCACCAACATTAAGTTGAGAACCAACACACCGACAATGGTTGGCAAAACGTTGAGCCATCTCCTGAGACTGATGCAAATTGTCCACCACACAATCCCAAATCTGCTGGAGCCGCTCAACCACAGAATCCACACCTGTACAGGAAGAAGGCGCAACCTGCCCTGAAGAAAACGAGGACGAAAACCAAAATTAGAAAAGAAGGGCAAAACCAAAGTAGCTAAACTTGCCCGATTATTAAGCGCAAACTCAGCCAAAGGTAAGAAGTCAACCCAATCATCCTGATCCGTAGACACAAATCATCTCAAATAAGTTTCCAAAGTCTCATTAGTCCTCTCAGTCTGACCATTAGACTGCGAATGAAACGCAGAAGAAAAAAGACAAAGCAATACCCAGCTTATCACAGAAGGTCCTCCAAAACCGAGAAACAAACTGGGCACCCCTGTCAGACACAATCATCTCCGGAATACCATGCAGACGAAACCCATGCTAGAAAAACAATGGAACCAAATCTGAAGAAGAAGGCAATTTAGCCAAAAGAACCAAATAAACCATCTTAGAAAACCTGTCACAAATAACCCAGGTCATCCTTTGGGTTGAAAAAAATTGGGCTGAAAAGTACCCCCCTCGGCTTATACGCGAATCAATACGGTCCCCATGAGTATACAGCAGCCCCAGCAGCCTCAGTAATCCAGTGCCCCCCCCCCTTGCTCCGGAAACCTGTAAAGTAAAATATACTTATCACTGTCCCGCTGCCGTCCCCGCCGCTGCCGACATCGCGATCCTCCATCTTCATCTGTCTTTTTCCGGTTTACAGAATCCTGGACAAAGTGCCTCAGTGTCCGCGCTGCTGCTCCGAGACCAAAGACACACAGACACAGGAATGTCTGGATTAGCGATAGCCTTTATTTTCCGACGCGTTTCGGAGCCTCCTCCCGAGCTCCTTCCTCAGGGAACATCATGTTCCCTGAGGAAGGAGCTCGGGAGGAGGCTCCGAAACGCGTCAGAAAATAAAGGCTATCGCTGATCCAGACATTCCTGTGTCTGTGTGTCTTTGGTCTCGGAGCAGCAGCGCGGACACTGAGGCACTTTGTCCAGGATTCTGTATTACAACCACGGTCACCGTTGGGAGTGCGGTCCCTGCAGTAGCTGCCTGTACGCTATTCTACCAGTTGTGGGTTTCACAACTGACAAAGGTGAGCAATTCCACATCGATAAGCGAAAGTGTATCATTGAGATAAGACCCTATTTGCGCATTCTTTCTTTCACAGATTTTTCCGGTTTACACTGTTCGGCGCAGGCAATGACGTCATTGCCGGCGCCGAACACAGGAAGCCGGAAGAAGACAGATGAAGATGGAGAATCGCTATGTCGGCAGCGGCGGGGACGGCAGCGGGACAGTGATAAGTATATTTTACTTTACAGGTTTCCGGAGCAAGGGGGGGGGGCCCTGGATTACTGAGGCTGCTGGGGCTGCTGTATACTACCGCTGGGGCTGCTATATACTACCACTGGGGCTGCTAGGACTGCTGGGGATGCGATATACTACCACTGGGGCTGCTATATACTACCACTGGGGCTGCTGGGGATGCTATATACTACCACTGGGGCTGCTATATACTACCACTGGGGCTGCTGGGGCTGCTATATACTACCACTGGGGCTGCTGGGGATGCTATATACTACCACTGGGGCTGCTGGGGCTCCTACATACTACCACTGGGGCTGCTGTATACTACCAGTGGGGCTGCTGGGGCTGCTATATACTACTACTGGGGCTGCTGGGGATGCTATATACTACCACTGGGGCTGCTGGGCTGCTATACACTACCACTGGGGCTGCTGTATACTACCACTGGGGAGGCCTGTATACCACTGGGGGGGGCCGGTATACCACACTGCTGGGGGCTGTATACCTGTGCTGGGGTCCACCCTCGGCTTATACACGAGTCAATAGGTTTTCCCAGATTTTGGGGGCAAAAGTAGGGGGGTCAGCTTATACACAGGTCGGCTTATACACGAGTATATACGGTAGCTGTGAGATGTAACTAACCATTACCCTAGACACCTCAACACGGCCGAAGAACTAGCTACCCCTAGAGATGAAAATAGGAAAAGTTATCTTGCCTCAGAGCAGAACCCCAAAAGAGCAGCAAGACCCCCACAGATATTAACTGGGAAACAGGAGAGGAAAAGACACACACATGCAGAATATAGAGTTCAGCAAAAGAGGCCACACTAGCTAGATAGTAAAGACAGGATAGAATACTATTGCGGTCAGTATTAAAATACTATTAAAAAATCCACAACAGCAGATAGTGTCAAAACTTACCCTGAGTCCACTAAGACTCGCCGCCCTCTATATCTGCAGCACTTCTGTGAATCAAACAAGAATAAACAAGAACCAATACCAACAACACAGGAAATAGCAGATAACAGTGAACAGCAATTTCTGTCCAGGAAGAAAACTTCCTAACTGAGAGCAGGTAAACAAATATGCAGACTAAATTTCAAACCTCAGAACAAGACAAACTGAAAACAGATCCACAAGCACACAACATGTGCGCCACAAAATAACAAAAACCATTCACTTAGCTTGCAAGGATTTCAGCAGACCAGGAGACACCAGGAAAAGGTGTGGACACCTCCAGGAACATGTACAACTGGCAAGGACTGATCAGCTTCAAACCACTATATATTCCAATCTGAACCTGACTGCCAATCATCAAGATCAGCTGTGGAACTCTCCAACACACAGCCAGCAGCATTACCAGCAACAACCACCGGAGGGAACTCACAACCAGAATTCCTCCTTAATGAATTCACAACAGCAGACGAGTAGGAAGGAGCAGGTTGTGTTAAATATTTAGAAGGATGGATCAGGGAAACGGGAAATGTTAGATTACGGAATTGAGATGATAGGTCTGTCTAAGGACATGTGTTCTTAAGGAATGCTTAAAAACATAGGGGCTAAAAATTGTTCGCAATGTTCGAGGTAGTGCATTTTAGAGCATAGGTGCAGCACAAGAAAAATCTTGGAGAGGAAGGTGTGAGTTTCACATTATGGGTGAAATTAATCTGAGAGCAGTTGCAGAATGGAGGACATGAGTAGGGTGATAGACAGATTGATTTTTTGCAACTTTCTAGTGCAAATCTCACACTTAATATCGGAGCAATTTACAGTACAAAATATCTGCATGGGGATTTCAAAAGACAAGTACTGAGATCGACAGCAAATCTACAGCACTAGAATGTGATTCATCCAGATTCAACTTTGGTTCAACTTCCACTTGCAATGGAAAAGTCCTGTAACAACAGAGTCCATTCTAGGTAGCTATACATCACATGATATCTGCACTTTAAGGTTATTCCCCACAAATTAAAGTTGTCCACTATTCAAAAACTAGGTCATAATTTGAAGATTGAAGGGGGTCTTACAAGTGCACTTCCTTTTATCTCAAGAACGGGGCTCTAAATTGCCCCATCAGCACCATGGAAAATGAACGGAGCATGTTGTGCCATCACTTAATTCCGACGTCATATCCAAGCCCCTCTCTCAGGATTAGTGGTGGCATAGCAGATGCAAATTATAATTTACAAAAGCATAGGTGAAAACAATAAATGTTGAGAATAATTCTTTAAGGAGGATCAAAGTATCTTACTGCAAAACGTTTCAAATTACTAAAGTCTAAAACCTCTTTGAGGCTCAGCAGGCAAGGGAGAGCAGGAAAACAGCAATAGACAAAGGTACATCACATGTATCAATTTTATTGCTTCAGAGTTAAAAATTGTATTAACTTGTGCAAAAAGCACATTCAATTTTGTAATCACACTAAAACAAATTTGGAGAAACAAGAAGACATTGTCCATGCCTAAACTACCGAACAGAATTATTTATATTAATTTTCTTATTTTTTAACCGCTTATCGCCAGTCAGTTTTCCTGCTTCCTGAAGAGGTAAATGGTTTTAAATCAAACCAGTGTCATTTAAGTGGTAATAACTCTGCAATGTGCCTACATCTCTCAGTGATTCTGAAATAATTATTTCATTGCACGTTGTACTTTGTTAGTTATGATTTTAGATCGCTAAAATTAATTTTTTTTTTCTCAAATATCTAAAATTTGAAAAAAAAATCGAATAATTTGCATTTTCGAACTGAATTTTTATGCCCTTAAAACTAATGGTTACATCACACAAAATTGCTAATAAATATAATGTACCATATGTCAACTTTACATCAACATCATTTTTCAAATAACTTGTTTTGGTTAGGATGTTGAAAGAGTTTAAAATGAAGAGTTTAAAAAGCCGGATTTGGATACAAAAAGATTTCCCAAGTTTTAAACATCTCAAGGAGCACTGTGCAAGCGATCATATTGAAATGGAAGGAGTATCAGACCACTGCACAAATCTGGCCTTTATGGAAGTATGGCAAGAAGAAAGCCATTTCTCAAAAATATCCATAAAACGTCTCGTTTGAAGTTTGCCGCAAGCCACCTGGGTGACACACCAAACATGTGGAATAAGGTGCTCTGGTCAGATGAAACCAAAATCAAACTTTTTGGCCACAATGCAAAACGATATGTTTGGCGTAAAATCAACACAACTCATCACCCTCAAAACACCATCCCCACTGTCAAACATGGTGGTGGCAGCATCATGGTTTGAGCCTGCTTTTCTTCAGCAGGGATAGGGTAGATGGTTAAAATTGATGGGAAGATGGACGGAGCCAAATACAGGACCATTCTGGAAAAAACCCTGTTGGAGTCTGCAAAAGACCTGAGACTGGAACGGAGATTTATCTTCCAACAAGACAATGATCCCAAACATAAAGCAAAATCTACAATGGAATGGTTTAAAAATAAACATATCCAGGTGTTAGAATGGCCAAGTCAAAGTCCAGACCTGAATCCAATTGAGAATCTGTGGAAAGAGCTGAAAACTTCTGTTCACCAACGCTCTCCATCCAACCTCACTGAGCTCCAGCTGTTTTGCAAGGAAGAATGGGCAAGAATTTCAGTCTGTCGACGTGCAAAACTGATAGAGACATACCCCAAGCGACTTGCAGCTGTAATAGCAGCAAAAGGTAGCGCTACAAAGTATTTACTCAAGGGGGCCAAATAATATTGCACGCCCCACTTTTAAGTTTTTTATTTTTTATAAAAATTTTAAAATATCCAAGAAATTTTGTTCCACTTCACGATTGTGTCCCACTTGTTGTTGATTGTTCACAAAAAAATGTAATTTATATCTTTATGTTTGAAGCCTGAAATGTGGAAAAAGGTTGAAAAGTTCAAGGGGGCCACTAGAGGATTCAGAGTTCTCTCCCCTCCTATATTATGTCTACAGGATTAACTTTTTCATTTGATATTTTTATTTGTACAATTAAAAATCCAGTGTGGATTAGTGATATAGTGAAACTGTGATGACTCACAATGAAAACCCATCCCCAAGCACAATACAGGACAAACAATTAGTCCGCTAAATCAAAAGGATGTTGTGGATCCAAATAGGTTATAAAGAGTTAGCAGAATACAGTTGGTACTGTTGAATTAGGGTCAAACAAGGGTATGCCAGGACACACTATGTCTCCAGGTCAAATAACCAAGGCTAGACCACGAAAAGTCTTGTAGGTATATTCACCCTATGTTCGTATGATGATGTTGTGTACCTTTTATCTGCACCTATGTCTGTAGATCACAACCCGACCCCCAATCCAAAGTCCTAATGAGCTGCGAACAGGATGAAAACAACAGTTTTAACTACAGATGTGGTATCAGAACCCCTCCTGACTCATTTCGCCTCTTCAAATTGATAAGAGGCTCATCAGGTGCATTAGAAATAAATCATCTGATAAACGGTTAACACCAGTCATATGGAACCTGTGTATTGCAAGCCTGGATCATTCCAGTAGGGCGGGAGTTCAGAAGGAGTGCAGTGGTTCCATTAGGTTTCTGTTTGATGTTCCCTCACGGGGTTAAGTTGTTATTGGCCCATCTTTGATTATAGTGGCATCTCCAGTGACATCTTGGCTGGTCTTCATTAGCCACAATATGTCTTCACAGAACTCTGAGTTTCTCTCAAGAGAAAGGCTCCTTCTTACTTCCCTCACACACTTTATATCCAATGGTCAAATATATACAGCTTGTTAAAGGTAGACAAGGTGATTTAAACTTAAACAGAGATACCCATGGGTTCTGTCCATCCCGCTGTACTGATATAGGTGAAGAGAGATTCTTTTCATGTAAAATGCTCTTTGTACATATGGTTTAATTATTCCTTAAGATATAACCAAAGTTCCTTCTGGTAGTGATACTGGCACCAAAATGATACGTTCAATCAGGTATAGCCTTCCCCCCCTCCCCCCGTATTTAAGTCTTCAAAGATAACATTATCTCCTCCAAGTGGGGGTACCCAGTAAAGCTGCTCCTCTCACACTAAAGAAAGTTTCATATACAATCTTTTTCCAAAAATAAGACACTGTCTTATATTCTTTTGACCTTCAGAAGAAGGGCTGGGTCTTAATTTTGGGGTAGGGCTTATTTTTTATAATCATTCACACAAATTGGGGTCATATAGTCCAGGATCAAGGCCAAATATACCAGGATTACAGCTATATTACAAGATGGGGGCAATACACTGGGGGTATATATATGATCCCCCATCCTGTTGGTATATATGATCCCCATCCTTCTGGTGTATACAGTGTTGGCCAAAAGTATTGACACCCCTGCAATGCTGTCAGATAATACTCAGTTTCTTCCTGAAAATGATTGCAATCACAAATTCTTTGGTATTATTATCTTCATTTAATTTGTCTTCAATGAAAAAACACAAAAGAGAATGAAGCAAAAAGCAAAACATTGATCATTTCACACAAAACTCCAAAAATTGGCCAGACAAAAGTATTGGCTCCCTCAGCCTAATACTGGGTTGCACAACCTTTAGCCAAAATAACTGTGATCAACCGCTTCTGGTAACCATCAATGAGTTTTTTACAATGCTCTGCTGGAATTTTAGACCATTCTTCTTTGGCAAACTACTCCAGGTCCCTGATATTTGAAGGGTGCCTTCTCCAAACTACCATTTTTAGATCTCTCCACAGGTGTTCTATGGGATTCAGGTCTGGACTCATTGCTGGCCACCTTAGAAGTCTCCAGTGCTTTCTCTCAAACCATTTTCTAGTGCTTTTTGAAGTGTGTTTTGGGTCATTGTCCTGCTGGAAGACCCATGACCTCTGAGGGAGACCCAGCTTTCTCACACTGTTGTACCCTCGGACTGCAGGGCAGCTTGAACTTATTTGGATGTTAGTCAAGGTTCTTTATCCACCATCCGCACAATCTTGAGTTGAAATCTCTTGTCAATTTTTCTTTTCCATCCACATCTAGGGAGGTTAGCCACAGTGCCATGGGCTTTAAAATTCTTGATGACACTGCGCACGGTAGACACAGGAACATTCAGGTCTTTGGAGATGGACTTGTAGCCTTGAGATTGCTCATGCTTCCTCACAATTTGGTTTCTCAAGTCCTCCGACAGTTCTTTGGTCTTGATGTGGAACTATATCCAATTTGGCTTTAGGACAATTCTTTTTGTGCTTTTTTCATTGAAGGCAAATTAAATGAAGATAATAATACCAAAGAATTTGTGATTGCAATCATTTTCAGGAAGAAACTGAGTATTATCTGACAGAATCTCAGGGGTGTCAATACTTTTGGCCAACACTGTATGGTCCCACATCCTCATGGTATATATGATCCACATCCTCATTGTATATATGATCCCCCATCCTCATGGTATATATGAGCCCCATCCTTCTGATATATATATGGTTCCCTATCCTTCAGGTATATATGGTCCCCATTCTCATCATATAATGAGCACCCATCCCCATGGTATATATAAGCCTCCATCTTCCTGGTATATATGCCTCCATCCTGGATATGGCTCCCCATCCTGCACATGGCCCACCAGGTTTATGATCCCCCATTCTGTACATGACCCCCCTGGTTTATGATTTCCCCATCCTGCACATGCCCTCCCATCCTGCCCATGGATCCCCTGGTTTATGATTCCCCACCCTGCACATGGTCACCCTGGTTTATGAGCCCCCATCATGCACATGGACCCCATGGTTTATGATTCTCAATCCTGCACATGGACCCCCTCTGGTTTATGATACCTCATCCTGCAAATGGCCCACCTGGTGTATGATCCCCATCCTGCACATGGAGCCCCCTGGTTTATGATTCCCTATCCTGCACATAGCCCCTTGCTGGCACAAACAAAAAATAATAAATGTTATCAACTTCCCTTCCATTGCCATCTTCCTATGTCCCAGGCATCGGATCATGTGACCAGGGAGCACAGCGATGATGTCACTGTGCTGTCGGTCACATGATCAGATGCCGGGCACAGGCAGGAAGATACTGCTGAGTTGGGAGAAGGGACCTATGGAGAGGTGAGTTAACATTTTTTAGTATTTTTGTGTGTGCACCAGCAGGGGGGACATATAGCGTGACGGGAAGACCAAATCCAGGTCAGTGTACTTTAGGAATATGTAATATGCACGGCCCCCTCCCACCCAGCTCTCAGTGCTGGCTTCAGCACTGAGGTGATGGACAGGGGGATGTCATGCATATTACATGAGCATAATGAATGGAGGCACGTGATCACGGGCTGCAGCTCCAGTCTGCAGTACCCGCTCCACCACCTCTGCCCAACACAGCCCCAGCCTCACTGTGGTACACAACAAGGGCTTATTTTTGGAGTAGGTCTTATATGTCAAGGCTATTCCAAAAATGCTGCAAAACCCTGCATGGCTTACTTTTTGGGGAGGGTTTGTTTTTGGAAAAACATGGTATGCTCAACACCCAAACACCATAACAAGCTCCTAGGCTCCTGTAACTTCTGGTCTGACACTTGGTCAGCCTCAGCTCCAAAGTCTCCACATGGGAAAAAAATCCACACAGCATGGGAGAAACCGGGCACATGAGCTTAAGCCTGTCTTGAATAAGAGTCTTCTTCTGCAGGATGATCACTCCTATCACCTGAGGTGATGAGGATAACCTACCTCCTGGGATCACTGGGCACAGTGGCGTACCATCTAACTAATCTATCTCTGGACTAGCAAATTTGTTTCTGCAAACCTGGTTTACATTTCTGGTTGTTGTTTTCAATGTCTGCTCCCTTTTCCCCAATGTCACGAGCAATTTGAATAACCGTGATTTTGGCATCAGACTTTGTCACCCTCCATGAATATCAAATTTGTCTCCCTGAACATGAAAGGTCTGAACTCACTGGCAAAAAGGTCAATGCTATGGAAGGAGGCCTGTGGGTCGCATAGCCAATATTTGTGTACAAGAATCCCACTTACTAAAATAAAACAACCACAAAATGAAACAGAGCCTCCTTCCTACAGCTTTTTTTTTTTATCAAATAACTCTTTTAAAAAGCAGGCGTTTGTATGCTTCTTGAAAAAATCTCTGGCCTTTTAGCAAATAGACCTTGTATCAGACAATGGGGGAAGATTCATAATTCTAGTATGCTCTATCAATGGCGTAAATGTGTATGCTCCCACTTCCGCCCAAACTAAATTTATTTGCATCTTTTTCAAAACAGTTGCAAACACCTCCCAGGAATTACACATTTTATGCAGGGATTTCAACATCTCCATCTCAAAAGAATTTGACTGCTCCACAAACAGCTCTTTACCTAGGAAACACCCTGAGGGCCACTTCACACGCTTCAATTTACTGAACGATATCGCTTAAGCGATCTGCTTTTTTGATCGCTTAAGCAATATCGTTTGTGCGTCGCTGCGTGTAATCAAGCGATTTTACAATGTAAAATCGCTTCATTGTTTGATCGCAGATTTGTGAGCAGGAGCTCAAATCGATAGTCGCTTGATAAATCTGCATCATCGTGGTGTGTGACACCGCAATGATCCATCTCCCAGCGGCAGAGCCTATGCTGGGAGATAGTAACTATGGTAAACATCAAGTTACTAAGCGCCAAGCGGCGCTTAGTTACCCGATGTGTACCATGGTTACCAGCATTCTCGCTGGTCCACATCACTGGTGAGTCTGCCTGTGTGACAGCTCACCAACGATGTGAACTTATTTGTTAGCGATCGCGCGTGCATGTGATCACTAACAAAATTGTTCATCAAATTGATGCGTGTGACGTGGCCCTAAGTCTCTAATAAAGGAATACCATTTTTCAAATTCAATAACAACAGAGAGGTCAAGTACTTTGGTCTTCACACAATGCGTTTATAAGAGGTATTTTTTATTAAAACAGCATCCTACCTCAAAAAGAAAGAGAAAAGATCAGATCTGATCTCATGTCTCAGATTTAAAGCATGGAAGTCATTAAAAAGCAGTTCTTCTAACAAAAAACTTTCAATTTATTACTAACACTTAGATTCCAGCTCAGTTAGCATTTCCTGAAATCCTATGACAAAAATCTTAGAAAACCTAAGGCCACCTGTTAAGCCTTGGAGACAGAGCAGGTGTTCTACCAGCTAAAAGAGTACAAAAAATGTGAGCAAAATATCAAAGAATTTTTAAAGGGCCCAGGAGACCAATTTATAAGAAATCATGTGGACATTGCTGACTATTTTGTAAACTTTTATTCCCAATTATATAACCTTAAAGGGAACCTGTCACCTGGATCTAAGCCCCTACACTATCACTACCTATCCCTGCACCTTCCTAGCTGCTCCCTATCTATCCCTCTCTGAGCTAAATCCGCCCTATAAAACTGCAGAAAAATAACTTATAACTTACAGAAGTCCCTGAGGCTGGGGACTGAGAAGGCGGCGCCAGGCTCTATTCAGCCCCTCCTCTATGCAGCAGCACACTCCCCGCTGGGCGGCATTATTCTTTCTTCATTGCCGCCTCCTCCATTTGGAATCTGTGCTTTACACCTATCATGTTGTGGTGATGCGACCTCGATGTGTCCCCTGACCAAGACATAGCATATGGGAGATTGTATCTTCTGCTCGGTAGCAGCACACACAGGGTGAGCTGCTACTGGAGCTAAGTGCTGATTGAAAGCACTGACCCCCAGGTGTGCGGGTGAATAGGAGATGATATGAGCTGCCCTGGGCTGTGGGGAGGGGGTGGAGTGTGTCAGGACAGCAGCAGGAGCTGCTGGGATTGTATGAGGTTCTACTCGGCTGTACCCCGGTGTAACAGGCCAGACTAAACCCCCGACCAGAATATACTCGGGGTTAAAGTGGCCTAGGCCAGATTATACCCCTCCATATACCACAGCAGCTGTAGATCAGGGCCCCAAGCAACACATGGGGGCCCGAGACAGCACAAAGTGGCCCCAGGCAGCAGAAAGTGGCCCTACGCAACATACAGGGGCCCCAGGCAGTGCTATGGGCCCCAGGCAGTGCACAGGGCCCCAGGCAGTGCACAGGGCCCCAGGCAGCACAAAGTGGCCCCAAGCAGCACAAAGAGGCCCCAGGCAACATACAGGGGCCCCAGGCAGTACTAGGGGCCACAAGCTACACACAGGATCCCAGGCTACACACAGGGGCCCCATGCAGCATACAAGAACCCCAGGCAGTGCACGGGGCCCCAGGCAGTGCACAGGGCCCCAGGCAGCACAAAGTGGCCCCAGGCAGCACAAAGTGGCCCCATGCAGCATACAAGGGCCCCAGGCAGTACAAAGGGGTCCCAGGCAGCGCATGGGGGCCAGAGGCAGCACACAGGGGCCCCAGGCAGCACAAAGTGGCCCCAGGTGGCCCACTGCCTGGGGCCCCTGTATATTGCCTGTGGTCACTTTGTGCTGCCTGGGGCCCCTGTGTGCTGCCTGGGGCCCTTGTATGCTGCATGGGGCCCTTGTGTGTAGCCTGGGATCCTGTGTGTAGCCTGGGGCCCCTGGTACTGCCTGGGGCCCCTGTATGTTGCCTGGGGCCACTTTGTGCTGCCTGGGGCCCTGTGCACTGCCTGGGACCCTTGTATGCTGCATGGGGCCCCTGTGTGTAGCCTGGGATCCTGTGTGTAGCCTGGGGCCCCTGGTACTGCCTGGGGCCCCTGTATGTTGCCTGGGGCCACTTTGTGCTGCCTGGGGCCACTTTGTGCTGTGGCCCTGTGCACTGCCTGGGGCCCTGTGTACTGCCTGGGGCCATTGTATGCTGGCTGGGGCCCTGTGTAGCTGGTCCTGTGGAGCTGGACCCCTGTGTGCTGCCTGGCCCTGCACTGCCTGGCCCTGATGCTGTAGTGCCTGGGCCCTTTGTGCCTGGGGCACTTGTGCTGCCTGGGCCACTTGTGCTGCCTGGGCCCATGCACTGCCTGGGCCTTGTATGCTGCTGGGCCCTTGTGTGTAGCCTGGGATCCTGTGTGTAGCCTGGGCCCTGTGTGCTGCTCAGGCCCATGCACTGCCTGGCCCCTAGCACTGCCTGGGCCCCTGTATGTTGCCTGGGGTCACTTTGTGCTGCCTGGGGCCACTTTGTGCTGCCTGGGGCCCCGTGTACTGCCTGGGGCCCTTGTATGCTGGCTGGGGCCCCTGTGTGTAGCCTGGGATCCTGTGTGTAGCCTGGGGCCCCTGTGTGCTGCCTCGGGTCCCCATGCACTGCCTGGGGCCCCTAGCACTGCCTGGGGCCCCTGTATGTTGCGTAGGGCCACTTTCTGCTGCCTGGGGCCACCTTGTGCTGCCTCAGGCCCTCATGCATTGCTTGGAGCCCTGTGCACGGCTTGGGGCCCTGATCTACAGCTGCTGTGGTATACGGAGAGTTATAATCTGGCCTAGGCCTGTTTATACCCTGGGGTATAGTTTGGGCTAGGCCAGAATATACCAATGGTATATTCTGGCCCAGGGGGGTATACTCTGGGCTAGCCCAGTTTATACCTCGGGTATATTCTGGTCGGGGGGTTAGTCTGACCTGTTACACCGGAATCTGGAGGTCTGTGAATACCTGAACTGTGCCATTAACCTGTGTGCTGTGTGAGTAAATACCTGAGTCACTGCCTTCTGTCGTGCCGATCCTAACCGCTACCTTACAGTGTAAAGTGGGTGGGAGATTCCAAATGGAGGAGGCGGCGATGAAGAAAGAATAATGCCGCCCAGCAGGGCGTGTGCTGCTGCATCGAGGAGGGGCAGAATGGAGCCTGGCGCCGCCTTCTCAGTCCCCAGCCTCAGGGACTTCTGTAAGTTATAAGTTATTTTTCTGCTGTTGTATAGGGCGGATTTAGCTCAGAGAGGGATAGATAGGGAGCAGGCGGGAAGGTGCAGGGACAGGTAGTGATAGTGTAGGGGCTTAGATCCAGGTGACAGGTTCCCTTTAAGAATTATCTCCTAACTATGCAACCTTCCCAGAATGTTATCTGGAACTTCCTTGACACTTTAAATTTTGCAAAAATCTCCGAACAAAAATTAGTAGATCTGAATGTTCCTTTTTCTATCCAGGAGCTGTCTTTGTCATTAAAGCTAGTAATCAAATTACGCCTCCGGCCCAGATGAACTCCCAAACAAGTGATACAAACAGTTCTACCAAGTCCTTGCCCCCTATCTCAGGCTACTTCAAAATAGGCAATCCACTGAATATCTCCCCACACAATTTAGAGGCCGCAATTGCAACAATACCAAAACCTGGAAAAACTCCTGATGACCCTGCTAATTTCCACCTCATGTCACTCCTGAACTGCGACCTAAAGGTGTTCGCCAAGATCCTGGCTGCTAGGCTGCATAAGTTCTTACCATCACTTATTGCTCCTAATCAAGTGGGATTTGAGGCTTGTCCCCAATCTAAAGATGGAACTAGAAGGATGTAGGACCTAATCAAAGTGGAAGAGCTCTGAGGCACCCCCTGAAAAAGTTTTTGACAGGCTGGACTAGGCAGTGCTTGATAAATTTGGGGTGATAGGTCATATGCAGGCTGCAATCCTCTTCCTATATTCCAACCCCAATGCGTGAGTCCTGTCCTCAGGCTTCCAGTCCTCTCAGTTTGAAATAACAAATGGTACCCGCCAATGGTGCCCCCTATTCCTTATAATATTTAACTTAGTAATCGAACCGCTTGCTTAGTCAAATCGAACCAGTCTAGACATTTCAGGAATAAAGGTGGGTGGGCCTGACCATGTCATAGGTCTCTATGCTGATGACGTTATAATTTCCTGCAACAATACTGCAAAATCCCGCCAGGCAGTGCTGCATTTATTTAAACACCATTTCTAAATTATCATACTATACATTTAAAGGGATCCTGTCACCTCCAGAACGCCTCCTAAGCTACCAAAACATGTCCCTGCAGCATCCATTCACTAATCTCACACTCCTTTTGTCTCCTAAAAGCATCCTGTGAAAGTTCATAAAAACATTTTAATACTTACTCATTAGTGATTATAATTAGCAGGGGCTATATTCTTTAGGGCGCTTAGGGCGTGTTGTTTTGCTGCCTCGAGGAGCCGACCCTCTCTGTCTGTGTTGCTTTGCTTGTGCAGGCTTTGCCCTCCCCCCTCTCTGTCACTCACAGAGTGCAAATCATTAGTCCTGCCTTCAGCTGCACATCACAGCAGAAGCTGCACAGAGAGGGCTGGATCATTCAGGCTGCAAAACAACACGCTCTAAGGGCTAAAGAATATAACTCCTGCTAATTATAATCACTAATGAGTAAGTATTAAAACGTTTTTATGCACTTTCACAGGATGCTTTTAGGAGACAAAAGGAGTGTGAGATTAGTGATAGGATGCTGCAGGGACATGTTTTGGAAGCTTAGGAGGTGTTTTGGAAGTGACAGAATCCCTTTAAACCCATCAAATCCATATTATTTCTGGTCCTTATCCCCTTACAACTAAAAAACAGGCTCCAAGCCAATTTCCCCTTTAAATGGGCTGAGGAGGGTATTCCTTATCTAGGTATAGCCTTAACAGTCTCACATAACCTGATGGCTAGCAATTTTGACAAACTACTGTCCTCACTAAAGTCAGAAATTAAGAAATTCCCTCTCTACACCCTATCTTGGATTTCAGAATACATGCATATAAGATGTACCTCCCTAAAATATTATATTATCTTTGATGCATCACCATTATTCTACCCAGGAAATATTTGGCTTTATTACAGATAGATTCATCTGGGCAAATAAAAAACAGAGTTGCCCGAAAAATCATGTTTTCCCCTACTCCCCGGGTGGCATAGGCATCCCTAACATTTCGTTATATTACAAGGTGATAATATTGGAAAACGTGAAGGTCTGGTGGCACAACTCTCCCTCTCTCAGATGGCACCATATATAGAATCCTTTTTCGTCAGTAATGGGTCCACTGGTCTCATCCTAGAATCGGACGCCATTATGCCTACAGTCTTTCAATCGTATCTTCCCACTATAGCAGGGGTCTCAAACTCAGCTGGGTTGGTGGGCCGCACATAGAAAAACATTTATAGCGGGGGGCCGCATCTCTTGTAGGACTAAGTGATATTTTTAGTAATACCAGAATTTCTTGCTCAATGTAGTAAAGTACAAGTCCTGATCCCTTTCTTGTAGTAATGTCTCCATCCTGCTAGTAATGTCCTTTTCTACTGATGTTCCCCATCCTGATCCCTTTTTCTAGTGATGATCCCTATCCTGATCCCTTTTTCTAGTGATGTCCACCATCCTGATCCCTTTTTCTAGTGATGCCCCCCATCGATCATGGTCCCCTTTTGTAGTGATGTCCCCACACTGATCTCCTTTTGTAGTGATGTTCCCCATCCTGATCCCCTTTTCTAGTGATGTCCCCCTTCCCGATCTCCTTTAGTAGTGATGTCCCCCATCTTGATCCCCTTTAGTGATGATGTCCCATCCCGATCCCCTTTTATAGTGATGTCCCCCATCCTGATCCCCTTTTATAGTGGTGTCCCCCATCCTGATCCCCTTTTATAGTGATGTCCCCCATCCTGATCTACTTTTAAAGTGATGCCCCCCCATCCTGATCTACTTTTATAGTGATGCCCCCCGTCCTGATCTACTTTTATAGTGATGCCCCCCCATCCTGTTTTACCTTCTTACACACTCAAATACACACTCTATCACACTCACACACAAACCCACACACAAACCCCCCCCCCCCCACACACACACACATACTCTCAAACACACTCTCACACATCCTCATACACACTCTTACACTCACACTCGTGCACACACTGAAACTCGCACACACTTTCTTATACACACATCCTCACTCACACACTCAGTCTCACACACACCTTCTCACACACACTCACACTTTTATCACTTTAATGATGCATCGTTCCAGTGCAGGGGGGCGCCGCGGTCCCCGCTGTGCTGACTTCCGGCCTCCGCTGTGCTAAGACTTCCTCCAGCCGCCGCCCAGACAAGCTCTGTTGCTCATCAAGATCAATGCAATCTATCAGCCAGAGGCCTGCAGGTGACGTCATATTCTGCCGTCAGCTGCGGGCCTCTTATTGGCTGGCAGCTTGTATTGATCTTGCTGAGTGGCAGAGCTTGTTAGAGCTGCGGACAGAAGTCATCACACAGCGGGGACTGCAGCGGCCCCCTGCACTGGGGCAATGCATCATTAAGTTGTCCAAGGTGCCGCGGGCCGCATAGTGAAGCCCCAGGGGCCGCATGCGGCCCTCGGGCCGCGAGTTTGAGACCCCTGCACTATAGCATCCATGTTCCACTACTGACAAAAAACACAGTGGAGAATCTAGTCAGAATCCCTCTTACGAAAATTAGTCTTAGGGCTCTTGAATCCCACTCCTTACTTAAATCTTAAACATTGGGAAAGCTCAGGAATACATAAGATAAGCAACATTCTCATAATTTGCACTAATTTCTTTGTCCTCGTTGGTAGAGAGATTTTATTTCAATTTCTTCAAATACAACACCATTTAAATTCCGCCCCCTATATTATGAGTTTTAATCCCCCCACCTCCGCCTCTTTTCAAAAATTCCTCCCTCAAGGTGCCACTGAACACTAAAGGAAAAGCACATAAATTCCAGTGAAATGCGCTTTTAATGGCAGTTTAAAATCCTTTTATTTCAATATTATTAAAAAATAGTTCCTTCAACAAATTTCTTCTTGGTTAAACAGTAATAACAATAATCTTTATTCAGAGGCTCATATTTAAACAATGAAAAGTAACAGTTATCAAAGAATACAATAATTAAACCAAAATAATGACAGCCCTGCCCATAAGAGCTTACAATCTAACAATGAGGTGGGGGTGACACAAAGTACAGGTGCTTATTTACAATGATGGTATAGTCAACGTAAGGAAATGGGGAATAGATAAGAGCAGCATAAGTGGCCACCAACCATTATTTGTAACGCATTTCAGACTGGTGGATCGGATAGACTATGTCTACATGACTATGACTAGGGATCAGGATAGGCCTCCCTAAAAAGATGTGTTTCTAGGTAGCACCTGAAACTATGTAAGTTGTGGATAGAGTTAATTTCTTCGGGTAGAGCATTCCAGAGAATTGGTGCACCTCGGGAGAAGTCTTGGGGTCAGGAGTGGGAGGTTCGGATTAATGCAGAAGTGAGTCTAAAGTCACTTCCAGAGCGAAGAGAATGGGCAGGGTGATAGACAGAGAGGAGGGTAGAGAGGAAGGGAGGTGCTACACTGTGAAGAGCTATGTGGGTGAGAGCAAGCAGTTTGAATTGGATCCTATAGTGTAAAGGCAGCCAGTGCAATGACTGGCACAGAGCAGAACAATCTGAGTAACGGTTAGCTAGATAGGTGATCCTGGCTGCTGCATTAAGGATGGACTGGAGAGGGGAAAGCCTTCTGGGGGTGGGGGGGGGGGAAATTAATAGGGAATTACAATAGTCAAAGCAGGAGTGAATCTGGGCCACCGTGATGGTACCTTTACACGCCGCTACCAAAAGGTAGAAACCACCGGGTGTCGCACGTGCACGCGCGCGTTTCAACGGTTCCTAACAGTACCTGATACCGCAATTACTACGCCGCTACAAGGTGCTCCACAGTAGGTATTTTCGATCCCTGGAAGTACCGACGGGTGCCGCAGGTTACCTTCTGTGGAGCACCTTCCCTGATTTACACGCCGCTACCACAAGAGAATCTGGGCGTACATATTGTGCGCCGTAACTACATAGGCATGACAGAGTTGTGTATTACGCAACGCTTGTACGGTGATTGGATAATGCAATAACATCATGATTGGCCAGCCAGCGCAGGGAGGCTGGCTAATACATGACGCTATAGCAATTGTGTAGTGACTGGTCAGATCATTAAATAAGCCGCCCTGTACAGGGACAGCCAATGGATACACAGTAGGCCCCACCAATGATAGCTGATGGGGCGTGGTATACATGACGCTGTAGTACACCCCAGGTAACTCAAATACCATACCTGTGCCCCGATTATATGTCGCTACCATAGGGTTTATACCTGCTTGTTTTTGAGCAAGGCTGAAAGACAGGTATCCAAAGAGACAGGATGGTGCTACCTGAATTACACGCCGCAACCTCGCGGTGTTTTGAAGGTAAAAGGTACAATTGTCTCCGACACCCGGTGGTTTCTACCTTTCGGTAGAGGCGTGTAAAGGTACCATGAGGGTTTTTGTTGTTTCCAAAATGAGAATGGGGCGGAATCTAGAGATGTTCTTCTGGTGCAAGCGGCAAGCGCAGTCGAGAGATTGTATATATGTATATATGGGGTGAAGGAAAGATCAGCGTCAAACATAACACCCAGACAGTGAGTCTGCTGCCTAGGTGTTATCGTGATGCCGCACACTGAGAGAGATGTCAGATTTAGGGAGGTTAATGAAGGGTGGGAGCAGGAGGAGTTCAGTTTTGGAAAGGTTGAGTTTCTGATAGAGAGCGGACATGATATTGAAAACTGCGGTTAAACAGTCATTGGTTTTCTTTATTACAGCGTGAGTAAGGTCAGTGGAAGAAGTGTATAGTTGTGTGTCATCAACATAAAGATGGTACTGAAAGCCAAACCTACTGATGGTCTGTCCAATAGGGGGTGTGTAGAGAGAGAAGAGAAGAGATCCACGGACCGATCCCAGAGGGACCCCAATAGTGAGAGGAAGAGGAGAAGTAGAGCCAGCCAATGATACACTGAAAGAACGGTCAGAAGAGAACCAGGAGAGAGCGGTGTCCTTTATGCCGATGGAGTGCAGCATAGTGAGTAGGAGATGGTGGTCAACAGTGTCAAAAACTGCAGAGAGATCAAGAAGAATAATCAGAGTGTGTTCACCATTACGTTTTGCTGTCAGAAGGTCATAGGTCACTTTGGTGGGTGCAGTTTCTGTAGAGTGAAGGGGGTGGAAACCAGACTGGAACGGATCTAGAAGAGAGTGAGTGGAGAGGTAACAGGTAATGTGAGAGTAGACCAGGCGCTCCCAGAGTTTAGAGATGAAGAGGAGATTGAAGACTGGTCTGTAGTTATTTGTGCAGGATGGGTCGAGAGACATTTTCTTTAATAATGGAGTAATGATAGAGTGTTTGAAGGCGGAGGGGAAGATGATAAAATAAAGAGAAAGATTGAAGATTTTGGCTAGGTGAGTGGTGATCACCAGAGACAGAGACTGGAGTAGGTGTGAGGGAATGGAGTCAATGATGCATGTTGGGACGAGAGGAAGAGAGGAGCCTGGAGACTTCTTTTTCTGTGACTGGGTCAAATGTGAGAGAGAGGTAAAGGAGATGTGGGATGAAATGAGGGTAGCATCGCTTGGTGGCCGAGAGCTGATTTCCTGATGGATGTTTTCTATTTTCTCTCTGAAGTAAGAAGCTAGATCTTCAGTACATAGGTCAGTGATAGGGGCGTGGAATTAAGGACTGCGGAAAGAGTGAAAGGTGTCAAAGAGTTTCTTTGGGTTGTTGGATAGTGAGGAGATCAGGGTGGTGAAGTAGGTCTGTTTAGTGAGGTGAAGTGCAGAGTTGTAAGTTCTCAGAATAAATTTATAGTGAATGAAGTTTTCTGGTATGCAGGTTTTCCTCCATAGGCAGGTTTTCCTCCATAGGCACTCAGCACTTCTAGAGCATCGCTGGAGGAATCGAGTTTGTGATGTGACCCAGAGCTGTTTTACTCTGTGTTTGGAGGTTCTGAGGGTGAGGGTCGCTACTTTGTCCAGGGTTCTTCTGAAAGTGTCATTGTAGTGATTCACAGGTAGATCAGGACAGGAGAAGGAGGAGATTGGGGACAGTGATAGAGAGTCTGTGAGTGTATGAAGGTTAATGGCCTATAGATTTCTGAATGTGTGATAGGTAGGGGTGCGCTGGGGTGAGCGAGGATATGTGGGCATGGAGGAGAGAATGTTGTGGTCACACAGGAAGAGTCGAGTTATCTAAGGAGGAGGTTGAACAGAGCTGGACAAAGACCAGATCAAGGGTGTTACCATCTTTGTGAGTCTCAGAGGTTGAGAGCCATGAGAGGCCAAGAAAATTGTTTAGAGATAGGAGCTGGGATTCAGATGCAGAGAAGGGGCGATTTATGGGGATGTTAAAGTCTCCCAGAGTAAAGGTTGGTAATTCTGAGGACATGAAGTGCATAAGCCACGCGAAAAAATGGTCGAGGAACTGGGTGGGAGACCCTGGAGGGCTTTATACCACCGCTACTCTGAGACGGAGGGATGGAAGAGCCTGATGATTTGGACCTCAAAAGAAAGGAATTAGAGTGATGGAGCTGGAGGGATGACCTGAAAAGTACATTGTGTGGATAGGAGAAAGCCGACCTAACCACCATATCGATTCCCAGGTCTCGGGGAATGAGAAAAATATAAGCCGCCACAAGAAATAGCAGCAGGGGAAACCGTGTCTCATTCCTGGATGGGGAGGGGTTGAAATTGGCGGAGGGTGGACCAGGATTTGGAGAGATATTACCTGACAGGAGCAGCAGTAAAATGAGAAAGAGCAAATAGTTTTTGGAATTGTGACATTGGCTATGATGCAATATTCTAGAATATGATGGAATTAAGACTATTCAGTATGGTGCAGAGAGTATGGGAGCTGTACATAGTAGAGGGAGAGAGGGGCTTATGTGGATGAGGGGTGATGGGGCAGTGAAAGTGAATGGCAAAGACAGACATTGAAATAAAGGACATTGTTAAAAGTGAGAGTGAAAGAGAGTGGGTTACCTGACTCCTGCTCTGACTAACTGCCATTGAAGTAACTGCAAGCCACTTAGCACTTGATGCCACGTCACATGGGATGCCATGCATGCACACACCCCACGCGTGTAACCCTTCAGACAGAACTAAATTTATAGGGCACACTAAAGAATCAGGTGAGGGGGATTGTGGGAAGTCACATGATTTCAGGTAATTAGCAGCTGGTCCTCACAGCATGGATAAATAGATGAAAGGCAGCCATTCAACATTACACCAGAGTCTTGCACCAGAGATTCACACCTTCCACAAGATAACATTTTAAATTGGGAAATAGTCATATACTGGTGAGTAATGAATATAATATATACACATGACATAGGAGAGTTTACAATAAATGCAGAGATAGATACCATAAGGGTATGTGAGTCAGGCTGAGATTGAGGTCATTACAGCAAACAGTGTTGTTATAATACCATAAGGGTTGCAATGATAGTGGAAGCCCAGCTTAGAAGATGCAGATGACAGCAACCAGTGTTGTTATAGTACCATAAGGGTTGCAATGATAGTGGAAGCTCAGCTTAGAAGATGCGCACATTAGAGAATATAGTGGTATCTGCGCACAGTCTATGCATTTTGATGACTCTAGGTCTTCATCTTGGTCCAAAATGAGACCAAGATGAAGACCTATAGTGGTTAAATCATGTAGTCTGTGCACAAATACCGCTATATTCTCCAATGTGCCCACTGTTTAACCAAGAGGAAATTTGTTGAAGGAACAATTTTTTAATAATACGGAAATTAAAGGATTCTAAACTGCCATTAAGGATGCATTCTGCTTGAATTTATGTGCATTTTCCTGTTGCTGATTGCAAAAGGGTGTGCTTCCCCTGCTCCATGAGGACTCCTGGCAGACAACAGTTTCCTTACAAGACGGCCAAAAAGGTCAGGTGGCTTTTCTTTTCTTATATTACTACTGAACACTAAAGGTATGTTTTGACTCTACATGTCCCTTAATAATTCCATCCCAAGCGTAAAACTCCCATTCACGGCACAGTGGTAACCCCTGAAGATTGGCATACAAGCCTGGCTTTGATCCAAAAAGTACATCTCTGCAGGTATTGCACTCCATCTAAACTGGTCCATTTCCTCCCCAAGCAATCGCCTGTATGATGGAAGCTATGTGGTAAACAAGACTCTCTAGCCCATATGTGGTGGCATTGCCACATTATCTCTTCCTTTTGGTTGGCTATCTCGACCCTAATAAATACCTTAACAGGGGTTCGTGTTGAACTCATTCCCACCTTAGCAGTGTTGAAAACCGGAGTAGACAAGATAATATTTGGCTTAAGAAGGATCGCTTGCCACATTCTAATTGACTCTATGTAATCCGTAACTGCTAAGTGGAAATTGGCCCTTGTTCCTTTTACTGCTAAAATTTCAGACAAAATTAATTCTCATTTTCAATACGAATACTCGCTAGCCTCCTCACCCAAGTCCAAAGATTCTGGATGCCACCAGTCTGAGG
This sequence comes from Allobates femoralis, assembly GCA_033576535.1. Lineage (NCBI taxonomy): Eukaryota > Metazoa > Chordata > Amphibia > Anura > Aromobatidae > Allobates > Allobates femoralis. Next base: position 372,332,964 of record JARQOC010000001.1, on the reverse strand, counting down.
TAAACCAGGAAATGTACAAATGTAGGAAATTCAAGACAATTATTAACCTCCTCAGTTGTGTTAGAGTTAGACCAAAAAAAGAACACAGGGGCGTAACTGTAAGGCATTGTGCCCACGCTGCGGATTTTGTAGCATATTTCTTTTCAACTTTGATGCAGAAATAGTGCAGATTTGTCTGAAATCCGCAAGCCAGCAAAGTCTATGGGAATTCTAAAGTGTTATGCCCATGCTGTGTTTTTTCTGCTGCAGAAATGGTGTGGATTTTGTTGTGGAAAAATCTGCAGCATGTCAATTCTTGCAAAGGATTTTTCAGCAGTTTTCAGCCCTTCAAGTCATTGACTTGATGATGAAAAATGCAAGCCGCAAATCAGCCACAAATCAGCACCACTTCCGCACCAAAAACACACCAAATCTGCACAATTGTTTCAGATCACCAAACAAATTGAGATACCAGACAAACATAACACAGGTAAACAGAAAATGCAGTTTAGAAATTAAGGTATCTTTTATTAGAGAAAAAAATCCAAACCTACAGGCCCCCTTCACACTGCATAATTTTCACATCCATGTGGTTCCTTGAATTTCAAGAACCATACAAACAGGCACTGATCTGTGCCAACGGATGCCAACTTATGTCCACGGACCGTTTTTTTTACCGGATCTATCATCAGTTAGCAGAGATAGGGGTGGGAGGAGCTGTACCTTGCTTCTGAGCATGCTCAGTACAGCAAAACGGATTCATTTCACAGATCCGCACTCCATAGACATCCATGTTATTTGACACAGACAGCTATAGATCCGTGTTTGTTCGTTGGCGTCAGTGATTTACAAGGCAGCCCAAAATCGGAACAGTCTCTGATTATGGCTGCATGAAAAAAAACTGACACACACGGATCAGTGACAAAACTGACACACATGGGAATACATGGGAGGTCAAAACTGATCCGTGGCTATCCGTTTTAATACGGATAGACACGGATCAGAAATTATGCAGTTTGAAGGCAGACTTAGCAGCTTTACAAGAGAAAAAAAAATCATCTTCCAAGTAGAATAAAAATAAAATGGTTTATTTGATAAACATTAAAACTAAACCGTGAACAATTCAAATGTGAATGCTCATATAAGCATATCATAGAGGGTTGAAAAAAGGAGTTATATCAAGCATACTTATCAACAATATAGAGCTATTAGTTAAAGAATTTGTACATTATACTACTTTAATTACACTAAAATGATTACTTAATGCTGTAACCCATTGTAATACACTGATCATCAAGAAAACTCAATAAACATTACTTGAAGTGAAAAAAGGAGTCAGTAATACAGTGATAGCAACCATACACATATTGAACGTTACATGCATTTCATTGGTTATATGGAAATACATGATTTCATATTCTTTTGTATATTTGTCACACTTAAATTATTCAGATCAATATTCAGATCACCATTAAAAAAAATTAGACAAAGATAGCACAAGTAAACACAAAATGCAGTTTATAAATGAAGATCATTCTTATTAAAGGAGAAGGATATCCAAACCTACAGGATCCTGTGTGAAAATGTAATTCCACCCCCCACACTTTAAAACATAAATTAACTGTGGGTTAACACATTTTTGGGAAGCTCAGTTTATTATCTATAGTCACACCAGACTTGACTACTGCCACATCTGTTCAAAATAAAAAAAAAATCACTTAAATAAGACCTGCCTGACAAAGTGAAGTAAACCGAAAAATTCTTAAAAGCTAGACTACACACAGCAATCCAAAAAATTCTGGAACAATTGAGAAACAAAGTACCGTATATACTCGCGTATAAGCCGAGTTTTTTCAGCCCAAAAATTGGGCTGAAAAGTTCCCCCCTCGGCTTATACGCGAGTCACTGTATACTGTATACACTGTATACAGTGTATACAGTATACAGGCCCGCCCCCATCAGTATACAGGCCCCCCTGCCTTGTGCACAATCCTGTAAAGGAAGAGATTAGTATACTTATCACTGTCCCGCTGCCGCTGTCCCGCCGCCATCATCACGCTCCTGCGTCTTCATCCGTCTTCTTTCGGCTTCCTCCGGTCGGCGCAGGCAATGACGTCATTGTCTGCGCGACCGAGGAGGAAACCTGAAGAAGACGGAGGAGCGCGATGGCGGCGGCGGGACAGTGGCAGCGGGACAGTGATAAGTATACTAATCTCTTCCTTTACAGGATTGTGCACAAAGCGGGGGGGCCTGTATACTGATGGGGGGGCTGTATACTACCTCTGGGGCTGCTGTATACTACCACTGGGGCTGTATATACCACTGGGGCTGCGTGTATACTACCACTGGGGCTGTATATTCCTCTGGGGCTGCTGTATACTGATGGGGGGGCTGTATACTACCTCTGGGGCTGCTGTATACTACCACTGGGGATGTATATACCACTGGGGCTGCTGTATACTACCACTGGGGCTGTATATACCTCTGGGGCTGCTGTATACTACCACTGGGGCTGTATATACCTCTGGGGCTGCTGTATACTAACTACTGGGGCTGCTGCTGTATATACCACTGGGGCTGCTGCTGTATATACCACTGGGGCTGCTGCTGTATACTACCACTGGGGCTGCTGTATATACCTCTGGGGCTGCTGTATACCACACTGCTGGGGGCTGTATACCTGTGCTGGGGTCCACCCTCGGCTTATACACGAGTCAATAGGTTTTCCCAGGTTTTGGGGGCAAAAGTAGGGGGGTCGGCTTATACACGGGTCAGCTTATATACGAGTATATACGGGTAATTGAGATCTAAAAAAGGTTATAAAGCCATTTCTAAAGCATTTGTACTCATACTAACCACAGTGAAAGCCATTATCCATAAATGGTGAAAACATGGAACAGTGGTGTACCTTCCCAGGAGTGGTTGGCTGACGAAAACTACCCCAAGAGTGCAGCGATAACTCATACAGTCATGGCCAAAAGTATTGACACCCCTGCAATTCTGTCAGATAATACTCAGTTTCTTCCTGAAAATGATTGCAATCACAAATTCTTTGGTATTATTATCTTCATTTAATTTTTCTTCAATAAAAAAACACAAAAAGAATTGTCCTAAAGCCAAATTGGATATAATTCCACACCCAACATAAAAAAGGGGGTGGACAAAAGTATTGACACCCTTAGAAAAATCATGTGATGCTTCTCTAATTTGTGTAATTAACAGCACCTGTAACTTACCTGTGGCACCTAACAGGTGTTGGCAATAACTAAATCACACTTGCAGCCAGTTGACATGGATTAAAGTTGACTCAACCTCTGTCCTGTGTCCTTGTGTGTACCACATTGAGCATGGAGAAAAGAAAGAAGACCAAAGAACTGTCTGAGGACTTGAGAAACCAAATTGTGAGGAAGCATAAGCAATCTCAAGGCTACAAGTCTATCTCCAAAGACCTGAATGTTCCTATGTCTACCGTGCGCAGTGTCATCAAGAGGTTTAAAGCCCATGGCACTGTGGCTAACCTCCTTAGATGTGGACGTAAAAGAAAAATTGACAAGAGATTTCAACGCAAGATTGTGCGGATGATGGATAAAGAACCTCAACTAACATCCAAACAAGTTCAAGCTGCCCTGCAGTCAGAGGGTACAACAGTGTCAACCCGTACTATCCGTCGGCGTCTGAATGAAAAGGGACTGTATGGTAGAAGACCCAGGAAGACCCCACTTCTTACCCCGAGACATAAAAAAGCCAGGCTGGAGTTTGCCAAAACTTACCTGAGAAAGCCTAAAACATTTTGGAAGAATGTTCTCTCTTTTTGGGCAAAGGCATCAACATAGAGTTTACAGGAGAAAAAAAGAGGCATTCAAAGAAAAGAACACGGTCCCTACAGTCAAACATGGCGGAGGTTCCCTGATGTTTTGGGGTTGCTTTGCTGTCTCTGGCACTGGACTGCTTGACCGTGTGCATGGCATTATGAAGTCTGAAGACTACCAACAAATTTTGCAGCATAATGTAGGGCCCAGTGTGAGAAAGCTGGGTCTCCCTCAGAGGTCATGGGTCTTCCAGCAGGACAATGACCCAAAACACACTTCAAAGAGCACTAGAAAATGGTTTGAGAGAAAGCACTGGAGACTTCTAAGGTGGCCAGCAATGAGTCCAGACCTGAATCCCATAGAACACCTGTGGAGAGATCTAAAAATGGCAGTTTGGAGAAGGCACCCTTCAAATATCAGGGACCTGGAGCAGTTTGCTAAAGAAGAATGGTCTAAAATTCCAGCAGAGCATTGTAAGAAACTCATTGATGGTTACCGGGGGCGGTTGATCGCAGTTATTTTGGCTAAAGGTTGTGCAACCAAGTATTAGGCTGAGGGTGCCAATACTTTTGTCTGGCCCATTTTTGGAGTTTTGTGTGAAATGATCAATGTTTTGCTTTTTGCTTCATTCTCTTTGTGTTTTTTCATTGAAGACAAATTAAATGAAGATAATAATACTAAAGAATTTGTGATTGCAATCATTTTCAGGAAGAAACTGAGTATTATCTGACAGAATTGCAGGGGTGTCAATACTTTTGGCCATGACTGTACAAGAGGTGACAAAACACCCCACAACAATATCCAAAGATCTGCAATCTCAATTGACTTAGTTAAGGTCAGTGTTCAGACTCCACCATAAACAAGAGACTGGAAATTTTTTTTTGCCAGAAATCATCTTGATGATCCCCAAGACTTATGGTAGAATACTCTGTGCACTGATGAGACAAACACTGAACTTTTTGGAAGGTGTATGTCCCATTTCATCTGGCGTAGAAGTAAGCTATTCCCTTGACTTCGTCATAGCCCCTCATACAGCCATATCAGATCCCATACTTTGTACTAATAAGGGACAATCAAACCGAAATGCAGCATTTGTAGATTGGGGTTCTGATATGGCATAATCCTAAATCATATCAATAGGCTTTTTAAAAAGTTAATTTCAATTTTTTGGGATTGCAGATTTTGGTTAGGTGAGTGGTGACCCCCGGAGAAGAGACTGGAGTAAATGTGAGGGAATGGGGTGTAAGAGGAAGAGAGGAGATTGGAGAATTTCTTCTTCTGTGACTGGGTCAAATGTGGAGAGTGATACAAAGGAGATGTGGGGTGGAATGGAGGTAGCATCACTTGGGGCTGAGAACTAATAGATGTTTTCTAAATCCTAAGGCATATTAAAAGGCTTGTTAAATAGTTATTTTGACTTTTAGACTTGCTACTTTCAATAGGCAGCACAATTTGCATCTTGCGTAGAAGTAATACAACATTTCAGAAAAGGAACACCATACCAGTAGTAAAATATGGTGGTGTAAGTGTGAAGGCCTGGTGCTGTTTTGCTGCTTGAGGACCTGGAACACTTGCCTGTGGTAAATGGAACCATGAATTTTGCTGTCTATCCAAAAATCCTGAAGGAGAATGTGCAGCCATCTATTTATGACCTCAAGTTATACCCATTCACAAACAGGCGATTTTCCGTTTTTATATTTCCCTCTCCTTCTTCCAAGAGACATGACTTTTTTATTTGTCCATCAATATACACAAATGAGGGCTTGATTTTGAGAGACGAGTTACCATTTTGTATCACATCATTTATTTTAGCATATAGTGTATTGGAAATTGGGGAGAAAAATTACAAGTAAGGACAATTTGCAAAAAAATAAAAGTGCACTTATACGATTTTTTTTTTCTTTTAGGGGGGGGTTTATTCACCATTTTAGCTATATGGTAAAACAGATGTATCGGTATGATGCCTCAGGTCAGTACGAGTTCATAGATCCCAACCAAACATGTATACTTCTACTTTTATTTAAGTGGTGAAAAAAAATTCTGAAGTTTTTAAACAAAAAGAATTGCGCATTTGTTGCCATTTTCCGCAACCTGTGGCGTTCTCATTTTTTGGGATCTGGGGCTCTGTGACGGCTTATTTTTTGCGGATTGAACTGACATTTTTAATCATACCATTTGTGGGTAGATACAATGCTGCGGCAAACAAAATAACATAAGCTTGGCGTTTGGACCGTTTTAACTCGGTATGCAGTTTACAGATCTGATTAAGTAATTTTATATCTTGATAGATCAGGCATTTCTGAATGTGGTGATATTAAATATGTGTATATATATTTTTTTTGCAATAGTTTTATTTTCAAAGGGGTAAAAGGGGGGTGATCTGAACTTTGTTTTTTTTTTTTCATATTTTTTAAAACTTTCTTCTGGACCTTTCTCTGGAATGGAATACTACATCGTGATTCTCTCTCCTATAGATTAATAGGGGACGACATTGAATACCTTCCGCTAAGAGATTTCTACACCTATCGACTTAACATTACTTGTTCCACTTTTTCTTATTTATGTACTTGTAACTTCCCCCCGACAAGGGGACTTGTCACTCTAGTTTTCTGTTAACTTTGGATGTTATTGGTATAGAGTGATATCTAGGTTTTCTTTGTTTTGAAAACATTCAAATAAACATTTTCTGGAAAAAAAAAACAAAAAAAAACAACTTTCTTTTAACTTGCTCTTTCTTTTAACTTAGGGCATCTCAGCAATGCACACTTCGATCGTTTGTGCTATGCAAAGATATGTATATACTCACACATATATATGTTGTATATACACACACTTGAAACCATAAGTTTACATAGACTATATAAAAAGACAGTTCTTTACAAAAAAAAAGCACATTTATGCCTCACCATTACTTTATTCCATCCTGCTGCTCATATCTTCTGGGCCCGGCCCACAATACAGTGACTCTTGGCCAGTATACGTAAAGAAAAAGTGGGAGGAGTCTTCAATAAAAAATAATTCTCACTTTATTTGTGCAAAATATTATACTAGGAGTATGTATGCTCCTAGTTTTCCTTGTTAAATACTTTTATAGCATTTTCCTGCTTGTCTGAAAGATACTGAGGGTTTCTAAGCAACTCTCAGGTAACACAGTCCAATGATTTACAATCTTTTGATTACAATTAATTATATAGCAGAAGATTTGTATGAACAGTCTATTGACTTAAATAAATGATCTAGAAATGAGCCAGCTGACCCTACAAAAGAAATGATGCAGTGAATGGGACAGGTGTGTTGGCATAAATTTACTTATTCGATCTTGTTATAAAGAATTCTTAGAAGTTAATAGTTCATATAAGAGTTAATATTTAAGAGTATCGTACTCTGCACTTTTACATCTCACTCTTCTTACAGTACTTTATAGTAAAGCTTGCATGTCTACTGTATTTAGCAAAGAAACAAAGCAGATTACATGTCTCTAAGACTCCCTGCAGTGGGAACATAAGGATCAATCCAGGCTGAGCAAACAGACAAGTCATAGGGCAACATTTGCTTAGTGAGTCCATATTCCTAATGATGTAAATGGACGCGGAAGTGCATTGTCATCAGAAATATCTACTTTAATATCTTGTTAACGCAAGCCAAATACAGAAGACGTATTATTCTATGGAAACCAATGTGTCTCAGTTCTCATGATTAGTTACTATCCTATTTTTTTCACACCTACAGGTAGTTTAGTCCCTCTATCTCCTCCCCAGTAAATGTGACACAATCAACATATTAGATCTAGTTGCTAGAAAAAGAACAGCTTGCTTCAGCCTCAGCCTACAACAGAAAAACCATTTAATAACAGCTTCATTGTGACAAACAACGTGACCCTAGAACATGATGCACAACCGTCGGAAATTCGTTATAAATGGCTTTAGGCCAATGATATAAACCATGATACATGAGAATGACACAAACTAAATTATAAAAAATAAATACTTGAGAATTATACAGAGGCTTACCCTGAATGACGCAAGAAGTGTGCTACTACAGCCAGAACAAGATAAATGCACTGTAAGTGTGTACGGTAGTATGGCACCAAACACCCCATGACGAAGCATGAGAACGTGACACTGAACATGCTCTGACAGTGTCACAAATTGATTTATTACAAAGAACGTGTCATTTACTCAGAGTTCTGGTCTTAGAGCCAGTACAGAGGAAAAAAACCATGTGCGAGAACAGCAAGAAAGTGGAAAGTGGAAACAAGACAACTTAATATGTGAACAATGGAAACCAAAATTAAAAGATAGGATTACCATAATAATTTATATTTGCCAAATGCCAGAATAATGAGAGAGATAGTATGTATTAAGACATTTTATTACTTTCTGTAAAAGTAACAAGTTTACATACATTTCAGTATTGGTACCATTGCCCTTAAACTGTATGACTTGGGTCAAATATTTTAGATATCCTTCCACAAGCGTCTCGCAATAGTTGGTAGGAATTTGGATCCATTCCTCCTGACAGAATTTGTGTAATAGAACCATGTTTTTAGGTCACCATGCATGCATTTGTTATTTCAGCTTTGCGCATAAATTTTAAATATGACTGAGATCAGGGCTTTGGGAAAACATCATTAGATCCCTTCTCATCATAGACAGAGCTAAGACGTGGAAGTCCCCTCTTTGTCTGTTATCAGTAGACGCGAAAAAGGCCTTTGACAGAGTCCATTGGGGTTTCTTACGGGAAGCCGTGGAACACATTGGGCTAATGTTTTTGGGTAGAGTCATGTCCCTATATTCGAAGCCCTCAGCTAGGGTAAGGATTAATGGATCCCTATCTGATCAGTTCTATATCCAGAATGGAACGAAACAGGGGTGTCCGTTGTCCCCTTTGCCATTTGTCATTGTAATTGAACATCTGGTGAAAGCCTTCAGGGACAACGACAATATTAAGGGGATACAGGTGGGGAATAACAACCAAAAGACAGCCTTGTTTGCTGACAACGTGCTCCTCTATATATCCCAACCTGTTCTTTCCTTTCTTGTTTTACTAAAAGAGTTTGACACCTTTGGGGCATTGAGTAACTTTAGGGTGAACTATTCAAAAACAGATGCTCTAAACATTTCTTTGCCTCTGTTAGAAGTAGCCTCCCTAACGAAGGACTTTCCTTTTCGGTGGAGACAGGGACAGATCTCCTACTTGGGTGTGAGCCTCCCTTGATGACCTGCATAAACTTTTTCCCCTGAACCATCAAGCCCTCCTAGTCTAAGTGGGGTCTCTTCTGGATTCTTACAGGCCACTAAAACTCTCCTGGCTTGGTAGGATTCACGCAATTAAAATGGACGTCCTGCCGAGATTTCTTTATATATTCCAAGCAGTTCCTGTCTGGCCTCACAGATCCTTTTTTTTTTCCAAAGTCCGCTCTCTGATCTCTCATTTCATTTGGAAGGGGAAAAAGCCACAGGTGGGATATAATATAAGAAACAAAAAACAAGGTTGCGCCACACTGCTAAAATTTAGGGCATAGGATCGGTATAATGTATCCCGTGCTCACCTGATCTAGTTGTGCTGACTGCACAACTAGTTAATGCACTGGTTTTCAACCCCGAAGGGTCTGCACGCCGGCCGGAGCAGGGGTAGGCAGGTTCGCGTGGTCTCCGAGATTTGCACGCTGCTGATCCACATCCTGTTCCAGGGGAGTGGTGATTGACGTCCGATGCGTCCTGGGTGCCCAGCTGCTGAATACCACGCTTCCCAATGGGAGGACAAGTGTGCGTTCAGAATAGAAGTGGTATTGGATTAGCGCTAAAAACAACACCAGGCATTCGCTCTGTGATAAATTACCTTAAAGCTTTATTGAATCGTTGTAGAATTCCCAGTCTCCACAACGCGTTTCGGCGCTAATTGCGCCTGAAAACACTTGAGAAAGGCGCAATTAGCGCCGAAATGCGTTGTGGAGACTGGGAATTCTACACCGATTCAATAAAGCTTTAAGGTAATTTATCACAGAGCGAATGCCTGGTGTTGTTCTTAGCGCTAATCCAATACCACTTCTATTCTGAACGCACAGGTGGGATATAAGACTCTGTCGGCGCCTCGTCAAAATGGAGGTGTTGGTCCCCCAAATTGATATAAATACCATCAGGCAGCAATTTTAGTTAGACTTCTGGACTGGCAATACAAAGAGGCTTCCAAGAACTGGGTCCAGATTGAGCAAGAGGGGATAGAAATACCCCTTAAATACCATCAGTGGACCTCCAGGCACTCCATCAAAAGCCAAGGCAACCTTGCATTCCTCACCACTGAAACTTTAAGGGCATGGCAAGCTACACTAGACAGGAATCTCGATACACAGTTGGTGAGCCCTCTGACTCCTATATTTCGAAATCCAGCTTTCCTCTCTGGGATGAAGAGGCAGACCTTCCTGGGTTGGAAATTCAGAGACGATACACACATCAGTCACATCAGTCACATCCTACAACACGGGGAGCTTCACACTTTTACTGTATTGCAAAACAATTTCATTGGCACAAAACTGCTCTGGCGGGAATACTTACAAATACAATCTTTCCTGCAATCCGTGAGGGTGTCAGGAGGCCCTGCTCTTCGGTTATCACCCATGGAAATAATTTTTACATGTGAGGTTCTGCCAGCCAGGGGGATATCAGCCCTTTATCAAAATATATCAGTGGTAGAGAAAAATTAAAAGCATAAATACCAGATTACTCGGGAGAAGGAACTAGGGAGGCCCATTTCCAGTGAAGACTGGGAGAGATGCTTCCTAATGACTCATAAGTTGCCTGGCTCAAGCGATGCGCAGGAGCAGTGCTATAAACTGCAATTTAGATGGTATCTTATCCCGGACAGGTTGCACAGGTTCTCTCTAACGGCCTCCAAATATTGCTGAAGGTGTGGGTCCGAAGAGGGTACGCTGCTGCATGTTTGGTGGGACTGATCAGAGAATTTTGGGAGAATGTATTCCGAAACTACAGGTTGGTAACCGGTAAGCATGTAGTTGGAAACCCTGAGATGGCCTTGCTCTCTGTGCTGCCTGGTTCTGTGAGGGCCCAAATGAGAGACATTCTAAGATTCTGCCTTTCTGCGGCAAGGTGATTCCTCGCCACTGGAAGGACAAGAATCCGCCAACTATATTGGAATGGTGCTCAGAGATGGAGTTCATGAATAGAATGGAAGAGATCTCTGCTGGGCTCCTACAAACACTGAATGCCTTTAATACCACTTGGTCTGAGTGGATCATATTTAAAGACGCCAGTAATTACAATGAGAAGTTTTCATAATTGGTGATAGTTGTTACCTATATAGATGTTCAGGTCAGTCCCTACAAATCTCACTTCTTAGTTCTCAACCGCCATGTCACTGGGTTCTGGTTTTTAAATTCTTTCTCTTCTTCCTTTGTCCTACTACCCCCTTTACCCATTCCCCTGGGCGGCCAAAGGTATAAGATATAATCTAAGGTTAGAAAAGACCTCCTGAGAATCTATTAGAAGAAAATCGTAAAAAATGTTGGTTTGGTAAATCCCTCATTTTGAAGAGGATTTATGTAAATATTTACATAAACTTTACAATAGTTATTTTTTTTTCTATTACTTATTGTCTCGTTGTAAAGACAAAGGTCCAAAGAGAGGACAAAATTTCTACGTTCTATATAACAATGGAAAAAGTGTTATGTACTCAGTATACCATTGTGTAATTAATATGAAAACTGATGATTGATTGTCCAAAATTTACTTTTTTTGTTTAATAAAAACATATTTAAAGAGGACCTGTCACCAAACCAGGCATGGTGACCTATTACAGCACTGGATGCAGCATGTCTGCAGCATGCAGGCAAGGGGTCACCCAGCACTTGAGCAGCCCTATACCCCGAGATAATACACTTAGAAAACTTACATGCTACAGCCATTAAGGAGGTGGCTAGGGGCTGCAGCCAAGGGCAGATTCACACCCCCTGCATGTGTAATCTGCCCACCGCTGCCAATCATTCTCTCCCTGTCTGCAGCATTTAAACAGAGTTTTTTTTTTTTCTCTCCCAGAAAGTCCTTAGCCCCGCCCCTGAGGGGCGGGGCTACACGGGAGAGAAAAAATACTCTGTTTAAATGCTGCAGACAGGGAGAGGATGATTGGCAGCGGTGGGCAGATTACACAGGCAGGGGTGTGAATCTGCCCTTGGCTGCAGCCCCTAGCCACCTCCTTAGTGGCTGTAGCATGTAAGTTTTCTAAGTAAAAAATCAGTGCAAAAAATCCGCACAGGAATCACACAAAAAGCTCTCTGTTTATAATAAATATTTTTTCCAGTTTGTAGCAAGTGCTATCAAAAAAGTATCAAAAACAGGGCTATTGGTCTGTACGTTTTTTGCAAAAAATATACGTAAGCTGTCTCACCTCGTCACGGTTGCCCTAGCGAGACAGTCCCTAGCTGATGTGTGCATTTAAAACCTGAGTGTGTGAACATACCTCCATCCAGGCTCCAGCCAGGACTCCACTCTGTGGGCTTTCAACCTGTGAAACAGCTTATGTGTGGACTACTCATAGGGGAAGGGTGGGTCACTTCCCTTTCCTGCGAACAGGAGAAATACATTCACCAAACAATAATGAGTAGTCCAACACTGATGAATGCGATTAATAACCGCATTCATCCACCACCAGAAAATCTGCAAAAAATCAGTGCAAAAAATCCGCACAGGAATCACACAAAAAGCTCTCTGTTTATAATAAATATTTTTTCCGGTTTGTAGCAAGTGCTATAAAAAAAGTATCAAAAACAGGGCTATTGGTCTGTACGTTTTTTGCAAAAAATATAACGTAAGCTGTCTCACCTCGTCACGGTTGCCCTAGCGAGACAGTCCCTAGCTGATGTGTGCATTTAAAACCTGAGTGGGTGAACATACCTCCATCCAGGCTCCAGCCAGGACTCCACTCTGTGGGCTTTCAACCTGTGAAACAGCTTATGTGTGGACTACTCATAGGGGAAGGGTGGGTCACTTCCCTTTCCTGCGAACAGGAGAAATACATTCACCAAACAATAATGAGTAGTCCAACACTGATGAATGCGATTAATAACCGCATTCATCCACCACCAGAAAATCTGCAAAAAATCAGTGCAAAAAATCCGCACAGGAATTACACAAAAAGCTCTCTGTTTATAATAAATATTTTTTCCAGTTTGTAGCAAGTGCTATCAAAAAAGTATCAAAAACAGGGCTATTGGTCTGTACGTTTTTTGCAAAAAATATACGTAAGCTGTCTCACCTCGTCACGGTTGCCCTAGCGAGACAGTCCCTAGCTGATGTGTGCATTTAAAACCTGAGTGTGTGAACATACCTCCATCCAGGCTCCAGCCAGGACTCCACTCTGTGGGCTTTCAACCTGTGAAACAGCTTATGTGTGGACTACTCATAGGGGAAGGGTGGGTCACTTCCCTTTCCTGCGAACAGGAGAAATACATTCACCAAACAATAATGAGTAGTCCAACACTGATGAATGCGATTAATAACCGCATTCATCCACCACCAGAAAATCTGCAAAAAATCAGTGCAAAAAATCCACACAGGAATCACACAAAAAGCTCTCTGTTTATAATAAATATTTTTTCCAGTTTGTAGCAAGTGCTATCAAAAAAGTATCAAAAACAGGGCTATTGGTCTGTACGTTTTTTGCAAAAAATATACGTAAGCTGTCTCACCTCGTCACGGTTGCCCTAGCGAGACAGTCCCTAGCTGATGTGTGCATTTAAAACCTGAGTGTGGAAAAAATATTTATTATAAACAGAGAGCTTTTTGTGTGATTCCTGTGCGGATTTTTTGCACTGATTTTTTGCAGATTTTCTGGTGGTGGATGAACACACTCAGGTTTTAAATGCACACATCAGCTAGGGACTGTCTCGCTAGGGCAACCGTGACGAGGTGAGACAGCTTACGTATATTTTTTGCAAGAAACGTACAGACCAATAGCCCTGTTTTTGATACTTTTTTGATAGCACTTGCTACAAACTGGAAAAAATATTTATTATAAACAGAGAGCTTTTTGTGTGATTCCTGTGCGGATTTTTTGCACTGATTTTTTGCAGATTTTCTGGTGGTGGATGAATGCGGTTATTAATCGCATTCATCAGTGTTGGACTACTCATTATTGTTTGGTGAAAGTTTTCTAAATGTATTATCTAGGGGTACAGGGCTGCTCAAGTGCTGGGTGACCCCTTGCCTGCATGCTGCAGACATGCTGTATCCAGAGCTGTAATTAGATCACCATGCCTGGTTGGTGACAGGTCCTCTTTAACAAGAGATCAGGGCTTTGTGAAGGCCAGTTCAAAACATTGACTTTGTTATCCTTAAGCCAATTTGTAAGGATTTCGCCCTGTTAACTTTGTAAAGGGAAACATTGGTGAATTCTTCAATTGCTGAGGTGATGTATCTGAGTGATTTTAGTGGGTTAAAAATAGAGAATATCGTCTGCGAACAACGTTATTTTATAATATCACCAACCATTCCCATTTTATTTAGGTGCATCCATATAAATAGCCCACCCTGTATATTAGATATATATTATTTTTGATAAACGACATTCCAACTCTTGAACAGGCCACGTGGAAGGGGCGGACCTATACATAGATACACCCACACATACATATATAAAGGGGCGGGGTTATAAAGGAGGCAGATCTATGGAGGGGTGGGGCTAAGTGGAGAGAGTGGGGCTATGTGGAGGTGGTGGTGTTATAAGGGAGGCAGAGTTATGGAGGGGCTATGTGGAGGGGCGGCGCTATGAAGAAGGCATGGCTATGTGGGTGCAGGGCTACCTGGAGGGGGCAGAGCTATGATACATACATACATGCACACACACACATTCCCTCAGCTTTATATATTAGATACACACACACAGAGGAAGATAAGTATTTGATACCCTACCAATTTTCCAAGTTTTCCAAACCTACAAAGAAAGGTGAAGTCTGTAATTTTTATCGTTGGTACACTTCAACTGTGAGAAACTAAATCTAGTAAAAAAACATAATTATTATGTAAAAATCATACAATGTGATTCGCATTTTATCGCATGAAATAAGTATTTTATACAATATAAAACCAGAACTTAATATTTGGTACAGAAACCTTTGTTTGTAATTACAGAGCTCACACATTTTCTGTAATTCTTGACCAAGTTTGCAAACACAACAGCAGGAATTTTGGCCAACTCCTCCATACAGATCTTCATCAAATCTTTCAGGGTTGTCACTGGGCAACAATGAGTTTAAGCTCCCTCCAATGATTTTCTATTTGGTTCAGGTCTGGAAATTGGCTAGGCCACTGCAGGACCTTGAAATGCTTGTTACGGAGCCACATCTTTGGGTCATTGTCATGCTGGAAGACCCAGCCATGGCCCATCTTCAATTCTCTCACTGAATAAATGAGGATGTTTTCCAAAATCTCTTGATACATGACCCCATCCATCCTCCTTTAAATAAGGAGAAGTAATCCTATCTCCTTTGTAGAAAAGCACTCCCAAAGTATGATGTATCCATCCTCATTCTTCATGACTGGGAAGGTGATGTTGGGGTTGTACTCATCCTTCTTCTTTCTCCAAACACGCCAAGTGGAGCTGATACCAGAAAGTATTTGGTCTCATCTGACTACATGACCTTCTTCCATGAGTCCTCTGGATCATCCAGATGGTCACTGGTGAACTTCAAACGTGCCTGGACATGTGATGGCATGAGCAGGGGGACCCTGCATGCCCTGCAGGATTTTATTCCTTATTGGTGTAGTGTGTTACTAATAGTAATCTTTGAAACAGCCATGCAGCTTATATTATCGCAATGATTTATTGTACATTTATTAACTATGTAATAATGTGATTTTTTCCCCAGTAAAATGAATTATTGCATTTGAATCATTGTAATTTTTCACCATGCTTAGGCTGCTTTCACACAGCGTTTTTGTGCTGTCCGAGGGGATCCGACTTTTTGCAGGACCCCTCGGACAGCAACGAATCCAAACTGATGCCTGCAATCGGATGCCAAATAAGCATCCGATTCCGGTAGTTTGCAGGATCAGTTTGGATCCTCTCCCTCTCTCCTCCTCTCCTCCTGTCACCTCGCTTCCCCTCCTCTCTCCCTCCTGTCACCTCGCTTCTCTCTCCCTACTGTCACCTCTTTTTCCCCCTCTTTTCCCCTCAAAAAATAAAAAAATCTTTATTCTCCCGAGGAACGATCAGCTGTTTCCTCGGACCCGTGCTCCATAGGCTCCATGTTATTTGACGCGGATCAGGTCGGATCCAATTCGGTCCAATTTGATCCGCTGTGCCCAAAATCGCAGCAGTGTGCGATTTTGGGCACAGCAAAAAATAGGACAGAATAGGATCCGACAAAAATCGGATGGCAATAAGGCCAAATCCGATCCGATCCTTGCCCATAGGATAACATGGGGGCCAAATCGGATCCAAGGCTGTCCGATTTTCAACGAACAGTGTCGGATTGCAGAAAAACGCTGAGTGAAAGCACTCTAAGTATGTTCTTTTAGAGGGAAACTGTCAGGTTGTTTTCAACCCCTAACCTATCACTACCTTTCCCTGCACGTTTCTAGGACATCCCTAGCCATCCCTGTCTGACCTAAAACTGTCCTATATTGGCTGTGAAAAACGACTTTGTGATTTACATTTTCGCATGCAAATGAGGCATCCAGGCTACGGTCTGTACCCTGAATGGACAGTTTTCAGGGCCCCGTCTCCCTCTTTGCTGAGAATTCATTCTCCTGTGCGCTCCCAATTTGAAATTCCCACCTCCTCCTTCCGGGTATGATGCGGCAGCCAGAAGTCATTTCCGGTCCTGCGCAGAATGGGAGTGCATTGGCTGTACAGGCCGGCTCTGGATCATGCCCAATGCACATATCGAAGCCGGCCTGCACACATAATAATCACACACAATGATCCAGACCAGAAATGACGTCTAGCCAGCGCATCATACATGGAATGAGGCGGGAATTTCAAATTGGGAGCATGCCAGAGAATGAATTCTCCAGCAGGGCGTGAGAACATCAGCCAGTGAGGGAGACGGGGCCCTATAGACAGCCCAGTCAGGCTTGGATGCCTCATTTGCATGATAAAAATGTAAGTCACAAGGTCTTTTTTCACAGCCAATATAGGACAGTTTTAGGTAAGACAGGGATGGCTATGGATGAGCTAGGAAGATGCAGGGACAGCTAGTGATAGGTTAGGGGGCAAAAACAACCACACATGTTCACTTTAAAAGGAAGTGATAGTTCAGGGCAGT
Source organism: Allobates femoralis (assembly GCA_033576535.1). Taxonomy (NCBI): domain Eukaryota; kingdom Metazoa; phylum Chordata; class Amphibia; order Anura; family Aromobatidae; genus Allobates; species Allobates femoralis. Next base: position 372,315,897 of record JARQOC010000001.1, on the reverse strand, counting down.
GTTAGTTACGATTAAAATCGTTAAGAGGTTAAAAATGCACCAACTGCTGTGCCACCCTCACTTAAGTATTTTATGGACTTTTAAAATACACTCAATAAAGTAAGTTTTTTAATTGAATATAATTACCATATTTTTCAGACAATAAGATGCTTTGGACCATGAGATGCACCCAGATTTTAGAGGAGGAAAATGGGGCTAAAAAAATTAAGCAAAAAATGTGGTTATAATGCACTTGTATGGGGGGAATATGATGCTGACACTGCTATGGGGGTAATGTCCCCATCTTGGGCCCCATCCAGGTAATATATGATCCCCTATCCTGAATATGGCCCCCCATCCTGAGATATGGCCTTGCTATCCTGGATATGGCCCCATGCTGGCACAGACACAAAAGTAATAAATAATGTTAACTCACTGACGTCATCTCTGTGCTGCAATGATTACATGATCCGATACGGGGCACAGACAGGAAGACGGCGATGCTGGGAGCAGGGAGCTTCAGAGAGGTGAGATAACATTGTTTATGTGTGCATCAGCAGTGGGCCATATAGCGTGACGAGGGCAATATGCAGAATGGGGGATCAGTATTACTTTAGGCTAATGTAATATGCGCTGCTCGGCTGCCCTACCTCTCAGCACCGGCTTTAGCGCTGAGGTGATGGACAGGGGGATGCAGTGAATATTACATGAGATTAATGAGTGGGCCCATGTGGCCACAAGCTACCTCAGCAGCGCGGCACCAGCTTCCTTCAGCCTGCTCCAGGGCCGCTGCTCCCCCAGCACAGCCCCACAGTCAGCACAGGTCCATATATCCAGACCATAAGATGCACTGCTCACTTTCCCCCACAATTTGGGGGAAGAAAGTGTGTCTTATGGTCCGAAAAATATGGTATTTTTTTGCCATTTTTTGTATTTATTTTTCTGGGGTGTTTTGTTTGCTGGAACTGGCGATGAGGCACTGCATGATATCTAATATATAATTCCCCTAGCACACTTCCGTAAGTTTCGGCGCTGCTTACGTCGTTGTGGCCGTGGGCGCGCGGCGCCCACGCGACTTGCGAAGCATTGCCCGCGCAGCCGTTGCAGCGAGCCATTGCCCACATACACCCCGCCAGAACGCCAGCTCCGGCGGTGGCTACAAGCGCCAGGCAATGAGAATACAGCGGGCCGGAGCTACAGACTTCATAGCTCCGACCGACGAGAGCCGAGCGCCGTGGCCGAAAACAGAACCAAGTGCCTGGCCATGCACAGCTCTAAAGACCGCTATGTATCTCAATGGGAAGTGAGGCGCTATGCTCATTGGTCGGCGCCAGCACACAGCGACCAATGAGCTTCGCGCCTCACTTACAGCGGTAAATTTGAAACTCAAAATCCTTCATGTATCTCAATGGGAAGTGAGGCGCTATGCTCATTGGTCGGCGCCAGCACACAGCGACCAATGAGCTTCGCGCCTCACTTACAGCGGTAAATTTGAAACTCAAAGTCCTCCATGTATCTCAATGGGAAGTGAGGCGCTATGCTCATTGGTCGGCGCCAGCACACAGCGACCAATGAGCTTCGCGCCTCACTTACAGCGGTAAATTTGAAACTCAAAGTCCTCCATGTATCTCAATGGCCAGTGAGGCGCTATGCTCATTGGTCGGCGCCAGCACACAGCGACCAATGAGCATAGCGCCTCACTTACAGCGGTAAATTTGAAACTCAAAGTCCTCCATGTATCTCAATGGGAAGTGAGGCGCTATGCTCATTGGTCGGCGCCAGCACACAGCGACCAATGAGCTTCGCGCCTCACTTACAGCGGTAAATTTGAAACTCAAAGTCCTCCATGTATCTCAATGGCCAGTGAGGCGCTATGCTCATTGGTCGGCGCCAGCACACAGCGACCAATGAGCATAGCGCCTCACTTACAGCGGTAAATTTGAAACTCAAAGTCCTCCATGTATCTCAATGGCCAGTGAGGCGCTATGCTCATTGGTCGCTGTGTGCTGGTTGGGGAACATTTGGGAAAAGGGGAAACAGTTATTTCTCTTCAAACAGAGTTTTGCGAGTCCACATATGTATAAAAAGACTAGTTTCGCATTGTTTGTAATAATTAGAATTACCCCAAGGGGTACCGAACCCAATGTTACTCGTATAAAGATTTTAAACATAGTTATGTGATGATGACTACAACAAGAAACAAGGTGGAGGTGTGGTTAGTTAATGAAGAATTAGGAAAACCAAGGGCATATGCTAAAACACAAATATGCAATTAATAATCAGCTGGTTGTCGTGGCGGGATGGGACGTTCGCATAGGGGCTGTATTGAAGGGAAGAAGAGAAGTCAAATACAAAGACAGAATAGGAGAAGGAGTGTACACTAACATGTGGGAAAAATTGGGGAAAGGGAGGGTACCTAGAGCTAGCAACAACAGTTTAAAGGAACACCACCACCATAATTGGGAAGCATATACCACTATAGAGAGGAAGATACGGGGAAAAAAGATAGCGGAGCGTATGGAGCAACATTTGTTAAAAAATTACCTGGATACCAACCACGATGGTTAGGTGGGTCTCCTGGAATGTAAAGGGTATGCGATCCCCGGCAAAGCGCATGATGATTCTGCGGCATCTTAAAAGACTCCGCACAGATATTGCCTTGCTCCAGGAGACCCAACTGACGTCTGAGGACTTTTTCAGACTAAAGAAGTTGTGGGTGGGGGAGATTTATGGATCAGGAGCGGTTGAGAAGAAGGCGGGTGTTTTAATTTTAATCCATAGATCTTTACCACACAAAATCCTGTCCACACAGATAGATAATGGAGGCAGGATACTACAGATGACCATACAGATTCAGAAGGACATATTTTCTGTATACAATATATATGCGCCAAATACAAACCAAAAAACTTTCTTCCAGGATTTGCAAACTAGACTTCTAACTGATGGGGGACACAACAGGATAGTGGGTGGCGACGTCAACATGGTACTAAACCAGGAGGAAGATAGGAGACATTCATCACCTTTGAGAGGGAGAGATCAACCGCCAACAAGACTACGCACAGAAAATTTTCTTGAACCTACTTTTACAGTGGTGAATATGACAGATGCATGGAGGACGGTACATCCTCTTGACAGAGAATACACCCATTTTTCCCACCCCCATGGGTCTTGGTCCAGGATAGACATGTTCTTCACTACTCCTATGGTATTACAAAGACTAATTGAAATTAAAATTGAGGATATGGTGATTTCTGACCATGCCCCATTGGTGATGGAATCCAAAGACACCTATGAGAAGGGGTCAGATTATCTATGGAGATTCCCAGACACGTTTATTAAAGATGAAAATTTTGTTTCCCTCCTCAGAGAATGGTGGACGACATACTCGAGAGACAACGAAACACATCGCTCCGATCCGGGCTTATTCTGGGAAGCAGCGAAGGCGGTACTGAGGGGTAATGTAATGGCTTATAGCATGGAGATGAAAAAAAAAATTAAAGAGCAATTCGTAAAAGCCAGCCTGGAAGTCAGAAATGCCTACTCCAAATACAAAAACACGATGGCTGACCCTGATAAAGAGACCTGGCAGCTAGCCAAAGAAGCATTTGATATGTGGGCAAGACGTAGAGAAACGATCTATAAAAGTAGAATGGAACTTAGTCTCCACAAATTCGGCGATAAAGCCGGTAGATTGCTGACACGATTATCCCGGGGTACACAGATCTCACCTCCCATCCAAAAAATAATAGACAGTAGAGGTAACACGTGGACCAATCCTAAAGATATTAATCAGGCATTGGGAAAATTCTATGCATCCCTATATTCAGATAGAGGCCCTGAAGTACCCATTCAGACAGACTTGCTACATATGTGCCGTCTCCCTGAACTAATAGAAGAGGATAAACAATTCCTGAACAGCCCAGTTACGACGGAGGAAATAGAGGGCGCAATTACAAACATAAATTCAGGTAAAGCACCTGGACCAGATGGATACAATGGGGCTTTTTTTAAAGCCCTTAAAGAACAGATTTCCCCCGTACTACGAGACCTATATAACTCAATACTGCAGGGCGCTCCCATACCTGATAGAATGAATTAGGCCCATATAAAACTCATACCCAAACCAGGAAAGGCACTAACAGATCCGGCGAGTTTTAGACCAATCTCCCTAATAAATCAGGATCTAAAACTCCTTTCTAAAATAATGGCGGACAGACTAGCAACAATTATGCCTAAATTGATACCTCCCCACCAAGCTGGATTTATAAAAGGTAGATTGACCACTACTAATATCAGAAGAGCGCTGCTGCTGATAGATGCCATGGGGAAGAGGGTGGGATTGGAGAAGGGGGACCCAGCCATGATCACACTAGATGCGGAAAAAGCATTTGACAATGTAAAGTGGTCATGGCTGGGTAAAGTTTTGGATTCCATATGGATGTAGGGTCCTTTCAGAAAATATCTCCAATCTTTGTACAATAACCCAAAAGCATGCATTAGCACTCCTGGCTACCTATCCGACACCTTCTCCCTGCAAAAAGGAACAAGACAGGGATGCCCGCTATCCCCTCTACTTTTTAATTTGACAATAGAACCTTTGGCACTCTATCTAGAAAAAAGCTCGATTTACGAGGGTTTTAAAGTGGGATCTAGAGAAATTAAACTGTCACTTTTTACGGATGATATTATTCTATACGTGCAAAACCCAACGAGAGACTTACCCCAAATATTAACCACCATCGAAAATTTAGGCAAACAGTTGGGCTTTTCTCTTAACAAAGAAAAATGTGAAATTCTGTTCATCAACCCGAAAAGTAGACACCCACAAAAACACAATTTTGTGGACTCCCAATAGCTAAAGAAAGTATCAAATACTTGGGCATACAATTGGCTAGATGTCCTAATCTGACATACAAACTTAACTTTACACCAATTCTCTCGAAAATTGAAAAAGAATTGACAGGATGGGCTAAGCTGCCACTATCTTTGATGGGAAGATGCCATCTGCTTAAGATGATCAGTTTCGCCATGCTCTTATACCCGCTTCAGACTCTCCCCATGCTGTTAAGACATACAGACATACTAAAACTGAACAAAGCCTTCTCAAAATTCTTGTGGAGGGGAAGAAAAGCTAGATTGGCTCTTGGTGTCCTGATGCAGTCGAGACAAGAGGGAGGCTTACAGCTCCCAGATATCCGCGGATACAACTTGATATGTATCCTGCGTAATGTACTCGACTGGATAAAGGGAACCAATAGACACTCTGATGTGAGATTAGAAGGAGAATTTGCTAAACCATGGGAATTGTCAGCTTTGCTGCACTCTCCAATGCCTTACATACCCAAAAAACTTAAGAACACGGTCATTTACAGAGACACAATAGCAACATGGAAGGAGGTGAGGAAAAAATTAAATTTATCATGGAAAATATCCAAGATACTTAACCCTTGGAAATGTCCGACTTTCCAACTGGGTAGTGAAAATCAACTCTTTGCGGCTTGGAGGGAAAGAGGCATTAAAACCTTGGGCGACCTTTTTAACACTAGGGAGAGGAGATGGATGACGGAAAACGAGGTCCTACAAACCTATAATCTCCCTCGATTTCAGGCTATGCAATATCGCCAGATTAACCACTATCTCCTCTCTCAACTACGAGATATCACTGGGGAGATAGATGATAATTTGTGGTCCAACATAATGGAACTGAACGAGGGAGATATTTCCATAACCTCTCTTTACGCTAAACTGCAGACAGCTCTGAGACCGGCAAGGAGGGCTATTCTCTTTGCAAAATGGAAAAAACATATAGAAGACCCTGACCTCGCACAGAAAATACTGGAAGGATGGGAAGACTTTAGGAGATATGTCCACAATGAAAGGTGGAGAGACTCACAATTTCGGATCATACATGGGACTATACAGGCATTTAATATACCACATACTCAAAAAAAACAGGACCGATGGATAGAATGCCCTAAATGTAAGTCCCCCATGACAGATCTGGAGCATGGTCTTTGGTCTTGTCCTGCCTCTCATTTGTTCTGGAAGGGGGTGGAAAGATGGGCGAAGGGTCTATGCAAGGGACTAGACAGGCTGAACCCAATGATGTGGCTTTTCCACTATAAAGAAGGCTTAGAGGGGAAGGAGCAGCTGCACATACTGTTCCACTATATCGCTATCACTGCAAAGAGACTTCTATTGCAGTCTTGGCTGAATGATAAACCGCCCGATCTAACGCAGGTCAAATCTTCACTACGTACTGTTCTCACAATCGAATCTTTAGATGCACTACGCAATCCCAGCAAATTAACATCAAAATTCTTCTACAAATGGAGGTGGTTCATTGAACTTGAATTCACAGACGCTGAAATTAAGACCTTTATGATACCACATAGATCATCTACTTGGTACGCCAGGGAAGACCTAGAAGATACACTGGGTAGGCTCAAATGCGCTAACTAGCGATAGACCCCCCAAAATAGTTATATATGAATAGAATGAACGACCACAAAGGCTGTTGTTAAGCTATCTAGGAAGGGAGGTGGGTGGGTGTAAGGGGAGTTATATTTCTCTAATTGTTAGATGTTATACTATCAGGACATAAACAGAAAAGTGATTACATGTGTTGTTATGCAATACTGTAAATTTATGTTATTGAAAGATCATTTTATGCAAGTCATGTCATGGAACGTATATATTTGTTCAATATTAAACAATAAAAATGATGGTTCAAAAAAAAAAAACTGTTTAGTAGAAGCTAAGATATAGCAATATAAACTTTAATAACTTGAGCCGAATGGGTGTTACCTAGCTTTGTCCACGTGCAGTGTTCGTGCCTGTGATCCTCCTCTCCCGCCTCCCCTCTCACTTTCTAAGAGCCTGGCCGCGTCATGAAAGGGGCGGGTCTAAATCGCGGCGAGCCCCGCCCCTTTCATGGCGCGATTTAGCCCCGCCCCTTTCATGACGCGGCCAGGCTCTTAGACAGTGAGAGGGGAGGGGGGAGAGGAAGATCACAGGCACGAACACTGCACGTGGACAAAGCTAGGTAACACCCATTCGGCTGAAGTTATTAAACTTTATAAACAGATATCTTAGCTTCTACTAAACAGTTTTTTTAGCAAAAACGATTGCCCCAAATGTGTGTGCTGGGTGTAGGGACACATATTAACAGTCCGGGGGGGTCATTTGGGGTGGTTGGTTCCCTTTAATAATATGATTTTTACAATGGCTAAGAGCCCTGAATAAATGTTTAAGTTGCTGTATTTGCAGTTTGCGAGTAAGATGCTACTTTTAGAGCACCAGTCTAGCGTTTTTTTTTATTGAACCGCTAGAGTGGTGCTTTAAATCTAATTATCCTGAATCCTGTCAAATACTCATCTTCCAGCCTCTGGTCTGCCGACAGCTCCAGTGTTTTATGGACTGCACCAGAGATCGCAAGTAAATACATCTCTATGGAGGCTTTTTTGTGTTTCTCACAGAGTTGCATTGGGAGCCTGTGACATAACTTCTGACTTCCGTCCAGTCAGAAGTTACAGTCACATGATGGCATCATGGCACAGAAATGGCGTCGGTGAAAGGAAGATACTGAAAAGTGAGTATATGACGGGACTCTAGGGACTTAGATTTAAAGCGCCACTGCAGTGCTGAAAAACCTAACAAATATCGGATTGGTGCTTTAACTATTTATTTGCAGCAGTGTGTAGACTTAAAGGGGTTGTTCACTACTAGGACAACCCCTTCCGATTCCATATGTCTCCCCCAGGTAAAATAAAAGAGCCTGAACTCTCCTCCTGTGCTGGTGCAGTTCCAGTGGTGTCGGCAATCGCAGTTTTAGAGGTCACGTGACATTGTGATGTTACGCGAGCCCTGCATCCAACCACTGACGACTACTCATCAAGCCTTTGGACACAGTAGTGATCAATACAAAGTGAGTGGCAGCCTTAGTGCTTACTTCATGTTGATTAACTCATTTGGTCCAAAGGCAGGCAGACATGAGCCCAGGAACCGCGATTCCCGACACTGCTAGAATAGCGCCAGCATGGGAGGTGAGTACAGGCTCTTTTATTTTACCTGGGAGAGAAAGGTGGGATCAGAAGACGTACTAGAAGACAAAGCTTACTGTGTCTCCACCGATAAACTACTTTACAATGTTGTCCCTGCCTAAGCAAGCTATTATCTTATCTACTAGCTGCATAATAATTGTTAGGGCTCATTTACATATTAGTTTTTCATGTATGAGTGATATCTGTTCTTTTCCACTTCAGACTCAGTCACAAAGACATGACAGATATTGATCCAAGTGTTGTATCAAACTCAGTAATGCAACACTATAGGTCAGTGAAAAAAATTTACAGCATTTGGATACCACTGTGTGCGCTGTTTTTTACTGACTGATAGTAACATAAAATAAAAAATTGTGAAACTCATATACAAAAGAAACTGAATGAATGAGGGCTTAAAGGGAAACTCCAGTGAGAGAAAACTTTTTAGTACAGTTCCTGCCCTGCTACATGATGAAGCAAAGCTGAACACTGGAGTTCTAGGATCTATAGATCTCTTATAAATCAATAAAATCATACCTGCTCCTCTGCTCTGGCCCCCACCTCAGGGGACCCAGAATCTACAGCTTGGCAGCTTCATGTAAAAGCAAAAAGCAGGAGGTGTGTCAGGGGTGTGGATGCTGGGAGCTGCAGGATCAGCCTACATTCATGCCCCCTCATAATTCTGTTTACTGAGGGGGCGTGTCAGGGGGCATGCAGAGATTTAGGCTCCCTGACGTAGGGGCCAGAACAGATGGCCCTCATGTCAGAGTTATGATTTTATCGATTTATAAAAGATCTATAGATCCTAGAACTGCAGTGTACAGCTCTGCTTCATCATGTAGCAGGGCAGGAACTGTACTAAAACATTTTCTCTCACTGGTGTTCCCCCTTTAAAATTATCGTGGGGCCCATTGCCCAACACTCTTCTGGCCATATGACTGCTGTTGTTGATGAATCGATCATGAGTCATGCTAATTCATCATCTCTAACAGATTCTGTATTCTGTTAATTTTTCCCTGATGGTCGGGACGACCTTGAAACGCGTAGGAATAAAGATCACCGTTTTATAATAGAGAGAACGTCTGTCATTATATGCAGCAGTGCGGATCAAATTATTTTTGTCCTTTGGATACTGTGTGACCATCCTTGAGGTGGGGGATCCTGCGGCAGCTGTTTCATATGCTACAACCGGTTGTGGGTCGCACAAACGATCAAGGTCAGCAGTTCACACACTGCGTACACTCCTTTGCACCAAACAAATTAGACCCATTGCGCCCTTGTCAACCCCCTTTTTTAGATATTACACTAAGAGTGGCATTAAATTTTCACTCAAACTGTGGCATTACTTCCCACCTAATCTAAGACAGAAACTCACCCTGCATTAAACTTTCTATCGAAGGTTGGCTGAATAATTTACCCATAGGCCAATACCAGATCTGCAGGGAAAACTAAATATAACTCATTCAACCATGTTATTAACCAGTGCTAAATGGATCCACCTGAGGGCGTAACCTGACAGGCATGTAAGGTGGATGTGAGCTGGAGAGTCTCCCACTTATTATCCTGAATTTATCCTGTACCGTCAGCATTGAGACCCCAATTTCATTACTTGACCAGAGACCAGGAGGCACACAGCAAGGTTGAGAAGAGCGATGACCCGTAAGAAAAGAATCGGACATGAGCTACAGGGGAAGAGGTGTCAGGAACTGAAAGCAGAAATAAAGTAGCTGAGGCTGCCGCAGAGATGAGTAAAATTGCTTACACCACTAAAGGAGAGTGTGGAACAGTAAATTCAGAAAGAGAGGGGGAGTGCCTGCAGGATGCAGAGGCAGACGGACAGGCAGAGGCACAGGGCACAGAAACTGAAACGGCTAAGGCCGAGGATGTGTAGCAAAGCAATACCCTGATAAGGAAATCCATGTATATGAAGGAGAAGCTGTGGAGTCTGATGCCCCAGAGCCTATGCTAAGAGAGATCCTGCAGGCATATCACATAACTAATGCCACACTGAGCACCCTCACCACAGAAAAAAGGGTATCAAAACAGACATACCATGCCTCAAACAAGAGCTGCAAGGGGTCAGTGGGAGATTGCAGGCTCTAGAGGAGAGGGTCAGCTCAGCGGAGAATAAGATCACCCCAATAACAAAAGATCTCGACAAAGCAACCAATAATGTCTCACTGCTCCTGGCTAACGTGGATGACCTGGAGAATCGGTCCTAGAGGAGTAACATGCGAATTGTGGCTGTCACAGAGAAGATGAAGGGGAACAATCCTGCGGGATAATTTGAGGAAAGGTTGCCCAGGGCTTTGGGTGGGAACATTCTGTCTCCTTTTTTTACAATTGAGAGGGAGTACAGTGTCCTAAACCAGCCCCTATAACAAGGTGTCCCCCATGTCCCATACTCCTTAAATTACTGCATTTTCTGAACGGAGATGCCATCCTGCGTAAAGCAAGAGACGTTAGAAAGCTGTGAAATAATGGCAACAGAAATCAAAGAAAGGGGTGAGAATGCGCAAAATAGGGTCTTATCCTTAGGAGACAGGTTTTGAAATGGTGTAACTTAGGAACTGCTGACCTGATAAGGTTGTGTAGCACACAACCAGCGTGATCGCTCAGAACAATACAGCAGCTGCCAGGACCGCACCTTCACAGGTCACTGTGGTCACGATAAGCTTCTGCAGGACAAAGTACCTCGTGGTCCGAGCTGCTGTGTTCGTATGATGTAAAAACCAGATACAGCGGTATGTCTGGGTATAGTAGTAGCTGTTTATTTTCCGACACATTTCAGAGTCATATCCCAAACTCCTTCCTCAGGGAACAAATAATGGCAACAGGATCTCAATCTACCCTGACTTCTCAGCAGAGCTACAGAAGAGGACGATGCAATTTACTGATGTTAAGAGGTGCCTCAGGGATTTCATCTATACTCGATGATGTACCCAGCTAAACTACGGGTTGCGGTAGAGGTAAAAGTGCAATTCTTTGAAACACCAAGAGAAGCAACAGTCTGCCTAGACGGCAATGAAAAGAGACTCCACAAGCACACCTCCTGAGCCTATTACCCATTGATTCGTGGGGTTCCTAAAACACTGGACCAGGACATAATTTGCTTTAAAAATGCTCTGGCGGTTAGATATTTTGTGGCTTTAACACGGGTCCTAAGCGGGACCTCATTAGAATGTACCGCACTGGATAAAATACCCCTTAAGACATCCAGAATATCTTGTGCGCCATGGCCACTGCGTAACCACATATCCCTCTGTTGTAGAGGAATGTTAAAGTTTTTTTGTCACTTGTTTTATACTTGTTTGTCATATATGTAATTAATGCTTGGGTACTCAGTAATAATTTTGGCTAAATATATAGAATTGAGGATAAGGTGCGATTTCTGGTGAATATATTAGGATGGGAAAGTGGTGTCAGTAGTTAATGTGGTGCCGTGTAATGTCCGGCGGATGGGGGAGGTGATTAAATGATGTGCTATATTTACCTACCTTAGGCCCCTTTCACATCAGCGGTTTTCACTGATGTGTAGCCGATCCGGCAGGTGGCTCCGCACCTGTCGTATCGGCCATCTTAACGGCTTCACTTGCGGCCCGGATCTGGCAAGCCCAAATGCATTATCTATGGGGCTTACGGTCCGGTGCGGCAAGTGTGGTTCTGCCGGATGTGGCAGACCGGCACTTGCGGCCGCAAAAAAAGAAGCACTGCTTGCAGCTTTTTTTTTTTCACGGCCACAAGTGCCGGATCCGGCAGATCCAGCTTAACCGCACTTGCAGCACCAGATCGCAAGCCCCATATACAATGCATGGGGCTTGCCGGATCGGCGCCGCAAGTGCGGACATTAGGCGGCAGATGCGGTAAATCTGCCGGATCTGCCGCACATCAATGAAAAACGCTGATGTGAAAGGGGTCTTAAACATCTGCAACCAACAGTAATTTGTATTACAAAGACACACTATCACGCTGGACAAGGGAATGTCCGACAACCGTGCGTGACAGCGGAGCACGGACCAATGATGTCCGGTGTGTTATACCAAACAACAGACAGGGAGACACCAGGGGGATAAATACAGTGGAGGGCCCTGCTCATAGGGAACGGGGGAAGAGGTGACCTCCTGCACTCACCTGTGGCTGTGCCCTGATCTCCCTATCGTCCCTATACCAGTTCTTTCAACTCGTCGTCGAGCAGAATACCTAGAGACCTCACTGGCCCTGATGTTAGCCCTCACTAGGGAATGGCCGGTGGGAACACTAGTCCACAACCACTGTACTATAGGAGACACGAGGGAAAGGGAAGACAGACAAGGAACAAGGCAGTAACTTCACATCTGCTGTCACTTCACCAGACAGCAATGACTTAACAGCAGAGGAATCTCCAGAGAGCTTCCTTCACCTCCAGAAGCTTTGACCAGTATGAATTCAATCTCCATCAAGGCATGCTGGGACTAAGGGATATATGAAGGGGAATTAGCAATTGTAAAAAGGCCATATCTGAGCAAGACCTCATGAGCTTGCTGGCAGCAGACTGACATTAACTCTTCCACTGCCTAATGAAAAAAGGACTTTAACATCAAGTCTTAACACAGACATGAGACTGGGGCCAAAAGCAGTCACAAGTCTCCCTGGTAAGAGAGACCATCATGACACACACTTAGTGAAGAAAAAACTAATTTGCTGCAGAGAAATTGGATAGGCCATGGGTATTATGCTCTGTACACCACACATTCTAAGGGGTGAGTGTCCTGGTGCATAGAACAATTCCCTTTACTTGTCTATAAAGGTATTACTGGATCCTGAGGGGAGATACATGAGCTTATACTGCACAATCTACCATATAAAATGCATCATAGTCTCAATAAACATACCCCCACCATATCTGAGTGAACCACTGAAACTGATCCTGTCTTTTATTGGGTCTCTCCCAGCGGTCCCTAACTTTATTAATAGGAGATTTCAATGATTTTCTATGCCCACAGTGGGATAAGATAAATTCTGGTGGAATATCTGGGGGTCTTCTCCCACTTCTCTGGCAAAAATAGTGTGCGAAATGGGGTACATTGAGCTGCGGAGGGATAGTAATCCACGATCCCGCCAATTTTTTTGCTATTCCACCTCACATCAATTTCTTTCGAGAATTGACCTGGCCATTGGTAATGCTCAATTAATGTCATACGTGAACCTGGTCAAGTATCCAGCTAGAGGGATCTTGGATCACACCCCTCTGTAGGTCCAGCTTAGGTTTGGAGAACAGGGCCGAATGGCAGGAGTCTCCTGGCGTATTAATTTTTTTTGGATTCAACTAGTTGGGGGAACTCTAAACTCTAATTTGGTGGAATTCTTTTCTATTAATGAAGGATCGGCCTCTGATCACATAGTATGGGACGCCATGAAGGATTTTGTGAGGGGGCTATACATCAGGGAAATTTGCTGCCGTAAGGGAGCGTACCTAAGAATTAACTAAAACCCTGATAGAGGCAGAAAACAAAGTAATAATAAGTCCTAGTTAGATAACAAAAAAGATTCTTGAGGACTCTCAGGCTGCACTAAAGTAGCACTTATAACCCAAACCTCTCACAAGCAATTTTCCACCTAGCAAAAGTTCTTCATGGAGGTTGGGGGTACTGGGGAATCTCTTGGCAACAACAGCTAAGGCACAGGAGGGACTATCATATATCAGTGGCTTGAGAACAAACTTAGGGAAGGTGGTGCAAGACAATGAAAAAACAGTTTGAGAACTACAGTCATATGAAAAAGTTTGGGCACCCCTCTTAATCTTACTCATTTTTTTTTTGTTTAATATTGGGTTTTTTCAACAGCTACTTCAGTGTGATATATGTAATAACTGATGGACACAGTAATATTTCAGGATTGAAATCAGGTTTATTGCACTAACCAAAAATGTGAAATATGCATTATTTCAAAATTTGACAGGTGCAAAAGTATGGGCACCTCAACAGAAAAGTGACATTAATATTTAGTAGATCCACCTTTTGCAAAAATAACAGCCTCTAGTCGTTTCCTGTAGCTTTTAATGAGTTCCTGGATCCTGGATGAAGGTATTTTTGACCATTCCTCTTTACAAAACAATTCCAGTTCAGTTAAGTTTGATGGTCGCCGAGCATGGACAGCCCGCTTCAAAACATCCCACAGATGTTCAATGATATTCAGGTCTGGGGACTGGGATGGCCATTCCAGAACATTGTAATTGTTCCTCTGCATGAATGCCTGAGTAGATTTGGAGCGGTGTTTTGGATCATTGTCTTGCTGAAAGATCCCTGGCGTAACTTCAACTTTGACACTGATTCTTGAACATTATTCTCAAGAATCTGCTGATACTGAGTGGAATCAATGAGGAGTGATCTGGATTGCAAATAAATTGGACAAAATCTGCATTGATGCCTGTAGACCGACTTCCCCTGAACTTTGAAGTCCTACAATTTTAGGTCCTTATTATGGATACATTTTTATATCTGGGCATAATGGTGAGCGCTAGACCGTTGGAATACCAATGCCTTAACCTGGAGCCTTTGCTTGTCTAACTGAGAACCAAAATAAACACGTGGTACCACTTTCCTCTGTTGGTCATTGGGCAGGTCGACCTGGTTAAAATGGTATTGATGCCCAAGCTTCTGTATCTCCTTTATAACTCCTTAATCTGGATCAATATGCAATTTTTCAAAAGTGTCAATGCGAAGTTAAGAGTTGATCTGGAAAGAGCAACAGGGCAAAATAAGACTTGAGGTGTTGCAGAGGGACAAGGGAGATCGGGGACTTGCGGTGCACAGTCTGTAGCTATACTATGTAGCGACCCAGATGCAGCACATTAGAGGATGGGGGAAAGAGGAGGGATTTGATGCAGGGGCAAAATGATAAGGGAAGGCACAAGATGGAAGGTTCGGGCCAGCTACTTGGAAGCAGGATCACAGAGGAAAAGAAGCTCAATGCATCCAACACTCTCCCTGATATACAAAATGTGGGACAAGGGGAAAAAGATGTTGGGAATTTCTGGATTGACGGAACATTACCCCATATGGTATAATCAAAAATTACCACAATTGCAGAAACTGCAGTGCAGAAGACTATGGGAGAATAGGGAATTACATCTGATATCTCAATTATTTCAAAATAAAGTCCTAAAAAGTTTTACTCAACTTCAGAAAGAATTTAATTTGTCGCGCAGTTACTTTTTCCAATACCTGCAGGTAAGACATGCAATGGAAACCTAAATGCAGAGTACACCTATTAATATAGAGCATAATCATATTATTACCAATCTACTTACATCTGTCTGCTCTAAAGGGGTGCTAACTATGTTATATAGTTATATAAGAACATGGTGAATAAATGGATAAGCAAAGATCCGTTGCGTGTCCGGGGTAAGTTGGAGAAAGGACTGCGGACCACTTACAGATGAGCAATGTGAAACGATTAAGATACCTAGATTGTCTGTGTCTGATAGTCAAAGACTGTTTTAAGTATAATATATTTACTACACAAAGTGTGTAGGACACCGAGGCTACTAAACACCATAGGAGTGAGAGCAGACGGTATATGCCCCAGATGCGGGCAAGAGAACGCGGACTTGATCCAGATGATGTGGGCATGTGGTAATATAGAAAACGTCTGGAAATTCACTCTGGATATTAATGAAAAGGCATATAGGGTACAGATCCTGCCAGATCCATATGTGTGCCTTTTGGGATTACATGATGAGGGGGTAGATCCAGAACTGCCCGGTAGTATATCTAGAGTCCTTTACCAGGCTAGAAAGCTGTTAGCTTATCACTGGTTGGATGCTGCCCCTCTGACCATTGATTACCTCAAAAACAAACTAAATAATATAATAAGATTAGAAAGAGGTGTCTATCTAAAGAGGAATAATTTTAATAAATTCTATAGGATTTGGGCGGCATGGTTGGAGACCCTGGGATTCCCCTCAAGTTTATTATGCCAGGAATGTGCATTAGACATAGATATATTTATCAGATTATATTTTTCGGAATTTGTTCCCCCAAATTTTTGGGGAAAGTGGGGGGGTGCATTTTATAATCCGAATGTACAGATTATATACTGCAGGGGAGGATGGGGTTATCTCTAGAATGTGTCCAGGGGCTGGGACGGGCTGGTGCAGGCTGCAGGAAGCAGTGGGAGGTTGCGTGCTCCCGGTCATATAATATGCACTGCATCTGGCTGTCCATCACCTCGATGCTGAAACCACGCCGAGGTGATGGACTGGGGGAGCGGCACATATTACATGTGCCTGCACCCCCCTTGTGATGGCACATGGCCCACTTGTGCTGGATATGGCCCCCCCATGCTGCTGCCCATACTAAAATAAAAAAAACACTTTACTTACCCTCTCCAGCGCTGTCCTCCATGTCTCCCTGCTTGCCGCTGAACTCCACTTCCTGATTCTCTGTAAAGCCGGTCATGTGATCGGGCGTGCAAAGATGATGTCACTCTGCTGTGCCGATCACATTACCGGCTTTACCGAGAATCAGCAAGTAAAGCGCAGCTGCAAGCAGGGAGACATGGAGGACAGCGATGGAGAGGGTAAGTAAAGTGTTTTTTTTATTTTAGTATGGGCAGCAGCATGGGGAGCCATATCCAGCACAGGGGGACGTGTGCCACCACTGGGGGACATGTGCCACCACTGGGGGACGTGTGCCATCAATTGGGAACATGTGCCATCAATGGAGGACATATTTCATCACTGGGGGACGTGTGCCATCACTGGGGGAAGTGTGCCATCAATGGGGGACGTGTGCCATCAAAGGGGGAAGTGCGCCATCACTGGGGGATATGTGCCATCACTGGGGGATGTGTTTTATCACTGGGGGACATGTGCCATCACTAAGGGATGTGTGCCAGCACTGGGGGACGTGTGTGGTCATCACTGGGGGACGTGTGCCATCACTGGGGGACGTGTGCCATCACTGGGGGACATGTGCCATCAATGGGGGACGTGTGTCATCACTGGGGGATATGTGCCATCACTGGGGGATGTGTCCCATCACTGGGGGACATATACCATCACTAAGGGATGTGTGCCAGCACTGGGGGACATGTGTCATCACTGGGGGACGTGTGTCATCACTGGGAGATGTGTGCCATCAATGGGGGATGTGTGCCATCACTATGGGATGTGTGCCATCACTGGGGATGTGTGCCAGCACAAGGGGGCTATATCCAATATAAGGGGGCCATATCCAAATTAAGGGGGCTAATTCTAGGATGGGGGGCTATATCCCAGGATGAGGGATCATGTACCAGGATGGGGGCTATGAGGAACATACATCCTAGACGAACACTGGCATTATAACACAGACCCCATTTAACATTAAACATTTTTTTTTTCTGTTTTCCTTCACCAAATTTGGGGGTGCGTCTTATAATCAGCTGTGTCTTACAAAGCGAAAAATATGGTAATTATAACTAAGGTTGGATATAAGTGGTCCCCGTGATGTCTCAGGGACATTCATATTGGTAGGATGCCTTGTTGAATGTTGAGTTTTAAATTCCTAATTAGATCAAATGCATTCAAGTTGTAACAAATGTTATTCTATGTTATAGCTGATCATCTCCACCAATGCAATGTTGTAGAGGGGGAATGAGGTTATGACTTTTCTAATATGTTGTTACTGGAGTATTGATCTGAGTTTTGAGGATTTTCTTGCTTTATATGATAAATCATTTTTATTTTTCTAAATTCAATTCAATAAAAAATTAACCTGATTCAAAAAAAGAATGTACAATGATTAATTTATTTTCAATATTTGATCATGGTAGTGAGAGAGCACAATTGCAACCAATAGAAAATAAAAGAGCAGCACACAAATAAAAGATGAATTATGAAGAATCAAATAAAAAACGTTTTTGTTATTCACATAAAAGAAAGAAGTTATTGTTATGTTTGGCTGTGTTGGTCACAGCATATGAATCAATTCCATTTGGAACTGGGCCATAAAATGTATGTGTTATGTTACCATAAGTTCCAGGAACAAATACTAATAAACGTAAGCAGAAATAACCTGAAACTGAGCATACAGTGCAGAGCTAGCAACATGGCCAAAATAAATGACCTCATAAAACAAAAAGCAAATGATATGAGCAACAGAGTAATATTTTCGAAAGGACTGCGCTGCAAATTGTACATTATACAATTGTGTGTATGTGTATTTATCTATAGATATATTGTGAAGTCTGACACTTCACAAGATTTTTTCTAAAGGAAGGGTAAGCAATAATTAATTTTCGCCCATTTCTAATAGCAAACAATCGTTCATCAATTTTTGTGTTACTAGTGTAATGTATCTGTTGATAGATGTGACTCAACATTTATGTGGTGTCTACAAAAGAATAATTTTCCTACAGAAAAACAAAATCTTGAACACAATATAATTACATTAAGATCATATCTTTACATCAGCAGCCTACTCAGTGGCAAAATTACATTGTCAAAAATACAATGCCATGAGGGCAAAACTCATGATTTGGTTTCATGAGCATGAGAGGGAGTTGTTGGAGTTTTTCTTTCTTCCGTGGCGTTCACAGTTTTCAGATTTAAATTCTATATACCTACCTTTGAAAGAAATAGATTTGGCTGTTTAGAGCATATTACTACCTCATATGTAATTTGCAGAAACTATAACCTGTCTGTATAACCAGGGGTCGGGAACCTTTTTTCTACCGGGGACCACTTGGAAATTTCTAGGGCTGAAAAAAATTATCACCTTGAAAAATGACCCTGCAGTATTTAGTCAAACAATTAACTCACTCCTAATGTGCCCTAATGTAATGGCTGGAGCTGCCTCTCTGTTGTGGCTCTGATGTTAAGCGATATTGATCTTGTTGCTTCTCACAGCTATTTTTCCAGGTTTGTGCTGTCCTAGAATGCAGTCAACTCTTTGTGAAAACAACATCTGTAAATCATATACATCAGGAGACACTGGGACTGCTGCATATAACTCACATAGGAGATGCTGGGACTGATGAATATACATTACACAGGAGAAGCTGAGACTGATGTATATACATCACATAGGAGATGTTATGAGTGGCGTATATATATCATATAGGATACATCAAGACTGCAGTATATACATCACATAGGAGATGCTGAGACCACTATATATATATATATATATATATTATATATATATATATATATATATATATATATATATATAAAATCACAGGAGGGGTGAGGGTGCACACAGCACTGAGGGGGGCACACAACACTGGGTAGGTCTCATAGCACTTGGAAGCACACAGCACTGGAGGGCCCAGGCATCACTGGGGGGCACTGTAATAATTATAATAGATGACTCAGGAGTCTTTTTGAGTGGAGCAAAGACACAACTGAACACAGTGTATAGGTGAAAAAGTCCATATTATAACACACAGTGATTAACAACAAAGTGCAAAGGAAAACTCAAAGTCCATAAACACAGAGTAGATATTCAATGAAGCCTTAACAAAAATTCTGTTGAAAAACATCACAGGAAAATGCAATCAGCAAAGCAGTTTTTAAAGTGCAGTTTACACTTGCAGATGCCATGAAAGGAAAGTCTATGGCAAGTCCAAACAAGGAGATGTTTAAAGGGAACCAACCACCCCAAACGACCCCCCCGGACTGTTAATATGTGTCACTACACCCAGCACACACATTTGGGGCAATCGTTTTTGCTAAAAAAACTGTTTAGTAGAAGCTAAGATATATGTTTATAAAGTTTAATAAATTGAGCCGAATGGGTGTTACCTAGCTTTGTCCTCGTGCATTTCTTCGTGCCTGTCAGCCTCCTCTCCCCTCCTCCCTTCAGTGAAGCCGTTCTGTGCAAGCCGAAAATGCCCCGCCTGTCTACTGCTGCCTGATAAATTATGCACGCCCATCTCTGCACCTAAGAGCCTGGCCGCGTCATGAAAGGGGCGGGGCTAAATCGCGTCATGAACGGGGGCGGGGCTCCGGCATGCACGATTTAGTTCCGCCCCTTTCATGACGCGATTTAGCCCCGCCCCTTTCATGACGCGGCCAGGCTCTTAGGTGCAGAGATGGGCGTGCATAATTTATCAGGCAGCAGTAGACAGGCGGGGCATTTTCGGCTTGCACAGAATGGCTTCACTGAAGGGAGGAGGGGAGAGGAGGCTGACAGGCACGGAGGACAAAGCTAGGTAACACCCATTAGGCTCAATTTATTAAACTTCATAAAGCTATATCTTAGCTTCTACTAAACAGTTTTTTTAGCAAAAACGATTGCCCCAAATGTGTGTGCTGGGTGTAGGGACACATATTAACAGTCCGGGGGGGTCATTTGGGGTGGTTGGTTCCCTTTAAGCAAGTCTACATAACACATTAAATCATCTGGGGAGGCCTGGGAAAGGAAGTCTTTTAGAAAGTCCAGAACCAGATGCAAAGCAAAATACTAAGTCCAGAACAGTCTCGTGTTCTTCATCCATTTGAATGTAGGAAGTGACAGAGCACTTAATAAAGCAATCTACTTACATGTCAGCAAAGGTGATGCAAGAGCCACAGGAGAGGGAATAGCACGAGCAGCCAAAAGCAGAAGTGACGCTGGTAACATGTGTAGGTAGCAGAACCTCTGAAGAGCCGCAACAGGAGATTCACACAGGATTTACAAGAGTAAGCAGAGAACTTGAGAAACCACTAGGAACAGGGAACTAGGCAAAATACTCTAGAAATGACTAAAGGCTGGGTTGAGGTGTATAAAGGCAGGAAAACAAATGGCACATGAAGCAAAGGACGCCATCATGGAAGAGGGAAAAATTGTCCAAAAGGTAATCAAAATATTCGGAATCCTGACAGGTACACACTACTGATTGGCATAGGCATCACTAGGGGTGGCAAACAGTACTGGTGGGCACAGGCATCACTTAGGGGTACACACTACTGGGTGGGAACAGGAATCAATAGGGGGCACACAGTACTGCAGGTAAGGAGTTCACTGGGAGGCACATAGTACTTGGGGGGCACATGCAGGTACAGTCGACCGCTGCTATGGCAGCCGCTTCTTTTTATGGGATGGTAGTTAAGCGCATTGCATGATAACACCACCCACAAAGTGCATCCTAACAGCCAGTGTGAGGACATAAACCAGTACTCAGTAGTTATTGCTATGGTAAGCCCTTGAGGGTTAAAAGGCAGATAGGAAAACGCAGCTGCTGCCTCAGCATCGTGAACCCATGGAATCTGCCCTGGTGCCACATAAAAGGAGGTTCCCCTCCTCTACTCTAAACACTGACTGGGTTTTGCTGTGTCAGTGTAAGGGGCCTTTCACACTTGCATTTTTTCCTGATTTGGAAGATCAGGAAAAACCTGATTCTTACAGTATTTTGCCCATTCACTTTAATTTTGTCAGGTAGAATCTTGTTGCTTCATGTTTTCTCCTGAAATCATTAAAGAGAATGGACAAAAAAAATGGATCCTGTAAGAATCAGGTTTTTTCCTGATCTTCCAAATCAGGAAAAAAATGCAAGTGTGATAGGCCCCTAAGACTCTGCTGGACGGCAGAGCCGTGTATCTGTGCCAATCATATGTGATACCCCCAGATACACATATCTAATATTCATCATGTGATACCCCCAGAGATGTTGATCTAATGCCATCCTGTGATACCCCTCTGAGCTGTGTATCTTATACCCATCATGTGATACCCCCCAGAACCATGTATGTAATGATATCTTGTGATACCCCCACAGCCGTGTATCTAATGCCATCATGACATAACCCTCAGAGGCGTCTATCGCTATCATGTAATACCACCAGAGCCATGTATCTAATACCTATCATGTGATACCCCCAGAGCTGTTAATCTAATGCCATCATGTGATAGTCCAAGTGCCATATATCTAGTGCCCGTCATGTGATACGGTCTGAAACTGCATATATAATGCCAATCATATGTGCTACTGCCCACAGGGGTGCCTCTCCAATCCCAGCACGTGATATAATCTGCATATCCAATTCCAGATCCTAATACACTCTGCATATCAAATTCCATTGCTTGAAAAACTCTGTGTATAAAATCCCTGCATGTGATATACTCTGCGTACCCAATCCAAGCATGCATTATACATTACACCACTGCTGCCATAGAAGTGGACAAAGCAAGGATCATAAATTACACCACTATGTCCATAGAAGTGGACAGAGCGGGCTCAGATATTACACTACTACTCCCATATAAGTGGATGGAGTGGGGTCACACATTACAACACTGCTCCCATATAAGTGGATTGAACAGGGGTCACATATTATAATACTGCTCCCATAGAAGTGGACATAGGGGAAATTACACATTACACCACTGCTTCTATAAAAGTGGATGAAGCCGGTTCACATATTACACTACTGATCCCATATATGTTTATTGAGTGGGGTCACACATTACAGTACTGCTCACATAGAAATGAATGGAGTGGGTCACACATAATACCACTGCTCTCATAGAAGTGAACACAGTGGTGTCACACATTACACCACTGTTCCCATAGAAGTGGATGGAGTGGTGTCACACTTTACACCACTGGTCCCTAGAATTATGGAGCAGGAGTCACACATTACACCACTGCTCCCCTAGAAGTGGATTGAGTGAGGTCAAATTTATCACTACTGCACCTCTAGACGTAGATGGAGCTGTGTCACACTTTAGACTTCTATGGGGAGCAGTGGCTTATTGTATGAACCCCTGCTTTGTCTACTTCTAAAGGAGCAGTGGTGTAATGAGCAGGGGGTCATATATTACACCACTGCTGCCCATAGAAGAGGATGGAGCAGGGAGTCGCATTACACCACTGCTCCCATAGAAGTATATAAGAGTGGGTTCACACATTACACCATTGCTCCCATAGAAGTGGACAGAGTGAGGGTCACACATTACACCAATGCTCCCACAGAAGTGGATGGAGAAGGACCACATTTAATTATATCCTGGGTGATACTTTGCGGAACTCAGTTTCTAATCCCGTATGTGATGCACTACAGTGATTCCTTTATCTAACTCCAGTGTGTGAAACATTCTGTGCATCTAATCACAGTACAATACACTCCACGTATCTAACCCCAACATATGATAAGGCAAGCAACACTAACCAACAGAATCAGTGCTGCTAGCCGTCCTCAGTGGCACTTTCCACATATCAAAACCACTTTGTAGTAAACAGCAAAATGGCTCCGCACTGTGATGTTACACATACGTGAGCAGATCCCACCCACTTTAACTGCGGTCATAATGTAAGCTAGTTGTAGGTTTTCTTGGCCGATTTCAGCAGCTGTTCCCCCTAGTGTTTAAAAGTGGAAAATATCAAAGCTTTTTAAAATTATTATTCACATTTTATACCATGAATTTTTTATATAATTTAAATTATTAAAACATTAATAATTTCCATTTTTGTCATTTAAAAAAACCTTCTTACCCCTTCATGACCTATGACGTAGTGGTATATCATAGGTCGTGTCCCTTGCTGTGATACGGACTTACACACCGAGCCGCATCTTGCCCTGCACATGTCAGCAGATCTGATCTGCTAAAACTAACATCCACAGGTGCATGTGCATCAGAGATCTGCCTGCAGCTGTTAACCAGTAAAATTTTGCTGACATTAACTGACAGCTGGATTTTAAAATGCGGCAGTTGGTAGTGCCTCATTCCCTTCTCCCATCGGGACTCCCATGACATCATCATAGGGCAGTGATGGCGAACTCCAGGCCTCGAGGGCCGCACACAGTCCAGGTTTTCAGGATTTCCTTAGAGTTTGACAGTTGGTAATTTGATTGCCAACTGTCAAATGGAATGGAAATCCTGAAAACCTGCACTGTGTGTGGCACTCGAGGCCTGGAGTTCACCATCACTGTCATAGGGTATAGATAGGTTTTCATGACAGTTGCGGGACAGCTCATGATGCTCTTCCTATGAACGCTGGCTGGGACACAGCTCTATATAGTCCCCTGACTAGAAGAGTAAATACAATAAAAAGTTTAAAATGTTTTTAAAAATATGAAATTTAAAAACAAAACACATAAAACGTTAAAATCACCACCCCCCATTTGCCCCAATTAAAAATAAAATTACATTAAAAAACACAATTATTTTGTATCCCCATAAATGTTTGGTCTATTGAAATATCAAATAAAGTAATCTAATCAGTAAACAGCGTAACAAAAAAATATTAAAAATGCCAAAATTACATTTTTTTGCAACATTGCAATAAAATACAATAAAGGATCAAAACATTGTATCTACATAAAAAAATGATATGAGTAAAAACATCAGCTTAGGCTGAAAAAAAAAAACTTATTACTTAGCCAGATCCTAAAATATAAAATTGTTACAGTACTCAGAAAATGGCCCAGAAGATAAATTTATTTTTTACAAACTTCAGATTTTTTTCACCACTTAAATTAAAAGGGACAGATCACTTTTACCATTTATTAAACATGGTAAATAAAAATCCAAAAACAACTGTGGAATTGCACTTTTGTTTTGCAATGTCACTAAACTTGGGATTTATTTCCCCATTTTCTAGTACACTACATGCTAAAATTAAAGGGATTATTTGAGATGTATCAAAAAAACTAAATTGTCCCTAAGCACTAACAGGCAGGTAGCTGACACCAACCTGCCTGTTGTCCCAGGTGTTGTTCACCGCCGACCAGAGTGTTAACAGAACGCTCCTGTCGGCGATTTTGGCTCTTCCGCTGACGTCATATCCACAGAGGGAAGGATTTTCCCCTTCTGTTGACGAGCGTCAGAGCTGACGCCACGCTGATTGACAGCCGCCTCCCCCAATCAGGTAGCGGGGAGCCGGTTGCCAATCAGCAGGAGACTAGCTGTCCCACCCCTTCCACAGAAGAGAGCTGAAAAGCCACTTCTGCTGTCCCTGGCAGGAGCAGTCTGTGACCGCTCTATGTCGTCGATGAACAGTGAGAACTGGCGACAAGCACAACAGGCAGGTAGATGGTAGCTACCTGCCAGTTAGTGCTTGGGCACACTTTTTTTTTTAAATAAATATATACCGTATATACTCGTGTATAAGCCGACCTGTGTATAAGCCGACCCCCCTACTTTTGCCCCCAAAACCTGGGAAAACCTATTGACTCGTGTATAAGCCGAGGGTGCACCCCAGCACAGGTATACAGCCCCCAGCAATGTGGTATACAGCAGCCCCAGAGGTATATACAGCAGCCCCAGTGGTAGTATACAGCAGCAGCCCCAGTGGTATATACAGCAGCAGCCCCAGTAGTTGGTATACAGCAGCCCCAGAGGTATATACAGCTGACCCAGTGGTAGTATACAGCAGCCCAGAGGTGTATACAGCAGCCCCAGTGGTAGTATACAGCAGCCCCAGTGGTATATACAGCCCCAGTGGTAGTGTACAGCAGCCCCAGAGGTATATACAGCCCCAATGGTAGTATACAGCAGCCCCAGAGGTATATACAGCCCCAGTGGTAGTATACAGCAGCCCCAGTGGTATATACAGCCCCAGTGGTAGTATACAGCAGCCCCAGTGGTATATACAGCCCCAGTGGTAGTATACAGCAGCCCCAGTGGTATATACAGCCCCAGAGGTATATACAGCCCCAGTGGTATATGCAGCCCCAGTGGTAGTATACAGCAGCCCCAGAGGTATATACAGCCCCAGTGGTAGTATACAGCAGCCCCAGTGGTATATACAGCCGCCCCAGTGGTATATACAGCCCCAGTGGTAGTATACAGCAGCCCCAGTGGTATATACAGCCCCAGTGGTAGTATACAGCAGCCCCAGAGGTATATACAGCCCCAGTGGTATATACAGCCCCAGTGGTAGTATACAGCAGCCCCAGAGGTATATACAGCCCCAGTGGTAGTATACAGCAGCCCCAGTGGTATATACAGCCCCAGTGGTAGTATACAGCAGCCCCAGTGGTATATACAGCCCCAGTGGTAGCCCCAGAGGTATATACAGCCCCACAGGTATATACAGCCCCAGTGGTATATACAGCCCCAGTGGTAGTATACAGCAGCCTCCAGGGGGTATATAGCAGGCCCCCCCCCCCCCCCCGCTGCTTATCTTACCATCCCGGTCTTCTGCTCAGCGCCGCTCCTCGGTGCTCCGTTGTTCATGCTCCGTCCTCGCTGCATCCGGGATCCCCGGCCGTCGGGCGATGACGTCATATGCCTGCGACGGCCGGAGATCCCGGATGTAGCAGGACGGGAGCAGCGAGGACGGAGCACCGAGGAGCGCGCTGTGCAGAAGACCGGGATGGTAAGATACGCAGCGGGGGGAAGCCCTTACAAGGGGGGAGAGTGCCAGCATTTGGGGGCACATATGCACTGCTTCCCCCTGCCGCTGATTGACAGGGGGAAGCAGTGCATATATAATGAGCGCCAGGCCCCGACTACTGTATTGACCCGTGTATAAGTCGAGGGGAGACTTTTCAGCCCAAATTTTGGGCTGAAAAACTCGGCTTATACACGAGTATATACGGTACATATTACGGATATCTTCTTTTCTGGTTTCATTTAAAAGCATAACTCGCTTGGCAAAAAAATAAGCCCTCATATGGCTATATTGATGGAAAAATAAAAAAGTTATGACTCTTGGTAGAAGTGAAGTAAAAGATAAAAGCCCACAAATGTAAAACAGCAAGGTCATGAAGGGGTGGCTTATTCTGAACACATCCACATTCACAATTGTAGAAAGGTGTTTACACTTATGCAATCATATTATTTTGTTATTTTTTCCCTCTCAAAATGATTTCAGATTGTTTCCCAATTGATTTGCGCATATTTTGAGCGACATGAAAGGTGTAAAAAGTTCTGAAAATATTTTTGTTGGTTATAATTTTTTTTATATGAAAATAAAAGGCATTTTAATAAGGGTGTGTAATATTTGTATATTGTGTACACGAGTACATGGTAGGACAGCAATCGTGCCCTTGAATAATTGCAAAAAAGAGCTGCCTGCAGCGGATCTTGATGATTTGTCTGCCTAAATGCATTCAGCGTAGTAGAACATTCCAAGGCGTGGGAGCGCGTGTATTTTGTTCATGGCGCCCAGATATGATGCTGAAACAATCAAGATGTTTTGTTTTCCTTTTTGGAGTTGCGATTTCAATGTTGAGGAGTGAATTTACATGCTTTCCAATTACTTTTGCTGTTCCAGAACAGTAGCCTAATTCCTATGGTGTAAGTATAAATCAGGTTTGTCTACATCTTTTTCTCTGTTATGAAATATGGTCAGGAAATTTCTACTTAAACGTTTATGCTGAGTCCACAGGCGCTCATTACAAGAACAATCCAGTGAATAAGATCTCAATTAGATTAGCTCTTGAATTGATAAATGCTATTGCTGTGTTATAAATTGAAAACTTATGACAGGGAAAAATAATGAAATAACAAAAATAATTTTAAGGTAGTATACATAATATCCATTGTTCAGTTTTTTACAACGAGAATTAAAATAAAAGAGAAAAATAGGTAAGATAAACATTCCTACTGTATCAAGATTGTCTTGCAAGATGATTGTTCTTGCCATGACATCAACTGCGATAACTACATTTAGCTCTTTATCATTTGCTTATCCTATGTATGTACATATAACAATACACATGTGCACAATATACAATGAGCAAATATATAATTTACTAGCTGTGAGCCCGATGCAAATGCATCGGGTGTCTAGAATACTATACTTTGTATGAGGATTACCGCAAGCGCGCCGCAAGTGTAACGACTCGCTGGCGCCGACCAATTAGAAGCGCGGCTCAGGCAGCGACTCGCAATGGCCTCGCGGCCATTGCTCGCGCTACCTGACCGGTAAATCGTTAACTTTGAGGCCGAGCCTCTGGTTCGATTTTCGGCCAGCGACTCGCAACGGCCGCTTCGCGGCCATTGCTCGTACTCAGCCTGCGCGAGCAATGGCCTCGCGGCCATTGCTCGCGCAAGCCAGCGACTCGCATTGCTCGTCCTCAGCCTGCGCGAGCAATGGCCTCGCGGCCATTGCTCGCGCAGGCCAGCGACTCGCATTGGCCGCTACGCGGCCAATGCTTCGCCGTGCTGACGTCACAGAGTGACATAGCCACGGTCTTTTCGGGTACCCACACGAAAGTGCCTACGGCAATTATATAGTAGATACTGTACATTGCATATGGAGGGGTGAGGAGAGCGGAGGCTGGAGGGGAGAGCGGAGGCTGGAGGGGAGGGCAGAGGCTAGAGGGCAGAGCAGAGGCTGGAGGGCAGAGGCTGGAGGGGAGAGCGGAGGCTGGAAGGGAGAGCAGAGGCTGGAAGGGAGAGCGGAGGCTGGAGGGGATTGGCTGGAGGCTGGAGGGGATTGGCTGGAGGCTGGAAAGGAGAGGCTGGAGGGGAAAGGCTGGAGGGGAGAGGCTGGAGGGCAGAGGCTTTAGGGCAGAGGCTGGAGGGGAGAACGGAGGCTGGAGAGGAGAGCGGAGGCTGGAGGGGAGAGCAGAGGCTGGAGGGAGAGCGGAGGCTGGAGGGCAGAGCGGAGGCTGGAGGGCAGAGCGGAGGCTGGAGGGCAGAGCGGAGGCTGGAGGGGAGAGGCTGGAGGGGAGAGCAGAGGCTGGAGGGCAGAGGCTGGAGGGCAGAGGCTGTAGGGGAGAGCGGAGGCTGGAGGGGAGAGGCTAAAGGGGAGAGCGGAGGTTGGAGGGCAGAGGCTGGAGGGCAGAGGGGAGGCTGGAGGGGAAAGGCTGGAGGGGAGAGCGGATGCTGGAGGGCAGAGGCTGGAGGGGAGAGCGGAGGTTGGAGGGGAGAGCGGAGGCTGGAGGGGAGAAGCGGAGGCTGGAGGGGAGAGCGGAGGCTGGAGGGCAGAGCGGAGGCTGGAGGGCAGAGCGGAGGCTGGAAGGGAGTGCGGAGGCTGGAGGAGAGGGCAGAGGCTGGAGGGTAGAGCGGAGGCTGGAAGTGAGAGCGGAGGCTGGAGGGGAGAGCGGAGGCTGGAGGGGATTGGCTGGAGGCTGGAGGGGATTGGCTGGAGGCTGGAAAGGAGAGCTGGAGGGGAAAGGCTGGAGGGGAGAGGCTGGAGGGCAGAGGCTTTAGGGCAGAGGCTGGAGGGGAGAACGGAGGCTGGAGGGAGAGCAGAGGCTGGAGGGGAGAGCGGAGGCTGGAGGGGAGAGCGGAGGCTGGAGGGGAGAGCGGAGGCTGGAGGGCAGAGCGGAGGCTGGAAGGGAGTGCGGAGGCTGGAGGAGAGGGCAGAGGCTGGAGGGTAAGCGGAGGCTGGAAGTGAGAGCAGAGACTGAGATGGGGGAGAGCGGAGGCTGGAGGGGATTGGCTGGAGGGCTGGAGGGATTGGCTGGAGGCTGGAAAGGAGCTGGAGGGAAGGCTGGAGGGGAAAGGCTGGAGGGGAGAGGCGAGGCTGGAGGGAGAGGAGGCTGGAGGGGAGCAGAGGCTGGAGGGGAGAGCGGAGGAGCGGAGGGGAGGAGAGCGGAGGCTGGAGGGGAGGAGGCTGGAGGGAGGCTGGAGGGAGCTGAGCGGAAAGGGCTGGAGGGGAGAGCTGGAGGGGCGAGAGAGGCTTTAGGGAGAGGCTGGAGGGGAAAGAGGCTGGAGGGGAGAGCAGGAGGCTGGAGGGGAGGGCAGGAGGCTGGAGGGGAAGAGCGGGGAGGCGGAGTGAGGAGAGCGAGAGGCTGGAGGGGAGAGCGGAGGCTGGAGGGATTGGCTGGAGGCTGGAGGGGATTGGCTGGAGGCTGGAAAGGAGAGAGGCTGGAGGGGAAAGGCTGGAGGGGAGAGGCTGGAGGGCAGAGGCTTTAGGGCAGAGGCTGGAGGGGAGAACGGAGGCTGGAGGGAGAGCAGAGGCTGGAGGGGAGAGCGGAGGCTGGAGGGGAGAGCGGAGGCTGGAGGGGAGAGCGGAGGCTGGAGGGGATGGCTGGAGGCTGGAGGGATGAGCGGAGGCTGGAGGGGATGGCTGGAGGCTGGAGGGAGGCTGGAGGCGAAGGCTGGAGGGGAGAGCTGGAGGCAGAGCAGGCAGGCTGGAGGGCGGAACGAGGCTGGAGGGAGAGCGGAGGCTGGAGGGAGAGCGGAGGCTGGAGGGGAGAGCGGAGGCTGGAGGGAGAGCGGAGGCTGGAGGGCAGAGCGGAGGCTGGAGGGGAAAGCGGAGGCTGGAGGGGAGAGCTGGAGGGAGAGCGGAGGCTGGAAGGCAGAGCGGAGGCTGGAGGGAGAGCAGAGGCTGGAGGGCAGAGCGGGGGCTGGAGGGCAGAGCAGAGGCTGGAGGGCAGAGCGGAGGCTGGAGGGCAGAGCGGAGGCTGGAGGGCAGAGGGAGGCTGGAGGCAGAGCAGAGGCTGGAGGTCAGAGCGGAGGCTGGAGGGCAGAGCGGAGGCTGGAGGCAAGCGAGGCTGAGGGCAGAGCGGAGGCTGGAGGGAGAGCGGAGGCTGGAGGCAGAGCGGAGGCTGAGGGTCAGAGCGGAGGCTGGAGGGCAGAGCGGAGGCTGGAGGGCAGAGCGGAGGCTGGAGGTCGAGTGAGGCGGAGGTGAGGTAGGCAGAGGCTGGAGGCAGAGCGGAGGCTGAGGCAAGCGGAGCTGGAGGGCAGAGGCTGGAGGGAAGCGGAGGCTGGAGGCAGAGCGGAGGCTGGAGGCAGAGCGGAGGCTGGAGGGCAGAGGGGCTGGAGGGCAGAGGCTGGGGAGAGCGGAGGCTGGAGGGAGAGCTGGAGGCTGAGGGTAGAGCGGAGGCTGGAGCAGAGCTGGAGGGCAGAGCGGAGGCTGGAGGTCAGAGCGGAGGCTGGAGGTCAGAGCGGAGGCTGGAGGTAGCAGCTGAGAGCTGAGTCAGAGGCTGGAGGTCAGGAGGCTGGAGGCAGAGGGAGGCTGGAGGGAAGCTGGAGGGCAAGCTGAGCGGCAGGCTGGAGGGGGCAGCTGAGGCAGAGCGGGCTGGAGGGCAGAGCGGAGGCTGAGGGAGGCTGAGGGGAGCGGAGGCTGGAGGTAGCATGAGCGAGAGGCTGGAGGTCAGAGCGGAGGCTGGAGGTCAGAGAGCTTTGACGGAGGTCAAGCTGTCGGGAGGCTGGAGGGCAGAGCGGAGGCTGGAGGGCAGAGCGGAGGCTGGAGGGCAGAGGCTGGAGGGGAGAGCGGAGGCTGGAGGGCAGAGCGGAGGCTGGAGGCAGAGCGAGGCTGGAGGGGAGAGCGGAGCTGGAGGGGAGAGCGGAGGCTGGAGGGCAGAGCGGAGGCTGGAGGGCAGAGCGGAGGCTGGAGGGGAGAGCGGAGGCTGGAGGGATAGGCTGGAGGGATAGGCTGGAGGGAGAGCGGAGGCTGGATGGCAGAGGCTGGAGGGCATAAGGGAGGCTGGAGAGGAGAACGGAGGCTGGAGGGAGAGCACAGGCTGGAGGGGAGTGCAGACTCACCGCGCCGCGGCCCGTGCTTGTGCTGTAGGAGGAGAGGAGGGGCGGGCAGAGCTGCCGGACAGGAAGTTCCGTCCTCCCTCCTCTCCGGCGGACGGCGGGCGGCTGGTGTCAGCACGGGGCCCCCCAGGGGGTGGAGGCAATGGGCCCCTCATGCCGAGTAGCGGATGACAGCGGCGGTCGCAATGCCCGCTACGCGGGCAATGCCTCGCACGGCGTGGTGACGTCACATAGTGACAAAGCCACGGCGTGCCGGGTCCGACAAAAACGTGCCTTCGGCAATTATATATGAGATTATGTTTGATGATATATAATTTGACCTTTGATTCATGTGATGCCTTTTTGCTCCTTTTATAGCATAGTGGTACCACTATGAACCACATTGTTTATAGTCTGATGCGTTTGTTACATAATATAGATATTTGTTTTATGCAAGAATATAAATGACAGAATTCAAACCTTTAGACTTCATAATTATGGATTAAGAAGCGCCCAGAACCCCTCCATTTTTCTGATATAGTTGCTGGTGTAAAGACCTGACATTAATTGGCACAGGAGAGGCTTGCACAGCTACTGATTAGTCTATGTTTGGCAAGTTGTAGCCATACTGGGAAGAGTTTATGTGTTGGTAAGTCTGTGATAACAGGCTCCTACTGTATAGACAGCTGTGTTACACAATTCCTCCTGAGCTTATTTCATCAGCCTTATGAACACCTGCTATACATTCTGCATAATCTCCTTTATCACAGGTTTTCAGAGCTTTACACAAGCTTCAACCTGCATTCCCATACTTCATTTACTATACTTACATTTATTCACAGCAGTCTAGAGGCATGCATACACACAGACTATGATAAAATATAATAAGCTATTAAGTTGGTACATGGCCAGTACACAAATCTTATTTCGTATGCAAAAAGATGTCTGGACACAAAGAAAAAAAATTAATAACACTTTTAGCAAGCGGGAAGTCACCAGATCTATGCACATAAATAATAAGCCATACAAACCACAGTCTACTAAATTGTTGCTTTCGCACTATGCGCTACAAATGCATTAGTCACCATCATGTCCTTAATAAATGCACAAAGCAGTTTAGTAAATGAAAAAGGCATTTCTTGGAAACGGAAAATCAAGGAAACGAGTACCAACCAAAAACCAGTCACACATATTAATGCTAAATAGCATGTAATTGTCGATGAAATGGGTATTACTACCAAACAGAATAAGCAAAATGAAAGGATATGTTCACCTTGCAGCGTTTTTTTATTTTTTGCTTTTTTTGGTGAAGTGAGTTATAAAAGATGTTATTTTTATATTACGGTAATTAAAAGAACTTACTGGTACAATAATCTTAAATAATTAATAATATCCTTTGGATAGGTCATTATCAGATCATTTAGGGTCCAAAACCCAGCACGCCCATGGATCAGCTGTTATCTGCTTTGGCGGTGGCTAAATGTAACAATGAACGGAGCTGAATAGCGTAGCTCTGTTCTATGTATGGAGCTTTGGCTGCCAAGAACTGCAGATCAGCTTCTATTCTCTTGAATTGGAACAGACCTAACTTTATCTGTATTTGCCATTACACATTGACAGGAGCTTTGCTGTGAAGATCTGTTCTATTTCTACATCCAGCCCCTGTCAGGAGCTAATAACAGCTGCTCGGTAAGAGTGCTGGGTGTCAGATGGTAGAAGTGGTCACATCTAAATCCCAGTCAGAAGAGAAAGCTAGAAAAGAGGCAGAAGACCTTGGCAACAGGGGAGTAACAATTCTGTTTGCAGACGGTACAAATGCGACTGGCCCCATATACCGTAGGAGGGGAGCCCACCAATGGCCAGCATTAGAGTTGAGTGAAACTTTTGAAGTTCGGATTCGGGCAGAGCAGACAAACCTTTTGGAGCACTGTTCGTGACCTCCAACTCAACCCAAACTTCAATCAAAGTCACTGATTGGTCAGCTCTTCACCCACATACAGCCAGCCATAAGTAAAAAAAAGTCCTGGTGTGGGAGGGTGTTTTTTTTCCCCCAACTAATTCTGGACACACACTATACCCAAAAACTGTGCTTTTAAGCTCAGTGAGAGAGGGTCAAACACTGCACGCACCTCACACTGGGCCAAGCACTAACTGTACCTGACCACAACCAAGCTTGCTCCAGTGCTCTACAAGCATAAAGCACCTGAACTCTGAAAACTGGTTTGCTCAACATCGGAAAGTTCAGCAACCCGAATCAAACCTACAAAAGTTCACTCATCTCTAGCCAGCACCTATTTCATCTTGATATGCGGCCGCCGAAATACATTCAGTGGAAATATACTGCGGTACAGAGACACGCCATGTCACTCACAGCAGGCACGCAGAAGTCAACTGCCAGTGTCTGTGTCGTCTACAGAAAAGGAAGCTATAGATTGTGGGAGTGGGGGAAGGTGAGCAGAATTTTTTTAAAATTTTGTTTGCTTTTTATATGTGTTAGAAGAACCTCAGCAGAATGGAAAACCTTACTGTAAGATGGTGCCCAGGAAAAACAACATTATGACAGGGGCCAAGATGCAAAGAGTACGCCAGGATGGGTAACATTTTTACTGAAAGGAGCAAAGGATGGGGGTCGTTATACCATTACTTGGCTAGGATAGAAACATTATTACAGGAAGGAACTCAGAAGGACATTATAACAGGAAGGGGGCCATGATGGGAAGTATAATACCAGGAAGGGGCCTAGAATGGGGGACATTTTTATATCATGTGGGGCGCTCACCAACATATGTCTTTATAGGAATCAGAACACCATAAGGGCCCATATATCTGATCTGATCACTGAGGCTCATTAGACACTGAGTGAAAAAGAAAAATCAGCTCACCCAATCTGAAGAAAGTTACTGCGGATTCCTGGACTTGCCCACCACTCAGATACGATACGCAAAAATATTCCGACATTCAGTCTTTATTAAAAGTGCTTTATTTAGTTTGGTAAAAACATTAGTTATGCCACTGTTTGGCAGCACTAAAAGTGACATGGTGGAAAATTGGTAATGTATGATTTTGAGAGCCTGTCTCTTTTTTTTCTAAATCAGTGTAGCAAATTACCTTTAAATATGATAATAATTGTCATTCTAATGCAAAAAGAAAATTTATTAGGGATAATCTAAACTAGCTTTGAAATAAATTAGATATGAGAAGAAAAGTAAAATATTAGGAAAAGAGGAAAATCACAAAGTAGCAGCATGTCAGGAAGTAGAAGCAAGTAATCTTGAAATTTAAATGATAAAAGACAATGTGCTATCTCAGAAATCTAAAGATTTTCATGGTTACGATGTTTTAAAGAACTTATATCCATGGTGTAGGATTTTGATTTTTTTTTTGTACAAAATTAGATATTCTATCTTTAAAGGGACACCGTCAGGTCATTTTTCAGTATGATACTAATATTACCCTTGATGGTGCCTGGGCAGACCTTTTAAAAACATGTCAAATCATTTTTCTACCCTTTGTAGTTTACTTGTTATAAGCATTTTCAGACCCTGAATTAGTCCAGTCCATTATAAGCACAGACGATTAATCCAGCTGTGTTGAACTGTCATTTAATTATACACTCCTCAGCAGCTCTCTCCTCCCTCCTCCCTCCTCCTTTTGATCTCAGCGTAGTGTCAGGTTTCTGTTTCTATTAGGAGCTTCTGTTCTGTGGACGACAAGGAGGGAGAGAGCTATTGCAGGTTTGCCTTACCTGCCTGATCTAGATAAGGTGTCTACTCCGTTTCTCTAAGCAGATATCCTTCTGTGCTGTGACAGATTCTGTTTTTTATTTGGCCTCTTGCTTGGCTGCAAACCGGAGTAGAGAGGAGGATACAGCCCCCTACTGATCTCATGAGTAGTGATGTGAATATGTAACATGAATAATCATCCTATGGGGAGTGAACAGCAGGGAACCAAGCGGATCATTCACTGTAAATGACAGATAGAACGAATCTCATTATTTGAAGTTTACAGAGGATAGGAGGGAAATATAGATAAAAGAAATACATCAATAGAGAGAGCTTAGAGAAAGGAATTAGAAAATGATAGCAGTTATATATGAATTTTTGACCTGAGATTCCCTTTAACGGTTGACAGAACACATAATTTCCATTGGGCAAAAATATGTATTTGCAGTGGCGTAACTTGAAGCTTATGGACCACAGTGCAAAAGCTCCATTGAGACCCCCAATTATTGCAAATCTTTAATAGCATTAGTCTTTTTCCAAAGGTCAAAGGGACTTTTGGGTCCCCCTAGGCTCCAAAACAAGGGTGCAATTGCAACCCCTGCACCTGTTGTAGTTATGCCTCTGTGTATTTATGATATCATGCAAATAAGATTGACCAATTTATTAATTTGATTTTTTATAAACATTTCATTGATTTCACTTAAAAATTGGCAAGACATTGGAAGTACACTGAGCTGTAGGCTGATTTTCTGCTAAGGAAAAAAAAAATTTAAATCTTAGTTCTTAGCGAGTGTGACCGCGAGATTAGTGTGATCGGGAACGTAAGTGCGGACGAAAGTAAGTGTGTGATTTGTGATTCAGTGAGGAGGTATTTGGGAATCCTGCAACAAATACCTGTGTGAATTGCTGACTGCTTTTTTTTAATCTTTTTAATTTTATTGGGCTTTCTTAACTTTCTTTTCTCTCTACAAGTTTATAGTCTCTTATTTTAGTATCTGAAAGTTAAAGGGTTAACTACTTTGCACTTAAAACCTGTGGTGTAGCTATACTTACAAGGGGATAATTAAGGGTGGGGGTGCATAATTAAGGGTTTATAAGTAGCAGCTTGTTGGGGCTTCAGTCCTTTGGAAGTACACTGAGCTGTAGGCTGATTTTCTGCTAAGGAAAAAAAAAATGTAAATCTTAGTTCTTAGCAAGTGTGACCGCGAGCTTAGTGTGACCGGGAGCATAAGTGCGGATGGAAGTAAGTGTGTGACTTGTGATTGAGTGACTTTGGATTCAGGTAGTTTGGAAGGGAGGACTTACTGAATTGCTGGTTGTATTTTATTAATACTTTGCATTTCTTTTTACTTATCATTTCTGTCTGGTGCAAAACCCATTAGGAAATGAGCTCCATAATTGGCAATGCCATCCAGTGTACATCTTGCCACATGTATGCATTCCTTGTGCATACTGCTGTGTGAGATGAGAGTACGTTGTGCATTTGGAAGCCCAGATACTGGATCTAAATGAACAACTGACAACGCTGAGATCCATAGACAATATGGAAAGGAGTCTGCTGCTCACTGAACAGCTGCTCAATGGGATAGATGTGGGGAAGATGGTAGCATAGGAGCTGCAGGACAGTGAGGTAGCCAGCTGGGTGACAATTAGAAGGCGGGGTAGAGGGAAGAGTGCCAGGGAGGCTAGCCCTGATCTTACACACCCCAATAAATTTTCTAAGTTGGCAGATGAGGGGGGTGCGAGTTCAGGGATTACACTGCTGCAGCAGGGCATGACCTCTGAAAGCCAGAGGAGTGTCTGCTCCAGTAAGGGGGAAAACAGGAGAGCAGGGCAGGACAGACAGGTGCTGGTAGTGGGGGACTCAATTATTAGGGGAATAGATAGGGCAATCTGTCACAAAGACAGGGATCGTCGAACAGTGTGCTGCCTACCTGGCGCTCGAGTCCGGCACATCGCTGACTGGGTTGACAGATTACTGGGAGGGGCTGGTGAGGACCCAGCGGTCATGGTGCACATTGGCTTAAATGACAAAGTTAGAGGTAGGTGGAAGGTCCTTAAAGATGATTTCAGGGAATTAGGCTGCAAGCTTAAGGCAAGGACCTCCAAGGTAGTATTCTCTGAAATACTGCCTGTACCACGAGCCACACCAGAGAGGCAACAGGAGATTAGGGAGATAAATACGTGGCTCAGGAATTGGTGTAGGAAGGAGAGGTTTGGGTTCCTGGAGAACTGGGCCGACTTCTCTGTTGGCTACAGGTTCTATGCTAGGGACGGGCTGCACCTCAATGGGGAGGGTGCAGCTGTGCTGGGGGACAAAATGGCTAGAAGGTTGGAGGAGTGTTTAAACTAGGGATTGGGGGGAGGGTATTAATTGTACAGGAGGGGATGATAGTGTAAATAGTAACCTGGGCACAAGTAATAAAATTGGGGGTGGCATGGGGGGTGGGGTTAGAACAGTCAATATAGTAGGAAGGAATGGAGGTAAAGAGAGATGCATAAAGTGCATGTACACTAATGCAAGAAGCCTCACCAACAAAATGGAGGAATCAGAATTGAGTTTGTTGGAAAATAATGATGACATGGTGGGGATATTGGAGACATGGCTGGATGAGAGCCATGACTGGGCTGTTAATTTACAGGGCTATAGTCTGTTCAGAAATGACTGTACAAATAAGCAAGGGGGAGGTGTATGTTTATACGTAAAATCATCCTTAAAACCCATCCTGCGTGATTATATAAGTGAATCTAATGGAAATGTAGAGTCTCTGTAGGTGGAGATAAGGGGAGGGGGAAAAAATAATAAATTACTGATAGGGGTTTGTTGTAAGTCCCCAACAATAATGGAAGTGGAGGAGAATATCCTCATAAAGCAAATAGATGAAGCAGCGATTCAGGGAGAAGTCATTATTATGGGGGACTTCAACTACCCTGAAATACATTGGGGAACAGAAACCTGCAGTTCTAGGAAAGGTAATAGGTTTTTGACAACTATAAGAGACAATTACCTTTCACAACTGGTTCAGGACCCAACAAGAAGGGGGGCACTGCTGGACCTAATATTAACCAACAGGCGAGACCGCACATCAAATATACAGGTTGGAGATCACTTGGGTAATAGTGATCATAAAATAATAAGTTTTCAAGTATTCTTTAATAAGATGTCTAGTAGAGGGGCTACAAGGACACTAAACTTCAGGAAGGCAAATGTCCAACGATTGAGAGATGATCTTAGTGCAATAGGACGACAGGACAATATCCTGAGACATAAAAGGACACAAAGAAAGTGGGAGACGTTTATTAGCACCCTGAATAGGGCCTGTGCACAATATATACCCTATGGGAATAAGCAGGCTAGAAATAGGAGGAAACCACTATGGCTAAATAAGGCTGTAAAGGGCGCAATAAATGACAAAAATAAATCATTTAGGGAATTAAAGCAAGTAGGTAGTGATGAGGCAATAAATAAATACAGAAAATTAAATAACATTTGTAAAAAGCAAATCAAGGCAGCAAAGATTGAGACAGAGAGACTCATTGCCAAAGAAAGTAAAAATAATCCCAAAATATTTTTTAACTACATAAATAGTAAGAAACTAAAAAATGATTGTGTTGGCCCCTTTAAAAATAATCTGGGTAAAATGGTGGATGAGGATGAGGAAAAAGCCAATATGCTAAATGACTTTTTTTCAACAGTATTTACACAAGAAAATCCCATGACAGACAATATGATCAGTGATAACAAAAACTGTCAATTAAATGTCACCTGCTTAACCCAGCAGGAAGTATGGCATCATCTAAAAATCACTAAAATTGACAAATCCCCGGGCCCGGATGGGATACACCCCAGAGTGCTGCAGGAATTAAGTACTGTCATAGATAGACCATTATTTTTAATCTTTAAAGATTCCATAATAACAGGGTCTGTACCACAGGACTAGCGTATAGCAAATGTGGTGCCAATATTCAAAAAGGGAACAAAAACTGAACTTGGAAATTATAGGCCAGTAAGCTTAACCTCTACTGTGGGTAAAATCGTAGAGGGTTTTCGAAGAGATGCTATACTGGAGTATCTGAAGAAAAATAACCTCATGACCCAATATCAACATGGTTTTATGAGGGACCATTCCTGTCAAACTAATCTGATAAGCTTCTATGAAGAAGTAAGTTCTGGACTGGACCAAAGAAATGCAGTGGATGTGGTGTATATGGACTTTTCAAAAGCTTTTGATACGGTGCCACACAAAAGGTTGATACATAAAATGAGAGCAATGGGGATAGGGGAAAATATGTGTAAGCAGGTTAAAAACTGGCTTAGCGATATGAAACAAAGGGTGGTCATTAATGGAATACACTCAGAATGGGTCACAGTTAACAGTGGGGTACGACAGGGGTCATTGTTGGGCCCGCTTCTTTTTAATATATTTATTAATGACCTTGTAGGGGGCATACAGAGTAGAATCTCAATATTTGCAGATGACACTAAACTCTGCAGGGTAATCAATACAGAGGAGGACAATTTTATATTACAGAAGGATTTATGTAAACTAGAAGCTTGGGCTGATAAATGGCAAATGAGCTTTAATGGGGATAAATGTAAGGTCATGCACTTGGGAAGAGGAAACAAAAGGTATAATTATGTGCTTAATTGTAAAACACTGGGCAAAAC
Organism: Allobates femoralis; assembly: GCA_033576535.1. Lineage (NCBI taxonomy): Eukaryota > Metazoa > Chordata > Amphibia > Anura > Aromobatidae > Allobates > Allobates femoralis. Next base: position 372,276,170 of record JARQOC010000001.1, on the reverse strand, counting down.
TGTCACTGAAAAAGACCTGGGTGTATGGGTAGATGACAAACTCACATTTAGTGGCCAGTGTCAGGCAGCTGCTGCAAAGGCAAATAAAATAATGGGATGCATTAAAAGAGGCATAGATGCTCATGAGGAGAACATAATTTTACCTCTATACAAGTCACTAGTGCGACCACACTTAGAATACTGTGTACAATTCTGGTCTCCCATGTATAAGAAAGACATAGCTGAACTAGAGCAGGTCCAGAGAAGAGCGACCAAGGTTATTAGAGGACTGAGAGGTCTGCAATACCAAGACAGGTTATTAAACTTGGAGCTATTTAGCTTGGAAAAACGAAGGCTTAGGGGTGATCTTATAATAATGTATAAATATATAAGGGGACAGTACAGAGAACTTTCTAATGATCTCTTTACTCTTAGGCCTGAGACGGGGACAAGGGGCATCCTCTACATCTGGAGGAAAGAAGGTTTGATCAGAATCACAGACGTGGATTCTTTACTGTAAGAGCAGTGAGACTATGGAACTCTCTGCCACATGATGTTGTAATGAGTGACTCACTACTAACATTTAAGAAGATTAGCAAATAGAAAAACAAGCGGTGTCAGAGGTTTGGAGCGCTAAAGAAACCACGGGTTGGTGATTAAATTACCGATAATTTATTGCACGAACAGCAGGGGTCCAGTATGCCACAACGCGTTTCGACGCACAGATGCGTCTTTCTCAAGTGGATCCACTTGAGAAAGACGCATCTGTGCGTCGAAACGCGTTGTGGCATACTGGACCCCTGCTGTTCGTGCAATAAATTATCGGTAATTTAATCACCAACCCGTGGTTTCTTTAGCGCTCCAAACCTCTGACACCGCTTGTTTTTCTATTTGTTAATCTCCTTCTCCCTTGTTGGGAGTGCGGTGTGTGAGCTGCTCTAAGATCCACAGTACCTGGCAGTACATCATAAAGACCCACCCTTGAATGATCAACTGATACACAGTGTGGAGCTGGGACGGAAGCCAGTGCAGCGAGTCTGCCTCTTCGGGTGGAGGAGTGAAGGAGCCCACCTCCATCTCCAGAGGAACTAAGGAGCCGACCACCAGGCCCGGAGTATCTGAGGAGGAGGGAATATTGGCCCTTGTCACTACAGTGATCCACATTAAGCCATCAGTCTGGTTGTGCGGGGTGTTGCACAACCAGTAAAGGTTAGTGCAAACATAGTAAAACCGTGTATTAAGTTCCTCCAGTTGCAGTGTGGCGCAATATCTGTTTTTTCTTTTAATAACATTTAAGAAGGGCCTGGATGCCTTTCTTGAAAACTATAATATTACCAGTTATATATAATACATTCTTGGATAGGGCGTTGATCCAGGGAATTAGTTTGATTGCCATATCTGGAGTCAGGAAGGAATTTTTTCCCCCAATGTGGAGCTAGTGTTGCCACATGGTTTTTTTTTTTGCCTTCCTCTGGAACAACATGTTAGGCTATGGGTTGAACTAGATGGACTTAAAGTCTTCCTTCAACATAAAACTATGTTACATGAAACAACTGCAAAAGGAAAACAGTACAAGCAATGCTAAGTTAGAAGAAAGATCAAATAAAAGAATTGTGATAAAGAACTATATTGTAAGTAATAAAATGTAGACTTTAGAATCAGAAGAAATGAAAACAACATATCCTAAGTTATAATAACACATATCTACAACTTTAATTCCAAAAAAGTTGGGATGTTAACTGTTAAGAAAACAAGAATGCAATGATATGAAAATCCCTTAAAACCATATTTTATTCACAACTAGCAAAATACCCATGGCTTCACTCTAGAGCAGGGGTCTCAAACTCGGCTGGGTTGGTGGGCCGCACATAGAAAAGCATTTATATCGGGGGGCTGCATCCCTTGTAGGACTAAGTGATATTTTTAGTAATACCAACATTTTTTGCTCAATGTAGTAAAGTACAAATCCTGATCCCCTTCTTGTAGTAATGCCCCCATCCTGTATTAATGTCCTTTTCTACTGATGTCCCCCATCCTGATCCCCTTTTCTACTGATGTTCCCCATCCTGATCACCTTTGCTAGTGATGTTCCCCAACCTGATCCCCTTTTCTAGTGATGTCCCCATCCTGATCCCCTTTTCTAGTGATGTTTCCCATTCTGGTCCCATTTTGTAGTGATGTCCCCCATCCCGATCCCCTTTTCTAGTGATGTCCCCATCCTGATCCCCTTTTCTTGTAATGTCCCCCATCCTGATCCCCTTTTGTAGTGATGTCCCCATCCTGATCCCCTTTTCTAGTGATGTCTCCCATTCTGGTCCCCTTTTGTAGTGATGTCCCCCATTCCGATCCCCTTTTGTAGTGATGTCCCCCATCCCAATCCCCTTTTGTAGTGATATCCCCATCCTGATCCCCTTTAATAGTGATGTCCCATCCTAATCCCCTTTAGTAGTGATGCCACTCATCCCGGTTCCCTTTTGTAGTGATGTCCATATCCTGATCCCCTTTTCTAGTGATATCCCCCATCCTGATCCCCTTTTCTAGTGATATCCCCGTCCAGATACCCTTTAGTAGTGATGTCCCCATCCCGATCCCCTTTAGTAGTGATGCCCTCTTCCCGATCCCCTTTAGTACTGATGTCCCCCATCCTGGACCCCTTTTGTACTGATGTCCCCCAATCCTGTTTTACCTTCTTTTTACACACTTACATATACACTCATTCACACTCACATACACCCTCACACACAAACACACACACACACACATACTCTCCCTCTTTCTCAATCACACATCCACACATCCTCATACGCACACTCTCATACACACACTGAAACTCACACACACGTCATACACACTTTCTTATACACACATCCTAACTCACATACTCACACCCTTACACACTCACCCTCTCACACACATTCACACTTTTCTCACTTTAATGATGCATCGCTCCAGTGCAGGGGGCCGCCGCGGTCCCCGCTGTGCTGACTTCCAGCCTCCGCTGTGCTATGACTTCCTCCAGCCACCGCTTAGTCAAAGTCTGTTGCTCAGCAAGATCAATGCTATCTATCAGCCAGAGGCCCGTAGGTGACGTCATATTCACATCAGGTGCGGACCTCTTATTGGCTGGCAGCTTGCATTGATCTTGCTGAGCAACAGAGCTTGTTAGTGCCGCACTAACTCCCTGCACTGAGGTGATGCATCATTAAGTTGTCCAAGGTGCCGCGGGCCGCATTGTGAAGCCTCAGGGGCCGCATGCGGCCCTCGGGCCGCGTGTTTGAGACCCCTGCTCTAGAGAAAGATGTTAATCTGTGTTCACATATGCTTTTTTTTGTTGCGGAGATGAGGCGAAAATCGCATCTGACCAGATGTGGTTTTTGCCCTTAAACTGGATGCAGCCAGATTAAACCGTACCGGTATTATACTAGATCAATTTGCCGGTTTATTTATGATACCGGTATGGTTTCATCCGGCTACATCTAGTACCATCTGGTATTGTACGGATCCTTTTGCCTGTTTTGGGTCAATACCGAACATCTGAATGTTTGGTACAGACCCTGAACAGGGACGTCACTAAAAAGTCTGTGATTAAAGCATTATACTCACTTGTCTCGGTGGTGTAGTTACTTCCAGTCTGCTCTGCCTGTTGAACAGCCAATCACAGACGTCCACTCTCTGTGACAGCATCAGTGATTTCCATTTGCACCCCACCCATTGTGTCTGTGATTGGTTGCTGGAACAATGGGTGGGGCGCATCCAATCTCAGACACCATCATGGTACCTTTACACGCCGCTACGGAAGGTTAGAAACAACCGGGTGTCCCACGTGCACGAGCACGTTCCAACGGTTGCTAACGGTACCTGATACCGCCTTTACACGCCGCTACAAGGTGCTCTACAGAAGGTTTTTTCTATCCCTGGAGGCACCGACGGGTGCTGCAGGTTACCTTCTGTAGAGCACCTTCCCTCATTTAAACGCCGCTACCACAAGGGAATATGGGCAGACCAGGGGCAGTAGGGACAACACATAGGCGTGCCAGAGTTGTGGATTACGAGACGCTCGTACGGTGATTGGACAATGCAATAACATCATGATTGGCCAGCCAGCGCAGGAAGGCTGGCTAATACAAGATGCTATTGCAATTGTGTAGTGTGACTGGTCAGCTCCTTAAATATGCCGCCCTATGCAGGGACAACCAATTGTAACGCAGGAGCTTCCACCAATGATCGCTGAAGAGGGGCGGTATCCCGGAGGCTGTGTCACGCCCCAGGGAGTTAACTAGGTGTCGCAAAAACCTTCCTGTTCCTCATTTACACGCCGCTACCATCGGGTTGAAACCAACCTGTTTTTGAGCACTGCTGAAAAACAGGTGTCGACAGTGACCGGTGGCAACAACCTGATTTACACGCCACTACCTCGTGGTGTTTTGACGGTGCAAGATACAATTGTCTCCGACACACGGTTGTTTCTAACCTTCTGTAGCGTCGTGTAAAGGTACCATCACAGACAATGGGTGTCTGTGACTGGCTGTTCAGCAGCCAGTGCAGTGAATATTACAGGAAGATAGAGCGCGGGACTCATAAGTGACCACAGCGGTGAGACAGGTGAGTATATTGCTTTATTTATTGACTTCTCAGTATAATCTCTGTTCGGGTTCTATACCCGAACGTACAAACCACAGACTTTACATGTGTGACGATACCACGTATGCTCAGTAAGCATGCCGGATCTAGTTTTGCCAAATCAGGTAATGATCAGGTAAAACCAGATTAAGCACCCATTGAAACATGTTATAAATCATGCTGCACTATGCCAGATCCCGTCAGAAGCATTTTTTTTTATTGAGCCCAAAAACACTACATGTTGCGTTTTTTGGACTTAGTAAAAAAAACGTTTTAGCTGGATCCGGCAGCAATCAGATGCTGGTTCCGGATGCAAAAGTGTCGGTGTCCCCCCCCGCCTAGTGTAATGGTTAATGGACAAACGACACAGTTATCTATTGTAGTGCTTTTTGGTAAACGTTTTTTGTTTTACCTTCAGGTGCATTTATGAAAGGATTTTTGGGATTACCCACTCTATAACTAACAATATTTGAGCAGCACATACAAGGTGATACCAAGTTAAACTTTTTTGCTTGACAATGTTTGCATATTGTGTCCAATTTGCCTATTATGACTCAAGGTGGCCTGACTTTGTCTTTGTATAAGTTGCATATGTCATGTGCAGTCATTTTGACGACGTTCATCTTCTTGCTCAGATGTTTCCACATCCCTTGATTCAACCTGTCTCATGAGATTCTCCTGAAGACGATATTCCCGGTATTTAGATGTTTCATCTACCCTTGATTCACCTTGTCTTATCCATTTCTCTTGGATGACATCGTTCATAAATTTCAGCTGCCTTTGATTCAGCCTTTCTCAACCATTTTCTTTCAAGTTGGGACTCATTCACTTGTCTCAGTTGTTTGAGACAGTTTTGCTTTCTAAGCTTTTGGATTAATTTGCGCAGCAGATGGTCATTTTCTGGGTGTAATTTTAAAAACAGTCCTTATTATAATGGCCTTCCGCAATCAACTCACATTGATCAGAGATTTAATAGGTGAGTCTACAGTACAGACCAAAAGTTTGGACACACCTTCTCATTCAAAGAGTTTTCTTTATTTTCATGAATATGAAAATTGTATATTCACACTGAAGGCATCAAAACTATGAATTAACACATGTGGAATTATATATTTAACAAAAAAGTGTGAAAAACTGAAAATATGTCTTATATTCTAGGTTCTTCAAACCTTTTGGTTTGATTACTGCTTTGCACACTCTTGGCATTCTCTTGATGAGCTTCAAGAGGTAGTCACCAGAAATGACTACCTCTTCACTGCACAGGTGTGCCCTGTCAGGTTTAATAAGTGGGATTTCTTGCCTTATAAATGGGGTTGGGACCATCAGTTGGGTTGTGCAGAAGTCTGTTGGAGACACAGCTGATAGTCCTACTGAATAGACTGTTAGAATTTGTATTATGGCAAGAAAAAAGCAGCTAAGTAAAGAAAAACGAGTGGCCATCATTACTTTAAGAAATGAAGGTCAGTTAGTCTGAAAAATTGGGAAAACTTTGAAAGTGTCCCCAAGTGCAGTTGTAAAAACCATCAAGCGCTAAAAAGAAACTGGCTCACATGAGGACTGCCCCAGGAAAGGAAGACCAAGAGTCACCTCTGCTGTAGAAGATAAGTTCATCCGAGTTACCAGCCTCAGAAATTGCAGGTTAACAGCAGCTCAGATTAGAGACCAGTTCAATGCCACACAGAGTTCAAACAGCAGACACATCTCTACAACAACTGTTAACAGGAGACTTTGTGCAGCAGGCCTTCATGGTAAAATAGCTGCTAGGAAACCACTGTTAAGGACTGGCAACAAGCAGAAGAGACTTGTTTGGGCTAAAGAACACAAGGAATGGACATGAGACAAGTGGAAATCTGTGCTTTGGTCTGATGAGTCCAAATTTGAGATATTTGGTTCCAACTACCATGTCTTTGTGCGACGTAGGAAAGGTGAATGGATGGACTTTACATGCCTGGTTACCACCGTGAAGCATGGAGGAGGAGGTGTGATGGTGTGGGGGTGCTTTGCTGGTAACACTGTTGGGGATTTATTCAAAAGTGAAGGCATACTGAACCAGCAAAGCAAAGCAAAAGGTGGCTACTTTGAAGAACCTAGAATATAAGACATATTTTCAGTTGTTTCACATTTTTTTGTATATAATTCCACATGTGTGAATTCATAGTTTTGATGCCTTCTGTGTGAATCTAAAGAAATTTCTTTGAATAAGAAGGTGTGTCCAAACTTTTGGTCTGTACTGTATATAATGTATATAAAGCTGAAAATGTGTGCCTTGAAGGATCTTAATTCCTAGTTATGAAATCTGCGTCACAGTCCGTCTGCAATAGATATTTGTAGCAACCAAAGCTAAGCATTCAATTTACCTGAGCAGCTTCCATGCTGAAAGCTGCTATAAGCAACCAGAATAATCTTACTATTATATCATTATTATATTATTACTATAAGGAAATTCTCCCAAATGAGTTCCCAGTTACTTCTGCAGTGGCTATAAGCAACAAGAATGATCTTACTTTAGGCAATTCTCGTAAATGAGGCCCCAGTTACTTGTGCACTGGTTATTGACAGTTGTTGCTATAGAGTTACAAACTTTAGAGCGGGTTATCAGGTTGACCCACCTTAGCGACTATATTGTTGCTGCCCCTTTAAAGGTAGCCTGTCATGCAATTTTTCTATATTAAAGGGAACCTGACCCTGAAAAATGAACCCCCAGCCTCTTTATGCCTGTGCCTGCACCATGCTAATCCTTTTTTAGCCATCCCTTCGTGTATTTATAGCGATATTGCAAACCTTATAAAAGTTGTTTTTATTCCTTCAGATCTGCGGCTTCTCAGCATTTGCTTCTCCCCTCCGCATGCTTGTTAATTATTCACGCCCCGATGGGCATGCTACACAGCAGAGAGCCTTATGACGCGATTTGCGTCATAGCGGCTTTACAGCCCCTTTGATGACGCGTACAGGCTCCCTATTCTCTGCACTGAGACATATATAAGGAGGTCTTGTTCAGTAATGTTTTATATGCATTGATGAATGCTTTTGATTTTAAAGTGTAACTGTTTCAATTTTTATTTAATAATAATATAGAGGAAATTATTTTAATACACATTTCAAATATACTTTATAACAGAAACCTGGTAGAAAACCATTCATAAACCTTCCACAACATGTCCCCACTAGACTGTGTATGAAGCACACATATGTTCATTCTCAGTGAGATCCGTCTTCAAGCCACACACAGTGAATACGACCATGTAACCATATAAGGGTGGAGGGGGTGGGGCCTACCCAGCATCCACAGATGATCACTGTATCAGATTACCTAAGGGAGAGGGAGTTCCAGACTGTCCAGCACAAAGCTGAATCTTATCTCCTGCATTCACATGCTCTGCTCCCTGTTATCAGTGCAGCCAGAGCTGTGTGGAGGCCATCAGCTGTTAGAAGTGAGCAGCCAATATGAATGGAGAGAGATCGCAGCAGCTTTCTGCCAACAGCCGGATCCTTTGTCTGAGGTAATTTGACTATACACTGATCTGTACCCAGTAATGCTGTGTAGGCCCCGCCCCTCACTCTTATATGTGAGGTTTATAAACACCCTACTGGGGACATTTTTGTGGAAGGTTTATGAATGGTTTTCTACCAGATATCTCTCATGAAGTATATTTGAAAGTATATTATAATCACTTGCTCTACATGAAATAATAATTAAATGGTGTTTATACTTTAAATTATTTTTAAGCTCTGACTTCTTGATTTTAATGGATGCTGTTTTTGGAATTAAATTAAGAACACTGCCTGAGACATTTACTTGTAGAACTTGTCTTTCTTTACAGAGGGAAAAAAGTATTTAGTCAGCCACTAATTGTGCAAGTTCTCACTCTTAAAAAGATGAGAGAGGCCTGTAATTGACATCATAGGTAAACCTCAACTATGAGAGACAAAATGAGAAAACAAATCCTGAAAATGATATTGTCTGATTTAGAAAGACATTTTTTTCAGATTTTGGTGGAAAATAAGTATTTGGTCACCTACGAACAAGCAAGATTTCTGGCTCTCACAGACCTGTAACTTCTTCTTTAAGAGGCTCCTCTGTCCTCCACACATTACCTGTAGTACTGGCACCTGTTTGAACTTGTTATCAGTATAAAAGACAACTGTCGGCAACCTCAAACAGTCACACTCCAAACTCTACGATGGTGAAAACCAAAGAGCTGTTGAAGGACACCAGGAACAAAATTGTAGCCCTGCACCAGGCTGGAAAGACTGAATCTGCAATGGCAAGCAGCTTGGTGTGAAGAAATCAACTCTGGGAGCAATAATTAGAAAATGGAAGACATACAAGATCAATGATAATCTCCCTTGATCTGGGGCTCTACGCAAGATCTCACCCCGTGGGGTCAAAATGATATCAAGAACAATGAACAAAAATCCCAGAACCAAATAGGATGGCCTACTGAATAACCTGCAGAGAGCTGGGACTAACGTTACATTGGCTACCATCAGTAACACACTACACCACCAGGGACTCAGATCCTGCAGTGCAAGACGTGTCCCCCTGCTTAAGCCATTACATGTCCGGGCCCGTCTGAAGTTTGTTAGAGAGCATTTGAATGATCCAGAAGAGTATTGGGAGAATGTCATAGGGTCAGATGAAACCAAAGTAGAACTGTTTGGTAGAAACACAACTTGTCGTTTTTGGAGGAGAAAGAATGCTAAGTTGCATCCAAAGAACACCATACCTACTATGAAGCATGGGGGTGGCATCATCATACTTTGTGGCTGTTACTTTGCCAAGAGACCAGGACGACTGATCCGTGTACATGAAAGAATGCATGGGGCTATGTATCATGAGATTTTGAGTGCAAACCTCCTTCCATCAGTAAGGGCACTGAAGATGAAACGTGGCTGGGTCTTTCATCGCCAGACCAACGAAGGAGTGGCTTCGTAAGAAGCATTTCAAAGTCCTGGAGTGGCCTAGCCAGTCTCCATATCTAAAACCCTTTAGAAAACCTTTGGAGGGAGTAGAAAGTCCATGTTGCCCAACGACAGTCCCAAAACATCACTGCTCTGGAGGAGATCTCCATGGAGGAATGGGCCAACATACCAGCAACAGTGTGTGCCAACCTTGTAAAAACGTACAAAAAACATGTGACCTCTGTCATTGCCAACAAAGGATATATAACAAAGTATTGAGATTAACTTTTGTTATTGACCAAATACTTATTTTCCACCAAAATTTTAAAAACATTTCTTAACAAATCAGACAATGTGATTTTCAGGATTTTTTTCTCATTTTGTCTCTCATAGTTGAGGTCTACCTATGATGTCAATTACAGGCCTCTCTCATCTTTTTAAGTGGGAGAACTTGCACAATTGATGGCTGAGTAAATACTTTTTTTCCCCACTGTATATATAAAATTCACCTTTTAATTTCAAACAATTTTACCCTTGCAGACCCGTTATCAATTTACACTGACTGAACTAATGAAAATCAAACAATGCTTTTGAATTGTAGTTAGAAAGAAACACTTATTGATACTAATCTATCTATCATACTTGTTTTAAGGAATCTTCATGTGAATTGTCCCTATCATTGCTGGGCGCTGGCTGTGTACCAGAGAAAGAAATGAAGCATGGCCCCATAAATTACATGTCCTGCTGTAGCGTACTGGAACATGTTTTAGATATAAATAAAAATTAAACAATTTATTGCAGACAGTAAGACATGAGCCTGAGTCAGCTCTGGCAGAGGTTACGCTGTGTTTCCTGCTGCACTTAACAATTGGGCTTCTGGCTTTTGCTACCTGAATGGAGCAATTAGCAAAGTGATAGATCTTTGCAGCTCACCAGAACAATAAAATACAACATTTATACATAGGGAGTAGATATGTAGTAGGATAGTTGAGAAAATGTGGAAGTTGACACTGCCTTGCTTGTAAACTGGTAAGTCAATATAAAAAATAGGGTGTGAAAAATATAATATACAGTTTTAGCATCTTAATAAAATATAGCAGTTCAGTTTGTGGTCCTAATACAAGCATTAAAACAATTGCACCTGCTAAAGCTATCTAAAGTGGTATCTATTATATTTTTTTTACTTCATACTGTGCTAAGGACTTGTTTTGAAAAATATAACGTAGCACGTATTCATAAAGCTAATTCAAACAAAAAAAACCTGTAGCACTGCATCAAGTAATGTGTTCAGTTACAACGCTGAACACAACACACTGTCACAAAAAACAACTGCACTCTGAAATACTAAGACATGCAAATTTGAATTTAAAGGAATATAAAACAGCATTATAGCTAAGGAGATATGAAGAAAGTGAAACACTTATAAATATGGCCATAACCACCCAGTAGCAACGTCGAGGAATGTCTCTTTACTGGGAACCTACAATTTCAGTACCAGTCTCTATTTGGATTTAAAAACTTCCTTTTGAATGGGCGAGTAGGAACCTGCTAACAGAGAACAATAACACCTATGGTTAGTGGGGGAAGGGTGCATGGCAGAAGGCGTGAACCCATACTCTAAACACGAAAAAACTGTGACCCTCCATCATGTATTGTGCACAGGTAGAACACTGAACACGACACATTGTAAAGTAAATACAGCTGCACTCTGGAATTCTAAGACATGCAAGTCTGAATTTAAAGAAATATAAAACAGCATTATAGGTAAGGAGATATGAAAAAATAGGACACTTGGCATATAGATATGGCCATATCCATAACCACCCAGTAGCCACATCGAGGCATGTATCTTTACTGGGAACCTACAGTTTCATTAACAGCCTCTCTTTAGATTTAAAAACCTCCTTTTGAATGAGCGAGTAGGAACCTGCTAACAGAGAATAATATCATCTAAGGCTAGTGGGGAAAGAGTGCACAGCAGAAGGTGTGACTCCAAAATCTAAACAAGAAAAAAGCTTTGCACCTGTACACATTACATAATAGAGTGCCCCAGTTTTTTCTTGTTTTGATTAAGGGGTCAAACTTTCTGCCGTGCACCCTTCCCCCACTAGCCTTAGGTGTTTTTGTTACCTTCTGAGCTATAATACTGTTCTGTATTCCTTTAAATTCAAAATTGCATATCTTAGTATTTCAGAGAGCAGGTGTGTTTTTGTTACCTAAAGCTAATTCAGTTTTCCTTCAATTTACTACAGTATGTACAGTGCCTTTTGCCACATTTCAGACTTCAAACATAAAGATATAAATTCAATTTTTTTTGTGAAGAATCAACAACAAGTGGGACACAATCGTGAAGTGGAACAAAATGTATTGGATATTTTGAACTTTTTTAATAAATAAAAAACTGAAAAGTGGGGCGTGCAATATTATTCGCCCCTCTTGAGTTAATACTTTGTAGCGCCACCTTTTGCTGCAAATACATCTGCAAGTCTCTTGGGGTATGTCTCTATCGGTTTTGCACATCGAGAGACTGAAATTCTTGCCCATTCTTCCTTGCAAAACAGCTCGAGCTCAGTGAGGTTGGATGGAGAGCGTTTGTGAACAGCAGTTTTCAGCTCTTTCCACAGATTCTCGATTGGATTCAGGTCTGGACTTTGGCTTGACCATTCTAACACCTGGATACGTTTATTTTTGAACCATTCCATTGTAGATTTTGCTTTATGTTTGGGATCATTGTCTTATTGGAAGATAAATCTCCCTCTCAGTCTCAGGTCTTTTGCAGACTCCAACAGGTTTTCTTCCAGAATGGTCCTGTATTTGGCTCCGTCCATCTTCCCATCAATTTTAACCATCTTCCCTGTCCCTGCTGAAGAAAAGTTCCCAAGCAACTGGGATGTTTATTATGATGACTTTAACTCCCCCTTGGATAGTTTTCAGCTCCATCACCCATCCCCCCCCCCAATTTTAGCTTTAATCCCTTCTACCTTATTTCTTATCTTCCTTATGATAAATGTTTAGTTGTTTTGGACTAGTCTGGCCTACCGGAATTCTTACTTATTCTTAAGCAACAGATACTTTGATGTACTTTACTGGACTTCCGTTTTTTTGTCTTTTAGATTTTTGCATTTTACTGCTTTTTGTTGACTAATGTCCCAATTTACTCAGAGTAATTTGGTAAATGGATGTATAATTCGCCATGTTGGCCTAATTGACATATACCCATGTTATACAGTCTATACAGTGTTTATAGTTAACTGGACACAGAGTTATGATATGGAATGTATTTCTGTATTCTTTTCCTTAATAAAAACATATTGAACACAAATCCAGCTTTAAACATTTCCACAACAGTATCTCGGACCTGCCTGGTGTGTTCCTTGGTCTTCATAATGCTCTCTGCACTTGAAACAGAACTCTGAGACTATCACAGAGCAGGTGCATTTATACAAAGACTTGATTACACACAGGTGGATTCTATTTATCATTACCAGTCATTTAGGACAACATTGGACCATTCAGAGATCCTCACTGAACTTCTGGAGTGAGTTTGCTGCACTGAAAGTAAATGGGCCGAATAAAATTGCACGCCCCACTTTTCAGTTTTTAAAAAAGTTTAAAATATCAAAAAAATTTCGTTCCACTTCACGATTGTGTCCCACTTGTCGTTGATTCTTCACAAAAAAATTATATCTTCATGTTTGAAGCCTGAAATGTGGCAAAAGGTTGAAAAGTTCAAGGGGGGCACATACTTTTGCAAGGCATTGTACCATATTTTTTGGATTTTATGGGTAATTGCCCACGATCAGAACATGTTGAGTTCTGGCCGCAGCATGCTTTCTTCAGCAGAGATGATAGCGTTCTCTGCAGGAAAAAGCAGAGCCCATGCCCATAATCACGACCCTGGGTATACTGTCACTGTGTTCTCGCACTGACACCATTTGCCTCTTCACAAGCATAAATTGACATGCTGCGGCTCAGGAAGCTGTGCCACGTGTCAGTCTACACCAGAGGTCCCCAAATCCAGGCCTCAAGGGCCGCCAACAGTGCAGGTTTTCAGGATCTCCTTAGTATTGCACAGGGCTTCGAATGCAGATGATCACATTAGCACCTGTGCAACACTAAGGAAATCCTGAAAACCTGCACTGTTGGTGGCCCTTAAGGCCTGGAGTTGGGGACCTCTGGTCTACACGTGGAAAAAAAGAAGCATAGTGGGCATGAGATTTCTATAAATCCAAAGGTGTAAGAAGAATTACCCTATCTAATTGATTTACTAAAAGACACAATAGAGTTCTATTGAGATCGTTATTAACCGCATTATCCCTTGTATATGAGGTTATTTATGCTGTAATTTGGCATCTATTAAGGCATGTTGGTACTGCAATTAAGATCCTTAATGAGATTCTGTCTAACCTGTTTGAAGGCATATCCTGTCTTGTGTATAATCGCAGATATTTGATTATCACCATTTATGTGGTATAATGTGAGTGAATATGAATGGGTGCTTTATCCTAGTCTCTGTTCCTGTGGTAGCACTCTTTATTCACCACAGTTGAAGTCCAGATCTTGTGACCGCGTTCCTATGGTAACAAACGCGCCTAGTTTTGATGCACTTTCGGTAAAGAATTTCCGGTCTTGCGTCACTTGGCGGCAACTGTATGCGCGACCGAGATCCTATGTGAGTGGATACGTCAATATGGTAATGCGTCATCTAATGATGACGTACTTCCAGCAATGTATTTCCGGTTTTGCGTTACCCGGCGGTGATCATAGACAGAGGGCGGGTGGACTCTCTGAGGCCGCACAGGTGATGTGATTTGTGGCTAATAAATAAGCATCCATTATATAAAGGCACCGATCTGAGCCTCTCTTCAGTAGCAGCCTCCATCATAGGGGAAGTGTGTTGGACCTTATGGAGCCGTAAGTTCACAATACTGGGGAGGTGGATGTTGGAATTTGGTAACTACTTACTTTAGCCATTGCATTTTGGTATATTTGCAGTTACCATTATCATGAATGGAGGCCTCAGTAATTCCATGTTACTATTGTTTGGAGCTTCTTTCTCAGTCCTAATTAAAAAGGATTACTTAACCCTTTGTGAGCATCTGGGGTAAAAAGTAGTGTGTATCTCATGGTAAGATCACATTTAGTTTATTTTCTGGTCATTCTAATTTTTCCTGATAGAACCAGAGTATGCTCATATGATTTACTTTATTAGTAGATTGGTGGAAGGGCCCAAACTATATCCAGTCCACAACCCATTACCGGCTGTAACTATCTAGGATTACTGTTATAAACAATGAAGTCATCGCTAGATGAGAAGGTCTAAGTGGTTAATAGGTGATAATAAATTATTTAAATATACGTATATGGGTATCTATTACTGATAATTTGTGTCTACATGTAAACTGTTACTAATTTTGGTTTATTTGTGTTTTAGATGGTCATATTTTCATATGACAGTCGCTCTGTGTATCCAAAAAGTTTTGCCTCCTGATGAACCCACATAACGGACATACTGTCAAGGGAGAAACGTGTCGAGGCTGAGGTTAAAGAACAGGCTACTGCACCTCCACAATTACTGAAGCAGATTAAGATAAGTCAGGACGGACTGACTTTATTGGATTGTACTAAAGATGTGAGTTTGGCATTCACCATTAAGCTGTGATTGTCCTTACAGTGCTTAGTTTTGTTGTCGGTGGATGAATTATATAGTTTGACAATATTAATAATCAACAAGTTGTAGGAGTATGAACCCTAATTCTAAACCAGAGGGTGAGATCTTATCTTTGTATTCCCTATCATAGTATAAAACAATCAAGTAGATACAGGATAAGCCTCTGGTAAGTGAGGACACCAGTATAAATTAGGGTGCATCAAACTCTGCTGTTAGGCAGGGAAAGTAATCTTTGTAGAGCCCCTTGTATGAATTCTAAATTGTTCAAAACCTGCAAACCAATTGATTTTTAAAATTTTTCTAATTGTAGTTGTTATTGTCACTTGGTTGAGGTGTGTTTTATTACTGTCTAAATAAAAAGCATTAACTATCTTTGAATTTGGGGTTAATTCATTTGTATTTAGATTACTACTTCCCCTTATAAACTGGAAATTTGATTGATGTATTATTTAACTCAATATTCAGGCACCCCCCCATCAGTGGAGGTGGCCTGATATACCAGAGGACAGACAGCTATTGGTCAAGGGTAGTGTCAGGTTGAGCCATGCCGGCCCCTACATTCACAGGGGAGGAGCGCAACTAGTGCACCGCTGATCAGGTTCATGACTCCGACCATTGTAGTGTGCTGATGGGTGCGCCCGGTGGTCAGCAGACAGGAAGGGGACCCAGCGATGGCACTGAGACACAGCACGCCTGGACGCCGGATGCCCAATCGGTAGAGGAGCAGAGGATGCAGACCCAGGAGAGATGATCTGGGGAGCGGTGTCAGGTGACCTAACAAAAGAGAAGCTCGTCCAGCAAATAACAAACCATCATTTGTCTACATTGATGAAAATAAAAGGTAGTGGAGGGAACCTGGGTAGCAGTGTCGGGGATCTAACAGTACCCCCTCCCTCACGCCCCCTCCTCCGAAGGCATGTTAAGAACCTCGCCAGAATGTGTGGCGCAGAAATGTTCTCCCGTGGCTCCCAGGATCTCCCCTCAGGACCGAAGCCAACCCAGTCAATTAGGAAGAGGGTTTGGCCTCTACTTTTCTTAATGGCAAGGTTGTCCCTGACTTCATAGACATTCTTGGAGCTGAGAGGCCGTGGAACAGTGCCGGAGGATGAATGAAAGCGATTAAACATCACTGGTTTCAACAACGAGACATGAAAGAAGTTAGGGAGTTAAAGATGCGAAGCGAGACAGGCAGTCTCAGCTTGTAGGCAACGTCATTGATGCGTCCCAGGACTTCGAACGGACCGATATAACGCGGCCCTAACTTGTAGGATGGCAACTTCAGCCTGACGTATCTGGAAGAAAGCCACATTTTATCGCCTGGGAGGAAAGATGGCGAATCCAGATGTCTCTTATTGGCATGTCTCTTCATCCTGCTGGAGGCTTGTGCAAGAGTGTCTCTGGTCTCTCTCCAGATCTTGGAGAAGTCTACGGACAATGCATCAGCTGCTGGGTTGGCGGACGCTGAGGAGAGGCAAACCAGGATGTTGCCCGAAAAACTCGACAAAAGGAGATTTAGCTGACGACTCACTAGAGTGATTGTTGTAAGGGAATTCTGCCCAAGAGAGGAGACAGGTTCAGTTATCGTGATGAGCGTTGGCGAAGTGCCGAAGATAGGTGGTGAGGACTTGGTTAATGCACTCCACCTGCCCGTTGGATTGAGAGTGGTAGGCAGAGGAGAAGTCCAACGTGATGTCCATATACTTGCACAGCGCCTTCCAGAACCGGAAAGTGAACTGGATCCCCTATTGGATACAATATGACGAGGAAATCCGTGGAGCCGGAAGATGTATTCGATGAATGTCTTGGCCAACTCAGGAGCGGATGGTAGACCAGGCAAAGGAACGAAGTGGGCCATTTTAGAGAAGCGATCCACAACTACACATATGACCGTACAGCCGGAGGAGCAGGGAAGATCCGTAATGAAATCCATGGCTATGTGTTGCCACGGTGCCGATGGAACTGGGAGAGGCAGTAGACGTCCAGCCGTAAACTTCCTGGACACCTTATTTCTAGCACAAGACGGACATGAAGCAACAAAATCGTGGACGTCTTGATGGATAGTGAGCCACCAATAGTGAAAGAAGGTTAAAGAGAGAGACTTTTTAACTCCAATATGGCCAGCAATTCTCGACGAGTGTCCCCATGACAGGACCCCCCTCCTCTTATCCTATGCACGAATGTCTTACCCAGTGGAATTCCAGCTATACGTAAGGGAGCCACAGTGATTATTTGATGGGGTCAATGATATGGAAGGACTCCTCCTCCACATCCGACGGCTGGAAGGGACCTTGACTGGGCATCAGCCTTGACGTTTTTTTGCCAGGACGGAAGTGCACTTCAAATTTGAAATGGGCACAGGGACCACCGGAACAGCCGGGGATTGAGCCTCTGGGTGGACTAGAGATAAGCCAGGTTCTTATAATCAGTGAAGATAATGAACGGCACCCTCGAGGAGGTATCGCCACTCCTCTAATGCCAATTCACGATCCCCGATAGAATAGTTGCGCTCCGAAGCGGTAAATGCTCTGGAGAAAAACCGCAAGTGACTAACCGACCCGAAGAGGATTTCTGGGAGAGGGACAGCCCCTGCTTCTATGGAGGAGGCGTCTACCTCTACAATGAACTGTCTGTTTACCTCTGGTCGGTGCAAGGTAGGAGCCTCGAAGAAGGAGCGCTTTAAGGTGGAGAAGGCTTTTTCGGCCTCCGGGGTCCAGTTGCAGGACTTTGCTCCCTTACAGATGAGAGTTGTGATGGGTTTGATCAAGGAAGAGAAATGGGGAATGAATTGTCTATAATAATTTGCAAAGCCAAGGAACCGCAGGATAGCCTTAGTCCCCACAGGACGGGGCCACTTCAGAATGGGGGTTCAGGTCCATCCGTAGTCCGGAATCCGAGATAATGTACCCGAGAAAGGGCAAAGAGGTCTGCTCAAAGATGCATTTCTCCATCTTGGTGTACAACCGATTCCTCCTCAGTCGCAGGAAGACTTGCCGTAAGTTCCGTCTATGAGAGGATAAATCCAGGGAGGAGATGAGGATGTCATCCAAATACACCACTACACACGTTACAAAAGATCGCGAAAGATGTCATTAACGAACTCTTGGAACACAGCGCGGGTGTTACACAACCTATATGGCATGACCAAATACTCTCTTAATTATAAGGGTGAATATTAGGAGGTAGATAGATTCAGAGGTATTTTTTAGTTAAGGCTACCAACTTGTTAAATAAAATGAAATCTTTATTAAATTTCTTAAAATGACTGTATTTGTCTGTATTTTGCATTCAAACACATGCAAGTGATATATACAATAACGAGGAATTGCAAATTATATCATGGACTAGAAATATCCGTAAAAAAATCACTTATTGTTCCAGAAGTCCATGTCCCTATCTCTGTCTATGCCTGTCAATGGAGATAGTATCACCCTAAGGGTGCCGTCACACCAGGAGACGGCACCGCCAATGTTTTAGGCGATGTAGGGGGTGGCCTATCGGCGCCGATATCGCCCCAGCGTCGCCTAATGTAAAGGCGCGATGTCGGCGCCTCTGAGTGCTCGCTTGGTTTCACATCAGTGATGTGAAACCAGGCAGCTGATCTGGGGCAATGTGTACACATCGCCCCATGTAAATGGCCTCCAGCGACCTGACAGGCAATGGGAGCCCATTGTACTGCATCACCGCTGGGGTTTTGAGACACCCGGCGGTGATGCCGCCTGTCAGCTCGCCGGGGCATCACCGGAGGTGTCTCCCCGTGTAAAAGGGGGGCGGCGACGCGGAGGTGCGCCAAAAACGTCGCCCCCGCGCCGCGATCTCTGCCGCCAGTGACCACCTGGAAGGTCCCCTCACGGTGCCCTTATCCAGGTGTTAAGACAGAACAACCTAAGGGAAAAATATATGGTGTCATCCCCAACTATATCCAACCTGATACCAGGCATTGCACCTATTATTATCCTTAGACATCCTAGGTGTTGATCGGTTAGACTAAATGTACATATTAAACCCATTGGTTTGTATGCCTGAAAATTGTACACAAATGGACCACTCCTCTGGAGCTGCTTGATTAGTTCCTTAGCGTATACATGGTTTAAGTTAATATGGCTGTGTTACTCGACTGATTAATTAATTTATTTTTCCCATACTATTTGCTGTAAAGTATGTATACTGCTACTTATTATTACCCCTAGGTCAGAAATAAAGACAGACGTTGTTGAGTGGGGACACCACTATTCCTTAAGTTACCTTTCCATGCCGCAACCACGGCAAGGAATATTGACGGCGATATGTCGCCCTGGAGCCAATCGCCATCAAATTGCCTCCCAGTTGCGGCGTGTAATTGGTCACCTGATTTCAGAGCAGAGCAGATACCATCTCCATTGACAGGCAGAAACAGCAGATAGGGACATGGGCTTCTGAAACAATAAGTGATTTTTTACAGATATTTCTGGTCTTTGATATAATTTGCAATTCCTCGTGATTGTATATATCACTTGCATGTGTTTGTATTTGGCATTCAGTCATTTTAAAAAATTTAATAAAGATTTCATTTTATTTAACAAGTTGGTAGCCTTAACTAAGAAATACCCATGACCAAATACTCATAATGGTGTTGAAAGCCGCTTCCATTCGTCCCTGGCATGTATGCGAACCAGGTTGTAGGCTCCTCGAAGGTCTAATTTTGTGAAGATGCGAGCCCCTTTGAGCCTGTCAAAGAGCTCTGGAATCAGCGGCAGTGGATATTTGTTCTTGACGGTGATCGCATTCAAGCCCCTGTAATCTATACAGGGTCAAAGGATGCTCTCCTTCACAAAGAAAAACCCTGTGCCAGCAGGGGATGTGGACTTTTGAATGAAGCCCCTAACCAAATAGTCTGTGATATACTCGGACATGGCTTGCGATACGGCTGGGGACAATGGGTAGATTCGTCCACTGGGTGATGTAGCACGGGACCAGGTTTATAGGGCAATCATACAGCCGATGAGACGGGAGGACTTCTGCCTCTGTCTTTTTGAAGACGTCCGCGTACTGCCAATAGGCAGCCGGTAAACCAGGAAGAACAGAAACTGGTTGTGGGGAACAAGGTGGCAAAACTGACTGCAGGCACTCTCTTGGCAGAGAGGACCCCACCGCAGCACGTCCCCAGAGCGCCAGTCCAGGGCAGGTTTGTGAGTCCGGAGCCAGGGAAGCCCGAGGAGCAGGGCATGGAAGAGACCGGGCAGGACGTAGAAGGCAATTCTTTCACAATATAAAGCCCCGATCTGCATCTCTACCTCTTCCGTCACCTCGGTAACGACCTCTGCAGCGGTCTGCCATACACTGATGCAATTACGTGAGGCGTCAACAGAGGTATTACGAGGATTCCAAGCCGAGTCACCGCCTCTTGCGAATGAAGTTTCCTGCTGCCTCAGAATCCACATAGGCCAGCTCAGAAAAGCTCTCTGCGGACGTCTCACCTGCACGAGCAGGGTGAGGGGTTGTGAGGCATCGCTGTCGCCTAGGATGGCCTCTCTTACTTGACCTAGGCGGAGGAGTTTCCCGGTCTTTCAGGACAATACCGGCGCTGATGAGATGCTCTCCGCAGTACAGGCATAGGCCGTGAGCCAGCCTCTCTTCTCGGCGTTGTTCCGCCATCCTGACCCGATCCATCTGCATAGGTTCAGAAAAGGGTGCGGTGGCAGCCATCATGGCCCGTGGACTGGGCGGCCTGTGTTCAGAAGGATGCGGCCGGATGGATCTCCTCTCCCTGGCGGATTCACGTGTGCGTCTCTGGAAACGCAAATCGATGCGAGTGGCCAGCGAGATCAAGTCTATACTTGTCTATATTGATGAAAAATAAAAGGTAGTGGAGGGAACCCCCCACCACCTGACTGCCCCACCAGCCACGGCGTTGCATATCCACTGGCAATAGCCATCATCAGGGGAACCGGCATCCTGGGCCCCTGAGTAGTGGCATCCTATCTCCAGGACGCGATCCCAGGATTAACTCTCCTAGGACGTAATACCCGGTCAGAGTGAGAACCCACGTAAACTCTGTACTCAGAGGTGACACCCTGCACCCTCACAGTGTCACAGTGTAGTCAGAATACTGATGAGGGAATGGCAGTCATGGGCAGGGAGACCAGGGAAGACTAGTCTGACCCTAGTCTAGGAACCCTGAATGCCCCTGATCCTGAAGGTATCTCTAAAGGTGAGAAGGTTCGGGCCTCCAGCCTCTCCCTAAAACTCCTCCACCAGCCCTGCGCTATTCCCCCCTCACCTCCCTCCACAGAACTGTGATACAGCAACTCCAAAGGAAAGGACTTCAGCAACACAAAAACACAGTCAGCACAGCACGGCTTTCAGGCATAGAGTGAAACCCTATCAGCAGCACCACCTGGTGGAAGGAGAGGCTACTTAAAGGCTTCACAACTATCAACCATGCAGCTCTTAAAGATAAACATACACAGCAGCATCCAGCAAAGTCAGCACCAACTAAGCGTGTGACAGTACCCCCTCTTTTTAAGAGAGGCCTCGACTACGGCACATCCGAAAGAAGTCCACATCCCCTGAGTGACGAGATATGAAAGACATCACGGTTCTCAAACCTGGGGTTGGTCAAGGTAGTACAGCACAGGATTACAAATGGCCGATATCCGAAACGGTCCTATAACCCCAGAACCAGGAGCCCCAGCAGCACACCTCCACCTGACGTGTTTGGACAACACCCACACATGCTCATTAACTCTCAGGTCTGAACCTGCACGTTTGATTTGCAAATCTGCGGTCACAGTTAGAGGGCACACATCCAGGATGGAAAACTGCAGCAGCGTCCCCCCGGGTCCCAGGGCTCACTCCCCTGGAGTGAACAGCAGGAACCACTGCCCCTCCCTGTCCCCTCCTTCTGGAACGACGCATAGACCCACCATTAATCTGAGGTGTAGTCTTGACTCCACCCCCTCTTCCAAGCTCACTCCCATTCACTTCTGGACGTGGGGTAGGAGTCGGTGCAACCAGTACGGTAGAAATAGTCGTAGCGAGGCAATTAGTCACACAGAAAGCCCCCCAAGTTACAATCTTTCTGGCATGCCAGTCAATTACTGGGTTGTGTTTCTCCAGCCAGGGAAGGCCCAATACAATAGGAGTGGGCAGGTTCTCCAAGAGATGACAGAACAGAACCTCCTGGTGGAAAGTTCCTATGCTCAAGTTCACATTACGCACCACTTAGGAGAGGACCTTCTGGCTGAGTGGAACTGAGTCGATCGAGGCGATAGAAATGGGTTTCACTAAAGCACTGCTGGTGAGACCATGAGCCTGAGCAAAGCGAGAATCCATCAAATTGACCCCCGCTCCACTATCGACCAGAACTGGCACAGACTCAGTTTTACCATCCACCACCACCTTGGCAGACAGTGTGAACGGAGACTTAGCGAGGAAGGAAAGATAAACTCTCTGGTTGTCCTCCTTCTGAACGGCCCAAGCAAGGCTGCTTCTGAGACTGTGTGGTCTTGGAGCGAAGTGGACAAACCTTAATAAAATGGTCAGATTTTCCACAGAAAAAACATGCTCTGCCCACTTGGTGAACAGCAGCCACAGGAGGTTTAACACGAGAACCTGCTGCCCCCAACTGCATGGGTTCATTGGGTATAGTCTCCTCAGCAGTGATAGGTACAGGAGACATTAGGTTTCAGCCTCTCCCTCAGGCGTCTGTCAACCCGTATGGCTAAGGTCATCGCAGCCTCCAATGACTCAGGTGCGGCGTACTGAACCAGGGTGTCTTGCAGTCTAGCTGACAAATCCAAGCAGAACTGACTCCGGAGGGCTGGGTCGTTCCACTGGGTGTCAGTCGCCCATCTCCGAAAGTCTGAGCAGTACTCCTCCACTGCTCGTGTGCCCTGCTTGAGTTTACGGAGATTAGACTCAGCAAAGGTCACCCTATCTGGTTCACCGTACACCTGAGCCAGAGCAGCACAAAACCTGTCCACTGACCTTTGCAATGGTGAGTCGGCCAGGAGAGAAAAGGCCCAGGTCTGAGGGTCCCCTTTAAGAAGGGAGACTATAATCCCCACCCGCTGTTCCTCACTTCCCGATGAACGGATGAAACGTATCCCCATGAAAGCTTACAGGCTTCACGGAATACAAAAAATGTGTCTCTTCCCCCAGAAAACCTATCTGCTATCTGGAAGAGAGACCTTGGTTTCTGGCATGGCCTGAGCATGAGATGACACCATGTAACCCCCTGACTTACCGCAGCTGTTGCACTACCTGAGTCCACCGACCAGTTACATCTTCAGAGATGGTCTGCATCAGGCGAGAAAATGCATCAGCTGAGGCATAGTGACTCAAGGGAAAAGGTATGGGCTGCTGATAATGTCACGGTGTAGTGAGAATGCTGATGACAAAATGGCAGTTATGGGCATGGTGACCAGGGAAGACTAGTCTGACCCTAGTCTAGGAACCCTGAATGGCCCTGATGCCGAACGTATCTCTAAAGGTTAGAAGGTTGGGGCCTCCAGCCTCTCCCTAAAACTCCTCCACCAGCCCTGTGCTATTCCCCCCTCACCTCCCTCCACAGAACTGGGATATAGTAACTCCAAAGGAAAGGACTTCAGCAACACAAACACACAGATCAGCAAAGGACGGCTTGCAGGCATAGAGTGAAACTATCAGCAGCATCACCTGGTGGAATGAGAGGCTACTTAAAGGCTAGGGAGTGGGGAGTTCAGGTGAGTTACACATTAACCCCTCAACCAGCAGTTGAACCTAATAGTGAATGCAGTTCTGGAGCTCAACACAGGAGGCCAGGACCTTCACAACAATCAACCATGCAGCTCTTAAAGACACAGCAGCATTCAGCAAAGTCAGCGCCAACTAAGAGCATGACACACGAGCAGTAAAGGGCACCGGGCGACCTGACAGAGAGCTGGGGCACACTCATTAACGTGAGGGGCCCGTTCGCGTACAGAACCGCCAGACCTGACACGTATTGATTGAAAACACCAGACTCTGATTTCTAAATCAGATTATCTGTTTATGTTAAAGGAAATCTGACATATTCCCTTAAAGCATCACATACTCTTCCCACTCACAGACGTGATAGTGAAATCACTTTCCTCATGTAAAAATGAAAAAAATATATATTTTTGACTAATTTGTTTGATTTGGTATTCTTTATCTATTTTTAGGTTTTTTTTTATATAAAGCTGATGTGGTTTTAGGTCAAATTTATGCAAAAATATAGAAAATTCTGAAATGGTTCACAAACTTTCAAGCACCACTGTAAAATTCACATGCCATAAGCAAAATGTAATAGTTTATATGGTGGAATGCTCTCTGTGTCAAAACACACAATGTACCTAGACATCATGTGGCTTATGGTCAGCTAGAATTGTGCTTTGTTTATCCCATTCAATCATAAGTATTTTAATGCATGTATGGCCCCCGCTTGAAGATATACAGTATATAGTAGAAGACCTTTCGTATGGTAAAAGGTTGGCTCAGTAGTTAGCACTGTTGCTTGGCAGCACTGGGTTCAAATCTCCCCAAGGACAACATTTGTAATGGTACATTTACACTCGGCCACAGGAAGATAGACACCGGCAGGCATCGGACACAATTGTGCTGTTGCCTGAAAAGCCATGATGTGGTGGCGTGTAATTCAGGACTTTCCTTCCTGTGTCTTCCCTAAAGGAAGGAAAGTCCTGAATTACACGCAGCCACATCGTGGTCTTTTCAAGGCAACAGGCACAATTGTGTCCGATGCCTGACTGTTCCTACCTTCCTGTGGCCGCGTGTAAATGTACCATTAGGAGTTTGTATGTTCTCCCCGTGTTTGTGCGGTTTTCTTCTGGATACTCCAGTTTTCTTCAAAAATACAAAGACATACTGATAGGTGAATTTAGATTGTGAGTGCCAATGCGGACAGTAATGCTGTTTGTAAAGCCCTGTGGAATTAATTGCGCTATATAATTGAGCTAAATAATAATAATTACAACAATGAATAAGGCAATTCATATACAAGCATTTAGCATTGCTTTATAAGACAATAAAAGGTAAAGTAAAACAAGAAAAACAATAAACTACCCAGTTTTAGCCTCTTCCAGTACTGTAGGTGGATAAAACGAATTACAGTGATGGGACATGGTATAACACATTAATCATAGCCATAACTTTTAGGATCGACATAAATATGTCCAGGGTTAATCAGTCATGATCTCTAAATGCTCCAAGCTGCTAAACCTGCAACTCGCTGCAGAACAGTCAAGACTTGAGGGGTGTACAGAGCATTGCACACAAGTCGATGCTTAACAAACTAATTGTTTTAATGGAGGTATCCTGCAATTCTGAAAAAAAATCACTAAATGACAAATGTTATTTGTGCACTTTAGCAATTAGTAAGAAATGCTGACGTCCCTAAACCGAATGATTAAGTCACTCAGACTAATTATTTTATTTAGAAATGAATGTCAACAATTTTCCAACTGCAAGATAAAAGCTCATATGAAAAATGCCAGTCACATACAGCTTAATACACTGCTTTCAGCTAGAAAACTAAGTAATCTATTGAATTGAGACATTTATCACTATTATTTATTTTTTATAGCGCCATTAAATTTCATGACGCTTTACATATGGAAAGGGCAAACAAAGACAAGTACAGTATGTATGGACAATCAAGTCACACAGGTACAGGAGGGGAGGGGACCCTGTCCGCGAGGGCTCACAGTCTACATTTATCCATGAAAGTCCAAAACTCTGTATTTTGATCATGGACTGGGCAGACACAGATGAGGGCTTTAGTGCAAAACCATTATACGAGACCTGAGCTCATCATGGAGTCCCCCCATATTAAGCCTCTTCACAATCCAATAGTAATTTTCAATTATGAACTTTATTGGCTTGGTCTCTTACTTGAGAGATAATAAACAATTGGTACCGTGTAATAGATATCCTTACATCATGACCAGTATTACTGAAAAACTTGAGAAATACTGTGCAAAATGGAGAGGTTAAACTACATATATATCACAAGCTTTTTTTAAGGATTAAAGGAGATGTCTTTTACTGTGATAGTGATGACTGTTACTAGTTCAAATGAATAAGAAGTAATCTTCAATAGAGATGAACAAACCTGTGGATGTTGTAGTTCGGTGCTGCTGTTCAGGACACAAACTTGACCAGAGCCATACCTGATTGGGCAGTTCTGCTCTCCTCCCACATACTGCCAGCCATAAGGAAAACACTTCCAGGGGACGGAGGGTAGGGATTTTTTTATTATTTCTTTTAGGGACAACACACCACAGCAGAAAAATCAGATTTTACCCCCACTGTGAGGTGATCACACATTGCAGCTCAGACTGGGCCAGACACCAAGGGTACCAGAACAGGGTACTATAAGCTCCTGCACTCGGAGATGCAAATCACCCGAACTCCAGCCCTTTACAGGTTTACTCATCTCTAATATTCTAATATACCAGGGAGCTGCTGTTTAACAATGTGAGGGAACATTATTTTTAAAGAATTAAAAGGAGCTGTCTGTTACTGTGACATTGATAACAGTTGTAATCAGTTCAAATGAATAGGAAGTGATCTGCACTACCCAGGAGCAACCACTAAAAAATTTGATGGCGTTTTTTACATCTGGCTGGTAAAAGATTCCTGAGATATTTGCACTAGTTGTTACACCCTCGTATACATAACACTGACAGTACCGGCCCTAAAACCAGCATCTCTAATGTGATGCATTGTTTCAGGGAGGAGCAAAGGCTGATGAAGTGACTGCAGCTACTCCCCCCCCCCCCCCATTTGAGGATGCACTGGGGCACTCACACAAAACATCATCAGACCAGGAATTGGATAAAAAGACACAGTAGCTGATCAATAGAGAGAAAACAACACATTAGCTGTTAAATAATGTAGAGAGGGAATGGCAGGGAAGTTTTAAAGTAGGTATGTTGTAAATATCTTAGATTACAGGAATTAATTAGATAGGAAATTAGGAGTAAAATACTTGGCCTCGGACTAACCCTTTATTTTCTTCATCTTCTTCATTGTCTATCTTGGAGTATATGGACTGCAATTGGATGTCATTTGAGAGCAGTGTGATATTTTGCATGGACTCATTCATTTGAATGGGTGTTCGCCATCTAAGATACGCTGCCAATCATAGCATACAGCAATTTGGCATGAGAAAAAAAATGCTAGTTGGCACTGCTCCATAGTATAATATTGGAGTGAGTGCTATTCAATAAAACATGAGATAGCACTTGTCCAATTATAAGCAAATATGAGAGCACCCTTAGCATGTTTATATGTATAGATGTTTTGGATAACCCAATATCAAAAATCATAACATTAATCTGAAGATGGCATCACAAATTTTCAAAATGATGCTCTACTATAGCATGTACCAAAAACTAATATCTAGTTAGATTAGCATAAACATCAACTGTATCTGTAACTGTAAGAAACTGGTTTCTTAACACTAACAAAACACATGAAGCATGTTACAACAGTTAAAGGGTATAAAAAGTTGTAGATCAAAGGCATTGAACTGCGGTCCATCCCTGGCTCTCACTCCTTTTAGGGCCGGGGTCAGACAGTTGATTAACACAAATGACACCAGCATGGTAAAACATAAAGGCAGATGTCATGGTCAGGTGAGAGGACATGTTGGCCACTCCATGCTTTACAATGTGATTGTTTATGTCCATGTTATATGGCCGTCTGACCCTGGGCTAAGATGTGTCAAGACAAAGCTTCAGATAGTCACAGCTGCAGCTGTTAAATGTATGGCCTCACCTGCTAATCACTTACATAAATCTAAGGCTGAGTTCACATGTCCAGTAAGCATCCAATAGAGCGGATCCTGCATAAATCCATTGGAAAAAAGTGTTACTGTTACAAATGCGTGTAAAAACGGATGGCTAAATAGCAATTTGTTAATGGTTCTGTTCTCCGTAGGCTCAATTGTTAAAAAAACAGATCTTCCAGAAATCAGTTATTTACCATCTGTCAAAAAATCTGCGTTTGCACAACTATTTTTCCAACGACTCTTTGCAGGATCCATTCTAACTGATGATTACTGGACATGTGAACTTAGCCTAAATTGATATCAATTTCAAATTCAAATGAGCTTTATTGGCGGGACTAAATACATATTAGCATTGCCAAAGCAAATGGTAAAAATAGGCAGATGGGAAAAGGTGTACAGAGGCATACAGAGGTCAGGATATATCAGGCTCTTTTTAGCGGGTAGGGGCATGTCTAGGGTGGGGTATAGAGGTCCAGGACATATCAGGCTCTTAGTCGGGGGATAGGAACATTTCTAGGGTGGGGTATAGAAGTCCATGACATATCAGGCTCTTAGTTGGGGGATAGGAAAATGTCTACGGTGGGGTATGCATGGCATATCAAGCTTATATGTTGGAAGATAGGGACATGTCAATGGTGGGGTACAGAAGGCCATGACATATCAGTCTCTTCTTAGTCTGTAGCAGGAACTGACATATTGCGCTGCTATGGCAATTGCACTTTCCTCTTCCACCAGTAGTATTGGCAGTTTTTCTTCCTCCTCCATGGAGGTTAAGTCTGGGAGGAGATCACACAGTCTCTTGAAGTGAGTGTCCCTCACTGTGGAGTATTTGGGGCACCTCTGCAAGAAGTGGGCCTCGTCCTCCACAGCCTCCTAGGGGCACTGTTGTCTGTTCTCTCGAGGCTTTGTAGTTCTGTCGGCGCTGCCCGGATTCAATGAGTAGGCTGTGGGCACTTAGTCTATACCGGCTCAGGATCTGTCACTCTTTGGGGTTTTTTAGTTTCTCTAGATATGGAGCCAGTCTGTACTCCCTCTGTAGATTCTGGTATATCGTCAGTTTTGGTGATTTGTTTATGTCGTTCCTCCAGGTGATGAGATGTTCGTCTCTGCCTTTGTGCACCATCTTCTGGATTTCGTCTTTTGTCAGCCCATGTAGGTTGGTGGCTTGGTGAGGCTTTGGGTACTTTGTGTTGAGAGGCTTCCTGGGGCTTCCTGGTGTAGGAAGGCTTTGTGATGGTAGGAGCTGGGACTACTGCTTTTTAGATGAGCTCTGAATGATAGCGCCTTCTTTTGGATTGCAAGGTGTAGTGGGAATCTTTAGTGCTTTATGTGCCCTACTTGCAGCTAAAGAGGAAGACTTTAAAGGGAGGTGTCTGAGGTATGAAGGATTTCATAGGTGATGATTTCATCTTATAATTCATAAGACCAACACCCTGCCTATACAGAGGATCATGTACTGGGCCTGTTTTCAAACGGGAGATAATACTAGTCCGTAATGAAAAGTTTTAAATGTATGCATTAAACTGTGCTGGAATGAAGTATAAATTAGTGTTTTTTTGCACACATCCCACCCACTTGAGAAAAAAACCTGATATACATCTGTAAAAAAAATAATGCCATTTAAACTCCTACCTCACAGTGAAATCATAGGCGCATGATCCCAAAACACTTGGATGAAAGGGAGAAAACTATGTAGAAAAAAAGAAAGAATTATGGTAAATAGAAACATCCAGAATCTGCCTTTATCAGATTACAACAGACAAGAAATAACACAAGAAATCTGAGGAAACAACAAGGACTCAAACCCTGTATACAAGATGTATGCTTCGACGGTGAATCCACACCTGGACTGACTATTATGACCATAATATAATCAAGGAGTATACAGAATAGACAAATAACATCGTTTTGAATGTTACATGTTTATAAAGTTAAAATAAAGAAAAGTTCTGGCATCACTTTACACATTTGATATGTTTGAAGATTGTTGCAGAGGATTGAGAAGCCTCATTCACTTTTTGCATCACTGCGTTGTGGATACGTGTGGTGCATTACTGGACATTATAAGAAATCTGAGGAGGTCATGTCCTTACTGAAGTGGTCGGTCACGTTCTAATTATTTTTAGAAAAGTGCAGCAAACATATAATATTACTATAGCAACTCAACTCACTCTCTCACTCCCTCCTCCCTCTCACAGACCTTGCCTTCTCACCCGACGTTAACACTGCTACCACCCTCTACAACTCCACACTAACTGCAGCTCTCGACCAGGCCGCCCCCTCATACATACCAAAACCCGCACACACAGACAACCCTGGCTTACCTCTCTCACAAAAGAACTACGTCGAGCGTCCAGGGTAGCTGAATGGAAATGGAAGAAATCCCACTCCACGGCCCATCTCACCATGTACAAACAATCCCTCTCCAACTTCAAGGAAGAACTCACCACCGGAAAGCAAACCTACTTCTCTTCTCTTATCAACACACTGTCCCGAAACCCCAAGCAACTATTCAAGCCCTTCAACTCCCTACACCGTCCCCCGACACCTCCTCCTTCCCCCTCATCTCTGCCGACGACTTCGCCACCTTCTTCAAACAGCTTTGACCCAACGTCCCCCCGACCCACCCTCATTACCGCCCAACCCTCCTTGACCAAAGGAAGCTTCTCCAACGTGACTGAAGCCCAGCTCTCCTCTCTCCTGTCACGATTTCACCTCACCACCTGCGCCCTCAACCCATTCCCTCCCACCTCAACCAAACCTCACCGCAGTCCTCATCCCTGCCCTAACCCTCCTCTTCAACCTATCACTAACTACCAGCGTCTTTCCCTCATCCTTCAAACACGCCTTGATCTCACCCCATCCTCAAAAAACCCTCTCTCGACCCATCATCTGTCGCTAACTACCGCCCCATATCTCTTCTCCCTTTTGCATCCAAGCTACTTGAACAACATGTCCATTCTGAACTGTCCTCCTACCTATCCTCCTGCTCCCTCTTTGACCGCCTACAATCCGGTTTCCGACTTCACCACTCCACTGAAACAGCCCTAACTAAAGTCACAAATGACCGTGAAGAGTAAACAACACTACTTCGTCCTCCTCCTCCTCGACCTATCTGCCACCTTTGACACGGTTGACCACTCCCTCCTACTTCAAATCCTAGAATCCCTCGGCATCACCATCTCGCCCTCTCCTGGATCTCCTCATACCTTACAGACCGCACCTTCAAGCGTCACCCACTCCTACACCTCTTCCTCGTCCTACCCCCTTACTGTCAGCGTCCCTCAGGGATCGGTTCTGGGACCACTACTCTTCTCCATCTACACCCTCGGCCTAGGTCAACTCATTGAGTCCCATGGCGTCCAGTACCATCTCTACGCCGACGACACCCAGATATACCTCTCTGGGCCTGACATCACCTCCCTTCTTTATAAAATCCCCCAGTGCCTGTCCGCTATCTCATCTTTTTTCTCTACTCGCTTCCTGAAGCTGAACATGGACAAAACAGAGTTCATCGTCTTCCCCCCCAGCCGCCCCCCCTCTCTACCCGACCTGTCAGTCATAGTCAATGACTGCTTCCTCTCTCCCCAGTCCCCCACGCCAAAATGCCTCTGGGTCACTCTCGACTCCTAACTCTCCTTCGAGCCCCACATCCAAGCCCTCGCCACCTCCTGCCGACTCCAGCTCAAGAACATTTCCCGGATCCGCTCGTTCCTTACTCATGACACTGCCAAAACTCTTGTCCACGCCCTCATCATCTCCTGCCTCGACTACTGCAACCTACTGCTCACCGGTCTCCCTGCTTCCTCCCTCACACCCCTACGCTCTATCCTAAACTCAGCTGCCCATCTAATCCACCTGCCTCCTCGCTATTCCCCTGTCTCTCCCCTCCGCCAGGTCCTTCATTGGCTCCCACCCCCAAAAGATCTCGATTTAAAATCCTAACCCTGACCTACAAAGCCATCCACAAGCCTGTCCCCCTCTTACATCTCCGACATGATCTCCCGATACCTACCCGCACGCAATCTGCACTCCTCACAAGAACTCCTCCTCTCCTCCCCCCCTTATCACATCCTCCAACAACCCATACAAGACTTCTCCCGCTCCTCCGCCATACTCTGGAACTCTCTCCCCCAGCACGTCAGACATTGGCCTACCCTCAGGAGCTTCAAAAAGAACCTGAAAACTCATCTATTCCATCAAGCCTACAACCTATCATGAGACCCAACGCTGCACCACCACACGCTCGGTGCTCCCCCTCCTATTGTCTCCCTTCCCACCCCTGTAGACTGTAAGCCCTCGTGGACAAATCCTCTCCCTTCACGTATCAGCATGCCTTGACTGTCCATATGTACTGTACCTGTCCTTGTTATCCCAACTTCTTTTGTAAAACGCCATGGAACCAAAGGCGCTATATAAATAATAATAATAATAACAATAATAGCATCATTGATGTCCTATCTTCTTACAGTACAGTGCTCCAATGTGAAGTATGACCATCAAGAGATGTTACCAGATCAGCCCAATAGTAGCCTCCGTGTTTGTAAATTAATGTACATGGATGCACTATGGATAGCATCAATGTGTTGACTGACTGTTCAAATCACTGACTTACTGGAACCTTTCAGTTTGGTCCCCAAATTGTGAAAAAACTGGCATGCCCAAAGTGCGTAATAACAGCCATACAATATATGTTTCCATATCCATAGCACACATACAGGGGATTGAATATTTATATGGGACTTTATTCAATAGGAGTTGCTGATGAACATCACTGGATTTGGCATGGGCTGTGAAGGGGCAAAAGACAATGCCACTTCTATACCAATTACCTTATATTAGTTACTTGATTATATGAACAATTGCTGCATATTTCCATAAATAATTTGAAAGTGACCAACCTTTTTTTGTAGCCTGTAGTATAATTTTACATTACTAAACCTTAATGGCAACATGTTGAAATGAATCAAATTTAAGCAGAAATTTAAAAAAAAAGTGTTAATGTTCCTTTAAAATCCCATTCTGAAATGCCTAAAGTAAAATGTTAATACAAAGTAATAAATCTGTTATTATTTTGCCTACAACTCATAAGTTATGTATTGACAGCTGCAATGCCTTAAGCGTCGTGTAAATTTAGTACGATGGTGGTGTACCCCCATGTCGTGAGTGCGTCCATGTGATGTGTAGTGACAATGACAAATATTGTGTGCTTTACTCTTAAACATTTTAGCAATCATTATTAACAAATTACATTAGGAATATGGTGTAATAGCCTTTCTAATAATTACATTTGGCAAGCATTTATTAAACCTGTCATATAATGCCATATACTCCCAAAATGATTTTCGCTAACTGAGGTTATTCGTAGGATATGTTGAAATATTTGCACTAAGGTATATTTTCAAGGTTTTACTATTAGTAACTCACCTGTTTTTAACATTTACATTTTAATTCTCATAAAACAAATAAAGGAATGTCCAGGCTTAGAAGAGCATGGTTACTTTCCTCCCAAAAAAGTGGCATTTTAGTCTTCAGGTTATGTATGGTGATGCAGCTCAGTCATATTCACTTTAAAGGGACATGTCAACACAGAATAACTGTAACACAACATACTATAGGTGGTTCGTTCATCATGTCATGGTCAAATACTTACAGGGGAACTCCAGGGAGATAACATTTTTTTGTCCCTGCCCTCATAACTATGAAGTTGAGCTGTCCACTGCAGTTCTATAATCTTTAGATCACAGCAAATTAATAAAATAGTAGCTGCTCATTAGCACTCATCCAACTCGTGTGGAAAGTCACATCACAGATTAGTGTAAGCTCCGTGCTACAGCAAAGTACAGGAGTTTGTGGTGGGGGCTTGGCCGTCGGCTCCAATGCTCATCTTACATGGCAGCCTCGATATACATCTTTCTATCCTTCATACCGTGTATTTCTATCTTCTTGGTGATATATTTGCTACTAGAAGGGAACAAACCCTTGTTTTTACATTAGATAGAAGAATGTATTCTCAGAGCTGCGATTTAGGCCGAGCATGACGCCGGTGGCCACATTCCTTTTCAAATAATAGAAGGAATCTTACAGTACGTCATGTAGGATGAGAATTGGCGTCGGCGGTCACTACCCAGTCACACACCCCTGTTCTCTGCTGCAGCATGGAGCTTACACTGCTCTGTGATGTGCTGTCCCATACAGGAGGGGTGAGGGCTGAGGACCAATTACTCATTTATAAATTATTTTTGTTTTAGAAGTGATCTAAAGATCCTAGAACTGTAGTGGACAGCTCTCATTCATAGTGTATGAGGGCAGGGACAGTGCAAAATATTTTATCTCCCCAGAGTTCCACTTTATAGGGAATCTTTCTAAAGGTTTTTGCTACCTCATCTTACAGCAACATAATTAAGCAAAATGTATCACACAGATTTCTGGGTGCAGTTGTCCTGACACATCAAAGTATTTAGTTTCAGGAACACATAAGAGCTGGGAGAGCTGCCCCCGCCCACACCAGGCTCTTAATAGAAATTGTGCACTGACGGTGAGGGGGTCAATGAAAATGGGGGGGGGGTGTTTCGGACTGCCATGCGCATGACAAAGTAGTCCTGTAATGGTGATCATCAGGTGATAAAGCCTTTAGTTTATGAAAACAATAGCAGGGAGCCTGATTTTTTTAACCCTTACTGCAAACTTTTATAAATGACAGTTACACTTATATGGAACAGATAGAAAAAATATAGAAGAAAAT
Source organism: Allobates femoralis (assembly GCA_033576535.1). NCBI lineage: Eukaryota > Metazoa > Chordata > Amphibia > Anura > Aromobatidae > Allobates > Allobates femoralis. Next base: position 372,241,463 of record JARQOC010000001.1, on the reverse strand, counting down.
AGTTTTTATTGACAAGTTCTCTTTACATATTATTGTTTTCCATCTTACAACAAATGATGTGATGGTATATTTTATTTCTTGTTAAAAAAGGAAACTAGACCCACTCAACTGATTTCTGAGGAAGGTCACTGCTAAGGCTAGTAATGGGTTGAAAGGGCATCTATAGATGTTCATATTGTGCCCAGACAGGACTTGAAAATAGAGTCTAAAGGGAAATCGGGGATAGGTCAAAAAAGAAGCTGTGGGGATCAGTAAAGGTGAGTGTGATGTCTTCTTTTAACTAGTTTGAACCATTTAATTATTATTGTTTATTCTCAAAAAAAAAAAAATTTAGTTTAATTCAAGTTTTAGAAAGTCAGGCTTTTCAAACTTTACACAAAAAAATCCTTCACATAATCCTTTGACGCTTTCATTTCAAAAAGGATTTTCAACAATTGTAAATTTTGAAGAAAAAAAAAGTTGAATATTTCAGAGTATAAACTCCATAATTTCCTACAATTTCCAGGAGGTAGTTGGTTGGTCAAAATGTATGCAGACTGCTTTGATGTTGGGAAAAGAAACAATAATTAGGTATATCTTACCCTGCCATTTACGTAATTAACTACTGAAAGGAATTTCTTTGCTCAACGCACAAAAGATTGAAAGCTCCCTTGAGTCATGTACGTAAATGACCAGTTATTAAATGAACAACAAACGAGGACTTCCGCCTGAGCTATAAGGTCTTTGTATCATATCATAATGTGGCAAATTGGCTACTAAAGGGGATTTTCTGCAGATTAAGTCTGCGTAATCGATTGCAAGGCACAAAATGTGAACATTTACAGTAGTTAAGGTTATTGAATTTTGCAGATTAAAACATGCCCATAGATTGGTTAAAAAGACTATTTTTCCACTAATGTAAAATTACTTGCAGCAGTGACAACACTGTAGTATATGGAAAATAAAATCAAGAATAACTGAAGTATCATCTTTTTGGAGCATGATCTCCAACATTCTTGTTTATGGATTAAGACGATGAACGCTCCCTACTTTCATGCCCCAGTAATATTACAAGTGTTGTCATTCTCATTTATTCTACTACACTGCATTTCAAATTAACTTTATGTCAGCATCTCACAAATTTAATATTATAGATTGTTGTTGCTAAAGAAACAGAGATAGATTGGAGAATGCACGGGAAAAACACTTTCCATTACTGTTGTAAGAATAAATATATATACATGTGAACACATTGTTTATGACATGGTCTCTGGACTTGAACGTGTCCATTATCATTTTCCATCATTTTTTTAGTATTGAATAAATAACTTCAGGACAAGAAAACAGGCTGAATGAAATTAAGTCATAAAAATAACTGTAAGGTTACATTACTAACGTTAGACTTACAACTGCTTTTTTTCCTCCCACGAAAAAGCAAACTACGTAAATGTCTACATTTACAGAATAGCATAGTAAAATCAAGGGCAAGTTACCACAGCCTATAATATAATAGGACACTTAATTCTGAAAATGTCTGGTTTAACTTAAGACTATGTTCACATCACTTTTTTCCACATGTCAGTGTCATCTAGGCTTATATTTGAAACCTCGAAGGACAGGATTCAGGCGTATCTGCCAAGGAGGCCATTGACATTAATTAAGCAGATGGAGTTACTTTGTGCTCTATTGGACAATATTGTTGGCAGAATCTGCCAATTTGAGGTGGGCACCCATACATGGTTGACTGTTTTGACACCAGTTTCAAATAGCCATATACTGCTGAAAATGATCTCCTAAAAAACAAAGTGACTCTGTCTGCTTCCAAGAAGTCAATGGCCCCATTGGTAGATATTCCCAAATCTCAATTTTTAGAAATTCAGAAGTGAGCCTCAATGGAGGCCCTAAAGGGTAGATAAAATGTGATGTGAACATAGCCGAAAGGTCAATTCATTCACATTACAGAATAGAAAAGTGATAAAATGAACAAGTCAACACATTTATAACACGTAGCGTTCCAATACTTACTTTCACTCGTCGGACAGCATAGGTATGACCATGGAGTTCAAAGACAGGTTGACGGATTGCCCTTAAATCCCATCCTTTTAAACTGCAGTCAACAGCACCAGTTACAAGCAGATTCTAAATAAGATAAAATAATACAATGTTCAGCAAGCGTATCAGAATTAATTTATACAATGGATTTCAAAATTCTATTCCACCCTGTTAAAATATGTTTGTGTTTTTTACATGACAAAACCATAGAAAAAACAATCATTATAAGGCCTTCACACCTTTAATTTCACCAATCTGTATAATTACAAATCCATTGAGAAACGAGCGGATATAATTTTAATGAGGAATTAAAAATAAAGAAAACTGGGGGCGTGGCCTGAAGATGGACCCGACAGGACGCTGCTGCTGAGAGCTCCTCCGGCCCTCGGAGTTTATCTTGCGGGGATTCGGCAGCAAGGAGCGCTACACTGGCAGTAACCGCATCCACAGGGACCCCTGCACACCGGGAATATTCCTGTCCGATCTGAGCGTGCTGCTGGCTGCAAAAAGGGCTGTTTTCCATCACCTGTGAGAAAGCGCGCCAAACACACAAAATGGCCGCGTTTCACTGAAGCAGACTGTTAGCCCGCGCTGCTCCCGGAGCTGCCCTACAGTATTAAACAAGCCGCTGACCGGGGAGAGCGGGGGAGAGAGATCCCAGCTGAGGGTGAACTCCGGAGCACAACGCTAGCATACCTAACAAGAGCCAGCTTCTGGCGGCGGCGGAGGGTGTCTCCCGATCTCCCTTCTGAGCCCTCTGCACTCAGTGAGGACTCGTGCTGAGCTCCATCTTGCTGGCAGCGGTTCCTGGGGGCCCTCTCTGGAAAGACCGGACATACCACATACCACTCAGATAAGTGACTTTTTCCTATTTTTATCTCCCAGAGGGAACCAGCCTTCATCCTGACCTCAGTAACAATACCCTTGCAAAGCTAACATATTAAGGCTGACTATAACTGCTCTAGTCCGTGCTGACCACCACAAGGGGACATATTCTCGCCCTCTACTATACTGTGAAGCCATCAGGACAATCCCATCTCCCATGAAGTATCTCTGTCTCCCTTAGACAGTGCTCACTCAGCCTTCTGCGGGCTCTTCATAGACACTGTTATGCTAGGAGAGAAGGGAATTAAGAGCAAAAGGGGTTCTGTATCATCATCTCTAACCTCAACCTGCACTACTAGAACCCGATCCAGGGAAGGTAATATACAGAAGTATCTGTCCAGGGTACCAGACGCAGCCATGGCATCACACTCAGGTGACGGGGCGCGGGCTATGCCTTCCGTTTCGACTGGCTCTGCAGGAGAGAGAGCTCTCGGCACTACCATGGTTGAATCTGACCGTCAACATCACACGGAAACGGTATTAGAAGAGATTAAAGATTTGCATTCTAGGATGGCTGATATTCCAACCAAGTCTGATATGGAGGGATACTACAGTGCCTACAAGTAGTATTCAACCCCCTGCAGATTTAGCTGGTTGACACATGCGGAATTAACTTGGCATTGTGACATTTGGACTGTAGATCAGCTTGGAAGTGGGAAATGCACTGCAGCCAAAAAGATTTTTCACATTTTTTTAATTTTTTTTTAAAGCGTTAAAAGTTAATTCAGAGGGTCATTTATTATTCAACCCCTCAAACCACCAGCATTCTGTTTGGTCCCCCTAAAGTATTAAGAAGTAGTTCAGGCACAAAGAACAATGAGCTTCACATGTGTGGATTAATTATCTCTTTTTCCAGCCTTTTCTGACTATTTAAGACCCTCCCCAAACTTGTGAACAGCACTCATACATGGTCAACATGGGAAAAGACAAAGAGCATTCCAAGCCATCAGAGACAAGATCGTGGAGGTTCACAAGGCTGGCAAGGGGTACAAAACCCTTTCCAAGGAGTTGGGCCTACCTGTCTCCACTGTTGGGAGCATCATCCGGAAGTGGAAGGCTTATGGAACTGCTGTTAGCCTTCCATGGCCTGGACAGCCTTTGAAAGTTTCCTCCCGTGCCGAGGCCAGGCTTGTCCGAAGAGTTAAGGCTAACCCAAGGACAACAAGGAAGGAGCTCCGGGAAGATCTCATGGCAGTGGGGACATTGGTTTCAGTCAATACCATAAGTAACGCACTCCACCGCAATGGTCTCCGTTCCAGACGAGCCCGTAAGGTATCTTTACTTTCAAAGCGTCATGTCAAGGCTCGTCTACAGTTTGATCATGATCACTTGGAGGACTCTGAGACAGACTGGTTCAAGGTTCTAAGGTCTGATGAGACCAAGATCGAGATCTTTGGTGCCAACCACACACGTGACGTTTGGAGACTGGATGCAGAAAGAAAAGAAAGGGCGCATGTGTAGACACACAGGGCTATTTGTATATAAATAAAAAGTCCCAGTGCACTCACCTATAATGGTTGTGTATGTCTCACAACCAGATTAACGTGTGGGTGATGGGGCTCCGGGTCGCTCTTTCTATTAGAGCTGCTGTCCTGCCGGTGTTTGCGTCACAATTCTGTGCTCCGCGATTTTCACGTAATCCTACCGGATCGGATACCGCGTCACCGCAGGTCCTAAATATGTTTATCCCGTAATTAGGTAACCACAGGTCCTCAACACTCCAGATATTCCAGCTGCTCCTGCGCTTTGGCTCCGTAGAGAGAGAACTCACATAAAAACAATAGTACAGCGGTCTCAGGAGCGACCAAAGGAATACTGGACAAATTAGTGGATAAACCGACCTTTATTCTTCCTCCAATCCACTGCCACAACGCGTTCAACGTCTAAGCGTCTTCATCAGGTGATCTTAACCCAATTGAAAACTTGTGGAAGGAGCTCAAGATTAAAGTCCACATGAGACACCCAAAGAACCTAGATAACTTGGAGAAGATCTGCATGGAGGAGTGGGCCAAGATAACTCCAGAGACCTGTGCCAGCCTGATCAGGTCTTATAAAAGACGATTATTAGCTGTAATTGCAAACAAGGGTTATTCCACAAAATATTAAACCTAGGGGTTGAATAATAATTGACCCACACCCTTTTATGTTTAAAATTTATTAAAATTCAACTGAGCATCATAACTTTTTGGTTTGTAAGATTTATGCTTCTGTTAATAAATCCTACTCTCGTTTGCAGTTTGAAGGCTCTAACTTATTTGCATCTTATCAAACCACCTAAATCTGCAGGGGGTTGAATACTACTTGTAGGCACTGTATTACCCGCCTAGAAAACATCTGCAGAGCAGAAATCCAGGGCCTCAGCACCACGGTTTCGCAACTTACTGAGAGAGTTGAGGCCATGGAGAATTCAACGTCCGCGGCCACTGAAACGATAGCCGGTCACCAAAGAATCTTGGATGCTCACTCTGAGCAACTCTCACTTCTATTTAGTCTGATGGAGGACTCTGAGAATCGCGACCGCCGAAAAAACATTAGAGTATGAGGCCTCCCGGAGGCCACCGGCGCGGTCGACTTAATGCCTACTCTGCAAGCTATCTTTAATTCCTTGTTGGACAGACTCCATGACACCTCTATAAGATTTGACAGGGCTCACCGGGCTTTGAGACCCAAATCCATGGATATCGATAACCCTAGAGATGTTATCTGTAGGCTGCACTGTTTTCAGACTAAAGAAGAAATCATGAGACGGGCACGTACGAGGGGTTCGTTTAACTTTGACGGAGCTGAGATCCACCTTCTAGCTGATTTATCCAGGGCCACCTTAGCAAAACGGAGAGCCCTGAGACCGCTTCTTGATGCTTTGAGGGAGCGGGATATTGTGTACTCTTGGGGATTCCCCTTCCAACTGCAGGTACGCAATCAGTGGGGAGTCTTCATCCTCAGGGGCCCGCACGATTTAGGGACTTTCTTGGAGGGCCTGGATCTCCCTACGGTGTCTATACCGGACTGGCCCGTGAATCCTTATGCTCCACCTCGCCGCGGCGACGGGAGGCGCAGGCCTGTGCTGCCTCAGAGAAACCGCCGGAGGAGTGTGTCCCACCCACACAGGGCTGAAACCTGATACCTGGGCTAAACACATGCCTGTCCAGAATTAGAATTTTACACTGATTGATCAACCCAGAGCACACCTCTTTTCCCACTTCCCCCTCCCCTATTCTCATCCTCTTTCCCCCTCCTCATTCTCTTCCTCTCCGCTCTTGGATCCCCCTTTCCTGACTCCCTCTTCAACCGCCCTTCTTATACCCCGCTCTTGACCCCCTATGTGTGCTCAGAGGTGGATCTCTCAGGGTGCGGAGTAGGTATCCCCAAGCGACTGCCAGGGCAACCGTTTTATTTGTTGTTAATCTTAACCATTACTGAGTAAGATGCTCTACTCTTACGATATGATTGTTGTTGTTCTCTCTTTGCGGGTACTCTATGCCCAAAAAAAGTTATCTCCGAACTGTTCTGGGTCCTACCCGCTTATAGATATATACATATAAGTAATGTTTGTTTTCCTCTCATTTTTTACCATCTCAGACCCTTTTCATAGGACCCTCTACTCTGGTAAATGGACCCATTAGGATGATTTTCACATGATCTCTATGCAATCTCTAACTTTTCTTATATAAATATTCTCTCCCCCTCATTTTTCTTCCCCTCTCCCTCTTTTCCCATCCCCCCACCTCCCCCCCCCTGTTCACCGCTTTTCCCTTTCTTTTCCCCTCCCTCTCTTCTCCCCCCCCCCGTTATCCTTCTCCACTTCCTTTCCTCTCCCCCCCTCCAATCCTCCCTTTCCCCCCTTTTTTATTTTTTCTTTTCTTCTATCTCTTTCTCTCCCTTTCCTTTTACTATTACCATTAATTCCCTTTCCCCCTCCCTTCTCTCCCTTCCTTACTCAATTAATGTTTTCTAGCAAAGTTTACAGATAGGGGTCAATGTCATTCAATGTTATGTCAAGTACTATTTTGTGCAACTCTCCCTACAGAGTTGTTGTTTGATCTGAGTTTCATAACCTTGCATAATCTAGGTGAGCAGGTGGGTGTCCCTGCGTTGTTTTCAATATATTGCATGTTGCCAATATTCATAAATTATTTAATGTTGCTGTTGATTCTCTGGGGATGTTTCCCTGGGGGCCCAAGTGGACCGTCAAAAGTCACTACCCCACTTAGGGACACTTGTTTGGCAAGTGATTTTATACAGCTCCAGAGCAGTATCTGGCGCTTGTATAGTAGATTTACCCCACCTTAGGCTCGGGGAGGCAGCCCAGTTCTTTTGTCAGCTGCCTTTTTGGCTTTTGTTTTATTTTTACTTTTATACTTCTCTCTCCTCTTTTTTCTTCCCTCTAGTCCTTCCTTTCAAGCTTCCTCTCCTCTCTTACTTCCCCTATTCTGTCCCTGCTATCCCCAGAGCGATCCGACTCTGATCCTGCACTCTCTTCACTGCCGGGCCCGGACATGTCTGCATTGAAAGTGGCATCTCTAAACACAAGGGGTCTTAATGTACCCCAAAAGCGCAATCAAATCCTGCATGGCATGCACAAGATGGGGGTGCAAATCCTTTTACTTCAAGAAACCCACTTCAAGACAGGTCATTTTCCTGAGATCCGAAATCGGTATTATCCTCACTGGCTTCATGCCTCTAATCCGGCGGCCAGATCGGGAGGGGCCAGTATAGCCATCACAAAAACTTGGCTCACACTGTTCAAGATGTGGAAATAGATCAAATAGGTAGATTTGTGTTTCTAAAAATTAATCTCTGTGAGCAAATGTTCACAATAGCTAACCTTTACCTCCCCAATGCGGGTCAGGTGCCCGCTGGGCTGCGCTATCTGAGAAGATTGAGTGCTTTCACCCAAGGGAAACTAATAGTGGGAGGGGATTTCAACATGACCATGGATAAACGGGTGGACACGTCGGCAGGAAAGTCAGCGATCTCACACCCCAATTGGGATCTTTTAAACAAGCAATCCACTCCCTTGGTCTGGTGGACGTTTGGAGGGTCCTTCATCCGTCGGAGAGGGACTATTCACATTTCTCATCAGTCCATTCGTCATACAGTCGCATTGACTACTTTTTCCTCGGCCATCAAATGTTGGACTGGAGTCCCAAAGCATCCATAGGTCTAATGACATGGTCAGACCATGCGCCCATATATTTGACGTTACATCCCCCTACCACTGCTCGCGAGCATGGCATTAGCAATTGAACCCTAATCTTTTGCTAGATAGGATATTGCACGGACAACTCGCGATAACAATCTCAGATTTCATAGCAGATCACGCAGCCGATTCCACACCCCTCCCCATTCAATGGGAAGCAATGAAATGCGTTATCAGAGGTATTTTGATGAAGGAACGGGCGAAGACTTAAAAAAGAAAAAGATAAGTTGATGGAGGATCTGCTCTCCCGAATTCATCACCTGGAACTTTTGCACAAACGCAACTTGAATCCTTCACACTTTAGTAGACTTAACAAATTACGTTGCGATCTTAAGAACTTACTAGACCAAGCTCACATGAAATTTAGGGAGCGTTCACAACAGTTCTTTTATGAATTTGCAGACAAATGCGGCGGCCCCTTAGCCTGATTTATCCACCCAAGAGCATCTAATACATTTGAACCTTCTATTACCTTGCCTGAGGGAGGGGTGGCTCATAGCCCTACTAGTATAGCAGCCGCATTTGCCTCCTATTACCAAGAACTGTACAATATTGAAGGCCTTGATTCAAACCGAGATCCTCCGGGTGCGTGTCCCAGGGTCGATGAGTAAAAAAAGCATTTATACACTTAATTTTCTTATGTAAATGAGGCAGTCAGTCCCCAGCTTGGAGGAGGCAGACTGTCTGGCAGGTTAATAGTTAACATTTAGCTGAATGTCAGAACATGCTGGGAGACCTGATGTGATGTCACAATCATGTGACTATAATAGGTGGAGCTAAGTCCCCATAGCACAATATGAGTTTGCTTGCTTAACTCTGCCCACTATGGTCACATGATCGGGACATCACACAGGTCCTTTAGACATGCACGTTAATGGTGAGTTAACTATTAACCTGCCAGACAGTCTACCTCCTCCAAGCTGCCTCATTTACATAAGAAAATGTAAGTGTATAAATGCTTTTTTTTCACTTTTCATATTACACTATGAGCTCAGACAGGGATGATTAGACTGGTATTATAAAGCTGCAGCTACAGACAGTGATAAAATGGGGGCATAAACTAGCTGACAGTTTTCCTTTAAGCTGGTAAAAAAAGGCTGCAAGTTAAAAGTGCTTAAACCCCTTCACCACCCAGTTTTCACCTTCATGACCAGGCCAATTTTGACCATTGTCACTTTATGAGGTAATGGACTCTGGAACTCGTCAAAGGATACCAGTGATTCTGAGACTAATTTCTTGTGAAATATTAGACTTCATGCTAGTGGTAAATTTAGGAAGATTTTTTTTTAGTTTTTTGTGAAAATACAGAAAATGTAGAAAATTTAGCAATTTTTAAAAGTTTGAATTTGTATGCTTTTCAACCAGAGTTTAGTCACACAAAATAATAAATAATATTTACTTTACATTAGTACAATTTTCATACATTATTTTTTTAATTTTTTTATTAAGAAGTTAGAAGGGCTAAAACCTTTCCATCAATTTCTAATTTTTCCAACAAAATTTAAAAAAAAAATGTTTTTCAGGACTATATCACATCTGAAGTGACTTTTAGAGGCCTATGTGACATAATATACCCAAAAGTGATACCATTCTAAAAACTGCACCCCTCAGACTGCACAAAACCAGATCCAAAGAGTTTAATAAACCTTAATGTACTTCAAAAGAAATAATGCCATGTGGAAAGAAAAAATAAAAATTTTACTTTTTCCCACTAAATTTTACTTTATCCCCAAATTTTCCATTTTCACAAGGGTATCAGGAGAAAATGGACCCCAAAATATGTTGTGCCATTTCTTCCAGGTACGCCGATACCCTTTATGTGGTGGAAAACTACTGTTTGAGCACACTGCATAGCTCAGAAGAAACGGATTGCCATGCAAATTCAAAATTGGCTGGAATCATTAGCGGAGACTATGTCGCATTTGGAGAGCCTCTGATGTGCCTAAACAGTGGAAACCCGACACAGTGACCGCATTTTGGAAACCAGACCCATTAAGGAATTTATCTAGATGTGTAGCAAGCACCTTGAAACCCCCCGTCCCCCAGATGCTTCACAGAAGTTTATAACATTGAGCCATGAAAATAAAAATTTACTTTTTTCCCCACAAAAATTATACTTTAGCCCCAAATATTCAATTTTTACAAGGGTTACAGAAGAAAATGGAAGGTACAAGCTATTGTGCAATTGCCAATACCCCATATCTGGTGGAAAAATACAGTTTGGGTGCACAGCATGACTTAGAATGGTGGGAGCGCCATTTTGGCTAGCATAGATTGTGGATACCATGTCACATTTGAAGAGCCCCTGACATGCCAAAACAGCAGAAACCTCCAAAAGTGAACCCATTTAGCCCCAAATATTACATTTTTACAAGGGTAACAGAAGAAAATGAAAGGTACAAGTTGTTGTGCAATTGCCAATACCCATATCTGGTGGAAAAATATAGTTTGGGTGCACAGCATGACTCAGAATGGTGGGAGCGCCATTTTGGCTGGAATAGATTGTGGACACCATGTCACATTTGAAGAGCCCCTGACATGCCAAAACAGCAGAAACCTACAAAAGTGAACCCATTTTGGAAACTACACCTATCAATAAATTAAAATGGAGATTACTGAGCATTTTTTACCCTCAGGCAGTTCAGATTGGTATAACATTGGTCTGTTAAATGAAAATTATAACTTTTTTACACTAAAATGTTGCTTTGGCTCCAAGTTTTTAAATTTTAATGGGGTAGTGGGAGAAAACAAATGTTACAATTTGTCATGCAATTACAGATACTCCATATGTGGTTGAAAACTACTTTTAAGGCACAGTGCAAAGCTCAGAAAGGAAGGAGCACCATATTATAGTGTTGTGTCACAATCTCCATTCTGCCCTTGTCTGTTACTATTGTTATGGATGCTGTTAGTCTGTGCTGGGTCTGTGCTGCAATCACCTGTCTTCACTTCCCTTAATTAGGCTTCTACTTAAGCATGCTAGCTCCTCCATTCAGAGTCAATCGTAATGTGACTGGAAGCAAAGGGAGGACAAACGATCTGAGGTCAGGTCCAGGAAATGGCGAAGTAACAGCAAGGGGTAGTCACAGACGAAGTTCAATTCTATCCGAAGTCAGGAAAATCAGAAGGACAAAACAGAATACAGGGAGCAGGCATAAAAATAGTCAGGTCGCAGGCAAATGGTCAACGTCCAGGTAAGGGAATAAAGTCAGGCTGGGTCAAGCACAGAGCATAGAGGGATCAGACTTACATTTGCTTTTGCCTGTGTAGGTCTGACCCCTCTGTGCTCTGTGCCTGACCCAGCCTGACTTTATTCCCTTACATGGACTCGACCATTTACCTGTGACCTGACTACTCTTTTGCCTGCTCCCTGTATTCTGTCTTGTCCTCTGGTTTTTCTGACTACGGCTAGAATTGAACTTTGTCTCTGACTACCCCTTGCTGTTACTGCGCCATTTCCTGGACCTGACCTTGGATCGTTTCACCTCCCTTACTTCCAGTAAGTAGTATTATTATACAGTGCCTACAAGTAGTATTCAACCCCCTGCAGATTTAGGTGGTTTGATAAGATGCCAATAAGTTAGAGCCTTCAAACTGCAAACGAGAGTAGGATTTATTAACAGAAGCATAAATCTTACAAACCAAAAAGTTATGTTGCTCAGTTGAATTTTTATAAATTTTAAACATAAAAGTGTGGGTCAATTATTATTCAACCCCTAGGTTTAATATTTTGTGGAATAACCCTTGTTTGCAATTACAGCTAATAATCGTCTTTTATAAGACCTGATCAGGCCGGCACAGGTCTCTGGAGTTATCTTGGCCCACTCCTCCATGCAGATCTTCTCCAAGTTATCTAGGTTCTTTGGGTGTCTCATGTGGACTTTAATCTTGAGCTCCTTCCACAAGTTTTCAATTGGGTTAAGATCAGGAGACTGACTAGGCCACTCCAACACCTTGATTTTTTCCCTCTTGAACCAGGCCTTGGTTTTTTTGGCTGTGAGCTTTGGGTCATTGTCTTGTTGGAAGATGAAATTACGACCCATCTTAAGATCCTTGATGGAGGCGCGGAGGTTCTTGGCCAAAATCTCCAGGTAGGCCGTGCTATCCATCTTCCCATGGATGCGGACCAGATGGCCAGGCCCCTTGGCTGAGAAACAGCCCCACAGCATGATGCTGCCACCACCATGCTTGACTGTAGGGATGGTATTCTTGGGGTCGTATGCAGTGCCATCCAGTCTCCAAATGCCACGTGTGTGGTTGGCACCAAAGATCTCGATCTTGGTCTCATCAGACCATAGAACCTTGAACCAGTCTGTCTCAGAGTCCTCCAAGTGATCATGAGCAAACTGTAGACGAGCCTTGACATGACGCTTTGAAAGTAAAGGAACCTTACGGGCTCGTCTGGAACGGAGACCATTGCGGTGGAGTACGTTACTTATGGTATTGACTGAAACCAATGTCCCCACTGCCATGAGATCTTCCCGGAGCTCCTTCCTTGTTGTCCTTGGATTAGCCTTGACTCTTCGGACAAGCCTGGCCTCGGCACGGGAGGAAACTTTCAAAGGCTGTCCAGGCCGTGGAAGGCTAACAGTAGTTTCATAAGCCTTCCACTTCCGGATGATGCTCCCAACAGTGGAGACAGGTAGGCCCAAATCCTTGGAAAGGGTTTTGTACCCCTTGACAGCCTTGTGACCCTCCACGATCTTGTCTCTGATGGCCTTGGAATGCTCCTTTGTCTTTCCCAAGTTGACCATGTATGAATGCTGTTCACAAGTTTGGGGAGGGTCTTAAATAGTCAGAAAAGGCTGGAAAAGAGATAATTAATCCACACATGTGAAGCTCATTGTTCTTTGTGCCTGAACTACTTCTTAATACTTTAGGGGGACCAAACAGAATGCTGGTGGTTTGAGGGGTTGAATAATAAATGACCCTCTGAATTAACTTTTAACGCTTTAAAAAAAAAAAAATAAATAAATTTTGTGGCACTGCATTTCCCACTTCCAGGCTGATCTACAGTCCAAATGTCACAATGCCAAGTTAATTCCGCATGTGTCAACCAGCTAAATCTGCAGGGGGTTGAATACTACTTGTAGGCACTGTATTTGCTTTCCATTATTGTTTCTTCACCTCTGAGGCTAGTTATTACTGTAGTGACTTGTGTCACATTAAAATCTAGCCTATATTGAATCTGCCAAGCGGTTAACCCCTAGACAGGCCAGATCGTCTTTATTTTTTTCTAGATTAAATTTTTCTATTAAGTTCAGACCAGGGTCTAAGAATGTAAGAGTGGATACCCTGTCTAATAGTCTTGATTTGTTGTCTCCTCGGGAACTTCATTCCGCCATTCTTCCTCAGGATATTGTTGTGGCCATGGTTTTCTCTGAGTTGGAAGCTGAAATCCGTACTGCTCAGTCCTTGGCTCCTTCTAATACCCTGAAAGCAAAGTGTTTTTTCCTGTGTATCTCAGGTTACGTCTTTTGCAAGAATTCCATGATTCTGTGTTGAGTGGTCATCCTGGGGTCACTGCCACCAAGAAGTTGCTAGACTCTTTTGGTGGTCTGCTATGCATAAAGATATTAGAGATTTTGTGTCAACTTGTGCATGCGCCAAACTACAGCATTGCTGGCTGGCCAGGGAATTGGTTCCTTGGCCAATTCCAGAAAGACCATGGACTCATTTGTCCATGGATTTAATTTCTGATTTACCCCTGTCTGGGGGGATGACTGCTATTTGGTTGGTAGTCATTCAATTCAGCAAACAAACTCACTTTGTCCTATTATCTGGATTAACCAATGCTGAAATTCTCTCCAAACTGTTTATTGTTCATGTGGTATGATTGCATGGGATTCCCCTTAAATTGTGTTTGATAGAGGAGTGCAATTAGTCTCTAGATTGTGGAGGGCCTTCTGCAAAATATTGGGGATTGATTTGTCCTTTTCCTCTGCTTATCATCCTGAATCTAATGGTCAGACAGAGAGGACAAATCAGTCTCTGTAACAAATTTTAAGATGTTTTGTCGTTGATCAGCAGGAGAACTGGTCATCATTTCTTCCTCTGGCTGAATTTGCCTTCAACAGTTGGGTTAATGAGTCCACGGGGATCTCACTGTTTTTCTGTATTTATGGGTTCCATCTTCATTTTAGTGAATTGTCCAGGATAAGTTCTTGGTGTTCTGGGATAGATGTCACCATTCAAGAGCTGGGGAATGTGTGGAGGGAGGTTTAGAGGAACATTGGGGTGGCTCAGCATCGACAGAAACGGGAAGGCCGATAGGAGGGCTCGTCAGGGGTCATTTTCAAAGTGGGAGATAAGGTTTTGGCTACCTCGAATAATATTAGGTTGAAGAAGCTCTCACTGACGTTGGGTTCTAGGTTCATTGGTCTGTATGAGATTCTGGACGTGGTCAATCCAGTTATCGTCCGATTAAAACTCCCCCGGTATTTCTGTATTCCTAGTGTGTTGAAGGAGTTTATTCCCTGTGCTCTGTCTCCCTCGCCCTCGTCTCTTACGGTGTCCATTGAGGGGAGCTTGGAATAAGGTACAAAGGATCATTGATTCACGAATGGTCCGGAATTTCCTTAAAGATCTGGTGCATATGGATCATGAGAATGTACCATTCTACCTACTCTGCTTGCTTATGCTAGAGGTGTTTCACTACTGATTCATCAGGGTACACCTTATGAGGATGTGCAGGTTCATATTGATGACGAGGGCTAATATGTTTTATTGTATTGTAAATTTAATGGACTGTTAATGGGAATTGCCGCCTTATATATTCCACCACCGTATTCTCGAAATTAAATACATGACATTATAGAGCTGTCGCGAAAGTAGCTGGATGCACCTGAGATGATTATTGGAGAAGTTAATAATGTAATGGATGAAAATAGGACAGGGCCAAATTCGCTGGAGGTTCAAGAGTGAGTAAATTAACTTCCTTTGGCTGTTACATTAAAGAAATTGTGCTACTGGATCTGTGGGGAGTGAGGAATCCGGAAAGTTTTGTCTATTCCTGCTACTCGTCCACACATCACACCTTGTAGTGCATAGATTTGGCATTGAGCAATATACGCTTTGACTGTCTGGTTGGGGAGGTGGCTTAACTCCCGAGGATTTTGTCAGATCATAGCCCTCTAATGGTTACTATTTGTGTAGGTGGAGATGGCAGTAGGGGGGGGGAAGGGAGGTTGGATATTCCACCCTGAGTGGCTACAACATCTAGATGTTGGGGGTCTTGGAAGGGAGTTGGAGTACTTCTTCGCAGTTAACGAAGGGAGCACACATATACATGTTATATGGGATACTATGAAGGCCTATTTGCGGGGACTTCTCATCAGAGACATTTCTAGGCGTAAGACACATAGTTGTAAAGCAGATCAGGCAGTGATAGAAGAGCTTCGTATGGCAGAGGAGGAATTAGTACTTAACCCTATTCCAGAGGCAAACCGTAGACTCAAAACAGCTTATGAGGAAATCAATAAGATGTTTATGAGGAGAGGGGAATATAGGAGGGCATTCTAGAAGGCAGTCTTTTTTGAGAAGGGAGAGAGAGTGGGACATTTACTGTCAGTCATTACAGTGGCACAGTGAGACTCAGCCCGGATTTATGGGCTCAATGGGAAAGATGGAAGCTACATAACTGAGACAGGGGGCATACTGGCGGCATTTAGAGACTTTTATCTACAGTTATATACTTCAGAATCAAGGGTATCTGAGGCAGAGATAGAAAGGTTCATGGCAGGTATGGATCTTCTTAAGTTAGAGGAGAAAGACCGGGAGAAACTTGATAAACCACTGACAGACGAGGAAGTAAGCAAGGCTCTGTTGTCTATGGCCAATGACTAGACCCCAGGCTCGGACGGGCTCCCAGGGGAGGTATAAAAGTGCTTGGTGGAGGTTCTGGTACCAAGGCTGTGGGCGGTTTTTGATGAGGCGTTGGAGAGGGGAGTGCTGCCAAAATCTATGTGTGAAGCCTGTCACATCGCCATTGAACTCGGTGGCTGGTGTTCCTGCCTCGGCCGCTGGGAGGAGCCGGATTCCTTCGTCTGGTGGTGCTGGTGATAGGAGGGCCTTGTCCTCATATGGAACTGCTCCCGCGACGTCTGCCTCTGTCGCTGAGCGCCTGGGTGGTGTTGGTCGCAGAGGAAAGGGCCCTGCAGAGGTGTCCGTTAGGCGCAGCCTGCGTTCTTCTGTCAGAGGTGGCGTGGGTGGAGCCAGTCGTGCATCTCCATCTGGCCTGGATCTAGGGGCGGTCCGGATGAGGTCATCAGGTTGTGAGCTCCAGCCTATGGGAGGTAGCCGTGCCCTTCAAGTACATTGGAGCCTGGCTTGCAGGCCGCCAGATATAGTTTTGGTTCCCCAGTGATAGTGTGTTTAGTTTCGTGTCTGACCTTGCCTGGATTTCTGACTCTGCCTCTGCCTATTGATTTTGTACCTCAGCTGCCCTCTTGGTTTTTGCCCTTGACCTTTGCCTGGATTTTTGACTCTGCTACTGCCTGACGATTTTGTACCTTCGCTGCCCTCTCGGTTTTGACTCGGACTTCTGACTTCGTTTTTCGGGTCTTGATTTTCCCCTGGCGACCTCCCCGGCTCTGTTGCTCATATAGGCAGCTACCCCCTGGGCTCCGCTATAATTCCAGATCCCTGTATAGGGGTTAAGGGTCTCGGGGTTTCTCGGGGTGCTGCCTACCAGCAGCTCGGCCTCACGGTGGATGGTCGTCACAAAGCCATTATTGTGGTCATACCGAAGGCAGATAGAGATGCTAAGCTAGTAGAATCGTATAGACCTATTTCTCTGCTTACCACAGATGTCAAGATATTGGCTAGAATACTGCCTAATGGGTGTGATACAGAAGATCATTCACCCTAATCAATCCGGCTTTATGCCTCAAAAATCAACTGCGTTAAACTTAAGACGACTTTTTCTGAATATGCAACTTCCAGTAGATAATAGTGGCCAGCGAGTGGTTTCCTCATTGGATGCTCGGAAAGCATTCATCAGTGTTGAATGGAAGTAACTGTGGAAAGTATTGGAATATATGGGCTTTGGACCAAAATTTAGGGCATGAGTAACGTTGCTTTACTCCTCTAAGATGGCCCGAGTTAAAGTTAATGGTGGAATGTCTGATGAATTTGCATTGCACAGGGGTACTAGACAAGGTTGTCTGTTGCCTCCTCTACTGTTTGCATTAATAATCGAACCGCTAGCGGCTCGGATTAGGGCCTCTGGTGGGGTGAAGGGATTCCAATTTGAGACCATTGAAGAGAAAATTGTGCTGTATGCTGATGATATCCTCTTGTTTCTGGAAAACCCTGGGGAGTCGCTGGCAAATGCTATGGAAATAGTAAAAAACTTTGGAGGACTGTCCGACCTGACTATAAATTGGGATAAGTCTACTATAATGGCAGTGGACGCTGACTTAGATCCTATTTTGATTGCTGAAGGTGGGAGGCAACTTCGGAAAGTCACTCAGTATAAATAGCTTGGTATTCAGGTGGCACTCCCCCTTTCTAAATATGTTGAGCTTAATCTTAACCCACTTTTGGAAAGGTTTAAAGAGAAGATCAGAGTGTGGTGTAAGCTGCATCTATCTTTTATGGGTAGAACCAACCTTATTAAGATGATTCTCATGCCGCAGCTGCTGTATGTACTACACAACGCCCCGTTTTGGCTGCCTAAAAAGAGGTTTTGTGGGATTGGGACTCTCTTTGGTGAATTGGTTTAGGGTAAAAAACAGGGGAGAATAAGGCTGAAACCCTACAGAGATCAAAAGATGAGGGAGGTTTAGCACTTCCTAACCCCTGGGTATATTTTATTGCAGTGCAATGTCAACATCTGAGAGGATGGGGCGATATGGAAGGTGTCGGGTCGGCGCACATCATCCTGAAGTTTGTGACAGGTTGGAGGTCTTGTTTCAGGGATTGGAGGCAGGTTGCTTCAGGAATTTAGGACAGAGATACCCTACACTAGGACTGATCCACAAGCGTTGGCTCAGGGTTAAGTCAATCAGAGGGATTCAACACTTCACAAGATATTCTCCAATCTGGCGCAATGAAGATCTTATTGAGTTTGGGAAAATGGGAGATTTTGCTAATTGGACTGGTAAAGGAGTACTGTGTCTATTGCAGTTATTGGGTCGTGATGGTTTGAAAACCTTTGAAGTGCTGAGAGAGGAATATGAACTATCAGAGTCTTAAGATTCCAATATACACAAATACAACATGCATACAAAGCCCAAAATAGGCAGACTGGGGTGGTGGTTCAAAGTGACATACTGTTGAATAATATTAAAACACGGGGAGACACTAAGGGTGTTATTTCAAATATGTACCAGGACCTGATGCAGACCTTTTTATTTCAACATTCAATCAAAGCTAGATAGAGATGTAGGAGGAAATACCGGAATCTCAGATGACAGATGGGAATCAATTCTAGAGTATGTGCCTCTGCTGTCTTTGAGTGAACCAGGGAGACTGTCGCATCTGTATGTTATTCATAGAGCATATAGAACTCCCAATGTGCTGCAGAGAGCTGGCCTGCATGCAGACTCGGAGTGCCCAAGGTGTAGAACGGAGGACGTGGGTTTATTACATATGCTTTGGCTTGCCCTAGACTGTTCGCCTTTTTGGACTACAGTATTGAATAAAATAGAGGGAATATATAATTGTATGATCACTAGAGACCCATTAAAATGAATTCTGGGAATATGTGGAAGAACTAAAGACCTGTAATGTGTGATAAACGGCAATTGCTAGACTACTGTTCGTAGCCCGTGGACTAATTGCAAAACATTGGATAGATACAGAAGCCCCGCCAAGGAACGAATTCTTATCACGGTGATTCATACTATAAATCTGGAAAAAATAATATATCATAGACGGAAACAGGAGAAAGCCTTTAAGAGTCAATGGTCGCCCTGGCTGAATGCGAGTTAAATTTAGATTGTTGGGGGTTGGGAGGGGTTAAACTAATTGTAAAACTGACGAAGTGATGTTTTTTTTTCTGTACATTGTAATTTGCTAAATAAAAATTTTATTCGGTTTAAAAAATATACAGTTGTGGCCAAAAGTATTGACACCCCTGCAATTCTGCCAGATAATACTCAGTTCCTTCCTGAAAATGATTGCAATCACAAATTATTTGGTATTATTATCTTGATTTAATTTGTCTTCAATGAAAAAAACACAAAAGAGAATGAAGTAACAAGCAAAACATTGATCATTTCACACAAAACTCCAAAAATGGGCCAGACAAAACTATTGGCACCCTCACCCTAATACTTGGTTGCACAACCTTTAGCCAAAATAACTGCGATCAACCGCTTCCGGTAACCATCAATGAGTTTCTTACAATGCTCTGCTGGAATTTTAGACCATTCTTCTTTGGCAAACTGCTCCAGGTCCCTGATATTTGAAGGGTGCCTTCTCCAAACTGCCATTTTTAGATCTCTGCACAGGTGTTCTATGGGATTCAAGTCTGGACTCATTGCTGGCCACCTAGAAGTCTCCAGTGCTTTCCCCTCAAACCATTTTCTAGTGCTTTTTGAAGTGTGTTTTGGGTCATTGTCCTGCTGGAAGACCCATGACCTCTGAGGGAGACCCAGCTTTCTCACACTGGGCCCTACATTATGCTGAAAATTTGTTGGTAGTCTTCAGACTTCATAATGCCATGCACACAGTCAAGCAGTCCAGTGCCAGAGGCAGCAAAGCAACCCCAAAACATCAGGGAACCTCCGCCATGTTTGACTGTAGGGACCGTGTTCTTTTCTTTGAATGCCTCTTTTTTTTCTCCTGTAAACTCTATGTTGATGCCTTTGCCCAAAAAGCTTTACTTTTTCTCATCTGACCAGAGAACATTCTTCCAAAACGTTTTAGGCTTTCTCAAGTAGGTTTTGGCAAACTCCAGCCTGGCTTTTTTATGTCAGGGGTAAGAACTGGGGTCTTCCTGGGTATCCTACCATACAGTCACTTTTCATTCAGACGCCGACGGATAGTACGGTTGACACTGTTGTACCCTCGGACTGCAGGGCAACTTGAACTTGATTGGATGTTAGTCGAGGTTCTTTATCCACCATCCGCACAATCTTGCGTTGAAATCTCTCGTCAATTTTTCTTTTCCGTCCACATCTAGGGAGTTTTGCCACAGTGCCATGGGCTTTAAACTTCTTGATGACACTGCGCACAGTAGACACAGGAACATTCAGGTCTTTGGAGATGGACTTGTAGCCTTGAGATTGCTCATGCTTCCTCACAATTTGGTTTCTCAAGTCCTCAGACAGTTCTTTGGTCTTCTTTCTTTTCTCCATGCTCAATGTGGTACACACAAGGACACACGACAGAGGTTGAGTCAACTTTAATCCATGTCAACTGGCTGCAAGTGTGATTTAGTTATTGCCAACACCTGTTAGTTGCCACAGGTAAGTTACAGGTGCTGTTAATTACACAAATTAGAGAAGCATCACATGATTTTTCTAACAGTGCTAATACTTTTGTCCACCCCTTTTTTATGTTTGGTGTGGAATTATATCCAATTTGGCTTTAGGACAATTCTTTTTGTGTTTTTTTATTGAAGACAAATTAAATGAAGATAATAATACCAAAGAATTTGTAATTGCAATCATTTTCAGGAAGAAACTGAGCATTATCTGACAGAATTGCAGGGGTGTCAATACTTTTGGCCACAACTGTATATATATCTGGTGCATTGGAAGTGGTATGGACCCGAAGAACGGTCCTGGATTCCGGCTCATTCTGTAAGGGGTTTGCTTACAGAACAACCAAATATGTCTTGGTATCATGTCAAAGTGCACTAAGAGTGATACCAAAATTTAGATAAGAAGAAATAAAAACAACGTTAAATCTTCATGGGTACGAACAAATAGACAAAAAAAGAGATTAACCTACATATAACCAACAGGAAAATTATTTTACACTAGATGGTGGCCCTATTCTAACGCATCGGGTATTCTAGAATATGTGGGTGTGCCGCAGTGCGGGTGTACGGCAGTGCGGGTGTACGGCGGTGCGGTTGCGCAACTGTGCAGCGGTGGCCCCCTCAGTTCTCACCCGCTCCAGGCTTCTGTCCAGCCGCCTCTCACCCTAGCATGTCTTCTTCTTCTTCTTCTTCCTTCAGCATAGACATCAACAATTCCAAGGCCTCAGGGGGCGGAGTTAACAGGGGGCGTCATAGTAGGCGTGTCCAAGCGCATAGCCCTGATGTGGTGGGTGTGCCCTACGGCCATTATTACGCCCCCTTTGGTAGCTCCACCCCCACGGCCTTTGAATTTCTGGACTCTATGCCACGAAAAGAAGAAGAATGGCGGGGTGAGGGCGGGCAGATGGAGCATGGAGCGGCAGCCGGGAGGGAGCGTGGAGCGGGTGAGCAGCGGGCAGGAGACCGAGCAGAGGGGGACTGGGACACCAGGCGGAATGTGCCTGTTTCGCTGTAATGGAAATCCCGCGTCGCTGATTGGTTGCGGCCAGCCAGCCGCGAACAATCAGCGACGCAGGGTTTTTGGTGTGAGGTGAGTGCAAGGTGAGTGTGATGTGAGTGCAGGGCAGAGTGTGATGTGAGTGCAGGGCACAGGTGACGTGAGTGCAGGGCGGAGTGTGACGTGAGTGCAGGGCAGAGTGTGACGTGAGTGCAGGGCAGAGTGTGACGTGAGTGCAGGGCAGAGTGTGAGTGAGTGCAGGGCACAGAGTGACGTGAGTGCACGGCAGAGAGTGACGTGAGTGCAGGGCAGAGCGTGACGTGAGTGCAGGGCAGAGCGTGACGTGAGTGCAGGGCAGGGCGTGACGTGAGTGCAGGGCAGAGTGTGACGTGAGTGTAGGGCAGAGTGTGACGTGATGCAGGGCAGAGTGTGACCTGAGGGCAGGGCAGAGTGTGATGTGAGTGCAGGACAGAGTGTGATGTGAGTGCAGGGCAGACTGTGACGTGAGTGCAGGGACATGAGTGTGAGTGAGTGAGGGCTAGTGTGACGTGGTGCAGGGTGTAGTGTGACCTGGGGCCCGGGCAGAGTGTGATGGATGCAGGACAGAGTGTGATGTGAGTGCAGGGCAGAGTGTGACGTGAGTGCAGGGTGAGTGTGAGTAGTGGGTGAGTGTGAATGTAGGGTGTGTGGGTGTAAGTGGTCTGCAGTACCTGGCTCCTGGTTCTGTGTGTGTTTAGCTTAAGGATCTCTGGTGATGTCACAGCCATGTGATCTTGCTCCGGCCATGATTGTGACATCATTAGAGGTCCTGTAAGTATAGAGCCCCGTCACACATAACGACGCACCTGCGATACCGATACGACCTGGCCGGGATCGCTGGTGCGTCGTTTTCACATCGCTGTTCATTTCAAATAGCGGGACGGGAAAGCCGACAGTAAAGTTCGGCTTTCCTGTCCACTATGTGAGTGTAGCGCTGTCATCTCTGTCACGGCAATCCCTGTTTTTTGTAAAAAACATATTTGCCGGTATGCATTTCAGATTAATCTCCCCTATGCACAGGGGTGCAGCAAGGCTCTATGCCGCCTGAGCCTAGGGAAGACCGGGGGATGGGGTTGCTGTCGGCAGCCGCGGTTGAGGAGCGGGGAGGGGGGTGGTGTCGGTAGCCGCCGCTAGTTGTTTTACCTTATGCAGCCGGCGCACGTCACACAGGGAGCCGGCTGCATGGTGCAGGTGCTGCCCCCTTCTGCTCTGCGGCTCCCCCTGCCTCCTGAGCCTAAAGGCTCATATTGACCATTGGACAGTGCAGCCCGCCTATGCATGGCACACTCCCCTATGCATGGAACACCTATGCATGCACACTCCCTATGCATGGCACACGGCCATTATGCGTGGCACACGTCCCCTATGCGTGGCACACGTCCCCTATGCATGGCACACATCCCCTATGCAAGGCACATGTCCATTATGTGTGGCAACGTCCCCTATGCATGGCACACGTCTCCTATGCTTGGCACACTTCCCCTATGCGTGGCACACATCTCCTATGCGTGGCACACGTCCCCTATGCTTGGCACACTCCCCTATGCATGGCACACGTCCCCTATGCGTGGCACACATCCCCTATGCGTGGCACACATATCCTATGCGTGGCACACGTCTCCTATGCGTGGCACACGTCCCCAATGCGTGGCACACGTCCCCTATGCATGACCCACGTCCCCTATGCATGGCCCACGTCCATTATGCATGGCACACGTCTCCTATGCATGGCACACATCCCCTATGCGTGGCACACGTCCCCTATGCATGGCCCACAGCACCGTCCCCTATGCTTGGCACAGTTCCCTATGCTTGGCACATGTCCCCTTTGCTTGTGCACACATCTCCTATGCATGGCACACGTCTCCTATGCGTGGCACACATCCCCTATGCGTGGCACACATCCCCTATGCATGGCCCACGTCCATTATGCATGGCACACGTCTCCTATGCATGGCACACGTCCATTATGCGTGGCACATGTCCCTTATGCATGGCACACATCCCCTATGCTGGCACAAGTCCCTTATGCATGGCACACGTCCCCTATGCATGGCACACGTCCCCTATGCATGGCACACATCCATTATGCATGGCACACGTCCCCTATGCATGGCACACGTCCCCTATGATGGCACATGTTCCATTCCATTATGCGTGGCACACTGTCCCCTATGTGTGGCACACGTCCCCTATGCGTGGCACACATCCCTTATGCATGGCATATGCCCCCCTGTATTAGATATGGCCCCCATGCTGCTGCCATAGGAAAAAATAAACTCTATTCTCACCTCTTCCCGCGCTGTTCTCCCGTTCTGACTGCTGCTGTGATCGGGTAGAGATGATGCTGCTGCGCTCCTCCACTTCCTGCTTCTCGGTGCCGTCATGTGTTCGGCAGAGAGTGACATCATCTCTGTGTGCGATCACAGCAGCAGCCTGGAGACCGGAGAGACACCAGAGATCAGCGCAGGAGGAGGAGCCAGGAGGTAAGTATAGATTTTATTATTTTACTATGGCAGCAGCATGGGGGGCATGTGCCATCAAAGGGGGGGCGCAGGACCATATAATATGCGCCGCTCCCCCAGCCCATCACCGTGGTGCCGGAGGCGGGCACCAATGAGTGGCCTCTGTCTGGTGCGCGATTTCTGTGACCGACAGACACCTTAGACAATTATATAGTAGATAAACTGTCCCTGAGATGTCCACTGCCTAGCAATGGAAGATTTTCACCATAGGTTAGGGTGCCCCCAACACAACATCGGCTGGCCCTATGAATTGCGCTAGCGTGTAGTTAGTTCATGTAATGAATGTATCACTTCTGGTCTAATTCACTTAACTTGATTATGTGACCCAGGAAGTTGCTGGAAGTTGGTTATTCGGTGAGCTCCAAAAGTGGATAAAAGTTTCTCCGTATGTTTTAAGGTGAATCTCCTTTTTTTGTCTATTTGTTCATCCCGTGAAGATTTTAACATTTGTACAATAAAGGTTGTTATTTCTTCTTATCTAAGTTGTGGTATCACTCTGTAACTCATTCTGTAAGAGCTGATCAGTTGGTCCAGGCCTTTCATCGGAGGATTCCTGGGAAACCTGTGGGTCCATTGGCCCCCCTTAAAGAAGGGGTACGTCACGAATCTCCACTCTGCCCATGTCTGTTACTATTGTTGTGGAAGCTGTTAAATCTGCGCTGGCTCTGTGCTGCAATCACCTGTCTTCACTTCCCTTAATTAGGCATCTATTTAAGCATGCTAGCTCCTCCATTAAGGGTCAATTGTAATGTGATGCAAGTCACTACATTAATGCCTTATCTCAGAGGTGATGAAACAGACTGCAGTAACGGAAAGTAAGCATAGTAATAATACTACTTACTGAAGTAAAGGGAGGTCAAACGATCAGTTCAGGTCCAGGAAATGGAGCAGTAACAGCAAGGGGTAGTCAGGGACAAAGTTCAATTCTAGCCGGAGTCAGGAAAACCAGAGGGACGAGACAGAATACAGGGAGAAGGCAAAAGAGTAGTCAGGTCACAGGCAAATGCTCAAAGTCCAGGTAAAGGAATAAAGTCAGGATGGGTCAGCATAGAGCACAGAGGGATTAGACCTACACTTGCTACACCAGCATTGCAAATTTTTATACCTGTCAGTGAGACACTGACACAAGCATCTTAGACCATACTCTTGCCATGGAGGCTTTCCCCGTGTGACCCGGAGGTCGCCATGTCAACTTAGGTTGCTAAGACAGCCAGCTGTCAGGCCCCCATGATCACATTGTGGGAATTGTGATCAGTTGGGAGCAGAGTGCACTTCTCTCCCACCTACTAAATCTAACAGTTCTGATCAAAAGTTTACTATACCTTGGCAGATTTTTTTTCTTTCTTGGCCTTTTTCCAGAGAATATGAAAGATAACAAAAAACCTTTTTCCACTCATGGTTAGTGGTTGGGTGAAGCCATTTATTTTCTTTTTACATCATAATGACAACCAAAAACATCTAAATGACCCTGATCAACAGTTCACATACCACAGTTCTTAACACTGTGTATTGCCCCCTCTAACATCAACGACAGCTGAAAGTCTTTTGTGGTAGTTGTGGATGAGGCTCTTTATTTTCTCAGATGGTAAAGCTGCCCATTCTTCTTGGCAAAAAGCCTCCAGTTCCTGTAAACTCCTGAGCCTTCTTGCATGAACTGTGAGCTTGAGTTCTCCCCAGAGTGGCTCAATATTGAGGTCAGGAGACTGAGATGGCTACTCCAGAATCTTCATTTTGTTCTAATGTAGCCAATGACAGGTTAACTTGGATATGTGTTTTGGATAGTTCTCATGTTGGAACGTCCAAGTAAGTCTCACGCGCAGCTTCAGGGCTGATGAGTGCAAATTTGGTTCCAGTATTTGCTGATGATGTGCTGCATTCGTCTTTCCTTCAACTATGACCAAGTTTCCTGTGCCTTTGTAGCTCACATATCCCCACATCATCAGCGATCCACCTCTGTGCTTTACACAAGGAATGGTGTTCCTTTCATCATTGACCTTGTTGACACCTCTCCAAATGTAACGTTTATGGTTGTGGCCAAAAAGTTCGATTTTGGTTTCATCATTCCAAATTGCCTTGTTCCAGAAGTTTGGAGACTTGTCTCTGTGCTGTTTGATGTATTGTAGGCTAAATACTTTGTGGCATTTGCGCAGTATTGTTGTGTATGAAGAAAGCGGCACTCGGCTGGATAGGTGCAGTTGCGGCTTTATTGATTTAAAAATCCATGAGGTAGACAGACAGGGAGGGGAGGTTGCCACTTTCTTCATACACAACGTGGCTCTTCGGTAACAGCTGTGCACCCGCTGGATCAGGATGCAATTTCCCAAAGCCGTGCTCCACACTACCGCTGGTCAGTGCAAAGTGTCTTCTTTTATTTGCGCAGTAATGGCTTTCTTCTGGCCACTCGACCATGCAGCCTATATTTTGACAAGTTCCTCCTTTTTCTGCATCTTAAAACTGCCACACCACTAGGTTTCAGTGAGTCCTGTATTTCAGCTGTTATTTGTGGGTTTTTCTATGCATCCCGAACAATTTTCCAGGCAGTTATGTCAGAAACTTTTGTTGGTCAACCTGATTACGGTTTGACTTTTACAGAGCCCCTGATTTTCCATCTGTTAATCACAGTTTGAACACTGCTGACTGGTATTATCAATTCCTTGAATATATTTTTGTATCCCTTTCCTATTTATTTTATTTAAATCAGATAGATTATTATTAAAGAAATATGCATACAATAGAAGATCAGAACAGTAGCACACAATATACTATCTTTTCAAGTTCCCTTTTCTCCTTCCCCCCACTCCCTCCTTACCCAGACAGCATATCTATTCACAAAGTACAGTACCCCACATTACATATATATATAAGTGATCTTTTGTGCTGAAAATGAAAGCTTCCAGTAAGTGTAAAATTCAAAAAAATAATACAGAAGTTACAAGGAACTCAAATTAGACTCAGAGGTTCACCAGGTCTGTATTAGCCAAAATGTATATGTCAATCCATCACCCAGCTTAGCCACACTGTAGCCAGGGTCTCCAGAGCTTCTCACACATTTTAGAATTCCCTCTTCTATCATATATTCCTTTCTCCGGTTGAATAATATAATCAGTAGTATCATAAAGAAAAAATAGCCGCACTCACCAAAGCAGGGTTTTTCAATCTTTATTTTCCGTATCAATCATGGCGATGCAGCAGCATAGCAGGGAGGGGGAGCAGGGGGGTGGACGACGGTTCACCGTTTCGCGGCCGTCTGCCGCTTCTACGGGTCCTCCAGAGGACCCGTAGAAGCGGCAGACGGCCGCGAAACGGTGAACCGTCGTCCACCCCCTGCTCCCCCTCCCTGCTATGCTGCTGCATCGCCATGATTGATACGGAAAATAAAGATTGAAAAACCCTGCTTTGGTGAGTGCGGCTATTTTTTCTTTATGATACTACGTATTGTGGATCTTTTTGCATGCCAGCACCGCCAGGCGACCTGCAGCCATTTATCACGAGAGTGACATTAGCCTTGTACACAATTGTTAGTGCCCGGTTTCTTCTAGTTTCTATGAATAATATAATCTACCAGCCTAATATAGTCTCCCCTGGACGGCGGTTCTTCCCTAGTCCAGTTCCTGGCAATTAACTTTCTCGCCACATAGAGTAGTCTAGCAATAGAAATTTTAATGGTATTTTCCACCCCAATTTCCTCGACAAACCCCAATAGACATATAAATGGTTCCCTGGAAAGGACACACCCATATGCCCCTCAATCCTGTTGATAACAATAGTCCAGAAGGAAAACAACCTACGACAAGGCCACATCATATGGAAAATTCCTGCAACATTTCCCTTACATCTTGGACACTCAGAGCTATTTTTCAGCTCCATTTTAAACATCAACAGAGGAGATCTATATACCTGATGAATCGCATATAGATGAGACAGTCTGGCTGGCTCACTCATAGAAAGCTTAGAGTACGTGCTCCAAGATACTTTCCTACACCAGGGAGAAGAGCCAGAGTAAAGTCCATCTCCAGTGCATTTTAAAGTAATTAGCAGAAAACTTCAAAGATAATGACAAAGTGGATTTCTGTTAAGGTAAGAATTTAAACGGTATTACATAGCCATTACAGCCATTTACATAAGATTTCAATTTCATACTGACATATCCTCTTTAAAGCACCACTTCAGTGGGGGGGTTTTCAGTGCTGGAGTGGTGCTTTATATCTAAGAGCCCTGCCCTTTGTCAAATACTCACTTTCCGGCAGCTTCAACTCATACTGATGCAGCTCCGGTCAAGGGGCGCCATCTTGTGCTCATAACATCTTCAGAAGTTACATCACAAGCTCTCAATGCAACGCTTTGAGAGACAGAACAAGGCTCTCATAGAGTTGCATGGATGTGTGACCTCCGGCGCGCTGACAGCATATCAGTGGAGACTGACTGGAGCACCTCTGGAAACAGGAGAAGACAGTAGTAAATCAGTATAACACTGGGGGCAGGGTACTTACATTTAAACCACCACTCCAGCCCTGAAATAAAAAAAATTCTGGAGTGTTGCTTTAACGCCTTAACAACAGCCTTACGTCTCTAGACGTCAGGCTGTCGTTACCCGGTGTTTGAAGTGAGCTCCAGCGTGGAGCTCACTTCAAACCTCCGACATCTCAGCTGATCTCACTAGCTGAGATGTGGGAGTAACAGCTCCGATCGGTCCCGCCATCCGATCGGTGCTGTTAACCCCTTAGATCCCGCCCTCAATCTCTCTCTGAGACCGGGATCTAAGGGAGCCGGAGCGGGCAGCGCGCACTTACCGGGCTCCAGGGGAGATCTCGCGATAGTATCGCAAGATCTCCCGTGCTGACGTGACATGCCGGGGTCCTGGCTTGACCCCGGAGCCTGTCACGGGCACTTCCGGGTTGTGGTTGGCAGAGGCTGCCAACCACAACAGGTCCGCGATTCTGACAGATACAGTGGAGCTACAGCTCCTCTGTACGTGTCAGAAGCGATCGGACTGTGCAGCTGCATGCCTCTCTATGGGGCAGTGTAAAAGTAAGAATCAATAAGCAAATAAAGTTTTTACAAAGTTGAAAAAAAAAAAAAAAACATAAAAGTTCAAATCACCCCCCTTTTCTCCCATCCACAATAAAAGTATTAAAAAAAAAAATAAATACACATATTTGGCATCGCCGCGTTCAGAATCGCCCGATCTATCAATATAAAGAATCAAATATTGAGATCCGTAAACTGCGTAGAGCAAAAAATGGTTCAAACGCCAAAATTACGTTTTTTTGGTCACTGCAACAATGCTAAAAAATGCAATAACGGGCGATCAAAACAGCGTATCCACCCAAGTATGGTATCATTAAAAACGTCAGCTCGAGACGCAAAAAATAAGCTGTCACCCAGCCCCAGATCCCGAAAAATGAGGACGCTACGGGGCGCAGAACATGGCGCAAAAAGTGCAAGTTTTTTTTTTTTTCATGCTTTTGAATTTTTTTCCACCACCTAGATAGCAATAAAGGTATACATGTTTGGTATCTACAAACTCGTACTGACCCGAGGCATCACACGGTCACGTCGGTTTTACCATATAGTGAACACGGCGACTACAAAACCCAAAAAACAAACGTCTTATTGCACTTTTTTTGCAATTTCACTGCATTTAGAATTTTTTTGCAATTTCCCTGTACACTATATGGTAAAACAAATTATTGCATCTGAAAGTACAACTCGTCCCACAAAAAACAAGCTGTCATATGTCTGTGTCGACAGAAAAATAAAAAAGTTATGGCTCTTGGAAGCCGAGGAGCGAAAAAATGAAAATCAAAAATGACAAATTTCTTCGTCACTAAGGGGTTAAGGATGTGCGGCAAATAAAAAAACAAAACAGCAATTCTGGCCTGTAAACAGCTCTTGCCATTTAAACCATTCTCAATTACATGATTTTTTTTGCACTTTTTTATCTTTTCTTTTTATAAGAGCCATAACTTTTTTACACGGCCCATATGAGTGTTTGGTTTTTGTGAGTTGATTTTAGCTTTAAATGACAGCATTTTACTATATAATGTACTGAGAAAGAGTAAAAATTCCAAGTGATGTCAAAAATGCAACTCTGTTTTATGGCTTTGATTTCACATAGCTTTTCTTTTTGCAATAAAAATGACCTGGAAGTATAATTCTTCGGTTCAACGTGATTACAGAGATGCTGAACTTGTATAGGATTTTTTGTTTCACCTCTTCGTGTTTAATAAACAATCTGTACTTTGAAAAAGTTAACCTCTTCGCCCCTGGGCACTTTTTTGTTTTTGGCCTCTTGTTTCTCCCTTCTCTTCTTCCAAGGGTCATAACTTTTTTATTTCTCTGTCAATATAGACATATGAGTTGTACTTTTGAATTACCGTATATACACATGTATAAGCCGAGTTTTTCAGCCCAAAAATTGGGCTGAAAAGTCCCCCCTCGGCTTATACACGGGTCAATACGGTAATATATGTGTTTCACTTTGGTGGAGGCTATGTCCGGGTGCTGGGGAGGCTGGAGCAGGCGGGGGGAGGCTGGTGACTGAGCGGCCCGTCACGTGGGGCCGCTCATTAGATATGCACGGCTCCCCCCGCCCATCACAGCGGCAGGGGAGCCGTGCATACAGCCCCCATAGGTATATAGCAGGCCCCCATAGGTATATAGCAGGCCCCATAGGTATATAGCAGGCCCCCATAGGTATATAGCAGGCCCCCAGAGGTATACAGCAAGCCCCATAGGTATACAGCAGGCCCCCAGTGACACTCCGTTCCCCACACTGTGCAGAGCCCCCCCCCCCCCCCCCCGCTGAATTATCTTACCACCCAGCGTCTTCATCACCGCCGGTCCTGCAGTCATCATCGCGCGTTCCGGTCTCACGTGACCCGGCGCGATGACGTCATCCCACTGTGACCGCCGGGTCACATGAGACCGGGAACGCAGCGCGCGAGGACGGACTTCAGGACCTCCGGTGATGATGACGCTGGATGGTAAGTTAATTCAGCGGGGGGCTCTGCACAGTGTGGGGAACGAGTGCCACTGGGGCCTGCTGTATACCTATGGGGGCCTGCTATATACCTCTGGGGGCCTGCTATATACCTCTGGGGGCCTGCTATATACCTCTGGGGGCCTGCTGTATATACCTATGGGGGCTTGCTGTATATACCTATGGGGGCTTGCTGTATATACCTATGGGGGCTTGCTGTATACACCTCTGGGGGCCTGCTGTATACACCTCTGGGGGCCTGCTGTATACACCTCTGGGGGCCTGCTGTATACACCCCTAGGGGCCTGCTGTATACCTGGGGCCTGCTGTATATACCCCTGGGGGCCTGCTGTATATACCCTGGGGGCCTGCTGTATATACCCCTGGGGGCCTGCTGTATATACCCCTGGGGGCCTGCTGGGGTATATTACCCCTGGGGGCCTGCTGTATATACCCTGGGGCCTGCTGTATATACCTCTGGGGGCCTGCTGTATATACCTCTGGGGGCCTGCTGTATATACCTCTAGGGGCTGTATACACGGGAGGTCCTGTATACCACACTGCTGCGGGCTGTATACCTGTGCTGGGTCCACCCTCGGCGTATACGTGAGTCAATAAGTTTTCCCAGTTTTTGGGGGCAAAAGTAGGGGGTCGGCTTATACACGGGTCGGCTTATACACGATATATACGGTACATCATTTATTTTACCATATATTGTAATGGAAAACAGGAAACATAAATTCCAAGTGTGGTGAAATTGCAAAAAAAAGTGCAATTAGACAATAGTTTTTCGCGTTTTCTTTTCACCATGTTTACTAAAAATCGCAAAACTGGCAAGTTGGTTTGATGCCTCGGGGCGGTACGAGTTTGTAGATATCAAAGATGTATAGCTTTTACTTTTATCTAAGTGCTGAAAAAAAATCTGAAGTTTCTAAACAAAAAAAATTGCACTTTTGGAGCCATTTTCCACAACCCATGGTGTTCTCATTTTTTGGGATCTGGGGCTGTGTGATGGCTTATTTTATACGTCTTGAGCTGATGCTTCTAATTATACCATTTTTGAGATAATGCACTGTTTTGATCTCCCGTTATAGCATTTTATTGCAATGCTGCATCGACCATAAAAAACGTAATTTTGGCATTTGGACTTTTTTTCCATTCCACAATTTACAGATCTGATTAATTGATTTTATATTTTGACAGATTGGGCTATTTTATTACCAAATATGTGTACTATTTTTTTAATAGTTTTATTTAAAATGGGGCAAAAGGGGGTGATTGGAACGTTTACATTTTTTTTTTTTTTTATTACTTTTTCTTTATTTTACACTGCACCTTAGGGAGCTTCAGCTGTGCACTGTGTGATCATTTGTGTTGTGCAGAGATATGCTTCAGCATCCCTTTGCACAGCACAAATGATTGCATTCTACCAGTGACGCCCCTCAGGCATCGCTGGTAGGAAGTGACACAGGTCAACATCCAGGATCATCAGCTGACTCCGAACTGCCATACAATGCATGGAGGCCCTGTGGCTTAATGCCGGAGGAGAACAGCGCAATCCCCGCCACGGTGGTTTGGATCGTGCTGTCAGTGATTGAGAGCAAGAGCTAAAGGTTTAACTGTGCAAATCGGATTGCTGATCAGACACTTGACGTGTGGGAGATGATGTGAGCTGAGCACCTGGGCTCCCATCAAAGAGAGGGACACGCCCAAGGACGTATGTATACATCCTTGGTCGTGAAGTGGTTAATATTATACTTTCCCTGGAAAATGCTAAATATGTTTATTTTTAAATTAATGTAAAAAGTAGAAACACTCAGCCTTGGATGATGGAGGCATGGTTGGACGGTTGGCAGTCCACTAGCACCATATGAGCTTGGTAATGCTGCTGACAGATTGACAGTGTCCATCTGACTGGAAAAGTAGCAATGATTTGAGCTAGCTTTGGTCACTGCTAGTAGAGACAGGTGTCGGCTGTATAATGCAGCAGGTACCCAGTGTAAGGAGTGGGCTCAGCTCCTATGCTAACTCCCTACACTTGCACCTGATGTGCAACATAAAAGTATGTCCTTTTACAGGAAGAGGTATAAGTATAGCTGTATGGTGAGCTGTAGGTTTCAGATACAGGTCCCCCTCAATGTAGAAATCTGCTTTATTAGCTTCATTAGAACCATACAAGGTTAAATAAAAAATGTTTTGCTATTTGTGTATAGTAAAAGACCTTTCAACCCAGCAAAACGGGGACCAACTCAGATGACTAGTCTCTTGGCTCATGTTTTTATACAATGATTGAGATGCACATGCGTGAAAGACCTTGCAACATGGAATTCAGTGTGTTTAGATCACAGATCTGTGACAAGTATTAGGTTTGTACATGTTTATCACATCTCACTGAAAAAAAAAAAAAGAAATTATTTAATTGCTTAGAAACATGTGGAGGCCTAACAAAACTGAAGAATTTATACTTACAGAAAAGTAGAGTTTTTTCTGTTTTTTTCATTATGCAATGGATTCATTTGAAACAATAAACAGCCCCCCTTAACAATTTTCTTAGGCCCTCTATCTTCAAGCAAGCATACACTGCTTTAATTTTTGGTTTCTATTTTTTATGTACCTGGTATGGGATCAGACTAAAATAATCCACAATATAATCACACGGGATGTAAATGACTGCACATTTTATTTTTCAAGGACGAGACAATACTTATCGAGAGTCAAGGCCATATTCTGTCTTTTCTCAGGGTGGCTGCAGTTGGAGTATAAAGTAATTTATTATGACCTGAATCATTGCCAAATGTAATTCAAGGATAATGTCAAATCACAGGAGACATATTCTAAGGAACTGCAAGAACTAATTATCATAAAATAATACAAACTTTATTGTCTAAGTTAAACTGAGATACTTTATTAGTGTTCCCGGAAAAAAGGCAAAAGGAAAAAATTCAGACTCCTGTACAAAGCCAATCTGGGGCAATTATTGGCTTTAGACTGTGACAACTAAGCCTGGGACAAATAATGATCTTATTCTCAGTGGGATACGTTATCTGAAGAAGGGAGAGCCTCTGCAGAGCTGCATAGAAAATGAGCCAACCTGAGTTTTAATGTACGGTAATACTCTGCACACAGAAATTGTTCTAAACAAGGATGATTAAAAATATAGCCAGATTACCAAGAATATACATCCAATTCTGTGTCTTGCTACATTAGGTACATTTATCTTCCCTTAGAAATGGATTTTCTGCAAACTATGCAGTATAAAAAATTAAGTATAAAAGTAGACAATATAGTAATGGTGACACAATGCACTCCTCGCAACTTGCATTTTAGTTTTAAATGGCAACATTCATATCTAAGAACACAAGGTTATTCTTATTAATTGTGCTTTGTACAATCACTTACATAATAATGCTTGATAGCTAAAAACAGATTTGATCATGGGTTAAATATACTAATCCCTTCTAATACTCTCGCCAGGTAGCTGATGTTAGGGAAGTGCAATTTTAATTTACTGCTGTGTTACAAATGACCGGAGAACAAGTCATGCATACTAACATTCTGCATAATTATTGGCAATGTACCAGACAACAGTGTACAGAATTACTTTAACCGTTTACCTCGCAGTACACCAACATGGTCAATCCATTTAGTGCAATTATTTACATCAGATGTCAGAATATTATTGGTTTTGTTTTATTTCTATAGTAGTATAATGTTCTGTGGTTTACTGATATAGCACCACCATGATTATAAGTAATGGTAACAATTATGGTGGCACACAGCGGCCCAAGGACTGGACAAGATCAGTGTTTATTCCTATTCCGAAGAAGGGGGATGCTACTAATAGTGGAAATTATCAGACTATTGTGCTCATACCTCATGCTAGCAAAATCCTGCAGAAAATCCTACAAAGATGGCTACAGTCTTACTTTGACAAAGAGTTACCAGAGGAACACGCAGGATTCAAAAAAGGCAGAGGAACAAGGGATGTAACTGCTAACATGAGATTGATAATGGGAAAAAACAAAGAATACAACAATGAGCTCTATTTTTACTTCATCGACTACAGCAAAGCTTTAAATGTGTTAATCACCAGAAACTGTGGAGTACCATGAAGGATATGGCTGTACTAAACCATCTGATCAGCCTCATTAGGAACTTTTACATCGACTAAGAAGCAACAGTCCAAACGGATTACAATGACACAGCATGGTTCAAAGTAGAGCAAGGCGTCAGACAAGGATGTATCCTGTCACCATTTCTATTCGATGTATATGTAGAAGATAATTTCAGGAAGAATGGACTTGCCAAAAAAGAAAAAATCAAAATTGGTGGAAGAATCATCAACAATCTAAGATACAGATGATACAACCTTGTTAGCAACAAGAGTAGATAGAATGAAGGACTTAATACAGAGTGACAAGATTTTAACTACTTCCAGGTACGACAAGGTTGATATGGATGGCGACAAACTGGAAGTGGTAAAGGACTTCAACCAAAGACGTCACCTGAAGTCAATAGGAGAGTAGCTATGGTAAAATCAACAATGAAGTCACTGGACAAGGCCTTCAAATCAAGAAATATTTCATTGGCAACTAATTCATGGCTCGTACATAGTCTGGTCTTTTCTGTAGTAACATATGGAAGTGAAATATGGACAATAAAAAAGCAAGACAGAAGAAGAATCAATGCCTTCGAAATGTGGTGCTGCAGAAGGATGTTACAATACCATTGATACCATTGATGTTATCAATACCATAAACAAACAAATCCATTTTGTAACAAATCAAGCTATATGTGTCATTTGAATCAAGGATCACCAAGCTACCACTTGTCTACTTGGACACTTCATCATATGAAGAGAAAAATCAGTAAAGGCCATTATGGTAAGAAAAGAAGGTACAAGTCGAAGAGGAAGACCAGCAATGGCTTGATGCTGTCAAAATAATGGCGGACAACCCTGGTAGACCTATCTAGGTTCGCACAAGATCGATCTTCCTACAGAGCATTTATCCATCAATTCACTATGGCTCGAGATCGAGCTGAAGGCAGATAAATAAATAATGAATAAAAATGTTTAGAAGTAATGGTAACAAATATGGTGGCACACACTAGCCACTACAAGATATGCCTCTTCAAACTTCCAGAACCCTCACCTATTTGGAGAACAGGGTCTCCTGATTCCCCCTTTCACCAATTTCTGGCCCAGTAAGCTTCACAACATATAAAGGGAACCTGTCATGTCATTTTTTGTTTTTAAACTGCCCCCAATGTTATTTAGATCATGCACTGTACATTACTAACCTGGTTTTATTTAAAAAAAAATTCATGTATTTATCTATCATAAAAATGCACTTTAGATGTTTATATGTTTGTATTATGTACCTGAACAAACAGTCATAGGGTGGATACATCAGCTGGAATCCATCACATCAATCCACTTTTGTCATGCATTTTTTTTAAAACAAAGAGAGAAGGGAGCGCACATCGAGTCTTATCTATGATGATAATTCAATGCCCCCCGATTAGTGTGACTCACCTTTTTGGGTTGTGTGAGTCACAACAAACTGCAAGGGCCTTGTTATCCTGGTCGCTGCAAACACCTGGTAGGGAGAAATCCAGTTGTGTAGAAAAAAGCCCAGGTTTAGATTCCGTCGCAGACCACAAGCAGGAAGGGTATGTTTGATGTCCGTTTATTGAGCCAACGCGTTTCACAGCAGGACCTGCTTCTTCCTCAGGGCAAACCTGGGCTTTTTTCTACACAACCGGATGCATTTTTTTTAAACATAGTCACACCCCCTGCATTGTAATATATTAACATCA
Organism: Allobates femoralis; assembly: GCA_033576535.1. Lineage (NCBI taxonomy): Eukaryota > Metazoa > Chordata > Amphibia > Anura > Aromobatidae > Allobates > Allobates femoralis. The sequence continues at coordinate 372,204,551 of JARQOC010000001.1, read as the reverse complement.
CTTAAGGCAGAAGTAGAAGGATCTGTAATGATGTCATGACCATGTGACCATATTGGGTGGAGCTAGGCCCCACATGGTTCATGACTTCAAGCCACCCATTACAGTCACATGGTTGTAACATCACCACAGATTCTTAAGCCAATTTTGCAATACTGAATACCTGCAGAGAAAGCAATATATTACAATGCAGGAGGTGTGCTTTAATTCAAATAATGAATTAACTTGAGTAATGGTAACCAAAAGCGCCACCCCTATGGCTGAAGCCAGGTATGTATGTGCAGTCATCTCAGCATATAAAGTCTTTTTTTTATATAAATATGTAGATTTTTTTTTTTAGAAGATCATGTTAGTGATGGACATTGCATCAATTAAAACATATTGGGGGCAATTTAATATCACAAGACGACATGACAGGTTACTTTTAAAGAAGCACTCCCAACAAACTTTTTTCCATTGACCCTTCTAAATGTTTATGCAATGTAGTTTTGGTGTATTAAAGTACTTACCGTTAGATAGCCTCCATGGTTTACAGCATTGAGGGAAGTAGTCCCTATGTGAGCCGGTAGAGGAGAAGAGCGGTCATGTTATCCAGAATAAGACCACAGAGGTGCTGGAAACCAGGAACTATTGTGATCAGGAAATATTTTACTACACCAGCACTTCATTATATTCACAATTAGAGGGGATTAGAAATTAAAAAATAGTACATTTTGCAGGGGCGCTTCATTAATCAAAAGATCTTTGTACATGAATGAGCCTTTCTCCACTGAAATCTATAATTATTAAAGTGGTTTTAAGTTTCCAGGAAACCATTGTCCACACTCCGCAGGCAGTGTGTTAAAAAAAAAACAAATAACTGTGCTTTACTCAAGCTCACAGGGTCAAGCACTGAGTCTCCATTACTGATGCAATGTCTATCAAAGGGATTTCCAACCCCAGGCCTCGAGGGCTGCACACATGTCATGTTTTCAGGATTTCCTTAGTATTGGAATCATCACCTCTGCAAGTGATTCAATTATCACCTGGGCAATACTAAGAAAATTCTGAAAACCTGACCTGTTTGCAGCCCTCGAGGCCCGGAGTTGGAGATCCATAGTCTATCATTAACACAGTTACAGTAAATAAGTGAGCGGCTCAAGTAGTCTACTAGGGCAAAGCCGCTGAGCACTTATTGACTAATGTACTTCAATGTGACTTCAGAGATACAGATAATAATCTCAGACACTAGGCGTAGCAGCAGAAGCCCAGCATTGGACCTGCAGATGGCTAGTAAAAAATTTTTTTTTCAAAACAAGCAGTGCATGGGTTTGTGAAAATGGAAAACCCCTTTAAGAAAAGGTGTGGAGCTGTGGCTCTGTCATAAGTGCTTAACCCCTTCATAACTTGGTGATTTTTTGTTTTGGTGCTTATGTTTTTTTCCTCCCCTTCTACCCAGAATCATAACTTTTTTTTCCCACCTACATTCCATAGATGTAGCAGGGCTGTTTCTTTAGATGAGTTGAAGTTTGAATTACACTAAGTTTAACGTACAATGTACTGGAAATTGGGATAAAAAAAATTCAAAGTGCAGCAATATTGTAAAATCAGCCATTATTTTTTGGGTTTTGTCTCTACGGAGTTCATTGTGCAGTAAAATAAAATTATATTCTACATTCTACAGATTAGCAGGATTATTGTGATACCAAGTATTGTAAAATATGTATAATTTGGTTTGCGTTGAGACAAAATTACTTAGGGGGAGGGTACCACCAATTGGTTTGCGTTGACACTTTCCAGAACATATAACGCATAGTGATTTCAGTTTTACCCCAATGGAGTTGTATGATGGCTTGACATTACATGTTAAGCAGACGTTTTATTCATGCAATTTTGTCATTACACATTTTGATCACTTCTTATTACCGTACATTTTATTGGAAGAGCAGCAATGAATTAAAAAACAATACATTACAGCTTTTTTATTTCTTTTTTACGGCTTTTAGCGCACAGGTTAATTCATTTTATTTATTCCTGGATGAAGAAATACCAATAGAGTCTATTTTTCAACACTTTATTTTTAATGGTGGAAAAGGTAAGGGATTCAATTTTTCTTTTACTTATTTTAAAAACATGTTTTTTTTTCACTCAATCCCTTATTACCTAAATTAAAATCTACATATGCATACAAATTAGCTGAACTGGAATAATGCGAATACGCAATGCACTCCTATAGGCTGACCTTAACAAGAGCACCATGATAGCTGGCCGTGGCTGCCATAACAAACCATGGCTAACCAATAAGTGTGTTGTGGGAAGGGTGATTAGTGAGTGGAATAGTGCACCACCTGTACTGCAAACTTTAAATGTTGCTACAGGATATAACAGCAGCATTTAAGGGGTTAAAGGCAGTGAGCAGAGCTCAGATTTATGTACTGCTTTTAGAAGCAGAAGTCGTCTGTGCAACACTGCCATATCATGAACCTGCAGCATACATGGTGACATTCAAGTTCATCCAATGTTGGGAAGGGATTAATAAGAACCTGTCAAACCTTTCATGCTGGTTTGGTTTGCCCAGTATAAAAGGGTTGACAGGGTATTCCTAATCCCTTCTCAACATTGGATGTACTGGAAAGTTCAATGTCGGGTCACTGTGTATGATATATATAAACTCGTAATGGGCAATAGAAAGATTACACCGGGCACTAACACACCTTGCTATGGGTCTCCGTCACTATGTGACTACTTGCTGCAGTTGTTGAAGCGGTGCCGGCTAACAATAAGTAACATGACCATTATTGTCCAGAGAAAAAAGCATAGCCGCACTCACCAAGAGGGTCTTTTCTTTCTTTCTTTATTCGCTTCTCAAAAGTTATTTGAAAGCATAGCAGGGAAAGGGTGCAGGGGAGGCAGGACGACGGTTCACCATTTCGCGGTCGTGTACCGCTTCTACGGGTCCTCTATAGAGGATAGAGGACCCGTAGAAGCGGTACACGACCGCGAAACGGTGAACCGTTGTCCTGCCTCCCCTGCACCCCCTCCATGCTATGCTTTCAAATAACTTTTGAGAAGCGAATAAGGAAAGAAAGAAAAGACCCATCTCTGGTGAGTGCGGCTATGCTTTTTTCTCTGGACAATAATAATATATATAAACTCCCTTATGACAGACCAGGGCTGTGAAGTCTGAGTTGTTGAGATGCTGTCCATTTTGGTGGAGCCGGAGTTGGAGTTGGATTGAGGGAAATTGAGGAGTTGGAGTCAGAGGTTTGGCTTACCAACTCCACAGCCCTGTGATAGACAGCTATGTTGTATTTCGAAATTAGGTCATGTGTCCACCAAGAGGTGTCCTCCAATTTCTTGACACCAATCTTGATTGACATGTCTTTGCAAATTTCAGTATAAGGAGCGACCACTCAATCAAGTTGCCAGTGATAAGTCAACTAGTGAACTCCTCTCCTGTGGAGTCTAGATTAAAAATTAGGCACATAAATGAGTCTGGAAAAAGAGAGCTACAGACACAGAGTAACTAAGGGCCGCTTCACATTGCGGCATGATCCGGTCCGGTTCTGTCCAGGAGGACCCAGACAGCTGCGAACCGGATCAGCACACAGGACTGGGGAGCTATTATGCCCTCCGGTCCTGTGTGCAGCGCACGCAGCTGCAGCCGCTGACAGGTCAGGACCGCGGCGCCCGCAGTCCTGACTTATCAGCAGCGGGAACTGCGTGCGCTGCACACCGGACCGGAGGGCATAATAGCCCCCCAGTCCTGTGTGCTGATCCGGTCCGCAGCTGTCTGGGTCCTCCCGGACAGAACCAGACCGGATCATGCTGCAGTGTGAAGCCGGCCTTACAGAGGTGAATGACATGATCAAGCTGCAAAAAGACTACAGATAGCTCACAGAGGACAGTGTCATAGCATAACACTCAAAATAATTGTATTTTGGTGATTTAAAAGGTAGAAGTGAAAATAGCAATTGTTTTAACCTGTGGTATAGTAATGCCTTTCTCCAAAAAAAAAAAGTAATACACCTTCATTTACTCCTGTATTTAATTTTTTTGTGGAATACTTTATAATTTTTCTGGATACTTAGAGACTTACAGTTAGGGCCAGAAATATTTGGACAGTGACACAAGTTTTGTTATTTTAGCTGTTTACAAAAACATGTTCAGAAATACAATTATATATATAATATGGGCTGAAAGGTCACGCTCCCAGCTGCAATATGAGAGTTTCCACATCCAAATCGGAGAAAGGGTTTAGGAATTATAGCTCTGTAATGCATAGCCTCCTCTTTTTCAAGGGACCAAAAGTAATTGGACAATGGACTCTAAGGGCTGCAATTAACTCTGAAGGCGTCTCCCTCGTTAACCTGTAATCAATGAAGTAGTTAAAAGGTCAGGGGTGGATTCCAGGTGTGTGGTTTTGCATTTGGAAGCTGTTGCTGTGACCAGACAACATGCGGTCAAAGGAACTCTCAATTGAGGTGAAGCAGAACATCCTGAGGCTGAAAAAAAAGAAAAAATCCATCAGAGAGATAGCAGACATGCTTGGAGTAGCAAAATCAACAGTTGGGTACATTCTGAGAAAAAAGGAATTGACTGGTGAGCTTGGGAACTCTAAAAGGCCTGGGCGGCCACAGATGACAACAGTGGTGGATGATCGCCGCATACTTTATTTGGTGAAGAAGAACCCGTTCAAAACATCAACTGAAGTCCAGAACACTCTCAGTGAAGTAGGTGTATCTGTCTCTAAGTCAACAGTAAAGAGAAGACTCCATGACAGTAAATACAAAGGGTTCACATCTAGATGCAAACCATTCATCAATTCCAAAAATAGACAGGCCAGAGTTAAATTTGCTGAAAAACACCTCAAGAAGCCAGCTCAGTTCTGGAAAAGTATTCTATGGACAGATGAGACAAAGATCAACCTGTACCAGAATGATGGGAAGAAAAAAGTTTGGAGAAGAAAGGGAACGGCACATGATCCAAGACACACCACATCCTCTGTAAAACATGGTGGAGGCAACGTGATGGCATGGGCATGCATGGCTTTCAATGGCACTGGGTCACTTGTGTTTATTGATGACATAACAGCAGACAAGAGTAGCCGGATGAATTCTGAAGTGTACCGGGATATACTTTCAGCCCAGATTCAGCCAAATGCTGCAAAGTTGATTGGACGGCGCTTCATAGTACAGATGGACAATGACCCCAAGCATACAGCCAAAGCTACCCAGGAGTTCATGAGTGCAAAAAAGTGGAACATTCTGCAATGGCCAAGTCAATCACCAGATCTTAACCCAATTGAGCATGCATTTCACTTGCTCAAATCCAGACTTAAAGACGGAAAGACCCACAAACAAGCAAGACCTGAAGGCTGCGGCTGTAAAGGCCTGGCAAAGCATTAAGAAGGAGGAAACCCAGCGTTTGCTGATATCCATGGGTTCCAGACTTAAGGCAGTGATTGCCTCCAAAGGATTCGCAACAAAATATTGAAAATAAAAATATTTAGTTAGGGTTATGTTTATTTGTCCAATTACTTTTGACCTCCTAAAATGTGGAGTGTTTGTAAAGAAATGTGTACAATTCCTACATTTTCTATCAGATATTTTTGTTCAACCCTTCAAATTAAACGTTACAATCTGCACTTGAATTCTGTTGTAGAGGTATCATTTCAAATCCAATGTGGTGGCATGCAGAGCCCAACTAGCGAAAATTGTGTCACTGTCCAAATATTTCTGGCCCTAACTGTATATAATGAGCTACCAATGTACCAATGTTTTTACAGAGATCTAGTAAGGTAGATATAAAAAAAAAAAAAAAAGCTCAGTAGTACATTAATGATGCTGGGATTTAACATTTATAATATTACCGTATATACTTGAGTATAAGCCAACCCGAAGACCCTAATTTTACCCTCCAAAACTAGGGAACTTATCACTGGTATATAGCACTCCCTTCACTAGTATACAGCCTTGCCATCACTGATATACAGACTCCCACCACTGGTATACAGCCCCCCATCACTAGTATACCGCCCCCCATCACTGGTATACAGCCCCTCATCACTGGTATACAGGCCCCCATCACTGGTATACAGCCACTCATTCATTGGTTACAGCCCCCCATTACTGGTATAGAGCCCCCCATCACTGGTACACAGCCCCCCCATCACTGGTATAACGGTCCACATCACTGGTTACAGCCCCCGTGCTGCCGCACATAAAATAATAAGCCACTGAACTCACCCTCCATTGCTGTCCTGCAGGCACTGTGGCGTCCTCCATCCGCTCTTCCTGCCTGTACCTGGCTTCTATTGAGGTGACCAACGCATCAGTGACGTCATTGTTGCTGCGCCGATCACGAGATTAGAAAACGAGTACAGGCAGGAAAAGCAGAGGGAGGACGCCACAGTGCCTGCAGGACAGCAATGGAGGGTGAGTTCAGTGGTTTATTAATTTATGTGTGGCAGTATGGGCGCCTGTATACAGTAAGGGGGGGCAAGATCACTTAGTGTAATGTAATGTGCACTGCTCCCCCCGTCGGTGATGGACGGTGATGGTCGGTGATGGTCGGTGATGCAGTACATATTACATTACATTAATGAGCGGGTCCACGTGACCTCTCACACCTTCTACACCCTCCTCCTGCCTCCTCCAGCCCCTGGACACTGACCGCCTCTTTGACCCTGACTCGAGTATAAGCCGAGGAGGAGCACTTTTCAGCATACAAATTGTGCTGAAAAACTTGGCTTATACTCAAGTATATACAGTACATTTAGAATAAGTTCACACACTGCAGAAAATTTCTGTTGCACTTTTAGTCACAAGAAGAGGAGGGGAACTGGCAAATGTTCGGGTTCAGCGGATCAGGACGGACTTTTTTTTAAACTTCAGGACCTGACTTGACCTGAATTTGAGTCCAAACCCCATATAAGTCTATGGGGACCTAAACTAGTAATAGATATGAACAATATATTGCAATCTGAGAGTCCTCAGTGGTTGATACCTTTTAATGGCTAACTGAAAAGATGGTAAACATAGCAAGCTTTTGGGACGCTGCGGCCCCTTCTTCAGGCTGGTAAGAAGGGGCCGCAGCATCCCGAAAGCTTGCTATGTTTACCATCTTTTCAGTTAGCCATTAAAAGGTATCAACCACTGAGGATACTCAGATTGCAATATATTTTTCTATCTACTGGCTAACACGGTATAAATATTCTTTACCTTATAGATATGAACAGTTATTCAATGGTGGCAGTAAGGGTTGAAGGGCTACAAAAGGGAGTCAAAAGGGATTAAGCAGGAGTATTATAATTGCCAGTCTCCCTCCCTGCGGTCACACTGGCTTCCAGGTCCACTCATTAACCTCATGCTTATTCACTGCAGTGACTCCAACAGGCAATCACAGACGCTCACTCTCTGTGACAGGGTCTGTTGAACCCCCAACCAATCATCATTTTGCTTACTTTTACAGTCCTCCCAGCCAAGCCTGAAAAGAAACACGAACTTCTTAGTTTGCGTTCATCCATCATCAGACACAAATACACAACAAATGCAAAGAAAGTATCTGAATGTGTGTATTTCTTCCAATGCCATTGTTAAGCATTGAATAGGGTAGAATCTGCATGAGAATGACCATGTCGCAGACTTGAAATCATGCTTTAAGTTTGTACAGGTTTTTTTAGGCAAATTGTGAATGGAATTTTGAAAAACACATTTACTTGTACTTTGTACTAATTAGGATTTCTGTACAGATTCTGCAGCATTACAAGTCCGAGAGACTCTAAAGTTACAGGTCCAACATTTTTATTTTAATTTCCATAAATTGCAGTGCTGTCATAAATAAGTCTTCAACTACCTCAATGTCTATTTCCTAACTAGTTTAAAAAGTGTCAAATGTATGTATAAAAAGACGAGGGAAAGGACGGGGCGTGGCCTGCTGCTTCATGTAAGTCACAACTACAGGAGCTCCTGTGCCTAATATTAAGCGACGGAGATTATAGCCTTTATTAAGGCTCATATCTCACTCTAAACTACTGGACCACATTATTCAACTTTTCAAGATCATTTTGGTCCAATTTGACCCGAGATCTAGGTTCCACACAGCTCCCTCACACTCAGGAGAGGACTAGAGGCTCATCCTGGGCGCCATTTTGAGGAAAAACTTGTTACCTTTCTGCCCTGTAAGAGGCCTCTGAAGTCTCTGAAGAACCTAATGACCCCACCAGAGAGAAACTCTAAGTAGGGCATTCCTCACCCTACCTCTCACCCTATTCCACCCACTGCTGGAAGCATTGAAGAACTGATACACCCTTTATGTGGTGAAGCTGATCCCCCTCAGTCACAGCCTTTACTCTCCCTAGAACTGGAGCACTCATTCTACATACAGTGCTGCTGGCAGGGAGACCGGCTGGAAAAAAAAGCCAACGAGAGGAAGGTCATCCTCCAACCTCCAGTGGTAGTGCCAGCCTTATATTCAGCTGTTCAACACCGGCAATAGTCCCTTCTCCCTCCTCCATTTTACAGCCTTGTCGGCGGAGGGATACCTGCATCTCCACTTAACTCTACAGCCTGTCAGCTCCTAAAGCTCAGAAGGAGGAGCTGATCAAGTGAGATCATAAAGAGAGATCTTCCCTCTCCTATTACTGAGGAGAACAGTCTTTTAAACTAATTACTGAAGGTAGAATGACTCTCATTATCATTATACAGCAGCCTCAGGAGCGGAGGGATATCTTACTCTGTCATCAACTAGTTCAGTAGACTAGCTGACGTCACCATGACAACCAGTGCTGGATCCTGCAACTGAGCAGCACCAAAGAATAGACACTCAGTAAAGAATAGATCTTCAAGCAAGTGGGGCTGGTGAGCCTCCCACGAGCCCAAGCTGCGCAGACAGAAGACAGAAGACTATCTATAGTTGATTCTCTTCCCTTTTCCTTTCCTCATTTTCTTTCCTATTTCTTTCCTTTTTTACCTTCATCTCAATTTACTTTATTCTAGCTAATTCTAACTCTATCTTGTCCTATTTTCTTCTATCATTTTACCACCAGCAGCTGTACCTGCCTCAGGTTTTATGATTGCTATTGCTATAATATTTTATATTACTATTACTTACTAAAGTTTTATCTCTGACTAAGCTACACCCACTATACAATGTAATTAGCCAACCAATCTTACAGTTAGCCATTTTATTGGTCCTTGTGGGATACTGAACTTAACTACTTTAGACAGAAAGAAAAAAAAACCCTTTTCTGCTTTTATATATTCCTATTAAGTAGCAGAGCTATATAATTATAAGTTATAAGGATCTTACAATCCCCTATAAGACCTATTGCCTGATATTATTTGTTATAATTTCCTTATCCTTATCCTCCACTATTATCCCATCGGTGGAAACTATATATAAGGAAATTGAGTTTACTTTTACTTATTGAAGCATTACGTGCATAATTTCATTGGATTACACCTGAGTCACACTAGCTTTACTTTATTACAATCTGAAAGACTCATGCACTAATCCTCTAGTTTACACTGTCTACTGAATCAGCCTAACTACCTGCTTCATACAGTTGACTACGGACATAGCACTGCGATCGCTCTAACCTACTAAGAAGGTTTCTTGTCAATGAATTATTCCTGCATCTAAATCCTTATTTGTTCTAAACTCTGAAATAGCATCTTACTTCCATTTTAATTATTTTTTAAGGGATGTTCCTTTAATCAATTATTGCTATTGATATTGCTATTGTAATAACTAGTATTGTTAAACCTGTTATTGATACCTAGAACTCTGCTTTGTTTGCAAACAAAGTCACTCAGCGTAAATCTAACTCTCCTTACAATTAAACCGGGTTTACTACAAATCCTCTCCATACTCATCTATCACCAGTTTCCCCCCCTCCCCCCCTCTCCCCACACTAACGAAGAGTTCCATAGTTTACTACTGACATCACTTAGTACCACTTTCTTGCAATTAACGGCCATAAGTCCTGCTTTAGAGTCCTCTAGAGCACCAACTGAAGTAAAATGCCCCCAAAACTTAAACTCAACTCCAGTAACAAATCTGCTAATAATGAACACACTACTGATTCGGGTAAAGACAACCAAAAACTCAAATCAGTTTCTTTGGCTCACATCACTACCAGTACTCTACCTGACGATAACCCAGAATCAACTGTAACTTACCCAGAGGACTCAGGAACCTCAACAGAAGATTTGATGGCATACGAAAATTCACAAACCATTACTAAACGCAAAGAAAGAGAAACCCCGACCAAACCGCATCTAAACTTTTTTGCAAAAAACGTACTAACTAAGAACCCTGCTGTTGATACTATTTTGCACTTGCTTTTTTACTCTTGAAGCAGTGATACATTTTTTGGACGTTTTTTGCACTATCTTTTTGTGATATATACTCTTGGTGGAGTGAACATGGTTTACAGCCCTGTTCACATTGTGATCTGGCTCAGTATCAGTTTTTTCATTAGTTTCTTGTCTTGCAATTGAGAGGTGCTCCACCCCTTCTCACTGAGCCTGAACACATAAATTGCTGTTTTTACCTTGTGTGCCCATAATGAATCTGGCCCTGCTGCACCCTGCATCTATGAGGTATGTTCACACTAGATCAGGTTTAAATACGTTAGTCTAGGACCGTTCTGATAGGGGTCACCGTGGAGTGGTAGAACGGCTTCCGTACTTTTTTGCAAAAAACGCACTAACTAAGAACCCTGCTGTTGATACTATTTTGCACTTGCTTTTTTACTCTTGAAGCAGTGATACATTTTTTGGACGTTTTTTGCACTATCTTTTTTGTGATATATACTCTTGGTGGAGTGAACATGGTTTACAGCCCTGTTCACATTGTGATCTGGCTCAGTATCAGTTTTTTCATTAGTTTCTTGTCTTGCAAGTTGAGAGGTGCTCCACCCCTTCTCACTGAGCCTGAACACATAAATTGCTGTTTTTACCTTGTGTGCCCATAATGAATCTGGCCCTGCTGCACCCTGCATCTATGAGGTATGTTCACACTAGATCAGGTTTAAATACGTTAGTCTAGGACCGTTCTGATAGGGGTCACCGTGGAGTGGTAGAACGGCTTCCGTACTTTTTTGCAAAAAACGTACTAACTAAGAACCCTGCTGTTGATACTATTTTGCACTTGCTTTTTTACTCTTGAAGCAGTGATACATTTTTTGGACGTTTTTTGCACTATCTTTTTTGTGATATATACTCTTGGTGGAGTGAACATGGTTTACAGCCCTGTTCACATTGTGATCTGGCTCAGTATCAGTTTTTTCATTAGTTTCTTGTCTTGCAAGTTGAGAGGTGCTCCACCCCTTCTCACTGAGCCTGAACACATAAATTGCTGTTTTTACCTTGTGTGCCCATAATGAATCTGGCCCTGCTGCACCCTGCATCTATGAGGTATGTTCACACTAGATCAGGTTTAAATACGTTAGTCTAGGACCGTTCTGATAGGGGTCACCGTGGAGTGGTAGAACGGCTTCCGTACTTTTTTGCAAAAAACGTACTAACTAAGAACCCTGCTGTTGATACTATTTTGCACTTGCTTTTTTACTCTTGAAGCAGTGATACATTTTTTGGACGTTTTTTGCACTATCTTTTTTGTGATATATACTCTTGGTGGAGTGAACATGGTTTACAGCCCTGTTCACATTGTGATCTGGCTCAGTATCAGTTTTTTCATTAGTTTCTTGTCTTGCAAGTTGAGAGGTGCTCCACCCCTTCTCACTGAGCCTGAACACATAAATTGCTGTTTTTACCTTGTGTGCCCATAATGAATCTGGCCCTGCTGCACCCTGCATCTATGAGGTATGTTCACACTAGATCAGGTTTAAATACGTTAGTCTAGGACCGTTCTGATAGGGGTCACCGTGGAGTGGTAGAACGGCTTCCGTACTTTTTTGCAAAAAACGTACTAACTAAGAACCCTGCTGTTGATACTATTTTGCACTTGCTTTTTTACTCTTGAAGCAGTGATACATTTTTTGGACGTTTTTTGCACTATCATTTTTGTGATATATACTCTTGGTGGAGTGAACATGGTTTACAGCCCTGTTCACATTGTGATCTGGCTCAGTATCAGTTTTTTCATTAGTTTCTTGTCTTGCAAGTTGAGAGGTGCTCCACCCCTTCTCACTGAGCCTGAACACATAAATTGCTGTTTTTACCTTGTGTGCCCATAATGAATCTGGCCCTGCTGCACCCTGCATCTATGAGGTATGTTCACACTAGATCAGGTTTAAATACGTTAGTCTAGGACCGTTCTGATAGGGGTCACCGTGGAGTGGTAGAACGGCTTCCGTACTTTTTTGCAAAAAACGTACTAACTAAGAACCCTGCTGTTGATACTATTTTGCACTTGCTTTTTTACTCTTGAAGCAGTGATACATTTTTTGGACGTTTTTTGCACTATCTTTTTTGTGATATATACTCTTGGTGGAGTGAACATGGTTTACAGCCCTGTTCACATTGTGATCTGGCTCAGTATCAGTTTTTTCATTAGTTTCTTGTCTTGCAAGTTGAGAGGTGCTCCACCCCTTCTCACTGAGCCTGAACACATAAATTGCTGTTTTTACCTTGTGTGCCCATAATGAATCTGGCCCTGCTGCACCCTGCATCTATGAGGTATGTTCACACTAGATCAGGTTTTAAATACGTTAGTCTAGGACCGTTCTGATAGGGTCACCGTGAAGTGGTAGAACGGCTTCCGTACTTTTTTGCAAAAAACGTTCTAACTAAGAACCCTGCTGTTGATACTATTTTGCACTTGCTTTTTTACTCTTGAAGCAGTGATACATTTTTTGGACGTTTTTTGCACTATCTTTTTTGTGATATATACTCTTGGTGGAGTGAACATGGTTTACAGCCCTGTTCACATTGTGATCTGGCTCAGTATCAGTTTTTTCGCATCTAAACTGTAGCCTTCTAGAAGATACTGATTCTGAAGACGAAACTAAATTTAAAAGCCCTGCTCGACGACGATCAAGAAAAGATAACGCTGATGATGACCCTCTATTGAATTTTAATGTGGGCCAACCGATGGACAGAGATTTCTTTCATAAGCTTTTTTCAGCCTTCAAAAAGTCACTAAAAGCAGATCTTACAGAACAGTTTGAGGATATGCGATACTCACTAGCAACAGTTGTATCCAGAACTGAAAACAACGAGAGAGCTGTACTTGACCTTAAAAAGGAAAGCAAAGAACTCAAAAAGGGTCAGGACCACATGAGAGAAGAAATAAAGTACTAAAAAGATAAGTTAGCAGACAGGGAAGATCGTGACCGCCGCAATAACCTCAAATTTAGAGGAATTCCAGAAAAGGTTAAGAATCCAGAACTCATGTCCTTCATAAAAGACCTGATTAAAACAACGATTCCCAATTTATCGGACATCCAGTACTCTATAGAAAGAGCACATAGACTTCCCAAGCCATCCCACCTACCCAATGACATTCCAAGGGATGTTATAGTCAAATTCTCATTTTACCAGACAAGGGATCAGATTACCAGCTTCATGTGGTCTAATAAATCTCTGCCTCCTCCATATGAGACAATTAAAGTTTTCACCGACATATCAAAAGAGACCATGACAAGACGTAAGGCTTTGAAACCGGTTACGGACATTCTCCAAGAGAAAAAAATACCATATAGATGGGGTCGTCCATCCACCAATGTTATCTTCTCCTTTAAACAAAAAACAATTACAATTGATGAGATCTCAGCAGGATTAAAGACTCTTAAGGACCTACACATCTCTAACACATGAGCCTATAAACTTCACCCAAGCACTTGATCCAAGGTCACTTCATAGGCACAAAGGCTAAAACTTTAGTCTCCTCGGAAGTTTATCACCGGCCTCGGCCCTTCTGCCTATTAGACTTTTAGTGGCAAACAAGCCACTTACATTTCACGGGTTTGAACCCGACTGTTCAAAGTTTCATTGTTAACCCCTGTTATAAAAAGGAAGTCGTAGTATTATTTCATCAAAGTTTTACACCAATGCCCCTATGTACACTTTATCACCTAAAATCACATATCGACACTCAAGCACCTGGTCTAGACTATGGCTAACAAATTTCTATCCTACAATGTTAGAGATCTAAACTCCCCCCAGAAAAGATTCTTAATTTGGAAAGAATTGAAAAAACTCAATGTAGACATTGCAGGTCTACAGGAAACTAAATTTTCCTGTGACAACCTACCTAAATTCACAAACAAAAATTATCCAAATATCTTTTTATCTTCCAATAAAAAAGAAAAAGGCAGGAGTGGCTATCATTGTTAAAGATACTGTTAAGTTTGAAAAAATTAACCTTATAAAGGATGATGATGGTCGCTTTCTAATTCTCATCTGTAAAATTAATGACACATGCTACACTCTTGTTAACGTGTACGCGCCCAACAAAGGACAAATTACTTTCTTAAAAAGACTAATTAAAACTGTACATGAATTACAGAAAGGCCAGCTACTCATGTTCGGAGACTTTAATGCAGTACCAAACCCTTTCCTAGGCTCCTCCAACAAATCCAGAAACTTGAACACATCGCTAGACACATGGATGAACAGCGAGGAACTCTTCGACGCCTTCCGCTGCATTAATTCCTCTTCAATTGAGTATACCCACTTCTCTGACGCACATAAATCATTTGCTCGGATTGACCTCCTTTTAACTGACATTCATACATTACATTATATCAAAACTATTAAGATTCACCCTAGAACGTGGTCGGACCACTCACCACTCACTTTTGAAATTTCTTATGGACCCATTCATTCTGAACAAAAAATCTGGTGAGCCAACTCTTACTTATTTCACCATCCATATTATAGACAAACAATTAAAAATTATATCAATCTCTATTTTCAAGAGAATGTTTTAGAAAACACCAAAATCTCAACCCTTTGGACCGCCCACAAAGCAGTTATTAGAGGCCATTTAATACAACTTAACTCTAGACTTAAACGTAATACCATAAAGGATTCCGAAAGAATTATTAAAGAAATTAAAAACCTAGAGCTACAACTTGAAAAGTCCCCCAATGATAAAATCTATACAGATATTCTCCAACTGAGAATTCAACTAAAAAACTTATTAGCATCTGAATATGATAATTTCATACGCACCATAAAAAGCAATTTCCATAACTGTATGGACAAGCCCTCCAAACTCTTTGCCAACAAAATTAAAATTCAGAGACGCAAAACTAGAATCCTCCAATAAAAAACAACAAAAACTTAATACATAAAAACCCAAAGGATATCTCGAATATCTTTGCCTGTTTTTATAGAAATCTGTATACCGTATATACTCGTGTATAAGCCGAGTTTTTCAGCCCAAAATTTGGGCTGAAAAGTCCCCCCCTCGGCTTATACACAGGTCATATACGGGGGGGCTGTGTCCCGGGGGCTGTGGAGGCTGGAGGAGGCGGGGGGGGGGGCTGCTGTATGAGCGGCCCCGTCACGTGGGGCCGCTCATTAAATATGCACTGCATCCCCCTGTCAATCAGCGGCAGGGGGAAGCAGTTCATATAGCCCCCCAAAAGCTGGCACTGTCCCCCTTGTAAGGGCCCCCCCCCCCGGTGCTTATACATTACCATCCCGGTGTTCTGATCGGCGCCGCTCCTCGGTGCTTCTTCATCCTCCCGTCCTCGCTGGCTCCATCCGTGATCTCCGGCTGTCGCAGCGATGTGACGTCATCGCGCGACCGCTGGAGAACCCGGATGCAGCCAGCGCGGGAGGATGAAGACGCAGCACGGAGGAGCGGCGCCGATCAGAACACCGGGATGGTAATGTATAAGTAGCGGGGGGGGGGCACTTACAAGGGGGGACAGTGCCAGCTTGTGGGGGCTGTTGGTACCCCCTGGGGGCTGTTGGTACCCCCAGGGGGCTGCTGGGTACCCTCTGGGGGCTGTTGGTACCCCCAGGGGGCTGTTGGTACCCCAGGGGGCTGCTGGGTACCCCCTGGGGGCTGCTGGGTACCCCCTGGGGCTGTTGGTACCCCAGCGGGATGTTGGTACCCCCAGGGGGCTGCTGGGTACCCCCTGGAGGCTGTTG
Source organism: Allobates femoralis (assembly GCA_033576535.1). NCBI lineage: Eukaryota > Metazoa > Chordata > Amphibia > Anura > Aromobatidae > Allobates > Allobates femoralis. Next base: position 372,188,499 of record JARQOC010000001.1, on the reverse strand, counting down.
GTACCCCCAGGGGGCTGTTGGTACCCCCAGGGGGCTGTTGGTACCCCCAGGGGGCTGCTGGGTACCCCCTGGAGGCTGTTGGTACCCCCAGGGGGCTGTTGGTACCCCAAGGGGGCTGTTGGTACCCCCAGGGGGCTGCTGGGTACCCCTGGGGGCTGCTGGGTACCCCCAGGGGGCCGCTGTATAACCCCTGGGGGGTGCTGTATAACCCCTGGGGGGTGCTGTATAACCCCTGGGGGCTGCTGTATATACTGCTGAGGCCTGTATACCACTGGGGCTGCTGTATATACCACTGGGGCTGCTGTATATACCACTGGGGCTGCTGGGGCTCCTGTATACTACCACTGGGGCTGCTGGGGCTCCTGTATACTACCACTGGGGCTGCTGTATACTACCACTGGGGCTGCTATATACTACCACTGGGGCTGCTATATACTACCACTGGGGCTGCTATATACTACCACTGGGGCTGCTATATACTACCACTGGGGCTGCTGGGGCTGCTATATACTACCACTGGGGCTGCTATATACTACCACTGGGGCTGCAGTATACTACCACTGGGGCTGCTGGGGCTGCTATATACTACCACTGGGGCTGCTGTATACTACCACTGGGGCTGCTGGGGCTGCTATATACTACCACTGGGGCTGCTATATACTACCACTGGGGCTGCTGTATACTACTGCTGGGGCTGCTATATACTACCACTGGGGATGCTGGGGCTGCTATATACTACCACTGCGGCTGCTGTATACTACCACTGGGGCTGCTGGGGATGCTATATACTACCATTGGGGCTGCTGTATACTACCACTAGGGCTGATGTATACTACCACTGGGGAGGCCTGTATACCACTGGGGGGGGGCCTGTATACCACACTGCTGGGGGCTGTATACCTGTGCTGGGGTCCACCCTCGGCTTATACACGAGTCAATAGGTTTTTTCCAGATTTTTGGGGCAAAAGTAGGGTGGTCGGCTTATTCACGGGTCGGCTTATACACGAGTATATACGGTAATTTAAAGGAAGACCCAGCAGAACTTACTCCCTTAAAATCAGATATAGACAAATTTCTAGACTTCATTGTTCTTCCCTCTATTTCAAAAGAAGACTTGAATTTCCTTAATTCCCCTTTTACTGAAACAGAAATTCTAGCGACAATTAACTCCCTAGCCAAATGCAAATCTCCCGGCCTTGATGGCCTACAAAACGAATACTACTTAAACTTTAAAAACTCTCTTGCCCCATACCTCACAAAACTTATAAACTGTTCCACCACATCCCAAGACGCCTTCCCAGCGGAAATGCAGGAAGCAATCATTATGGTGATATCCAAAAATAAAGGAGACACCCAAAATGTCACCAATTACCGTCCTATTTCCCTCCTAAACTCGGACTTAAAAATCATTGCTAAAACTATCACTTTGATAGTTCAGAAAATCTCTCCTGGACTTCTCCATAAGGACCAAGTGGGATTTATTCCAAGTAGAGGAACCTCTGACGCCACTAGACGTGCCATTAATCTGCTATTCTACATTGCAAAAAAACTAAAACTCCCGCCCTGATGTTCGCTGTCGATGCTGAAAAGGCATTTGATAGAGTCCATTGGGGCTTCCTCTTCCAAACCTTAAAAAAATTTGGTTTTGAGGGCAATATTTTAAACTCCATCACATCTCTCTACTCCACTCCCTCGGCAAAAGTCCTGACCAATAATGTTTTGTCAGACAAAATTGTTCTCACTAATGGCACAAGGCAAGGTTGCCCCCTTTCACCCACCCTTTTTGATTTCTACATAGAGCCTCTAGCCGAAAAGATTCGATCTAATCCCTTAATCTGCGGTATCCCGGCACACAAAAGACATTTTAAAATTTCTTTATTTGCAGATGACATTCTTTTAACACTATCTACACCACTTAAATCAATAAGAAACTTATTGGACACAATTAAAACATTCTCCAATATTTCATATTACAAAATAAACTTAACTAAAACGCAAGTTCTACATCTAAACCTAAATCCGCAAACGTTAGTTGCTCTTAAATCGAAGTTTAATCTGGCCTGGGAAAACGACCATATCAACTATCTTGGAATTAAACTTATTAAACCTCTAACATCAATTGTAGATACTAACCTAAAAACCATTTACAAAACTATACAGACCGATATTCTACATCTGGCAAAGATAGAAATTTCTTGGTTTGGCAGAATCAATGCATACAAGATGAGCCTTTTACCAAAACTTTTATATATTTTTAGATCTATCCCTTTAATAATCCCGAATAAGTGGTTACAAAAATTGCAATCTCAGTTGGTTACATTCAGTTGGGCAAAAAAGAAACCTAGGGTAGCGAGATTAATCCTAGAAAAGAACAAAAAACATGGAGGACTGGCCTTGCCCAATTTAACTGTCTACTACCATGCTACTCTAATTGAATTAAGCCAGAATTGGTGGGCAGGAGAAGATGGGCCGACTTGGTTAGATCTAGAGGAATCTATTAAACCTCAGGGTGACCTTGGCCTCAACACTCTCTCCTACCTATGTGACAAAACTAAGAAACTCCCTGAGGAAATTGCTGTCAGATCTGCAATCCTTTCTTGGAGAACTCTACTGAAACTATCTCACAAGTCCCATCCTACGGTGTCTCCAACGTGGATAAATATAGATATCTTGGAACTTATATCATCAAGAATTAAACTAAACTCATGGAAGAAACTAGGTGTCAAGTACATTGCAGACATAATAGATGAAAGTAAAAAACTCATTCCCTTCCAACTTCTTATGGAAAAAATTAAACTTGACATCCTAGAAGAGATGACATGGAAGAAGATTCAAAATATCATCAACTCCCATAAACTAAACTTTTTTCTACCCCAGAACCTAACTCAGATGTTCAGATATCCTCGAAGCCTTCTTTTCTGGAAAACTGGGCATATATATCAAAGCTTTAACCAAGACACTCATTTTTCATACTCATCGAATGTAAAAGCATGGGAAAAAGAACTAAATGTAGAAATTACAACGGATGTATGGCATCAAATTTTCGAATCTATCTACTCTTACATCCCCTGCTCATCCCTTGCAGAGACCCACTATAAGATTTACACACGCTGGTATTATACCCCTCTTAAACTTCATCAAATTCAAAACTCCAACTCCCCCCTCTGCTGGAGGAATTGTAATGCTATTGGTAGCTTGACTCACATTTTTTGGAGCTGTAGAGTTCTCAAATGCTTCTGGGACAGAGTTGAGGCTCTAATTAATAGCATCACTGGCTTGAAATTACACCTATCTTCTGAACTAGTACTTCTCCTTGTTGGTCTCGAATCCATCCCTCATAAACATAGACCTATCATTACGCAAATTCTACTCAAGGCTAAAAGTAACATTGCTGCACTCTGGAGGGACCCTATTCCCCCTACGGTGGAAAACACAATAGAGAAAATAGCATGTCACAACACATACGAATACACATACGCCCTTAGAAACAACCTTTTAAAAAAATACTCCAAAAAATGGAAGGAGTGGAATAAAACTATGTCTCCTACAAATCAACCATAAAGACCTCAACATTGTACAAGACCAGATTAATGTTCGTACCCCAATCCAACTTATTTAGCATTACTATTTCAAGTAAATCATACCCACGTTAATTCATAGAGGGCATTCTTATATACGTACTCTTTGTACTTCCATGTATGTTGTGAGGTGTAGCGGTGTCGGGGAGGCAGGGAACCAGGCACGAACAGTTCGCAACTCACGGTTTATTGATCTCCGTCCGGTTACAGTCACCAAAACACAGATCCGGAGCGCAGCCGGCACACTTCACACCGCTTGGTGTATCTCCCGACCGCTGACAGGCTCTATCAGCCCCACCGGAGATAATCCCTTCCCGGGACCACTTCAACTTTCCTTCAGAGCTCCTCAATCAGGCTCTGCACTGGAGAGAATCTCACTCCAGACTCAAGGAACCACACCCAGGATTCCTGCTTCCTCTTAACACATTCAGCTCAGGGAAGAGGAATCACATGTAACACCCGGGATGGAGTACGTCCTGCAGACCAGGAGGACGCACCCAGGGAGGCACATACCGGTCGCAGCATACCGACCCGGTCGGTGCCTCACCCCCCCCCTCCCCTATGTTCAAGCGTATGGGGCTGAACACAAGGCCATAACCCCGCTCCCTGCGCGCAGACCGCGTCACGGCGCGGAGAACCGGCGGAGCCAAGCAGGGGCACCCGGGGATACCAGCGGTGCCAGACCCCACGAGCAACCAACCCGTTCGGACCCCCGGCTCCCACAAACCCCGGACGGGCATCAACGACAGCGACCTGGGGCCCCACGAGCAACACGGGGTCTGCCCGCGGCACTGCTTCACCGTTCCGGACGGCGAGTCGGCGCACTGGTCTCTGCACCCAGGAATCAGTCACATCAAGTCCTCTGGGTATCCCGGCGGCGGAATTCTCGGGCTCTGGGCCCTGTCTGTCCTTCATCCGGGGGGCCATATACTCGTTCCACAATACCCGGAACAAAGGTATATCCCTCCCCAGCACAACATCATAAGGGAGATCCTTTACCACCCCCACGACATGTTGAACCCTCCTGGCTGGGGTAGCAAACGTGACACGCTTCGTCGGACCCCTGTGATGATCCCCATGGACACTCATCACCCTGACCTTTCGGTCGGTAGGTTTTGTCCTGGAGACCAAGGAGGCACACACGAGGGTCACATTGCTCCCTGAGTCCAGTAGGGCCGTCACCTCATGACCGTTAAGCCGTACGCGGCACAGTACATTCTCAGTATCCCGGGGGGCCGAGCCCCGTTTTCCAACGAGGTGGGCGAACATGGACCGCCTCCGGGAATAGTCACAGTTCATTGGTTCCCCGTTGAGGGGACACTGCGCCATCATATGTCCCACCTCCCGGCATCTTCTACATCGGGGTGGTTCCCCGCTATACCAGGGGCCGAACCGCGGCTGTCCGGATCGCCGCTTTGCTGCAGGGGGAGGCCCGTTTTCAGCCTGAGCCGGGCATTCGCTCGCCCGGGGGCCGGGTTGGGGGTCCCTACTGTCTGGTGTGGTGGGCGCGGCCTTGCGGGTAGCCCGCATTGTCCCAGTGTCCCGGATCAGTTCCTGTGTGGCCACATGGCGCTCCACCACGTTCACCAACTGGTCTAGGGAACCCGGGTCACTGTGTCCCACCCACTTTTGTATGGGGACGGGCAGCGTACGCACGAAGCGATCCACCACCACCCGCTCTACCATCTGAGCCGGACTCAGGGCTTCAGGCTGCAGCCATTTTTTAACCAGGTGCAACAAATCATAGGCCTGTGAGCGCACGGGTTTGCCTTCCTCGTAGGCCCATTGGCTCACCCGTTGGGCCCTCACATATGTATTGACCCCGGTACGTGCCAATATCTCCCCCTTCAGGGCGCCATAGTCCAGGGCATCCTCAGTACACAGGTCTATGTATGCCTTTTGGGGATCACCAGTCAAATAGGGCGCCAGCACCTCGGCCCACTGGGCGACCGGCAGTCTCTCCCGTTCAGCAGCCCGCTCAAACACGGCCAGGAATGCCTCCACAACATCCCCCGGGGTCATCTTTTGCAGCGCTTGTCTTACCGCTTTCCGGACGCTGCAGTCGTCACCTGGTCCTCTAGGCAGATACCCCGGTATGGCCCGCACAGCCTCGGTCAACAGGGCCATCTGCTCCTGGTGCCTCCTCTCTTGCTGCTGCTGAGATTCCTGTTGCTGCTGCTGGGCCAGCACCAGGTGCTTGAGCACCTCCTCCATGCTGGCTGCTGGTTTGTGTTGTAATGTAGCCGGCCGAATCCAGGACATGCGATGCCGGGCACCACGCAAGAGACTGGCCGCAATGATGACTGCTGCTCCTCTTACTTAGCAGCCGCTCATTAGCCTCATGAAAAGTCACTTCCCCACCGGAACAGAGGGCAACGGTAGTGCCGGCTACACCTCACCGGGCCGGCAATGCCCGCATTCTCCACCATATGTGAGGTGTAGCGGTGTCGGGGAGGCAGGGAACCAGGCACGAACAGTTCTCAACTCACGGTTTATTGATCTCCGTCCGGTTACAGTCACCAAAACACAGATCCGGAGCGCAGCCGGCACACTTCACACCGCTTGGTGTATCTCCCGACCGCTGACAGGCTCTATCAGCCCCACCGGAGATAATCCCTTCCCGGGACCACTTCAACTTTCCTTCAGAGCTCCTCAATCAGGCTCTGCACTGGAGAGAATCTCACTCCAGACTCAAGGAACCACACCCAGGATTCCTGCTTCCTCTTAACACATTCAGCTCAGGGAGGAGGAATCACATGTAACACCCGGGATGGAGTACGTCCTGCAGACCAGGAGGACGCACCCAGGGAGGCACATACCGGTGGCAGCATACCGACCCGGTCGGTGCCTCACAATGTAAATAGTTAAGTTACTGTTTAGCAACTCGCTATTCATTAAATAATCAAATTACTGGAATATGATTGATACTTATGCAAATCATTGACCGAGCGACTAAAGTCTTGAGTAGTGTTATATATTTCTGATTCATTCTCGGTCTATGAATATATAGATTGTACATCTTTCTTCATATTGTCCCACCTAGATTACTAATCTCCTTTTATTGTACTTCATTGATTTCTGTATCATTTATGCTAATCATACTGTATGTTATATCGTTCTTTTATTTGCAAACCAATAAAATATTTGAACATAAAAAGACGAGGGAGTGATCATATCAAAGCCTAGGACATTTAATACCATATAATGTCGAATGTCCAACCAAAACTCATCAACAACCTATAGAGCATAGTAAAAAGGTATCACGAGCAGCTCTAATATGCAAATATTGAGATCAAATTCAACCTCACAAGTGTGGCAGAATAAATAGAATCATGACAGTGATAAAGCATGAAAAGGCTTTATAATTTCATTAGCTGACATCATTTTTTTTAAGATAATTTAATGCATCATCTGCACATTCATATCATGTACGAATTGTTAATTTCACATTGCAATGTAGCAATGTCTTTTTTAATTAATGTTCAATTATCATTTTTAATGTTATATGTTATTGCTGAGTGGAATGTTCCATAAAGAAACAGGAAAGATAGACATAGATGCCTATCCTGTAATTTAATATCCCGAAAATGAAACCCATTGACTTGAAGCATTCAATCCATATAGAAATATAGCCACAGGCTGCTTGCTGACCTTTTTTTTTTATAGGATATCAGTCGTGTGTCATGTGAGGATAAGGGGAATATCATGGAAAAATTAGTGTTTAATCTAAGCTTGGATTGACGACTGGAGTAAAACTGACCATGGAGTGAAATAATCTTATTAGTTAACACTATTGAAAGTGGCATCCATCTGTGACAAAGGCTGGAAAATATGAGGCTCTTATAATGAAATATGGGACTCCCTCCCTCATCCCAATGGGAAAAAGCATTGTCAAGTGACAGGGCAAACCAATAAAACCGTTTACTATATTCCACAAATGATGGAAAAAAATAGATTTCAATCTAATGGTTTACAGCAGAAACGGAATATGATTTTACGTATCATAGTACATAAAACAAATCCAATCTCATCTGTTTCCCAGGTAGGGTTATGTGTTCTTTTTATTGCTCTACTTAAATACATAAAGGCATTGCAGTACAGTCTTAGTGGAAGTCGCTAAATCAGGAATAGCAAAGCAAAAAATAATTATGTTGAACACGGAGAATTTTGTTTTGCCATGGCATGACATACAGTTGAATCTCTCACTTTACAGATGAGTAACAACACTGGTCAACAAATTGTCACAAAAGTCATGTTACTGAAATAGAATTAGTCATTTCTTATCATTTTTATGAATATGAGAGTCAAAATGCAAAGTTGGCTCTAGTTCTTTAGTAGTCTGCAATTGTTTACATCAAAAAATAGTAATAGGCCTATGGTGAACACTTGTCTCTTGTACCGCATTTTGGGAGCATCTCTTAGGAGTGTCCAGCAGTAGGCAGCCAGCATGGTTGTGGACCATTTTCCCTAATTTGTTCCATTGTTGCGATATCTGGATGGAAACGTTGGCCATGTTCATCACTAACCATACTACAGTTGTCAAGAAAGAAATCCAGATGGGTAGTGGATCTTAAAAGACATACTACAGCCAAGCTTCTGATACTGAATCAGTATGTCTTCAGCTAGTTTGTTGAAAATGTCTGCCCTAACATTCCCAAGAAAGTTTGTAGACACTAGACGAAAGCTGTGTTGCACATGTAACACAACGTATATGTGGGGCCCAAGGCTTATCCTGGTCGCCTATCTTGCATTCGAAATAAAGATGATTTTCCTTCTTCACTTGAGAAGTGATACTTTTCTTTCAGTTTGAAAATGTCCCTTCCCCACAAATATAGCAAACATTTTCTGCAGTATTAATGCACTTTCAAGGCATTCCTGTTCTGTAATAAAACTAAATGGATAAAATAGTAACAGTTTTATGTAACAGTAGCTTAAAGGGAATCTGTCAGGTCAAAAATCCATATGTAACTGCCATCATTTTCTAATTCCTTTCTCTAAGCGTTCTCTATTCATGTATTTCTATTATTTATATTTCCCTCATATCCTCTGTAAACTGCAAATAAAGAGAATCATTCCATCTGTAACTCAATGTGAATGATTCACTTACAGTGCCTACAAGTAGTATTCAACCCCCTGCAGATTTAGCTGGTTTGATAAGATGTCAATAAGTTAGAGCCTTCAAACTGCAAACGAGAGTAGGATTTATTAACAGAAGCATAAATCTTACAAACCAAAAAGTTATGTTGCTCAGTTGAATTTTTATAAATTTTAAACATAAAAGTGTGGGTCAATTATTATTCAACCCCTAGGTTTAATATTTTGTGGAATAACCCTTGTTTGCAATTACAGCTAATAATCGTCTTTTATAAGACCTGATCAGGCCGGCACATGTCTCTGGAGTTATCTTGGCCCACTCCTCCATGCAGATCTTCTCCAAGTTATCTAGGTTCTTTGGGTGTCTCATGTGGACTTTAATCTTGAGCTCCTTCCACAAGTTTTTAATTGGGTTAGGGTCAGGAGACTGACTAGGCCACTCCAACACCTTGATTTTTTCCCTCTTGAACCAGGCCTTGGTTTTCTTGGCTGTGTGCTTTGGGTCGTTGTCTTGTTGGAAGATGAAATTACGACCCATCTTAAGATCCTTGATGGAGGAGCGGAGGTTCTTGGCCAAAATCTCCAGGTAAGCCGTGCTATCCATCTTCCCATGGATGCGGACCAGATGGCCAGGCCCCTTGGCTGAAAAACAGCCCCACAGCATGATGCTGCCACAACCATGCTTGACTGTAGGGATGGTATTCTTGGGGTCGTATGCAGTGCCATCCAGTCTCCAAACGTGTGTGGTTGGCACCAAAGATCTCGATCTTGGTCTCATCAGACCATAGAACCTTGAACCAGTCTGTCTCAGAGTCCTCCAAGTGATCATGAGCAAACTGTAGACGAGCCATGACATGACGCTTTGAAAGTAAAGGAACCTTACGGGCTCGTCTGGAACGGAGACCATTGCGGTGGAGTACGCTACTTATGGTATTGACTGAAACCAATGTCCCCACTGCCATGAGATCTTCCCGGAGCTCCTTCCTTGTTGTCCTTGGGTTAGCCTTGACTCTTCGGACAAGCCTGGCCTCGGCACGGGAGGAAACTTTCAAAGGCTGTCCAGGCCGTGGAAGGCTAACAGTAGTTCCATAAGTCTTCCACTTACGGATGATGCTCCCAACTGTGGAGACAGGTAGGCCCAACTCCTTGGAAAGGGTTTTGTACCCCTTGCCAGCCTTGTGACCCTCCACGATCTTGTCTCTGATAGCCTTGGAATGCTCCTTTGTCTTTCCCATGTTGACCATGTATGAGTGCTGTTCACAAGTTTGGGGAGGGTCTTAAATAGTCACAAAAGGCTGGCAAAAGAGATAATTAATCCACACATGTGAAGCTCATTGTTATTTGTGCCTGAACTACTTCTTAATACTTTAGGGGGACCAAACAGAATTCTGGTTGTTTGAGGGGGTTGAATAATAAATGACCCTCTGAATTAACTTTTAATGCTTTAAAAAAAAAAAATAAAAAAAAAAATGTTGTGGCACTGCATTTCCCACTTCCAGGCTGATCTACAGTCCAAATGTCACAATGCCAAGTTAATTCCGCATGTGTCAACCAGCTAAATCTGCAGGGGTTGAATACTACTTGTAGGCACTGTAGTTCTCTGCTGTCCACTCCCCTTAGGATGATTATGTATGTCCCATAATCACATCACATTACTGCCCAGGACATCAGTGGGGGGGGCTATTTCCTCCTCTCTCTTTGCAGCAAAACCAAGAGGTCAAATACAACACAGAATCTATCACAGCACAGCAGGATACCTGCTTACAGAAACAAATGGAGTCCAGATTAGGCATGGTAGACCTGCCATAGCTCTCTACCTTCATGTCCTCAACAGAACAGAAGCTCCTAATAGAAACTGAAACCACACTGCACTGATAGCAAAGGGAGGAGGGAGAGAGCTGCTGAGAAGGCGTGCATACTAAATGAACAGTTTAGAACACAGCTGGACTAATCCTCTGAGAATATAATGGAGAGGACTAATGCAGGAGCTCCCTAAGGGGTCTAAAAATGCTGATAACATGGAAACTACAAAGGGTAGGATAATGATTTTATATGTTTTTAAAAGGTCTGCCCAAGCACTATTCAAAGGTAATATTAGTATCATACTGAAAAATGACCTGACAGTGTCGCTTTAAGCTTTATGCCACAAAGTCTGAAATATTTTAAATGCTCAACCTTTTTGACTGGGCTTTATATACCGTATATACTCGTGTATAAGCCGACCCGTGTATAAGCCGACCCCCCTACTTTGCCCCCAAAACCTGGGAAAACCTATTGACTCGTGTATAAGCCGAGGGTGGACCCCAGCACAGGTATACAGCCCCCAGCAGTGTGGTATACAGGCCCCCCCAGTGGTAGTATACAGCAGCCTCCCCAGTGGTATGCAGGCCCCAGCAGTATATACAGCAGCCCCAGTGGTATACAGCAGCCCTTAGGTAGTACACAGCAGCCCCAGAGGTATATACAGCAGCCCCAGGGGTATACACATCAGCCCCAGGGGTATACACATCAGCCCCAGGGGTGTACACAGCAGCCCCAGGGGTGTACACAGCAGCCTCAGGGGTGTACACAGCAGCCCCAGGGGTGTACACAGCAGCCCTAGGGTGTACACAGCAGCCCCAGGGGTGTACACAGCAGCCCCAGGGGTATACACAGCAGCCCCAGGGGTATACACAGCAGCCCCAGGGGTAGTACACAGCAGCCCCAGGGTAATACACAGCAGCCCCAGGGGTAGTACACAGCAGCCCCAGGGGTAGTACACAGCAGCCCCAGGGGTAGTACACAGCAGCCCCAGGGGTAATACACAGCAGCCCCAGGGGTAGTACACAGCAGCCCCAGGGGTAGTACACAGCAGCCCCAGGGGTAGTGCACAGCAGCCCCAGGGGTAGTACACAGCAGCCCCAGGGGTAGTACACAGCAGCCCCAGGGTAGTGCACAGCAGCCCCAGGGGTAGTACACAGCAGCCCCAGGGGTAGTACACAGCAGCCCCAGGGGTATATACAGCAGCCCCAGGGGTGTATACAGCAGCCCCAGGGGTAGTACACAGCAGCCCCAGGGGTATTTACAGTAGCCCCAGGGGTAGTACACAGCAGCCCCAGGCCCCCCTCACTTTTTGGCGCCCCCACCTCAGGATGCCCCCCCCCCCACACGCAGCGCTCATACATTACCAGCCTGTCAGCTGTCATCCTCCGGTGGCGGATCGCGGCTCCCGGCTCCGGCTTCCATCTTCTTCTGTGTCTTCCTGCATTGAGACCGGGGCTCATCGCGATGACGTCATCGCGACGCCGGCCGGTCATGTGACATGCAGGAAGACACAGAAGAAGATGGAAGCCGGAGCCGGGAGCCGCGATCCGCCACCGGAGGATGACAGCTGACAGGCTGGTAATGTATGAGCGCAGCGCTGCGTGCGGGGGGGCATCCAGAGGTGGGGGCGCCAAAAAGTGAGGGGGTCCCGTATATACTCGCGTATAAGCCGAGGGGAGACTTTTCAGCCCAATTTTTGGGCTGAAAAACTCGGCTTATACGCGAGTATATACGGTAGTACACTACTGAAGTTATCTTACTTCAGCAGGCGCCAGGCAGTAGTACTGCATTGCAACAGAAAATGATTAAATAAACCCTGGAAGATGTGTGCATGATGGTATTATGCAATGTGATGTACTAATACATCATTCTAAGCTTTTTTAGGATGTCGTTACAGTCCTACTGAATAAATTCCCAAGGTAAAACATACAAAATGCATTATATATGAAATATCTTCAAATCAAGAGCCAATACAACATTATCATGGTCATATTAGTGTTCAGCATACCAAGAAACCACTACAGATTAGGATCTTTACAAGTCTGTAACAATTTCTAAATTTACCCTTGTAATGAACCAATGGCCAACACATAGATGTTATGTGAAATCATATAAATAATGGAAATAAAAATATAATAATACAATTTACATAAGTTTACATAAGTAATATTCAATATAGCAGTAGATACACCCTGACTGCCAGATTAAGGAATCAGGGTAGATCTTTGACTTTCTGCACTTGATCTTGTTTCTGTTAAACAGCAAACTGGAATAATGAAGGAACAGGTGTAAAGGGAATCTGTCATCAAGTTTTTGCTGTTCCATCTGGGAGAAGCGTAAAAAGAGAGACAGAGATGTGTCACAAGCAGTCGCTTTATCTGCTGCAGATCTACCAGTTATATGAATGTTGAACTCTGTATAAGCCCACCTCCACCACTGATTAGCAGTTTCTGCCTATGCACAGTGTACAAATAAAGCTGACAATCAGTGGTGGGAATGTGGTCATACATAGCTAATGAATATGGAGGACTATCTGCCAATAGGTTTACTAGTACTCCACTGATAACCTCCTGCTGATAAAATAATGATATTATAAAAACTACAGCAAGCAGTCCAATAAGAGCACATCTCCCATTACATGATGATTTCAGATTAGCTGGCAAAGACCAGGTAACATATTTCCTTTAAAGGGAACCTATCACCAGGTTTTTGCAACCTAATCTGAGAGTAACATAATATAGGACCCAAGATCCTGATTCCAGCGATGTGTCACTTACTGGACTGCTCAGTGTAGTTTTGATAAAATCACTGTTTAATCATCTAGAGATTATCATTAGTCTGGTAGTCTGGCATATTCACAAACTGCTAATCTGCAGCAGAGAAAACACTAACTTTATCAAAATGACAGCAAGAAGCTCAGTAAATGACACATCATTGGAATCAGGGTCTCTGTCTCTACCTTATGCTGCTCTCACCTTAAACATTGGGGGTAGTCAAGCCATTGGTTAAGGATAGGTGCTACTCATGTTTGAGATATGGGAATAGAAGTTCCTACCCCTACAGTGCTGGCAGAATTATGATAAAAAGTAAGCAATTATAAAAAAAAAATGGATGACAAGTTACAGAGTAGGAGAAGCTGGAGTTTTAGTGAACATATTAGTTATGGACTATGAAAGCAATTTTAATGTTTTGTAGAGTCAAGGACAGCCACATGCCATGCTTCTTAAGAGGCTCTAAGTACTTTAGGATAACTGTGCTTTTTTAAGCACCTGGAAACATAAGCCATAATGGCCACTTTACACGTCCCAACATAGGTCCGATGTTGGATACAACGGCGCGGGAGCGCGCTTTTTCTGGGCAGAATTCCAAGATCGCATAGGAGATGTTACACAGCGCGATATTGGCAGGCAACGCAACAGCGATGTCTACGCCCCCTTGTACGGCCGACCCAGGAATGACCATTTAACATGGGAGTGAATGGGGGACGTTGTACTCCACATCGTAGTTGGGCTTTTACATAGCACGATCCGGCCACAACGCCCATCCAATATCGGGCCATTGGAGAGCCTGCTCATTCGATCCCCAATATCGTTTTGGCATCGTTCGTGCATCGTATTGGACATTTACAACGCACGAACGATATCGGCGCCAACGCACGAACCACGTGACTTTTTATCGAAGTTGGACGCCGATATCAGGACGTGTAAAGTGGCCATAAGGGTTTGAACAAACTCTGATACTGCTAGGAAGCTCTGTGCTTGTAAACATATACTATAGGGAACTGAAAAGAAAAAAGTGAGTTCTGTCCATGGTTGTTAATCATTCATCATGTCCCACTCTGACCCTGACGGAGGATTTATTATAATAACTTTAGATTTAGAAAGCCTAAAAACGAAATGAAGCATTCAGACCTGAATTATCCTTTTTTATTAAATATCAAAGTCTTATTACATAGTGCTTCTTAACCATCAGAGCAAATATTGCTTTTTCACGTAACGTTTTACCAAAACTTCATTCAAATCAAGTTTTAATGATAACATTTCCCTCCAGACAGCACTGTAAAGGTCAGGGCTTAAATCACTCACTTTATCAATAAGGTTTTGTTGCTTTTAACTACTAAAAGGAGCATTTTGGGAAATGCCTCATTTAGTTAGCGGCACTTATATGCGATGGTGCAGTGAAAGTTATGTGTCATTTGTTCTCTTCTTTAAATGGATTGCAAATGGAAAATCTAATAAAATGGCATAGAGTTCAAAGAGGGTCAGGGTATCAGCACATAATGATTGTTCAAGTCAAGCACAGCACCTCGTAAGAGACAGGACCCTAATAAAAATCATAACTTTAGTGTCCAAATCTGTTGCTGTGTTTATCAGAAAATTATGGCTATTTACACATCTTAATAAGAGTAGGCTTTCCCTGCAGCAGTGATATGGAGCCACCATGCAACAGTACACTAAAAAGTGTATGGACCCACTACAGAGGTCTCAATAACATGGCGGTGGCTTTATACACCGTAATCAAATTGTTAACTAAGATGCTCATGAATGTTGCCTAGTCGCAGTAGATCAATGTATAATATTAGGATGCGGGGTCTGTCTTTTTTTTATATTATGGCACTTTTTTGTATATGTTTGCAAAGTACTTGCTCAAATATGAGTTTATGTCCCTTGGTATGGTAATTAAATTCCCATTTTGGTCTTGTAGAGAGGGGATTGTCATTGGTTGCTTCTTCCCCCTAGCTAAATTTGCTAATATCCTCCCCGCCTTATCCCCAAATTTGTATAAATCCACCTCCCATTGGGCTTTATTCCATAATTCCCTCTGCCGTGTCCAGACATCAAAGTCCTGCTTGGCGTCCATCCATTCCTCTTTTAGATTGCCTGCTGGATGTGTTTTAAATTTGACATATGCGTTTCTCACCTTAGTACTGGCTAGTTTAAAGTGAGCGGTCGTAATCTTTTTTTGATTCCTTGTGTAAGCCATTATTTTACCCCTCATGACAACCTTCCTTGTTTCCCAATATAATCGGGGGTTTATCTTGTGCTCCTCATTATTCAGTGCAAAGTCTGCTCACCACTCTCCCAGCAATTTGTCATAATTACTGTCTCTTTTCAGATATGCCGGAAAGCGCCACAAATAGTCCGATCTTCTCTGGAATGTATCTCTAAGGTCTAAGACCACTGGGCTATGATCTGATATCACCATGTTTTCAATAATAATCTTGTCCACTCTGTCTATCAAGTGTTCTTCTAGCAGAAACATGTCAATACGGGACCAGGATTTGTGTGCATGGGAATAATGTGTGTATTCCCGTTCCAAAGGATGATAAAGTCGCCACACGTCCCGAAAAGCTAATCCCTTGGCTAACGTCTTCAATATTCCTATCTTCCCTTCTTCCACTACATCCCCCCCTCTCGGTATCTCCCTTTGTCAATTACCAGATGGATGAGACGGCCCCCATCATCTCTATTCTCAGATAGGACTCTATGGGAGAAGTTTTTCCTGAGTAGGATCAATACTCCCGCCTTTCTCCCTTCTGATCCCGACCCATATACCGCTCCTACCCACAACCTGTGCATCCTAAAGAATTCCTCATTTTTCAGGTGTGTTTCTTGCAGTAATACAATGTCTACCTTTAACCTCTTTAGATGTTTCAGGATCATCAATCTTTTTTCAGGAGAGCGAAGGCCCTTTACGTTCCACGTTGCTATCTTAACCATGGTCGTCAATTATGCGCGCTTTTTCAGTAGAAACATCACTATGTATTTTTGGTGGGATTGAAGCAACAAAGTAACCGTAACTGGTAAAATGGCGTTATCCCATAACATGAACATAACCCTTGCATTAAACATATTTTCTCCCCCGCCCCAACATTAAAGTCGAGTGAACTTCCATGTTCTGAAGGGTAAAACCTCCTTGACTCTCCCGCCCAATGGCTTTTGTTACCAACCTAAACAATTTGGCACCATGTAGAACAGTGAGTATAACTGCTTACTCCTAATCTCTCGCATAATGTGAGAGAAAAAAAAAAAAGGAAAAGAAAAAACATTTTTTAGTTGAGGGTTGTACAATGCGTAGAGTGATCTCTGGCCTTCTGCTATCTCATAAGTTGGTCGCAAGGGTTTCCTTCCCAACAGGTTATGGGAGATCACATCTTTGCAGACAGTAGATGATGACAACTTGTTTTCTCAGTTCACATCTCCTTCTTCGACAGCCATTGATCTACTGTGGGTTATGTTGTAGTGACTTCTTCTGGTATTGCCTGACGACTGTTGCCTCTGTTCTTTAGGTGACTGGCTTCTGCTTCTTTTGTCTGGTGACTGTGGAAGCGCCTTTGATCGTTGTGTTGAGGTGTCTCGAGGTGATTCATCCCGGTGGGGTCTTGGACTGGGCTCCCACGAGCTTCTTTGTGTTTCTTGGGGTCTCCCATTTTGTCTGTTATCTGGACTTCTCTGTGTGAGTTGTCTAAGAGAATCTTTGGGACAACGGTACACCTGAGGTATTCCATCAGAGTCTCTGAATTTGAGTATGGCTGGGTATAAAAGTTGAAAACGAATGGTACGTTTATACAGCATGCTGCACACCTCGCCAAAGGCTCTCCTTTTCTTTGTAACCTCTGTTGAATAATTTCCAAACAATAAGATCCTATGGCATCTGATGTGCAAGGGTTTCCTCAGGCTTTTGTAGGGCGCAGTAAGTTCTCTTTGTACCTATAATTCAGGTATCGGGCTATTACTTGGCGGGGTCTATTACGTCCCATCAATGCTGTATCCCTGGTGACTCACTGAGAAGGTGGCAGGCCAATTCTATGTGCTCTTTCTACTATGCATGACTTTTGTATGCCCAAAGCCGGTGGCAGCTCCGTTTCGTATATCTCCAGGAGCTCAATGGGTGTTCTGGATTCTGGGAGCCCCACCAGCTTCACGTTATTGTGACGTGACCTATTTTCTAGGTCTTCTAGTTTGTCTTTGGAATACACAGCTTGCTCCTTGTATTAATTTATTTGTTGTTCCAGCCATGTCACCTATCCTCTGCATCAGATAATCTTTGTTCAAGTGCCTCAAATCTTGATCCCTGAGCTGTTGATGTGGCTTGCAGCCCTGACAGGGAGTCCTGTAACAGTTCTTGTATTAACCCCTTAAAGGACTGCTTGAGCTCATCAGCAAAATGTGTGGACACTTCTTTTGCCAGCTTTTTGTAATCAATGGGGGTATCTCTCTTAAACCCAGCAGTCCCCTCTTTGTGTTCACCTCTTTCGCCGTTTTTATATTTGTCCACGCCTCTGGTCTCCTTCTCCTGTGACTGGTGCTGGAGCCTGCAGGTTGTTTCCCTTCCCTTCCCACTCGCTGCGCTCAGCGCCATCTTTGCTGGGAGCTCAGACCTCCGTGCTGGGGCAGCTGCTGCTGGGTCATGGCTGCTCCCTGTGCTCCGAAGCCATCGCCGCATACAGCTTATGATGCGGTGCGGTCGCACTGTTCACGCCAATGCTTGTGGTCGGCGGGGTGTCCGCCTGTCACGATAATATTCAGCCACGGGCTATGGGAGCTCAGTCTCGTCCTCCCACACTCATCAGGCCGGAAACTGAAGTGTCCAATGGGATCATATTTAAAAATATAACTACTACACTGTCAATTCGAAAATCTTAAATTTAGATCTGTTCAGCATGTGATCTAAAAGTGTGGGGTCTATATTCACCAAGTAATCCATGATTTTTAGATATTACTGTATTATTTTATTATGTTACAGAACAGAAAAAGCTTTGTTATGGCTCAACCTAAGAATGAACAGGGGTAGTCAGTGAATGTAGAGCAGATGACAGGCCAGCAGCTCTGTCAATCATGGTAAGTATCTGCCTACCACAGAATCAAGAAGTAAGACAGAGCTTCAGACCTTTCATGTCCTGACATATCTGGACATGTTCACTCTTGAACAAACAATAGTCTGTACAAAGTCATCAAGGCAGTTAGTGTACTACAATATTGGTGAGTGTGTTTAAAGATTGAGTAAATTTATATTAATAGTTTAATGCTTTTTTTATTAAGGGCTAATAAACACACAGTGCTATTCTGAGTGATCATCATTCAAAAAAAACACCCCCCACTGATTTGAAATGGGTTAAACACATGCAGTGTTTTTTTAAACACTCAGAGAGTGAGTAAATCACTGCTTGCACTACTTTTTGATTGTTGCAATAAACGCTGCATTTATCACTATTTATATAAAATAGCTGCCATCATTTTCACTAGTGATTAAAAAAACTAATGCAGATATAGTGAAAACTCGGTATAAAAATGCAGCTAAGACTGCAGCGTTTATCTGCAAAACAAATCAGAAAAAAGCAAGGTGATTTTTGCAAAGATATCAAAATTTATTATAAATACTAAAAAAAATTTTTCAGACCAATAAAGATTACAATAATAACAGTGAGTTTTTAATCAAAAAGTACATAAAAGAATATTAGTTCTACAAAAGTTACATTTAGATAAAAGAAAAAGATGAAAAGAAAACTGTATACACAACTATAAAGACTATAATAAGGAGATTTTTGTGTACTCACCGTAAAATCCTTTTCTCTTAGCCTCTAATTGGGGGACACAGACCGTGGGTGTTATGCTGCTGTCCACTAGGAGGCGACACTAGGCAGAATCTGCAAAAGAGTTATAGACTCCTCCTCTGCAGCATTACACCCCTGGAGCAGGAAGTGCTTCTCCAGTTTTGTGCTAAAGCAGTAGGAGAGTTAACAGAGAATAACAGTGACACAGGAAGTCTACACAGGCAACCTGTGTAAACAAATATAGTCAACAAGGTAATAACAGTGTAACAAGGCCTGAACCAAACAGGCACGTGTGTAAACAGTTAATAGTTAGAGTAATACTAGTACCACAAGGCCTGTAACTAAGCAGGCGCATTTGGAAAACAGTGAAGAGTTAACGAAGCAATAATCGTACAACAGGGCCTGTAACTAAACAGGCTCACAGTACTACAAGGCCTGGAGCTAAACAGGCACAAGTTTAAACAGTCAACAGAGTGATAATAGTCAAACATGTGTAAACATGTTAACCATGTAACAGCTGAGAAGCTATGTGAGAACTGTAGAAAAAAAAGGCCCACCAGGGCAATAGGGTGGGTGCTGTGTCCCCCAATTAGAGGCTAAGAGAAAAGGATTTTACGGTGAGTACACAAAAATCTCCTTTTCTCCTTCGCCTCATTGGGGGACACAGACCGTGGGACGTCCCAAAGCAGTCCCTGGTGTGGGAAAGAACAATGGAACTAGTGACACCGAGCATGGTCAGTGAAGAACTATGCCCCTACAGGCGGGCTTGCTGCCGCCTGGAGGGCACGTCAAGCGCTATAGTGGCTTGAGTATGTGTGTAGGCTGACCCCTTTTGGCTGTCTACACACTTGTCGGACTGACACCTGGTGCCAAACGGACCAGGAAGCCCTCACGGCCGTAGTAGAATGTGCCGTGCCGCTGCCGGAAGGGATGAGATTTTTACGGTATAAGCGTCTTGGATGGTTAGACGAATCCACCTGGTTAGAGGAGCCTTAGAGGCTGACATGTCATTATTTCTGCCTTCTGGAAGAAGGGAGAAAGAGAATCCGACCTGTGGAGAGGCACTGGTTGTGGGTACTTAGATGCGTAGGGACCTGATAAGGTCCTGCATATGTAGGTCCTTTACGACCAGACAGACTGGAGTCGGTCACAACGATGACAGAGAGACGTCTTTAGTAAGGTGGAAGGAGTATACTGCCTAAGAAGAAGGATGGAACCAGCCGTAGAACAGTCTTGTTCAGGTAGAAGACCAGAAAAGATGGTTTACATAAGAGCGCTGAAAGTACAGATACCTCTGCAGAGAACAATAATTTGCCACCAAAACACATTACTGTTTGGATGAGAATGCTAAGGGTAATAACCTATAGACGCTCAAAAGGTGGATCTTGTAGAGCCGTGAGGACGAAGATCAGGTCCCGCAGGTGTAGTCTTGTTGTACGGAGACCCTAAATGGGAGACCCTTTGAAGGAAGGATTTTCCTAGAGACCTGGAGGCAACACATCTTTGGAAGAAGGTGAAACAGGCTGAACCCCTGCTGTATGAGAGACCCCAAGGACAGACCTGAGTCTAGGCCTGAGTGGAAGAAACGAAAGATCTCTGCATGAAAAAGGGTCAGGGGAATGACCCCTAGAGGAGCTCGGAGATAAAGAAAAAACAAAACGATTACACTCGTGGTATATCATCGATAAGGCTGGTTTACTTGCTGCGACCATGGTCGCTACAACATCCAGGGAAAAAAAACCATGGGTAAATTCCAGGTCTCAAGGGCTACGCCACTATTTTCAGAGTTGAGGAATTCCGAGGGAGAGCTGGCCCTGAGAGAGCAGGTCTGAACTATCTTTTTAGTAGTCCTGGTACTGCTGTTATGAGTTGGACGAAATTTTCATCCATCTGGGCCAGTCTGAAAATACAGGGAGATCTGGCAACCGTCTTGTTTGACCCTCCGCACTATCCTGTTAGTGTGAAAGAATATAGGGGAGACGGAGACAGGTCCCGTCTAGGACTTGTGCGTCTGTCCTATTGACTGTAGGTTCTAGGACCTGGCCAGAAAGGATGGAGCCTTAGCAATGGAGACGTGAGGCCGTCAGGTCCACATCTGTAGTTTCCTGGCGCTGGCAGCCTTGACAGAAGACATCTGGATGAAGGGGCTGATTCCCTGAGTCCGTCCCTTGACGGGTTAGCCTGGTATGAGGACAGGTGACAGTACAGTGTTCAAGGATTCCACCCGGTGAAGGATGTGGCGAACGTCTGTCATCACTTGGAGACTGCGGGTTCCACCATGGTGGTTGACATATGCCACGGCTGTGGCATTGTCTGACTATTTCCTAGCAAGACCGACTGCCAGAAAGGTGACTGAAGTCTTCCAGTACTAGAAATACTGCCCAAGTCTTTGTAGATTGAGGGGCATCCTCGTGTGTGGGCGGGACTATTGGCACGTGCATTGTGATGGGAGTACATCACACCACATCCTGTTTCTGGGCCATGTCTAAGCATGGATAGTTGAAGAGGCCGTAGGTGCAGCTAAGGCTATGGAACTGCCTCCCATGCTGCCACTATCCTGTCTAGGACTCTTATAGCCGTTGTGAAGGATTGAGGAGACCGCTGAAGCGAATTCCCAGACGAAGAATCCGTGCCTTGTCTGGGAAAAACCAATATGGCCGATACTCCATATGTGATGCTGCAGCATGTGGCCATCAGGAAGACATATGGGACTCTTTGAGTTTGTGTTCTGTGCTGGAACATGTGCTCTGGCATTGTGGTAGACTCATGGAGAGAGATCCGCCAACCGAGTCTTCTTAACGTGTCCAGTGAAATCGACAGTGTACGCAGACTCCTCCTGCATTGATGAATAAGTCGTCCAGACATGGGAGACTCCTGGAATGCAGTATAGACATTTCCAACTTCAGGCTGAATTTATGAGCCTTAGGTCTCACGGTATTCACTTTTAACTCCTGAGACGAGAAGGAACTGACTGCGTGGAAGAAGGTTCAGGCCACAGCCACACGGGAGACCAGAGGGCCCATCCATTGGGTTAATGCATTTGCGAGTCTGCGAGTTCCTGCTTCGAAGCGGACTGAGCAGAGGGCATTACGCGTGTTATCTCAACCCAAGTACCTAATATAGGTACAGTGAGGAGAATGGCCGCTGAGCTCGTGTTCCACATTCCGCAACATAGAGTTTCGTTTCAGTAGTCCGGGGATGGAGGCCGGGTAGACCCTGTGCGGTCCCAACTTCAACCCGAGTCCCCAACAGTGGGGAGGCGAGGAAGGAGTATGCTATGGGTCGTAGGTTCCCGAGACCCTTAGCTCAGTTCCCTGTGCCGCTGCGGATCACGGCGTTTCAGCCTGTGTCTTTTGAGACTTGGCTGTCGTCACCGCCAACCGGAGCTCCAGCTGTGGGGTCTGGAGAGAATTGGTGAGCAGTCCTGGGACGCCTTACTGTTGTCGGGTAATTGCAGGTTATATCAGCTTCAACTGGGCTCTCCAACAGTGGGGGCCCAAGGAAGGATCTGTCAGTTAAACCTGAAGGAAGTCCGCCACTAAAAAAGGTCCCTGCGTGGCGACCGATCCCTTGTCAGACTTAGCCTAAGCTCTGACCAACCCTAACGATTCCGAAGGACCGGAATCAGTTATGCCAACGGCGGATAAAAACAAAACAAAAACAAACCGTCCTGATGTGTTCTGGGAGTGGAAAACGCTTTTGCCTCCTTAGCGCCTGAGGTATACAGTAATTCTCCAAACAGGTGTCTAGTGAGGCATAGGAGACCTGTGATGGCCTCCTTACGACCACTTCCGCCTCCCATCCACGTAACCCGATGCCACGTCTACTGGCGATGGCAGTAGACGCTGTTATTGCAGAGCAATTGGCAGCGTCCAGGACTTATGTATCAGATAGTCCTGAGGGAACGACTCGAGCCATCCGGGCTACAGAGTATGATCGGCGGGCAGGAAACAATAGTGCCTGACGGAATTGAATCCGTATCTTGATTACCTTACAGTTATTAAACCAGTTATCGGGACGAAATCAATAATTTTTGGAGAATGTCATGAAAACGACCGACGTGCTGTCTGTGCGTCAATATAGAAAGCAGAAGCATGCGTAATGTCTGGCCAGTACGTGTACTGTCAGGTAACTTTAATACTGTAGGACAGGGCAGTAATCTGATCACCTGACGTATTTACACTGCCCCTTATATTATGACATCGTTCCTTGCATGTGTGGCATGAGCAGGGGGCGTAACTACAATAGGTGCAGGGGAACTAAAGATTTGCAATAATTGGGGGCCTCGTTGGAGCTTTCGCATCGGGGCCCCGAGGCCTGAAGTTACGCCACTGGGCGTGAGGACTAAATGCAGCAGGACATCATTGCTGGTTGTCCTGCCGTCGCTATTGGGAACTGGCACAGAGCGAGGCTTTGTAAGCCTTTTCCGGAACCCCTGGAAGCGGCCTTAGTGATGTATTGCCGCAGGCAGGGAGCCCTGCTGGGTTCCTTGACCCCTGGCTCCAGCTGCCCGTCCTGAGGGCTGCCTTGAACTCCCTGACCTTTGGCAGCAGTGTCCTAAGGGAGTTGAGGCAGGCAGGAAGCTCTTCCTGAGCTCCTTATCTGGTCCTGCACCGCACATATTCGCTGGCCCAAGTTCGCTTTCAACCCTGCAGCAGGGATGAAGCCCTGTCATGGCCACAGTACTTGGTACCAATGAGGAGCTGTGCCCAGTCCAGCCTTAGTTTGGCACTAAGGGTTGTGCACACTGTGCTTTCAACCCTGCTTCCACTGTGCCCTGTGGATAATGGCCGCCGCTGCTAACAGCAGGGCGGGACCAGAATCCTAAGGCGTGCCATAGGCTTCGCTCCAGTTATCCTCCGTCCCGCCCCCTGCTTTGCTGTGCAGCTCCGGCCCGCCCTCTGTTATGGCGCTGTCCGCGTCATTCTCGTCATCCGGGGGCGGGCCGGGGGCGGTGATAAGGCGGCGGCTTCGCGCTAGGCCAAAGCCACGGCCTCAAGTAAACAGCGAAGCCGCAAACGACGGCAGGCCGGCGCGGAGGTCCGGTCCGGGACCGGAACAGATCTGGACCCGGCCGGACCCCAGGAGCTGTGGCCACATGCGCGCTTGCCCAGCGCAGCCCCCAGCAGGAGAACCCAGGGGACTGGGTCTCCTGGATTCAGGGGTAGGGTGGCTGCTCCCATCAGGAGATCCCAGAAAACTGGGTCTCCTGGCATCCAGGGACTGTGGGGACCCTGCAAGGAGCCCAGAAAAAACCGGTGCTCCCACTTGCAGTATGGGCTCCCTTCCCTCTCAGGAGAGAGCAGCAAAAGCTGATCTCCTGGAGTTACACGGACGTTTGCTGCAGCCTTTAGGGGACCCCCAGGGAACAGTCTCGTGGCGGCAGGACTGGGGCTCTTGGGGAGTAGTCATCCAGGCTGAGGTCTCCTGCATGTGCTGCACAATGCAGCTGACCTGTTAGCCTTGTCCCCTGAGCCCTTTAGGAGCACTTAGCAGAGCTGTGGCTCCTGGTGCTGCAGTCTGGCACAGTGCTGCAGCCCGTGTCCATCAGAAGCATTCAGCAGCACCGATGCGTCTGGATTGCAACCACGCGGCACGTTAGTGCCCTATCTGCGGTGTCTCAACCTATCAGCCCCATGGGGGGTGGTTAGGGAGGGATGCTGCAGTCCATCATCCAAGGGCTTCTGTGTAGCCTCGACCTCAACCCAAGGTCCCCAACAGTGGGGAGCTGGGGAAGGAAGACCATCATCTCAACCTCAACCGGGCGCCGCCAACAGTGGTGGGAGCCGAGGAGGGAGCGGCATGTGGGGGGAAAAAAGTCGACCTCAACCAGGCGCCCTCAACAGTGGGGGGCCGAGGAGGGACCATGCCGGGAGTCTCGTCAGAGACCCACTTTTCTTCTCCTTGAAGAAAAAAATCCAAAAAAAAGGAAGTTTTTTAGGAGCACTAAAAAATCTGTGTGTGCCTCCTAGACACTAAGCAAAAACTGGAGAAGCACTTCCTGCTCCAGGGGTGTAATGCTGCAGAGGAGGAGTCTATAACTCTTTTGCAGATTCTGCCTAGTGTCGCCTCCTAGTGGACAGCAGCATAACACCCACGGTCTGTGTCCCCAATGAGGCTGCACTTGTATACACACCAGGTAATTAGCCCCTCTTGGTCTTTGTTTATTTAGTTACACTTTTTATAGTCTTATCTATGATTTGTCACCTATGTGTGAGATAGGTGACAGTTAGAAGAATCACTGGGATTTTATTAACACATAGATTTGGTAATAATAAGGTCACTTGAATAGAGATCACTTCACAGTGTTTAGGGTTGTGTATACAGTTTTCTTTTCATCTTTTTCTTTTATGTAAATTGAACTTTTGTAGAACTAATATTCTTTTCTGTACTTTTTGATTAAAAACTCACTGTTATTATTGTAATCTTTATTGGTCTGAAAAGATTTTTTTTTTAGTATTTATAATAAATTTTGATATCTTTGCAAAAATCACCTTGTTTTTTTCTGATTGTTTAACATGTATGGGTGAGCACATTTTCCATGAGATAGAGGGGTGATTTATTGGTGTATGAATCATCTTCTGTATGCCTAATTTTTGTATATAGCGTTTATCCGCAGACAGAAAAAGCTGCATTTGCGCTAGCCCTAATACTGACTTTATAGTAACACAGTTGTATCTCAAGTGTACTGTAAATCTTTATTTTTATTACCCATCTTCCTTACTTAATATTAACTGTATTTTTCCCACAGAGCAATGGCTGCTGCGTCTCAAGGAACAATATTTTATCATATATGCTGTTACAATCCTTTTGAAAAAACTGGACACACAACAAGAAAAAATCTTAGGCCGGTACAAGATTGGATATTTCATATAAATCCATCTATCAATGCAGGCATGAACATTTGTGACAGCTGTAGAAAGCAACTTGCAAAAGAGAAAAATACTCTGAAGGCAGAAAATCTTGAAGTACCTCTAAGGGCCACGTCACACGCTTAAATCTTGTGAATGATATCACCTGAAAAGTCACGTAATGGAGATCACTAGAACAATTTATTGATATAATTTTAGCGGTGTCACAAGCATAGATGTCGTTAATGATGTGAAATTTGGCAACGCGCCAGCGATCGTTCACACTACTCAGCGATCGACACTATCCAGCATCAGGAATAGGCAAAGTGGAGAAAAAGATCATTTGAGAGACACACAGCATGGTGCAGCAGGTTGACCGCAGGTTAATTGAATGATGAACAACGGATTTGAGGTCCTGCTCACAAATCTTCAACCAAACAATCAAGCGATTTTTCACTGAAAAATCACTCGTTTACACGCAACGACGCACAAACGATATTGCTCAAACGATCAAAATTCCGGATCGCTTAAGCCATATCGTTCATAAGATTGAACCGTGTGACGTGGCCCTAAGTTCCAACACAGAGGATTGAAAAAAAAAAATCCCAATTTGGTCCCAAGTTGAATCCCTGTACAAATATAACCAAGAACACAAGTAACACACATGCATTTTTTCACAATTTTAAAATATACGTTTTTTCTTCACAATTGCACATTTAAATTTTTAATTTGTTTTCTCCAAAACGTAATATTGAGAAACATCGTCTTGTGAAATATCAAATGAAAGCCTGTACTGTTCTGAAAAAAAATGAAGCCCCTCCCACCTCGCTATCTTAATTCTAGCCCGAGATATGATAAAAAATGTAAAGCCATACCAGGCCAAAATTTGCGCTTTTTCAAAACTGTAGAAGTCTATAAAAAATGAACTTTTAATTTGTACTTAACTAAAGTTGTAAGTCATATAGAAAAAAATAAAAAAAA
Organism: Allobates femoralis; assembly: GCA_033576535.1. Taxonomy (NCBI): domain Eukaryota; kingdom Metazoa; phylum Chordata; class Amphibia; order Anura; family Aromobatidae; genus Allobates; species Allobates femoralis. The sequence goes on along the minus strand of JARQOC010000001.1, from coordinate 372,161,638 downwards.
ATCTAAAGACGTCAGGTAAAAAAAATATTTATCTTTAGATCACTTGTTATGGAATGATCCTCGTTGACTAAAATTGGGTTCACTATTTGGACGAATACAAGAGTATTACAAAGTAATCATTACATGTATAGTGATTATGAATAATTCGGTACTCGCTCGTCACTAAGATTCATATAAAATGATAACGACTAACTGAACACTTCTATTTAATCATGTCACAAAGGTTTCTTTTGCAAATATTGTGGAGTGTAGATAACTTTAGTGCAAGATTAATGAGTAAAGCATTTTGACTTGAAAAGACATTGTTGATTTAACATTTAAGTATTTTATATAATGTGAGCCTCTCTTACCTCATCATATTTGCACCAATCACAACTTAATATCTCAGCTTGGTGAGCAGGGATGACAAGTTTAGAAACAGGTGTTTTCACATCCCATATTCTCAGAGTCTGGTCTCCTGAAATCAGAAGAATGGATTTAGGTGAGGGATATAACAGCATTTGAAATGTTACAAGATTTAGGTCTCGTGCATGCAGATGTATAGCAGCTTTGTTTTTTATATAATGGTATGTCTGTGCCACATAAAAAGAGGAATACCTCCAGAACAGGTGCTGCTTTTGCAATGTAAATGTTGTGATATCTGGGAGTAGCATTAAAATGGTTATATCACATTACGGCTGTGAATCACAACACCAACTTCACAGGAGCAGCACAGGCCTGATAGGTAAGTAAATGGCTTTTTTAAATTATATGATGCACTGAAAGGTCTTCTCCAATGGTGGATGACCTTTTTAAATGCAACTATGAGTTATCCCTGCAGCAGATGTGCAATGTTTCAACACTTACTGTGCTTTAACCCAGAAAAGAAATATAAATAAATCATAGTGTAAGAAGACTAGTGAAACATTCAAGGTTCACCAAGTTATGGTGATGAGCGAGTAGTTCGGTGTTCAGGTTTGGACAAGTCTAACCGAATACCTTTTACTATTCGAATACTCTTCCCAAATAGTGAACATAATGCAAGTCTATGGGGAACTTGGATATTTGTCTGGGGAAGCTTTTACACAAATACAGTGAGTCCTCACTTAACGACGGGGTTAGGGACCAGAAGGTCCATCGTTAAGCATGTCCCATCGTTAAGCGTGACCCTTAAAGGGCAACCTTCATGGTACATGTTTTTTTTCACGTTATTGTACTAGTGTTTGCATGCATGCACAGTAATATTCATATTACAGTGTACAGCAGTAATTTTGTTTTATTGACAAAAATATAAATTGCACATAGAAATTAAATTGAAAAAAGCATAAACAGGTAGCCTACATCAGGAAAATACGATTGTACAGTACTGTAGTTACTGTATTAAGAGGGAAGCAAATAAAATTCAACTTACACAGCACAGTCTACATTTTATATTGAAAACAAGACATGAATGTAGGCTACTGTTCCCCATAGGGAACTGTTACTGTACTTACCTCTCCCGCGGCTGCACAGCACAGTCTGTGCAGTGGCCGGAGAGGTAAGTACGTACTGTACAGTGTACAGTACTGTGGTTCCCTATAGGGAACAGTTCCGCTTCGTCAGAAACATCAGGTACATCTGATACAAAAGTGTATCACGAACCGTTAAAGAAATGCTTTATGTTACATTGGCTGAAAAAATAACTCTAAGTACAGTAGCACTGTACTGTACTAAACAATTTCAAGATACTGTACAGTATGTAGTACAAAGCAAAATTATGAAAAATAAAGCTTGATCACGAAACAGTATGAATTTTACTCTAAAACCCTTCAAATATGACATCTTCATCATCACTGTCAAACATGCAGGTTGTGTCATCAGGATCTTCGTCATCTGAATCGTCGACAGCTGACGGCCCTGGTAAGGGAGAGGCTGGAGCAGAGAGGGAGTCTGTTACTGAGACAGGGGCAGGCGTAGGAGTTGAAGCCTGGGTAGGAGTCGGAGTTTGTTGCAAGAAGTCTAACATGGACGACTGTTTTTTGTTTTTTTTCTTCTCATCATAAATTTCACGATAACAGGCAAATACTTCTTTTAAGTGTCTTTCAAATTTCGACAACCTTTCAATGTTGGGGTCCATTGCCTCTAAATCACCCACAATCTCATTCACTTTCGAAAACAATTTTGCCAAGCCCTTAGTCGTGAACATTTTCGGTGGTGATACATCTGATTGCTCAATTTCTTCTATTTCGTCCATGTGTTGTTGCTCTTCCGACTCAATAAAGTCTTGGCCGGTCAATTCACCTTCTACGAAATTCACCAACTCCAAAACATCCTCTAGCATCAAATCACGTAAAAGATTTACAGTTTTACTATTGATTTGTTGTACTGCTTCCTCTTGGTCAAACCCTTCAAAGTTATTCACAAACCTTTTCAAACATTTCTTCCAAACACCTTGCATACATTTTTCAGTCACTTCGCGCCACGCGCTGTCAATATTCTTCATGCAGTGAAGAATGTTGTAGTCTTTCCAAAATTCACGAAGAGTCATCTTGTCGTTCTCCGTTGCCGTTACCGCCTTACCAAAAGTAATGCGCAAATAATGCGCCTTAAACGCTGCTATGGCCCCCTGATCCATAGGTTGCAGAATTGAAGTCGTATTTTTGGGGAGATAAACAACTTTGACATCACGATGCAGGTCATCGATATGGTGGGGATGTCCTGGAGCATTATCAAGGAGAAGCAGAATCTTGAAAGGAACATTCTTTTCAAGGCAGTATTCTCTGGCAGCAGGAATAAAGCAGGTCAGAAACCAGTCTTCAAATAAAGTCTGAGTCATCCACGCCTTGTTGTTTGCCCGATAGATCACTGGCAGTGTGTGTTTGTTCACGTTCTTCAGAGCGCGTGGGTTCTGGGAGCGATAAATTAAAAAGGGTTTTAATTTATGCCCTGCCACATTTCCGCCTAACAGAAACGTCACACGATCTTTAAAAGCCTTGAACCCAGGCATGTTGGCAGCTTCTTTATGAATGTACCGTATATACTCGCGTATAAGCCGAGTTTTTCAGCCCAAAAATTGGGCTGAAAAGTCCCCCCTCGGCTTATACGCGAGTCATACGGCCCTCCTCAAAGTTTGGCGCCCCCACCTCAGTTTCTGGGCCCCCCCGCATGCAGCGCTGCACATATACATTACGTGTCTAGCAGCTGTTACCCTCCGGTGGCAGATCGCGGCTCCCGGCTCCGGGCTCCATCTTCCTCTCTGTCTTCCTGGTTGTCATGTGACCGGCGCGATGACATCATCGCGCCGGTCACAAAGCAGGAAGACAGCGAGGAAGATGGAGCCCGGAGCCGGGAGCCGCGATCTGCCACCGGAGGGTAACAGCTGCTAGACACGTAATGTATATGTGCAGCGCTGCATGCGGGGGGGCCCAGAAACTGAGGTGGGGGCGCCAAATTATGAGGGGGGCCCTGCTGGGGCCCTGTATACTACCACTGGGGCTATATACTACCACTGGGGCTATATACTACCACTGGGGCTATATACTACCACTGGGGCTGTATATATACTACCACTGGGGCTATATACTACCACTGGGGCTGTATACTACTACTGGGGCTATATACTACCACTGGGGCTATATACTACCTACTACCACTGGGGCTGTATATATACTACCACTGGGGCTATATACTACCACTGGGGCTGTATACTACTACTGGGGCTATATACTACCATTGGGGCTATATACTACCACTGGGGCTGTATGTATACTACCACTGGGGCTATATACTACCACTGGGGCTATATACTACCACTGGGGCTGTATACTACTACTAGGGCTATATACTACCATTGGGGCTATATACTACCACTGGGGCTGTATGTATACTACCACTGGGGCTATATACTACCACTGGGGCTGTATACTACTACTGGGGCTATATACTACCACTGGGGCTATATACTACCACTGGGGCTGTATGTATACTACCACTGGGGCTATATACTACCACTGGGGCTGTATACTACCACTGGGGCTATATACTACCACTGGGGCTGTATACTACCACTGGGGCTGTATATATACTACCACTGGGGCTATATACTACCACTGGGGCTGTATACTACTACTGGGGCTATATACTACCACTGGGGCTATATACTACCACTGGGGCTATATACTACCACTGGGGCTGTATATATACTACCACTGGGGCTATATACTACCACTGGGGCTGTATATACTACTGGGGCTGCGTGTATACTACCACTGGGGCTGCTGCTGTATACTACCACTGGGGCTGCTGCTGTATACTACCACTGGGGCTGCTGCTGTATACTACCACTGGGGCTGCTGTATATACCTCTGGGGCTGCTGTATACTACCACTGGGGCTGCTGCTGTATATACCACTGGGGCTGCTGCTGTAACACTGCTGGGGCCTGTATATACCACTGGGGAGGCTGCTGTATACCACACTGCTGGGGGCTGTATACCTGTGCTGGGGTCCACCCTCGGCTTATACACGAGTCAATAAATTTTCCCAGGTTTTGGGGGCAAAAGTAGGGTGGTCGGCTTATACACGGGTCGGCTTATACACGAGTATATACGGTATATTCTTTCAGGCATTTTTTCCAGAACAAACCTGTCTTGTCGATGTTGAAAATTTGTTCTGGTCGATAGCCGCCTTCCTCGATTATCTCATCCAGCACATCCAAAAATTCCTCAGCTGCCTCTGTATCCGCACATGCTGCTTCACCATGAATGCTTCTGTTGTGTAGGCTAAATCGGCGTTGAAAGCGATGGAATCAAACTTTGCTTGCGCTGAATGTTTCAGTGCACTCTTCTCCCTCACGTGCTTTCAGCGTAGCGAAGATGCTAAGTGCCTTGCTCTTTATGATATGGAGACAAAGGGGCATTTTCTTGCTTATTTGGTCGTCAAACCAAATCGCCAGCAGTTTCTCCATTTCATGGATCAGGCCCTTGCTCTGCCTGGTGATAACAGCCTTATATCCCACAGTACTCTTCACCGTCTCCTTCACTTTCTTTTTATCCTTAAGTATCATTGAAATGGAGGAATGAGAAAACCCCATGCTACTAGCGATTGCTAAGACTTTCATTCCACCTTCATATTTCTGTATGATCTGCATCTTCGTGTCTTAGTTGATGGCTTTTCTAGGCTTCTTAGCAGAAGATCCTGTAGGAGTTGTACTCTTCCTTTTGTCAGCCATGTTGATGGGAGGTGGTGGAGGCTGCCAACTGCCTCCAGCCAGGCCACTGTACGTACTACTGTACTGTACAGTATACTGTACTGTACTGTTTTGGGCTCTCTTCAGGGTGGCTGCGGGTCTCAGTACTCAGGTACACTGTACTGGGTCACACTTGTACTGTACTGTACTGTTTTGGGCTCTCTTCAGGCTGGCTCTGGGTCTCAGAACTCAGGTACACTGTAGTGGGTCACACTTGTACTGTACTGTACTGTTTTGGGCTCTCTTCAGGCTGGCCCCGGGCCTCAGAACTCAGGTACACTGTACTGGGTCACACTTGTACTGTACTGTACTGTTTTCGGCTCTCTTCAGGCTGGCTCCGGGTCCCAGAACTCAGGTACACTGTAGTGGGTCACACTTATACTGTACTGTACTGTTTTGGGCTCTCTTCAGGCTGGCTCTGGGTCTCAGAATTCAGGTACACTGTACTGGGTCACACTTGTACTGTACTGTACTGTTTTGGGCTCTCTTCAGGCTGGCTCCGGGTCTCAGAACTCAGGTACACTGTACTGGGTCACACTTGTACTGTACTGTACTGTTTTGGGCTCTCTTCAGGCTGGCTCCGGGTCTCAGAACTCAGGTACACTGTACTGGGTCACACTTGTACTGTACTGTTTTGGGCCCTCTTCAGGGTGGCTCCGGGGCTCAGTACTCAGGTACACTGTACAGTACTGGGTCACACTTGTACTGTACTATTTTGGGCCCTCTTCAGGGTGGCTCCTGGTCTCAAGACTCAGGTACACTGTACTGTGCAGTACAGTACTGTACTGTACTGTATTCTCCAACCAGAATCCAGTTATGCTGTGCAGTTGCTGCTCCCATCTGCCCGCATGCTGTGTTCTACAGCTTCCGGCCGCCCATGCTGTACAGTCCAGCACTCTGGGGGGCCGCGTTTAAACGGTGCACAGGAAAAGTTTCCTGTGCCCCGTTTCAACGCGTCCCCCAGAGCGCTGGAATGTACAGTATACAGCATGGGCGGCCGCAAGCTGTACAACACAGCATGCAGGCAGATGGGAGCAGCACCCGGACAGCAAAACAGGACTCCGGTTTGCGAATACTGTACTGTACTGTACAGTACTGCACAGTACAATGTACCGGAATCCTGAGACCCAGAGCCACCAGGGAAATCACCTTTTATAATGTCAGGAGACATTCTGGTAAGTGTTGTACAGTACTGTACTGTACTATACTGTAGTTAAGAATGGGTGAGACAGGAGGTAACCATGTTTGGAAAGCAGAAATCTCTGTTACCACAATAATAAAGCACCACTTCAGCAGGGATTTTTTGCATGTAATGTGTGACCCTAGCCTCAACACTCCACTGTGCTGCCACTTCCGCGCGAAATCTGTCGCAACTTTGAAATTTGGTCGTATAGCGGTCCGTCGTAACTTTGAAATTCGGTCGTATAGCGGTCCGTCTTAACTTTGAAATTTGGTCGTTCGGAAAAACTGACCGTCGTAAGTGCGAATTGTCGTTAAACACACCCGTCGCTAAGCGGGGACTCACTGTACTATTTGTGTTGAAGATTCCCCAGTCAAATATCCTAGTTCCCCATTGACTAGCATTATATTCACTATTCAGGACGAATATCCGACAGTAAAAAGTACACAGTTAGACTTATCCGGACCTGAATACCAAACTACTCGCTCATCACTATGTAAGTAATTAACACAAGCATGATAAATGTATGCTGTGCAGGAAAACAGTGAGACAAAAGACAATTGCATTAGTGCGCTTTGCCAATTCCTGTTTGTTGGAAAAGTTCTTTGATTGCAAACTGAATACATGATGTTCTAGCTCCCCGCTCCAAACTCCCAGCAGAATCACCACAGGTTAAATGGAAAATAATATATCCCTATTAATATAAATAATCTGTTTAACGTATGGGTAAAGCTGGTGCTCCAAATAAAATCCTAGTAAAGCAGCTACACGGCCTCAAGCTAGAGATACCACATTTTAAAAATAATTAGATAGTTAAATTATTATTAATGGATTATTTAGCATGATTATTATTATTAACAAATGAAACATTTAATGGATGTGAATGGGAGTAGGTAAAAACACTATATGTGTAGTACACAAGAGTATGTTATCTTTAAGAAAAACTCTGAACATTCTTTTTTTTTCTAGGAAAAACTGATATCTCGATCCAATTTATTTCAAAAGCCTTTTTAATTTGATAAAAGATTTATTAATCACACTAGAGGTATGTTGTAAAAAGAGATAAATTCACTTGCAGCTGTTCTCCATGAGAAGATATTCAACAGTATTTAAAGGGATCCTGTCACCCCCAAAACACCTCTAAACCTATTAAAAGCTGTCCCTAGAGCATATTAACACTTTCCCTACACTCCTTTTAGCTCCTAAATGCACCTAGTCAAAGTGAATAAAAACGTTATTATAGTACCTCATTACTGATGATAATGAGTGACTATGCTATTCATAGTCACTCATCCAGACTGCCCCTCTTCTTCATATCACGCCTGAATAGGCGCGATCTACAGCCCAGATTCAAATTCGCGCCTCCCTGCACGCTTCCCCGCTGTGCCCTGTGCCGTCCGAGGCTGCAGTGTGGCTGGGTGACGCGATCCGCGTCATTCCCGGCGCCGGGTGACGTATTTACACCCGCGCCGCGCTGTCAGCTTCAAAATGCTCACTGCGCATGCGCATTGCGCATTTTGAAGCTGACAGCTCGGCGCGCATGCGCAGTGCGCATTTTGAAGCTGACAGCGCGGCGCGGGTGTAAATACGTCACCCGGCGCCGGGAATGACGCGGATCGCTTCAGCCAGCCACACTGCAGCCTCGGACGACACAGGGCACAGCGGGGAAGCGTGCAGGGAGGCGCGAATTTTAATCTGGGCTGTAGATCACGCCTATTCAGGCGTGATATGAAGAAGAGGGGCAGTCTGGATGAGTGACTATGAATAGCATAGTCACTCATTATCATCAGTAATGAGGTACTTATAAAACGTTTTTATTCACTTTGACTAGGTGCATTTAGGAGCTAAAAGGAGTGTAGGGAAAGTGTTAATATGCTCTAGGAACAGCTTTTAATAGGTTTAGAGGTGTTTTGGGGGTGACAGGATCCCTTTAAGAATACTGCATTTTTCAGACCACAAGGGTACGGATCAGGATAAGAAGCGTTTTAGACGCATTGTGTTTTCACTGCTTCCAAAATGCTGCGTTGTATAGTAGAAGCAGTGGATCAATTTACAGAATACCCATGCCCTCTTTACTTCTTTTAGATGCTCTGTAAACTGACATGCGGTGTGGCTTACCAAGCCGCAGAATGTCAATGTATGCTTGTGGAGACGCTAGTGTTCTTAGCAGGCGAACAAAGCGAAAATATGTTGCTAGGAATCCTGATCATGTGAATGGACAGTGCATTCTCCCACAGAAAATGTTAATGTATCTGCAAGAGAAAACATGCTGCGTTCTGGACGTGATTGTGGGCACTTACACTAACACACACCTGACCATAAGACGCATCTACATTTTAGAGAAGGAAAATAGTAAAAAATGTAAGCAAAAAATGTGATCATGATGCAGGGTTATGGGGGATCCCCTGTGGACCATGTTTATGAGAGTAATGTCCCAAAATTCTGTACTAATGTAACTCATCCTGGTCCCCTTCTAGATGTGTATTTTATGTCCTCCATGCTGGTGTATATGTCCGCCATCTTGGTTTATATGTCTTCCATTTTGTTATATATAATCTTCCATCCTGGTACATATGTCCTCCATCCAGGTATATATGATTCCCATCCATCCTGGTACATATGTCCACATCCAGGTATATACGATTCCCATCCATCCTGGTACATATGTCTCACATCCAGCTATATACAATTCCCATCCATCCTGCATGTATATGGAGCAGCGCAAGTGCATGACATCACTACCATGCGACTCCAGTCATACGATGACATCAGCTGTTGGATAATGCAAAATTAATATTCACTGCTCCCCACACTCAGGACTATGGCATGGGAAGCAGTAAATTTCCTTTAATAGCTGATACATAACCTCCCCAGATTCTGCAGGAAGCTAGCTGACACATGTGTCTGCTATTATAGGAAAAGAATATTCACTGCTCCTCAAGCTCATAATCCCACCCACCTCTCGGCGCCAGCTTCCATGCAGGAGGGGGTGGGATTATGGGTGTGGGGAGCAGAGAATATTCATTTTCATTAATAGCACATGTTAACATCAGCACCGCTGCAGCCTCCTTCTGCTACCTGTAACCCTGCTCCACTACCCCCGCACCCCCAGCAAGCCAGGTATATATGTCATCTTTAATGGTACTTTTAAACGCCGCTACCGAAAGGTAGAAACCACCGGGTGTCGCATGTGCACGTGTGCGTTTCAACGGTTCCTAACGGTACCTGATACCGCAAATACACGCCGCTACAAGGTGCTCCACAGAAGGTATTTTCGATCCCTGGAAGTACCGATGGGTGCCGCAGGTTACCTTCTGTAGAGCACCTTCCCTGATTTACACGCCGCTACCACAAGGGAAAATGGGCGTACATATTGTGCGCCGTAACTACATAGGCGTGACAGAGGTGTATTACGCGACACTCGTACGGTGATTGGACAATGCAATAACATCATGATTGGCTGGCCAGCGCAGGGAGGCTGCCTAATACATGACGCTATAGCAAATGTGTAGTGTGACTGGTCAGATCGTTAAATATGCCGCCCTGTGCACGGACAGCCAATGGGTACACAGTAGCCCCCACCAATGATAGCTGATGGGGCGTGGTATACATGACGCTCAAGCACGCCCCAGGTAACTCACATACCGTACCCCGATTAGACGCCGCTACCAAAGGGTTTATACCTGCTTGTTTTTCAGCATGGCTGAAAGACAGGTATCCAAAGAGACAGGGAGGTACAACCTGAATTACACGCCGCCACTACGCATTGTTTTGAAGGTAAAAGGTACAATTGTCTCCGACACCTGCCGGTTTCTACCTTTCGGTAGCGGCGTGTAAATGTACCATAAGATGTATTCACCCCCACCCCCAGGAGCTTCACAGAATTTTATATTGTTAATCCATTAAAACAAACAAATGAAATTTTTTCCCACAAAAATATTGCTGTAGCTCCAATGTTTTTATTTTCACAAGTGTAACATGAGAAAATAGACAGTAAAATTTGTGGTGCGATTTCTCCTGAGTAATGAAATACCCCATATGTGGTGAACAACTATTGTTTGGGTGCACAGTTTCGCTCAGAAAAGGCCCTGACATGCCAAAACAATAGAAACCCCCAAAAGTGATCATGTTCTGCCCATTTAAACTCAGCAGGAGAAAGCTATACTAATTTTGCCACTTGTTATAACCTGTGTGATGTGACATGTTATCTTGTTGTGTTGTTTCATGTGGTTAGCCCCAACTGACAGTATTTATGCGTATCTACGTGTCTTCTCCTTTAAGAACCCAGTGCACAGTGGGTCAGCCATCAGCTCTCCTGTGTAAACTGCCGCCATTTTAAGTCAGAATGCGACCGGATTTAATGCAGGCACACATGTTCGTCTTACCCCTGTTTGCTTGAAAACCCCATTATCCTTGCAGAATTATATTTGAGAGAGTTTTACTCCTGTGTGTTTGTCTTAGGGCCCTTTCACATCAGCGTTTTTTGAAATTCGCGGCAGATGCGGTGAAAAAACCGCATCTGCCGCGTTTGCCGCATAACCGATACACTTGCGGCGCGGTTGCGGTTTTTCCCATAGAAAGTATAGGGGGACTTGCGGCAGGTGCGGTAAGTGCGGTTTTGCACTTGCGGCAGGTGCGGCCGCGAAAAGAACCGCGGCTGACCGCGGTTTCTTTTGCTGCCGCACCTGCCGCAAGTGCAAAACCGCACTTGCCGCACCTGCCGCAAGTCCCCCTATACTTTCTATGGGAAAAACCGCAACCGCGCCGCAAGTGTATCGGTTATGCGGCAAACGCGGCAGATGCGGTTTTTTCACCGCATCTGCCGCGAATTTCAAAAAACGCTGATGTGAAAGGGCCCTTACTTTAAAGCCTGTTGTTAGATATTATACCCATCACCTTTATATAGGGATTATGTCTGTAAGGAATGTTTGTGCAGCTACCCCGAAAAGCAGCATCTGTACTTTGGGTTTCTGATCTGCCACAAATCCTTGGTCATATTAAAAGGCTTGTTAAAGAGTCGACTATGATTTTGAGGATTGCTACCTAAAGGTGGCACTAGAGTTCATCCACTTCTTCATTGAAGTGACAATTTGCATATTTCCTAGAGGAGCATTGCAGCTTTAAGTTTTCTTATCAACTTATATGTCTCCTTATGACTACAGGGAAACTTCTCTTCATAAGGTAGATAGCTAGTTCCCCAGACGTCGTCTTAGCCTCTCATACAGCCAGATCAGAATATCCCACACACTACACTGATCAGGGGCAGTCACCCTGAAACGCAGCGTCTGTAGTTTGGGGTTCTGATCTGGCACAAGTCCTTGGTCATATTAAAAGGCTTGTTAAAAAGTCGACTATGACTTTGAGGATTGCTACCTAAAGGTGGCGCTAGAGTTCATCCACTTCTTCATTGAAGTGACAATTTGCATATGTGCTTACATGTAATCCACCACCTTAGTGTATGATCCTCTGTATTATATATTGTCATAGCTGTTAATATGATATATGTAACCAGTACTCATTTATGCTCTCTGTGCTGCATATTATCACTACTGTTTTATGTGATATGCTCAATACTGATTTGCATTGTTTCTATTTGTCTAGTTTTATCGCCAATTCACTCACTACAGAGTGAAAAGTCTGTTTACTTGAAATACAGAGAAGGTTTAAGCTGTATGCTGGAATTCACACTGCATATAACGTGAAATAAGGCAGAACTAACCCCATTTTGGAAAGTAGACCTCTCGATGAATTCATCTAAGGGATTAGTGAGCATTTCTAATCCTCCGTCAGCTGAATTGTATAACAGTAAGGCTGAGTAAATTAAAGTTAAAATTTATTTCCACAAAAATGTTGATTTGGCTCTGAATTTTTACATTTCAAAAGGGTAATCAGTTAAAACAAACAATAAAATTTGTTATGCAATTTCTCCTGAGTATGCCAATTGCCCATATGTGGTCGAAAACTACTTTTGAATTTCATTGCAAATCTCAGAAGGGAAGAAATGCTATATCATAGAGTTGATTTTGCTGGAATGGTTTGAGGGTGCCAAGTAACACTGACAGAGGCCCTGAGGTACCAGAACAGCAGACCTTTCCCACAAGTGACTCCAATGCAGTCATCTAGGGAAGTCAGTGATCAAATTGACATCACAGGATTTTATACCACTGGGCGGTGAAGAAAAAATAATTACCGTACATTTTTAACACAAAAAATTTGCCTTAGCCCCAGATATTACATTTTTACACAGGGAAATGGGTAAAAAGAAAGAGCCCTTACAAAGCCCCCTACTGTATATACCATACGAGCCCTCAAAAAATCTCCCGATAAACCTTATGAGCCTTCACTTAGCCCTCTATATATAGTATGAATGCCAACAAACACCTTACATACAATGCGAACCACCACATAGACCTCTATATACAGACATATATCCCATGCACAATTAAAAGAAACAAAATATTAACACAAACACTCATCTCGCTCCTGTTCTCCCTGGGGACACCATTGCATCACACTGATTGATGAAAGAAATGTTGGCTCCAGCATCCACCAGTGTATTCACTGCTATGTGCATCCTGAGGATGCACATAACAGGGATATCAGGACATAGGAAGGCATGGTATGCCAAGGAACACTGTTTTTGACCCTATGGCTGACTCGATCTGCAGGCCAGACTGACCGGTGGGTCACACTTTGCCCAGGTCAGCCTTAAGCAGGACCATGTAGAACGTTACTTAGAAACTAGAATAAATTGTGTAGTTAATACAGGTCATCATATTTTTTGGGGGGAATGTATATGTTGGAAAAATTGCCAATAATAATGACTGCAGGATCGTGCTTCACAGGGTTCTTTGTAATCCGTAACCATAAAGATATATAGGTCTGAAAAGAGCTCAAGACCCAAATTAGTCCTTCTATTTAGGAACTGCTTACGCAACTTTCATCTATATTTAGTTTAGGGTTTTACTGTTATGTTATTAGCGAATATTTTTTTTACTTAAGATAAAGTCAGAGGTGGCAGAGAAAATCTCTAATAATTATATCTACCAAAAACGTAGGAAGTATTTTTAATGTCCCATAATGAGCAGATGAAAGACTAATGGTAGACTCTTTAAACGACTCAATATATTATATAATGTCAACAAGCACACTCATGCATATTTATCTATCCTTAAAACTTGATTGTTCTATTATTGTTGCCACTGTGAAAATAATGTCTTGCTAATCATAACTTGTTTTCATCCTGTTATTTTTGCATACGTTCGCTGCAGCTGTTCAAGCATGCTTGTGAACAAAATGGTTTGGAATTACTCAAAGTGCTCAACAGGGGTGGGTGGGGAAAAAAAAACACATCGCTGGAGAGAAAAGAGTGACATTCAATAACTTAGACTCGGCTTGTTTTAGAAGGTGTCCAGCACTCTTTACAATATTCATATCGTAGTTACTAAATCTACTGTTACTGAAAGCTCCTATCCCAATGTTTCACATTCAAAAGAAGCAAAAAAATCAGAAACCCAATGTACAAGAACTGAAGCTTACTAAGGAAAGTGGATTAAAGAATGCTAGCCATTTCAATAAACGAGGTGAAAAAGAAATACACGTAAAAAGCTGAAATTTTTTTTTCCGTGGAAAGAGACAAGGTGTGTTTCCAGAAGATAAGTAATGACTTCAAAAAAATAAAGTTTTGATATTGATCATTTACTTTTGCTCTAAATGTAGAACATACTAGGGTAACTTCTAATACAACATATGAAGATCCACTTAAGATTTGGAACCAATGTATCTACTAATCTACAGAATCCGTGATCTATTATAACATTTTCTGAGAGGGTTGCCCACTACTTAGACAACTCCCTCTCATTCCCCTTGTTTGGCCTCATCAAAATAAAGAAATCTTATACTCTCCTCTTGTGCCAGCAATGTTCAAGCGGTGACAGGGCGTGCGTTCCCGAGTCTTACATGAGTTTGTGGCGTCACGTAAGCCCTGCAGCCAATGGCAGCCAGCTTTTCTCTCCCGCCTTCAAAACTGTGTGTACTCAACAGGAAGCAAGAGCTGTAGCTGCAGCTCACTTTCTGTAGAGTATTCATACGTCCAAAGGCAGGGAGAGTGAAGTCAGCGGTGAGTGGAAATGGAGCTTGTGTGATGATACAACTTCATATGAGCACCTTCACCACTTGAACAGCAATGGCATGGGAGGAGAGTATAAGGTTTCTTTATTTTAATGGGGAATGAGAAAGAGTTGACTAAGTAGTGGATGACTAATTTTTTTAAAACCAGATAAGGTTTTATTGAAGTAAATTCACATTACAAATATCAAATTGCAAAGTATATTATACAACAAAAACATCCCTCCTTGCATTTTCTCATGTAGCACCTCCCTAGTATTCTCCAAAAACAATAATATGTCATCAGCGAAAAGAGCAATTTTCTCCTCTATTACACCATATCTAAATCCTATGACCCATTCTGACGCTCTGATAACGGCTCCATTGCCACCACAAACAGTAATGGCAACAGCAGGCACCCATCTTGTGCCCCTGTATATGGCCAATCCCTGGGATACTTCCCCATTTACCTTGATTTTGTCCGTCAGAGAGAAATACAGAAGCCTCACCCAGGAAATAAAGACAGACCCAAAGCCCACACTCGCTAGCACCTTCCACAGATATCTCCATTTTACACTATCAAACACTAGCTCCATTCTACACTGGCTTTCCCTGCGTCTAAAGAGACCACTACCCTTGACCACGGTTATCCACTGGCAGTTGTAAATTGAGGAACAGTCTTCTTTAAATTAATCGGCGTAGATCTGTTGGGCATAAATCCCGATCGGTCTGCATGTATAAGTTTCTGGATAAACCAAGGGAAAGATACGTGTTAAGGTAGACTGGGTTCCAGGGAGAGACTCTCAAATTGTGTAGAGTATCAAAAAATGCTTTATTAATTAACGTACAGGCAAATATAACACAGGAAACAGAATTAAAAACATTTAAAAACTCAGTGTGGAACACTGTGCAAACACCTAGCCCCGTTAATCAATGTATCACGTTTGTGAGGTAGCTCTCCGGCTGTATTAATAATTTATCATATAAAAGAAAAGAGAAGGAGCGCAAATGTGAAGCACCTCAGGGTAAACCGTATTGCAGGGAAAGCGGGGTTTCCACTCACCTTGTGGAGTTGTACTGGCTGGGTACAACTCCAGTGATAGCCTCCTGTGGAGCAATACCAAACAGGGCGTCCCCGAGAAAATCCTCGTGCCAGGGAGAGAGCAGCGTCACTTCCACCGGTCACGTGATCCAAGGCGGTGACGTCAGAAAGGTCCTAGTAGTCCTCCAGACTTGGATAAACAGGTTCTTTTTATAAACGATGCCTCTCTTACAAAGCTGCTGAACCGCACGGTCCCTCAGAAGGGAGAGAAGTGCACAGGAAAAAATAGTTGCGGTTCTGATAGCGCTAAGGAAGGAGCGCAAGGGGAAATTGTTATGATGAACAGACCTTTATTAAAAACACGGTCCCTCAAACTCCGCTACGCGTTTCGACGTTACCGTCTTCATCAGGTTCCAACTATTTTTTCCAATAATTTATCATAAGCAGACTGGTAGTCCCCAGTTGAAGGTGCACTGAACTGCTGATAAATTGCAGTACTGAAACACACGAGATATTATTAGTTCCAAAGAAACATGAATGGAGTGTAACCTATAGCAAAATTCAAGTGCCAAATTGAAACAATATAATAAATCCCAGTTAACTGAGTTTAGCACAGGGAACGGATGATAAGAAAGGTTTGTTAGTTATCATGTGTGGTTTTTACTGATGAATAAATAAGAGCAGAGCATATGTAACACATATGTAATTGCACCCTTAAATAATGATTCTCACACAATGAACTCAGCAAGCTGAGAAGAAAACCTTGAGGTTGCAGACACGAATGCTGCGAAGGTTAACCCCCTAATAATACCTGATATGGGGGTACACACAGTCTATAGAGTGGCCGGAGGCCCGTTACAATACATTACCACCCAGTCATGGTGATGATGCTGAGTTAGGAGCATAGGAAAGGTGGAACATCCTCCCTATGCGTGTCGCCGCTTGTGGACAGCTTCCTCAGGGGAAAGAGAGTGCTGTTTGAAGTCCATCTTCTCCTGTGTTTTATCGTATGTGCCTCCAATGATGGCGTCCGCACGTGTTCCAGCACCTCAGGCCGGAACTGACGTATAAAGCGGAGAGCCACGGCGAAGTGTGTACGCAGCCGTTGCTATGTAACGGCTGCGCATGCGCTGACCGACCAGTCTTCTGTGCGCATATAACTAGGAAGACAAGAGCTTCCAAGTCAGAAGGCGGGATCTGAAGGAAGTTTTATTGTGTGTCAATGTTAGGAAAGGAGGCTGAGGAGAAAAAACAAATATTTATTTGTCTTATAGGTACTTGTCACCATAATACCTATATGTAAATAGTAGAATGCAACTCCATTTTTGAGAAGCACGCAATTATAAAGATAATGTGTCTAGATAAAGAGATGCTCCTATGAGGAAATAAAGGAGAATTGAAAAAGTTGTAGTTATTGAAGTTGTAACCTGAAAAGGAAAAATAGTATTATTAGTGGGGGAGGGAGTTGGTGAACATTTCTTGGCCTGTAAAGAAGAAAGGCATAAATTTAAATTAAAACAAATGGAAGAAAGATGAAATTAATATGCTGGTAAACAGGTACAGAAGTAGCCTAAGGGAGAGAAAAGGATGGTAATTTTCAGGAACTTTTAGGAAAATGTAGTTAAGGAATGGATAATTTCATGGCCACTAGGAGGTTTATTTATAACAGTTATTCATAAGGGTCGTCCCAACATGGGCACAGACCCTAAGAATAGATCCATAAGCAAAGGAGGGGGGAGGGGGATGGGGAAATAAAGAATATAGTAGAGGACCCTATATATATATGTCTGAAATGGTTGTCAGACATATAAATACAACCAAAACGGAATATTAATAAAAAGAAAAGTATCTTATGGAGATCTTCAAAGAAGGTAGTGCTGAAATATCAAGAGAACTACATATAGGTGCTGAAGGCACTTTAAATAGCAGTTAAATTGACAGATGAGTTCCATAAGGAAGTTAAATGGAGAGAACATTCAAGTTTGAGGCCACAAGATCAAAAAAAGTCCCAAATCATCAACTTGTGTGGATTCCGGGTTGAATGAAGTCCAAGATAATCAGGTCATCCAAGTAGGGTATGAGAACAGAGCCGATTCAGCTTAAGGGTAAGTTCACACTTACCCGGCGTGTTTGTCGGCGGCAGCTGGCGGGACCCGCCAGGAAGCTCCGGCGCCGTCCACCGGCTTCCTGGCGGGTATGTGCGGGCGGTATCCGGCGGCTGCCCAGCGGTTCTCGGCGGCGATTCTGCAGCGGCTGGAAGCAGCACATGATTCTGCTTGCAGCCGCTGCAGAACCGCCGGTTTTTAGAACATGGTCATTCTTTGCTAACCCGCTGGGAAACCTGCGGGTTAGCAACGGATGACGCTGGGTAACCGCCGGTGTGTGCACAGCCTTGGGCTGTTTACATTAGTTTTAATGTTAATCCAAACGCCGGTTTGGATTAACATAAATTAACATAAAACTAATGTAAACAAAACGGCGGTTTACACAGGTAAACCGCCGAAAACCCGGCCAGTGTGCACTTACCCTAAGAGGTAATCCTGGAAAATCCATGTAAAGAGCATCATTCTGCGGAACAAAACAAATACATAAGTAGTGAACTGAGGTCATAACAAGTTGTGATACTATAGAGAATAATGAAGTAGACAAGAAGAAAAAGAAGTGAGGAGTAAATACCCTCACAGATTCACCTAACTACTTCTTATAAAAACCGGTAAAACAGAGTTCCTCATTGATGCCGTGCGGTGCCAAATTACATAGATTAAAAATCCACTTATTCTCTCTTCTCAAGAGTTCATCCATGAGATGGGTCTTCCAGATGGAGGATGTCACTTTGTCAACAATTATAACCTTGATGTCTTTAGGTGAACTATTGTGACAAAGGAGGAAATGTTTGGCAACTGAGCTGATCTGCTTACCCTTTTTAAGGTTCGAGTTTGCGCAGATGATGCTCGATACGTGACTCAGGATCCTCTTTCTGGTTTCTTGTGTTGTCTCACCGACATACAGCATGGAACAGCTGCAGATCAAGACGTAGATAACGTTTTTGGAACGACAATTTGCGTAACATTTTGTAGAAATCACATGTGGAAAAATTGTAAGGTCCACTCGATCATTAGCCACCATGAAGGGACATACAGTGCAGTCCCCACACGGGTAAGTACCTGTAAGACATACCCCTCTCCCCATTCGGTTCGAGGGTCTTCGAAAATGGCTCATCGAAATATGGTCTCTGAGATTTTTCACTCTTTTAGCCACCATCGTTGGTTTTGGGCCCACAAATGGTGCAATTTTGGGATCATTCGTAAGAATGTCCCAGTTTCGTTTCAAAATACCATATAGATCTTGCCAATGATTATTGTATGGAGTAATTACGCATAAATTAGTGGGCCCAGTTTTTGGCTTAGGACGAAGCAAGTCGCCTCTTTCAGTGGTATTTATAGCCTGAAAGGCTTTTGTGATGGTCTTATGTGGATAGCCCCTTTGCTGGAATCTCTCACTCAAGTAGCGAGCTTCCAACAAGAAGGTTCCATTATCCGTACAATTCTGTTTTAGACAATGGAATTAGCCTTTTGGGATTGCCTTGCGCAGATGTGGGGGGTGAAAGCTATCAAAGTGTAAAACACTATTGGTTGCAGTGTCTTTTCTGTGAAGTGCTGTGATAATCTTACCCCCTGTTTGTTTGATTTTAATGTCCAGAAACACTTAGTCAGTGGAGGTCTGTGAAGTTAAGACGATGTTCAGACAGTTAGTGTTGAGGTCTCTGATGAATTCAGTACACTCAGAAGTTGAACCTGTCCAGAAAAAAATCACATCGTCAATATATCTGTACCAATATGATACAGACACCGCAAAGTGGGGGGGAAAGCGGACGCAAGTCTCCTCCCACCACCCAAGAAATAAGTTTGCGTAAGAGGGTGCGCACTTAGTTCCCATTGCGGTTCCTGAGATTTGTTTGAAAAAGGAACAATCAAACATGAAGTAGTTGTTTTCGAGGACCATGCGCAACAGATCTAAAAGAAAAGAGTCATGGAGACGAGTACCTGTACTTTTCTTGTCAAGGAAATAGGACACTGCCGAAATCCCAAGGTCGTGTTTAATGCAGGTATAGAGTCCCTCAACATCCATTGTAACCATAAGAAATTGTTGTTGAGTATCCACCAGGTCAAGCTTGGAGATGAGGTCAGTAGAGTCATGGACAAATGAATCAAGACGATAAACGTAGGGCTGCAGATAAAAGTCCACATATGAACAGGGCTTCTCAAAGATCCCGCCTATCCCCGATACTATCGGCCTACCCGGTGGTTTTGATAAGCATTTGTGCACTTTCGGCAACAAATAAAAAGTCAGAAACTTCCTTCAGATCCCGCCCTCTGACTTGGAAGCTCTTGTCTTCCTGGTTATATGCACACAGAAACGGTTGCAGTGGGCCCAGACATACATGAAGACTAATTTTCAAACAGTCTTGTTTACTGATGAGTGACGAGCAACCCTGGATGGTCCAGATGGATGGATTAGTGGATGGTTGGTGGATGGACACCATGTCCCAACAAGGCTGCAACATCAGCAAGGAGGTGGAGTCATGTTTTGGGCCAGAATCATTAGGAAACAGCTGGTAGGCCCCTTTAAGGTTCCCGAAGGTGTGAAAATGACCTCTGCAAAGTATATAGAGTTTCTGACTGAGAACTTTCTTCCATGGTACAAAAAGCAAAAACGTGCCTTCAGGAGCAAAATCATCTTCATGCATGACAATGAAAAAATACCTCTGTGTCATTGGCTGCTATGGGCATAAAAGAAGATAAACTCATGGTGTGGCCACCATCTTCCCCTGACCTCAACCCTATAAAGAACCTTTGGAGTATAATCAAGCAAAAGATCTATGTGGGTGGGAGGCAGTTCACATCAAAACAACAGCTCTGGGAGGCTATTCTGACATCATGCAAAGAAATACAAGCAGAAACTCTCCAGAAACTCACATGTTCAATGGATGCAAGAATTGTGAAGGTGATATCAAAGAAGGGTTCCTATGTTAACATGTAACTTGGCCTGTTAGGATGTTTTGGAGTTAAATAGCTTTTTGTTTCAGTGAATGTGACCTCCTAATGCTGCAAATTCAACAAATGAGCATTTTCAGTTCTTTCAAACATATAAAATGTTTAGAAACTCTACTGTGCCTAATAATTTGGAACAGTGCATTTAGAGTTTTTTTTTAATTTTGAAGATTATACTGTTATAATTGGGAGGTTTCTTCAATACAATTTGATGTATACTCTAACGGTTGATGACTTTTATTACACTGACTCATTTGCACCAACCGTTTAGGTAAATCAGAGAAAGATCATGTGCATAATAATTTTGAACATGGTGTAAGTCTGTAGATATAAACAGTATGCAGAACCATTAACCATAATGGTACCTTTACACGCCGCTACAGAAGGTTGGAAACAACCGGGTGTCGGAGACAAATGTATCTTGCACCGTCAAAACAACCCAAGGTAGTGGCGTGTAAATCAGGTTGTTGCCACCCGTCACTGTCGACACCTGTTTCAGAGCAGTGCTCAAAAACAGGTTGGTTTCAACCCGATGGTAGCGGCGTCTAAATGAGGAACAGGAAGGTTTTTTCGACACCTAGTTAACTCCCTGGGGCGTGACACAGCCTCCGGGATACCGCGCCCCATCAGCGATCATTGGTGGAAGATCCTGCGTTACGATTGGTTGTCACTGCATAGGGCGGCATATTTAAGGAGCTGACCAGTCACACTACACAATTGCAATAGCATCATGTATTAGCCAGCCTTCCTGCGCTGGCTGGCCAATCATGATGCTATTGCATTGTCTAATCATCATATGAGCATCTCGTAATCCACAACTCTGGCACGCCTATGTGTTGTCCCTGCTGCCCCAGGTCCTCCCATATTACCTTCTGTAGCAGCGTGTAAATGAGGGACGGTGCTCTACAGAAGGTAACTTGTGGCACCCGGCAGTGCCTCCAGAGATAGATTAAACCTTCTGTAGAGCACTTTGTAGCGGCGTGTAAAGGCGGTATCGGGTACCGTTTGCAACCGCTGGAACGTGCTCGTGAGACACCCGGTTGTTTCCAACCTTCTGTAGCGGCGTGTAAAGGTACCATAAAGTGTAAGGGTAACCGTTCCTGTTGTTCCAGGCACTACAGAGCGCCACCACAAAGTATCATACCGCCCAACAATTAAATAGTGATGTAAATTTTCACTTTATTGTGTCCTTCTCCACACTGATCTTTGTGCGGTTGAGCTCAAACCATTTAGTGGCATCCTCTGGGGATTGAAAGAGATGCACACCCCCCCCAGAGCCACCACACGCAATTTCGCCCTGTACAGTGTAGAATACGCCATGTCCAGTGTTCTAAGCTTCTTCTTCACCTCACTGTACAGCATGCGTAATTTCTGGACCTCATATGAATAATCAGGATAAATCTCAATCTATTGTCCATTAATTGTAAGGTTCTTGGTCGTCGAGGCATTACGAAGAATAATGTCCCTGTCTCTACAGTTCAATATCCTGGTATAGTGCAAGGGGCAGAGCCAGGGGGCAGGGGTCTCATGGGCACGCGATGCGCTCTTTCAACCACAAACACCTGAGTTAACTTTCCTGATCCAAATTTATTCAGCAGCCATTGTTCAATGAAAGCTGTAGGGTCATTGCCCTCTGTCTTTTCAGGTACACCAACAAAGCGGAGATTGTTTCTCCTGGAACGATTCTCCAAGTCATCTTTCTTAATAGCCACATCAGTTATCTTTTGTGTGTGCTGGTGCTGTTTTTTTTGCATTGTGGTTAAATAATCTTCAGTGGCACTCACTCTCTCCTCCACAGCACTCATTCTGACATCAGCCTTGTGCAGCGCCTCTTTAATCCCCACCATCTCATCTTTCAATCCATCCACTCATTGGGTTGGTGTGGTCAAAGCAGTCTTACAAGAGGAGACAATGTGGAACACATCTTTCAGTGTGAGCTCTCCCTCAGCAAGGCCTTCAGTGTCACCTAGTTACTCACTGTCAGGGTCTCTTTGTGTTGTACTGCCCTCCTCTTCGTCCTCCACTTTTCCCTCGGGGTCCCCTACATCCTCTTTTGCCCCTGCCTCCCCTCCTGAGGGTCACTATCCTCTGTCTGTGCCCCTCCACCCCTCACAAACCTTTGTAGCTTCTCCATTTCCAGCCTCCGTTTATATGCCACAATCAGCCGTCTTGCCGCCTCCTCCATCTCAGCGCCATCTTGGGCGTGCAGGCTACACCCAGCCCCGACATCTTTCTGCCTTCTCCGCACCATCTCCATGTCCCTGTGCCGCGTTAATTATCTCACCGGGCTCCAGGGACCTTTGGGCATCGGCACTGGGGTGTCAGCTAAACTCGGGCTCCTTGCAGGATAAGTGAGAGTATGAGCGGCGGAGGAGCTTAGCCACACGACTGCTCACATCAAGCGCTAGGCCACGCCGCCATTGGATGACCCATTTAACCCCTTCATGACCTTGGGCATACCTAAACATCCTGGTAGGCAAGGAGTTCCCGACTAAGGATGTTTAAGTTCATCCTGGCAATTATGCGGTCATCGTGACTGCAGTGATGGTGATCATATGAGGGAGATTGTCTGCTGAATCGGACAGCAGGGCACCT
The DNA here is from genome assembly GCA_033576535.1 of Allobates femoralis. Taxonomy (NCBI): domain Eukaryota; kingdom Metazoa; phylum Chordata; class Amphibia; order Anura; family Aromobatidae; genus Allobates; species Allobates femoralis. The sequence goes on along the minus strand of JARQOC010000001.1, from coordinate 372,138,459 downwards.
GCACTCATCGCCACAGAGGTTTTATCGCCCCCGCAACTACCATAGGTGTGATTGGCTGTTTAATTTTGAGCAGCCAATCACAGTGATTTAAATGTTTATGCCATATAGAAATTTGTGAGAAGGAGTGTGATCCTTCTTACTCCCCTCCAGCACCCATGCAACATGATCACAAAAGAGTTGAGGGTTGTCGTGGTAGCTGGAGGTCAAATAATAACCTCCAGGTTTGCCGTGTGGTGGCCTGTTCGATCCAGAGAACAGGATCTAACATGTGATCTGTCTGTGTAACAATTAATTAATCTAGGGATTCAGTGAGGGAGCTTCACAGAATTTTAGATCATTGAGCAGTAATGAAAAAAATAATTACAGTTTTCTAACTAAAATGTTATTTTAGAGACAAATTAGGCCACAAAAATTTGTTGTGCAATTTCTCAGGAGTACATTAGTACCAAAAAGGTGATCAGAAACTTCTTTTCAGGCACCATGCAAAGCTTAAAAGGGAAGGGGCATCATAATTTATTGCGGATTTTGACGTTATGGTTTGTTGGTGCCTTGTCACATTTGCAAAGCCACTGTAAAACTTAATGCAGATAACTTGGAAGAATCTGATGGAATGGAGCAAGACAAAACTGAGACATGGTTTATAGTTCAAGTCAATATTTAGCAGACAAAAAGAACAGGGCATGATCAGGGGCAGACTTACCGCCCGTGCAACCCGTTCATAGAACGGGGCCCCTTCAGGCTCCAGCACCGCATAGCTAATTTAACTATGCAAATTAGCCATGTGGAGCGGAGCCGAGGCACAAGGAAGGAGTACTCACTATGTGCAGTGATTCACTGCAATGTCCACGGTGGCAGGACCTTTGGTGACATCACAGTCATGTGACTCACCGAAGGTCCTCCACTGCATTGCGGAAGTCAGCGGTCTGCATAGTGTGCGGTGGCAGGACCTGGGGACTCCGCCTCTTGTATATTCAAATGTATATGCGCCAGGACTGAGGCACAGGAGCACTCCTCACTCGCTCCTGCACTGGGGCTGCTGACAGGACACCGCAGATGGGACACGTATGCGCTCCTAGAAGCCGAAGATGAGATAAAGAATGATTTTAGATGAGGGGGCTGTGGTGGGGGAGGATTGGGGACAGGTAACTGTCCAAGAGACATAATGATGCAAGGGGGAACTTTATGGGGCAAAGAGGGTGTTGGAGCTCCTAGGCAAGCACACTAAAGAGTGGATAAACGAATTGACCACATAAGGAATTGTTACACGAGAAAGTAAAGACATCAAAAGGATGAGCATAAAACCCATTATCTATCATCATATTTTATAATCTACACTTAGATTTGCGCCCTATCTTTCTATCTCCCCCACCACCCAGACCCCAGTGCCCAGAGGTCGGACTTCCTTGAATGGGGCAAAGAGGGGCATTATAGGTCACTGGGGGCATTATAAGGCAATGAAGGATCTTATGGGGCAGTATGGGATATTATGGGGCAATGAAAGACATTGAGGGGTAATGGATGGGGGACATTATGGGACATTGAAGGTTAATGGGGGACATTATGGGGCACTAAGGGATATTATGGGGCAATGAGGGACATTTTCGCATGTTTGGGGACATTATGGGGCAATGAGGGATATTGTGGGGCAATGAGGATATTGTGGCGTGTTTGGGGACATTATGGGGCAAAGAAAAATATTGTGGGGCAATGAGGGACATTGTGGCGCGTTTGGGGACATCATGGGGCAAATTGGTACCTCGTTGAGCAATGGGGGACAATATGGGGCAATGAGAATATTATGGGGTAAATTGGGACATTGTGGACATGATGGGGCATTGTGAAAGGGGGCATAGTATAATGAGGTGGGGGTACTTTATGCAGAGATGTAGAATGGGGGGGATATTACAGAAAGGGGAGGTTTTGGGAGACAGTATGATAAGGGACAGTTTGAGGGGCTATTTTAGAGAAGAGCAGTGTATGGGGGGATATTCTGTATAGAAAAACCGTGTGGGGTAAGTATTTATTCAGGGGTGATATATTTATAATCCTGGGGCAGTGTAATAATACTTTTTATTTTTAAGGGCACTCTGTCGGGAAATGCTGAAGACGAAAAGAGAAATCTCATCATGACGTCTGTGCTACATGGAAACAAAAGGGTCGGCAACAACTTCTTCAGTCCGAGAAGATGTCATCTATAAGGTACCTGGATGTAAATATTTATTTGTGATACTGACTAGTTCTCATCAGTCTGAGGTTCCTGTATGATCTGCTGTCTAATAATGACTGATAACATCAACTCCCAGCATCTCCCTACCATTAGTAAGAATGTACTGGGATTTGTAGCTTCAATTAACCTCTTTGATTCCACTTGTTTCACTACTTAAAATATTACCTGGAAGCTATACTGGGCTCTATATATTACCTGGAGGGTGTGCTGGGCTGTATATATTACCTGGAGGTCTGTGCTGGGATGTATATACCGTATATACTCGTGTATAAGCCGACCCCCCTACTTTTGCCCCCAAAACCTGGGAAAACCTATTGACTCGTGTATAAGCCGAGGGTGGACCCCAGCACAGGTATACAGGCCTCCCCATTGGTAGTATACAGCAGCCTCCGCAGTGGTAGTATACAGCAGTCTCCCCAGTGGTAGTATACAGCAGTCTCCCCAGTGGTAGTATACAGCAGTCTCCCCAGTGGTAGTATATAGCAGTCTCCCCAGTGGTAGTATACAGCAGTCTCCCCCTGTGGTAGTATACAGCAGCCCTCCCCCCTGTGGTATATACAGGCCCCCTGTGGTAGTATACAGCAGCCCGCCCCCCTGTGGTATATACAGGCCCCCTGTGGTAGTATACAGCAGTCCCCCCCGTGCTATATACAGGCCCCCCGTTGCTGCCGCCGCACACCTGTAAAAGAAGAGCTTTCATACTTACCCTCCTGTGACCGCGCGTGCATCCCCCGCTCTCCTTCCTGCTTCTACCCGGCGTCCATCCACGTGACCGCACGCCGGTAATGACGTCATTACCGGCGCGCGGTGACGTGGATGGACGCCGGGTAGAAGCAGGAAGGAGAGCGGGGATGCACGCGCGGTCACAGGAGGGTAAGTATGAAAGCTCTTCTTTTACAGGTGTGCGGCGGCAGCAACGGGGTGCCTGTATATAGCACGGAGGGGGGGGGCTGCTGTATTATACCACAGTGGGCCTGTATATAGAACAGGGGGGCGGGCTGCTGTATACTGACTCGTGTATAAGCCGAGGGGGGCACTTTTCAGCACAATTTTTGTGCTGAAAAACTCGGCTTATACACGAGTATATACGGTATTACCTGGAGGCTGTGATGAGCTGTATATATTACCTGGAGGCTGTGCTGGGCTGTATTTATTACCTGGAGGCTGTGCTTGGCTGTATATATTACCTGGAGGCTGTGGTTGGCTGTATATATTACCTGGAGACTGTGCTTGGCTACATATGTCATTTGAATGGTGTGCTGGCCCGTATGTGTTATATGGAGGCTGTGCTGGGCTATATGTGTTATTTGAAGGCTTTGCTGGGCTATAGATGTTATTTTGATGCTGCAACTGGCCAAATATATACAGCCCAGCAGTAGCCTACAGATCATAAATACAGCCCTGCAAAGCCTCAATATTATATATACAGCCAATTAGTGTGGGAAAACCCATAGCTAGAATTGATATGCTACAGATTTTCTCGCACTAAACTACACAGCATTGTAATATTTATAAATCTATATATTTACATAACCTTGTTGTACTATGAAGGGGAAGCCAAAAAAATTCTTGTACAGGGGCCCACTACAGTCTGTGTCCACCCCTGGCAGGATACAACCTTGACGAGGCCTAGAACAGGAAACAGTCTGTGGAGCAAGTTTTCATCTATGCAGGAAAGTAATGTAACAGTCTCTTAGAGCATAAATCATGTGGTGCAGGTAAATAATGGAACAGTCTCTAAAGCCGGCGTCACACACGTCAATGTCATCAGCGATCTGATTGCTGGCGACATTGATGGCTGATCGCTGGTGAGCTTTCACACAGGCAGACTCACCAGTGATCATTGGACCAGCGACATCATGGAAATGATTTAAATATCGTTTCCACGATGTCTGCAGGCTGGTATCCAGGGTAAACTGCGGGTAACTAAGCAGCTCGCGCTGCCTAGATACCCGATGTATACCTTGGTTACCAGCCTTCTCCGTTCACTGGCTGGTATCCAAGGTACACAGCGGGTTACCAGAGTTACCCGCTGTGTACCTTGGATTCCAGCCGGTGAGCGGAGAAGCCTGGTAACCAAGGTATACATCGGGTATCTAGGCAGTGCGCGCTGCTTAGTTACCTGCAGTTTACCCTGGATACCAGCTCCCAGCGCTTGCTGAGAGGCGCTGGTTGCTGGTTGATCGCGTCTCCCGGTGTCACACGCAGCGAAGCTGGTTGATGCGCCCTGTCACACGCGTCAATATCGCTGCTACGTCACGTGCAGCAGCGATATTGACGCGTGTGACGGCCCCTTAAAGCGTAAATCACACGGTGCAGGTAAATAATGGAAGTCTTTTTGAAGCACAATTCACACTGTGTAAGCAAACAAAGAGGTAGTCCCTTAAAGTACAATTCATACAGTGTAGCAATAATGTAGCAGACAACAGAGTCCAGGAAGAAGCAGTGAAGTGTGGCTAGAAAAATCCAGTCCTGAAACAGTCCTGAATATGCACTGCACAGAAATTCAAACTACCAGATCACAGTAAGAGAGCTTATGCTGGTGAATTAACATTGTGATAACTGACAACCGGAGCAGGGGCGGAACTACTGTGGTGCAGCTGGTGCAGCTGCACCAGGGCCCCGTCCACCTAGGGGGCCCCTGAGGCTCCAGCAGTAGGTCCGTTCCCCTGACATACAGAAGGAGGTTGCAGTCGGCAGTAGTGTGGTGGTACTGTCTATAGCTTTTAATGTGTGGTCCCGGGGGGGGGGCTGTCGGGTGCCAGCAGCGCTGCGCACCCGCGGCACTGCTGTGCTGGCATTGCGCCCATGGTGCTGTGTCCTGTGCCAGCAGCATCGCGCTGCACACCCGCGGCTCTTTTCTTACATTGAGTCCCGGGGGGGAAGTGCTGGCTGCGGGCGGCGCTGCTATCAGTACGAAGGGGATGAGGGAGTGGGGGTTGCTGGTGGAGCAGCAGCATTGAGGCAGAGGGGGCTGGGAGAGTCGGTGCTACTTCACTTCCAGCTCTTCCGTGGAGGCAGGCATCACACCCTCTCCAGAAGTCAGAAGACAATGAGACGACCCGGATGGTGAGCAAGCTGATTAAGGATACTGAGGGCTCCAGCCAGGTAAGAGTCCCGGAGCAGGGCTTTGGTCTGGTGGGGAGGGAAACTGTCTGTGAACACAGCACTGCAGTGCACAGCCACCAACATGATTTGGGCAGGGGGGGGCCCGAAAAATTTCTTGCACCAGGGCCCACTACAGTCTGGGTCCGCCCCTGAACCGGAGAGATAGTTAATGAAGCACAATTAGCTTACTGGACACAGAGTTCCGATGAAGACTTGCAAAGCAGGAATTTAGCAGAAGCAGGTAAACTGAACAGAACTGTAGTATCTAGAGGTAGAGCTAAATGCAAATGATGCACAGCTGAGCAGAGCACAATACTCAAGCAAGAACAGGAAGTATAACTGGAGCTTGAATCAGCATGAAGAGCAAGAGGCACACAAACAAGTTGAGGTCATAATCGCCATTTTGACTAAGGGCAAGGGGACGTCGACAGTAGCCTGGAGGAGCTGGAAATCCTAACAGCCCCTGAGGTGACATAAAAGCAGAACCCTCCCACAAGGGAACCCATTTTAGAAACATTATTTTTCGACTATAAGACGCTCCGAACCATATGGTGCACCCAGGTTTTAGAGGCAGAAAATATGGGTGAAAAAATCTGAAGCAAAAAATGTGGTCGTGACGCACTGTTATGGGGGGAGCTAGTGCTGACACTATTATGGGGGTAATGTCCCCAATTCCAAATGGAAGAAGGCAATTAAGCCAAGGCTTACTTCGATAATGGTCTTGACTGTTAACTGTAAGCCATATTATTTTGCATTCACTGTTTGTGACTTTGAAGAATTTTTAAAATATGTCCCCAAATCCTGTACTAATGTCCCCCATCCTGGACCCCTTCCAAATATGTATGTCCCCCATCCTGGTACATGTTCCCTATCCTGATATATATGTCCTCCATCCTAGTGTGGCATCCCCATGTAATAAATTATCCTCCATCCAGATACATGTCCCCCATCCTGGTATATATGATGCCACAGCTAGGTATATATGATCCCCCAAGCTGGTATATATGCTCTGCCATCCTGGTGTATATGATTCCTCATCCTATAATATGGTCCTATAATATGGTCCCCATCCTTGTATGTATAGCCTCCATACTGGAATATGGCTCTCATCCTGGTATTTATGATCCCTCATCCTAGTATATATGAGACCCATTCTGGTATATGGCCCCCATTCTGGTATATATGATCCCCCATTCTGGTATTTATGGGTCCCATCCTGGTATATATGGCATCCATCCTAAAATATATCCCCTTTATTGTTTTTTAGTTTTGCTTATATTAGTCTGATTGCTGACAAACTGACCGGTCGCCTGTTAGACCCTGCTGCTGGCTGGGCCTAAGAGGCCACCATACATAGCAAACCCAGAGGTCCTTATTTGATATCTGGTTGCCATGACAACCCTTGGATCCCCCGTGATCGTGTCACAAATGTCTATATGTCATGCTCGCAATTGATTGCTGCATCTATGAGATAGTAGTTAACATCATCCAGACCTGAGACAATCAATCAGGTCACGACATAAACTACTCATAACTACAATTATGCACCGGAATCCCAGCACCTGCATTACTCTGGAGGTCCTAATCCTTGCCTGACTGCCGACTGTAGAAAACAGCTAGCGCTGCACAAAAAACAGCCAGCTTTGATGTTTAGCTACAGCAAGGGTAGGCAACTCCAGTCCTCAAGGACTGCACACAGTCCAGGTTTTCTGGATATCCTTAGCTTTTGACAGTTGCAATCGTCACCTGTGCAGGAGATTAAATTACCAACTGTCAAATACTAAGGATAGCCAGGTAACCTGGACCAGGCCCCGAGGACTGTGCGCGGTCCTCGAGGACTGGAGATGCACACCCCTGATTTACAGTGAGCGGTAGGAAACTGGTTAATAAAGACCAAGAAATTGGCACAAAATAAAAAGGCCCAAACTTCTGTAACAGTATGATGGATTTAAAAAAAAAAAAAAAAAAAAAAACAAAGCAACAACTTACCATAATACTCAGAGGAGACAACTACTAAACAAGAGCAAAAACTGGTCAGTTTTAAACTGGTGACAGATTTTCTTTAAATCTTATTTACAGTTATTTAACTAAATTTGAGCTTATATTAGTGTTTAGAAAAGGAGAGAAAAAGGTGGCTGGAGACTAAGGTGCTTTCACATCTGCGTTTTTCGTAATTCGCGGCAGATGCGGTGAAAAAACCGCATCTGCCGCGTTTGCCGCATAACGGTTCCACTTGCGGCACGGTTGCGGTTTTTTCCATAGGAAGTATAGGGGACTTGCGGCAGATGCGGCAAGTGCGGTATTGCACTTGCGGCAGGTGCGGCAGAGAAAAAAAACGCGGCTAAGGGCCCTTTCACATCAGCGTTTTTTTAAATTTGCGGCAGATGCGGTGAAAAAACCGCATCTGCCGCAACTGCCGCATAACGGTTCCACTTGCGGCACGGTTGCGGTTTTTTCCATAGGAAGTATAGGGGACTTGCGGCAGATGCGGCAAGTGCGGTATTGCACTTGCGGCAGTGCGGCAGAGGAAAAAACCGCGGCTTACTGCGGTTTTTTCTCTGCCGCACCTGCCGCAAGTGCAATACCGCACTTGCCGCATCTGCCGCAAGTCCCCCTATACTTCCTATGGAAAAAACCGCAACCGTGCCGCAAGTGGAACCGTTATGCGGCAGTTGCGGCAGATGCGGTTTTTTCACCGCATCTGCCGCAAATTTAAAAAAACGCTGATGTGAAAGGGCCCTAACCGTTCCACTTGCGGCGCGGTTGCGGTTTTTTCTATGCAATGTATAGGCGTACTTGCGGCAGGTGCGGCAAGTGCGGTTTTGCACTTGCGGCAGGTGCGGCCGCGAAAAAAACCGCGGCTTACTGCGGTTTTTTTCGCGGCCGCACCTGCCGCAAGTGCAAGACCGCACTTGCCGCACCTGCCGCAAGTATGCCTATACATTGCATAGAAAAAACCGCAACCGCGCCGCAAGTGGAACGGTTATGCGGTAAACGCGCAGATGCGGTTTTTTCACCGCATCTGCCGCGAATTACGAAAAACGCAGATGTGAAAGCACCCTAAGTCGAATTTCTCAATTCTTCGTGGCGAGCTGTTAAATGTGTACACATTTCTACAAATGTAGTAACACATAGTGGTCACTCAAACATACAAATGTTGATGAACAGGCTGAGATCTTCAAACAGGCTGAGGACTTCAAACTATTGTAGAAGATGGTCCTTAGCGACCATAAAGCTGATATGTCCTAAGAGTGGTAATAATAAACAAAAATGGCAGATTTTCAGGTTGATATATAAGGCAGCATAGTACCAGAATGTAAAAGATCATTTTTGCAGATTGAAGATGACTGTCACAGATATTACAAACCACACAAAAAGGTATGAAAATTTAGTCCTGGTCATTCTAATGCTTAAAAATGAGGAGCTTGAACAGATAAATACCGTATATACTCGTGTATAAGCCGACCCGTGTATAAGCCGACCCCCCTACTTTTGCCCCCAAAACCTGGGAAAACCTATTGACTCGTGTATAAGCCGAGGGTGGACCCCAGCACAGGTATACAGGCCCCCCCAGTGGTATACAGGCCTCCCCATTGGTAGTATACAGCAGCCTCCGCAGTGGTAGTATACAGCAGTCTCCCCAGTGGTAGTATACAGCAGTCTCCCCATTGGTAGTATACAGCAGCCTCCGCAGTGGTAGTATACAGCAGTCTCCCCAGTGGTAGTATACAGCAGTCTCCCCCTGTGGTAGTATACAGCAGTCTCCCCCTGTGGTACTATACAGCAGTCCCCCCCCTGTGGTATATACAGGCCCCCTGTGGTAGTATACAGTAGCCCTCCCCCTGTGGTATATACAGGCCCCCTGTGGTATTATACAGCAGCCCTCCCCCCTGTGGTATATATAGGCCCCCCTGTGGTAGTATACAACAGCCCCCCCCATGCTATATACAGGCCCCCTGTTGCTGCCGCCGCACACCTGTAACAGAAGAGCTTTCATACTTACCCTCCTGTGACCGCGCGCGCATCCCCCGCTCTCCTTCCTGCTTCTACCCGGCGTACATCCATATGACCGCGCACAAATAATGACGGCATTACAGGCGCGCGGTCACGTGGATGGACGCCGGGTAGAAGCAGGAAGGAGAGCGGGGGATGCGCGCGCGGTCACAGGAGGGTAAGTATGAAAGCTCTTCTTTTACAGGTGTGCGGCGGCAGCAACGGGGGCCTATATATAGCACGGGGGGGGACTGCTGTATACTACCACGGGAGGGGGGGATGCCGTCACTGAGTCGTGTATAAGCCGAGTGGGGCACTTTTCAGCACAATTTTTGTGCTGAAAAACTCGGCTTATACACGAGTATGTACAGTAACTAACACACATTACTGTTATGTAGCAGACGAGTTTGTCAATGCAAATTTAATGCAACTTTACGATTAGTCATTTGTTATAATTTGTGATTTCACGATGCAGCTCTGCTTTTCCCATATAGGATCAAGGCGTTTAGCACTAGCACTTCTGTTGTGTCATACATATAACTTCTAAGTAGGTACCGTAGATTAGGACAGAAACCAAAAAGTATAGCCTTATTTCACAGGCACTCAGGCTACATTCTGTATTAATAGTATTTTACTCTTCAGAAATGGTTAAGAAAATATTGGTGAAAATTACTATATATGAAAGACTGAATAAAATAATAGAAAAAATACTTATAACAAGTACCATATATTTGCTGTAACATACTCAGTTAATATTACATCTGACAAAATAACATAAATAATAATGTATTATTATAGTTTGGCATTCTGAATTGTCACATACAGCAGTTTTCAATGGATAATTTTGGGGAGGAACCTAAGAGGCACAAGCATCCAGATTGAGAGATTTCAGTTCACTGACTTCAATACTTCTACACATTATTTAACAAGCAAGGCTCCTGCCAGAGGCACAGCACTAAGTATGCTAGAGATAGTGTGCCATTTGATGATATTGTACTTTAGATTAAAGTACCCTCAAGCCTATTATTTGTTGGAGTGCTTAGACATCTAATATGGTAAATGATGTCTAAAAGTGTAAAAGGCTTTCTGAAGAAGATCAGAGATACCTTTTCACATAGTCACAATAATTAAAGAAGTAAATAGAGGAATGCTATAATGTAAAGATGAAATTAAATGAAGTATCTGTATTGTCCTTTAATCAATGCTATAGAAAAGTGTTCCTATGGTCCTCTACAAGTCACTTAGAAGTTAATGTGAAAAGGTTTTTAAGAACACTGCATTAAGTTGTGAACATAATATTGCAGGCTTCTCTGATTATTATTATATTATTATTATTGATATAGCACCATTAATTCCATTGTGCTGTACATAAGAGGGGTTTCATACAAAATACAGATGCAGGTTACAGTGAACAAATTAACAATGACAGACTGGTACAGAGGGGAGAGGGCCCTGCCCTCACAGGCTTACATTCTATAGATGATGGGGATGAGACAGTAGGTTGGGGTTGCAGCAACTCCCGTGGTGGTAAGGCAGCTGCATGGTCGTGGTGGTGAGGTGGCCGCTCTAGTAGTGCTGGTGGTGGTGGAGCGCCAGCTTCGGTGGCAGTAGGGTCATTGCAGGCTGTAAGCTTTCCTTAAGAGATGGATTTTCAATTTCCGTCTACAGGATCTGAGGGTGGTGGATAATCGGACATATTGGAGCACAGAATTCCAAAGGACAGGTGATATTTAGGATAGGTTTTGGAGGTGACTGGGTGAGAAATCAATAAGGGTTGAAAGAGGAGGACGTTTTGGGAGGACCAGAGATTAAGCGAGGTAAGATAGTGGAAGATTAGTTCGAAGATATAGGGAGGGGCCAGGTAATGGATAGCTTTGTAGGTCAGTGTTAGTAGTTTGATCTGGATTTGTTGGGGATTTGGAAGCCAGTGGAGGGATTTGCAGAGGGGAAAACCAGGTGAATAGCGAGGAGAGATGTGGATTAGTCGAGTAGCAGAGTTGAGAACAGATTGGAGAGGTGCAAGAGTGTTAGCAAGAATGCCACAGAGGAGGATGTTGCAGTAATCAAGGCGGAAGATGATTATGGCATTTTAGTAGATTGAGGCTGCAGAAAGGACAGATTCTGGAAATATTTTTGAGCTGGAGGTGGCGAGAGTTTGGATGAGCGTTTTGAAAGACAGGGCAGAGTCAAGGGTTACTCCAAGGCAGAGGATTTCGTTGCAGGCGAGAGTGTGATGCCATTAACTGGGATAGATAAATCAGCTAGGGAAGATAAGTGAGATAGAGGAAAGATAATGAGTTCTGATTTGTCCACGTTGAGTTTTAGGAAGCGAGAGAAAAAGAAGGACGATATGGATGATAGACACTCCAGGATTCTGGACAACAGGGCAGTGACATCTGGGTGAGAGAGGTAGATCTGAGTGTCATCAGCGTATAGATGATAATAGAAGCCATGGGACTTTATGAGTTGACCCAGTCCAAGGGCATGAATGAAGAAGAGTAGGGGCCCTAGAACAGAGCCTTGCAGGAATCCAACAAAGAGAAGGCAGAATGAGTAAGTAGTGTGGGGGTGGGAAACGCTAAATGTGCGGTCAGAAAGGTATGAGGAGATCCAGGATAGTGAAAGGTTTTTGATGCCAAATGAAGAGAGGATCTGTAGTAGGAAGAAGTGGTCAACTGTGTAGAAGGCAAAGGACAGGTTTAGAAGGAAAAGTACAGAGAAATGTCTGTTAGTTTTGGCAGAAAGTAAGTGGTTAGTAATTTTGCTCAGGGCAATTTTAGTGAAATGGTGGAGGCTGAAGCCAGATTGTAGATTGGCAAAGAAGGATGAGATGTGGGAGGAAAGTTGAGCATGGACATGCTGCTCAAGGAGTTTGGAAGAAAACTTGAGCAGCGATACAGGATGGTAGCTGAGCATAGCAGTCGGGTTGAGGTTTTGCTTTTTGAGGATAGGCGCGATTGTGGCATGTTTAAAAGCAGAGGGGGAAGGTACCAGAAGTTAGTGATAGGTTGAAGTTGTAGGATTGGGCTGGGATAATAGTAGTAGTGAAGTTGGGGAAGAGGTGGGAAAGAAGTGGGGTCAAGTTTACAAGTGGTGAGGTGTGATTTAGAGAGATGAGTAAGCTCTCCTTCAGTGATGTACGAGGGAGAGGTTATGAGGGAGCGGCAGAGGTCAGGTATATGGAGTGGTTGGGTGGTGGAAAAATAAATGCTTGCCTTGTATGACCAATTTTATTTTTTAAGTGCATGGCAAAGTCATCAGCAGAGATGAGGTAGGTTGGCGGAAGAGAGAGTTAAAAGTGCCAAACAGTTGTTTGGGGTTGTAGGATAAGATAGATACAAGGTTTGTGAAGTAAGTCTGTTTAGCAGTGAGGGCTAATTTGAACGCCAGTGATTGACAGGTATTACTATGCATGAGGAGAAACCTGGCAATCAGAGGATCAGTACAGGAGTCGATCACAAGCTTATCATGCATATTGTTGATTTTCTTAGTGTGTCAAATTGCACAAACTATTTTCTTTTTAAAGGGACTCTGTCACCACAGAATAACTGTCCAAGCCAAGAATAGCCATACAATACATCATGGCGGGGTCAAACATTTATGTGCACCATCCCACCTAGTTTTCCCTCGTCTCTGCTGGCTCTATAAAGCCAGAACTGTAAGTCAAAATAGAAAAGGTAATAGCAGATATAGAAAGAAAACAAATAGAAGGGAAGGTGTACTATATTCCGGTCCACTTAGTATATTACCACGCCCCTGCGTGCGTAATAACATGACTTACAAGACCAAGAATCAGCGCTATGCAAAGCTTGCGCAGGTGCATGGCTTTGTTCCCTCACAGCACTGAGCTTCTGAAGCTAGGAGTAAGCAGTGAGTAACTTCAGAGAGGCTAACTGCACATGATTGGAAGTGTGGACGACTCTGAATCTCTGAAGCTGGGACTCATACACCTGGCATCAGAAGCTCAATGCTGGGACGGGACAAAGCCACGCACATGCACAAACTTTGCATACCACTGGCAATTATGTAAGCCATGTTATCATGGCCACCGAGTCATGCTAATTTGCTAAGTGGGTCGATTAGTCTGAGGAACAATTGCAACTTGATTAGTCACAGACCTTATTTGTGTATCATAAACAGACTATAGAAATACTTTTTCTAAGGCGGGGGTCAGACAGACATATAACATAGAAGGCCCGCTCGCATGATGAAGCATGGAGTGGCCGGCATTTCCCCTCACCCGACGATGACAGATGTGTGGAAAGAAATTAAGGGACTGTTAGGGAATTTAGATATGTGCACAGAACTAATGGTGGTTCTGGGGCATACAGGACCTGGCAGGTTCCTTTCCATTCTTCTTAGTACACTTTTACAAAGTTTGATCACACCAAATATTCACTTTGCAATTTTTAAAAAGCATTTTATCCACATCTATAAAATGTAAATTTTATTACTATAATTAAACACAATTCCCCAACATGCATTCCACCTGGCTCAGATGTAACATCAGCATGTTACAGCAATTCATGCACAACAATGGGTGTTTTTCAGCAAACTAAAAAGTGATGCTAGCACACTCTTATGCATTCCATTATGACTTAAATAATGCCAACCTAAGTATTTGGCTATATTAAAGCAGCCACTCAGAAGCACAAATCATCTGTTCTCTTCCCAACATTCGTAGTTTTAAGAGGCATGCTTCTTCAGCACAAACACTGAAACCAGGTGTAGCTCTGATGGAGAGCTGGGTGATATGGCATCTTTTTTATTAACACAGTGGGATTAAGGTTCTTGCTTTTCCCTGATGAACCTTCAAAACCAATTGTTCATCAGGGGAAATAGAGACTGTGTTAAGACAAATGATAGGAGTTATAATTTATCTACAGTAGGTATGGAAAGTATTTAGACCCCTTTAAATTTTTCACTCTTTGTTTCATTGCAGCCATTTGCTATATTCAAAAAAGTTCATTTTTTTCCTCATTAATGTACACTCTGCGCCCCATCTTGACTGAAAAAACCCCAGAAATATAGACATTTTTGCAAATTTGTTATTAAAGAAAAACTGAAATATCACAGGGTCATAAGTATTCAGACCCTTTGCTCAGTATTGAGTAGAAGCACCTTTTGAGCTAGTACAGCCATGAGTCTTCTTGGGAACGATGTAACAAGTTTTTCACACCTGCATTTGGGGATCCTCTGCCATTCGTCCTTACAGATTTTCTCCAGTTCCGTCAGATTGGATGGTGAACGTTGGTGGACAGTCATTTTCAGGTCTCTCCAGAGATGCTCAATTGGGTTTAGGTTAGGGCTCTGGCTGGGCCAGTCAAGAATGGTCACGTAATTATTCTGAAGCCACGTCTTTGTTATATTAGCTGTGTGCTTAGGGTCATTGTCTTGTTGGAAGGTGAACCTTCAGCCAAGTCTGAGATCCAGAGCACTCTGTAATATGTTTTCATCCAGGATATCTATGTACTTGGTGAATTCATGTTTCCTTCAATTGCAACCAGTCGTCCTGTACCAGCACCTAAAAAACACCCCATTGCATAATGCTGCCACCACCATGTTTTACTGTTGGGATTGTATTGGGCAGGTGAGGAGCAGTGCCTGGTTTTCTCCACACATACTGCTTAGATTTTTAACCAAAAAGGTCTATCTTCGTCTCATCAGACCATTGAATCTTATTTCTCATAGTCTGGGAGTACTTCATGTGTTTTCTTGCAAACTCTATGCAGTCTTTCAAATGTCTTGCACTGATGAGAGACTTCCGTCAGGCCACTCTGCCATAAAGGCCCAACTGGTGGAGGGCTGCAGTGATAGTTGACTTTGTGGAACTTTATCCCGTCTCCCTACTGCATCTCTGGAGCTCAGCCATAGTGATCTTGGGGTTCTCCTTTACCTCTCTCACCAAGGCTCTTCTCCCACGATTGCTCGGTTTGGCTAGACAGCCAGGTCTAGGAAGACTTCTGGTGGTCCCAAACTTTCTTCCATTGAAGGATTATGGAGGCCACTGTGCTCTTAGGAACCTTGAGGACTGCAGAAATTCTTTTGTAACCTTGGCCAGATCTGTGCCTTGCAACAATTCTGTCTCTGGGCTCCTTGGGCAGTTCCTTTGACCTCATAATTCTCATTTGGTCTGACATGAGGTCTTATATAGACAGGTGTGTGTCTTTCCAAATGAAGTCCTATCAGTTTAATTAAACACAGCTGGACTCTAATGAAGGAGTAGAACCAGGTCAAGGAGGACAGCATGTGACTTAGCAAAGGGTCTGAATACTTATGACCATATTTCAGATTTTCTTTAATAATAAATTAGCTAAAATTTCTACATTTCAGTTTTTTGCCACTCAAGATGGGGTGCAGAGTGTACAATAATGAGAAAAAAAATGAACTTTTTTGAATTTACTAAATGGCTGCAAATGAAACAAAGAGTGAAAAATTTAAAGGGGTCTGAATACTTTTCGTACCCATTGTATGCAGGCTAAAGTGAGTATACATCTATAGGTATACAGGAATGGTTAAGGGACTGTTATTGTTAGTTTTTTTTTGTGTTGCAAAAAGAACATTTGCACTTTAAATTAAATTTATGCACCATGATTCATCTAGTTTAGGTATATGTAGGTGGATACTTTATTGGCTAAACACAACTCTGCACTTTAGCATGTGAGACATTTTTTGCATTACCAGATATATTGCTTGTTGCAAATATTGTGCATTATAAAATGTGTGAGGCAATTTTTGCACTACCACATATCTATCTCCTACCTTAAAAATTGTGTGTTGTCAATTTAGATTGCTATTGTATAAGATCAATAATACCAAGGTCAGATGGCAAGGAGTGGCAGCAAAGACAGAGAACAAAAGAGGGTCAGAAAAATACCTGGCCCTCTCTTCCCTATACAAATATACCCCTATCTCTCTCTACCCTATACAATCTATATATCGTACATCTCATCTTATACAGTAGAAATAGAAGTAACATGTTTTAGTTTTTTGGTTTCTTTGTTTGATGAAGCCCTGCAGAATTATACCACACATCATTTGGTTATTTTCTTTTTACACCTGCCTAAATCTTTTGCACAGTACTGTATTTTTAAGTTAAATCTACATTGAACAATATTAATACATTTAGGCTGCTTTCACATCAGCGTTTTGCGCTGATCACGAAGTTGCGATGAAAAAAACGCAACTGCCGCGATTACCGCATAACGGCTGCGGCAAGCTCCATACAATGTCTTTGGGGCTTGCGGTAAGTGTGCGGCAAGTGCGGTTTCGGCACTTGCGGCAGGTGCGGCCGTAAAAAAAAACACGGTATGCCGCGGTTTTTTTTCGCGGCCGCACGTGCCGCAAGTGCCGAAACCGCACTTGCCGCACCTGCCGCAAGCCCCATAGACATTGTACGGGGATTGCCGCAAGTGCGGCCGTTATGCGGTAATCGCGGCAGTTGCAGTTTTTTCACCGCAACTGCCGTGATCAGCGCAAAACGCTGATGTGAAAGGGGCCTTAGTGGGGAAAAATTATCACCCAATTCCAAGATCCAGAACTTTGTTATTTTTGCGTCGATGCAGCCCCACTTGGCTGTTTTTTTGTAGGCTGAGTCATTTTTTTAAGAAATGAACCATTTAATATTTGAAGATATTATGTAATGTTTATTATTTGTAGTGTTTGGAAAGCTAATGGAAAGTTGGTGGAAAATGCCCCAGGAGGAAGCGTGAAAGCGAAACAGTCGTTAGGCTGTGATCTGAGGTAATACCTTAGGTTTAAATAGATATTTAATTCCTTCTTTTCCTCTGTACCAATTGACTTGTGATTGAGTATGTGTTGTTTGTTTTTAACTTAATTTTATTTATTTATTTTTACCTTTTGGGTAATTTACACATAGTTGGCCATTCTAAATCTACAGAAGAGGATGATTTGTGAAATAGAATATAGGAATTAGAAGCGAGCAAAAATATGCAGGGAGCATAATGGGTATGAACGGGGTCAAGAATAGAATAGGGAGGGAAGACTGAGAGGACGAGACAAAAGACAAGAGGAATAGAGATGAAGAGAGCGAGAAGGGGAAAAAGAGAAAGGAAGTAAAAGGCCGAAAGGGCAATCCCCAGGAGTGCCGTTGTACGAGGCCAGATGGTCAGAAAGGGATTTTGAGAGCCAGGGGGTGACCCGCCCAGACCAAGCTTCGGCCACATATCTCTTGGATTTGACCTCCATTGCCAAATAGAACTCATGACAGAAAATCGAGTTCAGTTTGTCAACGAGTTCTTTCATGGATGGAGGGGATGGGTCCTTCCATTTTGTGGCAATACAGATCCTGGCCGCTGTCAGCATGAAGGTGAACAGAAGGCGAGGTATTGGAGGAAGGCCCTCCACCCCCACGTGGAGGACAGCGGTTTGGGGGGAAAGCAGACCCCTGATTCCCGTGAGGGTTTCCAGGAGTCCTGCAACCAGTTTCCAAAAAGGAGCCAGTCCCCGGCAGCCCCACCACATATGGGCCAGGTCGCCTTTACATCCGCACTGTCTCCAACACAAGGGCGAGGAGCCTGACCCAAACCTCGCCAACCTGGAGGGGGGTGTATACCAACGAAGGTGCACCTTCTTCAAGAGCTCTATGTGATTTATGCAGCTAGTAGCACCCATTGTACACTGAACCGCACCCTCCCAGTCGTCCGGATCTGCTGAAAAGGAGAAATTATTCTCCCATTTTTCCCATTGCGGCAATTTAGTCGGTATTTCACTCTCAATTAGACCTCTATAGATGCTTGATAAACCCTTGACGACCTCTGGTCCAGAGAAAACGGACCGTAGTAAAGGGGACACACATGGAGGGCCTAGATCGTGGAAGCATGAATCCGACCTAAGGAAGTGCGTGATCTGGTGGAACTGTAAAAAGGAATGACCAAGTGAGGGGTGAGCCGACATAAACTCCCCTAAGGTCATCAATCTGCCCGAGATAAGTAGATCACTCAATTTCTCTAGACCACATTCTCCCCAGCGGGACCAATTTATGTTTAGGGAGGGAATCAACAGTCTCAACGCCCTCAAAGGGATTTCAGTAGGCGAAATCTTCGACCAACTTCTCCGCAGTCCCCCCCAAACTTTCAGCACCGCCCTCACTGTTTTTAGTAAGCTACTCTTCTGAGTCGTTCCCAAGGATTCCGCTGCCAGAAGATCCCTCAATGAATTACCAGATGTTTCACTTTCCTCTATATGTAGCCACCTGTCGGATCCGTCCCCTCCCCACAAGGCCTTAGCAGCTTAAAACGTGGCCACCTTAAGGTAGGCGACCACATCAGGGACCCCCATGCCTCCCCTAGATAGACGGAGATGCATGGTCCCTCTCCGGATCCTCGGGCGCGCACGGGCCCATACAAAATCATTAATCAAGGCCTGGAGGCGAGTGAGCAAGGCCGAGGGGTAGAACAAGGGAAGGCAGCGAAACAGATATATGATTTTAGGCAACCACAACATTCTCACCGCCTGCACCCTTGCCATCCAAGACAGGGACGAAAGTGGGTATCACCCCAGAGCTCCCCTTAAGTTTTCCATAAGGAGCGTGAGGTTATTACGTGCCACGGAGGCCGAAGGGCCCAAGGTAACCCCCAAGTAAGGTATACCCCCCGGACACCATTTGAAGGGGAAGCTCTGGGTCAAACGCTCCACCTCATCCTTCGGTACATGAACAGGGAGAACAACAGATTCCCCGCATTCAACTTAAAATAAGAGAGGCGTGTAAACATCTTCAGGGACCTCATAATTCCCGAAAGTGAGGAACAAGGGCTCGCAGTGGAGATGATCACGTCATCAGCGTAAAGGCCAACAACGTGTTTTTTCCCTCCCACCATGATACCCTCCTCACTCAGGTCCGCCCGAAGAGAAGCCACAAGAGGCTCCATGAGTAGGGCAAACACCAGGGGGGAAAGGGGACAGCCCTGTCTAGTGCCGTTTGTAATCCGGAAGACCCGAGACAGGAAACCAGCAGAGAATACTCTCGCACAAGGGTGCGAGTACAGACTCAGGACAGCCCTCAATATGGGACCCGAGAAACCAAAGGTGCTTAGTACCTCACGGAGGTAGGCCCAACGTACCCTGTCAAACACCTTCTCAGCATCAAGGGACAGGAATACACAGGGGCCCCCTCTCTTTTCTGCAACTTCAATTAAATTTAGCATTCTCCTGGTGCCGTCCCGGGCTTGTCTTCGCTGCACAAACCCCACTTGGTCCGAGCACACTAATTGAGGAATCACTTCACTCAACCTACACGCTAAAAGTTTTCAATAAATTTTGAGGTCAGAGTTCAGGAGGGAGATCGGTCGGTAGTTTTCAGGACGGTCCGGCTCCTTTCCTGGTTTAGGGATCGTTATAATCGTGGCCTCCAGGGCAGACTCCGGGATCGAGCCCTCATTTTGCCACACCAAAAAAAGTCGGAGTAAGAAAGGAGCAAGGACCGAGCCAAAAGATTTGTAGTATTTATTAGCGAAGCCATCAGGCCCCGGGGCTGAATTTGCCTTCAAGGACCCGATGACCGCCAGAATTTCAGAAAGGGCGAAGGGCTTATTTAGCACCTCTAGCTCCTCCGGACCAACAGTCGTGAGACCTAATTCCTCCAGAAAACTCCTTATGACGTGTTCTAGTGGTTGAGGGGTCTCGGAGTCATTTTTCAGGTTGTACAACTGTTCATAGTAAGTAGCAAATGACTCCACAATTTTTGCCGGATCCCGAACCACCACCCCCTCTGAGGTATTCATGGACGTGATCATTGACTTCGCCACTCTCTTTTTTAGTCTACGGGCCAAAAGAGCACCTGCCCTATAACCGGCTGCATAATACTTGGACTTCAATTTCTGGAGGCCAGATTCGTATTGGCGCAAGAGAAGTGCCCGGAGCTTATTCCTGATCTCTAGAATCCGGGAAAGGAGATGGGGTCACGGGGCTGTTTTATTTTCAAGCTCGAGCCGTTGTAAGCTATCGAGCCATTCCGTTCACAGACGTTCCCTTTTTCTTTTTGCCTGAGCCGCTTTTTGCAGGAGGAGGCCCCGGAGGACGCCTTGTAGGAATACCACAGCATGTCGTCCGGGACCTCCCCGTTATCGTTCAGGGAGAAGAAGTCTTGTAGCTTCCCTCCAATGTCATCTAACACTTGGGGATCTGCTAGTAGGCTGGGATTCCATCTCCAATGCCGGGGGGACCACCTCCCTCCACCCAGGTTGACTACTAACGTGACCGGAGCATGGTTCGACCTATTTTTATTACTCCTATCTCCGAAGCCGAACAGGTCTCCAGGACGGAGTCACTAACGAGGAAAAGATCAATCCTGGAGTAGGAGGCGTGACTGTGCGAGAAGAAGGAGAAGTCCCTCTCCTCCACATTTGATATCGCCAGATGTCATGGAGGTGGAACTCCCGGCAAAGGGGACCCAAGGTTCCTCCCCTCCTCGCGGATGGGGATGAGGAATCCAGCCTACTTTCAACAATGACATTGAAGTCACCACAAATAATAACATTGCCCTCAGCTATCCCCCTTAACCTCCCAAACAGAGAGCGCAGGAATTTCAGCTGGCCCTGATTTGGGCCGCAGACATTCACAATCGTATAGCTCGTTCCCACTATGTCGCAAATCAATATAAGAAATCTCCCTCACGGGTCCGGGATAGCCTGTTTAAGTTGAAATTGGACTTGTGTTTCTCACCAATATACAAACCCCCGCTCTCTTCTCTCCATGATTGGCAAAGAAGGCATTGGAGAATGCAGAGTGGTGAAGCCTATAGTTGTCACCCGCTAGTAGATGTGTTTCTTGTATGCATACAATGTCTGCCGCTGCTGACTTAACTTCACGCCAGAGGATGACCTCTTCACAGGGGAGTTGAGTCCCCTGACATTAAGCGAAAAGAGCTTTAGAGACATCTATTACCCTTTCAATACCACCCCCTCGAGGTGCCTCTCACCCTGCGGAAGTGGATTCTGGAGAGTGGGAATGGAGGGGAGGAGAGAGAGAAGAGGGGAAAGAGGAAGGCAGAGAGAAGAGAAGTAAGACAGTCAGAAGGGGGAAAGCAAGGAAAATGTGAGGAAGGAAAAACCACACTAGGGACTGGAGAGTTAAGGGGGGGAACTGGTTACGGGTAAGAAAACAGAAAGACTAACACAAATGTAAACAGTATCCCTAAAATTGGGATAAATAAGAACAACCGCAATGAGGGGAAACACTGTGTACCTCCTCCCCAACCGGGTGCCAACAGGGTCCGGCTGAAAGGGGCAGAGGGGCTTCAGTCCATGGAGACGAGATCACACGGCCCACCCGGGAAAAAAGTCAACAGTGTTCAATTAAAGAAAGAAAGAGGACCTGTTGTTCGGGACCAACTCCTATCCATTTTCCAGGCAGTCAGCGGGTACCATCTTCCCCCTCAGGAGAGCCCACGTCGTGGTTAGAGTCAGACCTAGGCGAGGATCGATTGCCACCGGGGAAGCCAAATTCATGTCTTAAGGGTCTTGCGCAGCTGGGTTGGGGAGGCGAAGGAGAATCTCTTGCCTTTATGTCTGAAGTTGAGCGAAACTGGCGAGCCCCAGATGTATAGGATACCTCTTTCCCTGAGGATCCTGCAGCTAGAGGCAAACTCTCTTCTGCGTGACAATGTGCCAGGAGAAAAGTCAGGGAAGACCAGTACCTTTTGATATGGCTCAGGGAGCTGAGGCTCCTGTCTCAGCCTCTGTAGCAAGTGGTCTCTCAGTTCAGGTCGTATAAGGCACACCAGTATGTCTCTCGGTGTCTCAGGGGGGAGGTGTGCAGGCTTGGGGATCCTAAAAGCTCTCTCTATAGCTAAGTCAGCCAATGGAGTCTCCGGAGTGCAGTCACTAAAAATTCAGTGACTAAAGTAGTAAGATCAGAGTCCCTGCACTCTCTTCCAACCCCCTTAGCTTAAAGTTATTTCTTCTAAGTTTGTCCTCCATGTGGTTTATAGTTGCTTGCACAGACCCCATTTCAGTGTCCAAGGCTGCATGACTATCAGCCAAACTATTGTGTGCAGTGGCAACATCTACCATTTTACCTTCCAGCTTTGCTGTCCTCTCCCCCAAGGCTCCTAAATCCTCTCTCAGGGTGCTGATAAGATCTCTTATGTCTTCTGTAAGGGTCTTCCTCATAGAGCTTAACATGAGCCTGAGAGCTCCCTGCGTTACCAGTGCTTGCACTCCCTCAGTGCTCCAGATCTGGCTGCGAGAATAGCGGGCTTGTGAGGAGAAGTGTGATTGTCTCTGTGTAGAGAGGGAGGGGGAGGGTGCCCAGGAGCTGGCACCATGTTTCCAGGAGCTGCCTTCAGCTTCTCTGCTCCAAAATAGTCTGTCACTCTGTTCTCAGTGACTCGGCTTCGGGAAGAGGCTCTAGGCATGTCGGGCTGCTCCAGGAGGGATCCGGTGCCAGTTGCAGGTATGCAGAAACCCGGTGGTGCCGTTAAATTGCCGCTTTTATCGGTCCAGGGTAAGGAGCTCTCCTAATGTGTGTCCAGTGCCATGAGCTGCAGGACACGCCCCTTTTGCACATAGTATTTTATCGCATAGTAGATCGGAGATTGGCTTCCCCAGAAGGGAGGACCATAAGCCATAGGGATCTGTGAAATCTAGAATAAAAATATATGGAATAAGTCCAAGCGGGATTTTATTTAAAAAGTAGCACGCAGGTGGATGGTTTGGAATCACTAAGTGTCTAATCGATAAAGTTGCACAGAGGATATTGTCAAAACTAACTTCTGGTGGAGAACATGCTGTTCACAACAATTTTTAGCCTCGCTACCCAATGGTTGCATTTCAATGTCTATAACTGCCTTGATCTGCCAGATGGGTAAGTTTAAACCACCTAGCTAGATGTCAGGCTTACTCTCTAGTGGCCACTATTGAAACCAAGATCTCCGGTTTTTCTTATTTAGCACAGGGCAGTTTCTGCAATACACACATTCAGTATACTCACTGATCCTCTTTTTTCAAGTGCCCTCATTCAGCTACGATATTCATGATAAATAGTAGTGTCCCGGCAGATAACCATTTATGTAAGTATATTATTTTCTGCCTGCACCTACACTTGTGGTGATTCCAGTCATATATAGATTGCATATTGTTAATTTTTGACTGAGCTCCTACTAATATATAATTTTTCCCCTTTCTCCCTTTCCTTGTCTGATAGCCACATATGGTCACCATTTTTAGAGCCTAGCACACACCTATTCATTGTTTTTAATTACATTCATGGGCATATAAACCCACTCACATCTCAACATTTCACTAGGGCATAGTGTCAGGACCGGACAGTGGAGGCTTCGTGTAGTGGGTGTCAGGCTTACTCTCTAGTGGCCACTATTGAAACCAAGATCTCCGGTTTTTCTTATTTAGCACGGGCAGGTTCTGCAATACACACATTCACTATATCCATTGATCCTTTTGTTTCAAGTGCCACTCATTCAGCTACAAAATTCATGATAAATAGTAGTGTCGCGGCAGATAACCGTTTATGTAAGTATATTATTTTCTGCCTGCACCTACTCTTTGGTGATGCCAGTCATATACAGATTTGCGTTAAAATCATGACTGGGGAAGCATTGACCTGTCAGTCATAGTGGGAGGGGTCAGATAATACCCAGACTAGCAGAAGATAACTATAACACCTCATTAATAAATCTTCCAAGACTAATTACAGAAAAATGGGAAAATGGATTTCTTAAAATAAAGTGATCATTTTATAAGTTTCAATGCACCTTTACAACCATGTGTTTCATTCAGAGCCCAAAATCCTGCTTAAATATCCACTTTAAAAAGGGCTGGATGCTGATGTGATAATAAATGACACTGTGAGCTATAATAAATCAAACATTAAATGTTTATCATTTCTCAAGAAACATTGAACTAGATGGACACACATACTCTCTCAACCTACATAACATTGTGAGTGTGAAAAATATATAATAACTAATCTATAACTAATTATAGATCAAGAGTAGTAAAAAAATCATAGGACATGTTAAAAATATACATTCATGAATTGAATATACTATTGGGAAGCAAATATGTTAAAATTTCTTCTGCATAATTCATTAGGGTCATGTACAGTGGTGGAGGAAATGAACAAGGAAGCTGAATCAAAATTGTGTGTTCTTGACTACGTGGCACTATGATATCCAGGTAGGAAAGCAGAATTCTGCAGGGACAGCACAATGACTCAGAGTCCTTTTCAGGCATCGGGGCCCTGTTATTTATGTCATTTCTTTAATCACATTTTCCAGATGACCAGAGTTTCTTTGTTAGCCAGACATTGATCAGGTCCTCTAGTGCTGAAACACATCCTCTATGGCTCCTGGCTTATCTTATCAGCTCTGAAATTACCTGTGACATCAGTCTATGAATGGCTTCAAATTAAAAAAAACCTAATAACTAGCAGTAACCTTAATTATCAGAATTTGTAGATTACAGCCAGTATTAAACCAAACATCCAGAGTGCAAAATATAAAGGTTCAACCAGATGTGGAAACTAAAAGATAATCAGCCAATCAGTATAGAAAAGAACATTTACTACTAATTACAACTGCTTAATAGGTAATGTAATACACCAAATACAACTGCTTAATAGGTAATGTCATACACCAAATACAACTGCTTAATAGGTAATGTCATACACCAATACAACTGCTTAATAGGTAACGTCATACACCAAATACAACTGCTCTATAAGCAATGTCATACACCAAATACAACTGCTTAATAGCAACGTCATACACCAAATACAACTGCTTAATAGCAATGTCATACACCAAATACAACTGCTTAATAAGCAACGTCAACACCAAATAAACTGCTTAATAAGCAATGTCATACACCAAATACAACTGCTTAATAGGCAACGTCATACACCAAATACAACTGCTTAATAGCAACGCATACACCAATACAATGCTTAATAGGTAATGTCATACACCAAGTATAACTGCTTAATAGGCAATGTCATACACCAAATACAACTGCTTAATAGGCAACGTCATAGACCAAATACAACTTCTTAATGAGCAATGTCATACACCAAATACAACTGATTAATAGGTAATGTCATACACCAAATACAACTGATTAATAGGTAATGTCATACACCAAATACAACTGCTTAATAGGTAATGTCATACACCAAATACAACTGCTTAATAGGTAATGTTATACATCTAAGGCTGCTTTCACATCAGCGGTTTTTGCCGATCGCGGCAGATGCGGTGAAATAACTGCATCTGCCGCGATTACCGCATAACCGCTGCACTTGCGGCACAGTTGCGGCAAGCCCAATGCAATGTCTATGCGGGCTTGCGGCAGGTGCAGCAAATGCGGTATCAGCACTTGCGGCAGGTGCAGCTGCAAAAAAAACTTGGCCGACCACGTTTTTTTTCGCGGCCGCACCTGCGGCAAGTGCCGAAACCGCACTTGCCGCACACTTACCACAAGCCCCATAGACATTGCATGGGGCTTGCCGCAACTGTGCCGCAAGTGCAGCGGTTATGCGGTAATCGCGGCAGATGCGTTTTTTTCACCGCATCTGCCGCGATCGGCGAAAACCGCTGATGTGAAAATACCCTAAGACCATGAGCAAACATTTAGTATTTGATGAGTTTTTTACCTCAGTATTTATAAGCCAAAAAAAGTAAAAAATTACAGATGTAGTGCATGTGTTTTTTATTATATTCCTCTAACTGTACCACTCCTGGTTTTGGTTTACAAATACTGAGGTAAAAAAGCTCACCAAATACTCAACATGTGCAGATGGCCTGATAATCCGATAATAAACACCATCTTAAAATGGATGTTCACCAATTATTTTTTTACTTCAAGGCAGAACATATATCCCAGATATTGACATTAAAACATGTATGTTAAATATCTCTCTGTATAGATGGGCAGCTCAGACCAATGTCATTATTCGTAAAGCTGGCCATACATGACATAACAGCTGACTGAACAATTGTCCGGTAGACCGCCTTTGCTCCAGCCTTGTACATACACATACGTACACACAAGAGTGCTGATGTTTATGTGATTTTGGGAAGCGTAGAAAGATGCTAGATACCCATGAAATAAATGGATCAGTCATTAGCTCTATTCCCTCCTTGAACACCAGCAGTCTGGGAAGTGTTGAAAGGCCCGATACACATCAGATGCCTGGTCGATCTGATCGAAATTGGCAGATTCCATAGACTTTCATCCAATGTGTACGGGTGCCATAAGACAGTCTAAGCATGTTAAACCAGCTCTATAGTTTCTCTAAATCTAATTGAGGCCAAGTTCCCACGGTCAGTATTTTACCTCAGTATTTATAAGCCAAAGCCAGGAGTGGAACAATCAGAAGAAAAGTGTAATAGAAACACGACACCATTTCAGTATTTATCACCAACTCCTGGTTATGGCTACAAATCCTGAGGTAAAAAACTGACCAAATACTCAATGTGTGCCCGTGGTCATGGGGTGCTGAATGAGGCTCTGTTTCCTTTAGAGAAAATAGTGACAAAATATAAGGGTGTTAGGGAAACAGAACATCTAAAATGTCCTCACAATACGCGAACACAAAGCCTGATTTATAAAAAGCAAACTATATTTCTGCTAAAAAATCACTGAAGCATTATTGCAGCCTAAGACAAAAGTAACAATTATCTATTAATTACAATATGCTGAGGCCATGTCAAAGGGGCTTGTACCTTAGAAAGCCATAGAGATCAGTAACCTAGAAACAGACAACTTAAATTAGGGATTACATCCAATTAGTCCCCAAGCACTACAAAGAGATTCTGTCTGGGTGGCAGCACGCCTGATCCCTGTGTGTTCATGCGATACATTGTCACTGCTACATAAAGTACCACATTATCATCCAGTCTTGTTTATTATTAGCCATCTAGATAAAAGCACAGTTCATGGTGGGGACCTTTTCACCAGTTTCTATGTCTTTGGTGAGAAGTGCACTCTTGTGCTTAATTAAATTAAGAGGCACTGACATAATACATTCAGTGTTCTTAAATTAAAGTAGCTGAGCTATCAATCTAAACTGTCCATTAGATTGTTGTGAAAACAGAGTGCCTCGCTACAACAGGATGTTGAGTTACTGTGTAAAAGTGCACTGCCTCCATCAATGAAAGGACCTGATAGTCTAGAATATTGGAACATCTTGCACCTATTAAACAACTATTGAAAAATATAGAAAACTCATATGTAAAAACAAAAAGGTTTTGAAAACAAACTCTGCTAAGGAATGCCAGGATATGAACATTTTATGTCAGAAATACATATTTACATGCAATATAAGTATATATTGGATGTCATTATCATCGCAGAGTCATAGGGCCCATTCATCAAAGCTTTTAGGTCAGAATTCTTGCATAAAAAGCTTTGAAAAGTGACTTAATTTTGGCACAATTTGAGGATGCACTAAAGTGTGGTGCCTTTTGCCATTCTACACCATTTTTGCCCAGCTCTGACAAAATGGGCAGAGTTGGGGCAGGAATGTGGTGTGGTGACTCCCACTCGTCCCACAATTCTTACTCCAGTTTGGAATAGAATTGGCAGAATTGGAAAACTGATTAAAATATGGCCAATGGCTCTGCCTCCCTAGATCCGCAACCTTCACTGGTGTAGAATTTTAGTGTAGGTCAAGTTGTGGCAAAATTGTCTTTTCAAAGCTTTCTACACTAGAATTCTGCCTTAAAAGCATTGATGAATCAGGCTCTATGACTTTGCCGGTGTGAATGAATCAGACCCATAGTGTGCTCTCCTACTGTAAAGATTACTGGAGCAATACTGGATCAAAACCTTATATATGAAAATAACATTTGCACATTACTTTTGTTGAATGGTTACTGCATAAATAGTACAGTCAGATCTCAGACATAGATGAGCCATGTTAAATGGTCACTGAAGTTGCAACAAATTTTGCGTAAATTCAGATAAAAAATGATTTGTAACATATCATTAGATACATTTGCTTCTTTATCCGCTTATGAAACATTTCTCATTATCCCCTTTGCGTCCATAACTCATCATTCACTAACAATCTGTCTTTATTAAAAAAAAATGGGCTGCTACCCTACTGATGATTTAGGTTAGAGCTCCTATTAAAGTCTTCAGAGAGGAGAGAGAAGGAAGAAGGACACTAACACAAAGCAGGCACACAGATTGTGCTGCATCTTCTAGCAAGTGAGTGCAGGATTCACAGCTACACTGATCAGCAATGCTGTATAATGTCCTCCATGCAAGGAGTCCACTCCGCAAGGAGTCCACCCCAGGGGTAGGTCCTTCCCTGGAGGGATATCTGGCTAGTTCTGTGTTTGAGACTCTTAAGCGAGGCTCCACTGACTCAATTTGCATATTCAAATTCCGAGGGGGCAATGCACCATGGATTTCACGGTGTTTGAGTGCTTTAGCCGGCTGCCCGCAGTGTTTTCCTCGACTGGTCTCCCTGAGATCAGTGAGAGCTTTGTGATGTAATTAAATTAAGAGGCACTGACATAATACATTCAGTGTTCTTACACACAAGGAAATTAAAGTAGCTGATGTATAATGGTCTCCTCCTGTTGCTTCCAAACATGTGATTCATGGCAAAACATCATAATGTGTGTGTATTCTGTCTACGGAATAGTATGAAAGACATCATACCAGCTAGTCTCCAACCAGCAGCTCAGATAAACCTGAAAATAGAAGATGGAGTTTGCAAATGGAAAAATGCTAAAAAGAAAATTCAGGATATAAGTCATATAACAACCAGAAATAGTATTAGTAGTAGTAGTAGTTCCCACTTTTTTATCCTGTACTGCACATGTGATACCAATAAAAGTTTTTTCATTTTTGATATACCGTAATTGGACGTATGATCGCTTTCTCTCT
Source organism: Allobates femoralis (assembly GCA_033576535.1). NCBI lineage: Eukaryota > Metazoa > Chordata > Amphibia > Anura > Aromobatidae > Allobates > Allobates femoralis. The sequence continues at coordinate 372,109,254 of JARQOC010000001.1, read as the reverse complement.
CGTTTTTCCTCTAGTCTCTGAATGAAGCAGAGCCAGAATTGTGTGCTTCATGGGACCATCGTTGTCGATTATCATCGGAGAGGTATGTGTGGGGTAATAATAAATTGGAAAATTAGGGTTTTCTGTCTGATTTATATCAAATAAAGAATTTTTCTCTATGATTTAACCCCTACTACCACCCCGATGCCACCGCACCAGGGCATCAGTAAGAGACAGGTAAAGTGCCAGGAATTGGCGATTCTAAAGAATGCACCAATTTCTGGGGCAGCTGCAGGCTGCTATTCCTTAACCTGGGGGGCCAATAACTATGGGCCTCGCCACGCGGAAAATATCAGCCCAGAGATACCTGGGTTTTACCTTGGCTGGCAATAAAAATAGAGCGAAGCCCACAATTTTTTTTTAATGATTTATTTAATTAATAAACAAAAAAATAATGGGCTTTCCTGTATTTTGATTGCCAGTTAAAGTAAAGCCAGGCAGTTCGGGGTGGCAGCCCGTAACTGTCCGCTTTATCTGCTCTGAGAATCAAAATACATCAAAGAGCTATGTCATTTTTTTTATTATTATTTATTTATTTTTACACTGCTTTGACGTCAGGTTCATTGCCTATGGAAACCAATCACAAACGCCAGCACAGTGGGTGAGGGGTGCAACAGCCAATCACAGATGCTGTCACAGAAAGTGAGCATCTATGATTGGCTGTTGAAGCCAGTGCAGTAAACTGAAAACAGCATCTACTGCAGTGACTAACCAGGAACTTAATGAGCGCCCCGGAAGTACAAGCGTGTGGACCTGGTATGTATGAGCTGATGTATACTCAATGTTTTGTTTCTTTTTACAGCTCTCCCAATCCCTGAACATTAACAGTAACAAGAATTTCTCACTGAAGCTCGTGTTCGGCTTCCATGCCCGAACACTAGGTGTTTGGTACAGACTCCGTAGCTCGACCATCCTAAACTATTATTACATTCAAATGAAAATTGTTTACTCCCCGGCAGGCTATTCATTGCCTGACAGCACCAGGCTCCTCAGTTTAATGGAAAAATAGTGAGAGAAAAAAGGATGTAAAACATAAAAAAGTACTTTTTATTACACCCCAAAAGATGACCATCCAGTCCCTGCAAGGCCCTCTCAATCACATGGGAAGGTGCAGGGTTAAAGGGGACAAAACAATGTCATTGTATAGATGAAAAGCTGAAATCACCATAAGCACTAACGGGTCCCAATACTTCCTTGTCCTGGTGTTCAATGATGCAAGGAGCACGATAGAGAGAAGCTGCCAACTCTGGTACTGTATGGATGAAGGTGATAGCAACAAGAAATGCTATTTTACAGAAAAGCAATAATGGGGAGATTTCACTAATGGGCTGATATGGCGACTGAAGCGCCTCCAAAACCAGATTAAGATCCCAAGGATCCAGAGGCAACTGGTATGGTGGTCTAGAATGTGCTACTCCCTGAAGAAATTTCTTGATCTGGGATTTAGAAGCCAAATACCCTTTATCAGAACATCAAATGTAGAAACATATCCCTTAATGAAGCTAAGAGCCATCCCTGACTTTAGACCCGCTTGCAAGAAGGAAGGAACTATTGAGAAGGAAAAAACTATTAAGGTACCTTTACACGCCGCAACTATCCCTGGCGGTTGGTAGCAACCGTACGTGCGCGTGCACGTTTTTAACGGTTTCTAACGATCGCTGATTCCGCATGTATATGCCGCAATTGCGCCCTCAACCTAAGGGAACATGGTTCCCCGGAAGTTCCAACAGATCCTGCGGGAAACATCCGGTTGAATCTCGACGCCGCTTCACACGCCGCAATCAGTAGGGGAATGTGGGCGTACATGTTCTGCGGTGCTACAACATAGGCGTGACAGACTTCCGTGACGCTAACACGCTGATTGGACAACACAATTGCGTCATGATTAGCCAGCCTGCGCAGGAAGGCTGGCTAATACATGACGCCATTCCAACTGTGGAGTGTGAATGGTCAGCTCTTTAAATATGGCGCCCTGTGAAGGGACAGCCAATGGTAATACAGTAGCCCCCACCAATCATTGCTGATCGGGAGCGGTATCCATGATGCTGTGGCACGCCCCTGGGAAATCACTAGACGATGCAGATTCTATCCCTATCGCCTGTTTACACGCAAATACCAGGGCAATTCACCATTGGGGTTGCCTCTGATTTTAGAACAATGCTCAGAAACCGCAACCCGGAGCAACTGCGAAAATCCCGATCACTTTCCCAAATTACACGCCGCAACTTCATAGCAATTTCAAGGCAACGGTGACAAAAATCCAGATTGCCTGGCAGTTGCTACACCGTGGTTGAGGCGTGTAAAGGCACCTTTAGAGAAACATTAGTCACTTCATACCAATGAAAGGTGCGATGATATATACGCCATGAGGAGGGCTTTCATGCTCTAATCATAGCCTGATTGCCTTTAAAATCACGTCTTCCACTGTTATGCAGTTAATCTGAGAGACTGTAAATTCTGGTGGAAGAACAGCCCTTACAAAAAGAAGAGCTGGATCAGGAGAGTCCAAAGAATATCTGTCAGGAGATTGATTATGTCCACATACCAGGCTCTTCGAGGCTAGTGTGGAGTGACGAGAATTACTGGCAATCTTCCCCTACTGATCTTGAGAAGCTTATGCATTAGGATCAGTGGAGGAAAAACTTAAGGCAGAATGCATTGTTGCATCATTCCCAAGAAGGCTCATGGCTGTACAAGCTCAAAAGGGTGCTTCTACAGAATACTGAGCAAAGGATCTGAATACTTATAACCATGTGATATTTTAGTTTTTCTTTTTTAATAAATTAGCAAAAATGTCTACATTCCTGGGGGGGGGGTTCAGTCAAGATGGGGTGCAGAGTGTACATTGATGAGAAAAAAAATTAACTTTTTTGAATTTACCAAATGGCTGCAATGAAACAAAGAGTGAAAAATGTAAAGGAGTTTGAATACTTTCCGTACTCAATGTACATATTAAATAATGTGAAGGTGTGCAGTGATAGTTGACTTTGTGGAACTTTCTTCTATCTCCCTACTGCATCTCTGAAGCTCAACCACAGTGATCTTGGTGTTCTTCTTTACTTCTCACCAAGGTTCTTCTCCCACAATTGCTCAGTTTCGGTGGATGGCCAAGTCTAGGAAGTCTTCTGGTGGTTACAAACTTCTTCCATTTAAGGATTATGGAGGGCACTGTGCTCTTAGAAACCGGAAGTACTGAAGAAATTCTTTTGTAACCTTGGCCAGATCAGTGCCTTGCCACTATTCTGTCTCTGAGCTTCTTGGGCAGTTCCTTTGACCTCATTATTCTCATTTGGTATGACATGCACTGTGAGCTGTGAGGTCTTATATAGACAGGTATGTGCCTTTCCAAATCAAGTCCTATCAGTTTAATTAAACACAGCTGGACTTCAGTGAAGGAGTAGAACTAACTCAAGGAGGATCACAAGGAAATGGACAGCATATGACTTAAATATGAGTGTCTGAGAAAAGGGTCTGAATACTTATGACCATGTATTTCAGTTTATCTTTTTTTAATAAATTTGCTAACATTTTTACATTTCTCCATTTTTTTAGTCAAGATGGGGTGAAGAGTGTACATTGATGAGAATTTTTTTTTATTTTTTTGAATTTACTAAATAGCTGCAATGAAACAAAGAGTGAAAAATGTAAAGGGGTCTGAATACTTTCCGTACCCACTGTATATATGGTTCAAGATGTATGGGTCTTTTCCTCTGTGGTTAATTTGTATATTTCTTCCAAGGGGGCGTGTATTCAGGTTGTTCTGCATTATTAGCCCATCAGCACCGCCCATTTGGTATTGACCACAAAAATTAGCACTACACAAACAGGTCTACATGTTCATAACTGCATGACAGATCTAAAGTAAAAAAACTATATATCCTCAGGGAAGGAGCAGAAATAAAGTAAGAGCATACGCTGACCATTTTTACATGGTGACAGGTCCTCTTTACATGACATGCTATTCCTAAACCTATCTCAAATACAAAAACAAATAACTACATGGGCATACAGTTATGTGGCTGATGATGCACAAATTAGGGCCTGCAGAGGTTATAGAGATTACCAAAATTCTACACCTACATGCTGTACCCCTGCCAAAGTAATGAAGACATAGCAATTACGTGGAATGAATAGGAGGCATTTTTGCACCAGGACTATAGCTTACCTAAGCATTCCTTCTCTTTTTGTCCAATCCTCTTTTCAATCCTGCTGATCACTATAACCTTTACAGTTTACATGACACTTTAGGCCTACCTTAGCATACAATGGTGTAAAAAAGTGTTTTTCCCCTTCCAGATTTCTTATTGTTTTGCAGGATTTTCACACTTAAATGCTTCAGATCATCAAACAAATTCAAATATTGTACAAAGATAACACAAAATGCAGTTTATAAATGAAGGTATTTATAATTAAGGGAAAAATAAAGCCAAACCTACATGGCCCTGTGTGAAAAAGTGATTGTACCTCCACCCGCATTAAAACATAAATTAACTGCCTGATTACAACCACATATGTTCTCAATAAAGTAATCACTTAAATAGAACCTGCCTGACATAGGCTGGGTTCACATTGGCGTTCACCCTCAACAGCGTTCTGCGGAGGGGAAGCGCCATGTGTGCGCAGCCAGCAGAAGCCCCTATCTTTATAATGAGAGCGCACGGTGCTGCGCTTGACTGCGCATGACCGTGCGCTCCGATTCACTCCCATATGTGATTTGTACGCAAAGAGATGCCTGCGCACAAATCACCAGGGACGCGACATGTTGCATTCCTGGTGCGGAGGAGAGTGTGTGATTTGTGCGCAGGCATCTGCCTGCGTACAAATCACATATGGGAGTGAATGGGAGATCACGGTCATGCGCAGTCATGTATGACATGTCAGATCGCATGGAGATGCAGCAGCGGTGGCGGGTTTTAGCGCCCGCCGCCGCCATTTTGAGACAGATCGGGGGAGGGGTTGGGGTGGGAGGAAGATCCCCGGTACCGGGGGTGTTAGGACACTTAGGGGTTAATGCTTCACTGTCATCCGACGTGTGTTTTCACGTCGGATGAAAGTGAAAGCATTTTTTACCGGCAGTCTCATTTTTTGTAATGTGATGACCGGTAAACGGTGCTTACCGGTCATCACATTACCGGTGATGGTAAAAAAGCCCCCGGTTCATAATCTTGGGGGTCTCAGCTACCCCAGGTAGCTGAAACCCCGGAGATTTTTGACCACTGGGGGGCGCTAGAGCACCCATTTTTAAGTACCCATTTTTTCCGACGTCTCTGGGCGTTAGGCCGTCGTTATGGGGTTAAATTTGTTTGTTGATGTGAAACATTTTCGTGTGACAAACCTGCAAAAGAATAAGAGAACAGGAAGGGGCAAACACTTTTTCACACCACTGTATGTACTAACAGTACTTTCAACTTAGGAATGAAAGAGCCACACATAATATAATATCACTAACCATTGATTGTTATCGAAATACTAAAATGATCTTGCGGACAAGACCAGAGCAAGTTATATAGCACACATTTTCCAAAGTACAAATTTCTACACAATTTTATTTTTTTACGTTAACATTGTATTAGAAATATAATACCGCCACCTGGTGGGCAAAGTAATTATTGCACAGTGATTGGATGAGGCATAACCTTTTTTTTTCAGCAATGGAAAAAAGTTTTCTAACCCATAATGGACTAGGTGATTCTTTTTCTTTTTTTCTTCCCTTTCCTCCAAGAGCCATAACTTTTTTATTCATCTGCCGACATAGCTCTGGGAAGGCTTGCTTTTTGCAGAACGATCGTTCTATCGAATGATACTATTTATATTACCATCAGATGTATGGGGAAAATAGGAAAAAATTCTGAGTGCATTGAAATTGCAAATAAAAAATGCAATTCTTCAACTGTTCTCCTGGCATTCACTGCACAGTAACATGATCTGGCAATAGGATTCTCCAGGCTTAGAATAAGTACGGTGATACCAAACTTATAGATTTTTTTTATTGAGGTAATGAAAAAATACTTTGGAAATTCTTAAAAAAATAATCCTTGTCGCCATTTTCCAAGACCTGTAACGTTTTCATTTTTCGTCATTGAGGCTGTGTAACAAATTGCATTTTGCGTGACAAGATGAACATTTTTATTGACACTAATGTGGGGTGCATACAAAAATTAGGATTGTTATTGTATGTTTTTGAGGAATTGTGGTGACCAAAAATGCAATTGGGGAATTTTGATTTTTTTTTCTCTTCACAGTTTTTATCAATCGAGTGGATTAAACTTTATTTTTTGAATGAATGTAAATGTGTCCAAAAGCGACCATTCCAAGTAAGTTTATTTTTTTTTTTTAATAAATGTATTTTTAATTGGAAAGATATATGAATTATGATTATTTTTATTTATTTAATACTTTTTAAAAAAAAAATTTAGTGTCCTTAGGGTACCTGTGATCATCTGATTGCTTACAGGAGGAGCGGGGAACCCCAGGCCACAGGGCCAAATGCGGTCCTCAATGACTTTTTTTGTGGCCCCCGGACAGATTCCTGGGGACCGCAGTGCTCAGGCTGGCCGACACGTTTTGCAGATTGGAAGTGCACTGAGATACAGGCTGATTTGCTGCTAAGGGAAAAAAAGAAAGAAAAAAAAAAATACCTCTTTATATCTGATTCTCTAGCGAGTGTGACCGCGAGCTTTGTGTGACAGAGCGCAAGTGCGACAGAAGTAAGTGTGTGACTTGTGATTCAGTGAGGAGGTGTTTGGGAATCCTGCAACAAATACCTGTGTGAATTGCTGACTGTTTTTTTTTTTTTTTTTTTACCTTTTTAATTTTATTGGGCTTTCTTAACTTTCTTTTCTCTCTACAAGTTTATAGACTCCTATTTTACTACCTGTAAGTTAAAGGGTTAACTACTTGCACTTAAAACCTGTGGTGTAGCTATACTTACAAGGGGTTAATTAAGGGTGGGGGTGCATAATTAAGGGTTTATAAGAAGCAGCTGGTTGGGGCTTCCAGTCCTTTGGAAGTGCACTGAGATACAGGCTGATTTGCTGCTAAGGGAAAAAAAGAAAGAAAAAAAAAAATACCTCTTTATATCTGATTCTCTAGCGAGTGTGACCGCGAGCTTTGTGTGACAGAGCGCAAGTGCGACAGAAGTAAGTGTGTGACTTGTGATTCAGTGACTTTGGATTCAGGGAGTTTGGAAGGGAGGACTTACTGAATTGCTGGTTGTATTTTATTAATACTTTGCATTTCTTTTTACTTATCATTTCTGTCTGGTGCAATCCCCATTAGGAAATGAGCTCCATGATTGGCAATGCCATCCAGTGTACATCTTGCCACATGTATGCATTCCTTGACCAGCCGGCCGAGGGTGCATACTGCTGTGTGAGATGTGAGTACGTTGTGCATTTGGAAGCCCAGATACTGGATCTAAATGAACGACTGACAACGCTGAGATCCATAGACAATATGGAAAGGAGTCTGCTGCTCACTGAACAGCTGCTCAATGGGATAGATGTGGGGGAGGATGGTACTATGGAGCCTCAGGACCATGAGGTAGCTAGCTGGGTGACAGTTAGAAGGCGGGGTAGAGGGAAGGGTGCCAGGGAGGCTAGCCCTGATCTGGCACACCCCAATAAATTTGCTATGTTGGCAGATGAGGGGGGTGTGAGTTCAGGGATAACACTGCTGCAGCAGGGCATGACCTCTGAAAGCCAGAGGAGTGTCTGCTCCAGTAAGGGGGAAAACAGGAGAGTAGGGCAGGCCAGACAGGTGCTGGTAGTGGGGGACTCACTTATTAGGGGAATAGATAGGGCAATCTGTCACAAAGACAGGGATCGTCGAACAGTGTGCTGCCTACCTGGCGCTCGAGTCCGGCACATCGCTGATCGGGTTGACAGATTACTGGGAGGGGCTGGTGAGGACCCAGCGGTCATAGTGCACATTGGCACAAATGACAAAGTTAGAGGTAGGTGGAAGGTCCTTAAAGATGATTTCAGGGAATTAGGCTGCAAGCTTAAGGCAAGGACCTCCAAGGTAGTATTCTCTGAAATACTGCCTGTACCACGTGCCACACCAGAGAGGCAACGGGAGATTAGGGAGATAAATAAGTGGCTCAGGAATTGGTGTAGGAAGGAGGGGTTTGGGTTCCTGGAGAACTGGGCCGACTTCTCTGTTGGCTACAGGTTCTATGCTAGGGACGGGCTGCACCTCAATGGGGAGGGTGCAGCTGTGCTGGGGGAGAAAATGGCTAGAAGGTTGGAGGAGTGTTTAAACTAGGGATTGGGGGGGAGGGTATTCATTGTATAGGAGGGGAAGATAGTGTAAATAGTAACCTGGGCACAAGTAATAAAATTGGGGGTGGCATGGGGGGTGGGGTTAGAACAGTCAATCTAGTAGGAAGGAATAGAAGTAAAGAGAGATGCATAAAGTGCATGTTCACTAATGCCAGAAGCCTCACCAACAAAATGGAGGAATTAGAATTGATTTTGTTGGAAAATAATTATGACATGGTGGGAATTTCGGAGACTTGGCTGGACGAGAGCCATGACTGGGCTGTTAATTTACAGGGCTATTGTCTGTTCAGAAATGACCGTACAAATAGGCGAGGAGGAGGTGTATGTTTATACGTAAAATCATCCTTAAAACCCATCCTGCGTGATAATATAGGTGAATCTAATGGAAATGTAGAGTCTCTGTGGGTGGAGATAAGGGGAGGGGAAATAATAATAAATTACTGATAGGGTTTGTTATAAGTCCCCAACAATAATGGAAGTGGAGGAGAATATCCTCATAAAGCAAATAGATGAAGCAGCGACTCAGGGAGAAGTCATTATTATGGGGGACTTCAACTACCCTGAAATACATTGGGGATCAGAAACCTGCAGTTCCAGCAAAGGTAATAAGTTTTTGAAAACTATAAGAGACAATTACCTTTCACAACTGGTTCAGGACCCAACAAGAAGGGGGGCACTGCTGGACCTAATATTAACCAACAGGCCAGACCGCATATCAAATATACGGGTTGGAGGTCACTTGGGTAATAGTGAACATAACTTAATAAGCTTTCAAGTATCCTTTACTAAGACGTGTAGTAGAGGGGCCACAAGGACACTAAACTTCAGGAAGGCAAATTTCCAACGGTTGAGAGATGATCTTAGTGCAATAAACTGGGACGATGTCCTGAGACATAAAAGTACACCACACAAATGGGAGATGTTTATTAGCATCCTGAATAGGACCTGTGCACAATATATACCCTATGGGAATAAGCATGCTAGAAATAGGAGGAAACCACTATGGCTAAATAAAGCGGTAAGAAGTGCAATATGTGACAAAAAGAAAGCATTTAGGGAATTAAAGCAAGTAGGTAGTGATGAAGCATTAAATAAATACAGAAAATTAAATAACATTTGTAAAAAGCAAATCAAGGCAGCAAAGATTGAGACAGAGAGACTCATTGCCAGAGAAAGTAAAAAGAATCCCAAAATATTTTTTAACTACATAAATAGTAAGAAACTAAAAAATGATGGTGTTGGCCCCTTTAAAAATAGTCTGGGTGAAATGGTGGATGAGGATGAGGAAAAAGCAAATATGCTAAATGACTTTTTTTCAACGGTATTTACACAAGAAAATCCCATGACAGACAATATGATCAGTGATAACAAAAATTCTCAATTAAACGTCACCTGCTTAACCCAAGAGGAAGTACGGCATCGTCTAAAAATCACTAAAATTGACAAATCCCCGGGCCCAGATGGGATACACCCCAGAGTGCTGCAGGAATTAAGTACTGTCATAGATAGACCATTATTTTTAGTATTTAAAGATTCCATAATAACAGGGTCTGTACCACAGGACTGGCGTATAGCAAATGTGGTGCCAATATTCAAAAAGGGGACAAAAACTGAACTTGGAAATTATAGGCCAGTAAGCTTAACCTCTACTGTGGGTAAAATCCTAGAGGGTTTTCTAAGAGATGCTATACTGGAGTATCTGAAGAAAAATAACCTCATGACCCATTATCAACATGGTTTTACGAGGGACCGTTCCTGTCAAACTAATCTAATAAGCTTCTATGAAGAAGTAAGTTCTGGACTGGACCAAGGAAATGCAGTGGATGTGGTGTATATGGACTTTTCAAAAGCTTTTGATACGGTGCCACACAAAAGGTTGATACATAAAATGAGGGCAATGGGGATAGGGGAAAATATGTGTAAGTGGGTTAAGAACTGGCTTAGTGATAGGAAACAAAGGGTGGTTATTAATGGAACACACTCAGAATGGGTCACAGTTAACAGTGGGGTACCACAGGGGTCAGTGTTGGGCCCGCTTCTATTTAATATATTTATTAATGACCTTGTAGGGGGCATACAGAGTAGAATCTCAATATTTGCAGATGACACTAAACTCTGCAGGGTAATCAATACAGAGGAGGACAATTTTATATTACAGGAGGATTTATGTAAACTAGAAGCTTGGGCTGCTAAATGGCAAATGCGCTTTAATGGGGATAAATGTAAAGTCATGCACTTGGGCAGAGGAAACAAAAGGTATAATTATGTGCTTAATTGTAAAACACTGGGCAAAACTGTCACTGAAAAAGACCTGGGTGTATGGGTAGATGACAAACTCACATTTAGTGGCCAGTGTCAGGCAGCTGCTGCAAAGGCAAATAAAATAATGGGATGTATTAAAAGAGGCATAGATGCTCATGAGGAGAACATAATTTTACCTCTATACAAGTCACTAGTGCGACCACACTTAGAATACTGTGTACAATTCTGGTCTCCGGTGTATAAGAAAGACATAGCTGAACTAGAGCGGGTCCAGAGAAGAGCGACAAAAGTTATTAGAGGACTAAGGGGTCTGCAATACCAAGACAGGTTATTAAACTTGGGGTTATTTAGCTTGGAAAAACGAAGGCTTAGGGGTGATCTTATAATAATGTATAAATATATGAGGGGGCAGTACAGAGACCTTTCTAATGATCTCTTTACTCTTAGGCCTGAGACTGGGACAAGGGGGCATCCTCTACGTCTGGAGGGAAGAAGGTTTAATCATAATCACAGACGCGGATTCTTTACTGTAAGAGCAGTGAGACTATGGAACTCTCTGCCACATGATGTTGTAATGAGTGAGTCACTACTAACATTTAAGAAGGGCCTGGATGCCTTTCTTGAAAACTATAATATTACCAGTTATATATACTAGATTCTTTGATAAGGCGTTGATCCAGGGAATTAGTCTGATTGCCATATCCGGAGTCAGGAAGGAATTTTTTCCCCCAATGTGGAGATTAGTGTTGCCACATGGGGTTTTTTTGCCTTCCTCTGGATCAACATGTTAGGCTATGGGTTGAACTAGATGGACTTAAAGTCTTCCTTCAACCTTAAAAACTATGTTACTATGTTACTATGTTACTATGACTGTATGCCCTTTAAATCCAGCTCCTCAGTGATCTCTATGCCCCAGTCTCAATCCCCCCAGTGATGTATATACTCCCAGCCTCTCCTGTGATGTCAACGGCTCTAGGAAACCTGGAAAAGCAGTTGAGAAGCAACATGACCAATATCACCCACGCCAAAGAGAAGCAGCTCCAGCCACCACAGTAGGGGTGAGTTGATTGTTTAACCAAATATAGCAGATAATTTTGAAGATGATCATTTTGTGCGACCCCCAAAGGACTGTAGAAATTTCCAAATGGCCCTCGGCAGAAACATGGTTCCCCACCCCTGGCTTACAGTATATACTGCAATACAACAGACTTCAAAGCAGTGTATAGACAGATCAGAGGGGGTCTCAGGACCTGGACTTCCACGATCAATAACACTACGCCACAAAAGTTATGGGTGAAAACTTTTATAAAATGAAAGTTACCATTTAAAGTAATATGCAAATATTAAGATCTAAAAAATGTCACACACCAACTACAAGAACACAAGACTTTTACATAATGTATGCCAAATAAAGTGACCTGTGACATTTGGGAATTCAGGCCAACAAATTAAAACTAAGCGGCTAGCAAGAAAGTGCCTAAAAAGCCTTAAGTAATACAGGAGAGGGCAGGCAAAACAATTTTTCAAAAATACCTACTCTGTCATTAACCGGTGCGCCGTTAGGCCATAATTCATGTTTTATTCATATGCAAATAAGCGCTCAGGTGCACTCATGGATGTATCAGTACAATTACAGTCTTCGGCTCCTCTTCGCTTCTCACCCTCAGCTTCGCCATGTGCTTCTTGATTGGCAGTGCAGAGCACAGGAGGTATTATGCAGCAGAGCCACTGTCTAAATTGTCATACAAGAAGTGGGAGTTTCGTGCCAAGGACTACAAGTGCACTAATACATCCACCAGTACATTTATGTGCTTAATTTCCCTATGAATAAAGCATGACAAAGCGATGGACGATGACAGTATAGGTATCACTGAAAATTTTTTCCCTGCTCAATCCGCAGTATCTCAGACTTCTTAGTAGAGATGAATGAAACTTTCAAGGTTTGGTTGGGTTAGCCAAACCTCCCGGTGTTGAGTAAACTTGTTCAGGTGCATTATGTTTGTAAAGCACTGTAGCGGGCATCACTGTGATTGAGTACAGTTGGTGCTTGGCGCAGTGCAAGCCGCATGCTGTGTTTGATCTGCTCACATTGGGCGTAGAAGCACAGTTTTTGGGTGCAGTGTGTGTCCAAAATTAATTTGAAAAAAATAAATAGAACACTGCCCTACCACCCCCGGAAGTGTTTTACTTATAGCTGGCCGCATGTAGGCGGAGAGCTGAATTGCCAATGAATGACTTTAATTGAAGTTCAAGTCAACTCCGACGTCACGAACAGTACGCCAGTACTTCTTGGGCACATTCTTACTAACTGGTACCTTTTAAAATAGTCATTTAAGTATATCATCTTACCTGATGCTGATGCAAAACAACCTGGTATGTGAGGTGACCAGATTGTGCTGTACACTATGTTTTCATGGCCCACGAAGGTGCACAACGACTTTCCAACAGATGGATCCCACTAGAAGAACAAAAGCAAGAACTTAGGCTTTGGAGACATGCAAACATATATTATTATGAACATCTATGGATATTGACGTCTTTTCTACCACAGTCGTTTTCCACTTTAGTTTTATCAACCTTGTCATTTAAGAACCATCATTTATTTTATAATTTTGTAGACATAGCCATATGGGGGCTTGTTATTTGAGGTAAGAGTTGTCGTTTTCAATACTACCATTTAAATGACCAAAAAATATATTGAGTGTGGCATGAACAAAAAGAAAAAACACTTGATACTATTTGCTGAGGTTTTGTGGCAATAGATTGATTTAGGGCTTCCCCTCTCCTTTTTGACCACTTGGAGCTAGTTCCAACAGCAGCGGTTACCAGCCAGCATCATCCATGTTTTGAGCAGGTTCATACATGACATTTATACACCAGAAGTGATATTTACTTACACCTTACTCACGTACATTAAGGCTACGTTGACACACTGCATTTTTGCTGTGTTTTTTTGAGAATCCACTTTTGCTTAATTTTCAGCCACAAAACTGGATCTGTTTTTGTGAGGAGGCTAAAAAAACACATTGCATTTTTTATTTATTTTTTTTACTTTGCATTGTGCACTATAGACAGAGAAGAAAGATATTTCAAAAAAGGAAAAAAAAGAAAAAAGGGCCCTTGGTGTAATTTTCTTTCTTCTCCATTCTCTATTCCAGGGGATGGAGATAAGGGAGCCCTATTTTTTTTTTAGTTGTTAAAAAAATAAATAAATGTGGGCTCCCACAGCATTTTCTATTGCCAGCCAAAGGTAACCCAAGTAGCTGCTGGCCGCTAACCCCCGCTGCTTGGTGTTACCTTCGCTGCCAATGGAAAATAGTGGAGCCCTATCTTTTTTTTGAGTTTTTAAAAAAAAAAATAAGTAAAAAACCTAAAGAAAAAGGCAAAAACGTAGGCTTTGCTGTATTTTCTATTTGCCACCAGAAGTAACCCAGGTAGCTGAGGGTTGGAATTCCCAGCGTGGTAAAGCCCAAGCTTTCTGAAGCTCCCTAGACTGAAAAGCGCATACCCGTTGACACATCTGGATACCGCGAAGCTTGGAGCACTGGAGCAACGCTGGATGGCTCGACTATCAAACTATGACTTTACCATCAAATATCGAGCAGGCCGCAACAACGCAAATGCTAATGCCCTCTCCAGAAACCCTCAAGTACATCTTCAAGGAATTAAAGAGGATGACTTAGAGGAAATAGAACTCCCAGCCTTCCATAAAAGCAGAAAATGGCAAATCGCTGAAGATCATGTCTACCAGAACTATCAAACTAAACCATCCCACCGTTCCCCGCCATTGAGGGTCCACGGCATGGGACCGAGGATCGACCAGCCGTGATCCCCCCCACCAAATCTGCCATCAGCCCCGGTACCCGAGTACCCCATACCCTGTCGACCGCTTCAATATTGGCGTCACGAACAGGAACTAAACTGAAACTACTGGGATTGACTAACTCCTCCCCTCAGGCCTGGATGTTCTTAAAGGGGAACTGACTTAAGGCAGCCAGTAAAGCTCCCCCTTCAGGTCTGGGGTGGAAGGTGTGGTGTGCTGTGCTAACCAAGGTGTAATTCCCTCCTTGCACCGGTGCCACATTTTTCCTGTTCCTCTGTGACATCACATCCTGTCAGTCCTCCGTTTTCAGCTGGAAAAGCACTGTAATAGCGAATTGTGTGAAAAGCAATCCGTTATTCCAGTGGGTTTTTTTTTGTTATAATGGAGCATATGGAGGAAATGCAGGCCAAAAAAACGCTGCATAATTGACATGTTCATTCTTTTGGCGGACCCGTTTTCTACCCCAAAAAAGGATCTGCAAAAAACGCTGTGTGTCAATGGCAAACGTGGAAAATCCATTCACTTTGCTGTTCAACACAGACGCAGATGGGCTTTTAGGGGAAAACAAGTCTGCAAAAAATGAAACAAAAAACGCTGCGTGTGAGCGTAGCCTAAAGCTCAGTTTTTTACAATTACTGACATTTAATCTTAGTACACATTTTCTATTAAATCAGTTGGGATCACAACTATAGTTCAAGAATGGAAAATGTCAGAATGGCCCCAATTCAGTAGTTTCCACTCAAATTTCAGGCATTGAACTGAAAAATCACTAAATCTTTTGTGCAACTCATACTCGATCAAAAATTTGGAGACTGCTGTATTTACACAAGTATTGGCCAGCTCCAGCATCTTTTTAAAAAGTTGGGATTGGCTAGCCAGATGGGAGCATGGCTTAGGGCAGCCAACATATCTATCATGATTTAAGCCATAAACATGTCATAGATTATGATAAGAGATGACTGAAGCTAACTCAGCAGTTTACATACATGTCCTTAGTATGTGGTAGCATTCTAATCAAAAAGGCAGAACAGGCAGATGTTGTGCATAAAAGACCCCACGAGGTCTCTTAAACCTGATTCATAAATCTGTTTCCTCAAGATTTCTGGCGTAGGTGTCCTTGAAGTTCCATAATGTTTTTGTGCTATTTCTAGTTCCACAAAAATATTGTGACTTTGGGTTTTTACCCAACCAACGTTTTGAAAAGTGGGCAGAGCTTATTGAAAAGGAGAACTACTACAAAACGTCCATTAGATTAATTAAAATGTACGCACCAAAAGTCGCATGCATTTAACCAGAAAGTACTCCATTCACTGTCTGGAGTACTGTACTTACATTAGCATATACCAGCTAACAGAAGCACCAAACTATTTAAAAGATGTAAGCCTCTTAATTAATTTTGTGCCTCTTACTCCAATGCACTTTTAATTATTAACAAAAATAACTACAACTCCACTCCAGAAAATGAATCTATTGGAAAGGTAACAACAGCTGACTTCACTGGTCAGCATAGAATGAACTATAGCTGGCATTGGAGAGACTAAAGAGTGGGTTTATATATTGAAAGGGCGTGGCAGCAGCTGAGATAACAACTACCTGTTAATCACAGCACAACAGAAAAGAATCCTTAACCTCTTTAGCATCGAATAGATTTAAATTAACACCAACTCAGGATAAACAAAAAGTATAACTAAACCCCAGGACCTTCAGATCCCAAATGCCCCCTGAGGTCTCATCAGTCCGCGACACAATCGTGACACCTGGTGACGCTGTGGTTTTTAAAATGCCTAATAAACATTGATTTGATTTTGCAGGCAGAACAATGGTATCACCCGTAAAATCGGCAGCAAATTGGTTTTGTGTGTGATTGTTTCCCCTCCAAAATCAAACCATATTTACTAGGGCT
Organism: Allobates femoralis; assembly: GCA_033576535.1. Classification (NCBI taxonomy): domain Eukaryota; kingdom Metazoa; phylum Chordata; class Amphibia; order Anura; family Aromobatidae; genus Allobates; species Allobates femoralis. The sequence goes on along the minus strand of JARQOC010000001.1, from coordinate 372,092,945 downwards.
TTAGAAATCCACAGCAGAACTAAGCTGCTGTGGTTCTCTATTGCAATGTAAATGCCACGTCTGGCCATACCGTGAAGGTGTATGAAGAAGCTTTGAAAAAAATGTATGTATGCTCCTCATTTCCATAATATTTTGCACCTCACAGCATTCAAATATCAGAAAGCAATGATTGTCTTGAGACTTGAGTCTTTAGCAACATAACACACCCCATTATGTGGGTTATATCTGTGACTGCCACTCAGACCTGCCATAAAGGCCATTACATGTCAGATTGATAAGGAGAGATAATTCGGATACTTAGATAAAGAACGGTATAATAAGACAATTGCATAGGGACAAAGCATCATTAAGAATTGCGTATATACAGTGCCTACAAGTAGTATTCAACCCCTGCTGATTTAGGTGGTTTGATAAGATGCAAATAAGTTAGAGCCTTCAAACTGCAAACGAGAGTAGGATTTATTAACAGAAGCATAAATCTTACAAACCAAAAAGTTATGTTGCTCAGTTGAATTTTTATAAATTTTAAACATAAAAGTGTGGGTCAATTATTATTCAACCCCTATGTTTAATATTTTGTGGAATAACCCTTGTTTGCAATTACAGCTAATAATCGTCTTTTATAAGACCTGATCAGGCCGGCACAGGTCTCTGGAGTTATCTTGGCCCACTCCTCCATGCAGATCTTCTCCAAGTTATCTAGGTTCTTTGGGTGTCTCATGTGGACTTTAATCTTGAGCTCCTTCCACAAGTTTTCAATTGGGTTAAGGTCAGGAGACTGACTAGGCCACTCCAACACCTTGATTTTTTTCCCTCTTGAACCAGGCCTTGGTTTTCTTGGCTGTGTGCTTTGGGTCGTTGTCTTGTTGGAAGATGAAATTACGAACCATCTTAAGATCCTTGATGGAGGAGCGGAGGTTCTTGGCCAAAATCTCCAGGTAGGCCGTGCTATCCATCTTCCTATGGATGCGGACCAGATGGCCAGGCCCCTTGGCTGAGAAACAGCCCCACAGCATGTTGCTGCCACCACCATGCTTTACTGTAGAGATGGTATTCTTGGGGTCGTATGCAGTGCCATTCAGTCTCCAAACGTCACGTGTGTGGTTGGCACCAAAGATCTCGATCTTGGTCTCATCAGACCATAGAACCTTGAACCAGTCTGTCTCAGAGTCCTCCAAGTAATCATGAGCAAACTGTAGACGAGCATTGACATAACGCTTTGAAAGTAAAGGAACCTTACGGGCTCGTCTGGAACGGAGACCATTTCGGTGGAGTACGTTACTTATGGTATTGACTGAAACCAATGTCCCCACTGCCATGAGATCTTCCCGGAGCTCCTTCCTTGTTGTCCTTGGGTTAGCCTTGACTCTTCGGACAAGCCTGGCCTCGGCACGGGAGGAAACTTTCAAAGGCTGTCCAGGCCGTGGAAGGCTAACGGTAGTTCCCTAAGCCTTCCACTTCCGGATGATGCTCCCAACAGTGGAGACAGGTAGGCCCAACTCCTTGGAAAGGGTTTTGTACCCCTTGCCAGCCTTGTGACCCTCCACGATCTTGTCTCTGATGGCCTTGGAATGCTCCTTTGTCTTTCCCATGTTGACCATGTATGAGTGCTGTTCACAAGTTTGGGGAGGGTCTTAAATAGTCAGAAAAGGCTGGCAAAAGAGATAATTAATCCACACATGTGAAGCTCATTGTTCTTTGTGCCTAAACTACTTCTTAATACTTTAGGGGGACCAAACAGAATGCTGGTGGTTTGAGGGGTTGAATAATAAATGACCTTCTGAATTAACTTTTAACGCTTTAAAAAAATAAATAAATAAATAAATCTTTTTGGCTGCAGTGCATTTCCCACTTCCAGGCTGATCTACAGTCTAAATGTCACAATGCCACGTTAATTCTGCATGTGTCAACCAGCTAAATCAGCAGGGGGTTGAATACTACTTGTAGGCACTGTAAGTGCTGGCTCCCATGATGAAAATTGGAGCATGGAAGACTGAGTACAACAATGTGTCTCATAGGGCAATTTGGTTGTAAACAACTCATAAATCTCCAATATTACAACAGGGCACCAGAAGTCTCCAATATTACAGGGCACACTAAATTGCTGCTGTGCTCATAATCACAGGTGAGGGTGGAAAACCTCAGTTAAGGATTTGTGGCGAAAAGGAATCAAGGTTTCTGTTATGAAACACTTAAAGGGGTTGTGCCACCATGGCATATATTAGTAATGCTGCACATATCATGTAAATAAGTGTTTTTGTAAATAACACCCATTAAAAATTATGCCCCATTCAAAAACTATGTGCCTTTAAAGCATAGTATGGCACCCCCTGCTGTTAGCATACACGGCGCTTTGTCCGACCTGTACACCCTCTCTTCAGGTCGCGCATGCCTGGTTCCCTCTCTTTGAAGTGTGTGAAGATCCCTCCGCGCCTTCAGCCGGCCGGCTGGATCTCGTCCTGACAGCTGCTGTGTCAGGAGCGTCTGCTTTGCTGTATGGCTCCAGCTCCAAGCTTCTCACCCTCCACAGCTGTTCACCTCCATGAAGCAGTGATGTGTGGAGATATAAATAGTGAGAAATACAAAGCGAGGGACTGACACATCTCACTGTATAACACTGCTCTGCTATCTCCATCCCTGGCTTTGTATTTCTCCCTATTCACTTGACAAACTCCTCACACCTACAGCTACTGCCCAGCACTGCTATGCTGCAGCCCCTGCCAGTGCCTGCTTCACTGATTAACCTTCCCACACAGAAGGAGCAATGCCATCCCAGAGGGAGAGAGGGGGGGGGACAGCACAACCTCTCTCTGCTCTGTGGTCCCGTCTCCTCTGGAGGGGGGAGGGGCCCCTGCACACACAGCCAGAGAGGAAGGAACACTAATGTCCAGGAGCCACATGGGGAGGATAGCATGGGTGACTCACTATGAAGTGGTATATATAAGTGTGTGTCTACATGTATGTGTGTGTGTATGTATGTATATGTGTGTGTGTATGTATATGTGTGGCTATGTTTATGTGTGTATATATACTCCCTGTCCTCTGCCTCTGGGTGCTGGGTGCGGCCTCCTGCTCTATACTGGGTGCTGTGTGCAGCCTCCTGCTCTATACTGCGTGCTGTGTGCAGCCTATTGCTGTATACTGGGGATGTGTGCGGCCTCTTGCTGTATACTGGGAACTATGTATGGCCTCCTGCTGTATGCTAAGGGTTGTGTGCCAGGTGCTGTGTGCCGGCTTCTGCTGTATACTCAGGGCTGTGTGCAGGCTCCTGTATACTGGGGGCTGTTTGTGGGCTCCTTTTGTATACTGAGGGCTGTGTGTGGCTTCCTGCTGTATACTGATGACTGTGTGCAGCCTCCTGTTGTATACTGGGGGCTGTGTGTGGCCTCCTGCTGTATACTGGGGGCTGTGTGCAGCCTCCTGCTGTATACTGGGGGCTGTGTGCAGCCTCCTGCTGTATACTGGGGGCTGTGTGCAGCCTCCTGCTGTATACTGGGGGCTGTGTGTGGGCTCCTTCTGTATACTGGGGGCTGTGTGTGGTCTTCTGTTGTATACTGACGGCTGTGTGAGGCTTCTTGCTGTATATTGATGGCTGTGTGCGGCCTCCTGCTGTATATTGATGGCTGTGTGCAGCCTCCTGCTGTATACGAGGGGCTGTGCGTGGCCCTCCTGCTGTATTCTTAGAGCTGTGTGTGGCCCTCCTGCTGTATATTGGTAGCTGTGTGTGGCCTCCTGCTATATACTCAGGGCTATGGGCTGTCTCTCTCACCCCTTGTGCATCCTGTCTCAGTCTCTTTCCCCCTTGTGTGTGTCTTTGTGCACCCTAGTGTTGTCCATCCTCCACCCTCACCACCCCGTCCTCCACTCTCACTGCCCCGTCCTCCACTCTCACTGCCCCGTCCTCCACCCTCACTGCCCCGTCCTCCACTCTCACTGCCCCGTCCTCCACTCTCACTGCCCCGTCCTCCACTCTCACTGCACAGAGCAGTGGGGGGGAGGAGGACGGAGGACGAAGCAGCGGGGTGGGGGCAGGATGGAGCAGCACAGGCAGGGGGAGGACGGAGGATGGAGTGGCGGAGGGGAGGAGGACAAAGGAAGGAGGAGGAAGCGGTGGGGTGGGGGAGGATGGAGCGGCACAGGCAGGGGGAGGATGGAGCACAGGGCAGCTGTGGGGAGGATGGAGCGGCACAGGCAGGGGGAGGACGGAGCACAGAGCAGCTGGGGAGAGGACAGAGGACGAAGCGGCAGGGTGGGGGAGGACGGAGCTGCACAGGCAGGGGGAGGACGGAGGATGGAGTGATGGAGGTGAGGACAAAGGAAGGAGGAGGAAGCGGTGGGGTGGGGGAGGATGGAGCGGCACAGGCAGGGGAGGACAGAGAATGGAGTGGCGGAGGGGAGAAGGACAAAGGAAAGAGGAGGAATCTGTTGGGAGGGGAGAATGGAGCGGCAGGGGGAGGACGGAGCACAGAGCGATGGGGGAGAGGAGGATAGAGGACGAAGCGGCGGGGTAGGGAAGGCCGGAGCAGCACAGGCAGGGGGAGGACGGAGCGCAGAGTGGCGGGGGAGAGGAGGATGGAGGACGAAGCGGTGGGGTGGGGGAGGCTGGAACAGCACAGGCAGGGGGAGGACAGAGCGGCAGGGGAGAGGAGGATGGAGCAGCACAGGCAGGGGCAGGACGGAGGATGGAGGGGTGGAGGACAAAGGAAGGAGGAGGAAGCGGTGGGGTGGGGGAGGACAGAGCACAGAGCGGCAGGGGAAGGAGGACGGAGGACAAAGCAGCGGGGTGGGGGAGGATGGAGCAGCACAGGCAGGGAAAGGACGGAGGATGGAGTGGCGGACGACAAAGGAAGGAAGAGGAAGCGGTGGGGTGGGAGGAGGATGGAGCCGCAGGGGGAGGACGGAGCACAGGGCGGTGGGGGAGGAGGACAGAGGACGAAGTGGCAGGGTGGGGGAGGACGGAGCGGCAGGGTTGGGGAGGACGGAGCAGCACAGGCAGGGGGAGGACAAAGCGGCACAGGCAGGGGGAGGACGGAGCGGCACAGGCACCACATGGGGAGGACAGAGCGGCACAGGCAGGGGGAGGACAGAGCGGCACAGGCAGGGGGAGGAAGGAGCAGACTAACACCCACACACAGAGTCACAACTAGACATAGACTCAGAACCACACACATACACACACAGACTCACACCCACAGCCAGACACACACACAGACTCATACTCACAGCCACACACATACACACACAGACACACACTTACAGCCTCACACTCCACCCACACACATAAACACACAGACTCACACCCACAGCCAGACACACACACACACACACAGACTCACACAAGCGCTCACCTCTCTGTCCCCTGGCGGTTCCAGTGCTGGCCCTCATGTCCCTGGTGCTGAACACGGTGTCAGCAGAGCGTTGTTGTGGAGGAGGTGGGCGCAGAGGCAACGATGTGCAGGATGATCCCGAGTGTCAGTCGCCTCCTCCCAGTGCAGCTGGGCCCCGGCTGGCATGTGCTGCTGCCACCCAGCTGCACTGACAGGGGGCGGCTGACACCCGGGATCATCCTATGGCCGCACAGTCTGCCATAGGAAGGGGGAGCCGCACGATGCACGCTCCCGTTGCTCCCTGCACCCTGGGAGCTCCGACCCCGGCAGCCCCCGGTCCCCGGTGTCAGTGGGCGGCTCATGGCGGGGGTTAGTGATATGAGGCTGCGGCTGGAGTCCGCTGCGCCGCGCTACCCGCCGCCATCTTTTGTTCTCTTTCTGTGTACAGAAATCGCACGCTAGCGCTGATTGGTTGAGCCAGCCGGGTGGACCAATCAGCACTAGCGCGCAATTTCCGTGACAGACAGACAACATTAGACGATTATATAGTAGATATGTCCTGCGTTGCCTATAGCAATCAATCAGAAGCTGAGTTGTGATTGGTTGCTATAGGCTATAGGTAAATATCCACACTGTCAAAACAGCCAGTGCAGTATCTATTACCTCAGACACACAATCAGTAAAGAAGCCAATTTTTGGCAACTGACTGTAAGGGTGAAAAAAAAGGGGGGTTGGTGTTGCACAGCTCTCAAATAAATAAGGGGTGCAAGACTGCATATATAATCATATATCATGAGAGGGAAGAAAAAAGATTATGCAGAACAAACTTGCACACCCAAGATCAAAACATGGAGTTTATTGTAGAAAATAACTAAGGCAAACAACACATGAGACACAAAATTAAAACCACTTAAAACAAAGTAGGTCCCAGTATGCCGGTTGCAAGCAGATCAATACCAATGAAATGACAGATGAAATGTCAAGATTAAACAAAAATAGCACACCATGTGAAGTCTGTGAAACAACTATACAACAAGGTCCTCCATGTGCATGGAGGAACCAATTAGACATGGTATGGATGAAAGTCAATATGAACATGCATCATAAGTAAAGGATCATACCAAAGATGGATGCTGCAACCTGGGTAACCGGGGACCCCACGCGTTACGCTGCAACTAGGCAGCTTCCTCAGGGGAGTCTGATGTGCCCTGTGTCAGAGCCGCCTTATATACAAGAGGCTATAAAGCCATACAGCCCAGTGGGTCCTGATAATCAATTACAGCTAATGAAGCAAGAGGTGTGGTTACCTGTAATCAACTATGTCCAAGACTGTCAATTGGTCAAAGCATGGAGAAGGGGAGGAAAGGAAAAAAAAAAAAAAAATACCATTGTAGCGCCGCCGGGTGCGTCTAATCCCGGTTTGTTATTGGCGTCAGTCACGCATGTGAGGGTGCCGCCTGATCGCGCACCGGAAAAGACGTGATGCCGTTACCATAACAGCGCGTAGTGTATATGTGCGCGCATGGATACATATGAGGACGCCACAAGAACGCGCATCGGAAGTGACGTAATGCCGTTACTATGGTAGTGCGTTTTGTATATATGCGCGCACAGCGATGGCGCGTAGGTAGGTGTAATGTCACCAAGGCAAAGTCGCGCCGGAAATGATGCGGACTAGTTGTCAAGGAAAAAAGACAACAATTGCGCCGATCTGGCAGAGAGATCAAGGCAATCACATAAAGGGCAAGTGTGGTAGCCGCACCATATCGGAAATAAATCCAAACTGGCTAGCATTGTGAAAGAGGACCCCCCACACAAAACATCAAAGGAGGGGGGGCCTCGCGGCAATTATACAGGCGAAAAATAAAGCAAACACCCACGGCCAAGCCGGTGCGACGCTTGCAGCAGTGAGAAAAAAAAAAAAAAAAAAAAAAATTTGCATAGACCTATAAATGGAAAAACGTAGACTGGTCCCTCGGCAGAATAATACATCAGTTACCCTGCACCAAGGGGGGTGTGTCAGCTGTGGAGGAAAAAATTAATTAATTGACATCATACATACGAGATACTGCACACTTTATTGAAAATATCAAGGATTTACAATTCTCCACCGAGGTTTATATTGTGACCTGTGACGTCGAGTCACTTTACTCGAATATTGCTCACGAAGAAGGGCTAATGGCAGTCACCTACTTCCTTGATCAAAAAGTAAGTTCTGACCGAATGCATGACTCATTCATCGTGGATTTGTTGAGATTCGTCCTGCAACACAACTATTTCTTGTTCAACCGAGTCTTCTACAAACAAACATCTGGTGTGGCGATGGGGGCACGTTGCGCGCCCTCTTTCGCCAACATCTTTCTGGGATGGTGGGAACGTGAGCTTGTATACCCCAGCCAGACATTCAAGGATCATGTATCTAACTGGTTTAGATACATTGATGATGTATGCTTTTTCTGGATGGGATCCCTGACTGAATTAACTGTATTTATTTATTTATTTATTTATTTTTATTTTTTTTTTCTCACTGCTGCAAGCGTCGCACCGGCTTGGCCGTGGGTGTTTGCTTTATTTTTCGCCTGTATAATTGCCGCGAGGCCCCCCCTCCTTTGATGTTTTGTGTGGGGGTCCTCTTTCACAATGCTAGCCAGTTTGGATTTATTTCCGATATGGTGCGGCTACCACACTTGCCCTTTATGTGATTGCCTTGATCTCTCTGCCATGATCGGCGCGATTGTTGTCTTTTTTCCTTGACAACTAGTCCGCATCATTTCCGGCGCGACTTTGCCTTGGTGACGTTACACCTACCTACGCGCCATCGCTGTGCGCGCATATATACAAAACGCACTACCATAGTAACGGCATTACGTCACTTCCGATGCGCGTTCTTGTGGCGTCCTCATATGTATCCATGCGCGCACATATACACTACGCGCTGTTATGGTAACGGCATCACGTCTTTTCCGGTGCGCGATCAGGCGGCACCCTCACATGCGTGACTGACGCCAATAACAAACCGGGATTAGACGCACTCGGCGGCGCTACAATGGTATTTTTTTTTTTTTTTTTTTTTTCTTTCCTCCCCTTCTCCATGCTTTGACCAATTGACAGTCTTGGACATAGTTGATTACAGGTAACCACACCTCTTGCTTCATTAGCTGTAATTGATTATCAGGACCCACTGGGCTGTATGGCTTTATAGCCTCTTGTATATAAGGCGGCTCTGACACAGGGCACATCAGACTCCCCTGAGGAAGCTGCCTAGTTGCAGTGTAACGCGTGGGGTCCCCGGTTACCCAGGTTGCAGCATCCATCTTTGGTATGATCCTTTACTTATGATGCATGTTCATATTGACTTTCATCCATACCATGTCTAATTGGTTCCTCCATGCACATGGAGGACCTTGTTGTATAGTTGTTTCACAGACTTCACATGGTGTGCTATTTTTGTTTAATCTTGACATTTCATCTGTCATTTCATTGGTATTGATCTGCTTGCAACCGGCATACTGGGACCTACTTTGTTTTAAGTGGTTTTAATTTTGTGTCTCATGTGTTGTTTGCCTTAGTTATTTTCTACAATAAACTCCATGTTTTGATCTTGGGTGTGCAAGTTTGTTCTGCATAATCTTTTTTCTTCCCTCTCATGATAACTGACTGTAAGGCACGGAGTTAAAATTTCTGCTCAAAACATAGTGATAGACGTTCCCTGAGTTAAGTGAGTTAAGTGAGGTGTGTGCAAGATTTTGTGATTGTACATTTGACAGTGCGGATTCCTTTAGTGGACAGATATACACTCAGCTTTATATATATACTAGTAAAAAGGCCCGATGCAATTGCATCGGGAGCGCGGTGAAATGAATTGTGTCTATACAGGCGGGTGAGTGGCTAGCAGAGTATACATGGGGCTCTGTGGGTAGCAGAGTATACAGGCTGGTCTGTGGGTAGTAGAGTATACAAACTGCTCTGAGGGTAGCAGAGTATACAGGCGGGTTTGTGGGTAGCAGATTATACAGGCGGCTCTGTGGGTAGCAGAGTATAGAGAAGGCTCTGTGGGTAGCAGATTGTACAGGCGGCTCTGTGGGTAGCAGAGTATATAGGCGGCTCTGTGGGTAGCAGAATATTCAGGCGGGTCTGTGGGTAGCAGAGTATAGAGGCGGCTCTGTGGGTAGCAGAGTATAGAGGCGGCTCTGTGGGTAGCAGAGTATAGAAATGGCTCTGTGGGTAGCAGAGAATACAGGCGGCTCTGAGGGTAGCAGAGTATAGAGCCAGCTCTGTGGGTAGCAGAGTATACAGGCGGCTGTGTGGGTAGGAGAGTATACAGGCGGCTCTGTGGGTATCAGAGTATAGAGGGGGCTATGTGGATAGCAGAGTATGATGTGGCGGGAGGCTGGAAGAGTGAGGAGAGCAGAGGCTGGAGGGGTGATGAGAGCAGAGGCAGGAGTGGTGAGGAGATGTCCAGCTGGAGGGGTGAGGAGAGGTCCGGCTGGAGGGGTGAGGAGAGATGCGGCTGGAGCGGCGAAATCATTGCTCGGCGGCAGGACGTGGCTGTGTGCTGGGGGCTGATCGCAGCCGCAGTCACACGGCATTGTCCTCTGCGGCGGGTTGGGTGATGCAGAGAGGGATCAGTCCCTGCCCTCAGGTCACACATGTGCCATCTGATTGGTCTAGGACGCCAAGTCCTGGCCAATGGGATGGGCGTCCTGTGTGTACAACACAGCGCCCAATCTGCTTGCAGGGGCGGCCAATGGGAGTGAGCGGGGCGTGTCAGGCTTTGCAGGCTAACACGGTCCGCTCACTCCCATTGGCTGTTGCTGGCCACAGGACGACGTCACTGGCTCCCAAGACCCGGCCACAGCCCGTAGACCGCTACTCCACCAGCATGGCGACATTGAGGCCCCAGCGGTGAGAGAGTGGCGAGGGGCGGAAGGCACCGGCGGCATCCGGGCAGCGTGGACCTTGCGGAGGGCGCGAGGGCAGTGGTGATGAAGCGGGGCTGATGGTTGGCAGGATGGCAGCGGTGTCAGGTATTGCGGCTGAGGATGGAGGAGGCTGTGAGGATGGAGGAGGCTGTGAGGATGGAGGAGGCTGTGAGGATGGAGGAGGCAGAGGGGATGGAGGAGGCTGTGAGCATGGAAGAGGCTGTGAAGATAGGGAGGCTGTGAAGATGGAGGAGGCTGTGAGGATGGAGGAGGCTGTGAGGATGGAGGAGGCTGTGAGGATGGGGAGACTGTGAGGATAGGGAGGCTGTGAGGATGGAGGAGGCTGTGAGGATGGAGGAGGCAGAGGGGATGGAGGAGCCTGTGAGGATGGAGGAGGCTGAGGGGATGGAGGAGGCTGAGGGGATGGAGGAGGCTGGGAGGACGAAGGAGGCAGTGAGGATGGAGGAGGCTGTGAGGATGGGGAGGCTGTGAGGATGGGGAGGCTGTGAGGTCGGAGGAGGCTGTGAGGACGGAGGAGGCTGTGAAGATGGAGGATGCAGTGAGGATGGAGGAGGTTGTGAGGATGGAGGAGGCTGTGAGGATGGAGGAGGCTGAGGGGATGGGGAGTCTGTGAGGATGGAGGAGGCAGTGAGGATGGAGGAGGCTGTGAGGATGGGGAGGCAGTGAGGCTGGAGGAGGCTGTGAGGCTGGAGGAGGCTGTGAGGATGGGGAGGCTGTGAGGATGGAGGAGGCTGTGAGGATGGAGGAGGCTGTGAGGATGGGGAGGCAGTGAGGATGGAGGAGGCTGTGAGGATGGAGGAGGCTGTGAGGATGGGGAGGCTGTGAGGATGGAGGAGGGTGTGAGGATGGGGAGGCAGTGAGGATGGAGGAGGCTGTGAGGCTGGAGGAGGCTGTGAGGCTGGAGGAGGCTGTGAGGATGGGGAGGCTGTGAGGCTGGAGGAGGCTGTGAGGCTGGAGGAGGGTGTGAGGCAGGAGGAGGCTGTGAGGCTGGAGGAGGCTGTGAGGCTGGAGGAGGCTGTGAGGCTTGAGGCAGGAGAGGCTGTGAGGCTGGAGGAGGCTGTGAGGCTGTGAGGATGTGAGGCTGGAGGAGGCTGTGAGGCTGAAGGAGGCTGTGAGGCTGGAGGAGGCTGTGAGGATGGGAGGCTGTGAGGCTGGAGGAGGCTGTGAGGCTGGAGGAGGCTGTGAGGCTGGAGGAGGCTGTGAGTCTGTGAGGCTAGAGGAGGCTGTGATGCTGGAGGAGGCTGTGAGGCAGGAGGAGGCTGTGAGGCTAGAGGAGGCTGTGAGGCTGGAGGAGGCTGTGAGGATGAGGAGGCTGTGAGGATGGAGGAGGCTGTGAGGATGGAGGAGGCTGTGAGGATGAGGAGGCTGTGAGGCTGGAGGAGGCTGTGAGGATGGGGAGGCTGTGAGGATGGAGGAGGGTGTGAGGATGGGAGGCTGTGAGGATGGAGGAGGCTGTGAGGATGGAGGAGGCTGTGAGGCTGGAGGAGGCTGTGAGGATGGGGAGGCTGTGAGGCTGGAGGAGGCTGTGAGGCTGGAGGAGGGTGTGAAGCTGGAGGAGGCTGTGAGGGTGGAGGACGCAGTGAGGCAGGAGGAGGCTGAGGGCTGTGAGGGCTGGAGAGGCTGGAGGAGGAGGAGGCTGTGAGGCTGGAGGAGGCTGTGAGGCTGGAGGAGGCTGTGAGGATGGGGAGGCTGTGAGGCTGGAGGAGGCTGTGAGGATGGGAGGCTGTGAGGCTGGAGGAGGCTGTGAGGGTAGAGGAGCTGTGAGGCTGGAGGAGGCTGTGAGGCTGGAGGAGGCTGTGAGTCTGTGAGGCTGGAGGAGGCTGTGAGGCTGGAGGAGGCTGTGAGGCGGAGAGGGAGGCTGTGAGGCTGGAGGAGGCTGTGAGGCTGTGACTGGAGCTGGAGGAGGCTGTGAGGCTGGAGAGGCTGTGAGCAGGAGGAGCTGTAAGGCTGGAGGAGGCTGTGAGGCTGAGGAGGCTGTGAGCTAGAGGAGGCTGTGAGGCTGGAGGAGGCTGTGAGGCTGGAGGAGGCTGGAGGAGAGGCTGTGAGGCTGGAGGAGGCTGTGAGGCTGGAGGAGGCTGTGAGGCTGGAGGAGGCTGTGAGGCTGAGGAGGCTGTGAGGCTGGAGGGGCTGTGAGGCTGGAGGAGGCTGTGAGGCTGGAGAGGCTGTGAGCTGAGGGGAGCTGTGAGGCTGGAGGAGGCTGTGAGGCATGAGGAGGCAATGAGGCTGGAGGAGGCGTGGTGTGAGGCGAGGAGGCTGTGAGGCTGGGAGGCGTAGGCTGGGAGGCTGAGGCTGGTAGAGGCTGTGCAGGTCTGAGAGACGTCTCCGACAGGAAGGGCAGGCGTAGAGCTTTAAGTTAACTGGCTGTCACGTACGTAACCTCAACAGAGCTAAGTATGCTCACCTACCGAGGCTCTCCGCCGCTCTTGAGGCCCCTCCCGCAGGCTCCCAGTGTCTGCAGAGATCTTCTACTGCAGTCCAGGACCTGTGATGATGTCACAGTCACGTGACCGCAAGTTACCATGGAGTAACCTGGTGTCACGTGACTGTGACATCATCACAGTTCTGGACTGCAGTAGAAGATCTCTGCAGACACTGGGAGCCTGCGGGAGCCACCGGGAGCCTGCAAGAAGACGGCGGGGGCTCGGGGAGAGGTGAGCATAATTTTTATTTTTTTAAGGGTAGTGCGGCTGCTGCGTCCCCGGAAGAAGCTCCAAAGCGAAACGGCGTAGGGGTGGGATCGCCCAGGCACAGCTTTCCGTTATAACAGGTAACTAATAACTAATACGCAACCCCCTATATTTAAGATTTAAACACCTCCTGGAGGCACCTGTATGCTTTTTCAGCACCCTTAAGAGGAAGACAGATTTTCACTAGGTGAACAGACATGTGTATGAATCTAGCTTATTCTATATGGACCCTATAAGAAGCTATTAAGGATGCTTAGTACTTATAGGTGTATACATTACTTTATGAGGCATAATCTTTTACATGGGCTCTGTGCAATATAGTTTGTTACGTTGTACTGATGATGGATTTTCACTGCACTATGTGGCTGTCCTTGTGATTTAGCTCTGATATTTGTTTTTATATGTACTGATAATAAAGATCTCAATTTGTTTAACTACTTTCTGATTGGATTTGAGAAATCATTCCTTGATTGAGACCCTGGTCTCTTTCAGTTAGTATATTTTACAGGTGTGCGGCAGCAAGGGGGGCCTGTATATACCACTGAGGGGGGGGGGGTGTGTGCTTACATAGTGCAATGTAATATGCATCGCTCACCCTGCCGCTGATGGACAGGGGGATGCAGTGCATATTACATTGCACTAATGAGCGAGGGAACGTGACCGCCCCCTCCTATTGCAGCCTCCCCCACCTCCTCCAGCCCCCGGACACCGCCCCCACACTGACACTTTACAATGACTCGAGTATAAGCCGAGGGGGGCACTTTTCAGCACAATTTTTGTGCTGAAAAACTCTACTTATACTCGAGTATATACGGTATGTGTCCATGTAATGACTGTGTAATGGCCGTGTCTGACTGTACAGGGACATAGTCTGATCATATAACAGCTCCTGTGCTGAGATAATCTTATATATGTGTCCCTGCTATGTTCTGTGTAATGGCCATGTCTGACTGTACAGGGACACAGTCTGATCATACCACATCTCCTGTGCTGAGATAATTTTATATGTGTGTCCCTGTTATGTACTGTGTAATGGATGTGTCTGACCATACAGGGACACGGTCTGATTATATCACATCTCCTGTGTTGAGATAATCTTATATATGTGTCCATGTAATGGCTGTGTAGTGGCCGTGTCTGACTGTACAGGTATATAATGGATAAAGTTCCCCCTTGTGGTCACACATACCATTATGAGTAAACTTTAATGATGCAATCCTTCTCTGCAGACTATGCATATTGCCTCTTCAGGGAGGAAGAGGACTTAAACTCTATTGCCACCTATTTGAAGTGAAAATCCTAAAAGTCAAAATCGACCCTTTAACAAGCCTGGTCATTTGACTTAGGATAAAAATCCAAACTAAAATCCCAATTTGCAGCCACGGTGTTTTGGGGTATGGCCCTTGCCAATGCAAATGATGGGATCTGATTTGGCAACGTGACATGCCAAGATTCAGATCTCAGGGTTAAGGATTCTCCTTGCGGAGAGTGACACGTCAGGTCTGGCACGCCAGTATGTGGAGAGTTAATCGCTGCAATTCAATTTTTTTTTTTTAGACCATTTGTTTTTTATTGGAGTAATAACAAAATACAATTAAACAACATGCGCCCACAACGGGCCAAAAAGGGTAATAATAACATGGGGAGGGGGGGAGGGGTAGATGGAAATCAGCATCCAGCTAATAAGTATAGAGTGAGAGAGAGCATACAATTATTATAAACCATATATAGGAATTACACAACTGAAAATCTAAGGAGGTAGAGTCAATGTGTTATGCTCAGAAGATATCCACGGATCCCACCAATTCAAAATTTTTGTTCTGTGTCGCTGGTCATGGGCCAGCATCACCTCATAAGAGAAGTGTTGGTTCAGGCGGGTGACTACTTCCGCCACAGTAGGCAGTACAGAGGATCGCCAATGAGAGGCTATAGTTATACGAGCAGCTATTAGTACATTAGTCATAATCGGTGTTAAGGTGTGGGGGTAGGTGTCTAAGTCAATTCCTAAAAGCGCCAAGGGGGCCTGGAAGACAATAGGGAGTCCCGTCAGAGATGAGAGGACAGAGCCCACTCCCGTCCAGAACGGAGTCAACCTCGAGCAGGACCACCATATATGACTTTCTGAGCCTGGGGAGGAGCATCCCCTCCAGCAAGATGCTGATGTCGGGGGTCTTTGTCCGCCAAACTTGGCCATGCGAGCCGGGGTCAAGTACCAGTTGAGCATCAATTTCTTTGACTGTTCTAGGTGTCCAACACAAGAAGTAAAACGGGCTGCATGTCCTGATGCCGCATGCCATTGCTCCACTGAGCATGTGATACCCAGTCTAGCTTCCCATCTGGACATATATGGTAGCTTATATCGGGAGCGAAGGGCAAGCAGTGCCCTGTAGTATAATGGATACACCTCGCTGTGAGGGGGATGTTTGTTTGAAAGAGCCTGTAGGGGGAGACTAATCAGGGAGAGGTCAAAGACAGGTATCGTAGTAGAGTAGAGGAAGTGGCGAAGTTGGAGATAATCAAAAATAGTAGTGGGCGGGAGGCAATATTTCGGTTGGAGAGATGCAAAGGGCAGTATCCTATCTTCGTCCAGAAGGTCATGTAGCGATGAAACACCTCTCGACCTCCAAGCTGACAAAGAGAGATCTCCAATCAGTGCCTCGAGCACCGATAAAGAAATGTAGCGGAAGAGAAATGGGAAGTGTGAGTTTGCTAGCTTCGCCCAGACACTTAAAACTGCCTGCATGGAGAAGAGTAATCCCTGACGGGGAGACTTGCGTAAAAGGGTGATTTCCAACATAATCCTGGCAGATCTCCGGGGGGCAAACCAAGATTCAATTTGGAGCCACATAGATTGGGGAGACTCCAACCAATACATCTTAGCTATGTCCAAAGATATTGCAGAGTAATAGGCCGCAATATCCGTCACTCCCAGTCCGCCAGTGGAGTACGGGAGAGTAAGTGTCGACATCGCTATTCTATGAAGTTTCTCACTCCAAATAAACCATGCCAGGATCACTTGGAATAAATTGAGGAATTTGCAGGGGAAGGGGATGCATCTCAAAAGGTAAACAATTTTGGGCAGTGCCATCATCTTTACAGTTTGGATTTTAGCCATCCAGGAAAGTTGCAGCGAGTTATAATGAGCGAATGTGTCTTTAAGGCTAGTCAGGAGAGAGTCACAGTTGGTGCTGACAATATGTTTTAATGTGGTAATGCAGATCCCCAGGTACCGAAAGCCCTCCTGAGACCAAAGAAAGGGAAATCGATTACGAAGCATTTGTTGCATGGGGGGGGGGAGAATATTAATTGGAAAAACCGAAGATTTAGTAAGATTTAATTTATAAAACGATGCAGCGGAAAATTCGTGGAGAACCGATATCAACGTGGGGAAGGAAGTTAGCGGGTGAATACACAAGAGGAGGACGTCGTCAGCATACAGTGAAATCCTATGGTCCACAGTGCCGACCCTAACACCCGAGAAGTCAGGATGGGTACGAATATACGGGTATATGGGTACGAAATAGCTGCCAGAGGCTTCATCACAAGAGCGAAAATGAGAGGGGAGAGGGGGCAACCCTGGCACGTCCCATTGGTGATACTGAAGGGTATAGGAGGAGAATCCACCCGCCCTCACCACCACAGATTGGTTTGAGTATAGAGCCAGTATGGCAGTCTTAATGTTGCCTTGGATCCCAAATTTTTCAAGGACCGCGGCCAGGTACCTGCAGTGCACCCGATTGAACGCTTTCTCTGCGTCTAAAGAGATGAGTGCACCGGGGGTTCCCCCCCTCTAAGATCTCTAAAAGATCTATGACCCTCCTCGTAGCATCTCTCGCCTGTCTACCAGTGATAAAACCCACCTGGTCAGGGGGGAGAACTCTCTTGAGACGTTCCGCTAGCAGCTTTGCATATAACTTCAGGTCACAATTTAGAAGTGCAATGGGACGGTAATTACCAGGGAGAGTGGGAGATTTATCAGGTTTGAGAATGGTCGAAATTGCAGCCGAAAGGCCTTCAGGTCTGATAGTCCCCATCCGTTGCCAGTGCTGGAATAGCTTGAGAAGAGAAGGGGCTAAGAGGGGGGCGAAGGAGTGGTAATATTGATAGGGGAACCCATCTGGGCCCAGGGCTGAGCATTTCTTAGAAGATCTAATTATTCCCAGAACCTCTTCCAAAGAAAAAGGGGAGTTCACAAAGTCCTGTTGCGCCCGCGAGAGGGCCGGGAGCTTGGCTTTTGCCAAGAAGGCATGAATAATGTCCGGGGAGGGTTGGGGCGTTTCAGGGTCGGAGTTCAAATTGTAGAGGTTGCTGTAAAATAGTTTGAATTGCTCAGCTATTAAAATCGGGTTGCGAACCATTTCCCCATTAGGAGAGAGGATATACGGGATTTTACGTCGGACCTAAGCCTTTTTTACTCTGCAGGCCAAGAGAGCACCCACCCTATCCCCCATGCCATAATATGCTGATCTGGTTTTTTTCAGACTATGTTCAACCTTGGAAAGAAGTAGGGTGTGGAACTGGTTCCGGGTACAGAGGAGGTCCGCAAGAACAAGAGGGGAAGGCATAGCAGTGTGTATGCCCTCTAACCGTTTAATAGTCAGGAGAAGGAGTGGGGCGGAGCCTAGCAGGCAATGTGAGTGGTCGCAGCACCGAGCTCTCCCGCCTGAGACACGGTGTTTAGACCACATTCACCGGTCTGCTGCCGACAGAAACTGTCTGGGTGCTTACCAGACGATCCATGGACCCCAAGGGAGGTAACCAGAGGAGCGGAGTCAGAGCCATGACACGCAGGAGACAGCGGGATGCCGTGACTGCGGTGAATAACATCAACCAAGATGGCGCCGCAGCAGTGAAAGAGGCCGAGAGGGAGAATGCCGCGTGCGCTGCCAGGATAGCGGCGGCTGCAAAACTGGCACAATACACAAGGTTGGAGAGGTGCGGGGAAATATGGAGGGAACATCAGGGGCTGAAGACTCAGAAGAGGAGCAGGAGCAGGCTGCGCAGGGAGATGGGCAGAGTGGCTTTATTGTTACAGGGAGCTCACAGGAGACACAAGGTGAGGGCAATGCTGGACAGTCTGTTTGTGACACTGAGCCCACTCTAAAAGACATTTTTGTTGCGGTCAATTTCGGCAAGGAGACTTTAACTGCCTTGACCAAACAGGTACATGGCATTCAAGACGAGATTGGCAGCATGAAAAAAGCTATGCAAAAGGCAGATACTTGTACTGGTGCTGTGGAAGATAGGGTTAATGTGGCGGAGGAGGACATAGTAAAGCTGCAGAAAAGCTATAAGCAGTTTGCAAAGCAACTGGAGGAGGTCACTGCCAAAAATGACGATTTGGAAAACCGCTCGCGGCAAAACAATATGAAGATTGTTGGGGTGTCGGAGAAGGCTGAAGGGGCTAACCCCACTGTCTTTATTGAGAACTGGCTGCTGCAGAAGATTGGGGCCGATAGCCTATCCAAGGTTTTCGTAGTGGAAAGAGTCCATAGAGTTCCCATTCGACAATTGGCCCCTGGTGCTGCTCCTGTGCCATGCTAGCAAAAATATTGAACTATAGGGACCGTGATGTCATTCTACGAAAGGCCAGAGAGGCAAAGGACATGACAATTGATGGTCACAAAATTTCCATTTACTCTGACTATTCCCCGGCCGTGCAAAAGCAACGTATGCTCTACGGGGAAGTGAAAAGGAGACTACGGGGATTTTGTGTACAATACTCTATGATGTATCCGGCCAAGCTGCGGGTGGCGGCGCTGGGTAGAGTCCAGTTTTTCCAGTCCCCGGAGGAGGTGAATGAGTGGCTCTGAACGTAATGACAGGAAACTGAGGGAGAAGGAGGACGGAGGCTCTTATTTTGGTCTTAACCTTCGTCAGGCTGCATAATTTTACAAAGTTAACAGGCTACAGAGGTACAATTGTACCTTCATATATACCTCCACTGTGGGAAGACTTTCTCTTTTACTTGGTTTCAGAAACTAAAATTCATTCAGCTACAAATGTTATGCTGATATCTATTGGCCAGTGTTGTTACTGCTCACTTATGTTGTTGTCAATTAAGTTGATTCAAACTGGGAGTGGCTTCTACTTCTCTTTCTGTCTCCCTCCTCTCAGTAGCCATTTTGCTGTTTATCTCATTGCTTTGAGCACACACATTTCTAGGCTTGGGAAGTCTTCAATTTTTTGGATACGAAGGTAGGAAAGTCTCACAGCATCTAACAGCCAGTTATACCTTCATTCGCCTTATGTGGGGACAGAACAGTCAGAAATTGTCTTTCAGCCTGGACTTGGTTTACATATATTTTGTATGAAACTTATCACTATAGGTATGATTTTTATACGAAAAATGGATAATAATTAGTATCTACATATTGTTTTACGATGTTTTACTTATATTCAGCACAAAATAAAGATGGTCGCTCTGTTACAATTTTCCTATTGGTCGAAAAAACAGTCGAAGATGGAATGAAAATTCTTAAACTGTATACGGTTTACATAATATATAAATGACATTTATAAATAATTATCACTAGAAATAATTTACTTTTTTATCTGCACTTTAGAATCGAGTTTCATTCTACTTGTCACGTGTTACTGAACTAAATTACGAAGCCAAAATTCATCTACCAAGTCATCATGAGTGATAGTGATGCTGGATATAGTTTTCCTTCATAATCCAAGAAAACGTGTTTGCAGATTAGTATCATTTTGTGAAAAGCCAATAATGTAGTGTTGTGTGGTATTTCGGAAAATTATTTTTCATTTTTTCATATTTACAGATTTACGTCTGACGAAATAATGGGAATGCTAGAAGAATCTGATTCTGAGCATGAGGAAGAACCATATGTTGCATCTGATGATGAAAACTATGTACCACAAGTGGATGTTACTGAAGAAGATTCAGACATTGAACAAGAAATGGTCATAGAGCAGGAAAAAGAATATGACTCAGACGAAAGTGTTGAGGATGAGTCTGTGCCTCAAAGTGCAGGCAACATTTGGACTGCTAAGGAAAAAACTCAATGGTGTAGTGATCCAATGCCAAATGCACAAACAAAATCTCGTAATGTCATACGACAAAGAGGTGGCCCTGCAGCAATCAGAAACCTGTATACAGCAAAAGAGCTATTCAAGTCAATCATGACTCCCGAGATGTGTGACATCATATTACGGGAAACGAATCGAAAGGCCAAGAGAGTTTGTGATGCTTACAACAACGAACTGGTACAACGTTTTCTGATTCTTCTGAACGGCCACCACAAAAAACATTCAAGCAATTTACTGAAACTGAACTTCATGCATTTTTGGGCATACTGATTGCTGCTGGTGTGCACAGAGACAACAAAGAGAATCTGGAGGAAATGTGGAATGTTGCTGCTCTGCCTCTTATACATGCAGCCATGTCTCGTGACCGCTTCAAGATGATACTCAGATTTATCAGATTTGACAACGAAAATACACGTGCAAAACGTGTGCAAACAGATAAAGCTGCACCAATACGGGACATCTGGATAATGCTGAACAGAAATCTGGAGAGAGCCTACAAGCCATATAATTGTATCACCGTCGACGAGCAATTATTTCCATTTAGAGGCCATACTAAATTTACGCAGTATATACCTTCAAAACCAGCTAAATATGGCATAAAGATTTTCTGGGCTTGTGACTCGTCAAATGCTTCCCCATTACAAGGTCAGCTCTACACTGGGAAACCAACTGTTGATCCTCGACAAGTAAACATTGGTGAACGAATAGTATTGGACCTAGTGAGCTTGTATAAAGGCTCTGGAAGAAATGTCACCACCGATAACTTCTTTACAACCATGGAACTAGCTAAGGTATTGAACTCCTGGAACATGACACTAGTTGGTACAGTGAGAAAAAACAAAAGGTTCCTACCTAGCAACATGCAGCCTGCCAAAGAAAGGCCT
Source organism: Allobates femoralis (assembly GCA_033576535.1). Classification (NCBI taxonomy): domain Eukaryota; kingdom Metazoa; phylum Chordata; class Amphibia; order Anura; family Aromobatidae; genus Allobates; species Allobates femoralis. The sequence continues at coordinate 372,072,054 of JARQOC010000001.1, read as the reverse complement.
GTAAACTCGACAAATTTTGCCTACAATCATGATGCAACAGTCTGTTCATATGTACCAAAGAAGAACAAATCAGTCGTGCTTCTATCATCTATGCACATGACGGGAGAAGTTGAAGAGACACTAGCAGCCAAGCCAGAGATAATAAAATACTACAACAAAACAAAAGGCGGAGTTGATGTTATGGATAAAATGTTGGGAGAGTACACTGTGAAACGACGAACATTACGTTGGCCTCTGGCATTTTTGTATAATATGATTGACGTCACTGGTTTAGCATCCTACATCATCTACAGAGAACACAATCCAAGCTTCAGGACAAAGGATCAACGAAGAAAGTTCCTGAAAGATCTCGCAAATCAGCTGTGTATGCCTGCAATTGAAGATCGTAGTACAAACCGAATGATGATGAGAAACCATTTTCTTCGAGGTGCAGTAGAAATGGAGCTTGGACGATGCATTCTGGTAGCATCGCAAGCAGCAGCTGGCCCTCAAATACCTCATGGTAGTCGTGGACCCTCCCCTGTTGTTGGTAGTTGCTATGTCTGCCGAGACCTGAGGCAAAAATAACGTAAGACTAGAAAGTCTTGTGTAGTTTGTGTGAAACCCATTTGCGATGAACACTCAGTAGCAAAGACAACATGCATTACTTGCGAAGAAAATCAATAAAAAAAGTTTTTTACATTTTCTTTTATAATGTAAATGAACAGTTTTTTTACTTGTTTATAATAATAAAATAGCATTATCATTAAAAAAAATATTATTCTTTTTTACTTGCATTATCTTCATTCAAAATATATGAGGGTACATTTGTACCTATGCAGCTTGTTATGGATGCAAAAATATCTCGACTCCTTATCTCGGAAGGGGGTGGAGATATTTTATTGAAATTTGGCCAATATATTCTGGACCAAAACTGCAGAGATGTCATGAAATTTCAGCCCTCTACGGCTTTTCGAAAAAAAGTTATTGCAATTTTAAAACGGAATAGTTACAATTGTACCTACTCAGCCGGACGAAGGTTAAGGAGAGAAACTGACATCACAAGTTGCACAGGACCCGTGGAAGCACTAATTGTGTGAAAAAGTGTGACCGTTGTCCGACCCTGCCTCACTCCCTTCCCTACACAGATGTAACCCTCCTTTTAAATTTCCAGTACTGCATTCAAGCTTTGGTGAGTGCCGCTCCTTCTTTCTTCGATTATGCATGTACTGCTGTATATGTTGGAGATACATTAATAAAAATTATAATTATAACAGATTCTGGCACACACATACATCAACAAGCAGAAAACACAATAGACATATGATTTCTAACAGTGTAGTGACAACTAACTTACTAATTTTGCAGTGCGATCCCAGGATCCAGATATTACAAGTTGCTCTCCTCTTGTCTGACTCCAATCTACGCTGTAAACCTATAATGGATTGGGGAAAAAAACACAGAAAATCCCTTAAAAATAATATTTACTAATAGAAGATCATTGTATACCTTCTGGAAATGGCTCCTACAAAGACTAAATTAATTCTAGTCTCAATATTCAATATCTTAGAAGAAAAATTAAGAAAACAAATAATGTCAGTCATGGAAGAAGTAACATTCTAATATCATATTTTGACTGTACTGTACTAATTTAAAGTTATATAACACTTAGAAGGTGTGAGACCTCCATGTCTTTCACTCTCATTTAAGGTACCGTCACACAGGGACATATCGCCGGCGATGTTGCCGGCGATCGCGGGAGCGCGCATCCCTGACAACATCGCCGTGGAGATGTCAGACTGAGCAATTTACCGGCAATGTCGCCGGCTAGTTGCTGCGGCTATCGCTCGCTGGGTTGCTGGGCAACCCAGCGAGCGATAACTCGTAATGTTGGAGATAGGCGGAATCGCCCGCAACATTGCAGGTTGCCGCGTTACACAGGGCGATCAGGCATGGTCGCCTGACCAACATCGCCAGGTTTCCCAACATTGTTGGGAAACCTGGCGATGTTACTCAGGCGATTTTTCCCCTGATTATCGCCCTCTCACACGAGGCAACTCTTCGGCGCCGCAACCTGACCACGCCCCTCAGTTGCCGGCAACATCGCCGGCGATATGTCCTTGTGTGACGGTACCTTAACAGCAATATCAGTTAGACAAAAAAAATCCCATTATCCAGTTGGTCACTCCTCCTTGCCGACCCCATATATATTCCTCGGTGGATTCATCAAGGACCTTTATAGGCAGTTTTTTTTCTGTATAGATTTGACAAGGGAAGATAGTAGAGGTTAAGAGCGTTAAAATGACATCAGGGTCCCTACAACTCAGCCTAAACAATGACAGCTATTCGCAGTGCCCCCCCACCTCCAGTAAATTGCGTAGAACCAGCACTACTGCCACCATGTCGCAGTCCACCATCAAAAGACTATCCTGGAAACAAGGCTTGCAAAGACCACAGATGAAGTGGAAGTGAGGTTTGGATGAATGTCAATGACATCTACTTAATGGATACTGCATAGGTCATAGTAGAAGTGACAGCAAGTTCTAGATGTCGTAGTGCCATCTGGGAAAAAAAAGCACCAAAAAAAGTCCTGTAAACGTGTATCTTATTGTCATGATGATAAAATAAACCAAAGTGAATGCAGTTGTCAAGCTGAACTTATGCACCCTTTAACATCTCACTGGGTAACTATTGCTTGTACATTTACCAGAAGAATATATACAAAAAGAGTTAAAAAAGAAGCACCTCATGCTGTTCTTAAGAAAACTTCCTCTGTGTGTTGCTCTTTCTAATTGCTTTGGCTATTAAAATTCATGTCTTCCCATTGCAAAGAAGGATTACCATAAAAGAACTTTTAGAAAGAAAACACTTTGTCCCAGCAGTAGGAAGGCTGTGTCATTATCTGCAGTCTGTGCAGCACCGCAACGCGTATCTATTAAAACTCAACAACGACATTTCAAAAGGGTTTCGTCAAACTCTCCAGCTTATTCCACAAGAGTAATAAAGGAAAGTTGTTCATGGAGTCACCCGGGACTGCCTACTTACATTATTCTATTTGTGCGTTACAGAACTGGTGCCAGAATCTCAGCTTAAGTAGAACGCTTCTGCCTTTACTTAGACTAAAACCAATCATAACTTCACAACCAGACAAATTCTTAACTCCATCAAGTGCGTAAAGATACAAGAAAAATGGTCCCAATACATCTCAACAAGGTTGTGTTAGGCACTGAATATTATTTTCCGGCCAATTCTTAAAAGCTATAAGCAATATATTGGCAGATTGATACTTCAATTTTTCTTTACATTGTACAGTTTTGGAATGAGAATAATGACATTTCACTAACTGATAACGATAAGGGCATATCTTTTAAATACTGGAGCACACGAAGCACACACTGAGTACAATTTGACTGTATATAACATTAGAATAGTTAACGAAGCTTTACTTAGACAGCAAGCCCATACGGTGCAGCCTCAGTTACGAGCTGTTAGTTAACAGGTAGAGCAGAATTCCTCCGTCTACTGTTTTCCCAACTGATTTTGGCAAACATGGTGTCCAAAGGAGATTTCGTTTTATCTTTGCTCTAACACTGTTCATGGAACCAGCCACAGCTACAGTATAATTTTCATATACAGTATAACTGTAATACAAAATGCATGCATATTTACAGTGGAATAACATTTCATATTGAGACTTCAAGTGTATTCTTAACCACAGCTCGGGTATGTTCACACAGTACGTTTTTGACCTGTTTTTTTTATCTGTTTTTGTATGAAAAACGGATCACTCCTGTGATGCCCAGCAAAGTCAATGAGTTTGCAGAAATGCTGTTCTGACGCTGCGTTTTTTACTGGTTCGTTTTTGGGGGTAGAAAACACATCCAGAAAAAGAATGAGCATGTCAATTAGTGATTCGTTTTCTCCAGTGCTTTCTCCATAGTCCCAATTGTAATAAATTAAAAACACATTAAAAAACGGAATGGCATCACATAAAACACATTAAAATGCGATACGTATTGGGTCTGTTCTTCTTTCAATAATGGATCCAGTTTTGCAGCTGACAATTCTAAAAAAAACGCAGCAGAAAACAACAGATAAAAATGTGTACATTGCCTTAATCTTTATCCAAAATACTAAATTAAACTTGCTCCCGATACTAAAAATAATTTTTTTATAAATATACTAACGACAAAAAACTAAATCAGATGACAACAGCCCCTTTTTGTTGAACATTAAGGAGTGCAAACGTATGGTAGAACACTACCATAATAACGCCTTCCACACAAATAAATTTTTGTGCATTTGTTTTTTCCTTCCTTCTTTACAGAGCTATAACCATTGTATTTTTTCATTGAGATAGCTGTGTGAGGACTTGTCTTCTACAAGAAAAGTTGTCATTTTGAATAACATCATTTATTTTAACATTCAATTTTCTGAAAAAAAAATTCCAAGTATGATTAAATGTAAGAAAAAAAACGCAATTCTGATATTTTTTTGATTTGGAGTTTAGTTTTACAGCATTCACTGTCCTGCAAAAATGAACCTGGAAATTGGATTCTTCAGGTAAATACGACTATAACAATGCCAAACTTATAAAGTGGTAAAAAGATATTTTGTAAATAGCTATGTCGCCACATTTTGGTAATCATAACATTTACATTTTTTGATTGATGGATCTAGGTGACAACGTATTTACTGCATGACAAGCTGACTTTTTATTGCTACCATTTTGGGCTACATACTGCATTTTAATCACTTATAATAAAGTAGTACGTAGCCCAAAATGGTAGCAATAAAAAGTCAGCTTGTCATGCAGTAAATAAGTTGTCACCTCCCTTACCTGATCTATCTATCACAATAAATGACATCACACTTTGATCTGTACCTGAAGTCCACAACCTCGGAGTAATCCTTGGCTCTGCCCCTTCAAACTACACATTCAAGCTCTCGCCACCTCTTGCCGCCTCCCACTCAAAAATATTTACAGTATCCGTCCCTTCCTCAACCCTCAGACTATAAAACTACTAGTGCATGCCCTCATCATCTCCCGTCTGGATTACTGCAACCTCCTCCTCTGTGGCCTCCCTGCCAACACTCTTGCAGCTCTCCAATCTGTCCTTAACTTTACTGCCTGACTAATCCACCTCTCTCCTCGCTATTCCTCCACTTGTCCCCTCTGCAAATCCCTCCACTGGCTCCCAATTCCCCAACGTATCCAATTCAAACTACTAACATTGACTTACAAAGCCATCCGCAATCTGTCCCCCCATATATCTCTGAACTAATCTCCCAATATCATCCAACTCGTAATTTTCGATGCTCCCAAGACCTCCTTCTTTACTCCACACTTCTAAGTTCCTCATCTAACCGCCTGCAAGACGTCGTCCGAGCAATCCCCATTCTCTGGAATTCTGCACCTCAAAACATCCGACTATTCCTTACACTCAGAACCTTCAAGCGGAACCTGAAAACCCATCTCTTCAGAACAATCTACAGCCTACAATGACCACGGTGCCACCTCACCACCACTGGACCTGGCGCTCCACCACCAAAGGACCCGGCGCTCCACCACCACTGGACCCAGCACTCCACCACCACCTGAACAGACCCAACCTACTGTTTACCTCCTCAGTGCCCTGTAGAATGTAAGCCCGCAAGTGCAGGTCCTCTCTCCCAGGCTCGGTCTGGGCTGCCGGGTAACCGGTTAAAAGTCATGGTGGGCCCCCAGGCATTGTTGCCCCGCCCATAGCCCCACCCCCCAACGGGCCCGAACGGGTCCCCCTGGAGCAGGGTCGGCGTCAGCACCCGGCGTACCCGGGCAAGTGCCCAGGCGTGACTGAGGGGCCCACTGCCACCTGCCCGGCCGCATCGCGCCGCCGGTATTATCTTAACTCCTACCGGCGCGGCGGTGCTTTCATTAATTTCAGAAACCGGCCGCCAGCCCCCACTCCGCCCCCGTATCCGGGCGTCACTTCCGTTGTCTTTGCGTTCCACAATGTGGAACGCATAGAAGAGGCACCCCCGCTCCGCCTCTTCATTTCCTTTTCCTTTGCAGACCACAGTGTGGAATGCATAGAAGAGGAGGAAGACGCCAGACTTCAGGTGAGCATGGCTGGTGTCCGGGGGGAAGTCAGGGCCAGTCAACAGCACCCGGGCCCCTAATTTGGCAGGTAGGCCCCCTGTGGACTTCTCACCTAGCAGAGGCCCCTGAGTGCTGCCCCTCTCCCCTTCCCCACACCCTCTCTCCCTCCTAACCTGAGCCGCAGCAGCAGATACCTACTTCCTGCACCTCGATGGTGCAGGAGAAAGTGATCTGCTGCTGCCTGCTGCTCACTACAATCAGCGTCTGCCAGCTGACTCTGGTTAAGAGGGGGGGGAGAACCAGCACTCAGGGGCCCCCCTGCCAGGGGCATGTTACAGAGGGCCCCCCCTGCCAAGGGCATGTTAAAGAGGGCCCCCCCCACCAGGGGCAGGTTACAGAGGGCCTCCCCCCTGCAAGAGGCAGGTTACAGAGGGGCCCCCCCACCCTGCTAGGGGCAGATTACAGAGGGGCTCCCCCCTGCCAGGGGCAAATAACACCATGCCCAGGGGCTCCCTGTCAGGAGAAATGTGCACAGTGGGTAGACAGGCACAGGGGGAGACAGCCAGGTGCAGGGCAAAGACACAGCGCAGAGTTGGGGAGAAAGAGAGTGAACGGAGAGGGAGAGAGAGAGAGTGAACTGAGGGGAGAGAGAGAGTGAACGGAGGGGAGAGAGAGAGAGTGAACGGAGGGGGAGAGAGAGAGAGTGAACGGAGGGGGAGAGAGAGTGAATGAACGGAGGGGGAGAGAGAGAGTGAACGGAGGGGGAGAGAGAGAGTGAATGGAGGGGGAGAGAGAGAGAGTGAACGGAGGGGGAGAGAGAGAGAGTGAACGGAGGGGGAGAGAGAGTGAGTGAAAGGAGGGGGAGAGAGAGTGAGTGAAAGGAGGGGGAGAGAGAGTGAGTGAAAGGAGGGGGAGAGAGAGTGAGTGAACAGAGAGGGAGAGAGAGTGAATGGAGGGGGATATAATATATATATATATATATATATATATATATTACAGTGTACATTTACGGTATGATATATTTACACATAGAGCAACATATGTTAAAGGGGGCCCACTAAGACTCTGTCCCCCGGGGCCCTCAATAACATGGAGCCGGCCCTGCCCTGGAGCAGCGGTGGAGAACGTCTGGCCGCTGTGAGGAGCAGAGAGAGCACTGTCTGCAGCCGGGACTTCCTCACACAGCACTGACAGCAGGCAGTGCCAGAGCGAGGATGAGGTGTGTGGGCGGCGACAGCACGTGAAGTCCTGCATCCCACATGAAGAGGAGCAGACAGAGCTGCAGCAACAGTGTGGAAGTAGATGAGGTATGTGTGCCCCCCAGCAACAGCAGCCTTGGCAGCAGCAATATGTGCCGCCCCCCCTTAGCAGCAACATCACTGTGCTCCTTCAGCTGCAGCAATAAACAATATATGTTCCCCCAAGAAGAAGCTGCAGCAATCAGTGTGCCTCCCCCAGCAGCAGCCATATGTCTCTCCCTTAGCACCAGCAATATGTGCCCCCCCCCGTAGCAGCAACAATCAGTGTGCTGTCCCCCCAGCAGCAACAATATGTGTGTGTACCCGTGCAACATGGAGGGGGTCCGTCCTGTGCAGCATGGAGGGGGCCCCGTGCAGCACAGAGGGGTCCCATGCAGCACACAGGGGGTCCCGTGCAGCACGCAGGGGGTCCCGTGCAGCACGGAGGGGGTCCCGTTTTCTTTTCCATGAGGGGAACCAAAGGGAGGCTTTGTTACTGTGCGAGGCGGCACGATGTCGCTTTTTTGGTCGTTTGATGTAGTGTAGAAATCTTGGGAAAAGTGTGGAATGTGCTATGGAAGTGATCAGTTTTATACAGTAGATAACTGCGTTATTTTCTGCAGAGATGAGTCCTAGCTAGAAGACGTGATATTTGTCTGCGACAGGGGAAGAAGAAACCTGAAGATGAATGACTTCACAAGATACATCTCTGGTGAGTAGGTGTATTACCTATCCACGCACACTATACACTATATACAGAGCTCCTGTGTATAATGTCACTGGTGATCTCTGCATCACCTGTACACTGACAATATATAGAGAGCTCCTGTGCATAATGTCAAAGGTGATCTCTGCATCACCTGTACACTGACACTATATACTGAGCTTCTGTGTATAATGTCACTGGGGATCTCTGCATCACCTGTACACTGACACTATATACTGAGCTCCTGTGTATAATGTCACTGGGGATCTCTGCATCACCTGTACACTGACACTATATACTGAGCTCCTGTGTATAATGTCACCGGTGATCACTGTATTACCTGTACATTGACACCATATACTGAGCTCCTGGGTATAATGTCACGGGGGATCACTGCATTACCTGTACATTGACACTATATACTGAGCTCCTGTGTATAATGTCACGGGGGATCACAGTCTTACCTGTACACTGACACTATATACTGAGCTCCTGTGTATAATGTCACTGGGGATCTCTGCATCACCTGTACACTGACACTATATACTGAGCTCCTGTGTATAATGTCACTGGGGATCTCTGCATCACCTGTACACTGACACTATATACAGAGCTCCTGTGTATAATGTCACTGGTGTTCTCTGCATCACCTGTACACTGACACTCTATACAGAGTTCCTGTGTATAATGTCACTGGTGTTCTCTGCATCACCTGTACACTGACACTATATACAGAGTTTCTGTGTATAATGTCACTGATAATCACTGTATTTACACTGACCAAATATACAGAGCTTTTTTTAATCTTCATTATTGTAGTATTATTGGTCACTATTGACACTGAAGAAGAAACAGCTGGGCACCACAGAGTACTGACATGTAGTAGTGGGTCTTGCACCAAACTTGTGGTTTATCAGGTAAGAGGAGAAGGGAAGGAGCAGACGACGGCAAACCATTTTGAGATGGGTGGTGCTTCTATGAGTTGACCGGATTTTATTTGTCACTATGTATTGGCATTATGTGCTCTGGTCATGGCGTTGTGTATTTGTCCCTTGAATGTGGAATTATTCAATTACAATATGTCGGTTATATGTGGTCTTATCATGGTGTGGCAGTATTTATACCTTGCACGTGGTAGTATTTGATCACAGTTTAGTAGTAATATGTGCTCTGATCACAGTGTGGTGGTATGTCTCCTTTATATGTGGTATTACTGGTCTTGGTATAGTGGATTGTGGTTGATTATTAGTTTTTTTTCTGATATCAATAAGGGGAAATTACTTATTTCCAGTAGCTATTAAAAACTTGGTTGCTTAACCCCTTCCTGTCCTGTGACACAGCAGCAGCAAAATGCACTTACAGAGGTTCTCCAGAGAAAGCAAGTAATTATCTTGTCTAAGGCTACGTTCACACAGTGAGTATTTGGTGAGATTTTCACTTCAGTATTTATAAGACAGAAGCAGGAGATGGTGAGAAATGCAGAACATATTACCTCTGATTGCTCCACTCCTGGTTTTGTCTAACAAACACTGAGGTAAAAAACTCACCAAATACTCAGTGTGTGCACATGGCCTAAGGATGTGATAAGGTATTAGTTGGTGGGGATGCGACTGCTGAATGTGCAGCTTTTATCCCCATTATGTGTCCAAAAAATAGAAAAATATCCAGCATAGAGTCTTGAGATCTAGATCCTTAAAAATTCATTATATTAGAAAAGTATTAAAAAGCACATTTAAATCAATGTCCTTAAAGATAGTCCTTAGTCAAAGGTTTGTTTTGTCCCCATTAGACTGGAGGTGATGTACAGCTCGCCCATGATCCCTTCACTCCCTCAGTGGCTGTGAGCGCTGGGTTTGCCTTTTTCTGGGAGCTCCAATGATAATGAATGGAGCCGCGGTCACATCATTACCAGCCGCTGCAGTTAATAAAACGGGTAAAAGTGCCACATTCTTCCGACGATGTGGTTTTGATTGGTCGGATTCCACCAATAACTAAGTGATCACCTGCCGATTGTTGGTAACTTGTTTTCACCAAAGTATCCCTTTAATGTACGCTACAGTAATGGTACATCGCAGTAATGGTGAGCGCAGAGTGATGTGCAGGAGTAACCGCTATAATGGGTATAACGGCTAACAGGTATTTGCATATAGCGGGTGAGTGGGCCCCTGGAGTCAATTTCCCTGGTGGGCCCCAGACACCCAGTCCGACCCTGCTCTCTCCCCTTTGTACTAGTCTGTCACTGTTAGTTGTTCATAGTATTTTTAACTTGTTTATAAGTATCCCTTTCTCATATACAGCACCATGGATCAAAGGTGCTCTATAAATAAATAATAATAATAATTAATGCAGTTTTTCATGAAGTTGTGGTGAGCAAAATAACGTAATTCTGGCGTTTGAATTTTTTTCTCTCTTTATAGTTTTTATTGTATGGAATACCGTATTTTCAGATTTTAAGATACACTTTTGTGTCTCTCAAATTGGGGGGAAAATGGGGGTGCATCTTAAAATTCAGATTAAAAATCTTACCGAAGGGGACGTTGTGGGGGTGCATGTGGTGGCTCCATGGGCCCACGGAGGGTGGGGGCAAAGCCCGGAGCTGCGAGGAAAGTCGCAGCAGTTTTCCAGTGGGCGCCGCCATTATTCATATTCAAGCAGGCATTGCCAAGAAGCACAACATGCTGTGTCCATACATATACAGCTCTGGCAAAATTTAAGAGACCACTGCAAATTTTTCAGTTTCTCTGATTTTACTCTTTATAGGTATATTTTTGAGTAAAATGTACATAGTTCTTTTATTCTATAAACTACTGACTACATGTCTCCGAAATTGAAAGCTAAAAAGTAGGTATTTATTTGCAGCAAATGAGAAATCGTCAAAATAATAAAAAAGAAACATGCAAAGAAAACAAGTTCATATTCATTTAAAAACAATAATACTAATGTTTTAAGTCAGGAAGAGTTCAGAAATCAATATTTGGTGGAATAGTCATGATTTTTAATCACAGCTTTCATGCGTCTTGGCATACTTTCCACCAGTCTTTCACACTGCTTTTGGGTGACCTTATGCCACTCCTGGCACAAAAATGTAATCAGTTCTTCTTTGTTTGATAGCTTGTTACAATTCATCGTCCTCTTGATTACATTCTAGAGGTTTTCATTGGGGTTCAGGTCTGGAAATTGGGCTGGCCATGACAGGGTCTTGATGTGGTGCTCCTTCATCCACAAATTGATTGACCTAGCTATGTGGCATTTTCCTGTTGGAAAAAACAGTCCTTAGAGTTGGGGAACATTGCCTGAGCAGAAGGAAGCAAATGTTTTTCAAGGATAACCTTGTATGTGGCTTGATTCATATGTCCTTCGCAAAGATTAACCTGCCCAATTCGAGCCTTGCAGAAGCATCCCCAGATCATCAGTGATCCTCCACCAAATTTCACAGTGGGTGCAAGACACTGTGGCGTGTACAACTCTCCAGGTCTCCGTCTAATCATTAGACGACCAGGTGTTGTGCAAAGCTGAAAATTAGACACATCAGAGATTACCTTACTCCAGTCATCTATGGTCCAATCCTTATGGTCTTTGGAAAACTTCAGCCTGGCTCTCCTTTGCTTCTCATTGATGAAAGGCTTTTTCTAGCTTTACATGACTTGAGTCCTGCCTCTAGGAGCCTGTTACAAACTGTTCTTGCCATGCACTTCACCCAACCTGCCATTTGCCATTCCTTTTATAGGTCACTTAATGTCATCCTGCAGTTGCCGAGTGACATTCGAATAAGATGATGGTCATCCCGTTCAGTGTAGAGTCGCCTTAGCCCTCTGCCGGTCTGTAGCTTTTTTGCCCCAATGTCTGCTGCTTGACATTGTTGTAATGGTCTGCCGTCTTTGAAATTTTAAGGATGGAGGCAACATGACGCTCTCTGTATCCCTCTGTTAGTAAAACCAGAATTGAGCCCTTCTTTTCCGCACTCAAGACTTTTCTTTTCAACTCCTTTGGCATGGTTAAAAGTTATTTTTTCATTCAAATTACTTTTGGGCTATGCCTAGCACTTGTTGTGCCATCCAGCATGCCCTATTGCAGGAGGAGTGTGAACACCACAGCAGTGTTTTTTATACTTTCCCTCGTTAAATAAGATTTGGTTCAGGTTATTACCTAATCTGAACCATATTAAGTAGAATGAGGTGTACTTTGGTTGGAATTCAACTAACACTGGAATGGAATGTCTGTCAGACATGTAGAGATGGTGATTTTTAGAAAACTGTGCAGTGGTCTCTTAGTTTTTGCTAAAGCTGTATATTGTGGTTTATAATCCGGTGCATAAAGCGAAAAATACAGTAATTATTTTTAGATTTTGATTGATTGAACATGAGTGAGAGGCTTTGAAAGAGTTGAGATCACACCCAAAGTGCTTTAGCCCCATTTGTATATGGAATAAAACATTATTTGTTAAATAATGGAGAAACTGTTTACATAACTGAATATTTAGATTGCCCTGGGTTTCAAAAACCTGAGTGCTCAAATAAATAGTTTAGGGTAGTAAATCATGCTGGTGGACTCTTTTTAAATGGCAATCTACATGGTGGTTACAGAACAGGAGAATTCCAAAAAATACGATGAAATATTCCAATTTCAAATCTTTATTCATTACATAGTGGAATGCATTAAGAACAATAAAACATAAAAATGATGAATGTAAATCAAAATGAATATTCCATGGAGCTCTGGATTTGGAATGATACTTAAAGTGTAAATGTCATTTCATTGAGAAGAAAAAAAAAATACTTGTTGTTTATGATGGGTCACATAGCAGCTAAGACAATGATTTTTTTATGACATATGACTGATTTTCAAACATTTAAATGTGCACTTTAAAAAGCTGCATTTTCTGTCTGTGTGGGAGTGGCCAGCAGCTGATAGCACTGTCTGTGGGAGCAGGTTGATAGTGAGCTGTGTGCGGAGCCAGCAGACAAGGGGTTAGCAGTGACTGCTCTGTGAAGCCAGATGACAGAACAGTTTGTATAGAGGAGTTTACATCCTAGCATTGCTCAGCTCTGTGCTGTAATCTGATAATTGCCTACTCATGCCATCAGCAGTGTAGGCCACGCCCCCTCTCCATTATCTCCTCACATATCTGTATTCACTGTGAAGATGGCTCTAGCACAGAATGAGATTCACTCACAGTGCACTGAGGACATCTTGTGGAAGGATTATGAATGGTAACCAGCCAGAATTTTCTAATGAACTATATTACAAAGTTTATTAAAATCACTTGCTTTACATTATTATTATTAAATAAAAATTTAAACGGTGGTTACACTTTAACATCCTCCCACAAGATCAGTTTACTACACTCTCTGCTGGGCAGCGGCTACTCGTAAGAGTATCCTTCATTTGTGGTCACAGGACACAACTTCCTCCATGAGTCTAAAAGTACTGTTACACACACAGATAATTGTGCAGAGATTGTTCGCAGATCTCTGGTTGCAGTGAAATCATGGGCACATTGTTCCATTTGTACACAGCCACAAAATGGAGCAATGTGTCCATGATTTCACTGTGCAACAGTGAGTTGCAAGCGATGTCTGCACAGATATCTCTATGTTTAACGGTACCTTAATATCCACGAAGGTTGAATATCTTTTCAAAATGGATTGGATAAAATCTATTCTTTAAAAAGCAAGATATACAAATGCTTCTTCTTCACGTGGTCCTCCTATATAAATATACAGGCACTGTCTGTCTGCCAGGCGATTCATGGGTGTTTCCAGTTTACGGATTGGTATATGAAAGAGCTAATTGCGGGTAACTCGCTGGTTAGGCTTTTTTGTTCAGATGTTTTTTACTAAACTCAGCATAATATTGCAACACACATCAGAAAGATAATATCACATTATTTTACCTTTTATATGATATAAACCCAACTATGGATTCCACCCCCCACCCTCCATACTCCTGAACAGATTCCCTGTATGCATTTCTATACAAACAATAGCACTTATATCTAGAATCCTCGTATATACATCCTCCATCTTCTTCTTTAGCCACAGGTCCCGCAGTATAAAAGAAAACATTCGTCACAGTCGTCGCTCATACACCTCCTGACACATTATCCTCCACCCGCAACCATGGATCCCACAATTTTTCAAACATTGTAAAGGCATTCCTTTTCTTATATATATTCTCCTCTGTTCGTATGATATACGCCACTTGTCGTAAGTATTCCATCCTGGAGGGAGGCTCAGCCCTGATCCACGCTCTCGCAATCAACTTCCTCGCCATGAATAACAATCTTGCCACCGCAATCTTCTGCACACTCGTCACATTTATTTCTTCCACATAACCTAACACACACACAATTGGTATTCTCGGAATCATGCATCCATACCTTCCCTCAATCAAATTTATCACAACCATCCAAAAAGCTTGCAGTCTCGGACATTCCCATATCATATGTAGCACTCCCGCACCCTCATGCATGCATCGCGGACATTCTGATGTACTCCTAACCCCAATCCTGTGTAAAAACTCAGGCGATCTATAAACTCTGTGCACCAAATAGAGCTGCGACATCCTACCCGGCTCACTCAAAGACAAATTCGGACCATATTCCAGTATAGTGTCCCACACCTCATCATTTATTTCCCCTATTTCTTCTTCCCACTTATCCCGAGCCCGTATAGGATGCCACAGCAAGAATGTATGCAACAGATCGCCATATATAGTCGAAATCACTTCTTTAGTGTCACCATCCATACAAATATAGTCCAACACTATGTCCTTGTGAATCTTGAGATTACTCAGTCTCCTTTGTCTGTTATAGGCAAGTGCCACCCTGTGATATAAGAACTCATCTGTGTCCGGGATCCCAAAGTCTTGCTTTAATGACTCAAAGGACTTCAACCTCCCCTTCTCTTCAAGCTGCCATAGATACTCAAGACCACCACGTGTCCATGCTCTCTGACTTCCCAAATTACAGAGTTCACCTAAGTTTTTATTCATCCACACAGGAGTATATTTCGTGAAGCCACTTATGCACCTCAGTTTCTTCACTCGAGACCACACCCTCTGTACCAAGCACATGGTGGGAAACCTCTCTCCAAACTGTCCCAGATCTCCCGCCTCCAAGCTCTGTACCAATGGGGACCTGCCAGTCATAAGTTCCAAAACTTTTTTACTGAGTCTCCCTGCCCTCTCGATACCCACCCTCTAAGATGCTGGCTCTGGGACCTAAAAAATAAATCGAAGGATTTGGTAAAGCAATTCCCCCTTCCGACTTTGGCCGTTGCAAAATTTCAAGTTTAATTCTGGGTTGCCCCCTGCCCCATACCAAATCCCTAAATAGAGAGTTTAACCACTGGAACAACCCCCACGGGAGCCACACAGGAGAGCTATGAAGCACGTAAAGAATCTTAGGCATAAGGATAATTTTGGCCAGGTTCGCCCTGCCCACCACTGAGACACGCAATTTGGACCATGCTTGTGCCTTAACTTTTAATTTGATCAACAACGGGTCTACATTCAATCGGACAAAATCTGTAACCGGTAACGCTATCTTCATCCCCAGATATTTAAATTGCTCTACAACTTTGAGCTCAGCACATTCTATAGTTCCCACCTCTGCTTCATCATCCCTGTCTATCGGCATTAAACTGGATTTTTCCCAATTTATCCACAATCCCGACATTGCTCCAAATTTCTCAATTACCTCCACTGCATGTGTAAGTGCATCTCGGGGGTCCTGCAGGAATAAGAGTATATCATCAGCATAAAGTGCGATCTTTTCCTCCACCTGACCATATTTAAAGTCAACCACTTCAACTGACTGTCTAATATGAGCCGCCAGTGGTTCAATCGCAAGGGCAAATAATAACGGAGATAGAGGGCATCCCTGTCGGGTACCTCTGGTGAGAGCAAATTTATCCGATCTTATTCCATTCACCCTTACACAGGCCAGCGGGGAGGAATAAAGCAACTTTACCCATTTGAAGGAACGTCTGTCCAAAGCCCATTCTTTCTAATACCGCCCATAAATAGTCCCACTCCACGCTGTCAAACGCTTTATGAGCGTCCAAAGACACAACTACTCTACAACCTGCATTATCTGCCGGCAATTGCATATTGACATGCAATCTCCGTAGATTGATTGCGGTCGACCTATTCGGCATGAAGCCAGACTGATCAGGGTGAATCAAGCCCGACACCACACCCGTCAACCTAAGTGCCATAACTTTGGCTAACAACTTAGCGTCTACCGACAGCAATGAAATGGGCCTATACGACTCAGCCTTATACTTGTTTTTACCCTCCTTCGGAAGAACCACTATGGTGGCCTCCCTCATGGAGTCTGGCAGACGTCCCTCTCCTAAGGCCTCCTGAAATACCTGACATAGTCTGGGTAACAGCACATCCTTATGTTGTTTGTACACCTCCACAGGCAACCCGTCACCCCCAGGAGCCTTATCATTTGCCATGGATGCCAACGCTTCTTCCAACTCCACCAATGTCAATGGTTTATCCAAAATCAGTTTTTCCTCATTTTGTATTTGTTTAAGGTTGGCTACTTCCACATAGTTCACAATATCCTCCCTAGAGGACGTAAGCCCGGAGGTGTACAAGTGTTCGTAAAACTGTTTAAAAATATTCAATATGCCCCCAGTATCCTCCACCATACTACCCTCTCTATCCCGTAAAGCATATACATATGACGAATCCCTCTGAGCCGCTGCCACCACTGATAACAAATGGCCCACTTTTTCACCGTCTTCAAAAAAGGCCACTCTCTGAAACTCCTGTCTTTTTTTGCCGAGCCCATATGAATTCTATCAACCTCCTCCTGCGCCCTTTTCAATTTCCTTTGCGTCTCCAGGGTGGGCAAGCTCACCGCCTCCCTTTCTGGGATTTACACCTTGAAATGTCCCGTATAAAAATACCTCTCAGGTAGGCTTTCATAGCATCCCACACCACTCCCACGGCTGCGCTTCCTTCATTATCCTGAAAAAAATAACTCTATTTCCCCTTTAATACGTTCCATATCAATCGTTTTCAGCCATGTTGGGTGAACCTTCCAATCTCTCCCATCACCTTATTCAGGTATTCCACCTTATTAATCATCCTATCCAACTGTCTATTTCCCAATGCCAAATCTATTCTGGACATGGAGTTGTGCGAGGTTGAGAAGCACGAAAAACATCGTACTCCTGGATTCCTTATTCTCCATAAATCCACAAAACCCAATTCAGTAACATGGCTAGCAAAGGAAGTCTCAACTTCACTCTCCCCAGGCCCCCGCCCACACCCTTCCCTATCCAAGGACCAATTCAGAACATTATTCATATCCCCTACAACTAGTATTGGTAGTCCCACCCTGCGCCCCGGCCAGGTCCATGATCTCGTGAAGTTTGCTATCTGAATATGGCGGAGGGAAATATACTGCCACTAGACACATCATCTGTCCATACACCCGACACACCACAAACACATACTGCCCATCCTTATCCACATTTACTTCCACTTCTTCATACGGTACTGAGGCGTGAACCAGGACCGAAATCCCCCTTGCAACTCGCTGGTTAGCAGTCTCTGCTGCTTCTGGGTCGCCGGGTGAATACTCATGAATTTAATGAACTGCACCTTAAGCATCAAAGAGAAAGCGGGGAAACAGGAAAGCTAGCTATTCTAGCATCTATCTATCTTTTTATCTATCTTATCATCTATCTTTCTATCCTATCATCTATCGCAAACGTTATATGAAATACAACACAAGCTGCAGATATGTACAAATCTGTAGCATGACATTATACTGCGTTTGTTTTCTAACTGGACAGAAAAACACTGCAGTCCACGTTTCCATGTGCGTTTCAACAAAAGTATACTTACAAATGTATGCCTATTTTGGCATGCGCTAGTATACGTTTGTTGAATAAAGGGCTATGTATGTGTTAACCTGTCCATTACATTGCGTTTGTGCTGCTGTCAAACGGATACATTAAATGGGCAGCACAAACGCAATGTGAGCCTTGTATAACTCATATATAAATTTGACTTGAAACTATTTAGCATGATCAGTTATGCAGATTTTTATCATGTCAATCCATTGTTACTGTTTTGCTTTTAACAATTTAAATTTTTATTGTATTATTTTGTTAGTTCACCTTTGGCTTTCAATACTGCCTGAAGAGCATACTTCAGATCAGATTCAAGCATGTCTCGACCGAAATCTGATCCCAGGCCTCTACTACACGTTCCCAATGTTGGTGCATACTGGTTAACTCACTTAGGTATGTATACAGCTTTTTCTTCAACTCTACCCACAAGCTTTCAATTGGGTTGGGGTCTAGGGAACTGTGGAGGCCAATCCAGCACTTATACTTCATTGTCATTGAATCATTTCTTCACCAATCTCGACGTATGCTTCGGGTCGTTGTCCTGCTGGAATACTATGTCGACCTTTCAATATCCATAGAACTTGAGTGTATGAAATAACTAGTCTTGTGGGATACTCAAGTACAGGTCAGCAATATAGAAAGAGGTATCCAGCAAACACGTTCTTAGAAATCTTTAAATAAAAGTCCATTTATTTCGAAATTCCTTACAAACATTGTAGGGAAATTATAAAATAGAGATATTGCAGGAGAGAGGTCCCTAAGCATACAATTACATGTTCCGCTAACTAAAACGTCTTAGGGTACCTTTACACACGGCAACTTTTCTAGGAATTTCACTGGCAACTTACTGGATGGACACATTGTTCCATTTGTACACAGCAACAAGATAGAACAATGTGTTCATGATTTCACTACAACCAGTAAGTTGCTACGGTAGTCAAATTCCTAGAAAAGTTGCCACGTGTAAAGGTACCTTTAGACCCATACAATCCATATTTGTGACCAGTGTAGGTATTGACTTTTACATTGTGTATTTTTCCATTTGCAGCAAGAGCAAGATCTGCTCTATTTATGCACTTATATATGTTGGCTCTACACAATGCAGGGCTTAGTAAAATGATGTAATCATGATTTTTACCATTTGCAAAAGAATGTATTTCTAAGTTATGCAAAATTTTATATGACCTTTCATTTTATAAAAATATGTGCACTGCATAGTGCCATCTGTAGTATATTTCTTTTTTGATATACACACAGCCATTTGATTATTGGCGATCTTTATTAATTTACACTTGTACATTAGTTTGCACATATATATATATATACATTGGTGATCAAAATTAGAGAACAATGTATGATCACTTGATATTTTCAGACAGAATGTAATCTACATTGACCAACATTTGTGTGAGGGGTTCACTATGCCACTAGAACAGTGTTTTACAAAATAACCATAGTATATCAATTTAAAACCTTTATTTTACACAAAATGTGCTGATTATAATTAGAGAACAGCAATGACTGTAGCACAGAGAAAGATTAAAACTAAATGTTGTGAAGGTTACAATAGTCACCAATCAGTAGGAAGTGTAGAGCCCTTTGCTTTGAATGACTTCAGCACATCTGCAGCCACAGGACATCACTAGTCTCTCACACTGCTCTGGGGTGATTTTGGTCCTGGTCCACTGTTTTTCCAGTGTCTTCCACAATTCTGTGACTGTCGTGGGCAGGGGCGGACTGGCCCAGGTGGCAGGGGAGCAAGTGCCCCACAGGCTGGTGGTTTTGCCCTAATTTTGGGCTGCCCCTTTAATCAAATGGACCGGCCGGTGTTGCTGTGCGGCCGCAGCTGCTGCAAAGGCACAGCGTGATTGTGCGCGGTGAGTGTCCCCGCCGGATCCGACAGCACCCAATCCGCCCCGCATCCGATAGCATCCCACCCCCAGCTCTTCACCCCGCCGGATCCGATAGCACCCAAAACACCCCCCCATCTTGGTCCTCAGGGCTGCCACTGTCAGACTGCCACCCGTGAAAAGCTCCACCAGCCAGCCCCTGGTTGTGGGTTTTTTGGCCATAATTTTGTCATCAAGGGTTTCCAGAGTTTTCCCATTGGGTTTAGGTCAGGACTCTGGGCAGGTCATTTCACTGTTTCAATGTTTTCTGTTTCAAGGAACTTGTTAACCTGTTTTTCTGTGTGACAGGAAGCCATATCCTGCATGAAAATTGCTGGCTGATTAAGTGGTGAATGCAAGTAAGGAAACACGTGTTGTTGAAGAGGATTCTGATACACACTTGCATTCACTCAGCTATGTAGCTGTATAAGAGGTCCAGCCCCTGAAGTAGAAAACATTCCCCAAACCATGACACTTCCTTCACCACCTTTCACTGACTTCTTTACACATTTTGGGTTCAGTCTTTCCCTAGTATGTCAACAAACATGTTTCCTATCAGACCCAAATAAATTTGACTTGATTTCATCACTAAAGTGAACTACTTCTCCTCTGTCCACACAACATGCTCCTCACCAAAGGTGAGCTTAGCCTTTTGAATCTTTCTGCTAATGAGAGATTTAGTCACTGCAAAGTGGGCTTTCAGTCCAAATGCTCTTAAATGTCGTGACACTGTATGATGAGACAGATATTTACCCTGTTCAGTGCAGAACTGGTGAACTATTCCAGCTGCAGTGTTGAAACGATTACCCATGCATATTCTCCGCATTATCCTGTCCTCTCTTGCATTTATCTTTCGAGGTGACCAGCCTTCTTGGGAGACTTAAAAGAGATTGATGTTATAAATATGCAATATTCTAAAACTCCAGGCTTGGAACAACCAGCTTCTGTAGCTATGGCTCACAGGGTGATCCCTTTGGCCTTCATCTGGACAAAATGCTGTCGGAGGGTTTCAGTCACTTTGGAACAGCACAACATTTATGCAAAGTGAGTGCAAACTAGAAAGTTAGGCTGCCAGTTAAATAGAGTTTATCAAACAATTAAAGAAATTAGCACCAGGTGCCAGATTAGCACCAATAGGTTGCAGGTATCTGAAAGTGTTCTCTAATTTTGATCAGTGTCCTTTCATTTATCTTATTTACATTTTTATTCTGTGCTTTAGAATATATTTAGAATATATTTATGAAATGAGCTGAAAATACTGCTATTTTACTTATGTTTTAACATGGAACAACACAATGAATTTAACATTAAGAATATTGTGTGTTGTTTTTAATCGCCAATGTATATACTAATACTAAATGCATTTTATGCTGTGACTAACTCACTATTTATTGTATTCTGATAGTACTGTGCTGACATATATATAGTATGTGTATATATATATATATATATATATATATATATTATATATACCGTATATACTCGTGTATAAGCCGACCCGTGTATAAGCCGACCCCCCTACTTTTGCCCCCAAAACCTGGGAAAACATATTGACTCGCGTATAAGCCGAGAGGTGGACCCCAGCACAGGTATACAGCCCCCAGCAGTGTGGTATACAGCCCCCCCTCACAGTATGGCGCCCCCCTCCCTCACAGGATGGCCCCCGCATGCAGCGCTGCGCACATACATTACCTGGCTATCAGCTGTCACCCTCCGGTGGCGGATCGTTCTCCTGGCTCCGGGCTGCATCTTCATCTGTGTCTTCCTGCTTGTCACGTGACCGGCCGGGATCGCGATGACGTCATCGCGATGAGCCCCGGCCACTAGCAGGAAGACACAGAGGAAGATGCAGCCTGGAGCCAGGAGCAGCGAATCGCCACCAGAGGGTGACAGCTGATAGCCAGGTAATGTATGTGCGCAGCGCTGCATGCGCGGGCCATCCTGTGAGGGGGGGGCGCCATACTGTGAGGGGGGCCTGTATACTGATATGACTCGCGTATAAGCCGAGGGCGGGACTTTTCAGCCCAATTTTTGTATATATATAGTCATATGAAAAAGTTTGGGCACCCCTCTTAATCTTACTTTTTTTGTTGTTTAAAATTGTTTTTTTGCAATAGCTATTTCAGTGTGATATATGTAATAACTGATGGACACAGTAATATTTCAGGTTTGAAATGAGGTTTATTGTACTAACCAAAAATGTGAAATATGCATTATTTCAAAATTTGACAGGTGCCAAAGTATGGGCACCCTTCTGATTTTCATGATTTGAATACTCCTAACTACTTTTTACTGACTTACTGAAGCACTAAATTGGTTTGGTAACCTCATTGAGCTTTGTACATCATAGCCCGGTGTATCCAATCATGAGAAAAGCTATTTCAGGTGTCCACTTGCAAGTTGTTCTCCTAGTTGCATCTTGTCTGAGGAGTGGCATCATGGGCTCCTCAAAACAGCTCTCAAATGATCTGAAAAAAAAAAATTGTTCAACATAGTTGTTTAGGGAAAGGATACAAAAAGTTGTCTCAGAGATTTAACCTGTCAGTTTCCACTGTGAGGAACATAGTAAGGAAATGGAAGACCACAGGGACAGTTCTTGTAAAGGCCAGAAGTGGCAGGCCAACAAAAATATCAGAAAGGCAGAGAAGAAGAATGGTGAGAACAGTCAAGAACAATCCACAGACCACCTCCAAAGACCTGCAGCATCATCTTGCTGCAGATGGTGTCACTGTGCATCGGTCAACAATAGAGTGCACACTGCACAAGGAGAAGCTGTATGGAGAGTGATGTGAAAGAAGCCGTTTCTGCATGCACGCCACAAACAGAGTTGGTGAGGTATGCAAAAGCACATTTGGACAAGCCAGTTTCATTTTGGAAGAAGGTCCTGTGGACTGATGAAACAAAGATTGAGTTGTTTGGTCATACAACAAGGTGTTATGCATGGCGCCACAAAAACATAGCATTCCAAGAAAAACACTTGCTACCCAGTGTCAAATTTAGGGGAGGGTCCATCATGCTTTGGGGCTGTGTGGCCAATGACGGCACCGGGAATCTTGTTAAAGTTGAGGGTCGCATTGATTTCACTCAGTATCAGCAGATTCATGAGAATTATGTTCAAGAATCAGTGTTAAATTTGAAGTTACGCCGGGGATGGATCTTTCAGCAAGACAATGATCCAAAACACTGCTCCAAATCAACTCAGGCATTCATGCAGAGGAGCAATTACAATGTTCTGGAATGGCCATCCCAGTCCCCAAACCTGAATATCATTGAACATCTGTGGGATGTTTTGAAACGGGCTGTCCATGCTCGGCAACCATCAAACTTAACTGAACTGGAATTGTTTTGTAAAGAGGAATGGTCAAACATACCTTCATCCAGGATCCAGGAACTCATTAAGAGCTGCAGGAAGCGACTAGAGGCTGTTATTTTTGCAAAAGGTGGATCTACTAAATATTAATGTCACTTTTCTGTTGAGGTGCCCATACTTTTGCACTTGTCAATTTTTGAAATAAAGCATATTTCACATTTTCGGTTAGTACAATAAACCTCATTTCAATCCTGGAATATTACTGTGTCCATCAGTTATTACATATATCACACTGAAATAGCTGTTGCAAAAAAACACAGACACAGACGAGAAGGGGGAGCCTGAGGGTGTAAGCTAACACTCGGCGTCAGACCCACTACCTACCGGTCTGGGAGAATCCCAGTCCACAGAACGGAGTGCCAGTTCCAAATGCGGTGCAGGTAACTTCAACTCTGAGCCGCCAACACCGGTTTTACAGAGGAGATTTCAGTCTCCAGGTCAGCTGTAACAATAACCACTCAAAGAGCCAGGACTCGCAGGAATCCATCAGGAGTTAGCCGCAATCCAGAGAAGGTTCTTATTCAGGTTCACAATTACAGAGGAAAGAGCGAGAGATGCACAGGAGGTCAGGCCAGGTTCTATACGGGTCAAGGCTTCAACACAAGTGAGGACAGAGGGCGAAGCCGAAAGAGCATTATTGAAAGCCACAGAAGGACACCTCATTCAGTGGTCACTACCCTGGCCAGCAACCCGTAACTGTGTGACTGTGTACCGATGAGAACTGCCTTGACCAGTTGCCAGTAAATACCCATGCAGAGCAAGAAGGTCTCCTGTGTCTTATTTCCATTAAGCTGGTATACTGCATTCCAGTCTCAGTGAGGAGACTGTGTCATTACCTGATCCTGCTTAGTTGCTGCTGTGAGAACAGCCAAGGCAATCAGTACTACAGAGAGCTGCCCCAGGGTACCTGCTCTGCCTGCGGGGAGCTCTATCATCCGACCGCCTATCCACCATCCCTGGATGTTCAGGAATATCCCTGAGGAAGGTGCATGGAACTGCACCGAAACGCGTAGGAAATAAAGAAGAATACTGTTACAAGATATATCTTGCATTCCTTGTGTTTCCTGTGGACTCAACAGCGCGGACTGTTACACACCTTGCTTCCCAAAACTTTGTGACGGTTTTTCCACGTGCGAGTGGTCGGTGGAGGTCCTGCAGCAGCTGATATTACTTTAATGCCTTCAAACCAGTTGTGAGTTACACAACTGGAATAGGTGAGTGGAATCTATATACACCACCCATACTGTCAGTGTCACTTTTGATAGGGCACTATTGCGCCTCTTGTTCCCCCACCATTTTTTTATTGCCCCCATGTGCGTCACACCACCATCTTTGTACACCCAAGTGTCTATAGATGGCAGCCGTGTAAGTGCGCATGTATGCACATGCACATATACTCATGCGGCCGCCATCTTTGGACACTTGGGTATACAAAGATGGAGGACACCTGAGTAAATGTGCATGTCCACTTACTCAGGCAGCGCTTATCAGTGGCAGAGTTGTGCATCTTTCCTGGCGTCACTTTCGATTTTGGGTGGCGGCGGTTACGGCACCACTGGCGGTACTGTGCAGTGTGGCAGTACTACCAATGGGCACAATATCTGAACACCCATCACTTTGGTGTACACATGTGGCTGCTTCAGTGCATGATAGGAGGACATCGGGACGGAAGTGGATGTTGGACGGGATAGTAAGATTATGTAAGTAGACATACATACACATTATATATATATATATATATATATAATACACTTGTATAAAAGTCTCAAGGTAAAAGGGTTTATATCAGACAAATACAATACATTCACACATTTGAATATTAAAGGCAAGTGTCCATATATATTTATATTTAGTAAAGCAATAGAGAGTGTTAGGTGTAATTTGGTATTGGATATTGGTTATTAGTAGTCTAAGCTAAAATTAATAATTAATATCCAGTCCCAGCCTATTACATATTGATAAGACAGCCAGTGTAATAGTGTCACACTTAAAAATACTGGCAAAATCGACCCTATAACAGTTATGCAAATTTTACCGAATGTAGCAGTATCCCACATGTGGTTGTACACTATGGTTTGAATATACGGAGAGGATCGCATGGGAAGGAGCATGACTTGGTTTTAGAATGCACATTCTGGTATAGATTAGGAGCTCCATTATCCGAGCTCTTAAGGGACAGAAAAGCAAAAAGTTCTCGAAATTGACCCCACTGTAGAAATTGCACCCCTCAATGAATTAATCTATGGCTGCAGTGACTACTGTATTTTGTAACACCCTCACCGTGCTTTCTTTCTAGAGAATTGCAAATACGACAGCCTAGTGCCTATACATTGTGAACAGTGTGTGCTTCTGGTGATACATGCCCAGTAAATTGTTATTTGGGCTCTCCCATCTACAATAATGCCAAATGCAGGGCCAATTTTGAATGTAGAAGGAAAACCGGGCACTGACCTTATATTGCTGCAGTTGAAATTGTGGCACAGAACCAGGTCCAGTGTTGCTCAGCCGTAGGACATAGTCATTTTTATCCAAAAAGAAAGAAAAAGGCGGCACTCATTGGACCGGTGAAGACAGGTTTCTTTATTCCAGTCGCAGTATTACATCAAGTGGAGGGTGCGGGGAGGGAGGTGCAGGGATGACGGAGCCCGTTTCGAGTAGTGCTTACTCTTCAACAGATCCTGTGTACACAGTGTACACAGGATCTGTTGAAGAGTAAGCACTACTCGAAACGGGCTCCGTCATCCCTGCACCTCCCTCCACGCACCCTCCACTTGATGTAATACCGTGACTGGAATAAAGAAACCTGTCTTCACCGGTCCAATGAGTGCCGCCAAATACAGGGCCGCTCACTGCAGTTTAAGCACAGAGGGGTTCAGAAACAGGGGGACATTTGGAAGTGGGAGTACAGATTTCACTGGACTTCATTTGAGGGGTGGAGGCTGTTGCTTTTCCAGTGTCTTTGTTCTACCAGTAAAGTAGGAGCCTCCTAAACTTCCAGTGACTGAAGACGGACCTGTGTGAGGTGGCAGGTTTTGTGGGGGATAATTAAGGGGTATTTGTTGGTAACTTTTTGGAGTACATCAATTTTGAATAACGTTGAGATCACATTCTTGTGTTCTATGCCAGGGACTTATATTGGGTATTCCGTGTAAATTCCACAAAAATACAATTTAGATGAAATCCCTGCTAGAATCACTGACTATGGTGAAGCAGATGGAGTCACTTTGGACCTGTTCTGGTAATATCCAACTTTGTAGGCATACGCAGAACTGTGGTCGTTCACACTTGTGTGCTAAAAAGGAGACCTAACATGATAAGACACTGCTAGGGACAGACGCCTAATAGTGAGTTCATATACCTCATTGTAATTACTTGTTCCGTCAGGGTTTTTGTCTGAATTGTGATTTTGGGGACTTACACGGAAACCCCAATGTAAGCACTCAGCAGTGAGCAGATGATAAATGTGAACGGAGCCTTAATCAGAGTTTTGTGAGGAAAAGTTAACAATTAGACAGCAGTACTAGAATATTTATTTCAATTTGTGTGCGTTTCACTGTGCTGCTTACGTGATAAGTGGGAATTATTTTTAAGTCAGTATGATTACGATACCAGATTTATAAAGCATTTTTATAGTTTAAACTCTATCACATAGTAAAACTGCTTTTTTTTTCTTTTATTTTGCATGGTTCATCATGTGGTAGGAGTGATTAAGTCTTCGGAACGATTCCAGCAATATCAGATTTATATAGTTTGTTATGCTTTGCTACGTTTACACACGAAAAACAATATTTGAAAAAAAAATTTTATTTTTTTTTTGCATCAACATATTCGGAGAACTGCAACTTTTTACATTTTTTTGTGGAAGGAAGGAGCCGTATTAGGGCTAGTTTGTGGGACAGTGTGGCATTTTCATCTATACTATTATTTAGCATGTGAATTTTTGAGAGCTTATTTAAATTTTTGTGTTTTAGAATTATGACAAGATATATTTTTTCAATTAACAACCAACTTTTTGTATGGTGTTTGCCATTCATAACGTTACAGTTTTATAGCTCGAGTTGTTCCAGATGCAACGATGTTAATTATGTGTACGTTTTTTTTGCGTGTTTCAACACAAATGCTGCGTATTTACTGTCAAAACAGGTTTTCAGGATTTGTGTCAGCTTTTTTTGTGTGCTTGCTTACTTTTTACATTTGTTTCTTAACTTTTATTTTTTTTACATTTTCACTTAGTCCTAAAGTACAAGAAAAATATTTACAGTCCAAGTATAGAAAACAAATAGGCGGCACTCACCGTGTGTTTGTAGGTGCTTTCTTTATTGAAGAGGTGCGGGGAGGGGGTGCATGAAGGTACAGACGACAGGTCCTGTTTCGCGGTTTACCCGCTTCTACAGGTCCTGTAGAAGCGGATAAACCGCGAAACAGGACCTGTCGTCTGTACCTTCATGCACCCCCTCCCCGCACCTCTTCAATAAAGAAAGCACCTACGAACACACGGTGAGTGCCGCCTATTTGTTTTCTATACTTGGACTGTAAATGCTTGACTGGCTGATGCAGGCGTAGCACCACCAGGTGGCTGGGGATAAGACAGCGGTCTGTCTTTATGGAGGAATAAGAAAGACCAATAGCCCTGAAGGTGCCCGGTGCCCCTACCTTTTTATACACGAGAAAAATATTTACACTGAACTCTGGTCTCCTGCATTGTAGGAATCCTGTCCTGCAATGTCGGAGACCAGCTAGTGACACTGTGTTACTGACTGTGCCTGTTAGACCTCGCTTCCAGCAGGACCTGTCCGAAATGTGTTGGCCACTTGTTTTCTATGTTTGTGTTTTTTTTATTTTTGCAATAAAATTATGTTTTTAGAAGAAGAACCATCCTTACTGCCATTTTTGTGTGGGAGCCAGATGATTACTCCTTCCTCACAGCAGGATCTAGCAGGCCACCTTATCCTGAGATTATCAGATGACCTTAGGGTACCATGACAACCATGGGCACCAGTGATTACAATCACAAGGGGGAATTGATGGCATCAAAGAGGGTCTTTTATTAACCCCCTTTTACCCAGCTATCACGATAGACATCAGCATTTAAGGGTTAATCGTCCCTGATCGGTTCCAAAATCGACTGGGGGAGATGCCTGCATTTGTCAGCTATCATGAATATTTCTCCTTCAGGAGTGCTATTGAATTATTCCCAATCACCGTTTCAAAACAGCAACATCGTAATAAGGCCCCTTAACGGCCTTAATGTGTAGGCGAACATTAAAGGGAACCTGTCAGACTGTTTATGCCCTTCCAGTTATCACTGTCTGTAGCTATAGCTTCATAATACTATTCTAATCATCCCTGTCTGAGCTCATAGTGTAATGTGAAAGGTGAAAGAATAGCATTTATACACTTACATTTCCTTATGTAATGAGGCAGTCAGTCCTCGGCTTGGAGGACGGGGACTGTTTGGCAGGTTAATAGTTAACATTTCAGCCTTGTGATAGAACATGTTGGGAGACGTGATGTGATGAAACAACCATGTGACTACAATAGGCGGAGCTAAGTTCTCATAGGACATAATATGTTTGCTGGCTTAGCTCCGCCCACTATGGTCACATGATCGTTACATCACACAGGTCCTTTAGCCATCCAAGTTAAAAGTGAGTTAACTATTATCCTGCCAGACAGTCCCCCTCCTCCAAGGTGGGGACTGAAATGTAAGGGTATAAATGCTTTTTTTTCACCTTTCACATTACACTATGAGATCAGACAGGGATGATTAGAATAGTACTATGAAGCTGCAGCTACAGACAGTGATAGCGGGGGCATAAACCACCTGACAGGTTCCCTTTAAGGGGATAGTCCTGCGTAGTTGGATATAGCTCTGTCTTTTTCATTCTATGTCTGCCATACAGCTATCAGTTTTAATATTTTCAAGGTGGGGATTACTGCTAGAATTTTCCAACCACCACTTCTTATCATCCATAATCTCTGACTAACCCAGCCCTAGCAGTTTACTCTATCTCCCATCATACTTAGTCAGCATCTTCTTGTCCTGCAATGCAAGATTTGAACACAATTTTGCAAGCTTCTTCACAGTGCAGTAGTGAGAAAATAGAACTGTTAACATTTATGAGGAAGCAGAAGATAGAAGCTGCAGTAAAATATAGTTCATAGTATAAGTCATCATAATGTATTCAGAAAGCTTAATCACAGTAATTACAGGGGCCTCTGAGCTGCATCTGGATATTGCTTACACACATAAAAGTAAATGTTGGCACATTTTAAAATAGCACAGCCACGGGGAACACATAAAAGTACCTGTCAGTGTGACATAGCTTCTGTGTTTTAGAAATTACTATGTTAATAAAACTCATTCAAGAGAAATATGATGGTTCATTTCAAATCTAGTTACTTAAAGCTCTGCTTTTATGAAGCCAGGCATTGTATTTTTGCCACTTTTCCTACTGATCTCACACAAAATATATACGGTAACTATTTACACTAGGATGAGAAAAGCCATGTCCTCTTATACTCTTAAGCGTGCCTTCTAAAAGGTCTACCCCATGAATTTTTCATGTTACACCCACTGCTTGGGTCGCTGCTTAGTTACCCAGTGTTTATCATGGTTACCAGCCTGTGAGGTTGCTGATCGCTGGTCTCTCGCTGTCACATGCAGTGATGCGTGCTGACTAGCGGGAGACCAAGGACCAAAAATTGGTCCTGAAGGATGTGCAGCGATCAGCGACCTCATAGCAGGGGCCTGATCGCTGCTACATGTCACACACAGCGATATCGCTGGCGAGGTTGCAGATTTTAGTGATATCCCTAGCAATATCGCTGTGTGTGACGTACCCCTAAGTGGGACAGAATGGCTGCAGACTTCACTAGAAGTTAAGTGGATGATATTTTCCAAATTAGCAGCATAGACAGTCTCTTCTGAATTTGCCTGAGATAAAATGCTGGTGATTTAGTAAAATCTATGCTTGGCACACCAGGATTTTGCTATGGATTCCATGTGATGGACAGGCCCAAAAGTACATGTCATAAACTACAAGGGTTTTTATTGTAGATACGGTAATATATTTCACAATGATTGAATTTTATTTCTGAAATCATGAAAGACACAGATGTTCGTATTTGACATTTCATACCTCTTGGGTGTGTTCTTTGAATACATGCACAGGTCCTTGTGGTTTAGATATGTCCCATAGTTGCAGTGATCCATCACCGCTAGATGTTACCAAAATATTCTCACTGATTTCGCTCCATGTCACATCAAAGAGGGCATCGCTCCACTCAAAACTAGGTCAACAAAAAATAAAATGGTGATTAAAGAAAATACATTTCAGACAACATGCAAGTAAGACAATCACCTCTGAATGCCTTTAGAAGATGGAGGATTCATGCAAAAATTATATAATGCATAATACCATGCAAAATTATCGACAGGGATAGAAAGGAGACTTAGAGACCTTCCTTTACATACCTACAGGGGGCACTTTAGGGACATAATGGCTCTTGAATTAGAGGCTATCCTAACACTAAAGTGTTAGTTTCATTAAGATACTCGTTGGACGCTACAGCTCTTGATCACACAAGAAAGGAGTTGTGAATTGCACACTACAGAGACCAGCGAAAACTTCAGTGTAGGAACCACCTCTAGTGCATTTGCAGAAGCATCTGCAAATGAATAAAAATTACAGCTATGAAAATGAGGTTGAGGATGAAGAACTGTTTATAGATTTGTAGACTGTTCCTCCAGCTTTATTCCCCACCCAGAGCCATCTCCTCTTGCTTGACTGATGGCTCCTTTGCCTGATGTCACACATAATAGAGACTATTAGTCGAGCAGAAGAAGGTGACTCTGGGTGGGGAATAGTGCTGGAATGCCAGACAGAGACTACAGATTTACAAGTTCTTCAGCCTCATTTGCATATCTATTCAAATGCTGAACATGCAGGTCTTTAAGGGTGCTTTCACACAGCGTTTTTCTGTGATCCGTGGTGTCCGTTGTAAAACTGACAGCCACGGATCAGATTTTGGCCCCATGTTATCCTATGGGCACGGATCACATCGGATTTGGCCTTATTGGCATCCAATTTTTGTCGGATCTGATCCTGGCCGATTTTTTGCTGTGCCCAAAATCGCAGCCTGCTGCGATTTTTGGCACAGCGGGTCAGATTGGACCGAATTAGATCCGACCTGATCCACGCCAAATAACATGGAGCCTATGGAGCACAGGTCCGAGGAAACAGCTGATGTCTCCTCGGACCCGATGTTAGTGCACTGAGCATGCTCAGTACACTAAAATCG
Organism: Allobates femoralis; assembly: GCA_033576535.1. Classification (NCBI taxonomy): domain Eukaryota; kingdom Metazoa; phylum Chordata; class Amphibia; order Anura; family Aromobatidae; genus Allobates; species Allobates femoralis. Next base: position 372,040,608 of record JARQOC010000001.1, on the reverse strand, counting down.
CTGCGTGCCATCTAATATCACTTCTGCAATGTATATTCATACATTGCAGAAGTGATATCCAGTTAAATGAAAGGGTTAAAAATAAAAAAATAATTATCCTCACCTCTCCACGATCCAGCGATGCCTCCAGCGCTCTGTGTTTCTAGGACCTGGCCTGACGTCACAGTTGAGTCACATGACCGGTTACCGCGGTAACCGGTCATGTGACTGTGACATCACGCCAGGTCCTGTTGATCAGAAGAAGAGAAGCTGGAAGCACCGCGGGTGTCGTGGAGAGGTGAGAATGAAGATTTTTTTATTTTTAAAGGCCTGGAAAGAGGGGACCAAAGGGGGCAAAAGAGGGGGCGAAATAGGGGACAAAGAGGGGAGACAGAGGGGGCAAAGAGGGGAGACAAAGGGGACAAAGAGCGGTCGAAAGAGGGGAGACAGAGGGGGCAAAGAGGGAGACAGAGGGGGCAAAGAGGGGAGACAGAGGGGGCAAAGAGGGGAGACAGAGGGGGCAAAGAGGGAGCAGAGAGAGGAGGGAGAAAGGTGACAGGAGGAGCAGGGATAGGAGAGAGGATCCAGACTGATGCTGCAAAATATCGGAATCGGAGGCCTATTTGGCATCCGATTGCAGTCATCAGTTTGGATCCGATGCTGTCCGAGGGGAGCAGCAAAAAGTCTGGGGTTACATTCAGTATGGGGGTGTGCGAAACATTTGAAAGGTGGAAGGCAATATCAACAGCCTAAAATATCAAGAAATATTAGCTACCTCTTACATCCCAAATCATAAAAAGGGGTCAAATTCTGCAGCAGGATGGTGCTCCATCTCATACATTCATCTCTACAACAAAGTTCCTACAGGCAAAAAAGAGCAAGGTGCTCAAGGACTGGCCAGCCCAGTCACCAGACATGAACATCAATGAGCATGTTTGGGGTAGGATGAAAGAGGAAGCTTGGAAGACAAAACCAAAGAATCTAGATTAACTCTGGGAGGCATGTAAGACTATATTCTTTGATATTCCTGATGACATCATTAATACATTGTATGAATCATTGTTTAACCACATGGATGCAGACCTTCAAGCTCATGGAAGTCACACAAAATATTAAATATGACTCTAATAGCACCACAGCCTCATTCACCAATGTTATGCAACATATATTTGTATTTTAAGTTAATTATTTGTTTAAAATCACATTACTTTCTGTGAAATTCAGGGAAGGAAGGTGTACTCCGGTCCGCGCTGCCAAGTTCATCAAAGAAAAACCAAGACGAAGTTCTGATCGAATCCTTCTTTATTCACCTCCTACGCGTTTCAGTGCCCACCCGGCACCTTCATCAGGGATCCCTGATGAAGGTGCCGGGTGGGCACCTTCATCAGGGATCCCTGATGAAGGTGCCGGGTGGGCACTGAAACGCGTAGGAGGTGAATAAAGAAGGATTCTATCAGAACTTCGTCTTGGTTTTTTCTTTGATGAACTTGGCAGCGCGGACCGGAGTACACCTTCCTTCCTGAATTTCCTGGTTTAAACCACAGTGTGTGGAAACGGTGGAGGTCCAGCAGCAGCCATCAGGATATTATCCTACATGCTCTCAAGCCAGTTGTGGGTCACACAACTGGAGTAGGTGAGTGGATTGCCTTTTTTCACCGCTGAAAATTAGTGTCTAAGTCTGGGGTCTCAAACTCGGCTGGGTTGGTGGGCCGCACATAGAAAAGCATTTATATCGGGGGGCTGCATCCCATGTAGAACTAAGTGATATTTTTAGTAATACCAACATTTTTTGCTCAATGTAGTAAAGTACAAATCCTGATCCCCTTCTTGTAGTAATGTCCCCATCCTGTATTAATGTCCTTTTCTACTGATGTCCCCCATCCTGATCCCCTTTTCTACTGATGTCCCCCATCCTGATCCCTTTTTCTACTGATGTTGCCCATCCTGATCGCCTTTGCTAGTGATGTTCCCCAACCTGATCCCCTTTTCTAGTGATGTCCCCATCCTGATCCCCTTTTTTAGTGATGTTTCCCATTCTGGTCCCATTTTGTAGTGATGTCCCTCATCCCGATCCCCTTTTCTAGTGATGTCCCCATCCTGATCCCCTTTTCTAGTAATGTCCCCCATCCTGATCCCCTTTTGTAGTGATGTCTCCCATTCTGGTCCCCTTTTGTAGTGATGTCCCTCATTCCGATCCCCTTTTGTAGTGATGTCCCCCATCCCAATCCCCTTTTGTAGTGATATCCCCATCCTGATCCCCTTTAGTAGTGATGTCCCCATCCTGATCCCCTTTAGTAGTGATGTCACTCATCCCGGTTCCCTTTTGTAGTGAAGTCCATATCCTGATCCCCTTTTCTAGTGATATCCCCCATCCTGATCCCCTTTTCTAGTAATGTCCCCGTCCAGATCCCCTTTAGTAGTGATGTCCCCCATCCTGGACCCTTTTGTACTGATGTCCCCCAATCCTGTTTTACCTTCTTTTTTCACACTTACATATACACTCATTCACACTCACATACACCCTCACACACAAGCACACACACACACATACTCTCCCTCTTTCTCAATCACACATGCACACATCCTCATACACACACTCTCATACACTCACTGAAACTCACACACACCTCATACACACTTTCTTATACACACATCCTCACTCACATACTCACACCCTTACACACTCACCCTCTCAGACACATTCACACTTTTCTCACTTTAATGATGCATCGCTCCAGTGCAGGGGGCCGCCGCGGTCTCCGCTGTGCTGACTTCCAGCCTCCGCTGTGCTATGACTTCCTCCAGCCACCGCTTAGACAAAGTCTGTTGCTCAGCAAGATCAATGCTATCTATCAGCCAGAGGCCCGTAGGTGACGTCATATTCACATCAGGTGCGGACCTCTTATTGGCTGGCAGCTTGCATTGATCTTGCTGAGCAACAGAGCTTGTTAGTGCTGCACTAACTCCCTGCACTGAGGTGATGTATCATTAAGTTGTCCAAGGTGCCGCGGGCCGCATTGGGAAGCCTCAGGGGCCGCATGCGGCCCTCGGGCCGCGTGTTTGAGACCCTTGGTCTAAGTGATAAGGGCACTATTGCGCCTCTTGTCCCCCTCCCCTCTCTCTCTTTAACATTACTTTCTGTGGAAGACAAAACATTTGTCTTGTCAAAATCTGACCATTCTGTGTTCATTAAATGATCAATATTTCAGCATTGATGCCAATTTATTTTCTTAACCTAAACCACAATTGGAGAGTTTCAGCTTTCAAAAGAGTAAATTTTAAAACCAATGGATGAATTTAACATCAGGTTATAAGCTTTTATTTACATAACATGGATAAACGACATAACTTTTATCAGCGACTGTACATCAGCGCTTCTCACCTCCCAATGCAAAAGTGAGAATTGCTGCATAACAAATTAAAGTGCACAGGATTAATAGATCTGCCGTTACTACCCCAACAGGTTATTTTAACCTCTTCACCACCCCGTGAGTTTTCGTTTTTCGCTCTCCTGCTTCCAAGAGCCATAACCTTTTTATTTTTCCATCAATATAGACAAATGATGGCTTGTTTTTTGCGGGACGAGTTGTACTTTCAGAAGAAATCATTCATTTTACCATATAGTGTACATTAAAATGGGAAAAAAAATTCCAATTGCAATGAAATTGCAAAAAAAGTGCAATTAAACATATATACTTTTACTGTTATCTAAGTGGTGAAAAAAAAATGAAGAGGTTTGAAGAAAAACAAAAAAGAATTGCACTTTTTGCGCCATGTTCTGCGACCTGTAGCGTCCTCATTTTTTGGGACTTGGGGCTGTGTGATGGCTTATTTTTTGCACCTTGAGTTGACATTTCTAATGATAATATTTTTGGGTAGATGTGATGTTTTGATCGTTTGTTATTTCATTTTATATAAATGTTGCAACGACCAAACAAACGTAATTTTGGTGTTTGGATAGAACGGGCGTTTCTGAATGCGGCGATACCAAATGTGTGTATTTTTTTTTAAATATTTTTATTTTGAATGGGGGAAAAGGGGGGGGGGGTGATTTAAACTTTTGTATTTTCTTTTTCCATATTTTTTAAAACTTTATTTTTTAACTTGATTCTTGTTTTTACACTGCCCCATAGGGCGCCTCACTGCTGCATGGTCTGATCTCTTGTGCCATGTCTCGATGAGCTGCAGTACATCGGGACATTGCACTTGGTTTCACTTTCAGTGTTTGGCAGCGCCTGCCAACCACTGACAGGAAGAGGTCCCTGATAGCTTCTGAGTTCCACACCAGGACCCAGGGCTATCACGTGAGCACCGGAGATCTTGTGATCTTATCGTGGGGAATGGCTCGAGACCCACAGCAGCAGTGAATGACAGCAGAATTCAAAGGGTTAACAGCACCAATCGGATCGCAAATCCGATAGGTGCTGGAAGCCCAACATCTCAGCTGGTGAGATCAGCTGAGATGTCGGGTGTTTGATGTGAGCGCCGCACCAGACCTACATCAAAAACCGGGACCCGACCCAAGACATACCATTACGTCAAGGGTCGGGAAGGGGTTAAAATATCTGTTTAAAATATTTTAGCCTCCTGAAGTCCTGAAATGTAAAGAGCTTTACAATAGTCCACCCCTATCTTTGAAAACATCTTTAAGGTATAAATGTCATTTTCTTTCAGACAGGCATACCACACAAGTTTTTCAAGTGTAAGACGCTTCAGAAAGTGACAGCTATTTTTCCTGAGGCATTGTTTTTAGCGGTTCTTTTTTTCTTCCTTTCTGTAGCTCATCATCTTTCCCCCAAATCGCTCTCCCCTGCTACCAGACATATCCATCAATGTCAACGACTGCTTACTCTCCCCAGTTCCCCACGCCAAGTGCTTCAGGGTAATCCTCGACTCCTTCCTCTCCTTCAAACCTCACATCCAAGTCCTTGCCACATCCTGCTGACTCCAGCTCAAAAACATTTACTGGATCCGCTCCTTCTTTGAAACACGACACGGCTAAAACACTTGTTCATGCTCTCATCATTTCCTGCCTTGACTACTGCAACTTCCTGCTAACCAGCCTCCCCACTACCTCCCATGCACCTCTCCAATCTATCCTAAACTCTGCTGCCCGACTCATTCACCTGTCTTCCTGCTACTCCTTGGTATCTCCCCTCTGTCAAGCCCTTAACTGGCTCCCCTCCTCTCAGAGATCTTGCTTCAAAATCCTAACCTTGACGTACAAAGCCATTCACAACCTGTCCCCTCCATACATCTCTGACATAGCCTACCGTTACCTACCATCTCGCAACCTGCGCTCCTCCCAAGAATTCCGTCTCGATTCCCTTCTCATTTCTTCCTCTCACAACCATATACAAGATTTCCCCTGTGCATCCGCTATCCTCTGGAACTCTCATCCCCAACACATTAGGCACTAGTCTACCCTGGGATCCTTCAAAAGAAACATGAAGATCAACCTCTTCCGACAAGCCTACAACCTGCAATGAAACCCAGTCCACCAAACAGACCCATGTTTCGACAATACCCCCCTCCTACTGAATCCCCCTGGCCCCCTATAGACTGTGAGCCCTCGCGGACAGGGTCCCATCCCCTCCTGTTCCTATTTGTACAGACTACACAAAATTTTGAACTTGTCCTAGTATACCCTTTTATCATGTAAAGCACCACAGAATCTAATGGCGCTATAGAAATTAATAATAATAATAATATTTCTGACTACCTTCGTATTTTTAAGCACTGACTTAAATTTGTCTGTAAAAGACATTGTGTGCACATACCTTTATTGGAGAAGTGGCCATGTACCTCTACCATTCTCTCCAAGTCTGCAGAACTTATGGAAATATTTGAATGGAAGCTCATGTCAGATGGCCAGGTCAATATTGACAGGATCAGATGACTGTCTAATGTGTATGGAAGCACCAATCAATTTAATGTGTAACCGCCATTTAAATTTTTATTTAATAATAATGTGGCGCAAGTGATTAAGGTAAACTTTCAAATATACTTCATAAGTGAAATCTGGAAGAAAATCTTTCAAAAACCTTCCACAAGATGTCCCCACTAGGTTGTTTCTGAACCTGACATGCTCATTCTCAGTGAGAGCCGTTTTCAGCTTCTCACACACATGAAATACAGTCATATAAGCTGGTGGGGCAGGGCCTACATAGCGTTCTCAGCTGACCTCAAGCAAAGGGAGCTTGTCATGCTGTCAAAAGTGCATAGGCTCCAGTGATGTTATCTGGACTCCTCTGTATTCACATTGCTCTGCTCGCTCAGTGCTATCAGCTAAGGAGATGTGTGGAGGACATCAACTGTTAGGCTGGCTTCACATTAGCGTTTGTGTCTGCATGCTGATGGCATGCAGACACAAACGCTGTCAAAAGCAGGGTGTAAATGATGTGTCCGCTGCGGACACATCACTAGGGAGCCCGGCCAGCCAATCGGCGCTGTCCGGGGGCGGGCGGGAGGAGGAGTTCAGCGCCGGAGATCTCCGCCCCCCGGCCGCCGGTAAGCTCCGGGACGTGTCAGCGGGGAGAACAGCTGATTTGACAGCTGTTTGAATCTCCCGCGCCGACACCGAGAGGAGATGTCGGCGTGGGAAGATTCAAACAGCTGTCAAATCAGCTGTTTCTCCCCGCCGACATCGCTAGTAGATTAACGGCGGCGGGGAGGAAGAGAACATCAGAGGCTCCAGCTGATCTCCCGGTGGCCGTCGGTGAGCTCCTGTGACATCACCGGCGGCCACCGGGAGAGATCTCAATGTGATCCGCAGCGTTCTCCTGCGGTGTCATGCAGAGGACACTGCGGACCCATTGAGATCAATGCATTTTTTGTGCGCTTGCAGGCGCTTGCGGATAGAGCAAGCGCCGCGAACGCACAAAAAAAATGCTGCAAGCTGCGTCTGGAGTGCGATCGGAGGGCGCATAAATTATGCGCATCCGAACGCAAATGCTGCCAAACGCAGCCATACGCAGGCACATGCGTTCCCATGTTAAACATAGGAAAGCATGTGCGCAAGCGTTTGGCTGCGTTTGGTACGCAGCGTTCCATACGCTAATGTGAAGCCAGCCTTAGCACAAAGCAGAGTGATTTGAATGCAGAGGAGATAAGACCACAGGAGCCTGTGCACTGCTGACAGCCTGACAAGCTCCTTTTGTCTGTGGTAACCTGCAGATGTACTGATCTTCTGTACCCAGTCATGCTGGTTAAAGGGAACCAACCACCTCAGATGACGTGTATAAGCTGTTAATACATGTCCCTGGACCCTATGTACACCATTGCAGCTATGTTTTTGCTAAGAATATTGATAACAGCAAACCGAAATAAACAGTTTATAAACTTACATGATTTAGTACTTGAGGGCGTCTCCCTCGGGCTTTAGTACGAGAGGGCTGTGTGTTATGCAGCCTGAGTGGCTTTCCTCCCCCTCCCTCTCTGTTTGCAGGACGTCACTGAGAAGACGTGCACGGACGGGAGCTGCCTTGGGTGCCCGCCCACACCAAGATAATATCACGCCCTAATGTGACGTCCTGCAAACAGAGAGGGAGGGGGAGGAAAGCCACTCAGGCTGCATAACACACAGCCCTCTCGTACTAAAGCCCGAGGGAGACGCCCTCAAGTACTAAATCATGTAAGTTTATAAACTGTTTATTTCGGTTTGCTGTTATCAATATTCTTAGCAAAAACATAGCTGCAATGGTGTACATAGGGTCCAGGGACATGTATTAACAGCTTATACACGTCATCTGAGGTGGTTGGTTCCCTTTAAGTTCACCCCCACCCTTATATGTGTGGTTTAAGGTGCTGTCACACATAACGATTGCTCCAACGATCCCAACAGCGATAACGACCTGCCGGGATCGCTGGAGCGTCGTTACCTGATCGCTGGGAGCTGTCAAACAGGCAGATCTCCCCAGCGATCAGGCCATGGGAGCCACCTCCGACATCGCTCCCTGCTTAGCGCTGCCTTACAGGCAGTGCTAACAGGGAGATGCTGTAACTATGATAAACAGCGGGTATCCAGGCAGCGCGCGCTGCCTGGATACCCTGTTTATCATAGTTACCAGCATTTCTCCCTGCTTAGAGCTGCCTGTAAGCAGGGAGAACGCTGGTAACTATCATAAACACGGTATCCAAGCAACACGCGCTGCTAGATACCCGCTGTTTATCATAGTTACCAGCGTTCTCCCTGCTTACAGGCAGTGCTAAGCAGGAGGACGCTGGTAACCATGGTAAACGCCGGATATCTAGACAGCACGCGCTGCTGGTTACCCGGTGTTTACCATAGTAACCAGCCCTGTGAGGTCACAGATCGCTGGTTTCTGCAGTCACACGCAGCGATGCGTGCTGACCAGCGGGAAACCAACGATCTAAAATGACCCACAGCACTTTGCAGCGATCAGCGACCTCACAGCAGGGGCTGATCGCTGCAAAGGGTCCACAGAACGATATCGCTGGAGAGATCGTGTAACGTCACAGTTACAACGATCTCTCTAACGATATCGTTATGTGTGACTGGCTTTAGAAACAGCCTAATGGGGACATCTTCTAGAAGGGTTTTGAAAGGTTTTCTCCCAGATTTCTCTTATGAAGCATATTTGAAAGTTTATTAAAATCAGTTGCTCTACATTATTATTAAATAAACATTTAAACAATGTTCCCACAGCTGATCAATGTATCACATTACCTCGGGCACAGGGAGCTCAACCTATCAGCTAACAGCTCCTGAGATGTTATCTCCTGCATTCACATGCCTCTGCTCCCTGTGTGGAGGTGTTACCTATCAGTGAGAAGCTGTGAGGAGGTACAACAGAGTAATGTGATCTGAATGCAGAAGATAAAAATCACAGAAGCTGTGAGCTGGCAGCCTGACCTTTGTGTGACATAAACTGATTACACACTGACCTCCTGCCCCCAGCTGTGTAGGCTCCACACTCCACTCTTATATGTGAGGTTTTAAAGCACCATAGTGGGGGACATCTTCTAGAACAATGGTCCCCAATCATTTTTGCACCGGGAACTGGCTTCATGCAAGACCATTTCTCCATGGCCTGGTGGGTATGGGGGGGTTGCATAGGGGCGGGCTTTGGTCATATGGGACAGGGCTATGGGAAGGAGTGGAGTTTAGTACCCTGTTTTCCCGAAAGATGCATTACATCTTATTTTCTGGGGATATCTTATTTTTCCATCCCCTTGCAGCCCTCAATATTGTATCCCCATCATCCCCTTGCAGCACACAATATCCACATCATCCTCTTGCAGGCCTCATCATCCCCATGCAACCCCCATCATCTCCACGCAGCCCCCATCATCCTCCTCTTGCAGCCCCCACCCTCCTCCTCTTGCAGCCCCCATCCTCCTCTTTTTGGAGCCCACATCCTCCTCCTATTACAGCCCCCATCCTCCTCCTCTTGCAGGCCGCAATCCTCCTCCTTTTGCAGCCCCAGTGGCATAACTAGAGTTTGTCAGGTCCCGGTGCGAAATTTAGACCTGTGCCCCCCCCCCCCCCCCCTTACATATGTTGATGAAATGTATGGGCCTCATGTAACATTCTAAATCCTTTACAGACTCACAAATTGACCCCTCTCCCCCTTGATTGTGTCCATCATCCTGCTATATATGGTCCTCCTCCTGTAATATGTCCCTTATCGTGGTATATATGTCCCCCATCCTGGTTTATATGGTCCACTTCCTCCCGTCACCATAGTCGTCCAATTATTATAATGCATGCCTCTTATATTCCTCCATATATTACAATGTACCACCAAAATCCTCTATATATTATAATGCATCCCATAGTCCCAAATTCATAAGGTAGCCCCCATAGTCATACAATTATTATAATGAACCCTCATTATCCTCCATATAATATAATGCAGCCTCACATTCCTCCATATAGTATAATGTAGCCTCGTAGCCCTCCATATAGCATAATGTAGCCTCATAGCCCTCCTTATACACTGTGTTCCAAATTTTTATGCAAATGTTCTTTTTTTCTGATTTTCCTAAATGGTCGGTGCAAATGACAGTCAGTGTAATAAAAGTCATCACCCGTTAGAGTATACATTGAATTTTATTGAAGAAACCTCCCAATGATAACAGTATAATCTTCAAAATTTAAAAAAAACTTTAAATGCACTGTTACAAATTATTAGGCACGGTAGAGTTTCTAATCATTTGCTATAGGAGGTCACATTCACTGAAATAAAAAGCTATTTAACTCCAAAACATCCTAACAGGCCAAGTTACATGTTAACAGAGGAACCTTTCTTTGATATCACCTTCACAATTCTTGCATCCAATGAACTTGTGAGTTTCTGGCGAGTTTCTGCTTGTATTTCTTTGCATGATAGAATAGCCTCCCAGAGCTGCTGTTTTGATGTGAACTGCCTCCCACCCTCATAGATCTTTTGCTTGATTATACTCCTAAGGTTCTCTATAGGGTTGAAGTCAGGGGAATATGGTGGCCACACCATGAGTTTATCTCCTGTTATGCCCATAGCAGCCAATGGCACAGACGTATTCTTTGTAGCGTGAGATGGTGCATTGACATGCATGAGGATGATTTTGCTCCTAAAGGAACGTTTTTGCTTTTTGTACCATGGAAGAAAGTTCTCATTTGGAAACTCTATATACATTGCCGAGGTCATTTTCACACCTTCAGGAACCTTAAAGAGGCCTACCAGCTGTTTCCCAATAATTCCAGCCCAAAACATGACTCCTCCACCTCATTGCTGAATTCGCAGCCTTGTTGGGACATGGTGGCATCCACCAACCATCCACTACTCTATTCATCTGGACCATCCAGTGTTGTTCGGCACTCATCAGTAAACAAGACAGTTTGAAAATTAGTCTTCATGTATATTTGGACCCACTGCAACTGTTTCTGCTTGTGAGCACTGTTTAGGAGTGGCTGAATAGTAAGTTTATGCACCACAGCAAGCCTTTAAAGGATCCTACACCTTGAGGTTCGAGGGACTACAGAGGAGGCATCAGCAGCTTCAAATATCTGTTTGTTGGTTTGTAAGGCCTTTTTAGCAGCTGCTCTCTTAATCTGATGAACGTGCCTGGCAGAAACCTTCCTCATTCTGCCTTTATCTGCACAAACACATCTGTGCTCAGATTCAGCCACAAATCTCTTCACAATATGATGATCACGCTTAAATTTTCATGCAATATCAAATGTTTTCATCCCTTGTCCAAGGCATTGCACTATTTGTTGCTTTTTGGCAGCAGAGACATCCTTTTTCTTTCCCATGTTACTTGAAAACTGTGGCCTGCGTAATATTGTGGAACACCCAGTTTTCCTATTATTGGGCTCACCTGCCAAACTAATTATCACAGATATCTGAGATTGATTTCAATGATCCAAAGAACCCTGAGACACAATACCATCAATGGGTTTCATTGGAAAAAAAAAATAAAACCCTATGACACTTAAAACCAATTTGCATAATAATTTGGAACACAGTGTAGTTCCTCTCAGACCCATTTTACCTATATAAAGGGACCAGACACAGGTGCCCGATGTCTCCATTGCTGTTCAACTTTGCATTGGAGCCCTTTGCTCGGTATATGGAAGAGTCGGATCTATTTGAGGGAATCAGTGTGGGCGCTAGCGACACTAAAATAGCATTATTTGCAGATGATGTCATCTTGTTCTTGTCCCGGCCACTGGAACAATTAGGAAATATCTTTCAGTTTATCCAGAAATATGGGGAATACTCAGGCTATAAGGAGAAAAAACGCCTGTGGAACAATGGAGGAAACTAGGTCTAGAACTACATATTGCAAAGACACATGTCATCTATCTGGGAATTAAGATAGGCATGCTTCCGGTACAACTTGTTCACTAAATTATATACCTCTAATCGAAAAATTATTGGGAGAACTTCGGAGATGGCAGAATCTGCCACTGTCTCTTCTGGGAAGATGCCATTTACTTAACATGATCAGCTTTGCCAGACTCCTATACCCATTACAGACATTACCCCTTATACTCAAGCATCTAGATATAAATAAAATAAATAGAGCGTTAACCCATTTTATTTGGGCAGGTAAAAGGTCCAGAATTGCATTGGGAAAACTGATGCTAAGGAGAAGTGAAGGTGGGATCAATTTTCTGAATATCAGAGCCTACAACATAGCAAGTCTTTTTAGACATGTGATAGATTGGCTACAGGAGACTAACTGCTACTCTAATATCTAATTGGAAAGACAACTAGCGGCGCCATGGGAATTAAATGCTCTCTTAAATACAAAACAAGCCAAACTTGTGATATGCTGGAAGATAGTGAGGAAAGCATTTGGCCTTCCCTTCCAAATCTCTGAACATATGCTAATTTTGGTCACTTGAAATTTGCCAAGTGAACGGAAATCAAACAAGCGATAGGACAAGCAGGTGATAACATGAGGAAACCGGGGGATATTATGCATACGGAGGTTAAACGATGGCTGAGCCCACAAGGAATCATGGACAAATTTCATATAGAAAGCAGACACTTTCTACAGGTCATGCAAGTCTGTTCTTTTTGCCTATCTACTTTCGCAGGTTATTTCATGAAGTGAGACGACATAATCTAGATAATAGAGTAGATCTGAACATCCAGAATGCGAGCATATCCTCAATATACAATACTGTAAGGCTGCCTTCACATTTGCAGACCCCTTCGCAGCGTTCTGTGGAGGGGATCCGCAATGTGAGTGCAGCACCGCAAGCCCCTATCTTTATAGTGGGAGCACACGGTGCTGCGCTTGACAGCGCATGACCGTGCGCTCCCATTCACTGCCATATGTGATCTGTACGCAGGCGGATGCCTGCGCACAAATAACCCAGTCTCGTCCGCATCAGAAATGCAACATGTCGCGTCCCTGGTGCGGACGAGGCTGGGTGATTTGTGCGCAGGCCTCCGCCTGCGCACAGATCACATATGGGCGTGGCGCTGTCAAGCGCAGCACCGTGCGCTCCCATTATAAAGATAGGGGCTTGCGGTGCTGCGCTCACATTGCAGCTCCCCTCCGCAGAACGCTGCGGAGGGGTCCGCAAATGTGAAGGCAGCCTAAGACATAAGTTCCTGAAGTTAAAGCAGAACAAGCTGTTTAAGACTTGGGAGAAATGGACTGGGGATAAAGATATTGCAGAGACAATTCTACAGGGGTGGGAACAGGTCAAAAAATCCATTCTTTGTGAAAGATGGAGGGAGACCTATTTTAAGCTCATGCACACACCATTATATGGTTTCAATATTCCATCCTCTCCAAGACTCCATGACAGGATTACAGCGTGCCCTAAATGCTGAACGCCTTCAATGAATCTCTGGCACGGGGTGTGGGAATGCAGGGCAGTTAAAGAGTACTGGACACAGGTTGGGGAACAGGTTCGATCATGCTCGGGAATCCAACTACCACAAACACCACAAGCCATGCTCTTTCTTCAGTTAAGACCCTGGAGACACAACCCACAAGAGTTAAAGCAAAGATCCCTAAAAACTTTCACACATTCCTAGTTGTAGCCCTACGCGGTATATTGGGCGTATGTCTTAAACCAAGCATCCCATCGATGATGATGATAATATCCCAGATGAAACACTTACTGGAATTGAATTGAGGCGGAAAGGAGTAAGGAAAATCTGCAGGGAAAGTATTTCCACTGTGGAAAACATTCATTGGTCTTCACTATAGCCCCCATGAAATATCGAGAATGACCAGTCCCTTCTGACACACAGAATGATATTGTGTGGAGGATCTGAGCGGGATGTTAGGGTCCTTAGGAACTATTACAGATGTATAATGTCTGTTAAAGATACAGCATATATTACCATAGAACGACATGCTTGACTATGCAAAATACAGTAAGAGAGATTCTTTTCCTTCCAATATTACCCTTCTAGGCATTCAGCCTGTCTTTTCTTTCTCTCATTATTTCCTCAAAATTTATGTTACAAGGCATTGACTGAGATCTATTTATGTATCTATATACTATTTTAAATGCTATGTGACATGTTGCCTAACAAGAAGGATTTGTATATGTACTCTTGGTAATCTACAGTGTCATTGTGGATTACATATTCTATGCTATGTTATTCTATCCAATGTTATGTTCTAAAGTTCCAATTAAAAAAAAACACACATAGAGGGCACAGCTTTTTGAAAATCACATGGACTTTCATTACAAAACTGTGGGTCATGCGTTTTTGGTGCAGAAAACACAACACAAAAAAGCAGCAAAAACGCATGACCCACAGTTTTGTAATGAAAGTCCATGTGATTTTCAAAAAAACGTGCCCACTATGTGTGTTTTTCAGTGGTGCCAAAAAAGTATGTGTTCATAAAAAGTCCCTGTCAATCATCTTGTGCTTTTTTGGGCTGCATTTTTGAGTTGTCAGCTATTCTAATGAGCTGTAAAACGCGGCCCTGACAAAAACGCAGCAAAAAAGCACCATAAAAGCATGCGTGCTTTTTTGAAACAGCTGCATTTTTGTTCCTAAAAAAAAGCAGCACAAACCCATGCCAACCAAATATGCACAGTTGGCACTTAAGCCCCCTTCACACATAGCGAGATTGCTGTTACGTCACAGGTTTTGTGACACAACAGCGACCTTGCCAGCAATCTTGCTATGTTTGACACGTAGCAGCGACCAGACCCCCGCTGTGACATCGCCGATCGTGTCGGAATGGCCTGGACCATTTTTTGATAGTCTGGTTCCCTCTGGCCAGCATGCATCGGTGTGTTTGACTCCTAACAACGACCTTGTTGGCGACTCAGTACTCAGCTATGTAGGTCTGAGTCGTCACACTAGCTGCTGTGTGACAGGGTCCCAACGACCACCGAGGTCGTTATACGGGTCGCCGTATCATTTCTGCGTCATTCAGTAGATCTGACTGTTTGACATCTCACCAGAGACCAAGTAGCGACGTTCCAGCGATCCTTACCAGGACGTATCGTTGTCGGGATTGCTGGAACATCGCCAAGTGCGACGGGACCAAAGACATGCTCCCAGAGAATCCTATGGGCAACGCCAAGTGTAACGGGACCCTTTAGCCTTACAGGGAAGCACTGATTGCTTTAAATAAAGTCAAATGCCAATTAATCCATCTGCAGAAAACTACAGCTACCACATCCCTGTATTGTATGTATACTGGCATCCTTACCATCATTCACTT
The DNA here is from genome assembly GCA_033576535.1 of Allobates femoralis. Lineage (NCBI taxonomy): Eukaryota > Metazoa > Chordata > Amphibia > Anura > Aromobatidae > Allobates > Allobates femoralis. The sequence continues at coordinate 372,025,464 of JARQOC010000001.1, read as the reverse complement.
TATCTCGGAGTTGCTCATGATTATTTATGATAAAAGCTTACCTCTTAAAGCAAAGAAGTCCTGCATCATTTTGGTCTAGCAAGAAAACAGTGCCGCAACCTAAGGAAATGAGCCACAAGGGGATATGTGTAAATTCAAGATAAAAGAATTAAATAATAAAAGAAATCAGACATTTTACCAAAAATGAAAATACAAACACCTTAAAGGGAAACTGTCATGTGAAAAATGACGCCATGCACCTGCAGACAGCAGGCCTCTTCAGTGAGAGCTCGGCTGTTTGGAGGCATTAACTCTAATCCTCCCAGGCAGCCTCAGCCTTTAGTCACTGCTCAGTACATAGTGAGTGGTGGCTGTGACTGTGCCCCTGCACTAACTGACAGTCGGCTCTATAATGATGATGGAATTTAGTAGCGGTCTTTGGAGCGCTTAGAACAGAGAGGGCAAAGTTTAGAATTACAACAAACCTTTATTTAGATACTCTGAATGCCACAACACATTTCAACAGCTATAATGCTGTCTTCCTCAGGTGATATATCTTCCTCAGGCTTTATACTGACGCAGTCAGTCCTGGGGCACAGTTACATCTGCTGCTCACTATGTACTGAGCAGTGACTAAAGCTGTACCTCTATGATAGTAGGAGGTTGCCGGAAGAAATACATTTAATTTCCTAGAACGCTATTAACCTGCAGATGACCCCAAATCAAAAGGTTAATGGTATATTTGATGTAAGTTTTTCTTTAATAGAATAATCTGTCCTACATTTTGATGAAGTCTTTTCACCTTAGAGGACTTGACCGTTCCACTGATGTTTTAGAGACACCATGAGAACATACCATTGTAGTGTTCTTTAGGCTGGCTTCACATTAGCGTTTGTGTCTGCATGCTGATGGCATGCAGACACAAACGCTGTCAGAAGCAGGGTCCAAATGATGTGTCCGCAGCGGATAATGTCCGCCTGCGGACACATCACTATGGAGCCCAGCAGCCAATCGGCGCTGTCCGGGGGCGGGCCGGGGGTGGAGATCAGCGCCGGAGATCTCCGCCCCCCGGCCGCCGGTAAGCTCCGGGACTGTCGGCGGGGAGAACAGCTGATTTGACAGCTGTTTGAATCTTCCCGCGCCGACACCGAGAGGAGATGTCGGCGCGGGAAGATTCAAACAGCTGTCACATCAGCTGTTCTCCCCGCCGACATCGCTAGGAGATTACAGGCGGCGGGGAGAAGGAGGACAGCAGAGGGTCAGCTGATCTCCCAGTGGCCGTCGGTGAGCTCCTGTGACATCACCGGCGGCCACTGGGAGATTTTTCAATGGGTCCGCAGCGTTCTCCCGCGCTGTCAAGCGCTGAACACTGCGGACCCATTGACGGCAATGCATTTTTTGTACGCTTGGGGACGCTTGCTGATCTTCCAAGATCCCCAAACGCACAAAAAAATGCTGCAAGCTGCGTCCCGGGTGCGGATGCTGGACACCGGAAGGAGCAGATATCGTCCGCATCCGCACCCGAACGCAGCAAACGCAGGCACTATGCGTTCCTATGTTAAACATAGGAACGCAGTGCGCATGCGTTTGAATGCTTATGGGAACGCAGCATACGCTGCGTTCCCATACGCAAATGTGAAGGCAGCCTTAATGAGGTATTGTTTGCAGCCGTTTGACTGGCCAGTGACAATATTGTAGTCAAAGGAGTGAATGCACTTTCTTGTATTCCACGAGTCATTTTTCAGAATCCAATCATGAAATATGCTACTGCACAATTTTCAGAACCTGATGCGGAAAAAATACACACAACAGACTCAACATATGTACCGCAGGTTTATAAGCATTCTTGGGAGCAATGTTTCAGCCATTTTTCACTTCCTTGCCATGATTAAGACTGTGTAAGTCGAAACATGTTGGCTTGATGCACACCCCGCTGTTTTATGGAGGTTTTGTATAGCAAATAAATAAGCATTCCGGAAATTCTCCGCTGGATCTTTTTCCTTATTCTGATTTTTCACTTCTGACCCACTCCAGATTGCTTAAAATACTATGTGCACATAAGTTCAAATTGTAGATCCACTACTAAAAATGCCAGGAAGCACTTTCACAAAATGCTCAGAAAAATCTTCATATTTATATCTATGGAAAAACAACTTGCTGTTTCGTAACTTCATAGCCTCTAAATCGCCTGGTTGGAGAAAAGCAAGGTGGATATCACTTTTTTTATGCATTTCCTATACAAAATGCCACAAACTAGGCACTGTTCAGCAAAAAGTTGCATAAAAATACTAACTGAAAAAAACTGTTCAGAAATGCTTCAAAAGAAACTAAAACTGCATATAGAAAACTTCTCTAAAACCCTCCCTAAGGAAAATCTGTCAGCACCATTTAGTACTGTAATGTAAAGTTATGGCCATAATGGTGATGTTACACTTATTGAGCCGAGATATCAATCTGTACTTGCACCACCTCTAGTGCCATTTTATTGAAGACCAGAGTGAAATCAAACTGTGCATGCACCAGCAATGACAATCATGGTGGTAGGCCAACATTTTAAACAGAAGGCAGGTGGCTGAAAAATCAGAGGGGGCAGGTTGAGGGGCTAGGGAATGACAATCAAGGGAAAGACCTAAAGAACAGTCCTGCCCTAGTGCACAGAAATCTAATTAGAAGAAAACAGGAAACTTCAAAAACTGATTTTAGAAGAACAATAAAGCGAATTCTTCACCAAAGGTATCAATGTAATCAGTATTACAGCACCATTATGGTTATGTATTTACTTTACATTAGTACATTGTGCTGAAAGGATCTCTTTAAAGGAAGAAAGTTTACACTAGAAAATGTATTTCCGGACACTAGAAAAATGCTCAATGTGAATATACTTTAAAGGCCACTTTACACACACAGATATCTACATGATTCAGATATCCAGTGGCATTGAGGTTTCCAATGAAGAATGGCCCCACTATCTTTGTACCCCCACACCATACCATCAGTTTTTGTGTTCCAACAGTTTTGGAGGGATCTATCCACTGTGGGTTAGTGTCAGACCAATAGCGTTCATTTTGTTTGTTAACTTCACCATTCACAAAAAAGTTTGCCTCATCACTCATCTGAAGGCAATTGTCTATGCTGTGAAGATACGGGATGTGCAGCATCTGAAACAACAGGTACTGGAAGCCTGTGCTAGCATTTCTTCTGCGGTGTTGCTATCAGAGTGTCAAGAGTGAGAGAAGAGGGTTGTATTGACAATCCAACACAATGGGCAGCACTTTGAACACATTTTATATGTGGTCATAAACTTGTAAATAACTCATGAAAAAATAAAGTAATATTAAAAGCAAGCACACTATTGTTTTTCTTATGAAATTCTCAATAAGTTTGATGTGTCACATGACCCTCTTCCCATTAAAAAAAGTTAAATTGGATGCAAAATGGCCACCATGGTCACCACCCATCTGGAAAATGTTTCCCCCTCCCATAAACTAATGTGCCACAAACAGGAAGTTGATATCACCAACCATTCCCATTTTTTCTAGGCGCATCCATATAAGTGGTCCACCCTGTAGAATAACAAAATAAACTCAAAACCTAATTAATCATGACATTTCCCAAGTGATATACTTCTGAACTAGTGACTTTTTGATTTCTAACCAATTCATCAAACAATTGCACCCTTATTAAAATGTTCTTATGTTGCTTAGTTTTCAGATTTTTACATTAATATGGCTCTTCTAGACATTTTAGATCAGGGGTCTCAAACTGGGTTGGGTTTGATGGGCCGCATATAGTAAAAAATTGAAAGTGGGGGACGCACTCCTTGCAGAACCAAGTAACATTTCTTTGCTTGATGTAGTAATGTGACAATCCTGGTCCCCTTCTTCCTCCTTGTAGTAATGTCACTATCCTGATCCTCATCTTGTAATAACGCCACGTACTGGTCCCCATCCTCTAGTAGTGTCCCACATCCAGGTCCCAATATTGTAATAATGTCCCCAACTTGGTCCCCTCAATGTAGTAAAACTCTTCATCCTGGTACCCTCCTTGCAGTAATGTCCCCATTCTGGGCTCCATCTTGTACAAATGCCCCATCCTGGTCCACATCATGTAGTAATGTCCCCATCATGTAGTAATGTCCCAATCCTGGTCCCCTTCTTATAGTAATGTCCCCATCCCGGTCCCCATCTTGTAGTGATGTCCCCGTCCTGGTTTCCCCCTTGTACTAATGTCCCCATCCTGGTCCTCATTATGTAGTAATGTCCACATCCTGGTCCCCATATTGTAGTAATGTTCCCATCATGTTCCCCATATTGTAGTAATGTCCCCATCATGCTCCCCATATTGCAGCAATGTCCCCATCCTGCTCCCCTTCTTGTAGTAATGTCCCCATCCCATAGTAACCTGCCCCATCATGCTCCCTATATTATAGTACTGTCGCCATAGATACCGTCACAGCGCTACCATCCACCTGCCGCGATCTGCAGTCATTGTGCTGCCACCCATGCTCAATATGTATTGCAATTTGCCGCGATGTGCAGTGACAAACTTTCTGTCTTGGTCACATCCAAGTCAGCCGCCGACCAATCAGAGGCCAGCAGCTGACTTCAGCACATGAATTGTGTGACACTTTGTTATAGAGAGACCCAAAATAGGTCACAGATAAAAAGAAAAAAAGCATTTTCAAGGGGAACTTCGGGGAGAAAACATTTTAGTAAAGTTCCTGCTAGGCTACATGATGACGCAAAGCTGTACACTGCAGTTCTGGGATCTATACATTTCTTATAATTTAAAAAAATCATACCTGCTCCTTTATCTTCCTTCTCCGTCATGGGACAGAGAATTTGGTTTCATGCAGGAGCAGCAAGAGGAGGTGTGCCAGGGGAGTGGATGCTAGGAGCTGCATTCTACGTTCCAGTGAGGAGTGATGATCCATTGAAAGTTTCAGGGGATAGGAAACAACCATGTTCCTATGGGGGGGGAGACTATGCAGAGCTGAATCGATCAATGTAATGATTTGCCTCTGCTCCTAGCCTCACAATAACTGTACACATACTGTTTTATCATACAGCAGAGAATCACAACATGTAATTGTATCTGCTTGGTGGCATGATTGCTATTTCAAGCCTGGACCCCTATCACATAGAATGTTATTTCAGGGACAGGATTGTATGTGTGAGTGTGGGACCGGCGGCCAAGCCCCCTGCCTTGCCCCCCCTCCCTATACAGAAATGTGAGGGGGCTGGAATGTAAGGATGATCCTGCAGCTCCCAGCATCCAGGCCCCTAACACACCTCCTGCTTTTTGCTCCTACATAAAGCTGTCAGACTGAAAATTCTCTGTCCATTGAGGTGGGGTCAGAGTATAGGAGCAGGTATGATTTTATCGATTTATAAGTGATCTATAGATCCTAGAACAGCACTGTACAGCTCTGCATCATTATGTAGGAGAGCAGGAACAGTACTAAAATGTTTTCTCTCACTGGAGTTCCCCTTTATTTTGTGCAACATTTGATCAATGACATATCATTTTGAGACTAGAAACAGCCACAAATACCATCAGGTTAAAAAGAAAAGTGACTTCTTAGAAGCACTCCCATGAATTTTTTAATCCTAATATATGGCACCTATAATTGCTAATTTTGCTTTTCTATCCAATTAAAGCAGTGCGCTACAGGGAGTTTTTATTAACTGCATCACTGATCCCTGTCTGATACCTTCATCCTTTTCCAGCGGTGCTTCAGTAGGTCTGAGGGGGTTTGTGACCTGCCAGTAGCTCCACTGTTTCATGGATAGCACCCTAGGTCAAATTTGAATAAATCTCTATGGGTGTCTCATTCTGACCTCACAGAAGTGCATTGAGAGTTTGTGACTTAGCTTTGACTTCAAGCCAGTCAGAAGCTTTGGGAACAAGATCGGACCGTGGGACCAGAGCGGCATCAGGAAAAGGATGACCGGGGGCAGGGGGCTTTCATTTAAAGCACCACTCCAGCAATAAATAAAAAAACAACGCTGTAGTGGTGCTTTAATTCTACTCTATGTAGAAACGGTAAGTCTCTTTTCCCTGTATGACTCATCCCTCTCCCACTCCTGACCTAGCTGCTCCACCCCATCCACTATTGAGTTTTGCAGTGACTTATGACTGTGGCAGGAAAAAGAGACTTCCTGTTTCTATATCAAGCTTAGAAGGATTTAGGGAGTCTAATTTTAATCACGTTATGTCATAGGTTTAAAGGAAAACAGAAGAATTAACTGGGTGGAAAAGAAAAATGATCAATTATAAGTGAAATAGTACTAAATAATACGATGACTACAATATATTAAGAAAATACAAATTTTGATGGGAGTGCTTCTTTAATCAGAACTTGTCACCTAGTTTTCACCACAGTCAATCTATACAGTTGTGGCCAAAAGTATTGACACCCATGCAATTCTGTCAGATAATACTCAGTTTCTTCCTGAAAATGATTGCAATCACAAATTCTTTGGTATTATTATCTTCATTTAATTTGTCTTCAATGAAAAAACACAAAAGAGAATGAAGCAAAAAGCAAAACATTGATCATTTCACACAAAACTCCAACAATGGGCCAGACAAAAGTATTGGCACCCTCAGCCTAATACTTGGTTGCACAACCTTTAGCCAAAATAACTGCGATCAACCGCTTCCGGGAACCATCAATGAGTTTCTTACAATGCTCTGCTGGAATTTTAGACCATTCTTCTTTGGCAAACTGCTCCAGGTCCCTAATATTTGAAGGGTGCCTTCTCCAAACTGCCATTTTTAGATCTCTCCACAGGTGTTCTATGGGGTTCAGGTCTGACTCATTGCTGGCCACCTTAGAAGTCTCCAGTGCTTTCTCTCAAACCATTTTCTAGTGCTTTTTGAAGTGTGTTTTGGGTCATTGTCCTGCTGGAAGACCCATGACCTCTGAGAGAGACCCAGATTTCTCACACTGGGCCCTACATTATGCTGCAAAATTTGTTGGTAGTCTTCAGACTTCATAATGCCATGCACACGGTCAAGCAGTCCAATGCCAGAGGCAGCAATGCAACCCCGAAACATCAGGGAACCTCCGCCATGTTTGACTGTAGGGACCGTGTTCTTTTCTTTGAATGCCTCTTTTTTTCTCCTGCAAACTCTATGTTGATGCCTTTGCCCAAAAAGCTCTACTTTTGTCTCATCTGACCAGAGAACATTCTTCCAAAACATTTTAGGCTTTCTCAGTTAATTTTAGCAAACTCCAGCCTGACTTTTTTATGTCTTGGGGTAAAAAGTGGGGTCTTCCTGGCATCCTACCATACAGTCCCTTTTCGTTCAGACGCTGACAGATAGTACGGTTTGACACTGTTGCACCCTCGGACTGCAGGGCAGCTTGAACTTGTTTGGATGTTAGTCGAGGTTCTTTATCCACCATCCGCACAATCTTGCGTTGAAATCTCTTGTCAATTTTTCTTTTACGTCCACATCTAGGAAAGTTAGCCACAGTGCCATGGGCTTTAAACTTCTTGATGGCACTACGCACGGTAGACACAGGAACATTCAGGTCTTTGGAGATGGACATGTAGCCTTGAGATTGCTCATGCTTCCTCACAATTTGGTTTCTCAAGTCCTCAGACAGTTCTTTGGTCTTCTTTCTTTTCTCCATGCTAAATGTGGTACACACAAGGACACAGGACAGAGGTTGAGTCAACTTTAATCCATGTCAACTGGCTGCAAGTGTCATTTAGTTATTGCCAACACCTGTTAGGTGCCACAGGTAAGTTACAGGTGCTGTTAATTACACAAATTAGAGAAGCATCACATGATTTTTCTAACAGTGGCAATACTTTTGTCCACCCCTTTTTTATGTTTGGTGTGGAATTATATCCAATTTGGCTTTAGGACAATTCTTTTTGTGTTTTTTCATTGAAGACAAATTAGTAAATGAAGATAATAATATCAAAGAATTTGTGATTGCAATCATTTTCAGGAAGAAGCTGAGTATTATCTGACAGAATTGCAGGGGTGTCAACACTTTTGGCCACAACTGTATATATATGCCCCACATGCCACTGCATAGCCCAAAAAATACCTTTGTAAGTCTACTGCGCCGTATGCTAATCAGCAAGGTCTGGTCCGATGGGTGACCGTTGTCTGCACCTCCTTTATTGGCAGATTCGCAGTTCTCCTGCCTTGACCGATATGGATGACATACAGGGCTGCCACATCCATTGGACAGGTTGAGCCTTCTGCTAAGGCGGCAAGGGAGCGGCAACGCCCTGCACATAGCGGCGGCATCCATCCTGCCTGCTGGCTGCTAGCACTCCGAAGTCCTGTAATGTGCCGATGCCTGTTAACTGTAAGCGAAGTCGGCTCTAGCTATTTACCAAACTTTGCTTTTCCTTTAGTAGAGAGAGCAAAGTGTGTCTGTGTTTTAACTGTACAGGCGCAAAATTGAGTGAATCTGTGAATGACGTAGGATGCATAACTCACATCAATCAATGAAGGACGACAATTCTGCAGATGAAAAGGTGCTGACTCCACACACCCATCAGACCAGATTGTGATGGTTAGCATGCAGCGGGGGAGACTTATATATTTTATTTTTTGTGATCTGCAATTGAAATTGGCGACTTATTAAGGGTTGAGGAACTGTGGGAATAGGTCAGTTAAAGGTTGTGGCTAGTGATGAGCAAGAACTACAATGCTTGAGTACTTGGTACTCGAAATGAGTAGGTCGGCCACTTGGATGGGTGCAGCTCGAGTACTGAATATAATGAAGTCAGTGGGAAGCTGGAGCATTTTTCTGGAAGATTTAACATAGATGGGCATACTCGAGTCGCACCGGTCCAGCTTATTTTAAGTACCGTGCATAGTAGAGCTCGCTCATCACTAGCTGTGGCGTTAGGTTATGGTGTGAAAATCTGGTGAAAAGTTGACAAATGATGAATGAGCTTTATCTATACCTATACATCATCTCTTGCAGATCTGACTGAATGTACAGCATATGTTCCCCATATGTTATGTCCCCCCCTTGTGGGTACAGAGGGGCACATCCAGCCAGCAGTCTGCCAATGTAGTCCCCTGGTTGCCAGCTTCTCACCATCATTATGCAGAAGCATACAGCAGGCAATCAGAGCTATACATAATACAGCAGACTCCTGGCTTTCTCTTTATTACAGTGTAGACATTTGCTCTGTGGGGTGTCATGAACAAGCAAAGTGAGAACTAACACTTAAAGGCAATGGCTGCCACTAGAGAGGTTCTGGGCTCCTTCACCTGATATGCCATAGTTCTGGGAGGCAGCACAAGCCAGGCGAGTGGGCACATACGGAGAGAACTCCACAGCATAACCGTGTCTGGCAGGTAGGCGGATAGCCCGGGTCACAGCGCCAGCTGATGCCATGCTCTGTGCGGCACCCTCCAGGACATAGCCGGGGAAATGAGCTTCACTTCCCGGAGCAGCTGTCACCAGCTCCAGTACACAGCGCACAGCGGTGCATTCTGGGAAGAAACAAGCCAAGCCTCGCTTTCACGAGGGCCGGCCAGGATTCAAGTCACGTGGTAAACCCGAACCAATGAGGAAGAGGCGGGAATGTTCAGAGCAGAACTCTTGTATTCCGAGCGTCTTTCTGTTTCTGACAGGAGTTCGGATGCAGACAGACCTTGTCACCTAAAGCCTTCTGTTCTAGACGGCGAAGGAGGTCATACTATACTCATATGAGCAATTCATAAGTAGAACTTCTCATTCAGCAGCCATTATGACTGACACTGGAGCTGACAAGGCGACCTTTTATTAAAGCAGCCCGTGGCCTCATTCATCAAAGCCACAAGCTTGGTTTCAGACCTCCCTGTCCTTACTGTAAATTTGGATAAGGCCATAAGATTAGCATAGGTACCAAAAGGATCCAACGTTTTAGGAAGAAACCGGTTGCAGTAAAAAAAAAGGTTAAAATGAGGCAGATCATGTGCAGCATACAGGTACAGGCAGGGTGGACTACAGCTGTTTTGTGCCCAGCTGACACTTCTACAGGTCCATAATCTATAGGTAATGGGTGGGAAACAGCTGTAGTCCACATTGCTTGTACCTGTATGCTGCATATGACCTGCCTCCTTTTAAAGGGGATATCCTGGATTTAGGGGAAAAATAAGTGCTTAAGCACTAACAGGCAGGTAGCTGCCACCTACCTGCCTGTTCGCCACCATAATGGAGCAGTACAGGACTGCTCTTGTCAGCGATTTTTGTCGCTGCGTGACAGAGGATGAGGGAGTATGAGAAGCACACTGGGGCAGAGGATGGGCGCCACTGAGGGGGGGGGCAGAGGATATGAGGAGCACACTGAGGGGTGGGGGCAGAGGATGAGAGGTGTATGAGGAGCAGACTGGGGGCAGAGAATGGGAGGTGTATGAGGAGCACACTGGGGAAGAGGATGGGAGCACACTGAGGGGGGGGGGCAGAGGATAAGAGGAGTATGAGGAGCACACTTAGGGGGGGCAGAGGATGAGGTGTATGAGTAGCAGACTGGGGGCAGAGAATGGGAGGTGTACGAGGAGCACAATGAGGAGGGGCAGAGGATGAGAGGAGTATGAGGAGCACACTGAGGGGGGCAGAGGATGAGAGGAGTATGAGAAGCACACTGGGGGAGGAGGCAGAGGATGGGAGGAGTATGAGGAGCACACTGGGGAAGAGGATGGGAGCACACTGGGGGGGGGGGCAGAGGATGGGAGGTGTAAGAGGAGCAGATTGGGGGCAGAAAATGGGAAGTGTATAAGGAGCACATTGGGGCAGAGGATGAGGGGAGTATGAGGAGCACACTGGGGCAGAAGATGGGGGGAGTATGAGGAGCACACTGGGGCAGAGGATGGGGGGAGTATGAGGAGCACAATGGGGGCATAGGATGGGGTGAGTCTGAGGAGCAAACGGGGGGAGAAGATCGGGGGAGTATGATGAGCACACTGGGGGAGGGCATAGGATGGGGGGAGTATGATGAGCACACTGAGGGGGGCATAGGATGGGGGAAGTTTGAGGAGCACTGAGGCGGCAGAGGATGGGAGGTGTATGTGTGTGGCGCCCCTATGGGAAAGCGCAACAGGGAGGTACTGCACCCCAAACAGAAGGTGTAGTGCTCCGTAGCCATGGATACGGGGTTTCATGCAGAGTCTGTCCTAAGCACCCATACACTAGCCCACCTTGCCATAGGGACCATATATTCAGTAGATCCAGGGGATTGAGCCTAGAGTAGAGCGGGAGACTTGAGTGACAGTCGAGTTAGTTCTAATCAGACAGTGCTGGGAAGGCAGCCAGAGAGGACGTGCCTGACAGTGTTCTTGACAGGAGGGCACCTCCTTGGAGAGGGGTGACCCAGAAATGGAGGGGACAATCCAGGACTGGTTGGAGCTGGCTGAGGAGTTCGGGGTCGACACCGGCATACTGGAGCCGAGACAATCAGTGGTCTATCCTTGACTGTGAACCGACAAGCTGTGGGACCGACAGAAGGGAGCCTTAGCGCCACAGATGGTACCTTTTCCTCAGTTCCAAAAAGGTTCAGGACACTTTAGGGAAGGGACCGAATTCCGGGGTGGGGAGGATTTGCTCAATGTCGCTCCCGTCCGTACCGGTAAGGAACTGACTCACCGTCAGCCCGTGGACTCCGGTTTAGACAGGCTGTAGCTCCTTCCTCCTTGTCACGGGTGGGCCGCGCCTGCCGGTAGTGGGGCCCGGTTGAGTGCAGATCAAAAGTGAAGACATCTTGTAGGAACAGATTAAAGGGGTTTAATTTATTCGTGACGCCACTTTTGAGTGGTTTCGGTAATCGTTACGACGCTGCGGAACCTCTGGGGGATGGACAGCAGCAAGATGGAACGCTCCCCACAGGCTGAGCGGTGATCCCCGGAGGCTGGAGCTGCTTAAGATGTTATGCGGCAGCTGCGGTTACTTTGTAGTGCGGACGGACAGTTCATAAGGAAGCACGGACACAGAAAGTCTCTGCAACGGGTCTTTACTGTAACCAGCAGGCAGTACATGGTATACAGTTCACGGGTAGTGGACCGGGTGGACTCCGCAGTGATGGTGTCCCTCAGAGATCCGCAAGTGTTCCTCCATTCTAGCTAAGTGTTTTGCCATTGTCGCCCAGGAATACCAGATCGGGTACGGGGAGGCTGCTTCAATGCCCTATCCAAAATATACGTTGTGGATGTTTTGGGGAGCCTTGGATCCCTCAGTGGGTACAACCGCTGGTTAGACGACTGGAAGTTGGCTGGTGGTGGGGTGCTCCTGTGAAGCTGCTCCTCCACGCTTCTGGTTCGCGTAGCAGAGGTGAACTGCTGCCAGCTTCGGTACCAGTGAACCAGCTGTGAGTTTTGGGCATGGGATGTTTTGGAACCCGTGGTTAGTGATGCCCGATCCCGGTTGTTGAGGCCTCAGGTGCTGACACCCGACCGGTGACGGCCCGGGGGCTGCACGGAGTGCGGAGCCCCCGCTCCTACTCCAAGTTCTAGACTTCTCAGGTCAAGTTCTAGACTCCTTCTCTTTGACTAAGGGTCTGTACTCCCTACACACTTCCCTAGCACTCCGCCCACCAGGACCCTGGGTTGGCCCTCTGTTCTAGGTGATGCATGCAGGGTTGGATCTCAAAGTTAACCAGATCACTGCTGTGTCAGAGAATATTGCGGCTGCATTTATGGCTGCAATACCCTCTTGTGACGCACTTGTTGCGGGGCGCCACAGAACCGACCGTACATAATAGTAACAGACTAGGGGACTGGCGAAGGAGCTCTTCAGAGTGGTTAATGACAGTAAAGAGAAATACAGACCCCGAAAGTTGTAAGAAGGTACCACCGACAGACTCTGCTAAGTTACCTCAAATCTGTGGCTACGTCCCCGGTAACCCAGACTGTACTGTGTACCTGTTTTTTCATCTGGAGACAGTAAAGAACTTCTTGAGCTGATCTGGTGTCTATAATCATTTGCTCTGCTTCCAGGAGGGCTCCTACAGCATTACAAAGGTGAGGACTACTACTCCCCTCATCTATCCCGCTACCCTGAGGTAAAGCTCTACCTGTGGGGAGCTGTACTCCTCTGAGCTGCACCTCCATCACCTCAGCGGCAGGCCGCAGCGCTGGTATCCACGTTACCAGGTACCACAGGTGGCGTCACGTTACAATTTTCCCCATCCATCATCATCATCCCCTACCATTGAGGGTCCAGGGCACAGAACCGGGAACCGAGTAGCCGTGATCCCCCATCGAAGTGACCATCAGTCCTGGTATCCGAATACCCCCCTACCCTGTCGACCGACTCATATGAGGAGCACACTGAGGGGGGCAGAGAATGAGGTGAGTATGAGGAGCACACTGGGGGCAGAGGATGGGGGAAGTATGAGGAGCACACTGGGCAGAGGATGGAGGAAGTATGAGGAGCACACTGGGGGCAGAGGATGGAAGAAGTATGAGGAGCACACTGGGTGCAAAGGATGGGGGAGTATGAGGAGCACACTGGGGCAGAAAATGGGGGGCGTATGAGGAGCACACTGGGGCAGAGGATGTGAGGGGGAGTATGAGGAGCACATTGAGAGGGGGCATAGGATGGGGGGAGTATGAGGAGCACACTGAGGGGGGACATAGGATGGGGGGAGTATGAAGAGCACAGAAGGGGGGCAGAGGATGGGAGGTGTATGAGGAGCACACTGAGGGGGGCAGAGGATGAGGGGAGTATGAGGAGCACACTGAGGGGGGGCAGATGATGGGAGGTGTATGAGGAGCAAACTGGGGACAGAGGATGGATGAAGTATAAGGAGCACACTGGGGGTAGAGGATGGAGGACGTATCAGGAGCACAATGGGGGCAGAGGGTGGGGAAAGTATGAGGAGCACACTGGGGGCAGAGGATGGGGGGAGTATGAGAAGCAAACTGCGGGGGCAGAAAGTGGGGGGAGTATGAGGGGCACACTGGGGACAGAGGGTGGGGTGAGTATGAGGAGCAAACTGGGGGGGAAGATCGGGGGAGTATGAGGAGCACACTGATGGGGTCATAGGATGGGGTAGTATGATGAGCATAAAGGAGGGTAGAGGATGGGGGAGTATGAAGAGCACATTGAGTGGGGGCAGAGGATGAGGGGAGTATGAGAAGCACACTGGGGGCAGAGGATGGGGATGTATGAGGAGCACACTGGGAGTAGAGGATGGGGGAGTATGAGGAGCACACTGGGGGCAGAGCTTGGGGGGAGTATGAGGAGCACACTGGGAGCAGAGGATGGCAGGATTATATGGAGCAAACTGGGGTAAGAGGATAGGGGAGTATAAGGAGCAAACTGGGGGTAGAGGATGGGAAGATTATGTGGAGCAAACTGGGGTAAGAGGATGGGGGGTGCATGAGGAGAAAACTAGGGGGAGAGGGTGGGGGGAGTATATGTGAACTAAACAGCAGGGAGAGGTGGAAGCAGTATTTGTGAACCAAACTGCAGGGAGAGGGTGAGGGGAGAATATGCAAATCAAACAGGGTGGAGAGGGTGGGGGTGTAAAAGGAGCAAACAGCGGGAGAGGGTGGGGGAGTGTATGTGTAGACAGCATGAAGAGAAAATGGGGGATTTGAGTGTGGCGCCCCAAGTAGTCAGGCGTCACAGTGGGGTATTGCACCCGTAAAAGAGGTGTAATCTTCCCAAGCTGCAAGTGGATCCTAGGTTGGTGGGGGTTACCCATTCCTGCACTCTCACACAGAGTAGTGGTGGGAGGTTACCCCACGGGAGGGAGATATATTCACCTCTAGGGGGAATTAGAGACAGTCAGATAAGCAGCGTCTGAGAGTACGGAGTCAGAGGAGTTGGAGCGTGGAGCGAGATGGAAGGTGAACCGGACAGCTCTACTCTGATCCGGAGGGAAGATGCGAGAGGATCCTGGGGGGGTCCTGAGAGAGGGTGCCTGACGAGGGAGTCTGGGCCCTAGAGAGAAAAGGGGGACTCCCAGTGTGGAGCGACCATACTCCAGGGAATTCCCCAGTTCACCATGGGAATGCCGGACCTGAGGAAATGGCCAGAGTTTACCTCTGAAAGTCGTCAACCGGCTGCTGCGGTCTGTTTACCGGCTGCGGCACCCTGCCAGACGAAGCGGTCTGCCTGCTTTATCACCACGAGGGAGGGGAGCCCCAAGTCTACCTACAAGGAGCCATTGGGTATAGACTCATCCTAGGCGGGGAAGAAAGGACATGGGTTCGTCAACTAAGGTATACCACGGGTTCCACCATACCACCTGGCATCCACTTGCAGTCACCCGTAGGGCTACCTGTTTGAATAACAACTTGCTGAACTGTGGACTCTGTATTTTGCTGCGGAACGTTTACAGTAAAGTACTCGGGAGAAAGTGACTTTGCCTTTGTGTCATTATCTTCATCAACCTGTTTGCTTACAGGAACGCTGCCCCGGAGGACCAGCTCCACCTGTAGGGAGCTTTGCCATCTCAGCTGCATTACCATCGACCTCCAGAGGACTGCGGCGGCGCTGGTGACCCATCACCAGGTACTACAGGTGGCGTCACATGACAAACTCTAATCCCCTGTACATACACCCCTTATTGAAGTGTCACCCAGGCCACGGGCTCAGGCGCTGCCACCCGTGACTTCCCACGTGAAAACACCCACCCGTTTTGATACCCGAGCACCACAGGGCCTGGGGCTCGACATGAGTACACAGAATATGGTGTGAGAGGGGTGATAGGTATAGACACAGTATGTGGAGGACAGTATGGGAAGCAAGCGGGTAAATTTGAGGATCAAGTATAAAGAGTAAGGGAAAGATGGCTGCAGAACAATATGTGGAGTGAGTAGGGATTATATGGGTGTGAGGACAGTATGTGGAGTGAGGGGGATAGCTGCGGCACAATATGTGGAGTGGAGGGGATGGGTATGGACACGGCATGAAGAGTGAGTGGGGATGACTGTGGCACAGTATGTTGAGTGAGGGGGATTAGTGTGGACACAGTATGAGCAGTGAAGGGATGACTGTGCACAGTATGTGGAGTGAGAGGGGATCAATGTGGACACAGTATGAAGTGTGAGGGGGATGGCGGCGCACAGTATGTTGAGTGAGGGGGATCAGTGTGGACACAGTATAAGGAGTGAGGGGGTATGGCTGCAGCACAGTATGTGGAGTGGGGGGATTGGTGTAGACATCGTATGAAGAGTGAGGGGGATAGCTGCGGTAAAGTATGTGGAATGAGGTTTGATGGGTCTAGACACAGTATGTGGAGAGGTAAATGGGTGTGAACACAGTATGTTGAGTGAGGGGGGGTTGAAGTAGTGAAGAAACAGCAGAGGATGAGAAAAATGTAAGAGTGCTCAGAATAGAGAGTGAGTAGTGTGGGGCTGTATGCAGAGGGGGCAGCATGCAGGGACAGTATGAGGCCACAGCGAAGAGGGGACAGTATGCAGGGGAGGGAAGTGTGATGAGGGAGACCATTATAAACAGTGGGTAGTATAGCAATTATTTATTCAGGAGCACAGTGTATGGCAGATATTTTTACTTTGGAGAATTTTGATGATTCTGCTAGTTTTAAGGGTATTGTGCCAGGATGTGCTGCAGAAGACCGGAGAAGATGGACGTCTCCAGAGATGAGCTGTGGATGTGAAATGTCATTCTGGCGTCTGTACAAGATGAAGAAAAGAACAAGATGACCCTGATAAGAGACAAAGTAATCTATAAAGGTACCTGGATGTAAACTATTTCAGATAATGACTAATTCTCATCAGTGCTGTGTTTCCTGTATGCTTTTATTGATGGCTGGTAACAACTCCCAGTAACTACTTATTATTGTTAGGGTGCTTTCACACTGCAATTTTTGAGGATCCGTTCATGTCCGTTGTAAAACGGACAGCCACGGATCCGATTTGGCACCCATGTTATCCTATGGGCACGGATCGGATCGGATTTGCCCTTAATGGCATCCGATTTTTGGCGGATCCAATTGTGTACAATTTTTTGCTGTGCCCAAAATCGGAGACCACTCCGATTTTGGCACAGCGGACCAAATCAGACACAATCAAATCCAACAGGATCCACGCCAGTAATCATGGGGGCCTATGAGCACGGGTCCAAAGAATCAGATGATCGCTCCTCGGACCCGATTTTAGTGTACTGAGCATGCTCAGTACACTAAAACTGCTGTGTGCACTTCTGGAATGTATATCCATACATTGCGAAAGTGACATTAAGTAAAAGCAAGGGGTTAAAAATAAAAAAAAAAACTCTATTCTCACCTTCCAAAGATCCCCCGACACCTCCAGCAAGCTCTGAATAACTACAGGACCTGGCATTACGTCACAACCCAATCAGCTGATCGGGTCACATGACCGGTTATCGCGGTAACTGCGGTCATGTGACTCAATGACGCTTCCGGGTTGTGACGTAACGGCAGGTCCTGTAGTTACCCGGAGCTTGCTGGAGGCGTTGAGGGATCGCTGGAAGGCGAGAATAGTTTTTATATTTTTAACCCCATGCTTTTACTTAATTTCACTTCTGCAATGTATGGATATACTGTATATTGCGGAAGTGAAAGTGCCCCACACAGCTCTTTCTGTGTCCGGACTCATGAAAATCATGGCCCCGGACACAGAAATAGCACCAGGAGTCTCACTTCCGATGCCGTCCGTTCCTGTCCGTGGGGTCCTGCAAAAAGTAGGATCCCACGGACAGGAGAAATAACGCGATTTGATTGCACCTTTAAGGATGTAGTAGGAGTTATAGGTTCAGGCAGTACAAATGTGGCGCCCTGCTCACGCAGGTAACCACAGCTCTCTCTAATGCACAGCTTGGTTTCCACAGCAGGTACCTACTACGAACAACACCTTCCACCCTGGCACAGTAGGGGGAGCACCACTTGCTGATCTTAGGCAAGATCCCCTATATATACTGCTGCTGGGGGGGGAGCTAGTCAGAGTGTGTGCAGACGCTAGAAGAGCTGAAGGGAAGTCCTGGTGTTTGGTGCTGCGTACAGGCCCGAGCCAGTGACCCAGAGTGGCCCTTCAGCGTCCCACAGCCTAAGTGGGACTGAAGGCAGGGAGCTTAGAACAGGAATAGAAGCAAGGAACAAGTAGCTCGGGCGAGAGTTTGTTCCAGGAGAAAGCCGGATATTGGGGATCCGCACCTGTGGGGGAACTATAGGCCCACAGAAAACCCCATCGCACCATGGAAGCTCCAGCTACCCGGTCTCCCAGGAGAGTCAAGAGAGGGAGCCAGGAACAGCAGGTCGGTGCAGTGTCCAGAGAGGGTCATCCCGGAGACCACACAGGAGGAGAGAGAGAGAGAGATAGACGAAGGAAGAGAGTGGAGGCAAGTCAGGCTACAGCAGACTGTGCTTCAGCAACTTCACAGTCAGAGGAGGACTTATACCCACTTGCTGTGGGAACCCACTGTGCAGCCCGGTCACCCGTCAGTGCCCTGGAACGTTTACCTGCCTAACACAAGTAAAAAGGTAAAAGAGACTTCTGTGTGCAAGCATCCTTCTTCACTCACCGTGCCCCTCTATAGACTGTTCTTACCCTCCCTCTGCAAACTCAGCTCCTGCTCACCCTCACTACACTGCCCCGGAGGTCCCAGTCCTGCCTGCGGAGGACTACACCACCATTGCCGCAATACCATCGACCACTGGAGGACTGTAGCGGCGCTGGTGAACATCACCAGGTACTGCAGGTGGTGTCACGACAAACTTGTACATAATCCTTATAAATACTTCCCTTTTCAAGAGCAAAGCCCCCAGGATACGGGATCAGGCGCAGCCGCCATTCCCTATGACACGATTAACCCTTTTGCCGTCTGATGCCCGAGTACCCCACACTCTGGTGCGCAACACAAATGTGTATGGATCTGACATGACAGTACAATTGTTTTACCATGTACTAATGGTGGTTTTGATGATGATTTTTGTTAATGATGAGTGTTCCGGTGATGTATTTCTGTACCTCTGGTGGTTCTGGTGATGTAATTCTGTACTGATGAAGGTGTTTCTGCACTGATGGAGGTTATATGGATGTATTTCTGTACTGAGAGTTTTGACGGCATTTGTGTACTGATGGGGCTTATATGGATGTCTTTTTTAATTATAAAGGTTTTAACATAGTGTTTCTGTACTGATGAGGATTCTGGTGATGCAGTTTTGTGCTGTTATTGGTTCTGATCCTGTACAGTTGTAACAATCCATAACTTGTAAGATTACGTTAGATCATCTATGTTAATAAAGTTTTGTGCCATGGTTACTATTTTTTCTATTTGTTTGGAGCATTAAAGGGGTTGTCCAAGTCTGTGATAAGTCTGCAGTCACTCTATGTGTCACTATGTGACTGCAGACTTCTGATTTCTCACAGTGTGCACACTGCTCGCTGTCAGGATTCTCTGGTACTGGCAGTGAGAGTGGGAGGTTATGTAACTGCAAATATATGATTTACATACATGCAGTCATGTGCCGACTAGATATGCGAGGCCTCAATCAATGAAAATTAATTGAGTTAAACCGGGAACGTCTTGTCAGAATGTGACCAGAAGTATATAAATCACCTACTTGTGCTAACTCTTGCCATAAGCACAGGAGAAGCCTGAAAGTGTTTAGTGCATGCGCTGTGAGAATTCAGAGACCTGCAAATCACCTAGAGGGACTACAGACTTTCTTCTCAAACCTGCACAATCCCTCTAATTATAACATTATGCATTGTAGCCCAATCCGAACAGCGTGTAATATACTCACTGTCACGATTCAGCTTTCTCTGGTTCCAGCAGTCATCACATGTCCACCCCACTTATATGTGATCTTCATACTATACATACATAATGGACATACTGCTTCTCTGTTTTACACTGAACATTGAGAAAATTAGGTAGAGAAGATTGTCAGCATGTGACCGTGTGAAAATCACATATGAATAATTGGTCACATGATGAATACTCAGACAATCTTTGGGGGGGGGGAATGTCAAACTAAATTCTTGCCCCAGGTGCCAGAAAACCCAGATACACCTCTGGCTGCCGCGGTGTTTACACGGCCATGCAGTTCCCTGTCAAGAGCGGTCTGTGCCCGCTCTGTGACAGGGGTGAATGGTGCTGGGCTGTACAGGCAGGTAGGTGGTGGCTACTACCCTCCTGTTAGTGCTTTGGCACTTTTTTTTTTTTTTTAAATCTCGGATAAACTCTTTAACCTAACAGAATAAAGGACCTATTTTTACTGCAATCAGTGGGTGCCACCAGTTTCTTTCTAACACTTCGGATATTCATGGACTATTCCTATATGTTGGCTGTGCACCACGTAGCAGGCTGCAGGGCTAATTAGCTCTACCCCAGCTTCAGGTTTTCACCTGATAGAGCACTACCTGGCCTCTCCATACCTTTGGTGCATAACCATTCCTCCTATCAGCTTAATCGGCAGGGCCGTATTTACAGCTAGGCACTGGAGGGCCGGTGCCTGGGGCAGCAGATCACAGGGGGCAGCGCAATGGGAGAGGTTTTTGGTTTTTTTTAACTTTCCTCTCCTCCCCTAGACTCCATATGAAAACCAGAGTCTTTGCGGGGGAGGTGGGGTGTCGCCGACGCCGGTGCAGAGCACGGACAGTGTCGGCATTGCTGCCCACATGTGCCTCCGGCCCCCAGCGCTGAGAGCTCTCGCTGCACGCCGGGTTAGACAGGAAGCCTTTGAAAGGTGTACGGAACCCGGAAGTGCGGGTTTGGTGGATGGGGAGAAGGTACATGGATGGATGGGGGATAGAGGGAGAAGGTACATGGATGGATGGGGAGGAGAAGATACATGGAACGTGGGGGAGTGAAGCTACATGGAACGTGGGGGAGAAGCTACTTGGAGGATGGAAGGGGGGAGAAGCTACATGGATGAGGGTTGGGGAGAGGCTTCATGGAACATGGGAGGGGAGAGGCTGTGTGGAACATGGGAGGGTAGAGGCTGCGTTGAACATGGGAGGGGAGATGCTGCGTTGAACATGGGAGGGGAGATGCTGCGTGGAACATGGGAAGGGGATGGGAAAGGATGAACTGCATAAGACTTATGGGGGGAGGATAAGCACCATGGGATTCAGGGGACTGGGGGTAAGGATGAGCTGCATGGAACATATGGATGGAGGATGAGCTGCATGGGACATATGAGGGGTGAACAGTATGGGACATTTGGGAGGAGGATGAGCAGTATGGGACATGTGGAATGAGGATGAGCCGTATGGGACATTTAATCTGCATACACATTTATATAGGGAACGTACTGTTCTGGTGATGTATTGATGGTGGTTTTGGTTATGTATTATTGTATTGCTGGTGGTTCTGGTGATGTACTAACAAGGGTTATAGTGATGATGTATTATTGTATTGATAGGGGTTTTGGTGATGTATTACTGTATTGACAATGGTTCTTGTGATATACTGACAGTGGTTCTGGTGGTGGGCTATTATTGTATTGACAGTGGTTTTGATGGTATACTGACAGGGGTTCTAGTTATGTGTTATTGTATTGCCAGTGGTTCTAATGATGTAGTCATGTGGATGTTGTAATTTTTAATCTAACAGACTTGATCCTAAAACATTATAGTGCAAGTGTGCTTGACTAAAATACAGCTGAATGTCAGCCAAACAATTGACTAAAGCCCCCAAGCACTATAGATAGGTTTCCGATCACTTGGCTGGCAGCGATCTTGCTCGGCTGTCCCATATACAGGAGCGCTCATTCTTCCCAGTGTTCCTGTATACTGTATGGAAGCTGCTGTTAGGCCCCTTTCACATCAGTGGTTTGCTGATGTTTCCGGCTGATTTTTTTCAGACAGAATGTAATCTACATTTATTAACATTTGAAGGTTTTTGTGTAACCAGCACACCATGTCACTAGAACAGTGTTAGAAAATGACCAAAGTTTATCAACTTAAAACCTTTATTTTACACAAAACGTGCTGATCATAATTAGAGAACAGCAATGACTGTAGCACAGAGAAAGATTAAATCTATATTTTGTGAAGGTTACAACAGTCACCAATCAGTAGGAAGTGTAGAGGCCTTTGCTTTGAATGACTTCAGCACATCTGCTATTTTCTACATGTTGTTGAAGAAGGTTCTGATATACAGTTGCATTTACCCTGAAATGTAGCTGTATGAGAGGTCCAACCCCTGCAGCAAAAAAACATTCCCCAAACCATAACACTTCTGCCACCACCTTTCACTGACTTCTTTTCGCAGTTTGGGTTTAGCCCCAGTTTGTCAACGAACATAATGTTTCTCATCAGACCCAAATAAATTAAACTTGCTTTCACCTCTAAAATGAACTGTGGACCACAACATGCTCCTCACCAAAGGTGAGTCTAGCTTTGTGATTCTTTCTTGAAATGAGAGGTTTGGTCACTGCAGAGCGGTCTTTCAATCCAAATGCTCTTAAACGTTGCAACACTGTATAACAAGATTGATCCTTACTCTGTTCAGTGCTGAACTGGCGAGCTATTCCAGCTGCAGTGTTTAAACGATTACCCATCGAGATTCTCCACTTTATCCTGTCCTCATTTGTTTTTCGAAGGCAAGCAGCCATCTTGGGGGACTTGAAAGAGTTTGTGATGTTGTAAAGATGCAATATTCTAGAAAACACAGACTTAGAACTGCCAACTTCTGTTGCTGTGGCTGATATGGTGACCCATTTGGCCTTCATCTGGACAACCTGCTGCCGGAGGGTTTCAGTCAATTTGGAACTGTACAACATTTTTGCAAAGTGAGTGCAAGCTGGACATGCAGAGGAAATCCACATATGAAGTGAGAAAACCAGCTCACCCAATCTATAGGGAATGCAAATTGTTTAGAGTCACAAAACCACGTCACTGCTCAGAAATTCTTTGGAGACAAAAGAAAGGAGTAAAGATAAAGCTTCAGGTCAAATTATGGGTTACAATCCAATTTTCTTTGTTATTATCCAGTTATATCCAATGACACATTACAATGATGAAAATACCTCCACAAAAAAAACAATACATTTTGAACATTTCACTTATTCTTCATCCTTCTGAAGGCCCCAGTCACTGCCTCCTTGGTCCTCCTCAGAATGGCTCGGCTTGATAGGAGAGCCGAATTTTCTTAATAAACAGCAAAATGAAAGTGTTATATTGTATAGAGCAATCACAAGTTCTAGAAAAAATGTTTTTGAAAATATAGAGGATATATGAATGTTTGAATCCCCTGCATGTTTCTAGTTTAAAAATAAAGAAATTTAAAAATATGTACCGTATATACTCGAGTATAAGCCGACCCGAGTATAAGCCGAGGCCCCTAATTTTACCCTCCAAAACTAGGGAAACTTATTGACTCGAGTATAAGCCTAGGGGGGAAAATGAAGCAGACTCTCATCACGGTATACAGCCCCTCTCATCATGATAAATGGCCCCTATTACTGGTATATAATCCCCCATCACTGGTATATAGGACCTCCATCACTGGTATACAGTTCCCCCCATCAGAGGTTACAACCTCCATCAGTGGAATACAGGCCCCCCCTCAGTGGTACATACAGGCCCCCCATCAGAGGTTACAGCCCCCATCAGTGGTATATACAGGTCTCCCATCAGTGGTATATACAGGCCCCCCTCAGTGGTATATACAGGCTTCCCCATCAGTGGTATATACAGGCCCCTTATCAGAGGTTACAGTCCCCTCAGTGGTATATACAGGCCCCCATTAGTGGTATATACAGGCCCCCTTCAGTGGTATATACAGGCCCCCCAAGTGGTATATACAGGCTCCCCCAGTGGTATATACAGGCCCCCCAGTGGTATATACAGGCCCCCCCAGTGGTATATACAGGCTCCCCCAGTGGTATATACAGGCCCCCACAGTGGTATATACAGGCGCTCCCCCCCCAGTGGTATATACAGGCCCCCCAGTGGTATGGTATATACAGGCCCCCTTCAGTGGTATATACAGGTTCCCCCCTAGTGGTATATACAGGCCCAACCAGTGGTATATACAGGCCCCCCCAGTGGTATATACAGGCCCCCCCAGTGGTATATACAGGTCCCCCAGTGGTATATACAGGCCCCCATCCAGTTGTATATACATGCACCCTTCCCCCCAGTGGTATTTACAGGCCCCCGTTGCTGCCGCACACCTGTAAAATAATAGCTTTCATACTTATCCTCCTCGCTGTCACCGCGCATCCTCTGGTCTTCTTCCTGCTTGTACCCGGCGTCAAGTGACTGCGCAGAAGCAATGACGTCATTGTGGCTGCGCCGGCCGGGTACAAGCAGGAAGGAGACCGGAGGACCGCAATGACAGCGAGGAGGATAAGTATGAAAGCTATTCTTTTGCAGGTGTGCGGCAGCAACGGGGGCCTGTGTATACCACTGGGGGGTGGCTGTATATACCACTGGGGGGAAGCGCTGATGTGCAATGTAATATACACCGCTGGTGATGTCACAGCAGGAGACTGGCCACCCTGCCTCCTGCTGTGACATCACCGCTTATTGTTAAGCTTATTGTTAACATGGAGCACGGCGGGTATAAACGGTGATGTCACAGCAGAAGGTGGGGCAATGCGGCCAGAACCGCACCCCTCGCTTTGTGTTATGCAGCAGGCGAGGGAGACAATGATTGGCATGAGGGAGGTGACAGTGGGCGGATTAAAGTGGGCGTGAAATTCCCCTGTGGAGAGAAATGGCTCCAGCCACAAGCCACCTCCTATTTGGCTCCAGTATGTAAGTTTTAAAAGTCTATTACCTCGGGGTACAGAGGGGGTCAAGGGATGGGGGACCCCTTACCTGAATGCAGCAGACATGCTGCATTCAGTGCTGTAATTAGATCACCATGGATGGTTGGTCACGGGTCGTCTTTAATTTCATTATTCTCTTACAGACTGCTGCAGTACTGCCCTACTATACAAAATCTATTTTCCTTTTGTTGTACAATGTATAATTGAAGAATTAAAAGAAAAAAAATGAAATGGAATGACACAACAACATTTGTTTGTACTTTTTAATACTTGTAACTTGTTTTTTTTTATCCAAATTTATATTTAACGGATGCTCAGTGACATCTAGTGGTAAAGTTCAATAACTACAAGGAGTTAAGACGCTTTAGGATGCAGCTATTTGGGGCCTTGACAATACAACATTTTGTTTTCTCACTTTTGTTCCTACTGTGTTCCTAGATAATTCACTGTACAATGAATATGGGTATATCAAAAATAAAATGTAAGTTTTATTGTGTATGTATATTAAAATAGCTAATTGAAATAAAAAATCTTGACTACAAACTAAGTCAACACAAATGAGACCATAGTAAGTACAGCATATACAGTACAGACCAAAGGTTTGGACACACCTTCTCATTCAAAGAGTTTTCTTTATTTTCATGACTATGAAAATTGTAGATTCACACTGAAGGCATCAAAACTATGAATTAACACATGTGGAATTATTTAATTAACAAAAAAGTGTGAAACAACTGAAAATATGTCTTATATTCTAGGTTCTTCAAAGTAGCCACCTTTTGCTTTGATTACTGCTTTGCACACTCTTGGCATTCTCTTGATGAGCTTCAAGACGTAGTCACAGGAAATGGTCTTCCAACAGTCTTGAAGGAGTTCCCAGAGATGCTTAGCACTTGTTGGCCCTTTTGCCTTCACTCTGTGGTCCAGCTCACGCCAAACCATCTCGATTGGGTTCAAGTCTGGTGACTGTGGAGGCCAGGTCATCTGGTGTAGCAACCCATCACTCTCCATCTTGGTCAAATAGCCCTTACACAGCCTGGAGGTGTGTTTGGGGTCATTGTCCTGTTGAAAAATAAATGATGGTCCAACTAAACACAATCCAGATGGAATAGCATGCCGCTGCAAGATGCTGTGGTATCCGTGCTGGTTCAGTATGCCTTCAATTTTGAATAAATCCCCAACAGTGTCACCAGCAAAGCACCCCCACACCCTCACACCTCCTCCTCCATGCTTCATGGTGGGAACCAGGCATGTAGAGTCCATCCGTTCACCTTTTCTGCGTTGCACAAAGACACGGTGGTTGGAACCAAAGATCTCAAATTTGGACTCATCAGACCAAAGCACAGTTTTCCACTCGTCTAATATCCATTCCTTGTGTTCTTTGGCCCAAACAAGTCTCTTCTGCTTGTTGCCTGTCCTTAGCAGTGGTTTCCTAACAGCTATTTTACCATGAAGGCCTGCTGCGCAAAGTCTCCTCTTAACAGTTGTTGTAGAGATGTGTCTGCTGCTAGAACTCTGTGTGGCATTGACCTGGTCTCTAATCTGAGCTGCTGTTAACCTGCGATTTCTGAGGCTGGTGACTCGGATGAACTTATCCTCCACAGCAGAGGTGACTCTTGGTCTTCCATTCCTGGGGCGGTCCTCATAAGCCAGTTTCTTTGTAGCACTTGATGGTTTTTGCAACTGCACTTGGGGACACTTTCAAAGTTTTCCCAATTTTTCGGACTGACCTTCATTTATTAAAGTAATGATGGCCACTCGTTTTTCTTTACTTAGCTGCTTTTTTCTTGCCGTAATACAATTTCTAACAGTCTATTCAGTAGGACTATCAGCTGTGTATCCACCAGACTTCTGTACAACCCAACTGATGGTCCCAACCCCATTTATAAGGCAAGAAATTCCACTTATTATACCTGATAGGGCACACCTGTGAAGGAAAAAACATTTCTGGTGACTACCTCTTGAAGCTCATCAAGAGAATGCCAAGAGTGTGCAAAGCAGTAATCAAAGCAAAAGGTGGCTACTTTGAAGAACCTAGAATATAAGACATTTTTTCAGTTGTTTCACACTTTTTTGTTGAGTAAATAATTCCACATGTGTTAATTCATAGTTTTGATGCCTTCAGTGTGAATCTACTATTTTCTTAGTCATGAAAATACAGAAAAATCTTTGAATGAGAAGGTGTGTCCAAACTTTTGGTCTGTACTGTATGTGTTTTATTTCTTCCTCTTTAGCACAATCAAAGTTGACTAGATGATAATAATAACCATTAGAATTAATTAGCTTTTTACTATACTGTAGCTCAGTGTTTCCCAACTCCAGTCCTCAAGGCACACCAACAGGTCATGTTTTCAGGATTTCCTTAGGATTGCATAGCTGATTATTAAATCACTTGCACAGGGGATAATTCCATCATCTGTCTAATGATAAGTAAATCCTGAAAACATGACCTGTTGGTGTGCCTTGAGGACTGGAGTTGGGAAACACTGCTGTAGCTAGATAGCAAAAAGGAGAGGAATATCTGATAGAGTAGAGCTAGCCACCATTTTGAAAATATAAACGATCTCAAATGTAACTAATTACCTGTCTTCATAAATATGTGATTCATAATAACAATATAGCTGCCTAGATTGATTCAGGACTTTGCAGGATGGTAATCAAATAAACGAAGTGACGTTGCATGAATGCTCATTTGTATCCACATCATTGAAGGTTGATGCCAACAGAGATCCTGTATTTGAATACCTCTTATTCCATTACATCCACCCATCCTACTTGTTACGCTGATTATATAGGGTTAATATGGGTAAAGTCTCAAGAAAGAGCCTCTTCTCCAAGAGCAATTAAAATCTGGCTCCACCATGCTACAACAGTCGAATGAATCAATCAGCCACAAACGGGGCTAGAAATTTGCACTCCAGTTACAAAAACAAACACACACAGAGTGACACAACGACTGGACTAAATGAGCCAATAGAAACAGGTTCAACCCAGCTACAGCAGAGGGACCAAGTCAGCCAACTACAAGCACAACTTGAAATCTGTCCTTCCCACACAAACCCACACCACACACATGCATTAGAACTCAAATACAAGTTATTGATCTCAAATTGTCACTCTAGTGAAGATTAGGCAGCTAGGTGTCGCATACACGTAGGATAAGATATCACAGTCTCTCTCTCTGTAGCTGCACCACCACTTACCTGGTTCCTGTACAGGCTAGTGCTTCCACCTGAGCAGTCCATAAAGGCACCTGAACATATAGGAATAACCCTAACAGTTGGACTAGAAGGTGACTGTCACGGTGTAGTGAGAATGCTGATGAGGGAATGGCAGTTATGGGCAGGGTGACCAAGGAAGACTAGTCTGACCCTAGTCTAGGAACCCTGAATGGCCCTGATCCCGAAGGTATCTCTAAATGTGAGAAGGTTCAGGCCTTCAGCCTCTCCCTAAAACTCCTCCACCTGCCCTGCACTATTCCCCCCTCACCTTCCTCCACAGAACTGGGATACAGCAACTCCAAAGGAAAGGACTTCAGCAACACAAACACAAAGGTCAGCACAGCACGGCTTCCAGTCATAGAATGAAACTCTATCAGCAGCACCACCTGGTGGAAGGAGAGGCTACTTAAAGGCTAGGGGGAGGGGAGTTCAGGTGAGTCACACATTAACCCCTCAACCAGCAGTTGAACCTAATAGTGAATGCAGGTCACAACACAGGAGGCCAGGACCTTCACAACTATCAACCATGCAGCTCTTAAAGACAAAGATACACAGCATCCAGCAATGTGAGCGCCAACTAAGCGTGTGACAGTGACTGTTTAGTACCCACTCCCTGATAGGCCATGGAGAGTTTCCCATACCTTCTAAGGTATCAGGAGTGTGGTTGCTAAGGGCAACAACCGCAGCAGGGCAAGCATACAAAGGCAGACAAACCAGATGTGACAGTGCAAGGGAAAGGATAGTGTAAATTTCAGCTGACCATTCAGCTACAGAATCATAGTCTACTTCCTGCCCCCAAGATTACCCCCAATGATGAGGATGCCTGGGTATCGTACCTTGCTAGGCTCCCGTGATAAACTCACCTTGATGTCCCCGCCTTGAAGGAGCAGGAGATAAAGGAAGGAAAAACACAGGAAAAACCGGCAGGACATCGGGTATGATAAGGTTCGGGAGGGTTTGCCCAGACAAAGACTTTGTTGCTGAAAATGGACCAGCACTTCTGTGACGCTGAAACGAGCACACACCATGACTTGAGCACACATGTTATATCCGGAATTAAAGTTAATTCAATGTGGGCAGATATAGCAGAAGGGAAGGGTGATCACAAGCTACAGTAAGACAGGATTATTCCACTAGTGAAAGGGTCCTAAACCCCTTCAGCATAAATAAGCAAGCACATTGAAACCATCTCAAATGAGCTACACAGAAAGACTGCGATTGATTAACTGCTGAGACGTTCTGACCTCAAATCCCCCAGACATAACAGCAGGATGTGGTACTCTCATATCAATACTCCCTTTCTACGAAAGGCCTCCGGACCCTCATGACCAGGTTCATATGGATGAGATATATAGAAGGAACGTTTCAACCTACTGGCATTTACTTCTGATGCAGATACCCACTTCCTTTCCTCTGGACCATAACCCTTTCAATGCACCAAATACTGCAGAGAGTGACGGACAAAGCAAGATTCCACGATTATTGCTACCTAAAACTCCAAGTCACTATTAACCATAACTGGAGGTGTCAGTAAAAGTGACTGCTCCACAGATGTACTGTCACGCTTGTTGTAGGGAGACACCCAGCACTGGACGACAACAGGGGGGGGGTGGATAAGGAGTCCCTGAAGCTAAGGGCAAAAAGGGGGAATGGTGACCCCTAGAACAACTAGCGCTGACACCTGGCTCCCCTAATGTCCCTATACAGTTTCCGCAACTGTCGCCGCCAGGAACCTATTCTCTGACTGTCCCTGGACTACCACTACACAGGGCTCAGAGCAGGAGATCACTAGTCTGCCCGGCTAGCAACTAAAGGAACACACCAGGGAACAACAAAGAGGGAAAATATACACTTAGCTTGTGCAGATTTAACAGCAAACCAACAGGCTCCAGGAAGATTGCTTAGAGCTCTGATGCAATCAGGATCACCTGAACAGCTATCACCAGCAGTGCATTCTTGGAGTCAACGGAATATATACACAGCTCAAGGGATCAGCTGGGTCTTAGTGACCTCCAGCTATCACTAAAAGGGAAATGCCTCTTAAAGCGACAGAGACATTTTTTCTTCAGGATGTGGACTGTTTGGCCAAACGCTGGGACCTTCTGCGAGTGACCTCTACAGTCTCATCCGGGCCTCCTGCCAAACCCGTGACATGTACTTCTTAAGCAATGACTTATGAAACACATTGTGAATTTTAAGTATTTGAAGTAGATCAAATGAAAAGCCACAGGGTTAATGACGGTGACTACTTCGAAAGGACCAATGAAACTACAACCTATTTTCAAGAGGGAATTTACAATTTATCATTCCTGATGGAGAACTGTAAGAGGGTCTAGGGTGCCAACCTTCCCTCCCCCCCTGCTTCGGAGAGTGTATATGTGTATAAATTGAAGTGTTATGCAATTAGGCGTTACATTAACTAGTGTAATCATATATTTATTGTCATCTAGTGGCCAGGGTAAAGACTGCTCCCCAGTCTCCGTTCAGTCATGGGGGTTGTTCTTAACAATTAGTGAGACACCTTAGGGGTGGAGTCTAGTTTATAAAAAGGGCCTGCTGTGTAGATTACTGAGGAAAGTCCCAAGTGACAAAAATTGGAACAGGAGCCACAACCACATCTTTGATTTGGCCTGACCCTCTGGGTAACCTCAAGATTTGAGCACCACCATAGGGTTGTGGGAGGTGGAAATAAGCGAGTATGCTCCTCCCTTTGTGGGTCCTCACCTCCTGCCTCAGGTGTACTCCTGGGCAGCAACTGACTTCTCCGGTATCAGTTCATTGGACCTCAGCATAGATTCGGGCGAACAGGTTGTCATGGTGTGAGCGGTGAAGGAACCTTTGTCTAATGGTGGCCTTGATTGTTCCTTTGGATGGGTCCCTGTGGGTGGGACAGGGCTGGAGCAAAGAGAGACTAAATGAATTTACAGCAGGATACTGTGATGCTGAGGTGAGAGGACAAAAGTCTGGAGATACTGGGAGAAGAAGAGCCATCTGTGACAAATTGTATTGATGTGAATAACCTCAAGAGATTAATGTTTAAGCTGAGTGCCCGTATTTCAAGAGACTGATTAAGTTTTTATTGAAATTCTGTCACATGGCATTTTGGTTAAAATTCGCAGAGTGTCATGGAGGTGTGGCACCCCAGAGTCCGGTTGCCACAATGGCATTGCCTCCCTCGAGGGGTGATGTCATGCTTGGAAGCAAGAAGGGGTATCCACACCAGGTAAGCCCACGTCATGCAACACTTTCCTGACTCCAGACCAGAAGGGGGAGCTCTAAAACCTGAGTCCAGGGGAGCTCCCATATAAATTCTGGCATGGGGACGGGGTTAGTCAGTTCAGTTCCTAGGAGGACTGTGAAGATGACCTGTGGACTGGAGCAGTGCTAAGCTTGTCCCAGGTAGAGTAGAAAGCAGAGGAAGAGCAAGCGTGAGAGACCCGTAGGAGAGGGTCTGAGGAAGGAGAGAAGCAGGTCTGGAGAGTGGAGTCAGTTATCGGGCACCACAAATGGACACCGGAGTCCAAGGTTATGAGGGTATTCCAGGCCCATTAACCAAAACCAGAGGATGGGAGATTCCAAGTCTCCCAGCCACAGCAAAGCAACTGGAGGCACAGCAGCATCAGAGAGCTCAGGGACAGTTGCCAGAGGAGTGGTGCCCGGGAAGGGCTCAAGCTGCCTGCCATACAGGTGAGAGACTTAAGAGCAGGAAGAGAGGGTCACAACTTAGCTACAGGCAGTCAGGACTAGCAAGAAGTAGCGCAACAGAGAAGCCTCAGAACTCACCAGGTGATGAGATCCCAAACTTCCTTCCAGACTCACAACAATACCTGTGGACAGTTTCTACCTGCAACTACCAGTAAAGGTAAAGGAGAATACGTACTGTGTGTCTGTCATTTTTTCCGCGCCCTCAGTCCTGCACCCCAACGACCTACCACCACCATAGACTTTACTGGTTGCCCTGGGGAACCGCTCCACCCGTGGGGAGCTATATCACCGTAGCTGCAATCTCATAATCCCCAGAGGTTCCGCACCGCAGCTTTGGCCCCAATAGCACCATGGGTGGCGTCACGACAACTATCTCTAAATCCCTACTCCCAGAATCCCTTTTAAGTTGATCCTCAGGGTCACGGAGCAGGGTCTCGACCCCCGTCACTCTCCGGGAGCATCAAGCCCGGTTCCGAGTAACCCACGGTCCTGGGGTGCATCAGAGGCATCTGGCTCTGTTCACACTTCAGATTCTGACACTCCACATTGAGGTTTCTCTCATGCTTCTGAGTTTAACAGCCAGGCTTGGCGTCGACCAGCTGTGTTTTCAGTAGTGATCGGGCTAGCAGGAGTTAATCACTGTATGATGTCTGATTACCTCTTGGATCACATGTTCTGGGGACCTATCACAGTTGCTCCCTGCTTTTTTAAGATGGTGGGATATGTTACCTCATGCCATAACTTCAGCATTTCTCCAGCAATACCAGTCCTTTTCTTGGTGTTCCAGTAATCAGGCATCAGTTTGATGTTTGGTGAAAACTTCCTTGTTGTATTTTTTACTTCTGCATGTACTTGGTTTCTCCCTTATTACTTATTGTTTTCTCCCTGTGTGTGAGTGCTGTGAGCATGTGTTTTGGTTCTCACCTGTCTGTCTTTATTTATGGGTTGCTTTACTGCCCAGCTCCAGGGGAAGGAGGAGTAGATATCACTTCAGTGTTGTACAGGAGCAGGGCCAGGGTGAAGACTCAGGCCTCTCCACCATCAGGAGTACCCTTGACTTAGGGATAGTTCAGAGCTCCTTAGCTTGAGGGGCAGATCAGGCACCACAGTTTCCCTTTTCCCCACAATCTCCATGACATGGCCATACTATAACTTCCCCATGGACCCCGTTACTTCCCTTACTAAGCAGATGCAGGCTCTGTCTGGCCAGGTTGCGTAGTAAGTTTGTCTCTTTCCGGGAGGCTTGCAAACTGCATTTCCGCTTGTGTCTTTACTCTTCTGGGAGTGAGACACGGCGTGTGGGTATTGTAGTTACATTACTAAGTGGTGACCCACAAGCTTGGGCTTTTACCCTACCTTCCAATTCTCCTGCTTTGGGTCTGTGGATGCTTTTTTTCTGCTCTTGGTCTCATCTATGATGATCCAGACAAAATGTCATTGGTCGAGTCCAAAATCCGTTCACTTCAACAGGGAAATCGAACGGCTGAGAATTACTGGGCTTAATTTCAGCACTTGACTCACCGTCGGCCCGTGGACTCCGGTTTAGACAGGCTGTAGCTCCTTCCTCCTTGTCACGGGTGGGCCGCGCCTGCCGGTAGTCGGGCCCGGTAGAGTGCAGATCAAAAGTTGACGACGTCTTGTCGGAACAGATTAAAGGGGTTAATTTACTCGCAACGCCACCTATGAGTAGTTCGGTAATCGTTACCAACGCTGCGGAACCTCCGGGGGATGGACAGCAGCAAGATGGAACGCTCCCCACAGGCTGAGCGGTGATCCCCGGAGGCTGGAGCTGCTCAAGATGTTGTGCGGCAGTTGCGGCTACCTTGTAGTGCGGACGGACAGTTCATAAGGAAGCACGGACACAGAAAGTCTCTGCAACGGGTCTTTACCGTAACCAGCAGGCAGTACATGGCATACAGTTAACGGGTAGTGGACCGGGTGGACTCAGCAGTGATGGTGTCCCTTAGAGATCCGCAGTGTTCCTCCATTCTAGCTAAGTGATTTGCCATTGTCGCCCAGGAATACCAGGTCGGGTACGGGGAGGCTGCTTCAATGCCCTATCCAAGATGTACGTTATGGATGTTCTGGGGAGCCTTGGATCCCTTGGTGGGTACACCGCTGGTTAGACGACTGGAAGTTGGCTGGTGGTGGGGTGCTCCTGTGAAGCTGCTCCTCCACGCTTCTGGTTCGCGTAGCAGAGGTGAACTGCTGCCAGCTTCGGTACCAGTGAACCGGCTGTAAGGTTTTGGGCACGGGAGTCTTTTGGAACCCGTGGTTGGTGATGCCCGATCCCGGTTGTTGAGGCCTCAGGTGCTAACACCCGACCGGTGACGGCCCGGGGGCTGCACGAGGTGCAGAGCCCCCGCTCCTCTCCTTCAAGTTCAAGTTTGTGTCTTCTCCAGACAGACTCAGACTCTCCTCTGACTCTGACTAACTAAAGTCTGTACTTCCTACACACTTCCCTAGCACTCCGCCCACCAGGACCCTGGGTTGGCCCTCTGTTCTAGGTGATGCATGCAGGGTTGGATCTCGAAGTTAACCAGATCACTGCTGTGTCAGAGGATACTGCGGCTGCATTTATGGCTGCAATACCCTCTTGTGACGCACTCGTTGCAGGGCGCCACACACTGGTCTGTTGACACTCTATGGAATGCCTCTGCTCTTAAGAGCAAGTTTTTTCAGGGGGTTTCTGAGAGGATTAAGGAGGCTTTGGTGATATATGAGACTCCTACCTCTCTTGAGAGTGCTATGGCACTTGTAG
Organism: Allobates femoralis; assembly: GCA_033576535.1. Taxonomy (NCBI): domain Eukaryota; kingdom Metazoa; phylum Chordata; class Amphibia; order Anura; family Aromobatidae; genus Allobates; species Allobates femoralis. The sequence goes on along the minus strand of JARQOC010000001.1, from coordinate 371,991,115 downwards.
TCCGTATTGACTGCCTGTTCCGTCAAAAGTTGCATGAAACTAAATCTATGTGGGAGGGGTGGAAGCACTTGTGTCACCCCCAGAAAACATGATAGTGCCCATGCAGCTCAGTGAGACATCTCAGGTGAAGAGAGAGTCCTTAACTCCCAAAAGGGAGGGTTTTATTTTTTTCTGCAGCAAAAAAAGTTAGGGTAGACCGGCAGAAAAATGGTAGGCTCAGGGGAATTGGTGGGTCCCAGCCTGAGATTATGTATTTCCTCCATGATGATGTCTCAATGTATTGCGAGCATAGGCGCATTAACGGTATCAAAACACTTTTACAATAAACACAATGGAAACTTGGAGGAATTTTCATTTTTTTGAGTGGAAAAAAATTTGAAACCACCTAGAAGTGGAAATTATAAAAGAAAATTGCTTAACAGAGAAAGTTTCTGGATATTTTCAGTAGAAAGTCAAACACCTCATGGTTTGAATTGTAGACAAGATCTAATTAAGCAATACTAATAAACTAGAGATAAGGGTGAAACAGATAAATGTAAAAATAAAAATATTTTAGTAAAAGATAAAACATAACATCTATATTTATAAATAGAACAATGTATAGCATATTAAAGATCTATAAAGTATGTTTATCATATATTTGTACTATTATCTGCATAATACAATAATGAATACATAAATAAGTTCCTTTATTATTATTTTTTTTCATATCCCTCAAAAAAACTCTCAAAAAAAGAAAAAACATTTTTTTAAATGTTTTTTGTCTTTATCTTTCAATACCTATAAAATATCCCCCCGAAATAAAGCTGTAAATTCTCTTTTAGTATATTGCATTGATGTCTAGAATTACAATGTAATTTTAATCCCTTTCTGTTATATCTATGTAAATATGATATTGTAAATAGTTAAGCTGTGTGTTGTTTTTTTAACATATGTAGATAGAGATATAGACAAACTTTGAGGATTGCTACCTAAAGGTGGCACTAGAGTTCATCCACTTCTTCATTGAAATGACAATTTGAATATTTCCCAGAGGACCATCGCGGCTATAAGTGTCCTTATGAACTTATCTGTCTCATTATGGCTACAGGGAAACTCCTCTCCATAAGTTAGATAGCTAGTTCCCCAGACCTCGTCTTAGCCTCTCCTACTGCCAGATCAGAATATTCCACACACTACACTGATGAGGGGCAGTTACCCCGAAACGCAGCATCTGTAGTTTGGGGTTTTGATCTGGCACAAATCCTTGGTCATATTAAAAGGCTTGTTAAAGCGTCGACTATGACTTCGAGGATTGTTACCTAAAGGTGGCGATAGAGTTCATCCACTTCTTCAATGAAGTTACAATTTGCATATTAGGAACTATATAGTAACTTAGTAACTCATTAACTAGAGATTTACTCTGAAGATATGAAAATAAGATGCCCACTTTTAATTATTCCTAATTGGACCTAGTCTATACCAAGAGTATATCTTGAGCAGAGGCATATCAAATAAATTAGACCTAGAATACCTATAAGGTTGAAACATGTCTGTTCCTAGACAGCTGTGTCTTCTATACTGCCATGAAGTGCCCAGTATATGTACATACCTGAGCCGAAAAGGAAAGATGTTTTTTTTAACGATGGTTGAAAAATAACAAGATTTTAAGAAAAAATGCTGAAATAAGGGTTTATTTGTTTTGTTCCATCAACAGTTGCATAAAACTAAATCTATGTGGCAGGAGTAGCAGCACCTGTGTCACCCCCAGAGAACACGGTAGAGCCCATGCATGGGACATCTCAGGTTAAGAGAGCGTCCTTAACTCCAAAAATGGGAGGGTTTTGTTGTTTTTACAGCAAAAAAGGATAGGGTAGACAGACGGAAAACTGTTAGGGTACCGTCACAGGGTGTGATGGCACCGGAGATGTCGTTGGCGACTGGCGGGAGCGCGCACGTTTTTGGCGCTCCGCCAGCGTCGCCGTCCCCCATTTACATGGGGCGACACCTCCAGCAGTGCACCGTCGATATGACAGGCGGAATCGCCGCCCGGGTGTCTCAAAACCCCAGCGACGATGCAGTACAATGGGAGCCTATGGCTCCCATCGCCTGTCAGGTCTCCGTTGGCTGTTTACATGGGGCAATGTGTACACATCGCCCCAGATCGGCTGCTTAGTTTCACATCACTGATGTTAAACCAGGCGAGCACTCAGAGGCGCCGACATCGCCCCTTTACATTAGGCGATGCAGGGGCGATATCGGCGCCGATAGGCCGCGCCCCTACGTCGCCTAAAAAATTGGTGGTGCCGTCGCCAGGTGTGACGGCACCCTTAGGCTAAGAGGAATTGGGGGGTCCCAGCTTGAGCCTATGTATTTCCTCTATGATGGTGTCTCAATGTACAGTATTCTATCTACCAAGGTAAAAATTATTGGTCGTGAACTCTCTATTAAGGTTTTCTTAGATAGCGGTTCTGGAGGTTAATATCTGCCATACCTATAATCGAACACTCAGGAAACTCTTAGCTTGAGGCAAATTACTCAACTGAACAAGATTACAGTGAGAGAGTCTGTATTTTACACACGTGATTGAAAACACACATGAAGCGCAGCAAGTGTCACGCTGGGCGTAGGGAGACACCCAGCGCTGGATGACGACAGGGGAGGGGAAAGGAGTCCCTGATGCTAAGGGCAAAAATGGGGGATGGTGATCCCTAGAACAACTAGCGCTGACACCTGGCTGCCCTAATGTCCCTATACAGTTTCCGCAAGTCTCACCGCCAGGATACCTATTCCCTGACTGTCCCTGGACTACCACGTCACAGGGCTCAGAGCGGGTGAACACTATTCAACCCGGCTAGCAACTAGAAAACACACAAGGAAAACATACAAAGTGGGAAGAGATACACTTAGCTTTAGCAGATCTAAGCAGCAAACCAGCAGGCTCCAAGAAACACTGCTTTGATCCAAGAAACAATCAGGAACACCTGAGGCTTTTACCAGCAGTGCATTCTGGGAGTCAAGGGAAATATATAGGCACCTCCAAGGTAAGGAATCAGCTGGGTCCTAGCCACCTCCATCTTTAACTAAAAGGGAAATGCCTCTTAAAGCGACAGAGACATTTTTATTTAGGATGTGGACTGTTTGGCCAAACGCTGGGACCTTCTGCGAGTGACCTCTACAGTCTTATCCATGCCTCCTGACACACCCATGACAGCAAGTGAGGAAAGTTTAACAAACACACAATAATCAGAAAAGTGAGTAGAAATGGTTCATCCACAGTAATGCTGGCAAGTTAAGTCTCTTGGAAGAAGCACTCACTGAGAAATGCAGTTTAGTAGAAAACACAGTGCACACCCAGGAGGCCTGGGTTAGGTAAGTCTGTGAAAATGAGTCCTGAAACCAGTGCAAAGCAGTGAGCCTTAGGAAGTCCAAATAGTCAGACTATTGCTACTGCACACTTAATAAGAAGCTGCTAAAACAGACAGGGCTTACATGACCAAGGCTGGCAAGCTGAGGCAGACACTGAGAAACACAAGCAGCAAGTTGCAGGTGACTCACTGAGAGCATGAGAGGTTGCTGGAAAGGCTGAGCCAGTCTCCAAACATATCCGGAACCGCATATCAAAACACAAGTCAACGATTAGGTGCAAACAGACAATGCTACCCATCCCACATCACTTTATTACCTGTGGACACTCGATTTCTCAAGTAAGCTTTCAAATCATAGAACACATACCAATGGGGAGGTGGGGAGGTAATAGGACATTCTAACTGCGCCAGAGAGAGGCTTATTGGATCCATACTTTGCAGACCCTAACACCACAGGGTCGTAATAGGGAATGTGATATTTGCATATTATAAGAATTGTTGACAGTACCATACAATGGTACTCTTGTAATTGTGATTTGGGTTCATTACAACTTCAGAATATAGAACTGTTCTTTCGCCACTTTCTATGTCTATTGTCACTGATACACTGATGCCCCCACTGAATGGTTCCCCCTACAGTAGGTACTGATGCGCCCCCAGGGTCGTGGGGTATTCGGAACCGGGCTTTGGTGCATCCGGGGGTGTCACAGGGGCTGAGACCTGGCTCCGTGACCCTGGGTGTCAACTTAAGAGTTCTGGGGGTAGTGATTTGGGAATAGTCGTCGTGATGCCACCCGTGGTATACGGCTATTCTGAGCCCTCCCTGTTGCGGTACTCTTGGCGGGCCCTGGCTGCCTGTAGCTAGCTGCAACCCACTCCTCCTGCATACAGTCTCTCACCCGTATGGCAGGCAGCTCGAGCCCTTCCCGGATACTACTCCTCTCGCTTTCGTTCCTGAGCTGTCTGGTACTGCTGTGCCTCCTGGACTTCGTTGTGGCCAGGAGACTTGGAATCTCCCACCCTCCAGTATTGGCTGCTGGGCCTGGAGTCCCTCACAGGCTCGGACTCTGGTGTCCGCTCCTGGCGCTCTGCACTGGGGTGAGCCGGTAACTGGCTCCACTCCCCAGACCTGCTTCTCCACTTCCTCAGACCCTCTCCTTCGGGTCCTCACACTGGCTAGTCTTTGCCCCAGGACGAGCGTTACTCCGCTCGAGTCCATGGACCTCCTCACAGTCTTCCTAGGGCTGAACTCGGTGTCCCTCTGCTCTACCTGGGATGAGCTTTGCACAGCTCCAGTCCACAGATCCTCTTCACAGTCCTCTCAGTAACTGAACTACTGAACCCCGCCCCCTGGCCAGAATTTATAGGGGACCTCCCCTGAACTCGGGTTTCAGAGCTCCTCCTTCTGGTCTGGAGTCGGGAAGCGTGTGGGTGGATGTGGAAGTGTGTGGTGGGCTTACCTTTGGGGCCTTCCAAGCCGGCATGACCCCCTGAGGGAGGCAATATTTTTGTGGCAACCAGAACTCTGGGGTGCCACATTCCCTCTTAGTTAAATTCAGTACTCCTGGACTGAGGGAAACATTTTTTCCACAATAAAACAAAATGACAATTACAGTAGATAATGAACAAAGTCTCAAAAATTTTAAAATTACAAAAACCAAGAATAAACAGAGTTCAAAAGTGAAAAATTCCCAAAAACCTAGAAAAAATTGAAAAACAGTCACTACGGTGCTTAGTCCTGATGGTTGTTGAAAATTATTCAATGAATAGTCTTTACCACAACCAGTCCTGTGGTTTATTGGTCCATGTTTGAGTAAAAGTTCAAGATTATGCAATAGTTCATAGCAGTAAGTCTTGTTGACACAGTACGCTTGATGGTTGCAAGGTTACTTAGTTGCATGAAAACAAATATAATTCACATTGGTTGCACAAAAGGAAAAAAAACATTTTTACATTGTAAACCTGGTTAAACTTGTCCACTTCTCGGCTAACAGTCCTGTAACGTGCTGGGGCCTGACCTAGGTTACTATGTGTGGATCTACAAGTACAGTTGTCCACTACTTGTGTTGTGCGTGTACTATTCACTAGTGTACGTGTTGGCCTAAGTAACAACGGTATGGCAGATCGTCATCTTAGACTCACCATGGGACTGGCAGATTCACCAATACCAAGGGGTTGAATTCTGGTTCTGCTGCTGGCGGTGGCTGTTCAGATCTTCCTGGAATCTATACTGGTTCTGGCACGACCATTTGGGGGAAGGTCAGTACTGGGCTATGATGGCTTAATTGATCTGAGTCCATGTTTTTGGGAAGTCTCCCAGCACGGTGTGAATCATCTCTTCCTTCACTGGTTGGGGTAGAGGTATTTCCTGGGGTCTTTCTTTGCATTTCAGCTGTTCAGGGCATTTCTTTAGGTGGTCTCTTGAAACTTTCACTGAGGTCTCTCCTCCATCCTTGCTAATCAGACAGACTTTAGCATTGTCAAAGTGGGATGGCAACCTGGTGTAGGGTTCTGCCTCCCACTGGTCATCTAGTTTGTTGGTCCAACGTTAACTTTTAAGTGTGGCGCCCACTGGTTGGGATGCCACGGAGGGGTACTACACCCAAACAGTGAGGGGTGGTATCCCTGTGACCAGGGACTGGGATGTCAATGGGGACCCTCACCACACGCATCCACACACTTAGGTCAGGGGACCAATAGTTAATAAATTGCTAGGAAACTGGTCCTGGTGGGAGGAGCTAAGGTGGTATAGTGGAGAGCAGGAAAGTTAGTCAGTCAGAAAGTCATTGGAAGGGAACTCTGCAGGAAGTGCAGTGGAGGGCACCTGCTACCGATTGGCCCAGAGAAGGAAGAGGATCCTAGGGTCTTGAGGTGCACCCGAATCCTGCGGTACATCTTCACGGCAGGGGGGATCCAGTCCAAACCGGAGAACCGACTCGACGAGGCATTTATCCCTGAGCCACAGAACCGGACGGCACAGCCTTCTTTAGAGGTCGCGGCAACCCCAGCATAATTCCTAACCGTAGGGTCAAGGAGGCACTGAGAGCGATAGACTCCAGGAGGAAAACCCAGAGGTGATAGACTCCCGACAGAGGCTCCGAGGGGCGTTAGACTTCTAAGGATCCTAGGGTCCGGTGGTGGGCTCTGTGTGTGGGAGCGCAAAGAGGAAAGAGGAGAGTGCAGTAAGGACTGATGAGAGGAAAAGCAGGCACATCACTGAGGGTCCCCAGTGAAACGTCCGAATTCCCTGGTAACTATCCCGGCCAGCAATACCCTGGACTGTGTAAAGAACTGTTTGCTGCCAAAGTCACCAGTAAAACCTGGTTCAGAGACTAAGACTGTGTGGTGTGTTTATTAGCCTGCGCTGGAGAAGCCATACTCCTGCCCACAGAGACTGTCAGCCTGCAGCTCTACCTGACGAGCTCCCTGTGTGAGTTCTCCATTCTCCCACACTGCCCCAGGGACCCGTTCACCTACGGGGAGTGTTGACAACTAGCTGCCTCACTATCATCCCCAGAGGTCTGCAGCAGCCGGTATATTACCCATGGGTGGCGTCACAAACTCTTTTATTTTTATTTTTAAAACCCCTTTTTCAGTGACCGCCTGGGCTACGGGACCAGGCACAGGCCACCTGTGACATCCTCAAGTTAATCAATGTCCGGATCCGGGTACCCCACGGCCCTGGGGCAGGTCGTAAGGACTTGCTCTCCTGTTGTCAGGTGTGCTGCATGGTTGTGCTTGTTGTAGGCTCTCTCTTGCTTTTTTTCTAGTCTGCGACAGGTTTCTCTCAATGCATTCATGCACCTGGCGGTACTTCTGCTGAAGTTCTGCATCATAGTCTGCATCTGGTAGGTTTTTTTCAGGTGTCAACACTCCCATGTCTAAGTCAAGAGGCAGCTTGCCGGGTCTTGCTCTCATCAGGTAGGCAGGAGTGAAATTGGTGAAGGTTACAGGAATGTGGTTGTACAGGTCCATCAGGTCTGGCAACTTCTCTGGCCACATGCTTCTCTCCTCCAGTGGTAGGGTCTTCAACAGGTCTATCACTACCTGGTTCATTTTCTCGCACATGCCATTGGTTTGTGGGTGGTACAGCGTTGTCCTTATCTTCTTGCATACACACTTTGGCCTCGAATGCTGGACCTTGATCTGTCATCATCTGTTCAGGGTAGCCATTGGGTCTGCAGAAGGCTCTTGCTGGTGTTTTTGCTGTTAGATCTTTCACTGGCACTACAACCAAGAAATGTCAGTAGTGGTCCACAATGGTGAGGGTGTAGACGTAGCCTGCCCGGCTCGGGGTCAATTTCACGTGGTCCAGGGCTACCACTTCAAGTGGCTGCTTGGTGACAGTGGGCTGGAGAGGGGCTTTCTGACTGTCACGATCCCTTGTCAATGGCCTTTCTCATGCCAATCTAGTAGAATCTTTCACGTAGTAGCACCTCCAGCTTATTCCACCTGAAGTACCCTGCTCCATCATGGTATGTTTCCAGGACCGTCTGGGTGTCTCTCTTCGGGACCACTATCTGCCACAGTAATTCATGGGTTCGTGTATTGATGTGACGGCTGCACAGCTTACCTGCATAGATGAATAATTTGCTCTTTTCTTTCCACAGCTGTTGCACCTCTGGCAGGGCATATGTGCCATGGTGTGCTTCCACTTGCTGAAGCAGTTTTTTGACTAGGCTGATGGCCGGGTCACTGTTTTGTGTCTCCACCCAACCATGGTGGAATAATGGGTCGAGCGTGGCTTCTCGCACAACAGTCCGCTTGTTTCTCACCACATGGAAGCATTGGGATGCACTGTTGCTCCAGGGAACCGCTCCACCTGTGGGGAGCGATAACACTGCAGCTGCTTGTCCATCATCCCCGGAAGTCCCACACCGCAGCGCCAGCCCAATAGCTGGATACCACAGGTGTCGTCATGACACCTATCTCCTAAATCCTACCCCCCAGAACCTTTAGAAAATTGGTCCCCAGGGTCACGAAAGCTGGGTCTCGACCCCTGTGACTTCCCCGGACGTGCTCCAAAGCCCACTTTCGAGTACCCCTCAGCCCTGAGGAAAGACAGTTTTCCTTGCGTTACAAACAGGATATCATGCCTGACGCTTATGGGTACTGTGTGCCATTGACTTTATTATACTGTGAACAGTCGCCATTGTTGTCCCACACAGCGCGCAGGAAGAGAAGAGGGTGTGCTGTCGTGGGCGGAACCGTTGAAAGGGCGCAAAGAGAATCCCTGCTCTACCTAGTGACGTCCGCCAGCAGGACGCAGGAAGCCCTGCGCCGGAAACTCCCTGCACACTGATCTCCCCGCCTGAGGAACGGTAGACTGAACAGCCAAAAAAGACCAAGAATCTGGCTGCAGTTCACTAGGGGGGGAGAAATGTCTGAACCGGAGAGGAGAGAACCAGTGGTGGGCCCGTATGGTGCCCAAGCCAACGCCACAGCCCCGGGCGAAGCTGCAGCTCAAGCCGATGATGCAGCGATGGCACCTGCAGTAGCGCCAGTCTTGCCGTTCGAAATGCCGTACATCCTAGAAGCGACCTGGCTGCCGCATTACTCAGGGGTAGCGGACACCCTGACTAATTTCAAAGAGAGGATGACTAGTTTGTTTGGGGTATACTCTATGACTGAAGACCAGAGAGTGACCATACTAATGGGACAGTTGACCAGTGAGGCCCAGCGTGAAGTAAAGCCCTGGCAAGCCACTAATACACAGACTGTTGAACAAATCTTTGCCAGGCTGAAAGAAATCTTTGACACCCGAACTGCTGCAGAAATTAAAATGAGATTTGATAGGTGTAAGCAACGAGTGCAGGATAATATACGAGACAATGCTTTCAACTTCCAAGAGGCGCTGAGGGCGATGAAAGAGATTGATCCTGGCAGCATCCAAGATGAAAACAAGCTGTTGACTGAGCAATTTATTGAGGGGCTCCAGTCTCATGCCCAAAGGACTCAGTTAGGTATAATAGCTATGCAAAATCCCGACTTGAAGTTTTCCCAATTTAAAGATCGTGCCATCCATGTGCTGCAAAAACCTACAGGGAGCAGCACTGTACCCACCCAGCGACTGGCTCTAACGTACCACCCGGAGGTGGTGACCTCTGCCGTGACCACTGCGCAGACATTAGCAACCAATACCCCTAATTCCTTACAACTGCAAGTGCAGCAGCTGACCAAGGGGATGGAAGAGCTAGCCAAAGCAGTCCAGTCCCTGCAAGGATCTAAGCCCACGGAGAAGATAGAGTTGGCCTCTAGCCCAGATGACGTCCCATGGATGCACCAGAGGAGGAATTCGTCGACCAGAGGATGACCCAGCGATCGCTATGACTCAGCAGGACAACTCATCTACCGCCACTGCAATGAGGTGGGCCACATTGCCAGGTTTTGTACTTTAAACGAGCAACCATTGGGGCAGTGGGCCGCCCCCAGGAATGAGGCAGCCTGGCTCACCGAACTGGCGTGACAGGTATGTGGGAGGAAGACCGGTCCTGCCTATCGTGCTAGATGGTATTCCCATGAACTCTCTATTAGACACCAGTTCACAGGTGACATCAATGCCTTATATCCTTTACAAGCGGTACTGGACTGATTCAGACATTACGCACCACCCAAATTATAGTTTTACTATATATGCTGCAGATGGTTTACCTATGCCGCAGGTGGGATTTAAAGAAGTCACCATAAGGCTATGTGCACATCTGACGTTTGTGCATCTCTGCAGAACGTCCAAAAACCTGGGGTTTTTTTTAGCAGAAACTGAGTTTTCTGTGCTCAGCAGTGTCCCTCGTTTTTTGCTCGTTTTACGCCGGGTTTTCCAGCGTTTTTCTCGGCTGTTTTCTCGGCTGTTTTGAAAACTGAGTTTTTAGTGCACTTGATCAGCTGGAAGCGCTGGAAAAACGGAGGAAAGAAGTCACTTGCTCTATTCTTTGAAAAACGTTGTAAAAACTCAGTTTTGACTGAAAAAACTCAGTTTTGACTGAAAACGACCAGAAGAAAAACGTTCTAATGAAGACAGCGTATTCTAAACTCCATTGAGTATCATGTTAACCCAGCCGGTGGCTAGGATTAACATAAATTAACATAAAACTCAGCAGAAAACGCCGACGTAAAACGTCCAAAAACAGCCCAGAAAACGACTGATGTGCACTTACCCTAAAGGTGGGGTCTGTAGCCCAGGGAATGGTGATTGTTGATGTAGACCGATGAGAAAGTAACCCAATGTTTACTCTAGGCACTAAAGTGATTGAGAATTGCCTAGGGGAGATTATTGTTTTGATACAACAGGTTGCCGAAACTGCCAACCATGGGCAGCAGCGAGTCCTGCATAAAGAGAGAAATGCCCTGATGCAGAGGCAGCAGGTGGAGCTGTCCGGTGGAGTAGTCGGCAGTGTAAGAGTAAGTGATCCGGTACCCCCTGCAATACCCCCAAAAAATGAAATGTTAATCTGGTGTAGGGCAACAATAGGCATTAGAGATCAAGATTACCAGGCTCTGGTACCAGAGGGGTAGTTGATATCGACAAGGGGAGAGTACCTGTACGAATCTGAAACTGTGGTGAAGAAGAGGTCAAACTGTCCAGGTATGCTACCATTGCTAAGTTGTACACTCTCAGTAACAACGCCATCACAGCTGTGGAGCCCTTGGACCCGTCTGACCAGGTGGAGGACAATGGCTCAGAGGGGAAGCTGGAGGATTGGTGCCAGAAGCTACATGTAGGCACTGACTCCACCCCTTCACACCAAAAGCATTGAGTTTACTGGGTAGTGCAGGAATACGAACAAGTCTTTAGTAAACAGACTTTGGGCAAGTAAAAGGGGTCCAACGTCACATCCCCACATGTCACTATCCGCCCATTAAAGAGAGATAGAGGCCTGTACTGCCAGCTCACTATCAGTGTGCCAAAGAGATGCTACGGGCAACAACGGAGGCTGTGGAGATCAGAGATAGTTGTAGCCCTAGGCTGCTCCACTAGTCCGGGTAAACAGGAAGGATGGTACAATGAGGATATGTGTAGATTACAGGCAGATAAACCGGATTACACTTAAGGATGCTTACCCACTACCCAGATTACCCAGTCATTAGCTGCATTGAGAACCGCTAACTATTTTTCCACCTTAGATCTTACCAGTGGGTACTGGCAGGTTCCTATACCAGAAGGGGGCAGAGAGAAAACTGTGTTCACGACACTGATGGGACTCTGTGAGTTTAACTGCATGCCGTTTTGACTCTACAATGCACCAGGAACGTTCCAGAGGCTGATGGAGTGTTGCCTGGGGCTACTGTACCTAGATGACATCATAGGGTACTCGAAGATGTATGAGGACCACTTGGAGCACCTGGTTAAGGTATTTGAGGCATTATGCGTGAGTGCCATTTACTGAAGCCTAAGGTACAGTACCTAGGACATGTGGTTAGTGCTGAAGGTGTGGCACCAGACCCTGACAAGGTCACAGTGATCAGGGACTGGCCAAGGTCCACGACTATCAAAGAGGTTCTTGAATCTGGTAGGATACTACTGGAGGTTCATCAAGGGCTTCACAAAGATGGCAGAGCCCATGCAAGACCTCATGGTAGGCCAGTCCAAGAAGGCTAAGAGCAATTTTTTCATCTGTTTGAGGCTTTATTTCTAGTGTGTCTTTCATCACTTTCTCTAATTTTCATTCATTTTTGGGAGGAGTTGTGGTAACTGGGGTTTTGTTAGGGTGAAAAAAAGATCAGTGGCCCAAACCATGAGCTTTATATGCGGCTCTCCCCACCCTCCAAAAAAGGAAAGAAAACACCCTAATCTGGTAACTCTGAGTATAGATAATGTAGTAGATGTCACCTGCAGTCCTATGTAACACTGCAGATAACACAGTGATATCTCTGAGTACAGATAATGTAGTAGGTGTCACCTGCAGTCCTGTGTAACATGGGCTGTGCCCGCATTGAGGATTTAGAGAGGACAACCCTTTTTTGTCCTTTGACCCTGTCTTATACTCACCTTTACTATTTTTAGCACTGCTACTGCCCCATAGCGCCATGTTGCCAGCCCAGCTTCTGTCTGTCTGGAGGTCAGAAGCTGCTCTCACGAGCCCTCATTGAATGTCTGCGATCCAGAATGAGGCCTAAACTAGGCTCTCATAGACTTTATCTGGTCATGGTGTGGCAGTATTTGTCCCTTGTATGTGGTATTATTCAGTCACTATGTGGTAATTACGCTCTGATGATCAAGTGGCAGTATTTCTCCATTGTATGTTGTATTAGGCCAGGGTCACACTGGCGCTGGCATTCCATCCAGGGGGGGCCCGTCAAAAAGATAGATTCTGGCAGCATTAACCCAGCCTTACCATAATGGAATGCTGTCTTAATGCTGCCAATGCAGGGTGGGCCATTTATATGGATGCACCTAAATTAAATGGAATGGTTGATGATATCAACTTCCTGTTTGTGGCACATTAGTATATGAGAGGGGGAAAACTTTTCCAGATGTATCTGAAATTGCTACATGATTCAGATATCCAGTGGCATTGAGGTTTTCATTTATGAAGAATGGCCCCTCTATCTTTGTACCCCATATACCACACCATACCATCAATTTTTGTGTCCAAACAGTCTTGGAGGGATCTATCCAATGTGGGTTAGTGACAGACCAATAGCGGTGGTTTTGTTTGTTAACTTCACCATTCACAAAATATTTGCCTCATCACTTATCTGAAGGCAATTGTTAATGGTGTGAAGATATGAGATGTGCAGCATCTGAAACAATGGATACTGGAAGCCTGTGTGAGCATTTCTTCTGTGGTGTTGCTTTCAGTGTGTCAAGAGTGGGAGAAGAGGGTTGCATTGACAATCCAACACAATGGGCAGCACTTTGAACACATTTTATAAGTAGTCATAAAAATAACTCATGAAAGAATAAAGTTACATTAAAACCAAGCACGCCGTTGTTTTTCTGATGAAATTCTCAATACATTTGATGTGTCACATGACCCTCTTCCCATTGAAAAAAATAAAGTTGGATAAAATATGGCCGACTTCAAAATAGTCACCACCCATCTGGACAAGTTTTCCCCCTCCCATATACTAATGTGCCACAAACAGGAAGTTTGTCACCAACCATTCCCATTTTATTTAGGTGCATCCATATAAATGTCCCACCCTGTATATATACATATATATACACACACAAACAATAGAGACTGCTTTGGGTTGAATACACAATAGCTGTATACACAATAGAGAATACACAATACAGACTGCTGCTAGCTGTATACACAATAGAGACTGCTTCTGGCTGTATATACAATAGAGAATACACAATAGAGACTGTTGCTGGCTGTATACACAATAGAGAATACACAATAGAGACTATGCTGGCTGTACACACAATAGAGAATACAAAATAGAAACTACTGCTGGCTGTATGCACAATAGAGTGTGCTGCTTGATGTATATGTGGCACCCCTGCGGACTGGTAGCCACAGAGAAGTGCAGCAGATGGAATGGTAAGCCATTCACCCCAACCCATAAGCACCCAACACATCCCCAAATTCCTATACCTAGGACTTTATGCCAGGCAAGGGAGAAGTGGGGAAGAGCAGAGTAGTGGGTGGAGCTTAAGGGGCACCTGTGAGAGGGGGAGGAGCTACAGTAGGTTTACCTCAGAGTAGAGTGACAGTCAGAAGAGAGTTGGAGCAGACAGAGGGCTCAGGACTGAGCTGCAGGAGACAGGAGGTGACTGAGAAATAACACCAGGACCCGTGGCCAGTGGCAACAGAGGCTGACCGGGTCCGTGATTTCTGACATACCTGAGAGGAACCAACCAGCTGCAAGGAGGAAGGAGTCCCAGGTGAAAGACTAGCTTACAGAATTACTAAGGGACTGGGTCGACGGACAGGGTACTGGCCCTTTAAAGTGGTTGAAGACTACAGCCCTGACCACAGATTAACCGGTGAGGTGAAGGGTCTCTATGCCCAGATCCTAACAGACCAAAAGGAACCCAGGAAAGGCCTCATATAGGACTTGGGGAGAGAGAGAGACTGCTGGCCCTGAGGGAGAGGTCAAGAGAAAGAGAGAGACTCAGAAAGGAATAAGAAAGGGGGTGCTTGGTGAACTATTCCAGCTGCTGACCGGCTACCAGTGAGCTCACTGTAAGATAATACCGTAACTGTGATAATAAACTGTGACAGTGAGTAAAACACCCAATTAAACCTGAAGAATTGTGTGAGAGTCTTTATTAAAGGTTTATAGCTGAAGAGACCAGCATCTGAGGACAGGTCAAGCCTGGAGATCTGCAAGACACCGGTCAGTATTAATTGCACCCCCCATCATCACCTCACCACATCTATACCTCACCAATAACAACTATTATCACCAGCCCAGGGATCATCCCAGTCCTACCTGTGGAGTGCTTATCATCCGGCTGCATCCCAACATCATCCCTGGAGCTGAGACAGGCAGCGGTTGTCATATCTGACTGCATTCCACAGGTGACGTAACTGACAAACTTTTATTTTTATTGTTCCCTTTTTACATTTATCCCCTTTTTAATTGTGGTCCCTCCAGGGCCACAGAACCGGTCCACGGCCACCACTGTGACATCTCCCTATAAGCAGAGAATAAGGACCGGTCCTGAGTAACCCATAGCCCTGAGGGCGATACATATACACAATAGAGAATACACAATAGAGACTGCTGCTGGCTGTATACACAATAGAGACTGCTGCTGGCCATATGCACAATAGATAATATACAATAGAGACTGCTACTAGCTGTACACACAATAGAGAATACACAATAAAGGCAGCTTCTGGCTGTATACACAATAGAGAATAAACAATAGAGACTGCTGTTGGTTGTATACACAATAGAGGATAAACAATAGAGACTGCTGCTGGCTGTATACACAATAGAGGATACGCACTTGAGTCTGCTGCAGGCTGTAGACACAATGGAGATTGCTGTGCGCCATATACACAATGGAGACAGCTGCGGGCTGTATACACAATAGATGAGTGATGGTCGTGTGCACAATAGAGAAAATAGGAGATATCTGCTGCGATACTGACACTAAAAGCGTACAATTCATGAGTGCAATGAGCGGCCGAGCTGCACAGCTAATATAAGAAACATGATAAAATGTATTATGGCAAACACTGCCCTAGAATATATTGCAAATTGGAAGACTTAGCTTCAACAGTGGCCACTGCGGAGTGCCCGGTGACCAACGACAAGGTGCTTCCATCTCACCGGCTCCTAACACTATGACTAACAGAGTTGTGCAATGTGAATGGGTTTATATGCCCTTATTTTTAATTGAAAAAGGAAAAGTGTGTGCTGGACTCCAACAAGATGGAGACCCAAGCTGGCCTCCGGGCGGGGAAGGAGGAGGGGGGAGGGAGCTCAGTCAAAATGAATACATAATTAATAGTATGGATGACTGGCATCTAGCAGTAGATGCCAGTCATCCATACTATTAATTAAGTGTGCACAATAGAGACTGCCAGCTGTATGCACAATAGAGACTGCTAGCACATTAAAGACTGCTGACCATATGCACATTAGAGACTGTTGCCCATATGCACATTAGAAACTGCTGGCTATATGAACAATAGAGCCTGCCAGCAGAATTCACATTAAAGACTGCCAACTGTATGCACATTAGAGACTACCAGCTGTATGCACATTACAGACTGTAGGCTGTATGCACATTAGAGACTACCGGTCGTACGCACATTAGAGACTGCCGGGTGTATGCACATAAGAGACTGCCGGCCATATGCACATTAGAGACTGCCAGCTGTATGCACAATAGAGACTGCCGGCTATATGCACATTAGAGACTGCCAGCTGTATACACATTAAAGACTGCTGTCTGTATGCACATTAGAGACTGCTGGCTCTATATCTTGTATACACAGCACTATATTGTACATATAAGTAAACACTATATATATACAGACACTGTAATAAAGGATGTAGTGTGGACCTGTATATATAGTATAGTGCTGTGTAGAGATAGACACACAGACTAATCCAGTCCAGGCTTCTGTTATGCAAAGAACTAAAGATCCACATTTCTCCACATGAGACTGTGCAAGGGCAGCTTGGACCCTAGAGTCCTGCAGTGACCTCAGAGTCCTGCCATGACGGTTCTTGCGATGGCTCTTTCTATTCCTACAGCATTAAAATGTGTTAAAGCACTTTGGTTCTCTAACACATTTTATTGCTGTAGGAATATTAATATTCTGAAGAAGGACAGGGAGAAAATGATTTAGTGGTCAAGTATGTCTCCTGATATGAACTCAATCAAACACCTATGGGGAAATTGAATTCTGAATAGACAAGTTGTCATCACTCTCCATCCGGCATCCAGGCTCTAAAAGAGGCTGTTCTTGAAGAATATGTCACCAACTTGTTCATTCTTTGTCTAGAAGATTTGGTGCTGACCTTAAAAATCATGGAAGTCATACAAAATACTAGATGGAGTTGATTTTTATGTGGCTTGTATTCATTTTTTTTAACAACCAATTTGAGTTAAACTGAAGATGTTGTAATGAAAGGTATATTATTGCTCTTATTTTCATGTTATAAGATAAATATTTTATGAAACTCGGTCATGTCAAAATGTTGGAAATTGTTTAGGTTTTATAATGATATTAGCAAATACCTCCAATTAGATATGTAGTATACTTCTCCTGATATAGCTGTTATCATGCCCTCGGCTGTCGGGCTAGTCTCTGCTAAACAGGGAGATGGGCGCTTATCACGCAGCTCCACTGGTTCTGCTCACCCTGGTCATGGTTCCATGCGACCGTCTGTCTCCCTCTCTGCTAGGAACCTGCATCCTCTTGGCATGTCTCCTGGGAATGTTCTTAGGATGCACGCCCGGCATACTGCACACACTTATAGGAGTATTACACCTGTTCCCCATTAGGTCTTTGCTTGGGTGCTGAGCTGCTCTGAGCATAAAAGGCATCCTTTCCCTATGGGAGGAGCCTGGGCAATGTGTTCATTCTCTGTGTTCGTTGCTGCTGTCCTGGCCTCTCTCTGGTGAGCTCTGCACTAGGAAGACTGTTCATCTTTGCATGATACTAACACCTCTGTCTCCACAGAATCCTCAGGCTGACCAGGCCTTTCCTGATGTGCACAGAACCGTCCGGATTCCTATACCGGCTAGCTCAGTCTCTCCGGGATTGAATGGAGCTCCCACAATTCATCTCTCTCACAGAGCCGGTATTCCACAGTCTCTCTAAATCTACTGTCCAGTCTATACGGGTCGCCCCTCCAGTCCGTGATTCGCAGCATTTAGGCCTCCTGGTGTTGTAATGGTGTATCCAGGGGCATAACTACAATAGGTGCAGGGGTTGCGATCGCACCCGGGCCCTGCAGCCTAGGGGGGCCTCAAAAGTCCCTCTGGCCTATAGAAAAAGACTAATACTATTAAAGATTTGCAATAATTGGGGGCCCCGTTAGAGCCTTTGCATCGGGGCCCCGGGGCCTGAAGTTACGCCACTGGGTGTATCCCTATATCTGCTGGTGTTCCACTACGAGTGTACAGTGTCACGATACAGAAGGTCCTCTCCTCAGGCACCTTTTCTCTTTTATTAAGCTCTCCTCAATAAATATCCTTGGTGTTACTAAAGTCACTCTCCTGCCTCTTGAGTATCATGTATACAGCTACCACTGCACCACCAGTGGTCTAGTGAATCCACTCTACATTATCACGCTCTGTGGGCGTAATAGCCATGTCTCTTACCTCATGTGCATGCCTTTGCAGCTTAGGTATCCATGATTCCGACCCGCTCATAAAGTGATAGCTAGATAGTCAGCTAGGTGCTCATGGTCGTAACCATGGATACCTAAGCTGCAAAGGCCTGCACATCAGGTAAGATACATGGCTATATCAGGAGAACTAAACTACATTTCTAATTGCAGGTATTTGCTAATATTATTGTTATTATACCTGATACACAATGGGATAGGATATTCAAGATGGGAATACTCCTTTAATCATTTTACAACCCCAGATTATGTCATTGTATAAGAAGGACACAACAAATAAACATATATTAAATCTGCATTAATATTTTTTTAAATTGAATAAAAGTAAATAATCTATGATTTATTTGATATAATAGATTAACATCGCATAATATAAGGCAACTTTTACAGCACTTTTATTTTACCGATTCATTGAGATTTAATTTGATCCATGATAGTTTCACAATTTATACTTACAGATACAGCCATAATAAAGTTAAATGAGATTACGAGAGCTCAAATCAGTTTAAATCTGGATTATTGGTGCAGCTCTAATGTACCATTTCCAAGCACAGGCATTATTGTTTAGCAACAAATCAATTTACAACACTTAGCCATTTGCACAGTAGGTTGCAATATGACCTGAACGTTTGTAAGGTCGACAGCTAACACTGAAACATAGATTTTCGAATTTATATAGTATAGTTTTCTCAATGAATACATGCAGTATATGAGTAAAAAAAAATCAATAGATTATAGTATAATGTCGTGAACTAAAATGCATTCCAATATGGTTTAGTCACTATTTTAGTTTGGAAGACTGCCTTTATTTTTGTGTGTAAAAGTTATTTTAACAATCTTGCTATTTCAGGGATTGTGAAACTCAGACCTTGACCCATGAGACTATGATTCATACTGGAGGGAGTGGTGGTAACAGTCACTGATTGCTTGTCAGCTATTCCGGTGAGACATCGGATTCCAAGAGCTCACTAGGCCTTGTACAAATGACGCCATCAACAGCTAATGAAATAATAGTAAACTGTACTAATGAGCAAACCATTTACTTGTCCTTTGTTTAGACCTACATGTACTGCTGTTTTATATCTTTGTAATATACCATACATACTAGTATACTAAAAGTAACTGAGGCATATCCAGTATTCTAAAAATAACTAAGCATATTTCCAGAGAATTGAATAAGAAACAGAAAAAAGGAAACCTGCCTAAAGGCTTTTGCACATGGCAGTATTACGGGTCGGTACTGCATAGAGTAGCTTTGTGATACAGTGCGTAGACTTATACACTACTTAATATTAATGTTTTATTTTAAAAAAATATATACCGTATATACTCGTGTATAAGCCGACCCGTGTATAAGCCGACCCCCCTACTTTTGCCCCCAAAAACTGGGAAAACCTATTGACTCGCGTATAAGCCTAGGGTGGACAATGCAGCAGCTACCGGTACTGAAAAAATTTTAAAAATGAAAATAGATACAAATAAAATGTTGAACTTTTATTTTAAATAGTAAACTACCAATGCAGCAGACCACCGTCCTGTTATAAAGCCCCCTATCACTGGTATATAGCCCACCATCCCTGTATATAGCAGCCATAACTAGTATACAGTTGCCGCCAGCAGGGGTAACACGGAGGCCCCCCAGCAGGGGTAACACAGAGGCCCCCAGCAGGGGTAACACAGAGGCCCCCAGCAGGGGTAACACAGAGGCCCCCAGCAGGGGTAATACAGAGGCTCCCCCCAGCAGGGGTAACACAGAGGCCCCCAGCAGGGGTAATACAGAGGCTCCCCCCAGCAGGGGTAACACAGAGGCCCCCAGGAGGGGTAATACAGAGGCTCCCCCCAGCAGGGGTAACACAGAGGCCCCCAGGAGGGGTAATACAGAGGCTCCCCCCAGGAGGGGTAACACAGAGGCCCCCAGCAGGGGTAACACAGAGGCCCCCAGCAGGGGTAACACAGAGGCCCCCAGCAGGGGTAATACAGAGGCCCCCAGCAGGGGTAATACAGAGGCCCCCAGCAGGGGTAATACAGAGGCCCCCAGCAGGGGTAATACAGAGGCCCCCAGCAGGGGTAATACAGAGGCCCCCAGCAGGGGTAATACAGAGGCCTCCAGCAGGGGTAATACAGAGGCCCCCAGCAGGGGTAATACAGAGGCCCCCAGCAGGGGTAATACAGAGGCTCCCCCCAGTAGGGGTAATCTCACCCCCTCGGTGTGCAGGCACCCGGGTTCTCCAGCTGCTCCGTCTGCAAACGCGGCTTCTAATACCGGCGTCCTCCCCGCTCTTCCTGTTTGATTGCGATCATGTGACCGGTCACATGATCGCAATCAAACAGGAAGAGCGGGGAGGACGCCAGTATTAGAAGCCGCGCTTGCAGACAGAGCAGCTGGAGGACCCGGGTGCCTGCACACCGAGGGGGTGAGATTACCCCTGCTGGGGGGAGCCTCTGTATACATGGGGGGGGGCAGGGAGACAGCGGGGGAGGCTATACTGTGCTGGGGAGCAGCAATGTACTATGCGCTGCTCCCCATGCATAATTAATGAGCGGCACCACGTGACGTGCCGCTAATTTTGCAGCCTCCCCCGCCTCCTCCTGCCTCCTGCAGTACCCGGACAACAGCCCCCACCACACCACACAGTATATACTCGTGTATAAGCCGAGGGGGGACTTTTCAGCCCAATTTTTGGTCTGAAAAAGTCGGCTTATACACGAGTATATACGGTATATTATTTGTTTTTACTGAAGTAAACTAACAATAAAAATATTTTATTTACATAACACCAGACATATTCCACAGCACTTTACAATTAGAAAGAAATATAATATGAAAAGTAATTTATACAGTTTGATATTTTCCACTTTTAGACACTAGGGGAAGCAGCTGCTGTAAATTCCCATAAAAACCTAGTGCACTGTTAGCTTACATTACGCTATTCCAATCCAGTCTCCTCTCTCCTTTTGCCACAGGTCATCCATGGCATGCAGTCTTGCTGTGCACTCAGACCAATGGTCTACTGTAGCTGCAACCTAAGCCCTGTCTGACCTTCTAGAAGAAAGCCGTCTTACCCTATCAACTAACCCCTCCCATTTGGGCTACTCCCACAATGGGACACTGACACTGTTCACTGTCTGCTGCTGGGGAGAATTCAGCTACCTCTCAGTACAGTGCAACACATCATACATGTAAACAGTACATACCACATCATAACCATAAGGCAAGAAATATTTTAAATTATACATCATAATTCACATTGGTGAATGATGGATGTCTTCGGTGAAAGCTACGCAACAGTAATCAGTCCATCTCTTTACAGATCCATAATGCAAAACACTACGTGCAATAGCGCTTAAGATCTCCAACAAAATTCCCACTGCTTTGGTAAAAATGTAATGCTTTACTTTAGATTCATACTTTATGTCCTAGTTTTCTAGCTATTTTAAAGTGAACCTGTCAAGTCCACTATGCACCCAGAACAGTTCTGTGTGCATATCTGAAATCCCAACGTCATAACCGGCCCACTGCATTGTGGGGGCTGATGGTATGGAACGACTTCAATATGCGCGTGAACACGTGATCAGCCCCCACAATGCAGCAGGCCGGATATGACGCATCACAGTAGCAGAGGAGGCGTGAATTTCAAACAGGAGGTGGAACAGAAGAAAGACTGATGACACCCAATGGGGTGTGCCCAGTGGGGTGTGCAGAGAGGAAGTGAGGAGGGAGAATGGAGCCCTGGAGCCTGCCTTTCCAGTCTTCGAATGGAGACTGCATGTAAGTATATGAGTCATTTTTCTCAATCTTTATAGGACACTTTTAGAGCAGACAGGGATGGTTAGGGATCAGCTAGGAAGGTGCAGGGACAGGTTGTAATAGCAGAGGGGGTAGAACGATCTGACAGGTTCCCTTCAATTTCTACAATATCTAAAGTAAAAATATGTTCACAGGGCATAGTTTTCACATGGATTTCGATGCATATTCTCTGATGTTAACTGAAATCTGTTCTATGGAGAAAAAAGGGACAAGAGCCTTTAAGGGTTCACTCACATGACTGTATAACCCGGACGAGTACTGTCCAATGTTTTATCAGTTAGCACTCGTTTCAATATTATACTATTGAGCAGATCTGCGTTTTTTTTCTCATGCAGATCAGCATGAGAAAAAAAATTGCAGCATACTGCAGCTCCACAAATTTGATTACAGGCACCCATTCAAGTCTATGGGTTCATGTACAACATCAGACCGCAGTTGGATGACATCCAAATGCAGTCCGATTTACTTTGACACAGACAATGGAGAAGATTGGAGAGATTATGTTTTCCATCTTCTCCGCATCTATGATACAAGTCTCTCATGTGAGAGAGTTCAGAGTTTGAGCATGTGTAATTAGCATAATCGATCCGATTCTCTTGGAATAAAGAATCATCAAAGTCTGAGTGAAAACCATGTCGAGCAGTTGACTCACCCACCAGGGCCGTGGGGTACTTGGAACCGGGTGGCGGTTTCTGTTGGGGTCATCACGGGGGTCGAGACCCGGCTCAGTGATCCTGTGCAGTCAATAAAAGTTTGTCGGGTGGTTATAATTAGGAATTAACGTGATGATCCCGTAGTGTGTGGCTATCAGTAGCCGCCACTGTAGTCGGGACCACTGGGGATGATGGGAGAATCAGCGAGGATGTTAAGTCCTCCACGGGTAGGACTGGTCCCCAGGGCAACCGTGAAGTAGTGTAGTGCAGGTTCATCAGGGTGCGGAGCTCAGAATAGCAAGCAGCCTTCAGCTGCCCGATTCCCAAATCAGTCTATCTCCTCTCAGGCACACAAGAATTTCAGGCTCACACAGCAAAGAGCTTTAACTGGGTTTTACTCTCTTTTCTAATCAGATATCACAGCTTACAAGAGTTCAGCAGCGGCTCCGGTGTCGTCTAAGCAGCCAGAATGGTTTGTCTGCGTCATCCCCTTTCGTGTCTCTTTCGGGCCTCTCTCGGTCTGTCCGCATGGTAGATATGATCCAGCGGTCATGGGCTTTCAGTGGGTGGCTTTCCTGGCCCCCTAACCCTAATACGACAGCTTTCTCTTCACTGCACCGGAGGTTGGGTCATGGGACATATAGACCCCGCACCCTGCCAGGGGTTGTGGTTGGCGCATGCAGCACCCTGGCCACTTCAGCAGAGTCGGCACTCTGGTTCCGTCCCAGTCCTCAGTGTTCCCGCTAACCCGGGCACACCTAGACTCCTTCTGTCTTTCATGACGGTCCACAGTCTTGGACTCGGGCAAGCCCCATAGTGGCACAAGCCGCAGGGTTCGGGTCCTCTTAGTCCTGTATGATCGTCTCGCCTCTCCTTCTAACTGAACTCAACTGGTCTGGGGTCTCTCTAAACTCAGTATTGTCTCTCTCCACTTCTCTGAACTTTGTGACTAGGATATTAGCTCCTGTCTTCATCCGTCTGTGTCCTTTTATTACCTCCCCTCACCGGGTTCTTCTCTAACGTTCCACCCACCACCTGGCTCCTCCCGCTATCCCATTGCTGGGCATAGAGTCCCTAGACTTAGGATCGGGAGTGTGTAGAGTGTTTGTGTGGGGAGACCGACTTACCAATCCCGGCTGCTGCGCCATCTAGTGACAATCGGTTAGCAGGGGCGTCACATAGTCACACATCAAAATGAGCCAATCCATAGCCAGATCACTAGCATGAAAGAGTTACATATTTAAACTAGCATGGACAAAATACATTTTCTGTTTATTTCAATTATTTTTACGAATTTACAAAGAGTCTATTATTTAACGTATGGATAGTCAATTTGGAGATAAAACTCAGACAGGATTCCTTATCTTCTTCTAATAATTTCTGTAGTAAAGATATAAAAATGAAAGGCCGATTTTTACACATGAATACACAGGGCACCACAAAAGAAGGTTCTTCAATTGTGCAGTACGTCCTCCTGTTTGCAATTGATCAGGGAGCATGGTTCTTCATTAGTATTGAACAAATATGTCAGGTTATTTGTGTTCAAAATATACATAAAAATTAGTCATGTTCCTAGAAAGAGCAATTTTCTACAATATGTTATGGCCACCATAGACATTAAAGTTGGCCAAACCCGCCTCTTGACTCTCCAACAGATTGAGATGTTTCTGGCAAAAGATATTTCCATGCTACTGAAAACAGATAAACACTCAGATGAGCTTTGTAGTCTATAACTCTATATTTTTGCTTTTTGTTAGATAAAAAAAAAATATAAACTTTATACTGCAAATATAAATGAGAAAATACTGTGATATTTGCAGTTGTTATCAGCAACCATAGAGGGCAGCAGTGCAATAGAAATGAATGCAGTATTTTATGTATTCCTTATTTTCTTCAATGTGGTGTACGGTACAGGTCACCAGTTTTGAGTGTATTAAACTAAAAGCGCCACCTTCAGCAGCACCTATGCTGCATTTTAAGAAGGTGGCTATTATCTCCCAATCCCCCTGCACAGCTAATAAATAAGTTTTAAAAACTTCCCGCCTTGTATGCAGGTCTGCATTTTACCTTCATGCTGCCTTGTGCACTTTTAGCGGTCATTCCCCTTACTGACAGGTCACACTATGAGTCTCTGCACACGACATCTATTTAAGGCAGATCTACTCTAAGGCCCCTTTCACATCAGCGTTTTTTTCAAATCGCGGCAGATGCGGTGAAATAACTGCATCTGCCGCGATTACCGCATACCGGCTGCACTTGCGGCACGGTTGTGGCGCGGTTGCGGCAAGCCCCATACAATGTATAGTCGGGCTTGCAGCAGGTGCGGCAAGTGTGGTTTTGGCACTTGCGGCAGGTGCAGCCGCGAAAAAAACCGGCACCAGGGCAACTGGAAGAGCATGGGTACAGCGCCAGAAAATGGCGCTTCAATGAATGCGCCATTTTCTGGGGCGGCTGTGGGCTGCAATTCGCAGCATGGGGGGCCCAGAACGCTTGGGCCTTTCCATGCTGAGAATTCCAGCCCCCAGCTGCCATGTTGTACCTGGCTGGGCCAAAAATATGGCGGAGCCCCACGTCATTTTTTTTTCTAGAATTAGTTCTAGAAATTAAAAAAATGGGCTTCGCTGTATTTTTGGTGCCAGCCAGGTACAACGAGGCAGCTGGGGGTTGGTGGCAGTCCGTAGCTGCCAAGTTGTACCAGCTGGACCAAAAATATGGCGGAGCCCCACGTCATTTTTTTTCTAGAATTAGTTCTATAAATAATAAAAAAAAAAGGCCTTTGCTGTATTTTTGGTAGCCAGCCAGGTACAACTTGGCAGCTGGCGGACTGGAATCCTCAGTGTGGAGAGACCCAAATGTTGTGGGCCCCCCACGCTGCAAATTGCAACCCACAGCCACCTAAGAAAGTAGCGCATTCATTAGAGGCGGCATTTTCTGGTGCTGTACCCCAACTCTTCCAGTTGCCCTTGTGCTGGTGGCACACGGGTTCTCCATATGCGACATGGTGTCCGCTAAAATTTTCAATGGAAAATTAGCTCCAATTGTTAGCGGAAACCATGTCGCGTATGGAGAGCCCCTCCCTGTGTGCCTGAACATTGGAGCTCCCCCATAAATGATCCCATTTTGGAAACTAGTCCCCCCAAGCCAAGGAACTTATCTAGATACATAGTGAGCACTTTGAACACACATGTGCTTCACATATTAGTCCGTAAAAGGGAAAAAAGAAGATTTTTTGTGAAAAAAAAGTAATTTTTCATTTTTACGGCTCAATTTGTGAAGCTCCTAGGGGGTCAAAGTGCTCCCTATGCATCTAGATAAGTTCCCTGGGTGGTTTAGTTTCCAAAATGGGGTCACTTTTAGGGGAGCTCCAATGTTTAGGCACACAGGAGCTCTTTATATGCGACATGGTGTCCGCTAATAATTCCAATTGTTAGCGGACACCATGTTGTGTATGGAGAGCCCCTGTGTGCCTAAACATTGGAGCTCCCCCACAAGTGACCCCATTTTGGAAACAAGACCCCCCAGGGAACTTATCTAGATGCATAGTGGGCACTTTGAAGCCCCAGGTGCTTCACAAATTGATCTGTAATAAGGAATAAGTACTTTTGTTTTTTCACAAAAAGTTTCTTTTTTCATTTTTACGGATCAATTTGTGAAGCACCTGGGGCTTCAAAGTGCTCACTATGCATCTATATACATTCCTTGGGGGGTCTAGTTTCCAAAATAGGGTCACTTGTGTGGGAGCTCCAATGTTTAGGCACACAGGGGCTCTTTATATGCGACATGGTATCCACTAATAATTCCAATTGTTAGCGGACACCATGTTGCGTATGGAGAGCCCCTGTGTGCCTAAACATTGGATCTTCCCCACAAGTGACCCCATTTTGGAAACTAGACCCCCCCAGGGAACTTATCTAGATGCATAGTGCGCACTTTGAAACACCAGGTGCTTCACAAATTAATCCGTAAAAATGAAAAAAGACATTTTTTGTGAAAAAAAAAAGTACTTTTTCATATTTACGGATCAAGTTGTGAAGCACCTGGGGGTTCAAAGTGCTCAGCACCCATCTAGATATGTTCCCTGGGGGGGTCTAGTTTCCAAAATGGGGTCACTTGTGGGGGAGCTCCAATGTTTAGGCACACAGGGGCTCTCCAAACCCGACATGGTGTCCACTAACCATTTGAATGGAAAATTAGCTTAAATTGTTAGCGGACACCATGTCACGTTTGGAGAGCCCCTGTGTGCCTAAACATTGGAGCTCCCCCACAAATTACCTCATTTTGGAAACTAGACCCCCCAGGGAACATATCTAGATGGATGGTGAGCATGTTGAACCCCCAGGTGCTTCACAAATTAATCCGTAAAAATGAAAAAAGAAAAAATTTGAGGGAAAAAAAGTTCTTTTTCATATTTACAGATCAATTTGTGAAACATCTGGGCGTTCAAAGTGCTCACCACCCATCTAGATATGTTCCCTGGGGGGTCTAGTTTCCAAAATGGGGTCACTTGTGGGGGAGCGCCAAAGTTTAGGCACACAGGGGCTCTCCAAATGCGACATGGTGTCCACTAACCGTTTGAATGGAAAATTTGCTCAAATTGTTAGCGGACACCATGTTGCGTTTGGAGAGCCCCTGTGTGCCTAAACATTAGAGCTCCCCAACAAGTGACCCAATTTTGGAAACTAGAGCCCCCAGGGAACTTATCTAGGTGGGTGGTGAGCATTTTGAACCCCCAGGCACTTCATAAATTGATACGTAACAATGAGAAAGTACTTTTGTTTCCACAAAAAATTTATTTTTTCATTTTTGCGGATCAATTTGTGAAGCTCCTGGGGGTTCAAAGTGCTCACTGTGCATCTGCATACGTTCCTTGGGGGGTCTAGTTTCCAAAATGGGGTAACTTGTGGGGGAGCTCCAAAGTTTAGGCACACAGGAGCTCTCCAAACGCGACATGGTGTCCACTAAAAATTTGTCTGAAAAATCAGCTCAAATTATTAGCGGACACCATGTCATGTTTGGAGAGCCCCTGTATGCCTAAACATTGGAGCTCCCCCACAATTGACCCCATTTTGGAAACTATACCCCCCAGGGAACATATCTACATGGGTGGTGAGCATGCTGAACCCCCAGGTGCTTCACAAATTCGTCTGTAAAAATGAAAAAGTACTTTTTTCACAAAAAGTTTCTTTTAGCCTACATTTTTTCATTTTCACATGGAACAGGATAAAACGGATCCTAAAAATTGTTGGGCAATTTCTCCTGAGTACACCGATACCTTATATGTGGTCATAAACTACTGTTTGGGCGCACAGCATGGCTCGAAAGGGAAGGAGCGCCATTTCACTTTTTGAATGGAAAATTAGCTCCAAAAGTCAAATTGCACTCCTTCACTTCTGAGCCCTGCCGTGCGCCCAAACATTGGTTTATGACCACATATGAGGTATCCGTGTACTCAGGAGAAATTGCCCAACAAATTATAGGATCCATTTCATCCTGTTGCCCATGTAAAAATGAAAGATTTGAGGCTAAAATAGCATTTTTGTTGGAAAAATTAAAATGTCAATTTTTTTTTCCACTTTGCTTTAGTTCCTGTGAAGCACCTGAAGGCTTAATAATCTTCTTGAATGTAGTTTTGAGTAGCTTGAGGGGTGCAGTTTTTGGAATGGTGTCACTTTTGGGTGTTTTCTGTCATGTAAACCCCTCAAAGGGACTTCAAATGTGATGTGGTCACTAAAAAAATGGTTTTGTAAATTTTGCTGAAAAAATAAAAAATTTGTCCCCTTATAACGTCCTAACAAAAAAATTTTTTTTTTCCAAAATTGCGCTGAAGTGAAGTAGACATGTGGGAAATGTTATTTCTTAACTATTTTGTGTCACATACCTCTCTGGTTTAGCAGAATAAAAATTCATAATTTGAAAATTGCAAAATTTCTAAATTTTTGCCAAATTTTTGATTATTTCACAAATAATCGCAAATATTATCGACCTAAATTTAATACTAACATGAAGCCCATTATGTCACGAAAAAACAATCTCAGATTCGCTAGGATCCGTTGAAGCGTTCCAGAGTTATTACCTCATAAAGGGACACTGGTCAGAATTGACAAAATTGCCTCGGTCTTTAGGGTCAAAATAGGCTCGGTCATGAAGGGGTTAAAACCACTCATGCAGCCCGTCACCAGGTGCCCACATAATAGAATTGATTAGGAGCATGTATATATTATCATTAACATAGGGCACCAGCCCTATTTCAGAGGTGGGCGTCTTGCCCTGGGCGAGAGAGAGACAGGGAATTGATGTATTTAGTGCAGGAAAACCTGCAGCAAGAATTGACATACTGCAGAACAGGACTGCAGTGTTTAGATTGACTTTCATTGCAATATTTGCTGCTGCAGATTTAGTGCAGATCTTCTATGTATATGTATAATATATGCAACAAAAACTGCACTAAATCTGCACCCTGGGCACATAGCGTAAAGCGTTAGCCTCTCTCCCCCGCACATCATCAGCCTGTAGCAGGCCCCTCCACATCATCAACCTGTAGCAGCCCCTCATCTCCAGCCTGTAGCAGTCCCTCATCTGCAGCCTGTAGCAGCCCCCCATCTGCAGCCTGAAGCATCCCCCAGCCCCGCCATCTGCAGCCTGTAACAGCCCCCAGTCTCCCCATCTTCAGCTTGTAGCAGCCCTCCATCTGCAGCCTGCTGCAGCCCCCAGCTCCCCCATCGGCAGACTGTAGCAGCCCCCAGCACCCCCATCTGCAGCCTGTAGCAGCCCCCAATCTGCAGCCTATAGCAGCCCCCACCCCCCATCTCCAGGCTATAACAGCCCCCAGCCCCCCATCTCCAGCCTGTAGCAACCTCCAGGCATCCCATCTCCAGCCTGTAGCAGCCTCTCTGCCCACCCCAGCTTCAGTTCTCCAGCCCTTACCTGTTCTCCCCTGCTCTCCTTTTGGCTCCCGTTCTCCTCCAAGCCCTGATCTCTTCTTCCTCCTCTGCCTGCTGCGTAGAGAGATCATCCTATGTGCTGCAGATGCAGCAGCACCTCGGAGCAGGGATCTGATGAGCACTCCTCTACGCGCTTCTCTGGCCCTGGAAGTGACGGTGCCGTAACCTCCAGGGTCATTCAACTCTGTGTCCGAGGTATGTGGAGGTGCACCGGTGCTACCCCCAACCCCCCCACTGCCGACATCCCTCCCCTCCGAAAAGACAGCAGATTTTCTATATTGTCTAATGGAAGGTAGGTTAAAAAATAAAAAATGTTTTTCATCCCTGTCTTGGTGCCGCCCCCCACAGCCTGCTGCCCTAGGCATATGCCCTCCAGTGCCTAGTGGCGAATACGGATCTGCCTGTATGATAATAATTATTTTACGGTCAGATGGGCTTGCTTGCTGATCGGTCCATCATGCCTCTCTTGCTGTCCGTAACGCCTCTTCTCTCGTCCGACCGCCTCGTTTTCTTAATGATGTGGATATGGCCTCCTGTGTTACTCAAGTTCAATTTTCCTGTCTGACCCCTGCGCAGATGCTTCTTGGCTTATGCAGGTGCACTGTGCTCTGTTCTACTGAGGGCATGCGCGAACCGAAGGAGCGACATATCACCCTGTTCAGTGTTCTAATTTATAAATACACCAGGATGTGTATCTCGTGCGTACCCACTTTGCTCTCTCCTACTGTGGGCAGAGCATATATTACCAGGGCTTTCCTGCGTCAGGGAAGCCATATACCTCGCTACCGGTGGGTAATCTAAGTTCACTGCCGCGGGTGATGTCACTCACTGAGTCCCCGTAGTTTGTGTGATTGCAGACTCTGCAGGAAGTGGACACTTGTTCTCTCCCTGCAGACTCTGCTTGAAGGATCGGGAGGGTTATTATGTGGGAGTAATAAAGATGGAGTCAAGATATGGGTGTTACGCATTGACTGCCTTGTAGTATGGAAGTGCTGCTGCTGTAGGTTTAAATGAAGCCTTTTTTTTTCCTGCTCAGTGTGAGTAGATGAGGCTAATGAGTGGAGCATGTAGTAGCAGGTGTGTGTGTGTGAATGCTTAGGTATGCTGAGGGGCGTGTCTGGGCTGGTTGCTCCCCACCCCTTGGCCTTAAATGGATCAGATCACATCCACCTGTTGTCGCTGATTCAGTTCATTCTGGACTGTAACCTGTCGTGAGCAGAAGCTGATCCTGAGCTGCTGTAATATTCTCCATTGGAAGTAGCTGGGTTCCTTGTCCATGGGTGGAGGTAGGGGCTTATGCCTTGGCTTCTTAGGAGTCAGGGATTTAAGTCAGTGGCTTGAACCTCCTCACCTTCAGAGGTATCTTCGAGATCAGGGCGAGTCAGGGACCCTAGTGTCAGGGCCAGAGTAGCTCCCCTGGCCTCCACAACGTGTCAATGGGTTTGTGGTTTTTGTTCTAATAAAATTATTTATCCATGTGTGTTGTGTATTATTTACTATTTACTAGAGAATCATACTGGCTGGGTCTAACAGTGGCCTGACATTATGAATACAAAGCTGGCATTACCCCTTTATTACCCAGTCTGCCACTGCCACACGGCAGCTGGAAGAATCGGGTACAGCTCCAGAAAATGGCACTACGATGAATGCACTATTTTATGGGGAGGCTGTGGGTTGAAATAAACAGCGTGGGGATGAGAACACTTGGACCTCCCCCCACGCTGAGGGTTCCAGCCCCCAGCTGGTTGGTTATACCTGGCTGGCAAGCAAAAATACGATGAGGGGCTTCGGCATTTCTTTTCTTGCCAGCTGGGTACAACTAAACAGCTGGGGGTGGTGTGCAGCCTGTAGCAGCCTTGTTGTACCTGGTTAGCAGCCAAAAATACAGTGACACCCCATATCATTTTTTGGACCTCCCCACAATTAGGATTCCAGCCCCTAGCTGCCTAGTTGTGCCAGGCTAGCAACCAAAAGTACAACAAATCCCCACTTCATTTCTTTTTAATTATTACAAGAAATATGAAACAATGAAAATGTTTCAGTATCATGAAGGAAAAAAAGGCTATGTTGGAAATGTATCAAAATGTTCAATGTCAAACTAATAACAAAATGAGTGGGTATCATGTATACCATCCTTTGATGATGGACTTCTTATGTAAACATATGGCATACAGTAGCTGTTATTATTTAATTGTGTGAAATAACCACCAAATTATAACAACCATAAAGCCTTTTAGGCATAATAACATTACATACATTTTTAAAAGAGTATTTCCATCTTGTACATTTATGGCATATCTACAGGATATCCACAGTAACCTGTCAACAGAACAAAAATAGTTTTTACTTACAGTCATAGGGGTAATCTGCAGGTAACTATAATTTTAAACATATGTCCCTTCAGAATTGCATCTGCAGGTAGAGAATAAAGTTGCGGTATATTCTCCATGCAGCTACACTCTGTAAGTTATCACAGCTTCGCCGGCAGTGAACAGTCAGCATTCATTACAAAGTGAGTATGCTGTAATCACTCCTTCTTCTCCTTGATATCAGGACACATGGAAGAGCAAGTAGAGTGATTACAGTTCTTTTGAAACTGGTGGGACCTTCATCTGTCCTCAAAATGAGGCACTTGCTACTGCTGTCAGTGGACTATCAGAATTCCCAAAATTGGGATGCTCGTAATCTTTTATCATTTGGAGAACATCATCTCGATGTTGTGATCTCATCTGCCTTTTACCCTTTTGTTGAATGCCTGAGCTCGCCATTTTCTGCTGGTAGTATCTGTGGATAGTGTGAATATCAGAAGAGATGAGTGAATAAATTCTAAACTGTCACAATGGTCTCTCTTACCTGGGAGACTTGTAATGGTTTGGGACCTGGGTCTCAAGTCTGTATTGGGACTTCATATTAAACATGTTTCTTTTCTTTGGCAGTTGAGGAGTTAAAGCCAGTTTCTGTTTGCTAGCAAGCTAGCTAGTTCTAGTAGGTGTCGCCACTCTGTGATTACTCCCATCCCCTTTACAAGATCACATGGTTCCAGCATGTTTTGCTAGAGATTGAACTCATTCCTGGCCAAGTTTCCTGAGGAGAAGGAAGTTCTCTGGAGAGCTGACTACTGCTAAGCCGTTTGCTGTCAAGGAGCATGGCAGCAGGCGTAAAGTAGCCTTGCTGTTCCCTATCTGTCTCCCGTTCCTTCTTGCCGTTATTATTGCAGTCGTTGGGACTAGTGTTGCTGCCGGCCATTTCCTTATTGAGGACTAACTTCAGGGCCAGCGAGGGACTTGGTATCCTGCTCACTGGTTAAAAAAACCTGTATGTAGGGATCGTAGGGAGATCAGGGCACAGCCACAGGTGAGTGCAGGAGGTCATGTGGCACCCCTGCGGCGGATTCCACAGGTTCCAGGAGGGAATTACACCTTGGTTAACACAGC
This sequence comes from Allobates femoralis, assembly GCA_033576535.1. Classification (NCBI taxonomy): domain Eukaryota; kingdom Metazoa; phylum Chordata; class Amphibia; order Anura; family Aromobatidae; genus Allobates; species Allobates femoralis. The sequence continues at coordinate 371,958,163 of JARQOC010000001.1, read as the reverse complement.
ACACACCACCTTCCACCCCAGACCTGAAGGGGGAGCCCTACTGGCTGCTTTAAGTCAGTTCCCCTTTAAGAACATCCAGCCTGAGGGGAGGAGTTAGTCAGTCCCTGAGTGAGTCTGGAAGTTAGTTCCTGTGAGAAGAGAGAGGAGACGGAGGAACTGGTCGCTGGGAGAGATCCAGGACCAGGGACCACTGACCGCTGTGTGCACCCTAGGGAAAGGGTCGCAGGCAAGTGGAAAAGCAGGGAACTAAGAAAAGGGAACAAGATAATACAGCTCTTTAGTACACCCGATCACTGGAGTCCGATGCTGCCAGCATTCAGAGCTGCAGCAAAAGCCCAGAAGACTCAGGAGAAGTTCAGCCCTGAGGAGAGCTGGAGAAAGACGCTAAACTGACCAAGTATAGGACCAGGGGCCATAGAGAAAACAGGGACCCCACAGAAGGACAAAGCCCAAAGAGGGAGAAGAAGCGGTGGGTTCAGGCTCACTCATCCCACACCACATAGCACAGACCCAGAGGAGGCCTCATAACTTTCTGAGGTGGAAATCCCAAGTTGCACCAGGGACCTGGTTAATACTCTGGACTGTACCTGTTACTCTGTCACCAGTAAAAGGTACTGAAGCAACAATCCTTGTGTGTCTCTGTGCCTGTCTAAGCGCCGCAATTCACCGCTGTGTCAGCAAAGACTCAACTACTACTCCCCTCATGGTCCCTGCTGCCCTGAGGTAAAGCTCCACCTGTGGGGAACTGTACCACACTCTGCTGCACCCACCATCACCTCAGCGGCCGGCTACAGAGCTGGTATATTCGTTACCAGGGTACCATAGGTTGTGTCACGTTAACAATCCCCTTATCCCCACACCGTTCCCCGCCATTGAGGGTCCAGGGCACGGGACCGGGGATCGACCAGCCGTGATCCCCCATCAAAGCCGCCATCGGCCCCGGTTCCCTAGTACCCCATACCCTGTCGACCGACTCAGTCACCTCTCCCCTGTTCCCTATGAGCAGAACCCTCTGCTGTATTTGTCACTTCCCCCCGCAGAGTCTACCTGTCTGTTGCTTATGTAGTAGCTGGACATCCCCCTTAGTCCTGCGTCACATATACTAATCGAATTTGTTAGTATACTCTGGTTTCTTTTCAGAAAGTAAAAATCTTTCGCTTTTACTAATCGAATTTGTTCAGATTTACAAACATTTGAGTATCCAGGTGGATCCTAATTTTAGTTGACTCACTTTACATAAATCAGCAAAAGGTCTGCCAGTTGGCTCTCATTTTGTTGGATTCAAATGGCCATGAAAGAATTACAAAAATCAATGAATTCAGTTATTCTGCTCCGCACTTCCAATAGCTGCCCCCCCCCCCACCCCTCAATATTGTGACATCAGTGCCATTCTTGCGGTGTAAAGATAATGGATTTCACATCAAAAAGAACAGGCTAGATGGAGATTTGCAGACATCCTGACTGGGTGCAGAGACAACAGGACAGGTGAGCACTGAGGTGAGTATTAATATTATTTTCATTAATGATATTATTCTCTGGGGTCTGAAGAGGTGTTTACAAGGTTAAAAGGAGACAATTCAATTGAAATAGGATTTTCACTTGGAGGGATATGAAGCAAGTATGGCACAAGGGAACAGCATGATGGTGGCTGTGAAATGACCCAGGACTCTCATTGTCGCTCACTGGATAGCTTGAGATTATATGTTGCACAACAGCATTGATTTTTCTCCATGTTCAATCGGAGAAAGTTGCTCTTTTGTTCAGAATTTATAAAAACTGAAGGAATCTGATCCTTGTTGGCATTACACAGCAATTCTGATGATTCAGGAGGAACTTTTGGATACAGAACAGATTAATTTCTCTGAGACTGAAGGCAGCTGCTACAATAACTATGACTTTCTAGAAGATTAAGGGCCACGTCACACGGTTCAATTTAATGAACGATATTGTTAGCGATTGCATGCACGCGCGATCGCTAACAATATCGTTCACTTTGTTGGTGAGCTGTCACACAGGCAGACTCACCAACGATGTGGACCAGCGAGAACGCTGGTAACCATGGTAAACATCGGGCTACTTGGCGCCGCGCGGTGCAGCGACGCACAAACGATATCGCTTAAGCGATCAAAAAAGCAGGTCGCTTAAACTATATCGTTCAGTAAATTGAACCATGTGACGTGGCCCTAAAGGTGTGAATGTCAGGATGAACAGGAGACGAGAATTATATGTATAACTTATACAGGACAGGCAGTCTTAAAAGTTCCCAGTGTGCCAGAAATATGACAATGTGGAAATAGATGTCCATCAAGTTGAGGGTAGCTATAGCTGCAGAATCAGTTGATTTCCATCATGAACTTGAGGTCAATAAAAGGTCTACATCTTGCTTTCTTTTTTGGAAATGTGAATATCACCAAGTACATACTGGAGCCCACTTTGTTTTCAGTAACTTGTAGAACAGTGATGGCTAACCTATGACATGCATGTCAGCAGTAACAAGCCGAGGTGTTTTTGATGATACAAGTGTCATGGCTCTGTTTCCCCCTCCACCCGCCACCGATAACATAATTAGCACTGCTGCATTACCATGCCGCCTTGTCCCGCCTTCGGATGTTGAGCTGACACTGTGAATGAATGCAGTCACTGTCAATCAAAGTGTCAGCGTCCGGAGGCGGAATAAGGCGGCACCTTAATGAAACTGACAATCAAAGTATCAGCATCCCGCCTCCGGATGCTGACACTTTGATTGAAACTGACTGCTTGCAATCACAGTGTCAGCTCAGCATCCGAAGGCGGACAAGGATGGCACGGTAATGCAGCAGAGCTAATTATGTTATCAGTGGCAAGCTCCTGACACTTTGAGTGATGAAGAGGAACATAGGATAGGTGAGTTATATTGTTTATTATTTTTGTGTGTGCGCTAGAATGGGGGGTAATGTACCTGGATGGGGGGTTCTATATCCCAGTGTGGGGGCTATATACTAGTATGGGGGCCATAGCCAGGACAGGAGATGCTATATTCCAGTATGAGGGGGCTATATCCAGGATAAGGGCTATATACCAGGATAAGGGGCCATATCCAGGATGTGTGGTGCTATATTCCAGCATGGGGACTATGTCCAGGATAAAGGGCGAAATACTACAATGGGGGCCATATCCAAGATTGGGTAATGTACTAGGATGGGGGAGGTGCTATATCCTAGTGTGGGGGCTATGTCCAGGATAAGGGGCTATATGCCAGAATGGGGGCTATATCCAGAGGATGGGGAGTAATGTATCAGGATGGGGGAGGGGTGCTATATCCCAGTATGAGGGGGCTATATCCGGGATAAGGGGCTATATACCACAATGGGGACCATATCCAGGATGGGGGTAATGTCCAGGATGGGGGGTTCTATTTCCCAGTATGGGGGCTTTATCCAGACAAGGGGCTATATACCAGAATGGGTGTCATATGCAGGATGGGGAAGTAATGTACCAGAATGGGAAAGTGCTATATCCCAGTATATATCAGTATGGGGGCTATATCCAGCATAAGGGGCTATATACCAGAATGAGGGGGGGGGGGGTAATGTATCAGGATGGGAGGTCTATATCCAGGACAAGGTGCTATATGCCAGAATGGGCACCATATCCGGGATGGAATGTACCAGGAAGGGGCTATATCCAGCATAACGTACTATATACCAGAATGGGGGCCATATCCAGGATAACATTTTGTTATTACAGCTACAGATATCAGAAAATTATAGGTTTATCTCAAAGTGACACACTACGCGGCTATGCTCGGTTTTTTGGCGAATTTTGACACATCGAGCTCAAAAGGTTGACCATCACTGATGTAGAGCATGTTTCCTGATAAATTCCAGCAGATGGGAAAGCACATCGTGACCCATATTTTTGTTTAAAGGGATCCTGTCACCTCCAAAACGCCTCCTAAGCTATCAAAACATGTCCCTGCAGCATATTATCACTAATCCCACACTCCTTTTGGCTCAGAAAAGCATCCTGTGAGAGGGAAGAAAAATGTTTTATAACTTACTCATTAGCAATGTTAATTAGCAGGGACTATATTCTTCGGTCCCTAGGGCGGGCCCTCTTCATCATAAGATCACGCCCTAATAGGCATGATCTTCTATTCATATTGTATTCAGCGCCTCCCTGCTCTCTACGGCAATGCCCTGGGCTGTAATGACGCGAAACGTGTCATTTCCGGCATTGGGTGATGTCAGTACACCTGCGCCGCTCTGTAGGCTTCAAGCTCCGCAGTACGCAGGCTCTATGGAGCACATTACGTCAGCTCATCACAGAGATGGGAGGGGGAGAGAGAAGGTGCACAAGGGGTAGTAAGTGCATGAGTGGGAGAGAGCCAGCACACAGGAAGAAGAGAGCACAGGGGGAGAGAAACAGTGGACAGGGGAAAGAGACAGCGCACAGGGGAGATAGCACACGGGGGGGGGGGAGAGACAGCATGCAGAGGGGTGAGAGGGCAGATTATATTGCACAAATATTTAATGATGAAGTGTGGTTTTTGTTAAAGGCCGACTGATAAGACTTTTGTCCAGGGCCCACGAAAACCTGGAGCCGGCTCTGATCTTAGCATACATCTAGGCTAATGAAGAAGATACTGAATTAAATTTTCACAAGGATGGAGAATGTTTTGGAGGCAGATCCCTATGATATTAAACCAAAAACCTGAGAACTAGAGACACTCATACTACAATACAGACAGATGACTTTATGCTATAGATCCCATCCAGAACAGTTCTGAGGGGACAGTTATCAGTGGAGGAAGCTCCTGTCCCTGCTTGTCGGAGGCAGCACACCTCCATTGTAACTGGTGTCAGAGACCAGAGGGAAGTGACAGCACAAATGCTGATACACAGCTTGGGGGCCGCCTCCTGACTCTGTTAACCCTTTCTGCAGCAAAACTCTGGGAAGTGAGACTATTCACCTCACAAATTCACTTCTGGAAACTTGGAATCCTAAAAGAGGAACAAGGAAAACAAAACCTCTGTGTCCTCTTAGGGCAGGGTTAGGGGCTTCTAAAGATGGGGACGGTTTATCGCCTCTGTCAGTTATAGGGCAGGAGAATATACCCAGTGTAAGCACAATAAGGAACTACTATGTGTCTCCAGTGATGTAACGTGGATGGTATCCCGCCCAGTGGGCAGTCACATAACATGCAGGCATCAGGGGCCATACACAACCATCGAAATCTCCAATCTAGCAACAGGAGGCTGGTATCTAGTGGAGGGTGTAGTCTCTGGGGCAGGTAGAGCAGTCTCAGGAGGAGCAACAGTCTCTCAGAAGGAGCGAAGTATGAGGAGCTGCAAGAGGGGACTGAGCAAGGCTGACTGCACTCTGGTGCCTACTAGCAGGGTGGCTCTAAGAATGGCTGACTGTCAGGGGCTCGAGTACCAGGTGACATAAGGCCTGGTCTCCTGAGAAGGTTGGATGCAGGGAGCTCTGAGAAGCTAGCATGCAGGGGCTCCAATGATCAAGGCTGAACTGGAGGTGTGCTGTGAGGAAGGGTGTACTTGAGGGGCTGAGGAAGGCTGACTGAGGTCTCTGAGCAAGGATGACTGCAGGGGGTCTGAGCAAGGCTGACTGGAGGGGGCTCTGAGGAAGGCTGACTGCAGGGGGCTCTGAGCAAGGCTGACGGGCAGGGTGCTCTGAGGAAGGCTGACTGCAGGGTCTCTGAGGAAGGCTGACTGCAGGGTCTCTGAGCAAGGCTGACTGCAGGGTCTTGAGAAGGCTGACTGCAGGGGGCTCTGAGAAGGCTGACTGGAGGGGGCTCTGAGGAAGGCTGACTGCAGGGGCTCTGAGGAAGGCTGACTGCAGGGGGCTCTGAGGAAGGCTGACTGCAGGGGGCTCTGAGGAAGGCTGACTGAGGGGCTCTGAGGAAGGCTGACTGCAGGGGCTCTGAGGAAGGCTGATTTGCAGGGGTCTCTGAGCAAGGCTGACTGCAGGGGGCTCTGAGCAAGGCTGACTGCAGGGGCTCTGAGAAGGCTGACTGCAGGGGCTCTGAGGAAGGCTGACTGGAGGGGGCTCTGAGGAAGGCTGACTGCAGGGGTCTCTGAGGAAGGCTGACTGAGGGGGCTCTGAGGAAGGCTGACTGAGGGGTCTCTGAGGAAGGCTGACTGCAGGGGTCTCTGAGGAAGGCTGACTGCAGGGGTCTCTGAGGAAGGCTGACTGCAGGGGGCTCTGACAAGGCTGACTGCAGGGGCTCTGAACAAGGCTGACTGCAGGGACTTCTGCGCTGGAGGAACTTGCACATCTTGGCTGTCCCCTCACTTGAGGTCGGACCCCTTTGCTGCTGGAGGAGAGGAAGCTTTCTCAAAAACAACGAGGGGAACTCGCAATTCTCCTTCCTCCTGAAACTTTCTGAGCTGAGGAGGAAGACATGAGTGACAGCAGTGAAGGCATTATATTCTCTGTGCCCGTGTCCCGCTGCCCCAGCCGGGGTGCTGTATGTATGAGGACAAGCCAGGTCCTAGACTACAAGGGGCAGCAGCAGCCAGCACCCTCCTTCCCCGGCACCAGGCTCCCTGCAGCTGGCAGCTTCTGGCATGAAGATTACATACATGCCACTGGTGGGGGCAGTGCTCCGGTCGATGTGCCAAAGGCTTCACCTCAGCAGGGACCCCTGCCACCAGCACCCGCAGTATAACTGTGGTCTATGTCATCAATGAAGGCACTTCAGGGCTACAGGCCTGTGAGAGTGCTGCCCTACACAGCCTGCAGGAGGCGTGCGAGAGTCAGGGGGCAACACTGGAGGCACTGCAGTTTGGCAAGCTAGACTTCGGAGAGACCACCGTGCTGGATCGCTTCTATAATGCAGGTGAGGACATGTGTATCACTGATGACCATTACTAAGCTTTTTTCTAACATGGACTTTATAATAGACTGTCATAGTTTTTAACTATTTATTTATTTTAAACCATAAATCTCCCTACATCCAAGGGCTCTCTGGAATTATTTTCTAAACACAGGAAATATGTTGTGTAGATTGTAAATATGGTGAACATTTTATGTGCGTTAATTATAATCTGAATACTGACAATGTGGTATTGCCGCCATCATGATGCACTTTATAATGTGTTTGATGTGTTCAGTTTTTCAGTGTGGTTGCTTTGTTTCTACATTCACTTGTACTCCACAGTTATCTGTATGTTCACACCAGCTGATTTTTATTCTTGTGAAAAGTTAGTGATTGTTTTGTCAAAAAATAAATAAAAATGTTCCCCAAGGGCTTTGGTAAATGTAACAAAATGATTCTCATCTCCTGACACCCACATGGATGTCCACATATCCTTTTTGCCTGAGAAGACGCTTCATAGTGTGCGCTGACACAAACGAGAGAAATAAAATATTCTCGGACTAGAAGACCCACTTTTTTCCCCCAAAATTTTGAAGAACAGTGGGGGAGTGTCATATAGTCCAGATGTACCTGGCTGTGGGGGAGCAGGTCGCAGGAGACGCCGCTGGGGCTAACAGTGTACCCCATTTTAAACAGTGTACCGTTCAGTGAAGCTTATGAATTCCCATACTTCTCCTGTAACTAGAGTACCTACCCCTAGAAATAAACTGGACCAAGGGTTGATATGAAGCATCATTTGGTTGGATCCAGTCTGGTAATGTGCCCGCATGTGATCCTGAGAGACTCCAGTCAATCCGTCCAAACCCATGATCCTGCCAAGCGCTTGGCACTGGAGGCAGCACCAAGATGTGGGTGGGATTATAGGCATGGGGAGCAGTGAATATTAATTCCCTTTAATATCAGACACATGGCTTACTTCAGCGACTGGACAATCATGTGTGTCTGCTATAAAATACAATGAATACTCACTTCTCCCCAAACCCATAATTCCCAGGCATGTGGAGCAGTGAATATCCCACATCTGACATTGGTGTAACTGGGCGCGCATGGCAGTGACATTGTGCGCTGCATCGCTTACACACTGAAGTCAGTTGCTGGCATCAGAAGAGGGCACTGAGGGATGGTGAGTAGAATTGTTTATCTTTTTATGTGTGCAGCGTGATGGGAGGCATATACATTAAGATTGGTTTATGATCCTATATACCAGGATGAAGGCCACATATACCAGGATTGACCCTGGATGAGGGCCACTTATAAAATGATAGTGGATATATACTCCAGGTTGTGATATTTATATACCTCAAAGCAGCCCAGAATTAGGGACATTACTACAGAATAGGTGGATGTTTCCCCCATAATGGTGTCAGCAGCAGATTCCACCCATAATAGTGTGGCATGACCACATTTCACGCCCATCCTCCCCCCCTATTTTCCTCTTTCAAAATCTAGTTCATTTTACGTAATTTCTCTAAAAGGAGTAGGACCACTGCCTCCTGGATTAAGCTGACTTGAACAGTAAATTATTTGTATGTTTTTTATGTTTATCTCTTAAGAGGACCTCCCTGACCTCTTAGGGTACCTTTACACGCTGCAACTTTTGGCGGCGATAGGAGGCAATCTAACGTGTGCATGCACATTTTTCATGGTTGCCTCAGATCACCGAAGGCGCTTTTACACACCGCAATTTCGCCCTTAACCTAAGGTGACGTGTCGCCCCGGAAGTTGCCACACCAACAGCGGGAAACATCCGGTAGGCTCCCGATGCCGCTTCACACACCTCAATCCCCAAAGGAATGTGGGCGTACATGTTCAGTGCGGGGAAAACATAGGCGTGCCAAATTGTTGTACACCGCACCACAAACACAATCATTGGACAACGCAATAGCGTTATGATTGGCCAGCCTGCTCTGGAAGGCTGGCTAATACATTACGCCATTGCCATTGTGTGGTGGTGAATGGACAGCTGTTCAAATATGTCGCCCTGTGAAGTGACAGCCAATGGAAACACGGTAGCCCCCACCAATCATTGCTGATGGGGCGCGGTCTCCAGCATGCTGTGGCACGCCTCCAGGAAATCAGTAGGAGACGCAGATTCCATCCCTATCGCCCGTTCACATGTCAAAAGCCGGGAATCTCGCCTTCATGATTGCCTCTGATTTTGGAGCAGTACTGTGAAATCGGAACCAGGCGCAACTTTTTTTATCGTCACCAAATTCCCCAATTACACGCCGCAATTGCGAGGCAATTTCATGGCGATGGTGACGGGGCACAGATTCCTCACCGCGGTTTCGGCGTGTAAAGGTACCTTAAAGGTATCGTTACACACAGAGATATATTGCTTGCAATTCACTGGTTGCAGTGAAATCATGGACACATTGTACTACTTTGTTGCCGTGTACAAAATGGAACAATGTGTCCATGATTTCACTGCAACCAGTGAATTGTAAGCACTATATCTCTGTGTGTAACGGTACCTTTAAAGAGGACCTGTCACCCCTCTGGTGCTATGCTAACTGAATGCAGCACTGAATGCAGCGTGTCTGCTGCATTCAGGGAAGGGGTCCCCCATGTTTCTAACCCCCCTGTAAGTTGTAAAAAAGACTTTATAAAGTTTATGGATAAGGAGTCTGGAGGGCATTACTCAGAAATATGGCGTCCTCCCCACCTCCAGCCCTTTCTTGTTCAGCCTCCTGTATGTGTCATCGTTGAAGGTTGGAGGCTAGAGACATGGGGGACCCCTACTCTGAATGCAGTAGTAACGCTGCATTCAGTGCTGCATTTAGTTAGCATAGCACCAGGGGGTGACAGGTGCTCTTTAAGGCTGGCTTCACACTAGCGTTCCCCTCCGCAGCGTCCTGCGGAGGGGAACCGCAAGCTGAGCGCAGGCACCACAAGTCCCTATGTTTAACATGGGTACGCAGGTGCCTGCGCTCGGGTGCAGATTGGCATGCGCACCCTGTGCGCACCCATTCACTGCCATGTATGATTTGTATGCAGGCGGATGCATGCGTACAGATGACACATTCTCGTCTGCACCCTGAACGCGACATTTAGTGATAGTGTTTTACATTTAGCCAAATAGGTTGTGCTTTGGTCTCATCTGACCAGAGCACCTTCTGCCACATGCCAGCTATGCCCCTACCTGGCATTTTGCAAACTGCAAACAAGATTTCTTGTGGCTTGCCTTCAAAAATGTATTTCTTCTTTACATCATCATGTTGCTTCAGATTCTTATAGATACATTGCAATAGTGTGGTGTTGGAAACTTTTAGTTTTATATATTTTTTATAACTTCAACTGTGTAAAAATGGATTGCATGACAAATGAGGGACAAAAAGACATTCATGTGAACTTAGCCTGAAGACTGTCATGTCGGTGGTGTGCCAGCTGTTGTTTCTTCTGCCTTTTTAGCAGATGTATTGAGTCACACATGTTGAGTGACGTTGTGAATTTCTATAGAAAGTAACCATTGCAAAAACAGAAATCAGATAATGAAATACAGCATTTAGCTCAAGACTAAAGGTGTAGTCCTTCAGGGCTGAACACATGTGACTGAAACTTTCATGTGATCTTTGCATTGCATTTACAAATGTAAACTATACAAAGAGTAAATTAAACAGCTTTTAAAGGAGTTGTCCTCTCTTTTGCTAGAAGTCTACAGTCACTGTTTGTGACTATGACTTCTGAATTGTGTGAGGACTGCACACTGTCAGTATTTTTTGGTATGCCACATTACCGCAAAGGCGCAATTTACATACTTTTGAATACATTTTAAGTAGATATTCACGGCCTCGCTCAATATAAGTGAACAGAGCGTGGCCATGCAAATGTAGTCAGAATGTTTCTGGAAGTATTCAAATTGCATGCTTATAGTACTGTGACCTCCTGCTCTCGCCACCGACATTGGAGAATCCCGACAGCCTACATTGTGCACGCAATGAAAATTCAGAAGTCTGCAGCACACAATGTGACTCTAGACTTTTGCCAAAGGACTGGGCAACCTCTTTAACATGGTGGATTTCATCTTCTTTTTGGTGACCTGAAATCCATGGCAAAATCCACTAGCAGTAATAACAGGCCTAACTGCAACATTTCTGTTAAAGACTGTCTAGCTTATGAAACTTGTATGTAGAGTTAATAGAAAGGTCAGCATCTTCATTTCCATACCAGGTTACAAAGTATAAGGGCCACGTCACACGGTTCAATCTTATGAACGATATTGCTTAAGCGATCCGTAATTTTGATAGTTTGAGCAATATTGTTTGTGCGTCGTTGCGTGTAAACGAGCGATTTTTCAGTGAAAAATCGCTTGATTGTTTGGTTGAAGATTTGTGAGCAGGACCTCAAATCCGTCGTTCATCGTTCAATTAACCTGCGGTCAACCTGCTGCATCGTCCTGTGTGACACCTCTCAAACGATCTTTTTCTCCACTTCGCCTATTCCTGACTCTGGATAGTGTCGATCGCTGAGTAGTGCAAACGATCGCTGGTGCGTTGCCAAATTTAACATCTTTAACGACATCTATGCTTGTGACACCACACAAACGATATCAATAAATTGTTCTAGCGATCTCCATCACGTGACTTTTCAGGCGATATCGTTCATAAGATTGATCCATGTGACGTGGCCCTTAGTGTACATGATGTCTTTTTCAGGCAGAGTCAGCCTCAAAGCAACCTGAAAAACTGCTGCATGTTCAGTCTTTTCTCAATTCTTTTAACCACTTCAGGGTTTGGAAACCATAAGGCTATGTGCACACAGGAAGGTTTGGTGAAGGTTTAGGAGCGGAACCGCCGGTCGGTTTCCATCAGGTTTATGCAAATTTATGTTAATCCAAAAGCGGCTTTTGGATCAACATAGAAACCTATGGAAACCGACACCCGGTGTGCACACACCGGCGGTTTCCACATGCTCATCCGTTGCTAACCCGCTGGGTTCCCAGCGGGTTAGCAAAGAATGTGCATGTCCTATAAACCGGCCGGTTCTGCAGCGGCTGCAAGCAGAATCATGTGCTGCTTCCAGCCGCTGCAGAACCGACGCCACTAACCCGCTGTGCACCGCCGCACACCCGACCGTCTTCCGCAGCACGGACCCGACAGGAAGCCGGTGGACGGCTCCGGAGCTTCCTGTCGGGTCCGCCCAGCCGCCGCCGCCCCTAACCCGCCCCCGTGTGCACATAGCCTAAAGCGATTAAAAGAAGTTGCTAGTTATAGCGTAAGACACAGGAATAAGCTGCTGCAAAACTACAATCCTGTCACGCTGGACTAGGGGGCTGTCCAGCTACCGTGCGTGACAGTGGAGCACGGACCAACAGCATCTGGTGCACTACTTACAAAGTGAGGAAATACCGGGGAAGGTGGGACAAATTCATAAGTGGGGTCCTGCTCATAGGGAATGGGGAAAAGGTGACCTCCTGCACTAACCTGTGGTTGTGCCCTGATCTCCCCACCGTCCCTATATGGGTTCTTTCAGCCCGTCGCCGAACAAGATACCTAGTCCCTCGCTGGCCCTGATGTTAGCCCTCAATAGGGAAATGGCTGGTGGAAGCACTAGTCCCAACCACTGCAATAATAACAAGAGGGAAGGGCAGACAGACAGGACGACAACAAAAACAACTTCATGCCTGCTGCAACTCTCCCAGGCAGCAGACAGCTTGGCACTAGTCAGATTCTCCAGAGAGCTTCCTTCACCTCAGGATGCCAGGCTAGGAATGAAGTTCAATCACCAGCAAAGGATGCTGGAACCATGTGACTATATAAAGGGGAAGGGAGTGATCACAAAGTAGCCTCACCTGGAAAAATAACTAGCTAGGTTGCTAGCAACAGAAACTGACATTAACTCCTAAATTGCCAAAGGACAGGAACACGTTTAATATGAAGTCTCAATAAAGCAATGAGACACAGGTCTCAAAACTGTCACAAGTCTCCAAAGTAAGAGAGACCATCATGACAAATCTACAAAATATGCTTGGTTTTTCCTGAAATTGTTTCTCTTAAGGAAACCTGAGAAGTTCGACTAGTGTTTTAAAATACATTTTGTGCACTTGCCCAGTGACTGTTTCTCACTGCAGTGGACCATTCCTGTCTTGAATTACACAGACATCACTTAAACCACCATTCCAGTGTTTTTTTTCACTGCTAGAGTTGCTCTTTAATTATAAGTCCCCTGCACCCTGTCACTGGCCATGTTCACACACATGCGTTTTTTTGACCATCTCTGCGTTTTTGGGCTGTTAAAAAAAACGCAGGTGCGTTAACGCAGGGTACATTTGAGTGTAGCTGCGTTTTTCAGCTCCATTTGCGTTTTTTACCCCTAGTCCAAAAAACACTGCATGCAGCGTTTTTGGGTGCTGTAAAAAAACGCATGTGCGTTTTTCCAAAAACGCATGCGTTTTTTTAACATGGGGCCCTATGGGAAACGCATGCAAAAACGCATGGTACATTAGTACCTTTTAGTGCCATTCAAAAACGCATGCGTTTCCCATAGGGGCCCATGTTGAAAAAACGCACATGCGTTATTTTAACATGGGGGCCCTATGGGAAACACATGCGTTTTTAAAAGGCACATTTATGCACCCTGCGTTAACGCTTGCGTTTTTGCCTGCGTTTTTGGTGAAAAAATGACTAAGTCCAAAAACGTGGCAAATCCTTTCAGACACACAAGGGACATTTTTTAGCACTCTTAAAAAAACGCAAGTGCTTTTAAGAGTGCTAAAAAAAACGCAAATTGTGTGTGAACATAGCCATATACTGACCTTCCAGCAACTTCAGCCTTTTAGGAAGGGTTCATACTAGCGTTTGTATCTGCATGCATCTGGCATGCAGATGCAAACGCTGCCATGCTGATGTGAACGCAGCGGGGATTCTCCACATGCTTTCACATAGTATGGTGCCCGGCCACCCAATCAGCGGTCTCAGCGGTGGCCGCTGGGAAGACCACAGGCGGCCTCCGGGAGTTCAGCAGTGACCACCGGGAGAGATTTCAATGTGATCCACAGTGTTCTCCTGCGCTGTCATGCGGAGGACACTGCGGATCCATTGCGCTCCATGCATTCTTTGTGCGCTTGTGGATGCTTGCTAATAAAACAAGCGTCCGCAAATGCACAAAAAATGTGGACCGTGGCGTACTCGGAACCGGGCCCTCTGGTCGTCGTCTGGGGCTGTGGGTTGTCACGGTGGCGTGACCCGGTCCGTGATCCCCTTGTCAGGGCGATCAATAAAAAGAGGAATTGAAAAAAATAGAGAAAAGTAAAGTAGAGTGTCGTGACGCCACCCGTGGAATGTGGCCAGTTTAGCCGCTGCTGCAGTTGTGACCTCTGGGGATGATGGGAGTAGCAGCAAGGTGTTGAGCTCTCCACGGGAAGAGTGGGTCCCCAAGGCAACCGTATAGTCTACTGTAGTGCAGGGCTCATTGGGGGTGCAGGATTCAGTGTACGAAAGAACTGACAGAAGCAAGGGTAACAGTCCCCTTACCTTTAACGTTGCAAGTAGTTGGTTCATCCATGACACAATTCACAAGCGGTGTTAGGGATCTGGAGCCTGGAAGCAAGTTGGGGCATTCCACACCTGGCAGATTCTGAGGCCTCCCTGCTGCGCTGTCCTCTGTGAGCCCCGGCTGCTTGAAGCTGTGCAGTGACGCTCTCCTCACTTGTCTGTCATAGCCTTGTGACAGGCGGCTTGAGCCCTTTTGGTGCCACTCTCCTTCATTCCGTCGCCTGAGCTCTTTGATGTGGCTGTGTCTCTTGGCCTTTCTGGTGGGCGAGCAACTTGGAATTACCAGCCCTCCTGTGTTAGTTGCTGGGCATAAAGTCCCTGGCAACCTCGGACTCTGGTGTCCATACTTTGCTAGGTGCTAAGGCGAGCTGGCACTGCTCCACTCCTCACACCTTTCCTCCACTTTCCTCAGACCCTCAGCTACGGGTCACTCACACTGGCTTGTCAGTATCCTCGGACGGGCCTAACACGGCACCTGACCATAGGATGTCTTCTGCAGTCCTCCTAGGAAATAAACTGCCTAACCCCGCCCCCAGACCAAAATTTATAGGGACCTGCCATGAACCCGGGCTTTAGAGCTCCCCCTTCTGGCCTGAAGTTGGGAAGGTGTTATGCGCGTGCGTAGGTTTTACCTGAGGTGGGTGCCTCCCCTTGCTTCCATGCTTAATATTGTGGCAACCGGACCTTGGGGAGCCACAAATGCATCATGTTGCGTTTGGAGGGTGCTTTTAAAAACGCATCCGAACGCAAATGCAGCCATACGCAGGTACTATGTGTTCCCATGTTAAAGGAACGTAATGCGCATGTGTTTGGCTGCGTTCGGTTACGCTGCATTCCGAACACAAATGTGAACCCAGCCTTACTGACAGCGCTCCAGTCCTGCAGCGCTAGAAGTCAGAAGTTACATCACAAGTGTTCAATGCATTTTCTATGAGGCCAGAACAAGGCGGCCTTAAGGGGCCGTCACACGCTACGATATATTTAAAGATATCGCTGAAACATCAGGGGTTATCTGTTGTTCAAACGGCATCGTTGCATGTGACACGTCGATCTTACAAGCGATAAGTGGTCTGTTCATTCATTGCAGATATGAGCTCCGGACCCCACATCAGACGATGTCAGTCATGCAATCTGCTTGCATTGTTCAGTGTGACACCGCGATAACGATCTCCTTAACAATTTCGCCTATTGACATCTTTGACAAGCATCGTTCGCTGGTTGTGTGAACAATACCTGCACGCAACATCGTTGCTGCGACGTGAACGATATCTATACATGTGACACCTCACTAACAATGTTGTTCAGGAGCGCACATCCCTGAGATCGTAGGTGTGATCGCTCACAAAATCGTAGTGTGTGACGGACCCTTTAGAGAAGTATTGAGTTTTGATGTCTTGTGGACTCCGTGAAACACTGGCAGGTCATTTTTTGACAGATTGATGGCGAAAGCAGGTGAGGTTGCATTTAAAGCACCATTCCAGCAGTGCAAACAAAACAAAAAAAGAGTGGCGCTTTAAAGAAGCACTCTCATGTATATCAATTTCTATTGAATGTATATATACAGGATATGCATGTATTGTAGTGTGTGGTTATAGGAATCACTGCACACGTACAAGGGAAATAGTGCTTTTTCGTGAGAGAATTTTATTTATAGTGTTTGTTCACTCCGACAAGGTTATGACGTTTCGGCCCAGTATGGGCCTTGATCACATGGTCGCTTGATTTGGATGAAACAAGATATGGCCCTTAGGAGTGGCCACTGCTATTGGACATCTCATGTGGAAACACTGTCCACCAGGCCGCTCCTCCCTTCCAGAGTGACAGGTCTGAGCCTGGCCTATCCCTTAACAGTGACCAGACTGCAAAAGTTACCAAGTGCACTCCCCTTGGGCACAACTTCAACTGGATCAGAAGGGGTTTTACCCTGCAAAACTACCACAGTAAGCAGTTCCATATCTTGGTTTCATCCAAATCAAGCGACCATGTGATCAAGGCCCATACTGGGCCGAAACGTCATAACCTTGTTGCAGTGAACAAACACTATAAATAAAATTCTCACGAAAAAGCACTATTTCCCTTGTACGTGTGCAGTGATTCCTATAACCATTGACTGTGGAACTTTTGGTTCCTCTCACTTGCACCGTTAACCACACTAACTCGAATGCTAGCCATTGCCTCCCCCATGTATTGTAGTGTGAGTATATTAATATACTCGCCTTTGGCTGCTCTCACCAGTGTTCATTGACGTTTTGCTTCACTCCTGAGTGATAGCCCCGCAGTTGTGACTAACCGTCTCAGTCTTTGCTCTGTGCCAGAATCCTTGTCCTGATGCTCCATGTACAATGTAAAAGCCACTTCCTTATCATCCAGAATGCTTATTTTCTGTCAATAAGTTACATTGTTATGTAGTCAGACATATTGATTGCTAGAAGCAGTCCTGTCACGACATAAACACAATGTCCTGCACTCCATATCCCAGCACAGTAACATGAACATGATTTTACCTGGAACAAGGTCACGTAATTCTGCATAACAATTGTGAAATGTCTAATATTGTACTGTGCTCCCTGCACCCAGTATTTACCCTACAGCTAGGACAGCCGTGCTTCTGAATTCATCGGCCGATGGTGAATGCTATGTAGCGTAGATATGTACAGTATATAACATTGAGTCATTTCCTGGGTGCCTTAGCAGACTTCAGTTTCTTTGTGATTGGAGGCGTTTGAGTCAGTCCCATAGACATAAACACAAGGGCAGCAGGCATTTCCAACCATACTGCTGAATTCTATTCCAACTGAATAAAAAAAGACAATGGGATTGGGTGGCCAAAAGGGCTGCTGTACAAGGGTAAACCTGTGAAATGGAAATAATGGGGATGTGGCACTGCAGTTCCTTTATTCACAGGTCAGTAGAAGTCCCAGAAGACAGACCCCCGGTGATTAAGAGTTGGTATATCTAAGGCGGCCGTCACACGCTACGATATAGATAACGATATTAGTAATGATGTCGGATTTGCACATCGCCTGAACGATGTGTGAGATCGTTCATCACAACGCTACACCCACAGATATCGCTCAGACGATTCTCCGATGCAGCGATCCAGCGGTCGGATGAGCGATCCACTTATCATCTGTGCACATCGTTAGCAAACAGTCACACAGAAATCTCGTAAACGTTGTTGGGGTAAATGTGGGCGTATTTGAAGTTAAATTGGAGCACATAGGCGTGCTACATAGTTTACAAGCCGCGCCCCTCACTACATCATTGGTGGCCAGTACTGCGTCCTCATTGGTCAGATGTCCTTGGAAACGCGCCGTACGCGCTATGACACGGCAAGGAACACTTCTACGGCACCTACGGGACAAGAACCCGTGGGCGTGGCGTAACACAACGTTGTGTACAGCGTAACGCCAAATCGTTGGGGGGGTATGACAGTGTGCAGACTATATTGGGCCCATAACCAATACTTGAGTTTTTAAAGTTTGGCGCCCTTGTGTGTGCCCGTAAATTCCAAGCAACAATGCATGATCAGCCAAACGGCGCCTATGTGTAGTGGTGCTGAAGTGACAGCTCATCCAACATGGCGGCATGGGAAGAAAGAACCAATCGTAGCGCAGGAGCTTCCACCAATAATATCTGATGTTGCGCCAGCCAATAACAACGCTTGAGGGTTGATGAATCACAACTGAGGAGGCGTCACACAGGTGAATACCCAGCACGCCTACGTGTTAGATTGCGCCATCGCTCAATTTGCAGCTTACATACGATGTCGTTCATTTACACGCATCGATTCTGCGTATCCACTGAGCCGACATCGTCAGATATGAGGTCCGGATCTCACATCTCGAGCTTACGATCTGATCATTTCTCGTTGGTCGTATGTTACCGTCACACGCACAGACATCGTTCGTGCGATGTATAATCTGGCGCGTTCAAGCGATATCTTTCAATATATCGTAGCGTGTGACGGCCGCCTAAGTGTACTTTTACACGCCGCAATCTCACCTGGCGATATGAGGCGATCTAACGTGCGCGTGCACGTTTTTCATGGTCGTCTCAGATCGCCGATGGCGGCATCACACGCCGAAATTTCACCCTGAAAGTAAGGTGATGTGTCGCTCCGGAAATCGCCTCACCCACAGTAGAAGCAATCCTGCCGAATTCCATCGCCGATTCACATGCCGCAATTCCAAAGGCAATGTGGGCGTACATGTTCAGCACGGCAAGGATATAGGCGTGCCGCAGTGGTTTACACCGCGCCCCATATGCGCTCATTGGACAATGCAACAGCGTTACGATTGGTCAGCCTGCTCTGGAAGGCTGGCTAATACATGACACCATTGCCATTGTGTGGAGGTGAACTGTACAACTCTTCAAATATGGCGCCGTGTCAAGTGTCAGCCAATGGGAACACAGTAGCCAACACCAATCATTTCAGACGGGGCGCGGATTTCAGCACGCTGAGGCACGCCTACGGGAAATCATAGGCAACGCTGTTTCCATCACTATCGCCCTATCACACGCCACAACCCGGAAATATCGCCTTTATGATTGCGGCTGATTTCAGAGCAGTGCTCAGGAATCAGGCGACGGCCTAGAGGCGATTTATTGCCGCAAAATTTCCCTATCACACGCTGCAACTGTGAGGTAATTCCACGGCGATTGCTCCGGGGCGACATATCGCCTTTAGGATTGCCAGGTGAGATTGCAGCATGTGAAGGTACCCTTATGGTACCTTTACACGCCGCGACGGCAGGCTGGATACATCCCGCTACTTCACGTGCACGAGCACGCTCAAACGGCTACAAACGCTCAACGCATCACCTTTACACGCCGCGACAAGATGCGCTACGCCACGCTACATCTATAGCTAGCTACATCGCCGGGTGTCTCAAGTAGCCAGCTGTAGCTCATTTACACACCGCTATAACCAGCTACTATGGGCGTACCTGGTGCACATAGGCGTGCCACAATTGTGGATTACGAGCCGTCCGTGCGCTGATAGGACGAAGCAATAACATCCTGATTGGGCAGGCAACGCAGGAGGCTGAGTAATACAGCACGCTCGAGCGATTGTGTAGTGTGACTCGTCAGCTCCTTAAATATGCCTCCCTATGCAGCGACTACCAATCGTCATGCAGCAGCTTCCACCAATGATCGCACATGGGGCGCGGTAACACGGAGCCAGGGTCACGCCTTAGCTACATTGCAGCTACATCGCAGGCTGTCCCGAGTTCCCTTCCGTTGCCTCTTTACACGCCGATACAGCTCACTACCATCGGCGTTGTAGCCATCAGTTTTCGAGCAGAGCTAGGAAACAGATGTATCTGTTGCCGGCTGTAGCGTCACGTCTTCAGACGCCGCTACGACGGGCTACATTGGTGCTACAAGCTACATTTGTAGCCTGTAGCAGGATGTATCCAGCCTGCCGTCGCGGCGTGTAAAGGTACCATAAGTGATATGTCAGCCACTGGTTGAAAATGATATAAACCCATTAGTTAATTGCTACCAATTTTATACATTGTTTTACACAAAATATTCTGCAGTCTGAATTCTAATCGCAGAGGAATATATACTGTTGTATGACAGCAGTACAACTACACCATGTTCCAAATTATTATACAAATGTTTTTCTTTCTGATTTTTCTAAATGGTCAGTGCAAATGACAGTGTAATAAAAGTCATCACCCGTTAGAATATTCATCAAATTTTATTGAAGAAACCTCCCAATGATAACAGTATAATCTTCAAACTAAAAAAAACCCTCTAAATGCACTGTTCCAAATTTTTAGGCACAGTAGAGTTTCTAAACATTTGATATGTTTGAAAGAACTGAATATGCTCATTTGTTGAATCTACAGCATTAGGAGGTCACATTCACTGAAATAAAAAGCTAAAACATCCTAACAGGCCAAGTTACATTTTAACATAGGAACCCTTCTTTGATATCACCTTCACAAGTCTTGCATCCATTGAACTTGTGAGTTTCTGGAGAGTTTCTGCTTGTATTTCTTTGTATGATGTCAGAATAGCCTCCCAGAGCTGCTGTTTTGATGTGAACTGCTTCCCACCCTCATAGATCTTTTGTTTGATTATACTCCAAAGGTTCTCTATAGGGTTGACCTCAGGGGAGGATGGTGGCCATACCATGAGTTTATCTTCTCTTATACCCATAGCAGCCAATGACACAGAGGTATTCTTTGCAGCATGAGATGGTGCATTGTCATTCATGAAGATGATTTTGCTCCTGAAGGCACGTTTCTGCCATGGAAGAAAGTTCTCAGTCAAAAACTCTATATACATTGCAGAGGTCATTTTCACACTTTCAGAAACCTTAAAGGGGCCTACCAGCTGATTCCCAATGGTTCCGGCCCAAAATATGACTCCTCCACCTCCTTGCTGATGTCGTGGCCTTTTTGGGACATGATGGCCATTCACCAACCATCCACTACTCCATCCATATGGGCCATCCAGGGTTGCTCGGCACTCATCAGCAAACAAGACTGTTTGAAAATTAGTCTTTATGCAGTGCAAATGCTGCCATAATGATGTGAACGCAGCCGAGATTCTCCGCATGCGTTCACATCAGTATGGTGCCCGATCAGCCAATCAGCGAGATCAGTGGCGGAGATGTTCCTCCTCCCGGCTGCCGCTGATCTCCCAATGGTGGCGGCGCGGGAGATTTGAAGAAACAACAGATTTGACAGCTGTTTAACTTCCGCGCCGACACCGAAGAGGTGATAGTCAGCACGGGAGATTTACACAGCTGTCAGATCAGCTGTTTCTTCAAATCTCCTGTGCCAACACCGTCAGGAGATCAGCGGCGGCCACCGGGAGAGATTTCAATGTGATCCGCCGCGTTCTCCTGCGCTGTCATGAGGAGGACACTGCGGATCCACTGACTTCCATGCATTTTTTGCACGCTTGCGGGCGTTGCTGATAAAACAAGCTCCCAAGACCGCATAAAAAATGCAACAGGATGCGTTCGGAGGGCGCTCAAATTATGCGCATCTGAACGCAGCCAAACACAGGCACCATGCATTCCCAAGTTAAACATAGGAATGCAGTGCGCATGCGTTTGGCTGCGTTCAGTACGCTGCGGTTTCATACACAAATGTGAAACCGGACTTAAGAATTGCAGAATGTATCTGTGGAGCCCCTCGGGACGGGGTACTCGGTGCCGGACCGGGGTGCTGCTGGGGGATGTCACGGCGGTCCTGGTCCGGACCGTGTCCCGGGCCCGCACAATAAAATGGGGGGTTATTTACAGGGGATTTGTCACTCGTGACGCCACCCACTATATGCGGCCAGTAATGGGGCCGCCGCTGCTGCAGAACCTCCGGGGATGATGGGTTAGCAGCTTGGATGGAATAGTTCCTGTGGGCAGAACTGGGTTCCCCGGGGCAGTGGTAGAGGTAGATAAAGTCTGTGAGGATGTTATTGATGCTGCAGGAGAGTAGGGGTAGCAGTAGAGATGATAAGAGTAGAGGCAATGGCAGTCTATGAGGGCAAGTGGGGCTTCAGCATAAGGATGACACACACACTCACGGTTTCTGTTGTTCTTCAAGTCTTTACTGGCAGATGGTATTACACAGTATTGTCCACGGAGTCTGTACCGGGTTGCTCTCACCCTGACCGGGTCCTTGGCTTCCTACTTAAACGCTGTGTGTGGCCCTGCTGCTGCTTGTAGCTATACTGCTGGCCCTGTCTCTGCTCACGGGTACCAATATGCTGGGCAACTTGAGTCCTCTGTGTCACTGACTCCTTCGTGTTGCTTTGCTATGGTGTGGTGAAAATGGTGGACCTTCACTATGCCGGTGTTTACTGTCCTGTCTGTCTCAGGCACAGCCTCGGATCCGGTATCCGTCTTAAGCTCCTCCCCGGGATCAAGCTTTTGGGGTAACTCTTTATCCTGGGTATGTTACTCTGTCTCCTTTCCTCAGACCTCTCAGGACCTCCACTGACACTTGGCTCTGCTCCTGCTCCAGACTCAACTCTCCTCTGAACTGAACTGTCACTTCTGCTCTGAGGTAAACAACTTAGCTCCTCCCACTAGTGCAGGTGCCAGCTAAGCTCCTCCCACTTTCTAGTGTAGTGTTGTGTGGGGATTAAACCTGTGTTGTTTCTGTGGCATATTAACCCTTGGGGTGCCACATATCAATGTGGTGTCGCTTGCTTTATGTTTTAGGTTGCATGCACACGATCTGTGTTTGCGCTGCATCCATAACGTTGCATTGTGCAGCACAAGCAAAGTGGATGGGACATTCATGTCGAGTAGCTTTCTGTGCCGCCACGTGCCTGCTTGATGTCAGTTTAGTGCTGCAGAGTCAGAAGCGATCTTGGCGGGTGAATGCAAGGAAAGGCCACCGTTCCCTGAGCACTGACTGTGGGCGCGAGCAGCTGCTTTCACCTGCAGAGATCACCGGCTTTCCGCAAGTGAGGAGACATCTTTGTCCAGGATGCAGTGTCTCCTGATCATGTGCACATACCCTTAGGGTACCGTCACACACAGAGATATATTGCATGCAACTCACTGGTTGCAGTGAAATCATGGACACATTGTTCTATTTTGTGGCTGTGTACAAATGTAATAATGTGTCCATGATTTCACTGCAACCAGTGAGTTGCATGCAATATATCTGTGCGTGACAGTATCCTTAGGGTATGTGCTCACAGTCCGGAGGAACTGCGTGTTGCACGCAGCTCCTCCGGAATGGAGGGAACTCGTGGGTGGATGTAGAGACACCGCAGCCGCCCTGTACTCGCCATGTGCAGCGGCTTCTCCCTGCAGCCACCCGATGGCAGCTGCTTCCGACTCTGCAGCATGAAAAGACCATGATGCAGAGGAGTGAACTGCCGGCAACCCGCAACTGCAGCTGAAAGAACGCTGCAGTCGGGTTAAACATAGTGGGTATGGTACTTCAAAAAAACCCATCCACTATGCTGATACTGTACTACGCAGCATTTTGGTTGCAGCTGCAAGACACTGCGTCCAAAATGCTGCGTATACTGATTGTGATTAAGCAGCCTTAGGGTGCATTCACATCTGGATATATAAAATTGTCCAAATTTTCAGCCACAAAAGTTGACTAGTGTCATGTGTTTTTTTTTTTTCTTCGCCCAGCATCAGTATGTCATATGAGTGCTATGTGAGTGTGCTTTTCTTCTTTTTCTCGCATAGGAAAAATAAAGCATACACATAGCATCTGAATGTCATGCGAGTGCTATGTGAGGAAAAAACGAATGTCTACTGACAGTCGCCAATTTTTCTGGCTGTAAATCTGGGCAATTTATTATGGCAGATGTGAACGCACCCTAAGGCCAAAGTCCCACTGATGTATTGCATTTGATGCGAGAGCATCCGTTACAATATATGCTAATGACCCTCGGCTCAGGTTCTGGCGTGAGTGTCAGCTGAGAGTAGGGCTGGGCGATTTTGGGAAAAATCAAAATCTCGATTTTATTTTAACTTATGGACGATTTTCGATTTAAATCTCGATTTTTTTTTCTATTTTTTTTTTATTTTTTTTTTTTGCTTTTCTTTGATGAATAAAGAGAAAAAACTGAACGGAGCAGGTTCCCCAGGTATATAATCTATGAGGGGGAGGGGATAAAGGACCCAGGTATAGAATATATAAGGAAGGGGAGGCGATATAGGACCCAGGTATAGAATATATGAGGTGATATAGGACACAGGTATATAATCTGTAAGGAGGGGGAGGGATATAGAACACAGGTGTATATTATAGAATATATAAGGAAGGCGAGGGGATATAGAACACAGGTATATTATAGAATATGTAAGGAGGGCGAGGGGATATAGGACCAGTCACCCAGGTATTATATAATCTGTAAGGAGGGGGAGAGATATAGGACCCAGGTATAGTATAGAATATATATAGAGAGGAGGATGGAATATAGGACCCGGTCCCCAGGTATAGAATATATAGGGAGGAGGATGGGATATAGGATACAGATATACAATATATAGGGAGGAGGGATATAGGACACACAGGTATAGAATATATGAAGGGATATAGGACATGCGTCTGTGTCATGCGTGACATGTGTCACAGGTATATAATATATAGGGAGGGGAGGGGGATGGGATATAGAACACAGCAGGTATTTAGTATATAGCAGAGGGAGAGCTCGGTATATACACATTACACACAATTATACAGTATGGCACCCATGTGCAGAATATTTTTGGCACGAACCGTTTGATCTAAATGGGTCCTTGTGTCTGGTTCTTGCCGGCCAGAACCAGTCAGGTCACCATATGAAGCACACGGGACACACGACCGAACTAACAGAATATGAGAAGATTTACAGCAAAAAGGGATTAAATAAATAGAATCGCAGAGATTTGGGGAATAAAATAAAATGAAGAAGTTGAAAAGTGTTAAAATCGTCACATCGAGATGCAAAAACAGGTGGTGACACGACGGTACAGACCGGACAGTGACAGGTCAGGGGGTGAAATATGTGCAGCAGGGACCAGATTGGATTTTTTTTGGGGAGAGGGGGTATATGTGACCCCAAGTTGCACAAAACCCCCTCCCTCCTCCCCCATAGTCCCATAGCTCCTCTGGGGGTCTTGCCCAGTCCTCCGCCACACACAAGGGAAGTCATTCCAGCAACACCCACAGGGAAGCATCACCGGAGCCACAATAGAGAGCCACACACATGGGGAAGCGCCGCCGGGGCCACACACCAGGGGGCCACACACCAGAGGGCCACACACACACAGGGGAAGCACTGCCGGGGCCACACACCAGAGGGCCACACACACACAGGGGAAGCACTGCCGGGGCCACACACCAGAGGGCCACACACACACCAGAGGGCCACACACACACCAGAGGGCCACACACACACCAGAGGGCCACACACACACCAGAGGGCCACACACACACCAGAGGGCCACACACACACAGGGGAAGCACTGCCGGGGCCACACACCAGAGGGCCACACACACACAGGGGAAGCACTGCCGGGGCCACACACCAGAGGGCCACACACACACCAGAGGGCCACACACACACCAGAGGGCCACACACACACCAGAGGGCCACACACACACAGGGGAAGCACTGCCGGGGCCACACACCAGAGGGCCACACACACACACCAGAGGGCCACACACACACACACCAGAGGGCCACACACACACACCAGAGGGCCACACACACACACACACACACACACCAGAGGGCCACACACACACACACACCAGAGGGCCACACACACACACACACACACACACACACACACACCAGAGGGCCACACACACACACACACCAGAGGGCCACACACACACACACACACACACACACCAGAGGGCCACACACCACACACACACACACCAGAGGCCACACACAAACACACACACACCAGAGGGCCACACACAACACACACACACCAGAGGGCCACACACACACACACACACACCAGAGGGCCACACACACACACAACACACACACACAGAGGGCCACACACACACACACACCAGAGGGCCACACACACACAGAGGGCCACACACACACACACACACACACACACCAGAGGGCCACACACACACACACACACACACACCAGAGGGCCACACACACACACACACACACACCAGAGGGCCACACACACACACACACACACACCAGAGGGCCACACACACACACACACACACACACCAGAGGGCCACACACACACACACCAAGGGCCACACACACCAAGGCACACACACACACACCAGAGGGCCACAACACACACCAGAGGGCCACACACCACACACAACACCAGAGGGCCACACACACACACACCAGAGGGCCACACACACACACACACCAGAGGGCCACACACACACACAGAGGGCCACACACACACCAGAGGGCCACACACACACACAGGGGAACAACACCACACCCAGAGGGCCCACACCACACACAGGGAAGCACCGCCGGGGCCCCCGGCCGCACACAGAGTTGCACCCACCATCTTTCCTCCTGGATCCGGCCTGTGCCCGGGGAAGCCCCGCTCCTCGGCCTGTTTTGTGGCGGTGCCGGGTCTGTCCTCCGCCATCAGGAAGTGTCAGCCTCCGGCCCGGAGCGGCGCAGGCCGGGAAATACACGCGTTGCTACGCAACCGCTCTTAAAGGGCCCGCAGACATGAGCTGGTGACACAGAGCAGAGGAGCGCTGCCGGGGCCCTCACACAAGACACCGGGAGGCCGCACCGACACCGGAGTATGGCCAGCACCTGGTGTGAGGAGGAACGTCATCCTACACTGAGGATGGCTGCACCGGAGCACCCTCACGTGCTCTAAACAGCGGTCCGGCCGCCATTTTTAATCGAATTTGACGATTTGGACTAAAACCAAATCGTGGCCACAGCAGGGGGGCGAATTAATCGAATTAATTCGATTAATCGCCCAGCCCTAGCTGAGAGTCATGCAACTATGATCCAATCACAGGATTAATCTCTCCATCTCTTCCATTGCTGGCCTCGGCTTAGGCTGGTTTCACGCTGCGGTCAGATCAGGTCAGTTTTTAATCATATTTCATCGGTCAGGTCAGGTCAGGTCAGGTTTTGTGTTTCAAAACCAGGAGAGGAACTTGCAGAGAAAAAGTATAATTGAAAGTTTGACACCTGTTCTAGGTTTTGGAGACACTCCTGGTTTTGACACACAAACCTGACCTGATCTGACCTGACCAGATCTGACCGCAGTGTGAAACCAGCCTAATATCGCACTGAACTTGGAAGTGTCAGTGCAGTGCAATGTTTCACTCGCACCTTGTATATGAGTGTGAGTGATCTGAGACTCGCAGACAATCACAGCGTGCAGGTCTGAGCTGCCTGATTGTTTAACCCTCAACTGGTGAGCTGGGGTTTTTGTCACGCAACTGGTGATGTGGGGCTTCCTATACCCTAGTGTTTAGAAATCTCTAATTTTTACAGAAAATGCAAAGATCACGTTTGTTTTAATCGTTTTCTTATTGACGATTGATTACACATAAGTATATTATGTACAAATTTTTGACACCCATAAATATCGGAAAATGTAATACTTTGATGATTCAATCCGAGGGCATTATGAAACATGACTTTTAGGATAATGTAAATAAAAATCACAAAAAAAATTCAAAAACAAGTGAATATAAGTATTAACATGAAAATTGAAAATACCACAAGCCATTCAAGAGAAAAATAAAAGGAATATTATCAAAAATAAAGAAGTTTTCAAGATTTGAAAATGTGTAAAAATGAATTACATGAGTGGTGATGTGGGGTTCATCAAGGCCAAGACAGCACTTAGCGACAGCTAGCTCTGTTATGTGTGGCCAGAAGAGAGAGTGACGACAACCTGTTGACAAGGAAATGGATGGAAGCTAGTGAGACACATATCTTCGTATCCTTGTACCAGCATTTTCAAGGAATGGCAGCCGAACAAAAATTCCCTGGGGTGTGCAAACCCTACCTCACCAGGCGAGGGTTAACATGGGTCATGAGAGTTCCTCGCATTAGACTCCGGCCTAGAGAAGTTTCATGGTTTTGAAAACTTATGTCCACAGGCTTTTTTTTTTTTATTTACAGACTAAGCTTTGCCTACCCTCCCCAGGTCTTGCGCTTATTCTCCCCTTCTACTGGTATCTAGACAACAGTTCTGAAGCCAATAACTGAGCTCACCAGCTGTGCCCAATTTTATAGCATAAAGCACAGCGCTCAGTTATAAGCTGTAGCACTGCAGGCAATAATAGACATCAAGAGCAGAGACTCTGTGCTGGACCAGAGACACATGAAAAAAGCTCCGTTTATTTTTTTAATAGCAAACTGCAGCCTGGAGAAAAATGTATTCCAAAATAGGAAAACCGATTTAGAGGGTGTCCTTCAAATGCACACACTGAATACATCCAAATATTCTATGTAATCATGCAGTCCATGATAGCAAGCGACAAGATTACAACATCAGATCACTGTACAGGTTGATAATTGAAGAGTGTGTGCAACATTTAGTCTTGTTTGTGGACCCAGTTATGTAAGGAAGCACGAATGTCTGTAGCCATAGTCCAAATGATCATTCCAAGAATCCATGCGACAACAAAGCTTATTATATGTATTTTGATTTGGTTGTTTCCTTTCAGTTGCATAATGAAATTCTTAGTTATCATATTGCTTTGGGGAATGTGCACCAAATACATTGCAGATACATTTCAAAACAGAAAGCTTTCCAAGGCGAAATCACTAAAACACGATTTTGCCCTTGAAGGTTGGTGACAGTTGGCAGCTATGCCCTGCTCTTGGCTCCATGTACAGAGGCCTACAGCAAGTTATTGCAAGTCCTAATTCTCCCAGTGTTTTATGCATGAGCCTTATACAAAGTTGTAGCAAGAAACTCAGTGTAGCACATTTATACCTGATGTCTTTGCTAACATAGCACAAAGTTTATCATAACAGAAAAGTAGAGTACACAACTTTAGAGGAAGTAGTGTGTAACTTCCATGTGTTGCTTCACCCGAGCATTCATGAATTGTGATAAAGCACTTGGAGAATAGCAACAAAAGTATCCAAATAACATGCAAACTGTAACCACACAGGAATGCATTAATTTTTTTCCAAATGAACTTGTCACAGCAAAATACACCTATCATACATATTTGGTGCATAACATATGGAATGTCATCTTCAAGATAAAGAGTATTATATTTCACCCTTTAGAAAATTTCTTGTAAACTGCATGACATGTCAGGGCTGTTAGCTGGCTTAGAAATTGTGCATAGTTTACACTTCACATACACACGTGCACTATTTACAGCCAGGAACTAAAGTAGGCAACTGTAAAAAGAAAAAATAGTATGTCTGCTATATTTTTCTGTAACAAACCTAAAACAAGGTTTTCCACTTTCATGAAAGTTGATCTTAAAAGGTCTAAAATAACAAATGGAGAAGGTATTGACTATAACTGGGTCCATTGTCGGCTTACCTCCGATGCTTGGGTCACCTCTATAGCCAATCACTGGTCTTGGAGGCTCAGGATCTACACAGACGTTGAGCTTATTGATTGGTGACTACAGTGATGCATGCAATTGATGTGATGTCACCACATAAGGGGCAGGCGATGGATCGCTGGCGATGTTGGTTATTTTAGAGCAGGGGTCAGGAACCTTTTTGGCTGAGAGAGCCATTATTGCCACATATTTTACGATTTAATTCTGTGAGAGCCATATAATATGTTTAAAACTAAATACAAGTCCTCTTGCAGCCCTTTGTAGAGATTTGAAGATACAGCTGATCTGACAGCTGTTTAAATCTCCCGCGCCGACACCGAATAGGTGAGGTCGGCGCGGAAGATTTGAAGCAGCGATCAGCTGTTTCTTATCTCCTGCACCGATATCACCATATTCTGTGTCGGCGCGGGAGATTTAAACAGCTGTCAGATCAGCAGTATCTTCAAATCTCCCGCGCATACACCTGTGGGAGATCAGCTGTGGCCGGGTGGAGGAGATCTCTGCCGCTGATCTCCTCCTCCCGGCCACCCCCGAGACAGCTGATTGGCTGGCCGGGGTGCATACTAATGTGAACACATGCGGAGATTCTCCACTGCGTTCACATTAATATGGCTGTGTTAGCACTGCGTTTACGTCTGCATGCCACACGCATGCAGACACAAACGCAAGTGTGAAGCCAGTCTAAAAAAAATGCACAGGACCTTAATGGTGGGTTTACACACACCAATCATTGTATCCAATATCTGAACCAATCTCTGGTTGCAGTGAAATCATGGACAGATTGCTCCATGTTGTACACAGCCACAAAATGGAACTATGTGTCCATGATTTCACTGCAACCAGAGATTGGTTCAGATATTGGATACAATGATTGGTGTGTGTAAACCCACCATCAAGTGTAGTGGCCAGTGTCAGTGTCTGCAGCTCAGCTATTTTCAAGCTTGCACCCATCTATAGAAATTGCTTTTTAATACTCATTCAATGTCAATTATTGACATCCAGAAGCTGTTCTCTGTAATGTCCTGGGTTATATTATGTAGTCAGACAGCTCATGATGTGAGAACACCTAATTCTTTGTAAAGGAGTTGGTTTACTGTAGTCAAAACATCTTGTTTAATATAAACAGAGATTGAGAATGAATACCTCCATTAGAGGTAAAGTTAACAAATGATTTAAAGGGGTTCTCCAAGAATGGGGTACCTGCTATAACTCAATTCGTCTTAGTGAAATCTTAAAGAAGACCTGTCGCCACCTGGTGCATGGCAACCTAAATGCAGCACTGAATGCAGCGTGTCTGCTGCAATCAGGGAAGGGTTCCCCCATGGCTCTAGCCCCCCTGTAAGCTTTAAAAAAGACATTAGAAACTTACAGATAAGTAGTTTAATGGGCGGGATCTTATTAAGAGGTCTTCACTGCTGTCCTAGTCCTCCAGCCTCCTCCTTGTGTATTCCGCCCCCTTCACTGTTCTGCCAGATTCCCGCCCTGTTTATGCTTTATTCAGAGAATAGGGCGGGAATCTGGCGCTGACGTCAGGCCAAATGCTTTGCAGCTGCTCTGACTAAGCTCTGTGCGGCAGGTTGAGTGACAGAGAGCAGGAGAGGAGGAGAGCAGAGCCAGTAGAACAGGAGGTGGCACAGAGACATAGAAGGGGGCGGAATACACACACAAGGAGAAAGCTGGAGGACTGCAAACGTATGAATCCTTTCAGTGTATTGTACGAATTCGGCAATTTCTGAGCCAGGAATGGCGGTCATGTCACCGAATGTATGCCATATGCTTATTCCCAGGCAGAACCTGACTAAGTATGGCCTTGCTCCAAACCCTTGCTTTGAGAGAGGTCGCACCCACTAGTGAGGTCCCAGTCGGGAGTATGCATATGGCGGTACTTATGGTCACGTGACCGCTGTTCGTATCTTAGAAACCCACAAATCCGAACAGTGCACTGAGAGGATTCATAAGTCTGCAGTCACATAGAATGACTGCAGACATATCATTTTAGATCGGACTGCCCCTTTAATGAAGAAGGTTGATATAACTACAGATTCACTTTTCAACATCCCATTCATGATCACCATAAGGCCCCCTTCACACTGCATTTTTTGCATTTTGTTGAATTTCAAGGATCACATGGACAGGCATGGATCTGTGCCAACTGATGTCCAAGGACCATTTTTTTTAACGGATCCGTTATCAGCAGAGATAGGGCTGGGAGGAGATGTACCTTGCTTCTGAGCATTCATAGTACAGCAAAACTGACCCGTTTTACGGATGCGTTTTTTTCACGGATCCGTCTCCATAGACATCCATGTTATTTGACCGCAGAATGCGACAGATCAGTTTCTGTCCGTTTGTGTCTGTTTTTTTGAAGGCAGCCCAAAATCAGAGCAGTCTCTGATTCTGGGTACATGAAAAAAGCGTACACAAACGGATCCCTGACTAAACTGACACACACGGATAGCCATATAGGACCAATCCGTGCCCATAGGGATACATGGGAGGCCAAAACTGATCTGTGGCTATCTGTTTCAAAACGGATAGACACAGAACCCCAAAAACACAGTGTGGAGGGGGCCTAAGGGCGGACTTTAAGTAACGTTTCTGTCCTTACCCTCAACAGTTGTACGGCTGTCATACACCACTGTTCAATAAAAGACACGAAGCAGACAGGAGAGACCAGCCCCTGGATCCAGGGAGGGTGAGAAAAGAAAGGTTTGGCTCTTTTTTTTTTTTTTTATAAATCTCAGCCCAGGAAAAGGAGGTTTCCAAAACCAGAAAACTCTTTTAAAGGATTTAGACAAGAATTGGTGTCAGATCACCAAGCTTGGTATATGCAGTCAGCTGCAGCAGAAGACTATGGGCACTGACCAGCCAGAGTAGCTGCTACCGTAAGTGAGAGGAATGTCCAGTGACAGGAGCTCAGTAAATCTGTAAAACTCAAGGTAAAAGACTCAGACACACCTACAAGATCTTACTTTATGACAACCATTACCCATATAGTTTACCTATACCTGCAAGAATTGGTGTAATAGGTAATGTTCTGATGTCAGGTTCTCTTTACGTCCAGACATTTGAAAATGTTTGGGGGTAGGTACAATTGTTGGAACCATGGAAACCGTTTTAAAACTAGCCCATAACTCTGGAATGACCTCTGTGAAACAACATGCACAATTTATCATTTTGGCTATTTTTTCCTTTACATAAATAGTGCGTGCAAGCTTGAATCAAATCACAAAGTCACATTTTCCAGGCACATTTTCCACTTTGTTTGTCTGAAAACTGTCTGCTCCAGCTGCTGTACCTTACCAGAAGTTGTTCTTGAGTCTTTACAAGGTAATAGAGCTGAATGAGATATTTGGAGTGTAGGAATTCTTTGCTGCTGGAGGAAGGGGATTTGTCATGGAACAGAAAATATCAGGGAACATTTTAAGACATCTGGCTCTTCTATGGGGAAGCTAGCATACTGTACTGTTTAGGATTCTTGCTATGTGCATTAT
The DNA here is from genome assembly GCA_033576535.1 of Allobates femoralis. NCBI lineage: Eukaryota > Metazoa > Chordata > Amphibia > Anura > Aromobatidae > Allobates > Allobates femoralis. Next base: position 371,925,291 of record JARQOC010000001.1, on the reverse strand, counting down.
ATTGAAGAACATTGGAGCACTCTTGACAGCGCGTAAGAACTTTCCTTAGATTGGATAAATTGCAACATATTTTTTAATGATAAATGACCTGCAATAAATGTCTGTAATTCTCTAGGGTAGCTTTGTGACAAAAATTATTGTGCGTGTTCTCCACTCATGTAAGGCATTGATATACCGTATATACTCGTGTATAAGCCGACCCCCCTACTTTTGCCCCCAAAACCCGGGAAAACCTATTGACTCGTGTATAAGCCGAGGGTGGACCCCAGCACAGGTATACAGCCCCCAGCAGTGTGGTATACAGCAGCCCCAGAGGTATATACAGCAGCCCCAGTGGTAGTATACAGCAGCAGCCCCAGTGGTATATACAGCAGCAGCCCCAGTAGTTAGTATACAGCAGCCCCAGAGGTATATACAGCAGACCCAGTGGTAGTATACAGCAGCCCCGAGGTGTATACAGCAGCCCCAGTGGTAGTATACAGCAGCCCCAGTGGTATATACAGCCCCAGTGGTAGTATACAGCAGCCCCAGAGGTATATACAGCCCCAGTGGTAGTATACAGCAGCCCCAGAGGTATATACAGCCCCAGTGGTATATACTGCCCCAGTGGTAGTATACAGCAGCCCCAGAGGTATATACAGCCCCAGTGGTAGTATACAGCAGCCCCAGTGGTATATACAGCCCCAGTGGTAGTATACAGCAGCCCCAGAGGTATATACAGCCCCAGTGGTATATACAGCCCCAGTGGTAGTATACAGCAGCCCCCAGGGGGTATATAGCAGCCCCCAAATGCTGGCACTCGCCTCCTTTGTAGGGCCCCCCCCCCCCCCGCTGCTTATCTTACCATCCCGGTCTTCTGCTCAGCGCCGCTCCTCGGTGCTCCGTTCTCCATGCTCCGTCCTCGCTGCATCCGGGATCCCCGGCCGTCGCGCGATGACGTCATATGCCTGCGACGGCCGGAGATCCCGGATGTAGCAGGACGGGAGCATGAAGAACGGAGCACCGAGGAGCGGCGCTGTGCAGAAGACCGGGATGGTAAGATACGCAGCGGGGGGGGGCCCTTACAAGGGGGGAGAGTGCCAGCATTTGGGGGCATATATGCACTGCTTCCCCCTGCCACTGATTGACAGGGGGAAGCAGTGCATATATAATGAGCGGCCCCGACTATCGTATTGACCCGTGTATAAGCCGAGGGGGGGACATTTCAGCCCAAATTTTGGGCTGAAAAACTCTGCTTATACACGAGTATATACGGTATATTGTGGATGGATTAAAGAGTGCCTGCAAGACATTCTGGTCTCATGCCTGTTTTATTAAAAATTTTTTAATACATTCACATATTTCCTTTAGTAGGAATAAATGAATTTATGCATAGCTCTAAAGGTCCAGAGTTGTTGTTTAACAGTACTTATTGTTAATAATTTAGAAGGGATACATTGACTTAAATGTAACTATGGTCAATTTTCTACCCTTGTGTGCATTGTTTTCCACACAAGCAGCATGCTAACCTGTGAAAGGTACAATGCACATGTACATGAGCCATTTGAAAAAAAATGGCAGCAGGGCCAGTGTTTGAGGGGCAAACTGGGTAAGTGCCCAGGGCCCCCAGGCACAGAGGGGCCCCTGCTCTTCCCCTGTACTCTACGTTTGTTTACGGAATCTTTTAGGCTGCATTTATTTTCTCTTCCTGCAGCAGCAATCAGACAGGAGGAGATGCAGGCAGCAGGGCCACAATACACAGCCCCACTACTGCCTCTGCGATGGAGCCTCATGGTGGGGTTACACGTCCCGATATCGCGGCGATATCGGAGGCAACGACGCGGGAGCGCGCATTTAGTGCACGTTTCTCCCTGCATCGCATCGCCAGTTTACACGCCGCGATATCGGGATGCAACGTCCCTCCGATGTCTACGCCCACCAACCCAGGAACGACCAGTTAACATGGGAGTGAATGGGTGACGTGAGCGTAGACATCGGAGTTGGGCTGTCACACGCAGCGATGCTGGTACAACGGCCTTGCGATATCGGCGAGTTGAAAAGCTTTGCTATTCAACTCCGATATCGTTTTGGCATCGTTCCAGCATCGCGTTGGATGCTAAAACAATACAACGCGCACCCGATATCGGCTCCAACTCGCGACCCACGTGACTTTTTGTCGGAGTTGGGTCGGAGTTGGACGCCGATATCGCGGCGTGTAAACCCACCATTACAGTACACATGTCACTAGCCAGTAATCAGCACTGCAGGAGAGGAGGCAGATGTACATTCACCTTCTGTTCTCCTACAATGCTTCTTCTCAGCACTGCCCAGTGTAAATTTTCAGCTCCATCTGTGATAGCAGAGACAGAAGCTGTTAAGGTGCACACAGCACTGCGCTCTGCATCTTCTCCTGTCTGTCCTCTGGCCATCCATCCTCAGCGACAGGTTTATAATCCATACAGTGTCCTGACTGCTGCTGTAGTGTTCAGTGTCAGGACTTTACTGCACAGCCAGAAAGTGACACCAGATCACTGACTGCACAGCAGGACACAGCACAGACCAGGCTGCCTCCCAGGAGAAATGTCCCATAGGACACTGAGTTTTTTTTTTTTTTCACTGCACCTGAACACACCAGTCGCACACACCCCACAACAACACAAAAGTCACACTACACAGTAACACGCCAGTCACACACTACACAGCAACACGCCAGTAATGCACTACACAGAAATACGCCAGTCACACACTAGACAGCAACACGACAGTCAAATACCGCACAGCAACATGCCAGTCACACACTGCACAGCAACACATCAGTCACACACAGCACAGCAACACACCAGTTACACTTCACAACAACACACCAGTCACACACCACACCGCAACACACCAGTCACACCCTACACAGCAACACACCAAATACTGCACAGCAAAACACTAGTCACACACTGCACAACAACACACCAGTCAAATACTGCACAACAACACGCCAGTCACACACTGCACAACAACATGCCATTCACACACCGCACAACATCACTGACAGGAGGCGTTATAGCTGCCGGGACCGCTCCAGCCCACTGCTCGCTCTGCGCCTGCGTCACTTAAGATGAAGAGGTGCATGAGCAGGCAAGGAGGGGAGACACATAAAGGAGGCTGCACAGAGGGGGCTGGAGGAGGCACAGAGAGGGCTGGAGGCTGGGAGGACACAAGGCAACAGTGATGACTCCATACAGAGTAAGTCCCTCTGGACTCCTTATCTGTACACTTTCTAAAATCTTTTTAACAGCTTACAGGGGGGTACAAACATGGGGGACCCCTTCCCTGAATGCAGCAGACACACTGCATTCAGTGCTGCATTCAGTTTGCATAGCACTAGGGGGGGTGACAGGTCCTCTTTAACTACACCTTTGGCTACTTTCACACTGCCTTTTTTTTTTTTTTGCAATACGGCAGAGATCCTATTTTGCAACAAAAACAGAATTCCAAACAGATCCTGGGTCAGTCATTTTAACCCACATACAGACCCTGAAATACAGCAGTCTGAACTTTGCCACAAGAATATTTTCTAGTATTTGTTCTTCAACAGTAAAGGAAGTACCGTAAGTGCAAAATCTTAAACTTGTGAATCTGCAGTTATGATATGACTTTTAAAAAACACATAGCGAAATATAATAATCATAATATTTATTCATTTATATAGCGCTATTAATTCCATAGCACTTTACATACATCAGTAATGCTGTCCCTATATTGAGGCTCACAATCTAAACATCCTATCAGTATGTCTTTGCAATGTGGGAGGAAACCGGAGTGCCCGGAGGAAGCCCATGCAAACACGGGGAGAACATACAAACTCCTTGCAGATGTTGTCCTTGGTGGGAATTGAACCCAGGACCTTGGGACCTCAGTGCTGCAAAGGCTGAAGTGCTAACCACTTGGGCTACCATGCTGCCCGAAATACATCTGATATGGAGGTGTCCCTAAAAAACGATATAAGTGGAATTTAAAATGTGATTAAATTGTTTTGCAGGTTTATAAAGGATCGGCAATTTGAGCTATTCTAATCAGATTTTTACAGAATGTTTTATTTTTGACATTATTTTAATGTTTTTTTTTCCCTTTAACTACGATACTTTTCTGTTCCCTTGGGCATACTGTAAATTAACCATCTCCTTTATGGTGAGGCTATAGAATGACATGCAATCATAAACCTGTTGAGCACGTTTTGGAATTTGTAGATAGAACATCATTTTTTTTATGGGCTTTGTATCTTGTTACTTCTGTCAGGGTTCAGCTTACCAAAATTGACGTGTCTCCGCTGGCTAATGACAGTAGGTGTGGGCAGTATTAGCCGATCGGCGTCACTAGTGAAAGGGCAAGGTGTATTGCTGCACTTGTGAGTTTCACAACTTAAATACATTAAAAAAATGACACTGTTATGCTTTTCATCTATTGTATTTTTACTATCTAGAATACCTTGAGTTTGTGATGAAAAGGGCTACCTGAGATGCTAAAGTTGATACACCATCAGATTGTGGAATGTGAGAGGGGTCAACATTGGAACTCTGTCATGGCTCGGTTTGGAGATTTGATCCGGTGACCTACTGCTGCATTGTCAATCCATCTGGTGTTGGGCTATTCCTATCCAAAAGCTGATAGTTGCAGTTTGTCGTTGTTCTCCAGTATTCGGTCATTCTTCCCCAGGTGTTTCTCATTTCCCATTATAGTCTTCCCTATCATATTCTGGGTTGGGTTTTATATGTTCACCTTTCACTGCACTTGCTATACCACTAGGTGGATTTGTATTGAGGAGTTCCAGCCCTTCAGCTTTGAGGTTTACCCCATTGGGTAAAAAACTAGTTCTTGCAGTGAGTCAGTTTGGTTTCTTTCTGAACACCTTTTAACCTCTCTAACTATAACCTCAGTTAGGCATCTGGAAGATTTTACTTGATCCACTTATTTGTAGCTCTTTTTATCTTTCCCTTTTATCTTTCATATGAATGTGTTTTAGTTTTCCAACTCTGGCCTTATTATCTTCATGCACACCTTGTTGGAAATTTGTTGCCCTCTGGGCCTGTAGGTGGAAGGGGAAATCCTTAATGGCCTTTTGGGAAGTCAGGACCAAGGTGGTGTTTTGAGTTGTACGGCTAGGGTCATTCTAGTCTGTACAGGGACCAGTTTGGTGCAGGTGCAAGTCTCCCTGTAGTAAGTCTTCCTTTTTTACATCACCCATCTGTTAGAGTGGCTTGCAGACTTGGCATAGGTATTCATTTCTATCATGTCGAACAAGTTCAATATCACCAACGCTTTCTGCATCCAGCCGAATCAGCACTTTGACACCCTAGCATACACAAATGGGCAGCATCAACAATTAGTTCAACTATATCCTCTACCAGCAAAAATAGCAGAGATGGATTTTCACTGCAATGACACCAGACGGAGACTGTTGGTCTGGAAGAAGGCGCCCAGACAAATTGTGGGCAAAAATCAAAGGAACAATTACCAAAACTGCTTAAAGGTCTTGTCACACACAACGACGCTCCAGTGATCCCGACAGCGATAACGACCTGCCAGGATCGCTGGAGCGTCGTTACCTGGTCGCTGGGGAGCTGTCAAACAGGCAGATCTCCCCAGTGATCAGGGATGTGGGAGCCACCTCCCACATCGCTGGAAGCGATGTTACCAGCGTCCTCCCTGTTTAGCTCAGCCTGTAAGCAGGGAGAAAGCTAGTAACTATGATAAACAGTGGGTATCTAGGCCGCGCGCGCTGCCTAGATACCCGCTGTTTATCATAGTTACCAGCTTCCTCCCTGCTTAGCTCAGCCTGTAAGCAGGGAGGACGCTGGTAACTATGATAAACAGTGCTGCCTAGATACCCGCTGTTTATCATAGTTACCAGCGTCCTCCCTGCTTAGCGCTGCCTAGATACCTGGTGTTTACCATGGTTACCAGCCCTGTGAGGTCACTGATTGCTGGTCTCCCGCTGTCACACGCAGCGATGCGCGCTGACCAGCGGGAGACCAATGACCTAAAAATGGTCCTGAGCCCTTTGCAGCGATCAGCGACCTCACAGCAGAGGCCTGATCGCTGCTAGATGTCACACATAGCAACATCGCTGGGGAGATCGGTGTAACGTCACAGTTACAACGATCTCGCTAACGATCTCGATATGTGTGACTGGGGCTTAAGACCATGTGTCACACAAAAAAACAATACATGATGAGAATTGTTTAACAATTGCCACAACTCTTCACATCTAGTAAGAGAAAGGTCAAAGCAAAGGGCAAGTTGAATAAGGCGAGGCGATCGATGCCGACTTTCAAAGAAAAGCTAGAAAAAACTAGAACAACTTCCCTAATGCCCTATGTATGAATTTCAAAGAAATCTATGACAAGGGCTACACCAGGGATTTATTTGCCATGGTGAAAGAAGTGAAGCCATTACATAGCACACCAAATAAATTAATTAAATAACATGATGGGAATCAAATTTACAACAAACAAAACATCAAGAAGAGCTTGACTACAGAGAAGAACTATATGACTGTGCTAACATTGACGATCATAATGGCCACTTTACACGCCCCAACGTCGGTCCGATATTGGATACAACGACGCGGGAGCGCGCACTTTTTGGGCAGAATTCCAAGATCGCATAGGAGATGTTACACAGCGCAATATTGGCAGACAACGCAACTGCGATGTGTACGCTCCCTTGTAAGGCCGACCCAGGAACGACCATTTAACATGAAAGAGTATAGGGGAAGTTGTACTCCAAATCGTTGTTGGGCTTTCACACAGCACGATCCGGCCACATCAACCATCCAATATCGGGTAGTTGGAGAGCCTGCTCATTTGATCCCCGATATTGTTTTGGCATCGTTCTTGCATCGCATTGGACATTTAAACCATACAACGCACGAACGATATCGGGGCCAACGCACGAACCACGTGACTTTTTATCGGAGTTGGACGCCGATATCAGGACGTGTAAAGTGGCCATTAGGAACTCTGTGGCCAAGAGGAATCAAGTATATTGGGAAGTGAATTGGATTGGGCACTGTGGTACCTGCCAAACAACAAGGCACCTGGCACCTGACATTAATGGTATTTCTGCAGAGCTGTTCAAGCTAATCCCAAACCGCACTTTCCAGAAGGACTGGAAAAGATCAGAACATGGTTAAAGGACTAGAAAAGATCTCTATATCTATGCCATTAGAGAGTGAGAAGGTCTCAAAGAAGATGATATTTAAAGGGGTTTTTCTATGAACAGAGTTAATTTTAAAGTTCATTTTAATTAACAGATGAAATTAACAATAAACGTATTGTTTTGTATTGTATTATTATTGTGTTTTAAAAAAAAAAATGTTTCTGTGCTGAGATTTTATATATGTATCCCTGCTATGTACTGTGTAATGGCTGTGTCTGACCATACAGGGACATGGTCTGATCATACCACATCTCCTGTGCTGAGATAATCTTATATATGTATCCCTGCTATGTACTGTGTAATGGCTGTGTCTGACCATACAGGAACATGGTCTGATCATATAACAGGTCCTGGACTGAGGGGGAACTGAAAAAAAAGTATACAGACATTACAGCACAGGATTACAAATATTTTTTTCTTTGAGATAAACCATTTTTTTTTTTAAGACAAGCAGGGAAAATGTTTTACTTCACAAAAATAATCATCTAGGATTCCCTGCTTGCTTTTTGTATACTCCTTTTGTGTCCTCCCCTGCCCAGGACTGTTATATGATCAGACGATGTCCCTGTACGGTCAGACACATCCATTACACAGTACATAACAGAGGCACATGTATATGTGGCGCCCCTGCAGGTATGCGCCACAGAATGGTATTACACTTGAATATAAAATGTGTTTTTTACTTGTAAGTTGCCAGGTTACGATTTAATGCTTATGGAGTCTATTTTTAGCACTCACCTAGGACCACACCACTTAGTGTAGGGGAAACTGACTTTATGGTAGGTTCCACAGGTGGTGGGCGGAGCTTAGGTTAGAGTTAGAGTGACAGTTAAGATTTTACCTCAGACGGCGTTGGGAAGGCAGACAGTGTGGTCACGCCTGGCAGCCTGAGCTGAGTGGAGGGTACCCCAACTATATGTGGGGGCCCAGGACAGATGGCAACGGACCTAGACTGGTAGGAACCAGCTGGTCATGTTGAGGGTTCACAGGTGACACGGATACCGAGGCAGCCAGGAGTTCAGCCCTGACTGCGAAGCCGACGAGCTGCAGGCCCAACCAGACCGGGTTGCTGACAGCACCACAAGGTACCTCACCCCTCATGCCCAAAAGACGGTCCTACACTAGTGAGGAAAGACTGAAACCCGGTATCAGGTGGGAAACTTGTGCGTTCCTGCTGTTCCCATTTGGACCGGTAATAGTCAATTTAAGCCTACTAGACACAGACTGCAGGACTGGCGGGTGAGCTCTTCCAAGGTGGGAAAGACAGAAAGATCTAGAAAGAGAATAGAAACCCTGAAAGACAGAGAAGGAACATCTAAAGACTCCTTAAGAGAAATCCTGACTTGGTAACAGCACCCTAAACCAAACTGTACCGTGTATTGTTATACCATCAGCCGGTACCAAGTAAAGCAAAGTTAAACAAGAATTGGTCTCTGTTATTCTTCCTGCCGCAGCTCAAAGGACGTAACATCATCAACATCTACAGCAGACGGGTAAGAACTGCACCACCATTTACCATCACTGCCCTCCCTCACCGTCTCATATACCATCATAGCTGCCCTGAGGTAAAGCTCCACCTGTGGGGAGCTGTACCACACACTGCTGCCCCCTCCATCACCTCAGTGGCCGGCTGGCAGCGCCGGTACCACCTTACCGGACTCTACAGGTGGCGTCACGTTCCCTGTAAATAACCCCCATTTACCCCCACCGTTTACCAACAACACCTGGTATAGTTGTTCGCCAGGGCACGGCACGGGGATACCGACCACCCGTGACATCCCACACAGAAGCCCCGGTGACTGAGTACCCCATGCACCCAGCTCTGGTCGAAACAAATTGGCGTCACGAACAGGACGAGCCAGCCTGGTACCTACCAGGTGAAGTGTGCCTTAAGAACTTTATTACTGTTTAACTGTGTGGATTATAAGAACTGTGCCGAGCCGCCATTACATCGCCTCACAAAATTCAAACTGCGTCACTGCAGCAGGAGAAAGAGCGGGAAGATAAGCCCCGCCCCCTTCGCTCTGCCGAGGAGTGACGAAGGCAGTGGCGGGCTCCGGAAAAGCCCGAAGGACTTGCCCATTAGAACTTTGTGGCGGGCTTAAAAGTGCAGAAACAACAATGTGCCGGCCTAGGGGTGTGCCTCGGCCCCTCAGCATACTTGGGCCATTTAAGAGGCGTCAGAAAGTCTCCCCGCCCCCATTGCTCTCAATCAACCAAGGGGGCGGGTCGAGCGCCAGCCCACACCGGTTATGGACTATAAGAACTAAGCAGGATGCGGCCGGGAGCGGACTCAATATACCTGGTCAGGCTCCGGACCTGTTACCTGTAACCGGCTGTGAGGCAATGGCAGTCCCAGCTGCTGATTCCCTGGGACCGGTTTATGCACCCCTTGTGGAGCCGGAAAGGAGGATATCACCGAGGCGGAGGACTTCATCCAGTTCCTGAAGGAGCCCGAGCTGACGAAGGAACAGCCGGCGGCGCAGAGGAGGCCGGGCCCCGCGAGCTATGGAGGGTCGCGGGTACCAGCAGCAGCGGTTGGAGAGAGGAGAGTCCATCTATCTGCAGTTCCCCAGGGCCACCTGGACCGGGACCTGTATTGTGGGGATAAATAAATGCCACGCAGGTCTCAGTGGGAGGTTTGCAATCCGGGTCAGTAAGTTGAGCAGTAAAGAGTTAGCCCGGTATTGCACTGTTCAAAGTGTGAGCAGAATTGTTTAAAATGCATATTTTTCTGGAATTGCACTGTTTCTTTTTCCTTTTCAGCACTTGATGGACAGTAACCAAAGAACTTGTTACCTGGTCCCAGTTGGGCCAGTATGGACTAGATTATAGTCAAAGTTTGATGCAACGTTATAAGCAATGCGCCTCCCTAATAGGGAAGAAAAGAAGCAATCTTATTGTTGATATCTGTTTTAAATGTTTAATGTTATATGTAAAATGCATTTTATTCCAGGTTTGGTTTGACACCCGCGGACGGGTGTGTTTCACCAAGGGGGTGTGTGGCGCCCCTGCAGGTATGCGCCACAGAATGGTATTACACTTGAATATAAAATGTGTTTTTTACTTGTAAGTTGCCAGGTTACGATTTAATGCTTATGGAGTCTATTTTTAGCACTCACCTAGGACCACACCACTTAGTGTAGGGGAAACTGACTTTATGGTAGGTTCCACAGGTGGTGGGCGGAGCTTAGGTTAGAGTTAGAGTGACAGTTAAGATTTTACCTCAGACGGCGTTGGGAAGGCAGACAGTGTGGTCACGCCTGGCAGCCTGAGCTGAGTGGAGGGTACCCCAACTATATGTGGGGGCCCAGGACAGATGGCAACGGACCTAGACTGGTAGGAACCAGCTGGTCATGTTGAGGGTTCACAGGTGACACGGATACCGAGGCAGCCAGGAGTTCAGCCCTGACTGCGAAGCCGACGAGCTGCAGGCCCAACCAGACCGGGTTGCTGACAGCACCACAAGGTACCTCACCCCTCATGCCCAAAAGACGGTCCTACACTAGTGAGGAAAGACTGAAACCCGGTATCAGGTGGGAAACTTGTGCGTTCCTGCTGTTCCCATTTGGACCGGTAATAGTCAATTTAAGCCTACTAGACACAGACTGCAGGACTGGCGGGTGAGCTCTTCCAAGGTGGGAAAGACAGAAAGATCTAGAAAGAGAATAGAAACCCTGAAAGACAGAGAAGGAACATCTAAAGACTCCTTAAGAGAAATCCTGACTTGGTAACAGCACCCTAAACCAAACTGTACCGTGTATTGTTATACCATCAGCCGGTACCAAGTAAAGCAAAGTTAAACAAGAATTGGTCTCTGTTATTCTTCCTGCCGCAGCTCAAAGGACGTAACATCATCAACATCTACAGCAGACGGGTAAGAACTGCACCACCATTTACCATCACTGCCCTCCCTCACCGTCTCATATACCATCATAGCTGCCCTGAGGTAAAGCTCCACCTGTGGGGAGCTGTACCACACACTGCTGCCCCCTCCATCACCTCAGTGGCCGGCTGGCAGCGCCGGTACCACCTTACCGGACTCTACAGGTGGCGTCACGTTCCCCTGTAAATAACCCCCATTTACCCCCACCGTTTACCAACAACACCTGGTATAGTTGTTCGCCAGGGCACGGCACCGGGGATACCGACCCACCGTGACATCCCACACAGAAGCCCCGGTGACTGAGTACCCCATGCACCCCAGCTCTGGTCGAAACATATAGGATTATCTCAGCACAGGAACACTTTTCTAAAACGCATCCAATTGTGGAAATTATTATTATTACAAAATCTATGGATTAAGATGAACTTTAAACTTAACTTTATTTGTGGGAAAACCTCTTTAAAGAGGACCTGTCACCAACCATCCATGGTGATCTAATTACAGCACTGAATGCAACATGTCTGCTGCATTCAGGCAATGGGTCCCCCAGCCCTTGACTCCCCCTGTACCCCGAGATAATACACTTTGAAAACTTACATACTGGAGCCAAATAGGAGGTGGCTTGTGGCTGGAGCCACTTCTCTCAAAGGGCAGTTTCACGTCCCCTGGATCTTTAATCCGCCCACCGCCGCCTCCCTCATGTCAATCATTCTCTCCCTCGCCTGCTGCATAACACAAAGTGAAGGATGCGGTGCTGGCCACATTGCCCCGCTTCCTGCGGTGACGTCATGTGCTTATACCCGCCCTGCTCCATGGTAAACATGGAGGAGGGCGGGAATAAGCGGTGATGTCACAGCAGGAGGCGGGACAACCAGCCTCCTGTCGTGACATCACCGCCTTTCCCCGCCCTGCTCCATGTTAACCATGGAGCAGGGCGGGTATAAGCGGTGATGTGACCGCAGGGGGTGGGACAATGCGGCCAGCACCACATCCCTCGCTTTGTGTTATGCAGCAGGCGAGGGAGAGAATGATTGGCATGAGGGAGGCGGCGCTTGCATAATTGTAGACAGGTTGAAAAACGGAACAGTCGGGAATTACAGAAGTATGTAAACCAAACACTGACTTTACAATCCACACAACCATAACAATGGCATTCCGGAATCACAAAAAAGGAAATACATAGCAAGTCAAACTCTTAGTGACAAACCCAAGGTCAGGCATGATATGCTACAATAGAAAGATTTTTACTCTCCCTATGGCTGGGGTCACACACACAGATATCTGGGCAGATATTGTTCACAGATCTCTGGTTGCAGTGAAATCATGGACAGATTGCTCCATTTGTACACAGCCACAAAATGGAACTATGTGTCCATGATTTCACTGCAACCAGAGATCTGTGACCAATATCTGCCCAGATATCTGTGTGTGTGACCCCAGCCTATGCCAGAATGGACAATGCTACATGAGTCTCTATCAGTCCTGCTTACCCATTGTGTATGTGGACCCAATCAGGCTGGTTTGGGACACCCATGTGAATAGATCCTTACCTACATTTTGTTAGAAACAAAGTGGTTAATTTTAGGCTGGGGTCACACACACAGATATCTGGGCAGATATTGTTCACAGATCTCTGGTTGCAGTGAAATCATGGACAGATAGTTCCATTTTGTGGCTGTGTACAAATGGAGCAATGTATCCATGATTTCACTGCAACCAGAGATCTGTGAACAATATCTGCCCAGATATCTGTGTGTGTGACCCCAGCCTTAGCTGACAAAAAGCAAGTAGGTAATCTGGAAGTCTAAATGACAGTGCAGCTTTCCATCCCTGAGCTTTGTTTACAGTGGGTAAGGCCACACCTTGTAGCTCTAGCATTTCTCTAATTAGGCTAATTACACATACTGTATATAGTGTTAGCCTACAGACATGTTTTACTCCTAGACAGAAGTTCCATATTCTCTGTAGGCCTCCCTGTGTGGAGCATGTCACACATAGCAAATGTGGTGCAAGTCATTAAAGACTTGGGGGGGTGGGGGGTGAGTGGGACAAATTTAGCCAAGACTTCTGGTCCGTATAGTTTATTAAATCATGGTATGTACACATAGTTCATTTGGAGGGGGTTCATGGAAAAATGCACTTTGCTGTTCATAAAATCTTTTGAAAACCATTTAATGAAATGGAAAACTCCCCAGAGAAAGAACATTTCCTGAAGTGGCACTAGGAAACTTGTTGTTTATGACCACATCAAAAATTGTGTTCATACCTTCAAGGAAACTGTTGTTTTTTCTTGTAAAAAAATATACAAAACACACTTTAGGGGAAAAAGAAACAATAGAATCGACATGTTACTTAGTGTATTTGTAAATATGATTATACTAAGTGGAAACCACTATGGAGGTAATGTTTCACTAAAATTTCACCTTCATTACACAGATAAAAGAACACATGTACAGGTACAAAAGTTTTTAACAATGAATAAATAGTAGGAGTCCCAGTAGTCTCCACTCCCAGGTAGTAACACTGAGAAAATTCAATGGGGATAACTGCAGGGAGTGCTAGTAACTGCAGGGAGTGCAGGAACTGCAGGCTAGACAAAGGGTGCTTGGACCCCAAACATCGCCATTTGTGCCATGTCTGAATAAAATACTTTTGAATCGCTCAAAAGCATCGAAGTGCTGCAACATTTTTGTACCTGTAACAATAACACTATGCACACATGGATTTTCCAGTGTACCATTGGGGACTACCAATCAGTCATTGTCCACTCACCCATGTTATGCTCCTCCAATCCTGCCACCAGTGCACTCAGTCAGTGTGAGGCTACACGGGTGTGCTCGACGTACGTTTCACATAACGCTTTTTCATAAAAATTCTTGAAAAAGCGTTATGTGAAATGTACGTCGGACACACCCGTGTAGCCTGACACTGACTGAGTGCATTGGTGGCAGGATTGCAGGAGAATAACATGGGTGAGTGGAGAGCGTATGGACTGCCTGCAGTCAATTGCTGCTGTAGTTTAAACCAAGCGTTTTCTTTCCTTCTGTCACTGCTGCTCTGCAGGCAGAGGTTGCTGAATGTTTGGTGGAAGTGACTAATAGCTCAGGTGAGCTGATGGGGTGTGTCTGAGCCTTCTGCTCTCCACCCCACGGCCATAAATAATTCAGCTTCCTACCACAAGATGTCGCTGATTGAGTTCATTCCTGATCTGAGACCTGGTGTGTGCAGACGTTTCCCTGGAGCTGCCGTTATCCCCTTAAATTGAAGCTGCTGGGTTTCCCTGGTCCGTGGGTGGAGGTAGGGGCTTTGTGCCTAGGGTTTTTCAGGAGCTTAGGAGAAAGGGTTGCGATTTGGACCTCTTCACCGTCAGAGGTACCTCCGAGAACAGAGTGAGGTAGGGACCCCCAGTAGCGGGGTCAGATTAGCTTCCCCTGAATCTCTTTGCCCACCTCACCATCCAGTTGGTGATTCCCTTACCCCCTAAGTGTGACAGGTACATTGGAAAATCCATGTGTACATAATGTTATTGTTCTATAGATAGGGACTTCCTGCAGTTATCCTCATTGCATTTTCTCAGTGTTACTACCTGGGAGTGGAGACTACAGGGATTCCTATTTATTCACTGTTAAAAACTTTTGTACCTGCTTGTGTGCTTTTATCTGTGTAATAAAGTAGAAATTTTAGTGAAACATTATCTCTTTAGTGGTTTCCACTTATTATAATCATGTGATAAGGGAGTGTTTCGTTATGTTGGGTCTATATATCCACACCAGAATAGTAGACTGTTACTGACCATGAAAATGAGGATGTCACTGTGGTGTGGTGTGTATGACTATTTGGTTTTTGAAAATATGAAGCGGTAAAAAGATGTTCAAAAACCTGAACATATATGCACATCAAGTAGTTTTACGTAGGAGTACATATACGGTATTCATTCTGTTCAGTATATTCCAATAGGTTTTTTCAGATGGCTTATGTGACGGAGACCACCTAAAACAGCATTGTGTACACGTAATAAATAATTCCTGTAACCAAACTGAAAATTGTAAGTTTTGTCTTATTTTTTTGCCGCTGTTTTTATTGGGTTTGCCATACACTTCTGGCATTATAGACCTTTTTACTTGGAGCTACCTTTATGGGATTTTTTTTTAACTCCCTTATGGTAAAGACCATAAACATTTGCACTAATTAAAAAAGCACATAATTATGCCCATAACTTAAAAAAATGTTCAGTGGAACAATGGGAATAAAATAGTAAAAACTAACCACTTGTGACCTGGTGATGTTTCCTCATTACGTTTTTCAGTATTATTTTTTGCTCCACAAACTGTTTGTTATTAAGTGTTATGACATAACCCTTATATCACGTGACTGCTGCTGACACTGAGTTCAGGGTCTCCTGCTCTCTGCACAAGTATAAAGCTCAGTGGTTGGAGCTGACGTTATCAAGATTCTACTGCAGCCATGTCAACCAAAACCAAGGGCAGTGATGGAGCAGCAAAGGGGATGCATAAGGCTCATCTTCTTAGGGTATGTGCCCACGATCCAGAATAGCAGCGTTTTGGACACAGTGTGTTTTTCCTGTAGCTAAAACGTTGAGTTATACAGTACAAGCACAGTGGATGGGATTTATAGAAATCCAGTGCACATTGTGCTTCTTTTCTCCGCAGCGTAAACTGACATGCGACATGGCTTTCCTAGCTGCAGCATGCCAATTTATGCTTGTGGAGTAGCAAGTGTTCTCCTAGGGAGAACACAACGAAAATCTGCTGCATCTAGCACACAACGTCTCCTGATCACGGGCACATACCTTTATTTTCACATTAAGTAGACTGTGGATAAAAAAAATAAAACTGGAATATCTCTTTTAGGCCCACGTCACACACACAATATCTGTGCAGATATGTTCGCAGATCTCTGGTTGAAGTGAATCATGACACATTCTCCCTTTGTATACAGCCACAAATGAACAATGTGTCCATGATTTCACTGCACCAGAGATCTGCGAACAATATCTGCACATTATCTGTGTGTGAGACGTGGCCCTTAACCCTTAAAAACTGAGCAAATTTTGACCTTCACCGTGACATGTGGAGAATACTCACATCTCTGCAGAAGAGTTGCTGCACCCAATACGCAGTGTTTTCTGAACGTGGACACATATCCTTATTCTCACATTAAGTGGTCTGTGGATAAAAAAAAATATATATAAACCTGGAATATTTCTTTTAACCTCTTAATAAAAAATTTTGACCTTAACCTCTTCAAAACCAATGACCTATAGGTACATCGTTGGTAGTGTCCCTCCTTTTGATGTAAGCTCACGTGATAAGCCCACATCTTTCCCTGCACGTCGGCTGAACTGATCAGCCATTATATGTACTTAACAGCAACGGGCAGAGTGGCGATCCGCCTTCCACTTAACCCGTTAGATTGGGCTGTCAAACTCAGACAGCACGATGTAACATGCACCTGTGGAGATCACACTGTTCCCCACCAATGTGTTTTCATGACCGCGAGGGGTCAGATGATGACCTCTGTTGCTGTCGTGACTCTGGATGAGCTCCAGGGTTCACAGGAAATTATCATTTGTGCTCCGCAGAGCTGTGCAATAATATGCAATCACAGGCGATCAAAACATTGCATATACCCAAAAATGGTATACCGGTAATTTAAAAACTTCAGCTCTATGTGCAAATAAATAAGCCATCACAGAGCAGCAAATCTTAAGAAATTAGAACACTACTTGTTTCTGAAATTGCGACTAAAGTGCAGTTCTTTTTTTTTTTTTTCCACAAATTTATGAGTTTTAGCTTACCACTTAGATAAAGGAAAAAGTACCGTATACATATTTGTTATCTATTAACTCATAATGACAAATTGTAAATAATACTGAAAGGTCCGTTTTACCATATCGTGAATTATGGTGAATGAAAAACCCAAAAATCAATCTTAAAATTACACTTTTTCTGCAGTTTCACATCACTTGGAATTTTTTTTCCTTCTTTCCGGTACAGTATATGGTAGAATAAATGGTGTCATTCAATAGTGCAACTTGTCCCACAAAAAAAAAAAAGTTAGGCTGGTTTCACACTGCAGTTTTTTCCCTGATCAGGTTCCATCCAGTTTTTGTGCCAAAACCAAGAGAGGAACTTGCAGAGAAAAACTACCGTATATACTCGTGTATAAGCCGACCCGTGTATAAGCCGTCCCCCCTACTTTTGCCCCAAAAATCTGGAAAAACCTATTGACTCGTGTATAAGCCGAGGGTGGACCCCAGCACAGGTATACAGCCCTCAACAGTGTGGTATACAGCAGCCCCAGAGGTATATACAGCCCCAGTGGTAGTATACAGCAGCCCCACAGGTATATACAGCCCCAGTGGTAGTATACAGCAGCCCCACAGGTAAATATAGCCCCAGTGGTAGTATACAGCAGCCCCACAGGTATATACAGCCCCAGTGTAGTATACAGCAGCCCCAGAGGTATATACAGCCCCAGTGGTAGTATACAGCAGCCCCACAGGTATATACAGCCCCAGTGGTAGTATACAGCAGCCCCACAGGTAAATATAGCCCCAGTGGTAGTATACAGCAGCCCCACAGGTATATACAGCCCCAGTGTAGTATACAGCAGCCCCACAGGTATATACAGCCCCAGTGTAGTATACAGCAGCCCCACAGGTAAATACAGCCCCAGTGGTAGTATACAGCAGCCCCACAGGTATATACAGCCCCAGTGTAGTATACAGCAGCCCCAGAGGTATATACAGCCCCAGTGGTAGTATACAGCAGCCCCACAGGTATATACAGCCCCAGTGGTAGTATACAGCAGCCCCACAGGTAAATATAGCCCCAGTGGTACTATAGAGCAGCCCCACATATATATGCCCCAGAGGTATATACAGTGCCCCCTCATCTCTATACAGCCCCCCCGCCGCAATCCTGTAAAGGAATAGGTTAGTATACTTATCCATCCGCTGCAGCTGTCCCGCCGCCATCGTGATTCAGCATCTTCCGACTTCAGCGTCTCGCGTCTTCTTCCGGTTTCCTCCCCGGTCGCACAGGCAATGACGTCATTGCCTGCGACCATCGGAAGGAGACGCGAGACGCTGGAAGTCGGAAGATGCTGAATCGCGATGGCGGCGGGGCAGCTGCAGCGGATGGATAAGTATACTAACCTATTCCTTTACAGGATTGCGGCGGGGGGCTGTATATAGATGGGGGCACTGTATACTGTATACATTGTATACAGTAAACAGTGACTCGCGTATAAGCCGAGGGGGGGACTTTTCAGCCCAATTTTTGGGCTGAAAAACTCGGCTTATACGCGAGTATATACGGTAATTGAAAGATTGACACCTATTCTGAGTTTTGGAGACACTCCTGGTTTTGCCACACAAACTGGATGGAACCTGATCAGGGAAAATCCTGACGTTTGAAACCAGCCTTATGGCTCTTGTAAGGGTGGAAACACACTGCTATTTACATCCGAGTTTGACGGACTTGACTCGGACCAGGCTGGAGCAGTGACCCTGAACGGCCTCTCTCTCTCTGGACGGGAATGACAGCTGCTTGTGTTTCTGTGCAGCATCGCATTCCCCGTCCAGAGAGGGAGAGGCCGTTTAGGGTCACTGCTCCAGCCTGTTCTGAGTCTCGTCCGTCAAACTCGGATGTAAGTTGCAGAGTGTGTCCAAGCCCTGAGGCTGGTTTCACGCCACAGTTTTTTACCTGATCAGGTTTGATCAGGTTTGTGTGCCAAACCAGGAGTGTCTCCAAAACTCAGAACAGGTGTCAATCTTTCAATTATAGTTCTTTTCTGCAAGTTCCTCTCCTGGTTTTGGCACACAAACCTGATCGAACCTGATAAGGGAAAAAACTGCAGTGTGAAACCAGTCTAAGGCTGCATTACATTTGCGTTTGGAGCGCAGCGCACCAAACACAGCCAAACGCTTGCGCACATGCATTCCTATGTTTAACATGGGAACGCATGTGCCTGCGTATGGCTGCGTTTGGCCACATTTGCGTTCGGATGTGCATAATTTATGCGCCCTCCGACCGCACTCCAAAGGCAGCATGCAGCATTTTTTTGTGCGTTCGCGGTGCTTGTTCTATCCGGAAGCGCCCGCAAGCGCACAACAAATGCATGGATCTCAATGGATCCGCAGTGTCCTCCACATGACAGCGTAGGAGAATGCTGCGGATCTCATTGAAATCTCTCCCGGTGGCCGCAGGGGATCACCGGCGGCCACCGGGAAATCATGCAGAGCCGCCGCTGATCTCCCGCCGGTGTCAGCGGGGAGAATTAGCTGATCTGACAGCTGTTTAAATATCCCGCGCTAACACCGAATAGGTGATGTCGGCGTGGGAGATTTGAAGCAGCAATCAGCTGTTTCACATCTCCCGCACTGATATCACCCTATTCGGTGTCAGCTCGGGAGATTTAAACAGCTGTCAGATCAGCTGTTTCTCCCCACTGACACCGGCGGGAGATCAGCTGTGACGGGAGGAAGAGATCTCTGCCGCTGATCTCCTCCTCCCGGCCGCCCCCAGAGACAGCTGATTGGCTGCCGGTGCACCATAGTAATGTGAACGCATGCGGAGATTCTCCGCTGCGTTCACATTATTATGGGCTGCGTTTGCGTCTGCATGCCCTCTGTATGCAGACACAAACGCAAATGTGAAGACAGCCTAAGAAGGGGAGGAAAAATTGAAAATGGAAAATCGCCCAGGGTTTAAGAAGTTAATAACCAGGCCAAATTTTTGTGTTTTTTGTGACACATTGTAATGTATGGGTGTAAATTTAAGTTGATATTTTTAGCATTTGTGAAAATATCATCATTTTGGCAAACCTTTTGCAATTTTCAAACTTTCATTTTTTATATTTTTAAAATACCAATAGTTTGTCACGCTGTACAAATTAATAAATAACATTTCCCATATGTCTGATTTACATCTGCATAATTTTTCAGATGTCAATTAATGTTGTTAAGATGTTAGTAAAGTTAAGACTGTGTGCTGATGATGCGTTTTTTGCGGCGCTTTTGTGTCATCTTTTATCACAGACCTACATGCCTCTCCTTACCCCAGTCTATGAGAATTCTGAAGTGTTAGGCCTATGTTATTTATTTTTTCCATGCAGTTTGGGTTAAGACAAAGGAATGAGCTTGTGAATTGTTGGGGCATTTTTTTGCTGCGTTTTGTAGCCCTCCCGACTCTACTAATAAAAATGCGTAACGTAAATTGTTAATTGTGTCTCCCCACTAGAATAATGCACACACGGGGCTGTTACTGCAGTTTAGGCACAGTGGAGCGTAGGAGAGGGGCATTTGGATTTGGAAGCTCTAATTTCACAGTTTTTTTTTTTTGTAGGGGTGGTGGAAATATGTCGCTTTTCCAGAATCTTTGTTCTACCAGTGATATGGGAACCACCTATATTTTCAGTGAATAATGGTGGACCTGAGTGGAGGCTGGTTTTGTGCAGGATAAGTCAAGGGTTTAATAGTTAACATTTTGAGACCGTATATTCCATTTTTTGATCGCAGTATAGGGTTGGGATCGCATTCTTGGGTTCTATGCTGAGAACCTGTGTTGAGGTGTCTGTGTAAATTCCACAAAAATCAATTCAGACGTAACCCCCGAAAGAACTACTCACTCTGAGGGCGCCGTCACACCTGGCGATGGAACCGGAGATGTCGGCGGCGACTAGCGGGAACGCGGATGTTTTTGGCACCCTGCCAGCGTCGCCACCCCTGTTAACACGGGGAGACACCTCCGGCGATGCCTGGCGAGCTGACAGGAGGCATCGCCGCCGGGGTGTCTCAAACCCCAGCGGCGATGCAGTACAATGGGAGCCTATGGCTCCCATCGCCTGTCAGGTGGCGCGGCCGTTTACATGAGGTGATGTGGACACATCGCCCCAATCGGCCGCCTGGTTTCACATCACTGATGTGAAATCAGGTGAGCACTCAGAGGCGCTGACATCGCCCCTTTACATTAGGCGATATCGGCTCGATCGGCGGTGCCGTCGCAAGGTGTGATGGCACCTGAGACTTGATCTGCCTGTATTGTAAATGACCTGTTCCAACATGGTGCGGCAAAATTTATGGTGGTATATTTGGATGACATTTTAAACTATTCTTCTGACCTAGAGTCACACCAGGTTCATGTGAGGCAAGTTTTAACTGGTACTTAGGGAGAATAAACTCTGTCAAGTTGGAAAAATGCATGTTTGCTGTTCAGGAGATTCAATTTCTGGGATATCTTTTATCATCCACCTGCTTTGATGTGGGTCCTGCTAAAGTCCAGGTAGTCTTACGCTGGGATCTTACTGACAATCTAAAGGCTTTGCAGTGGTTTCTTGGTTTCGCCAACTATTATCTCTAGTTCGCCAAGACCATTTTATTATTAGTTAACCCAACGGAGATAATCAGAAAAGTGACAGACTTTTCCAGAATCTAATCTGGCCAAGGAAGCGTTTGTCGCTTTAAAGAAAAGTCATACTTCTGCTCCATTCCTTATACAGCTTGATGTTACCCAACTATTCATTGTGGAAATAGATGCATCAGAGGTGGAGGGAAAGGCCGTACTGTTACAGGCATCGTCTCCAAATAAATGGCGT
Organism: Allobates femoralis; assembly: GCA_033576535.1. NCBI lineage: Eukaryota > Metazoa > Chordata > Amphibia > Anura > Aromobatidae > Allobates > Allobates femoralis. Next base: position 371,903,594 of record JARQOC010000001.1, on the reverse strand, counting down.
CCGTGTGCCTTTTTCTCTAGACAGAAAGAAAAAAAAAGTCTCCTGTGAAAGGAATTAGTATGTCAGCAATAGAGAACTCCTGGCTATTGATGAATGGTGTCAATTTTTGGAGAGGGTTGTACATCCTGTCATAGTTATTACTGATCACCAGATTCAGCTTTTTTGTAATTTATCGACTGGGGCTTGAAAATATTAAAGCCGATGCATTGTTCTATAGTTTTCCTGGAATAGGTAAAGAGTGGCGAACGTGTCCCCATTTGGCAGAAAGAAGTCGTAATTTCTGCAATATGTTCAGAACCTGGAGAAGGATGTTGCAGAGGCCAAGGGGGACACCCCTGAACATTGTGTTTCTTGTAGGTCATCTTGGTAGTAAAATCACCACAGATCTCACTCAAAGGGACCAGGATGAGGAGATTACTACAAGGAGGGGACCAGGATGAGGACATTACTACAAGATGGAGACCAGGATGGGGACATTACTACAAGAAGGAGACCAGGATAGCAACATTTATTCAAGATGTTGGCCAAAATTATTATATGATGTTAGTTGTAAGACAATATTACAAATAAGGGATAAGATGTAAAAAAAAAAATTTCAAATTAAGGCATTACTTTTTTTACCGCTAAAAATTTTGTTTTATACAGTGGATACAGAAAGTATGCAGACCCCTTAACATTTTTCACTCTGTTTCATTGCAGCCGTTTGAAAAAATTCAAAAGTTAATTTTTTTCTCAATGATTTACACTCTGCACCCCATCTTGACTGAAAAACAAAACAAATCTATATGTTTGTGCAAATTTAATAAAAAAGAAAAACTGAAATATCACATGGTCCTAAATATTCAGATCCTATGATCAGACACTAATATTTAAGTCACATGCTGTCCATTTCCTTGTGATCCTCCTTGAGATGGTTCTACTCCTTCATTGGAGTCCAGCTGTGTTTAATTAAACTGATAGGACTTGATTTGGGAAGGCATGCACCTCTCTATACGAGACCTCACAGCTCACAGTGCATGTCAGACCAAATGAGAATTATGAGGTCAAAGGAACAGCCCAAGAAGCTCAGAGACAGAATTATGTTAAGGCACAGATCTGGCCAAGGTTACAGAAGAATTTCCGCAGTACTCAGGGTTCCTAAGAGCACAGTGGCCTCCATAATCCTTAAATGGAAGAAGTTTGGGACCACCAGAAGTCTTCCTAGACCTGGCCATCTAGCCAAACTGAGCAATCATGGGAGAAGAGCCTTGGTGAGAGAGGTAAAGAAGAACCCCAAGATCACTGTGGCTGAGCTCCAGAGATGTAGTAGGGAGATGTGAGAAAGTTACACAAAGTCAACTATCACTGCAGCCAGAGCCCTGACCTAAACCCAATTGAGCATCTCTGGAGAGGCCTGAAAATGGCTGTCCACCAATGTTAACTATCCAACCTGACGGAGCTGGAAAGGATCTGTAAGGACGAATGGCAGAGGATCCCCAAATCCAGGTGTGAAAAACTTGTTGCATCATTCCCAAGAAGACTCATGGCTGTACTAGCTCAAAATGGTGCTTCTACTCAGCAAAGGGTCTGAATAAGTATGACCATGTGATATGGTGATAAGGAGTGTGAGATTAGTGATCGGATGCTGCAGGGACATGTTTTGGTAGCTTAGGAGGCGTTTTGGAGGTGACAGGATCCCTTTAAGTCCCCTGATCTAGATAACATATATTTCTATTAGTTTTGTCATCCATATAGTCTTTCTTATTGAAGAATCTTGAATAAAGAGGTTATAGAAATGTAAGGTATAAACCTGTATTATACTTTTCTTATTAATTCCTGTGGCTAGCACGCTTGTTTACAGTAGTTTCCTGATTTACAGTCTGACCAGGCTGAACATCACCATTTCAAAACCACCCAGACTTCCCTCTAAGAAGGGATCTTAGATGAATGATGAGTACAATTTCTTATTCATTAAGTGATCACTTTATTAGTCATAATTCATTTAATTCATAAAAAACGTTAAAATAATTACATAAAAAAGTACCCAAATAACTACAAATAATTCATAACCAGGTCCAGGACTAAGATTATTATGTAAACATTTATACAGTATTCATCATTTAATATAATAACCAGTGATACCAGGTAACAGAGGGACACTATTTAATTGTCACTAAGTGACTGCACGCTTTTTTTCTATGATCCTGTGGCTCTAATACTCATACTATGCACTGTTCCCTTCTTAGAGGGAAGTCTGGGTGGTTTTGAAATGGTGAATAAGAAATTGTACTCATCATTCATCTAAGATCCCTTCTTAGAGGGAAGTCTGGGTGGTTTTGTAATGGTGATTGTGTAAAGGTGAGACATAATAATTGGTGGACTATTGAGGTAACAGGCTGAACATCAGTATGAAGTTTGTTTTTGTGACAGCGAGTGGGTGTGCACCACTGGCCAGGCTTATTCTGTAGAGGTGTGACTAAGCGACTACCTAGTATTCACTAAGGCCCCCAATCATGAGGATAGGCTGAGCTACAGGTAGTCGCAAGTACCATTCTCAGAGCAGTACCACCATTCCCAGACCAGACCTGCAGCAGCTGACCGACCTGTCAGTGCAGGTTTACAAGGTACAGCGGGCACAGGCAGAACCAGTGAAATATTCCCAGGTTGGGGCAGGCATCACATGGTGAGAATACAGAGCTCATGTCAGGAGAGAGAGGATAGATGAAATGATATATGAAATGAGAGATGATCTGGACATAAACCAGAATGGAACTCTAGAGACAAGAAGACACTAGGAACCAACATCCAGGCACCATATAGAGCAGTGATGTCAAACGCAAATACACAGAGGGCCAAAATTTGGACAAAGTCACACTTTAGCTTAGTCGTGGCCCCCACATAGTCCTTCATACAGAATAATAGACCACGCATAAACCTCCAAATAGTATAATGCGTCCAGCATAGTCATCTATATAGTATAATGCACCCCCAATAGAAATCCAGATATTATAAAGCACTCCCCATAGTCCTCTATATATTCTAATGCAGCCCCATATTCCTCCATGAATTATAATGCACCCTCCACAGAATAATGGACTACACATAGCCCTCCAAATAGTATAATGGGTCCAACATATTCATCTATATTGAATAATGCACACCAGGATAGTAATCCAGATTTATAATGCACCACCATAGTCCTCCAATTATTATAATGCAGCCCCAATATTCCTCCAATTATTATAATGTGTAGTTTATAGTCCTTTATATATTATCATGGCACGCCCCATAGCCCTCTAATTATCATAATGCAGCCTCATAGTCCTCCATGTATTACAATGCACCCCCCACATTCTTTCAAATCTCCAATTATTATAATGCACTCCACAAAGCCCTCCAATTATTATAATGCACCCAAATGTGCCTCCATATATTATGATGCAACCCTATAGTCGTCCATGTATTATCATACATCCCCATAGTCCTTCAAATATTAAACACATCCATAGTCCTACAATTATTATAAACCACCCCCATAGTCCTATATTTATTATAATGCACCCTCATATACCTCCGTGTATTATACTGCAGCCCCCATAGTCCTCTATGTATTGTAATGCACCCCCATAGTCCTCCAATTATATAGGGCACCATCATAGTGCCGCTTCTCTCAATTATTATAATGCACTCCCAATAGTTCTCCATATATTATAATGCAGCCCCCATATCATTTAATGCATCCCATAGTCCTTATGCCACTGTGCTCACTGATTAAGTACTCACCTCTCCAGTTTCCCCGCTGTTTGGTCCCTGTGCAAGCTCTGAACATCTCAGCACAGCGGCGACAGTTGTGATGTCATCGCGCCCCGCTGTGCTGAGACGTCTGAGTGCAGGCACAGCAGGAGACGCACTGTGTGCGATTAATTGTACTGTGAGTAGATCAGGCCAAGACTGTGTGCAGGTTGCCAGTGTTTGACTGTTTTCTCTTTGTTTGTATGGGCTAAGGCACTCGTAGATTGGGTGATAAAGATCGTTTGTTCCTCACCATTGCTTCAGCTTATTAGCAATACAAGTTCATAGTTCGTACAGTATCTTGATACAGCAAAGCTGACAGAGCAATAGTAACAGGATTCAATGGACTTAACTGGGAAGTAGTAATTGGTAGCTGCAAAGCAAACAAAATTTAAGAGAGGATAACTAGACACCTGACTGAAGCTGAGGCTTATGGGAAAAGAGGCTAATAATTGTAGAATTACGTAGTAAAAGATTCTTTGTTCCTGAATACTCAAGCAACACATGACTTCCTAAAATGGCTTAAAAGGCCTAGGGTGATAATTTAAGAGATACTTTCCAGGTAACCAGAGTAATCTGGTGCAGACTAATCCAGTGGGAGACAGCGCCGGAATCGAAAACAGATGAGTAATGAATGTGCTGCCGAAAATTACAGGAGGGGAAAAGAATGCTCATATGAATGAATATTCATTTGTGCCCCTCTACAAATCATTGCTAGGTGAAAGTGGTCCTTGTGACGAAATGGACCCCTTTAATATGTAATGTAGGAGGATTTCTTATTTATCCCGACAATATTGTATTTTGGTTTGCAAACTTGCAATATGCCACTCATGGGTTACACAAGATTTCTAGGAGCCTGCTAGTATTTCAAGTGGGTAATATAATTATCTACCTTGTGATAAGCAACTCATTGTAAATACAAGTCTTGTAGATGTTTGGTGATGTAGATTTATGTAATGCAATTATCTCTCCTCTAGAAGGTCAGAGGGGCTTAATCCTGTTAGAATACCATTGTATTACCATGTGGGTTGTTGACTCTATGTAAATGGCCTCAGCCACAATTGTTTAAATGTTATGGATTGCAGACTAAATTATTCTGCTAGGTGCTATGTCAATCAGTATGTGGCTCTCCCTTGAAAGGACTGCAATATCTAGTAGAAATGTTTTAGGCTTGAGATTCAGCCAATGAGAAGACAGTTTTAATCTACCAATCGTGAAGTCCCCAATATCCTGCAATGAGGGCTGAGGGTATATAAGGAGACCTGTTGATTAACCAGGGAGAGTTTGGAGATTCTGTCTAGTGCCCTCCTGTTTCATCCCGGCTAGAGGTGCACTGGATTGGATACAGGCAGCTAATCTAGGATCTTTGGGTCCGATTGGCCAGCCATAACCCCAGGCCCGTAGGCCTTTCGGTGCCGACCGAGGGGATCAGAACCTGGATTATAAAACCACAAGGACTTCAGCATCTACTTATCGGATTCGGCTGGGATAACAAAGACTGCATAAGAAAGCCACGCAGGTTGGGACAATCCAGTCACCTGGACACAGACTTTGCTGTGCTATATTCTAAACCAGGGGTCCCCAACTCCAGGCCTCGAGGGCCGCCAACAGTGCATGTTTTCAGGATCTCCTTAGTATCCGATTCTCGGATTGCGAGTCAATCGCAACATGTTGCGATTCTATGCGAGTCACGGACGAGACTCGCCAATGCAAGTCTATGGGTACGACAAAAAACTCGGATTGCACTCGGACCGCACTCGCACCATCCGAGTCTGATGCTAGTTTTAATTGCTACATTACCATTCTGTAGTTCAGACAACTGTACAAAATGTTCCTTAAATGATTATACTCTGAAAGCACTCGCAAGCCACACTGAGCAAAACTCGGATCACACTCGTCCGACTCTCGCATCAGTGAATCGGAGCGTTTTTTCACTTTGATGTGTGTCCATACCCTTATTGGGAGATACTGACATTAGGAGGGTGAAGGTTAAACTGATACATGTCATAGCTATAGTGGCCCAAGAGAATTATACCATGACACTAGCTAGTCGAGAAAATTCCATCCATAAACAAACTACTAATTAGAGACGAAGAAATGAATTTGGAAAAAATGAAGCTGAAAGAGACAAAGATAAAGTAGCACCTAAGGTCTTTGAAAAGTGGAGACTCTTTATACAACACAACTTTCAGAGGAGTAAATCAAAAACTTAGTCACGCCCTTCAAAAACTCCGAATGTACCTCTTGGAAGATATACAAGGGACACCCAGGAAGCTAGACATTTCACACATTTAACACATAAGATAGCTGTAAAACAGAGGTTGAAGGTGCATGGAAGCTAGAACCATGACTTCAGGGGTGACAAACCTTGAGAAACAGGTGAGAGAGGAGAGACAAAAGTGCAAAGGCTACCTAATTCGATGACCAATATGAGCAGAGAGAATCTTCAGCAGAGAGGGAAGGAGAGAGGAGGGAGGGGGGAAGAGACAATTGCTAAATGTTTTAAGTTGCCTTTATTGTTTGCCATTTAATATCAATGCTTTGTTTATGTATTGGATGCAAGATCAAGGTGTTAGTATGATCAGTTTTGTTAATCTTTATTATGCAAAACTCAAAAATGATTTTGAAAAAAAATGCTCTGTATAAATATCTATTTATAATAATCATAATTTTATTTATATATTGCCAACATATTCCGCAGCACTTTACAATTCAGAGGGAAGTACCCCGACCGCCATATTGGAACACCCAAGTTATGGGTATTCCAATATGGCGACCGGGATTCAAATCCCCCGCCAAACCCGAGGGACAACAACCAACGACCTCAGTACTGCGCCCTAGAGTGGCAGGGTCCCAACGACCGCCATATCATTGCTGCAGCGCTAGGGCGATCCCTACCAGGTTGTATCGTCAGGATCGCTGGTGCGTCGCCAAGTGTGACGGTACCTTACTGATCACTCATTGCATTATTCTTAAATCTTCATAAATAAACTAAATACATATTCTAGAATGCCCGATGTGTTAGAATCGAGCCACCATCTAGTATATATAGTCTTAGCATTTACAAAGAAAAACAAGGGCAAACATTTGCATATGTCGGGGCTATACTTTGGCAAACAGATATGTCATATTTCCTAAGTGTATACCAGTGGCGGACATACCGCCGATGCAGCTGTGCAAGAACCCAGAGTGGGAAAAACTAATGAAAGTGCAGAGTCCTATAAAGAGCTGGCGGCAGAATAAACGATAACAGGAGATGCAGGGGCCTGCTCTGTTGCACCCTACAGATGATTATACAAACACAGACCCCTTTCCTCACCTGTTGGTGCTGCTGCCATTTGTCATTTCTATGGAGACACACTGCGCTGAGGGGAAGGAGCCAATCACAGACTCCAGTTTATAAGCGCATCTATGATTGGCTGATAGGGGATGATATGCTAGTGTCTTTGTGCCCTGGAGTAGCAGATTGGAGCAGAAGCTGCAGCAGGAGACCGTGTGGCCATCTGACTCCATGGAAAGACATGCAGCCTTCTTGTGAAAGTTATGTAAGAATCTTGTTAGTTGTTTGCTTGTTTTTTTTATAAAAATTAATTTATATATACAGCTACAAAATTTTTATATGTGCATAGCGGCCTGCTGGTGACATGCACTAGCCTTCTCTGTACAGACAGTAAATTGACCCAATAAATTTCTCCCAAACTTAGCGAACGGCTTCCAAACATAGGACAAAAGTGTCTTATGTCAGGTCACTGTGTATGGTATGAGTTTTGGAGCTCTGCCACCACCATACCCAGCAGATGCATTAGACAGCTAGCATCTGCCTATAACAGCAGCGACATGAGCTAGCTCACATCACTGCTGTTTACCCATTTAAATGCCACTTGAAATGTTTATCATTGCATTTATAGGATGTGTTAGTCAGTGCACTCATTTATCTGCTCCCATCAGCCCAACTCAATGAGATTTCAGTGTGCAATGGCTTGTCACAGCAGTCCGAAAAAAATAAAAAATTAATGTGAACAAATAACACAATGCAGAGAAAAAAAACATTTTGCTCAAAAAGTAAAAGGAACCTATAAGCCTAAACCATATGCAGCAATATGCCCATACAACTTCATAGAAAGAGGTGTGTGTGACTGTAAGGGTGGAGGCACACTATCATGCATCAAAAACGCTGCTTTGATGCAGAGTGGCGAGTGCTGCTAGTTTGGTGCGAGTGCAGTGCTAGTTTGGTGTGAGTGTGGTGCGTGTGGTGAATGTGCCTGGCTGTATGTAAGTGTATGTGGTGCAAGTGTGAGTGCGTGTTTGCTGTTTTTTTTCTCTGCTGTCCATGGTCTTGATGGACCACGGAATAGCATTCCTGCTATCCCCATACAGTTACAATAAGTTTCATTGCTGTGACAGCAGCAGTGAAGCATTATTGTATGTATAATTTATTATTTATTGCAAAGTTACACTTATCAGCTTGATTTTACATGTTTTTACAATGTCGGCTGTTCAGGAGTTATTCAGCACAGTGCTACTGAGGGGGTTTTAACCAAGTGATTAAGGGGTTAATCAGACACTGGTGTCATGACACCATCTGTCCAGAGGTTGTCTTTCCCCCCTGGATACATGGTGACATGACATCATGTGTCTGAATGGGTTAATTATTCTGTAAACCAAGTTTAAGTTTATGTCGGGTTAGAGATGTGACAGAAAGAGCTGGGATTTATGAATGGAAGCCAGGGCTTCAGCACCATGGACAGCTCCTCACAAATCACAGGCTCTTTCTGTCTCATCTATACACCCGACATAAACTTAAACTTGGTTTACAGAATAATTAACCCATTCAGACACATGATGTCATGTCACCATGTATCCAGGGGGGGAGGACAACCCCTGGACAGATGGTGTCATGACACCAGTGTCTGATTAACCCCATAATCACTGGGTTAAAACCCCCTCGGTAGCACAGTGCTGAATGAACTCCTGAATAGCGACATTGTAAAAACATGTAAAATCAAGCTGATAAGTGTAACTTTGCAATAAATAATAAATTATACATACAATAATGCTTCACTGCTGCTGTCAAGCAATGAAACATTATTGTAACTTATGGGGACTGCGGGGGGCCAGTGCTTTTGACAGCACACAGGCTGCGATTATCGCACAGTGTGACTGTATGGGTGCGAGCTAGACTCGCACCATATACTTTTAATGGCCCCTCGCGCGAGGGAATCGCGTGCAATCGCAGCATGCTGCGATTGCACTCGGATTGCTCTCGCAAAGCGAGTTTAATGCCAGAAACTCGCATTAATGGACCTGTATCATTGAAAGATACAGGTCCGAGTTTAATGCGAGTTTTTCTCGCATTAAACTCGCGCGAGTTTAACGCCGGTGTGCCTCCACCCTAACTGTCAGTTGGCGGGGGAAACCAACAGGGACCCATTTGTACGACTATTGCACAGTGCAACTTGGTCCCCGACAGCTATTAAAAGTAAGTTTTTCTCTGAAACTGTGCATTATTTTAGTAAAACATACAAAGCTATGATTGTATTTCCAGTAGCTGGTACATGCTGCTAATGGTTTGGGCAGCATGTATTAACTGACGATTTTCCTTTAGCCCTTCATGACCAAGGGTGTAATAGTACCCACCTTGGCCCTGTCCCTCCCTCTGATGCGAGTTCACATGCTGAGTTCACATGATCCCCTGCATATGTCAGCTGATCTGACAAGCTGATGTGCAGATATAAGCACTGTTGGATCAGCGATCCAAAGCACCACGGCGGCAATCATGCTGTTCCTGCCGGCATCAGAGGTTCCATGACTCGATCACGGGGCCTTAATGTGTTGCCATGACAGCTCGGTGTCCTGTAAGGACCCCAGATGCCGCCATGACTCACTTCCTGTGGATGCCTGCCGAGCGCTGGTATCAACAAAGTGATAATTTCTCCTGTTCACAGACATGCAACAGCACGTGATCGTGCAATTTAAAATAAGGAGAAAATGAAAGTTTTTAAAAACTATTGTAAAAAACCCATAAAAGTTTAAATCACGCCCCTTTTGCCCCAGAGAAAATAAAACTATTTAAAAAAAGCAAAGAAAACACACACACATTTGGTAGATCGCCGCATTCAGAAATGCTCGATCTATCGAAATTTAAAATCTGCTAATTAGATCTATAAACTTAGTAAAGGAAAAAAAGTCCAAACTTAAGTTTTATTTGGTTGCTGTAACGTTGCACCAAAATGCAATTACAGACAATCAACACAGCGCATCCACCCAAAAATGGTATCATTAGAAGCATCAGCTCAAGACACAAAAAATAAGCCAGATCCCGAAAAATGAGAACACTACGGGTCTTATAAACAGTAAAAGTATACATGTTGGGTATCAATGAACTTGCACCGACCCAAGGCATTATACAGACAAATCAGTTTTCCATATAGTGAACATGGTGAATAAAAAAACCCAAAAAACTAACTTTTTTCCAGTTTTCCAATACACCATATGGTAAAATAAATTATTTAATTCAAAAGTACAACTCGTCCTGCAAAAAGCAAGCCCTCTATGCCTGTATTGACGAAAAAATAAAAAGTTATAGCTCTTGGAAGAAGGGAGGAACAAACAAAAAAACGGAAAATCGCTTGGTGGTGAAGGGGTTAGATAAAAAGGAATCAAAACATATGCAACGCAGAATGGAATTAATTAAACTTTAGCTTGGTATATAAAAACCAAGCTCTCTCAATCAATGTAAAATTAAGAGGTTAAGTGACACAAACCATTTAAAAGAGAAAAAGTGCACTTTTTTTTCAACACTTAGGCTGGCTTCACACTGCAGTTTTTTCATTGATCAGTGTCCATCAGTGTTTGTGTGCCAAAACCTGGAGAGGAACCAGGAAAGATACTTGCAGAGAAAAACTATAATTGAAAGATTGACACCTGTTCTGTGTTCTGGATACACTCCTGGTTTTGGCACCCAAACACTGATGGACACTGATCATGAAAAAACTGCAGTGTGAAGCCAGCCTTAGGCCTCTTTCACATCAGCGTTTTGCGCTGATCGCGGCAGTTGCGGTGAAAAAAACGCAACTGCCGCGAATTACCGCATAACGGCCGCACTTGCGGTTCACCTGCGGCATGCCCCATGCAATGTCTATGGGGCTTGCGGTAAGGTGCGGAAGATGCGACAAGTGCGCTTTCGGCACTTGCGGCAGGTGCCAAAACCACACCTGCCGCACACTTACCGCAAGCCCCATAGACATTTATGGGCTTGCCGCAAGTGTGCTGCGATCACGGCCATTATGCGGTAATTGCAGCAGTTGCGTTTTTTTCACCACAACTGCCGCGATCAGCGCAAAACACTGATGTGAAAGTAGCCTTAAAGTGCATTGCAAAAAGCTTGTGATGAGTGAACGTCATCTAAGACCCCCATCAAATAATCATAACAGTAGCAGCCCTCACACATAGTGGTGTGTGGACCTATAGATTTACTATTGAGTCTGACCCCATATACTGCTACAAGAGCAGTGCACTTCATGAGTGGTGTTTTGTCAAATTGCTGGGGGTTTCAGGACTCGGCCCCTCACTGATCAGTCTGTTTGCAGTGCGTAATGTATATTTAACAAAAAAAAATTACTGTAAGCCTAAAGGGCCCGTTTCACGCTTCAATGGTCGAACGAGCTGACCAACGATCCGACTTGACCTAGATCGCTTGAACGTCGTACAATGATCGCTAGTGAAATGTCACATGTATAGATATCGTTAACGATGCAGCAACGATTCCGTGACAAGCGAACGATACTTGTGGTCGTTAGATTGCCTATGTCCTTCACTTCTCAATAGGCGAGGTCGTTAACAACATCGTTATCGAGGTGTCACACACACCCATGTTGCAGGTTGGACCAATGATCACGTTTGGTTTTAGGTCGGTTCAAAAACCTCCAATGAACGGTCTACCCGATTATCGTTGATCGGATGTACATGTCACACTGAACGACGTTGTTACGACGTAATTTGAACAACTGAAAACTGTGACATTTCAACTATGTCGTTAACGATATGTAGCGTGAAACGGGCCCTTTAGAACTAACTGAGAAATAGTTGCAAACTACGTGCCTTTTCTGCCCAATGCAGATCTCTGCTGACAAATTCAGGTCACAGACCCCTCTTGCTGGTGATTCCGTAGCTTCTGCTGATGTCGCATCTACAGAGCAGCAGTTTCTTTTTCGCTCTGCTCTGTTGACAGGGTGGGACTGCCGATGTTATCAGCTGGCTGCCCACTGTATAATTGTCTGTTGCCAGCCGTCAATCAGCATAACATCTGTAGTCATGCCCCATCAAAAGATCCGCTCTGTCGACGTGGAGCAGCAGAGTCGCCAGTAGGAGCGGTCAGTGAGCACACTGTGCCTGAGCTGGTAGTTAGCAACTGCTTAGTTCTTATTCCCATTGAAAAAAATATAAGCCCCCCCCCCAACCCCTTTAGCTTTTGGGGGAAAAAATTCAATTTTCCTAACTACAATATTAATTTCTCTAATATGTAAAGTAATAACATCACAGCCAAATGTGATACCTCAGTAGCATGACTGCTTTGTGTTATGTGTAGGTATTAAGTATGGAACTTACATTTATTGTTTTATTTGATAGTTGTTCTCTAAACTAGTTATAAATCGTACAATCTATATAAGCTGTAATATATATTTATCTACTTTTTTTGTGGTATGGAGGGAGCAGTAAGATTTCTTGCACAGGGGTCCTCTGCAGTCTGTGTCTGCTCCTGGTGTATATTGTATACTGTATGTAGGAAAATGTATTGTTAAACACTTTTTGTCTTTCGTAGTTATTCAAAACTCTGGATTTAGTTTATGCCATATGTGCAGATTGCACTTTGTAATAAAAGTCCTGAAAGATTTATGCGGGTACAACCTTCGGCATCGCTGTCATTCAACTGATTAAAAGGGTCACATGCACCTCGCTGTTTACCAGGCGCAGGTCTGTACTATTAGTAGTGGCTATGCCTCATATTACACCTTAGGGCATATGACGTGAAGGCTATCAATAGTATAACAGTTTACACTGGTGTTCTGCGCTACATGATGTATCAAGTAACCCACCCCTCTATATCACTGAAATCCCAAGAAAACATACAGTGCTTAGCATAAATGAATACACTGCATTTGAAAATTAAGGTTTTAATCAATATCTCACTAAATACGTGAACAATTTCCCACGTTTTTACAAATTTGAATTTCATAGAACATTTTTAACGTATAACACGAAAGTAAGGTCAATAATATAACTTTCATTACAAAATCTTAAGATTTACTCAGATTAGTTGGTAGAAAAATGAATACATCCCATATGAAGCACTACCACAGTTAGTATTTGTATGACCTCCATTATTTTTAGCGACAGCACTAACTCTTCTAGGCATGAAATGAACAAGTTGGCAACATATTACAAAATCTTTTTCCCTTCTTCAAGAACGACCTCTTGTAGAGCCTGGATGCTGGAGAGTGATGACAACTTGTCTATTCAGATTTCTCTATAGGTTTTACAGTTGGGTTCAGATCAGGAGACGTAATTGGCGATTGAATCACTTTCACCCTGTTCTTCAGAAAAGCAACGGATGTGTGTTGTCGCTTATTGCCATGTTAGAAAAGTGCATGGCTACCAAGGGCACAGATTGATAGCAGCACATTGTCTTTCAATGGAAAGGAGTACATCTGTGAATTCATGATAATATCAATGAAATGTAGCGCCCCAACTCCAGGAGCACTAATACAGCCCTTTATAAGGACCCTGCTACAACCACTTTTATTATATTGCCACAGTATCAGTGATTTTTAAACTACATTAATACCAGTGAATTGAGTACTTTCCAGATCCCCATTATGCTTCTTATCAAAATGTTTAACTAAAGGATAACCTGGAAATTTTAATTTACTTTATATACTGTGATGCAGTGGCTTGCTGCATTGCAAATACCGGTATATATCTCAAAGATCACTATGGTACTTGTGGTGTTATAAGGGTTAATGCTTTACAAGTAGTGGATTTGCAACTTAGGCCTGCTTCACACATCTGTGCCTCTGGCATGGGCACGATCTGTGCCAACACATGCCGGAGGCATGGACACATGGAGGCCCATTATTCTCTATGGCCCCCTTGACATGTCCTTGTTACCTCACGGACCGTGTCTCCGTGTGGAGAAGACTAGTGTCCATGTGCTGCACACAGCGACATGTACAGTTTTTTTACCGTCACCAAGGACTGCTTTTGGCCTAAAACGTCCTGCACATGGATGTTCACCTTGTGACATCTGTGTGCACAAACCACGGCCAAAAGTTTAAAGCTTAAAAATAAAGAATTTTATATTCGCCTCCCTCCAGCGCTGCCTTTCTGTCTCACTTCCGGGGCCGCTAATTGGGCTCATCTATTATTCACTTCACTGAGCCCAACAGCAGACCGGAGGAGAGGAACAGCAGTGCTGGACGCAGGTAACTGTATGACAGGCAGTCTGTGTGCAATCCACAGATAGCACACGGACCGCACACGAATGTGTCACATGTGTGACACACTCACCAGCGCCCCCCTCAAAAATCGGCCTGTCTCACACGTCCATTTGTTTCACAGATGTGTGAAACAGGCCTTAGCAGAAGGACATTGATGTGTCTGGCAAACCTGAAACATCCATAAAAATAAAAATGCAGGACCTGAACGCAACAAATCTCCTGGCAAGGACTCTAGAGATCCTTGAAACCAGTACAGGTTTTGCAGCATTCAGGACTGCCGGAAAAATGTCCTGTGGGCACATACCCTTACAGTTCAAAATAGGTGTCTGTTCATGTAAAAGGAATACTGCTTATTATTTATTGTTTTAAAATAAAGCTTAGATCTAAAGTTTGTTTTACCATTATGCATATTTGATTTTATTAAAGCAAGACTCATTTTAATTGTTCTTATTGATCTATACAATTATTTTAGGTATTTATTTTATAGAGATATTTAATTTATACAGGTAAATGTACAATTTATCTGTACATTTATTGTATTATTTGTATATGTAAATACCTAATTTTTATATGGGGATAGTAATCTCTATACTTTATGCAGGAAAAGAGAAAATAATTTATATTATATTAAAGGGATCCTGTCACCCCCAAAACACCTGTAAACCTATTAAAACCTGTCCCTAGAGCATATTAACACTTTCCCTACACTGTTTTTACCTCCTAAATGCAGTAAATGACATTGCATAAAAACGTTTTATAAGTACCTGATTACTGATGATAACACAGGTCAACAAAAAAAACTTTTTTTCTGGTGCCCAAAATATTTTAATGAATTTGGGGTATTTTTGGGGTGCTGATTCTGAATATGCTATCAGTTTTGCCAGATTGGCTCAAGTTTTTGAGATTTTTGGTATCTTATTTATAGCACTTGTTCGTAAATGCGACGCATCATCTCATTAATTTCTTTGGATTAGTACTTGAACTGAGCAGTTCTCAATATAGTTTTGTGTTAATTAGTGTTCTAAAAGTTTGTTCATAGCTTGGTTTTTGGCACTAACTTTATGTTGTTGTCTGTTGTCCAGTGAAAAGCATGAACTCATCAAGAAGAAGTTGTCTTAACGATCCAGACTCATTCTGTTACATTTGTGGTGAATATACACTGACAAAACATAGAAGAAACATAACAGACTTCGTTAAAAAAGTAGCAAAAAACGTCTTTTTTGTTACACATTTTACAAAAAATCTCAAAAACTTGAGCCAATCTGGCAAAAACTGATGACATATTCAGAATCAGCACCCCAAAGTTACCCTAAATTCAATGAAATATCTTTGGCACCAAAAATGCTGTTGACCAGTGTAATGAGTGACTATGCTATTCATAGTCACTCATCAAGACTGCCCCTCTGCTTCATAGCACGCCTGAATAGGCGTGATCTTCATAGCAGATTCAAATTGCCGCCTCCCTGCTGTGCCCTGTGTCGTCCGAGGCTGCTGTGTGGCTGGGTGACGCGATCCGCGTCATTCGCGGCGCCTGGTGACGTATTTACACCGGCGCCGCGCTGTCGGCTTCAAAATGCACACTGCGCATGCCCATGCGCATGCGCAGTGCGCATTTTGAAGTTTACAGCGCGGCGCCGGTGTAAATACGTCACCCGGCGCGCTGAATGACGCGGATCGCGTCACCCAGCCACACCGCAGCCTCGGACGACACAGGGCACAGCAGGGAGGCGGCAATTTGAATCTGCTATGAAGATCACGCCTATTCAGGCGTGCTATGAAGCAGAGGGGCAGCCTGGATGAGTGACTATGAATAGCATAGTCACTCATTATCATCAGTAATCAGGTACTTATAAAACGTTTTTATGCAATGTCATTTACTGCATTTAGGAGGTAAAAACAGTGTAGGGAAAGTGTTAATATGCTCTAGGGACAGGTTTTAATAGGTTTACATGTGTTTTGGGGGTGACAGGATCCCTTTAAGACTATATGTATTTTCTATTATCATAATGTGTCTGATCATAATGGACAACCCATAGGAAGATCTGGCTTTGCAACAGTGTTATTATATGGACCTGAGGGTCTGATCCTTTATAGCAGGGGTCTGAAACTCAGCTGGGTTGGTGGGCCGCACATAGAAAAAAATTGATATCGGGGGCCGCATTCATTGTAGGACTAAGTCACATTTTAGCAATACCAGAATTTTTTGCTCAATGTAGTAATGCCCAAATCCTGATTTTCTTCTTGTAGGAAAGTCCCCACCCTAATCTCCTTTATGTAGGAATGTCCCCATCCTGGTCCCCTTCTTGTAGGAATGTCCCCATCGTATATTAATGTCATCCATCCTGGTCCTCTTCTTGTAGTAATGTCCCCATACTAGTCCCCATCGTATATTAATGTCAACCATTCTGACCCTCATCTTGTACTAATGTCCCCATCCTGGACATCATCTTGTACTAATGTCCCCATTCTGGACCTCATCTTGTACTAATGTCCCCATCCTGGTCCCCTTCTTGAAGTAATGTCCCCATCCTGGTCCTCTTCTTGCAGTAATGCCCCCATCCTGGTCCTCTTCTTGAAGTAATGCCCCCATTCTGGTCCTCTTCTTGTAGTAATGTCCCCATCCTGGTCACAGAGCCCACGGGACTGTGCACGCAGAGCCCACAGCGCACGCAGAGCCCACAGCGCACTCAGAGCCCACAGCGCACTCAGAGCCCAAAACGCATGTTAAAATGCATGTGCGTTTGGAAAAACGCATGCTTTTTTGCAAAAGCAGCTCAAACCGTGGCAAACAATGTTTTGGGCTGCGTTTGCAAAATTGCATGCGTTTTTGCAAACGCACATGCGTTTTTACATGCGTTTTTGCATGCGTTTCCATTAAAATCAATGGGGACAAAAACGCATGCGTTTTGATGCATTTTTGCGGTAAAAACGCATAAAAACGCAAATGAAGCAAAACGCAGCAGACGCATAGATGTGAAAGGGGCCTTAGACTTTTACTACCTATGATTTTTCTACAGCCATCCACTATTGGATTCAAGCCTGTTGTATATTGTGACAGTTTAGGTATCAACGTGACACAGGATGATTAGAGAGTTGGAAGAACTTAGGCTGGCTTCACATTTGCGTATTGAGCGCAGCGTACCAAATGCAGCCAAACGCTTCCACACATGCGTTCCTATGTTTAACATGGGAATGCATGTGCCTGCGTATGGCTGTGTTTGGCCGCATTTGCGTTCGGATGCGCATAATTTATGCGCCCTCCAACCGTACTCCAGACGCAGCCTGCAGAATTTTATTGTGCGTTCGCGGCGCTTGTTCTATCCGCAAGCGCACAAAAAATGCATTGATCTCAATGGATCCGCAGTGTCCTCTGCATGACACCGCAGGAGAACGCTGCGGATCTCATTGAGATCTCTCCCGGTGGCCGCAGGTGATGTCACAGAAGATCACCGACGGCCACCGGGAGATCAGCTGGAGCCTCTGATTATCTCCTCCTCCCCACTGCCGGTAATCTCCTAGCAGTGTCGGCGGGGAGAAACAGCTGATGTGACAGCTATTTGAATCTTCCCGCACCGACATCTCTTCTCGGTGTCGGTGCGGGAAGATTCAAACAGCTGTCACATCAGCTGTTTAACCCGCTGACACGTCCTGGGGCTTACCAGCGGCCGGGAGGAGGAGATCTCCACCGCTGATCTCCGCCTCTGGCCGGCCCCGCCCCCGGACACCGCCGATTGGCTGCCCGGGCTCCATAGTGATGTGTCCGCAGGCGGACGTTCTCCGCTGCGGACACAGAAAAATGACCCTGCTTTCACTGCGTTTGTGTCTGCATGCCATCAGCATGCAGACACAAACGCAAATGTGAAGCCAGCCTTACTGTACCTTTTAACCTCCTGGTTACTGCAATCTCACATGAACTGGTCTAATATCAAGATTCAGCAGATAATAGAAGAAATGGCAGCACCCATCGACAAGTGGAATTGTCAACTTTATTTCATATGTGCTTTGTCAAAAACTGGTAAGGGCCATCAGGCCAAACAGTGAGGGGAGGGAGAAAAAACAACAGGGTGCCCAAGACAATGATGACCGTTTTGTTCATTACAACTTCAACAGATCCCTTCAACGGGTCAACTGTTTGGCCTGATGACCCTTACCAGTTTTTGATGAAGCACATATGAAATAAAGTTGAAGATTCGACTGTCACTAAATGCTGCCATTACTTAAATTATCTGCTGATGCGAACAAGCCCTTATGCAAATCACCTGTGATGGCTTTAGCTTTGCTTCACAGGATAGCAGTGGTGAAAGTGCTGCACATTACTGGTCGAGGTTGGTGCCATTTCATTTGTCCATTTTTCTAAAGTTTGAATCTAATATCAAGATTTGTTGACTCATTTTATATAAGCTTGGTCCTATTGGGAATTGTATCATTATCTCTACATTCTCTAGACAAGAAATGGTGTCACGTATTGAGTATATACTGTATATATATCATATATATTGTACCTAGGAGTTCTATACATTAGTATTTACCCAGTTGTACATTCCAAAACAGTGACTTGACTATGGATGAATATGGGTGCAATATAATATATAGAGGACTATGGGGGTGCATTATAACATATAGAGAAATATGGGGTGTACTATAATATATGGAGGACACTCAGGTGCACATTATACTATATAGAAGGCAATGTGGGTCCCATTATTCTATATGGAGAACTATGGGGATGCATTATATTATATGGAGTACTATGTAGGGCCAATTATACTATATGGAGGACTATGGGGATGCATTATATTTCATGGAAGGCAATGTGGGGCCCTTTATACTATATGGAGGACTGAGGGGTGCATTATACAATTTGAAGGACTAAATGGGGCCCAATATGCTATAGAGAAGGCTATGTGGGGTTGTTACAATATTCAGAGGGCTATATAGGGGTCATTATGATTTTTATAGGCCATTACACTATTTGAAGGGCTATGTGGGGGCCATTATATTATTTCAAGGGCTAGGAGGGTGTCTTTATATTGTTTGTGGGCTATTATACTGTAGTCAAACAATTAAACACTGTACAGGTTTGCATGGAGTTTATGATGCTGTGGGAAAGGCTGTGTTGGGGCATTATACTATTCTGAGGGCTGTTGGGGCCCATCATACAGTGTTAAGAAGTGTGTGATTCATTATAAGGCATGACAGGCTGTTTAGGGGATCATACTGTGTTCGAGTCACCATACTTTGCTGGAGTAGTTGAAGGGAGCAGTGGCATAACTTGGAGCTCATGGGCCCCGATGCAAAAGCTCCAGTGTGGCTCCCAATCATTGCAAATCTTTAATAGCAATAGTCTTTTTTTCTATAGACCACAGGAACTTTTGGGGCCCCCTAAGCTTCAGGTTCGATTTCAACTCATGCACCTGTTGTAGTTACGCCCTTGGAACTGGGGTACAGTAGTGTGATCATACTGTGCCTGTGGAGGAATTCACTGTGGGGATATCGTACTGTGTTTGTTGGGCACTTCACTTGTGTAGGCACTATACTTTATGGGTACAATGAAGGGAGAATCTACAGGGCTTCAATAGGAGGAAAATTACTACATAAATACTTCAAAGTTGTGAGATATGTTGTTTATGTGACTCAGCTGAATATGAAGCTCAACTAGATATCATGGGGCCCCATAGCAAATTTTCTACTATAGATTGGTACATGTTAATAGTGCTTTGGAATATACTGCTAGACTGACCTATACACTTGCGGATAGTTCGCAAAAGAGAGGATAATAGTTCAGTCTGTCATAATAAAGGTTATCCAGAGTTGGCAGAGAGTGGATGTGTGGCTAAACACCATGATAGGATCAAGCATTGAGAGCGCCCGGGTCAATGGCATCTCTCATAAACAAATGTTCTCACTGCCTTAGGGTGCTTTCACATTACGATTACTGCCTGTCCGTGGGATCTGACTTTGAAGGAGGATCCCACGGACAGGCACGGATCCACATGGATCCCTGCAATCGGATGGCAAATAGCCATCCAATCTGATTCTATGCAGGATCCGTGTGGATCCTGCGGTCCCCTGTCTCTCCCTGCTCCTGCCTCCTCCATCTTCTTCTCGCCACTATTCTATTCTGTCCCTCCCGCTATTCTATTCTGTCCCCCCGCTCCTCTATCCTGATTTAATCCCTATCCTGTTCCCTCTTCTCTTCCCTGTGTGTTGAAAAAAAAAAACTCCTCCTGGAGGATATATCACCTGTCACCAGCTCCCACGATGCGACACCATCGGGGCTGAAGTGCCTGTGGTGATGTCACAGAGCCGGTAAGCTGACATGTCATGTGACCGGCTTTCTGACATCATCACAGGTCCTTCAGCCCCGATGATGTCACATCATGTGAGCCGGTGACAGGTGATGTATCCTCTGGGAGGAGTTTTTTTTTTTTTTTTTAACACACAGGGAAGAGAAAAGGGGACAGGATAGGGATTAGATCAGGATAGAGGAGCGGGGGGACAGAATAGAATAGCGAGAGTGACAGAATAGAATAGCGGGGAGAATTAGATGGAGAAGGCATGAGCAGGGAGAGACAGGGAGAGGCAGGGAACACGGAGCCGACATCGGATCCGAGATGACCTCAGATCCGATGTCCATAGGCTCCCATTTTGTGGGCACTCGGATCAGCACTGATCCGATGCTGTCCGATTTGAGTCACGGACACAAAATCGTAGCAGGCTACGATTTTGTGCCCGTGATTAGATCGGATCGGATGGTGCCAAAATCGGATGCCAATAGTGTCACATCCGATCCAATCCGATTCCATAGGGGGACATGGGATCCGATTTCGGATCCAATTGTCTTTTGTATTTTGAAATGGATACAATCTGATGACTGAAAATCGCAATGTGAAAGCAGCCTTAGTGGCATTGATGTAAAAAAACAACAACATATTGTCACGGTAGTGGGTGTGCACCCGCTGTGCCACAAGCCTGGGCTTAACTTGGAGGGGCATAACTAACCAACTATCTGGTTTCTCTAGATGGTGTGGCTAGGCTTGCACTTTATTTTTTTCTAAAAAAAAAAAAAAAACATTGCTAAGAATACAGTAAATGGTAGAAATGAACGGATCGGACAAAACTCTTAATTAGTTTACACCAATTCTCTACAAAAAACACCAACGTTTTGACAATTCAAGGTTTACATTTCTGACATTAGTATATTTGCACTTCAGTAAGGAAGTGGAATAACTCCAGAGCCACCTTTAAGTAGCTCCTCAAAGTCATAGTCGCTTTCCAACAAGCTTTTAAATATGACTAAGGGATTTGTGCCAGATCAGAACCCCAAACTACAGACGCTGCGTTTCAGGGTAACTGCTCCTCATCAGTGTAGTGTGTGGGATATTCTGATCTGGCTGTGTGAGTGGGCTAAGACAAGGTCTGGGAACTTGCTATCAACCTTATGGAGACAGCTAAGTAGGTGAAGAGATTGTATTCACTTCCCCCCTCTAGGAAATATGCAAATATAAGCAAATGCAGACCTTGTCTTAGCCCACTCACACAGCCAGATCAGAATATCCCACGCACTACACTGATGAGGGGCAGTTACCCCAGAATACAGCGTCTGTAGTTTTGGGTTCTGATCTGGCACAAATCCCTTAGTCATATTTAAAAGCTTGTTGGAAAGCGATTATGACTTTGAGGAAGCTACTTAAAGGTGGCACTGGAATTTCTCCACTTCCTTACTGAAGTGACAATTTGTATATTTCCTAGAGGGGGGATGTGGCTACAATCTCCTCACCTACTTAACTGTCTTCTTATGGTTGCAGAAAGCTTCTCTCCATAAGGTACATAGCAAGTTCCCTGACATTAGTATAGTGAGACCAGATATTTGTGACTGTGGAATACGTCATGTGAGCTGGCAGCTTGTAGTTCCGCACTCCCCTTACTATTTGTCCCTCCACACTTTACAGCAGACAGTGATGAGTCATCATAGTAAAGAGGGAAGAACAATCTCTAGAGAAACATCCTCTGGTAGATTTGCCTTCAAGTTTCTTTTGTTCCTCTTTACTATCAAAGAAACAGTAGGGGTTTGATATAAGATTTCTATTGGTACAGATATCTTACTCAGCATGTACACTTCTGCTTCATTGTTTGTATTTGACCTAGTTGTTTAACTTGCCTTTCTTAATAAAGATTTTCGAAAAGAAGCAGTAGGGAAGGGCTGATGGTCATATGGCTCCCAAACAACTGGGCGAAGGGAACACAACCTTCAACTTTCGCATACATTCTGCAACTGGAAAGTCCTTTATTTAGATGACTGTGCTTTGCTTTTGCTATCTTGATTGTCTTTTGTGGAAATACTATATAAATATTATGTCAGGCGGATGGAAGTGCTGACTCATAGTCAAAGATCAGCAGCTTGCTTAGCCAACAAAGCTGAGTCATTGTTGTTGAAAACTAATACACAAGGTAGAATTTCACTGTAGTCAACACCGTGCACTTTATAGCACAGGGTGTAAGGTCGGTTTCACACTTGCGTTTGGCACGCAGCTTCTGCAAGTGAAGTGAAACGCATGCGTACTGCGTCCCTATGTTTAACATGGGGACGCATGGTACCTGCGTTTGGTTGTGTTTGCATGCATTGCTTTCGGATGCGCATATTCTTGGTGCCTTCCGAACGGAACATGTTGCATTTTTTCTGCGTATCATGAGGCTTATGTAAATGCAAGCGTTCCGATGCGCGGAAACAATGCATGGCAGTGACTGGAGACGCACTGCCATCTTCAGACAAATTCAGCACACGCAGCGTTTGTGTTTTCTTTTTTTTTTTGTTACAAATGACGGAATGCAGCTCCTCCCATGCCATTTCCCGTTCTGGATAGTTCTCTCTCTCTCTATTTCTCTTTCTTTCTCTTTCTTTCTCTCTCTTTCTCTCATACCGTTTTGGTGTCAATTCCCTAAATTGCATAACAGAACTTGCTCTATAGTGGGCTCAACTGCTGTATGACATTATTTCACAATAAAAAATATACTTTGGAAAAAAAAAAAAATTTTTGTGTCTTTGTAATTTGATATCCACTATTTTTCTTTACACTTAACAGAGCTGTATGAGGGCTTGTATTTGCTTGTGGAATGAGCTTTATTTTTATTGGAGCCATTTTGTTTGGTCAGCATCTGTCTTTGCCAACCTCTCCATACACTCATTCAGCCGAGCTGCTGCCAGACTCCTGTAGTACACTAGAGATCAAAATTAAAGAACAATCACTTGATTTTTACAGGCCTTTGCTGTGAATGACTTCAGCACATCTGCGGCCACAGGACATCCCTAGTCTCTCACACTGCTCTTGTGTGATTTTAGTCCACTGTTCTTCCAGTCTCTTCCACAGTTTCTGTGACTGTTGTGGGTTTTTTGGCCATAATTTGTCACCAAGGGTTTTCCAGAGGTTTCCTATTGGGTTTAGATCAGGACTCTGGGCAGCCATTTCATTGTTTCAATGTTTTCCGTTTCAAGGAACTGCTTCACCCATTCTGTTGTGTGACAGGGGGCTTTGTCCTGCATGAATATTGCTGGCTGATTGAGTGTTGAACGTAAGTAAGGAACCACGTGTTGTTGAAGACGGTTCTGATACACACTTGCATTCATTCTGATATAGCTATAAGAGGTCCAACCCCTGCAGCAGAGAACATTTCTCAACCATGACACTTCCTCCACTACCTTTCATTGACTTTTGTCCACACTTTGGATTCTGTCTTTCCCCCAGTTTGTCGACAAACATAATGGTTCCCATTACACCCAAAAATATTCAACTTGCTTTCATCACTAAAATGAACTGTGGACCACTTCTCCTCAGCAAATGTAAGTCTAGTCTTTTGATTCTTTCTGCTACAGAGGCAGTGGGGGTTGGAATGGCCACAGTTAGTGGCTTCTAAGTGTAAGTTTTACAAAGGCTATATCTCGGGGTACACAGCACACATCCTTCCTTGAATGCAGCAGACATGCTGCATTCAGTGCTGCATTTAGATTGCTATGCAGCAGGGAGGTGACAGGTCCTCTTTAAACGTCATGACACTGTATGACGAGACAGATCCTTACCCTGTTCAGTGCAGAACTGGCGAGCTATTCCAGCTGCAGTGTTGATAAGATTACTCATGGGGATTTTTTACTTTATTCTGTCCTCTCTTGCATTTGTCTTTTGAGATCAATCAACCTTCTTGGGGGGCTTGAAAGAGTGTGTGATGTTGTAAAGATGAAATATTCTAGAAATCACAAACTTGGAACGACCAACTTCTGTTGCTATGGCTGACAGGTTGCCCCTTTGGCCTTCATTTGGACAAACTGCTGCTGAAGGGTTTCAATCAGTTTGTAAAGGCACACCATTTTTGCAGTGAGTGCAAACTGTAAAGATAGCCCGCCAGTTAAATAGGGTTTGTCAGATAATAAAGGAAATTAGCACCAAATGCCAGATTAACACGAATAACTTGCAGCTATCTGAAAGTGTTCTCTAATGTTGTTCATTATTCTTTTTCATTTATCTCATTTACATTTTTATTCTGTGCTTTACAATATATTCAATTAATGAAATGATTTTAAAATACTGCTATTTTACTCATATTAGGATATTTTCACCTAGGACAACACAATGACCTTACTAGTAAGGCAATTGTGTGTTGTTCTCTACTTTTGATCGCCAGTGTAGTTGCTTATCTTGCCTAGAATAAAAGGATCCTCAGTCTAAAATAAAACCTGCCTGATCTTTCTTTTCCTTGTCATAATCTGTTGGTAATATGTGAAGGCACTCACATATTAGACTGACAATGTACATGGGGGCCTTAGTTGTTCGAAGATGATCCGCTTAATAGCCGACTACTATTGTCACAACAAATTGGTATGTTGATAGTAATAGGTCTACAGACGGATTCCTTAATTACTTTGATATCATGGTCACTATAGACCACAGCATCTAACGTGATAATAAACCACTGCAGTGGAAGCCCAGCTGTGTATTGTAGTTAAATAATAGTGGATTGTGTGGCCTGAACTAATAAGCTTGCTAGTAACAGTAGCTCACAGAAACCAGCATTGTGTATGTATATTCTATATAGCAGTATTACAGTTTAAATTTCATATATTTAATGTTTGCATGTATTTCAGCTCATACAATGTGGTGCGACAATCTTTGGTTTGTATATAGGTAGCACGGTGTAGGTGCCTTGCAAGAATTAGGCAGCATTTAACCCCTTCACCCCTGGGCGATTTTCCTGTTTTTGTTTTTCTGTCCCCTTCTTCCAAGAACCATAACTTTAACATTTTCCCATCAATTTATACATACGAGGGGTTGTTTTTTGCGGGATGAGTTGTACTTTTGAATGACATCATATATTTTACCATATAGGTTTACTGGAATACAGGAAAAAATTTCCAAGTGCGGTGAAAGTGCAAAAAAAGTGCAATTACTGAATTGTTTTGGGGGCTCTAGGGCTTTTATTCATCATGTTCACTATATGGTAAAACTAAGTGTCAATATGATGCTTCAGGTCAGTACAAGGTCATACATATCAAACATTTATACTTTTACTGTTATCTAAGTGGGGAAAAAATTCAGACGTTTTTAAAGAAAAAGAATTGTGCTTTTATCACCATTTTCTGAAACCCATAGCATTCTCATTTTTTGGGTTTCTGGGGCTGTGTGATGGCTTATTTTTTTTTTTTTTTGCAGCTTGAGCGGACGTTTCTAATTTTAAAATTTTTAGGCAGATACATTGTTTTGATCGCCTGCTATTGCATTATATCGCAATGTTGGGCTTTTTTTCGTCATGCAGTTTACCGATCTGATTAATTGATTTTATATTTTAAACGGGCATTTCTGAACGTGGCAATGCCAAATATGTGTATTTTTTCAATGGGGCAAAAGGGGGATGATTTGAACTTTGTTTTTTTAATGTTTTTTAATTTTTCTTTTTTTTTAAACTTTTTCTGCATTCTACACGACAGTGTGGAATCACTTGTCTTATGGAGAGAGATGCTTCAGCCTCTTTCTGCACAACACAAATAATCACTTTCTGCCAGTGATGTAACTCGGGCATCACCGGCAGGAATTGATTTATGACCAGCATCCGGGGTCATCAGCTGATCCCACGCTATCATGACAATGCATCGAGCTCCTGTGATCACATCACAGTGCCGCCGCTGCCGGCACAGTGCTTTGGATCGTGCTGTCAGTGATTGACAGCACGTCCCAAAGGTTTAACAGTGCCGATCGGATCACTGATCCAATTGGTGCTGTTAGCTACACGTGTCAGCTGATCAGAGCATCTGACATGTGGAGGGATGATGTGAGCTCGAATCAAAGGGAGGGAACTCGGGTAAGGGTGTACACATAAATCATGAAGGGATTAAGCAAATGGAGCTGGGGATTTGGGGTCAAGATCAATGATGTTCTTAAAGTGAACCTTTCACCAGGTTTTCCCCATTCTCTTAGGCCCAAAGGGTCAAAGGTCTTTATGAACGTAGTTGCAGTGGTAATCACCTTCCTGCAGATGGCTTTCTTATACTTGGGAAGAAAGTCCTTGTGTAGGACAGGTTCAACTCTATTTGGACTGGCTCTGAGATGTCCATCTAAAGAACAATGGTTTATGTGAGCAAAAAAAGTAGGAATGGGGCACCAGTGTATGCAACAGTCTCAAGCAATCCCCGCAAATGCAGCTGGTCACAATAAACCATGGTGCCAGTCCTAAGATGCAGACAGCACAAATCAGATAGAAAAGACAGCACTCACCGGTCAGCGTTGCACTTTTATTCAAGTTTGCTGGTTACATGTTGCAGGGAGGGGGAGAGGCAGAGGTGACGATGGCACCGTTTCGCGCTCCTTGCGCTTCAACAGGTCACTAGCACTTGCGTACAAATCACACATTCTCGTCCGCACCCTTAACGCGACATGTCACGTTCAGGGTGCGGACGAGAATGTGTGATTTGTACGCAAGCATCCGCATGTGTACAAATCACACAGGGAAGTGAGTGGGTGCGCACGGCAATGCGCAGCCGAGTGCATCACCGTGCGTCCCCATGATAAACATGGGGCGCGCGGTGTCTGCGACATGGGGCGCGCGGTGTCTGCGCTCAGCTTGTGTTTCCCCGCCGCAATACGCAGCGGCGGGGAGTGCAAGTGTGAAACCAGCCTTAGTTCAGTGATTCATATTGGCTCCATGTTGGCTCCAACAGCTCATAAAATATAAAGGGGGCTATGTAGGGGATCATAATGTTAATAGGAGGCTGTGTGAGGCTCATGCTATATATAGGAGCTATATTTGGAGCTCCTAATGTATATAGGCAGCTATCTGGGTCTCATAATGTATATATGAGGTTATGTGAGGGCTTATATCATATTTATGAGGTTTTGTGGCTCATAATGTATATTATAGGAGGCTATGTGGTGCTCATGTTTATAGGAGGCTACGTGAAACCTTCTAATGTATATAGGAGGTTATGTGAAGGTTCATGCTGTGCTTGGGACACTGCAGAGGCTCATGCTGTATATAGGAGGCTATGTGGGGGTTCGTACTGGAATAGTCAGTGGAACATTCACTATAATGAGGCAGAGAGCCATTTTGGACTCTCTGTGGCCTATGATCCAGAGGTGTTTGTCTTTTTAGGCATTCATTAAAATATGCTCGATCAACGTTCTCTGCACTTTTGAAAAACACTACTGATCAAAGAGGCCAGACAAAGTCCATCTTCTTGTTAACATGACTTCTACTAGAAGGGAGCACACCCCCTTGTCTTAGAATGGATATAAGCAGGTATCGAGGAGCTGGCACATAGGAAGAGCATAAAACTGACAGCCATGCCCCCACCACACCCCCTGTTCTTAGAGTGGATAAATGCAGGTATCAGGGAGCTGGCAGGAAGAGCAGGGAATCGAGGTGCGCCCCTGTTCTCTTCAGCAGTGTGCAGCTTTACACTGGTCTGTGATGTAACGTCCCATAAAGGAAGGGTAAGTGCTGAGGAGCAGCTCCTATTTTATTAATTTACAAGTGATCTTAATAGAATTACAGTGGCCAGCTCAGCCTAGTGTATGAGGGCAAGAATAGTACATTAATTTTTATCTCCTAAGAGTACCTATTTAAGGAACCAAAGGATCAAAGTTAAGATGGAAGTTCAATCCAAACCAATGCCTGAAGGTTGTAAGGAAAAATGTCATACTTAATCAAATATTCTATGTCCTGATCATCTGACACATATAAATGCCATATTTAAATGGAGTGGCACATCAGAAAATGACCTACAGTTCAAATCAGCTTTTTATGTTAAATTTGTTATTGAAATAGGTTTTAGCAATTCTTTTTTTATCATGATCTGTAAATCCGACATGTTTTCACACTGGCAACTGGAGCTAGTCTAGATTCTTACTTCCTGTAGAAAATGCACATGTACATTGGCCGAAGTAGACCTCATCTACTGTATTGGAGTGTCTAATCAGCATGGACAAACATCATTGTAAAGACAAGGGGTAGTTACATCAATTATTGTGAATGATGGATCCTGTCTTTTCAGCTGTGTTGCCCATCATTGTGATCCTACCTGTGGTGATAATGAAACATCTGTAAAGAACAGGAAGTTTGAGTCTAAAATAGCCCAGTCGCAACTGTGGTACTAGAAACAGTGGTCACTTTGAAAATTGAAATATTATTCTTTTTTTTTTAAATACCGAATGTGATATGAAAACACACTCTATGTTAAGAGAATCTGTTTACAGGTAGATGCTGCTCTATCACATGACAGCTTTAAGTAGTAAGAGACCTTGATTCCATCACCAAGTCACTTCCTTTTTCTTGCAGTGATTTTCGTAAATGAACTGTTCATATGCTGGAGCCAGTCAAACACATGAGTTATTCACATTGTGTATATGTAGTCTGGAATATTCAAGAGCTGCTGCTCCGCTACTTACCACCAATAATCAACGGCTTTCTCCCTGTGTAGACATTTATAGGAAGAAAACTGTCAATCCGCAGCAGAAAGTAAGAGCTTGTCCACTATCATGAAATAGGTAGAGTCTATGCCTCCTGCAGGAAATAGACAGTGAGGTTACGACAAGTATAGCAAAAAAAAAAAAAAAACAGTAAGAAACACATCCCCACAAAAATCTGAGTATCAATATTTAAAGAGAACTTGTTAGGTCTAATCAAGTCTTCCAGGGAGTAATTAGAATTTCTCAGTGAGTACTAGCTCTGCCCAGTGCCAATCTCTGCCAACTCGGAGCAGTCATGGACCTCTCCTGCCAGAGATTCTGCGGTTTCTGGTGACATCATATTGACAAAGTAGATTCTTCTCTTCTGCTCTTCTCGGTCAATGGGGTGTCATGGCTGGGGGGCTAGCAGTTAATCAGCATAAAGTCAGCAGTGATGCCCCATCAACATAGCAGCCTGGAAGAGCATTATGTCACAGGTGTGTCAGGAGGCACGGATGAGACTGTAGAGGCCACTCGCAGAAGGTCCCAGCGTTTGGCCAAAAGTTAAAATCCTAAGAAAATGTCTGTTGCTTTAAGAGGCATTCCCCTTTTAGTTAAAGCTAGAGGTCATTGTGACCCAGCTGATTCCTTACCTTGAGCTGCCTATATATTCCCCTTGACTCCAAGGATGCACTGCTGGTGATAGCTGTTCAGATGTTCCTGGTTCCATCCTAGCTAAAAGCAGTGTTTCCTGGAGTCTGTTGGTTTGCTGCCTGGATCTGCTCAAGCTAAGTGTATCTCTTCCCTCTTTGTTTGTTTCTCTTGTGTGTTTCTCTAGTAGCTAAGTAGCTAGCTGAGCTGACTAGTGATCACCCGCTCTGATCCCTGTATAGTGGTAGTCCAGGGACAGTCAGGGAATAGGTAACCTAGCGGCGACAGTTGCAGAAACTGTATAGGGATGTTAGGGGAGCCAGGTGTCAGAGCTAGTTGTTCTAGGGGTCACCATCCCCACTTTGCCCATAGCATCAGGGACTCCTTCCCCCCCCCTCCCCACCTTCGTCATCCAGCGCTGTGTGTCTCCCTTCACCCAGCGTGACAGATTAGCTAATCTGTTAACATGAGATCAAGTGAAGCAGCAGAATCACTAACAGGAGCAGCCTGTGACCACTCCAGGGTGGCAGAGATTGGCTCTGGGCAGAATAGGCAGGTAGATGGTGACTGCCTGCCTTTAAGTTCTTATCCCTTTGGGGAAAAACAAGGAAAGTCCCCTTTAAATCTGATCAGGTTTTTCATGGTGCTATGATATCATATGCTAAAGAGAAAAGACTAGTCGGCCAAGATGTCTCTCCTCCCTGAGCTAGTCCTGAAAAATGAGCAAAGGGTTAAATAATTCCTTTAAAAAATGCCCTTGTTTACCGCTACATTAGTGGTTGAGAACATTCAGGAGAACTGACAGATTCTCTTTACGATATTCTCATCTCCAAGACCCTATCCCAATATGTAAAAGGAGTAATAAAAATATTAGCAAATACTATCAAAAAGAAGTGACATAGCCAATCAAAAAAACCAAACTACATTTCTAATTGGAGGGTTTTATATCATATTACATTATTATTACACATACTATATAATGAGAGAGAATCTTGGAGATGGAAATACCATTTTAATGCTGTCCTTAGAGAGGGCAGAATAAACCTAGATTAGATTCCATGTAACTACTACTTAGCATTAGATGTACATGGTAGACAATGTTTTCCATAGTGCATTTACCGTGCACTGACTACATATTGTTTTGTGCAGTTTAGGAGGATAATTAAAAAGATTATCTGAAGTCTGAAGCCACCAGTAAATATGGAGTGAACTGTTTTGTTCTGCCTCCTCCAGCTGTAACATTTTGCTAACAAGACATTTTTTTCTTGTACCATTTCTGACTTGGCAGGAAGTCTTATTCATAATCATACGGCTCTTTGATTACCATGGGTTTTCTGCACTTTTCTGAATGTCATAGTTCAGCTTTTCTTAAATACAGCTTTGTTTTTATGAACTCAATTCAAGAAATGGCAAAACAAATAGGGTAAATTCTATTTTTCAAACAAAAATGCCAGCATACATTGAATACTTATTTTCATCCAAAGTTACTTTATCCACTTTACTTTAAAATAAAGCAGTACTCTACTTGAGGAAGTGCAGGAACAGTGTAACAGGCCGGTTTCACATCACGGCAAGATCAGGTCCCGGGGCTGTCCGGTGTAAACCTGACAGCCCCGGCCC
This sequence comes from Allobates femoralis, assembly GCA_033576535.1. Lineage (NCBI taxonomy): Eukaryota > Metazoa > Chordata > Amphibia > Anura > Aromobatidae > Allobates > Allobates femoralis. Next base: position 371,872,129 of record JARQOC010000001.1, on the reverse strand, counting down.
CGATTTTGCAGTAATGCAGCCCTATGGGACTGGATGGAGCCGGATGGCAGCTATTTGCCATTTGCTATACCGCCCATGTACGAGGATGAGAAGGATCAGTATGGTTTAGCACTCCCATCGGGGCGTGAATAATTGAATTACAGGCGGCGATGAGAAGCCACAGGGAACGCCCTGTGTGACTTCTCAAGCACTGAGAAGCCACAGTTCAGCAGGTACTAAAATCACTTTTATAAACTTTATAAATACAGAATATTTACACAAAGGGATGGCTAGAATTCAATAAAGATGGTGCAGGGACAAGTATTAATAGGCTGGATGCTGATTTTTAAGGGTCAAGTTCCCTTTAATTTCTGCATGTAAATCAGAATATTTCCATACGCTGAAAGTAAGAAGAGGTATTGAAAATAGACATATCATATGAGATTAACAGATGTTCTCCACTGTTTAGTATATAAAGTGCTTACCGTTATTTTCTTGTGTATTGCAGATATTGCCGTGGTAGAAATGACAGATGCTTTTCGCCAGCCTTCACTGTTTTACCACCTGGGTGTTAGAGAAAGTTTTAGCATGGCCAATAATATCATCTTATACTGTGATACAAACACTGAAACTCTGCAGTCTCTTAAGGTAGGAAAACGCTAATTAATTGTTTTGCCGGACAAAACTGGGCTTAAAAATTAATGATCAAATTGATTACTTAGGCCTAGTTCACATCACTTTTTTCATGCACGCCTGCAACACACAATAATAGTATTTCCCAGCATATACCGTATTTTTCTTTTTATAAGACGCACCGGATTATAAAATGCACGCCAAATTTGGTGAAGGACAAGATAAAAAATTGTTTTAACGTTAAATGGGGTCCATCTTATAATGCCATTGTCCGTCTTCCAAATCATATGTCCCTCATGCTGGTGTGTATATGTATTTATATATATGTATCCCCATCATGTATATGTATTTATATATATATGTATCCCCATCATGGTATGTAGCTCGCTCATCCTGGTACATGGTCCTCCATCCTGGCACATAGCCCCCCAATCCTTGATATGGCCCAATCCTCCTGGATATGGCCCCCTTATATTGGATATAGCCCCCCTGTGCTGGCACACACAGCCACACTGTGATGATGGCACACATAGCCCCACTGTGATGATGACACATACAGCCACCCTGTGATGGATATGGGCTCCCCATCACTGTGTATGGCCCTCTGTGCTGCTGCTCACACTAAAATAACAAATGCTTTCAACTTGCCCTCCCGCACTGCCCTTCGTTGCTCCATGTTTGTCACACTTTCCGAGTCCTCCTGCATCCCCGGGAAAGGCGGTCATGTGATCGGGGCGCGCAGTGATGACATGACGTGCCGATCATATGACTGACTTCCCTGGGGACGCCGGAGGACTTGGGAAATGCAGCAAGCAAGGAGCAACGGAGGGCAGCACCGGAGGGTAATTTCAAAATGTTGGTTATTTTAGCGTGGGCAGTAGCAAGGGGGGCCATACACAGTGAGGGGGAGGCCATATCCAGGATGGGGGGTGACTGCAGGCACATGTAATGTGCGCTGCTCCCTTGTCCACATCTCGGCCCGGTTTCAGCATTGAGGTGATGGACAGTGGGTGCAGTGCATATTACATGAGGCTAATGAGCGGGAGCACGTGACTTCCTGCTGCCTCTGTAGCTTGCAGCTAGCCCTCTCCAGCCCCCGGACACTGCTTCAAAGTGCCCTTCCCCCGCCCCCCAGTACAGAACAGTAGATTCGGATTATAAAATGCACCCCCCACTTTCCCCCCAAAATACTTTACAATAGAAGTAAATATAGAGTAAAAAAAGCCACAAAGTCTGTCTTTTCTAATTATTTTTTTAAAGTTTTGTAAGCATTTTCTGCCCTAACGAATTTAGAAAGTCGCCTTAATAAAAATGCTTAAAAACATAAAATGTGCAAAAAGTAAAAAGAAAATGCCTAAGGGCTGCTTTACACACACCAACTTCTGTGACCAACTTCTGAACAGATCTCTGGTTGCAGTGAAATCATGGACACATTGTTACATTTTGTGGCTGTGTACAAACACCCCAGAAGCTTGCAATCTATCTTGTTCTGATTGAAGCAGTCCCAGAATAGGAACAGACCAGTCCGTGTGTGTTAGGTGTATGGTTCACATTAAGGATAATAGAAAAAAATTGGAGTCCGGCTCCAGTCCTGTTGAGCTGGACTCCAATTTTTTCTATTATTCTTGATGTGAGACCTGGGCGAGTCCGGTGCCTGAACCCCAGGTGGATGGATGAGCATACAGCGACTGGATGAGCTGGAATCAAGTTTCTAGTATGGTTCATATGCTGAGGGATCTGATCACAACTTCTCATCCTCCATACTTCTATCATATAGCACCTTCTCCTGCAGCCATATTCCCCTTCCCAGAATCGCTTGGCTTTGTACATTAACTTATAGCTTAAGGCCAGGGTCCAACAGGCATATGGCATGTCGGATGCAAGAGCTAATGACACTCAGATCAGCCTCTGCTGTCAGCATGAGCCGAGTGTCATTCATTGTGATTTGACTCTCTAGCATGCCAGAATCGGAGCAGAGGTGACGAGAACAAGAGATGAATCTTCCCATTTCCTCCACTGCCAGTCTCCGTGTATATATAGCCCTACACTCGGATGAAATCTGAGTGCAGTCCGATGTTTCACATGCACCCAAAGACTTCTATGGGTACGCTTAACATGAGACGCACTGCGAATTGCGGCATGCAGTGAATTTTTTTCTTTCTCAATCTGATTAGAGCTGAGAAAAAAAAATTGCACATCGGAACTTACTAATAGAATAACTTTGGTCCGAGTGCATTACGATTATTTTTTTCCTTGCATTGCACTCGTCTGATTTATATACTTGTTGGAAAGAGCTCCTATAGCTTCAGTTGTAAGTTCAAATAATTTTTTTTTTATTAAAACATGCCATATTTGTTACTTATATCATCAATCTGATTTTCACCTTTTTTTTTTTTTTTTTTTTAACCCAAGTAATGGTTAATGTATAAATTGCATTTAATTTAAAGTCACACCCATCAAAATTTTTATCCTCTTAATATACTGCAGTTTTCATATCTAGTATTGTGTAGTTGCAATTGCTCATTTTGTACGTCTACCCAGTTAATTCTTCTCTTTTTCAATAGGTCTATGATATGTGTTTATAAACAGACTAGCTAAATCCTTCTAAGCTCTTCAGTGTTGGCCAAAAGTATTGACACCTCTGCAATTCTGTCAGATAATACTCAGTTTCATCCTTAAAATGATTGCAATCACAAATTCTTTGGTATTATTATCTTCATTTAATTTGTCTTCAATGAAAAAAACACAAAAAGAATTGTCCTAAAGCCAAATTGGATATAATTCCACACCAAACATAAAAAAGGGGGTGGACAAAAGTATTGGCACTGTTAGAAAAATCATGTGATGCTTCTCTAATTTGTGTAATTAACAGCACCTGTAACTTACCTGTGTCACCTAACAGGTGTTGGCAATAACTAAATCACACTTGCAGCCAGTTGACATGGATTAAAGTTGACTCAACCTCTGTCCTGTGTCCTTGTGTGTACCATATTGAGCATGGAGAAAAGAAAGAAGACCAAAGAACTGTCTGAGGACTTGAGAAACCAAATTGTGAGGAAGCATGAGCAATATCAAGGCTACAAGTCCATCTCCAAAGACCTGAATGTTACTGTGTCTACCATGCGCAGTGTCATCAAGAAGTTTAAAACCCATGGCACTGTAGCTAACCTCCCTAGATGTGGACGTAAAAGAAAAATTGACGAGAGATTTCAACGCAAGATTGTGCGGATGGTGGATAAAGAACTTCGACTAACATCCAAACAAGTTCAAGCTGCCCTGCAGTCCGAGGGTACAACAGTGTCAACCCGTACTATCCGTCGGCATCTGAATGAAAAGGGACTGTATGGTAGGAGACCCAGGAAGACCCCACTTCTTACCTCGAGACATAAAAAAGCCAGGCTGGAGTTTTCCAAAACTTACCTAAGAAAGCCTAAAACATTTTGGAAGAATGTTCTCTGGTCAGATGAGACAAAAGTAGAGCTTTTTGGGCAAAAGCATCAACATAGAGTTTACAGGAGAAAAAAAGAGGCATTCAAAGAAAAGAACATGGTCCCTACAGTCAAACATGGCGGAGGTTCCCTGATGTTTTGGGGTTACTTTGCTGCCTCTGGCACTGGACTGTTTGACCGTGTGCATGGCATTATGAAGTCTGAAGACTACCAACAAATTTTTCAGCATAATGTAGGGCCCAGTTTGAGAAAGCTGGATCTCCCTCAGAGGTCATGGGTCTTCCAGCAGGACAATGACGCAAAAACACACTTCAAAAAGCACTAGAAAATGGTTTGAGAGAAAGCACTGGAGACTTCTAAGGTGGCCAGCAATGAGTCCAGACCTGAATCCCATAGAACACCTGTGGATAGATCTAAAAATGGCCGTTTGGAGAAGGCACCCTTCAAATATCAGGGACCTGGAGCAGTTTGCCAAAGAAGAATGGTCTAAAATTCCAGCAGAGCACTTTAAGAAACTCATTGATGGTTACCGGAAGCGGTTGATCGCAGTTGTTTTGGCTAAAGGTTGTGCAACCAAGTATTAGGCTGAGGGTGCCAATACTTTTGTCTTGCCCATTTTTGGAGTTTTGTGTGAAATGATCAATGTTTTGCTTTTTGCTTCATTCTCTTTTGTGTTTTTTCATTTAAGTCAAATTAAATGAAGATAATAATACCAAAGAATTTGTGATTGCAATCATTTTCAGGAAGAAACTGAGTATTAACTGACAGAATTGCAGGGGTGTCAATACTTTTGGCCAACACTGTATGTAGAAATAGAAAGTCTCCTTTTCTTGCGTGAGTCATTATCAAACTATAAATATAGCTAACTAAAAAACACTTGTAGTTCTAATGATAACTCATGTAGGAAAATGAGACTTCTACATAGAGAATTAACTGGATTGAAGGACAAAATGATCAGTTGTAAATATAGAGTGCTCTATAATATGATGCAAGAGGATAACAACTTTGATGGTAGTGCTTCTGTTATTAAATGTTATTTAATTACATTTTCTTCTTTTTTCTATTTAGGAAATTATTTGTCAGAAGAATAACGTGAGTATTGATATAATCTTGACTTTTAAGTATAGTACTAATCTAGAGTATTTTATAACAACTAGTGTGGATAACTCGGGCATCTAATGGTGTAGGGCAAAGACAAGACAAAGACAAAGGCTTGATTTCAATTTTATAATGTCACACGTGCAAAACACCTCGAGACTGGCAAAAGTCATTGTTAAAAGACTAAGTTTACACACTGCAGAGCTGATACGAAAATAATCCTTTAAATATAGTTCGTACACTGCCGAGTCTTTACAGAAAGTAGTCTAAGTGCACTTAACACAATGCAGAGCTGAATACGGAAATAGTTTAGTCCTGTTCAATGAGTGCAGAGCCGATAATGGAAAAAGTCCTAGAGCAAACACAGTATTAATACAGTGCAGTGCAGCTGCACTAGGGTGAAGAAACAGTCCTGAGCACCGGACATGAAAATAATAAACAAACAGCCTAAATAGCAGCAGCAGCAGAGCCTTTTAGTATAGTAGAGCTTACGTGCTGGAGAGTGACTGAGGGTACTGGTAGCATTAACAATCTTTGTTGAGCACAGTCTGTAGCTGGAGGCAAACTGAGAACAGGCAAGGCCAGCAGAGCAGATGACTGCTGAGAAGTTAGAAGAACCAACCCGGAGCTTAAATAAGCAGGCAAACAGAAACCCATGGGCAGGACAGGGTAGCAGGCACTTGGATAAGGGCTAGGAGACATTGAAGGTAACCTGACACATCCATTCACAGTAAAGAGGTTGTCCATTACTAGATCAAGTTTTTTTCATTCCTCATGTTTGGCCCAGTTAAAATAAAAAAGCTTATAGTCGCCTTCCGTGTCGGAAATCGCTCTCCTGGAGCTCACGTGAGGTTGACGCTAGCCCCATGCCCAATCACTGCTGGCTTCTTTCTCCCCACCTTAAGATGTATGAGCAATAAACAGAAAATGAACAGCCCTCACTTCTTTTTAATCACTTATACATCTGAAGTCAGGGAGAATGTAACCAGCAATGATTGGATGTGTGACATGCTAAAATGCAACACAGCCTCATTCAACACAATTCTAGGTTAAAAGTGGAGCAGCTATGAAAAAATAATATGCAAACTGCATAGCTTACAGATCTTTTTTTCTGTAGTGCACTTACGGATCAATTCATTAAGAGTGGCATTGCTTACACCAGTTCTTCTGAAGGGCTCGCTGGAGTGTGTTGCCTCAAATACATTAAGAGGCTCACTTAATCAATTTGGAGCATCTTCTCAGTGTTCTGAACCTTGAGAGAAATAATCATTCACCCTGCACCAAAAGTCACAAAAACATTACACAAAAAACTGAGACTTTTCAAAGCGTTTTACATGAGTCTTGCACTATATTATAATATAAGTTTTTCATAATGAGCCTCATCTTTCTAAGTGTTCTTTTGGAGTTTAGGTAGCAAAAACAGTGAAAAAAAAAGAAATATTAATTATTTATACTTTGCTTGCCAGAAAATAAATCGAGAAGGCTGTAATGAAACAGACACAGAATTAATGAGAAGCACAATACAACTAGTTGATTAGCAGGATACTCTCATTCCATTATAACACTCTTCGGGTATGTGCACATGATTCAGAGGCACTGCGTGTTGGATGTAGCGCCTCCAGACATGAGGGAAGCCATGGGTGAATGCAGGGAAAATGCAGCTGCCCTGTGCCCACTATCTGCGTTCGGTGCAGGGCAGTTTTTCCCTGCACTGACCTGTTGGAGATTGCTTCTGATTCCGCAGCATTAAATTAATATGCTGCTAAGATGCGGAAGCGCGGCAACCTGCACCGCAGCTAAAAACATGCGTCGGGGAGAAGCACAGTAAGCGTGGGATTTCTAGAAATCCCATCCACTGTGCTGGTACTGCACAACGCAACATTTTGGACGCAGAGCAAAACACTGCATCCAAAATGCTGCTATTCGAAATCGTGTGCATGTACCCTTATATATGCATTTATTCTCACTCTTAAAATGTATAAATAACAACATTGTATGCAGCACACTCCAAACTTAAAGTAGGTTATTAAAATCTAAGGGGATGGGGAGTCAATGAAGTTTTAAACACCCCATTTCAGACAAACATCTAACTGCCATAGACTACTTTTTTATTGATAAGGAGGTAGCAAGCTCAGTAAAATAAATTTAGAATGAAGTAGCTGTCAAAGTTATGTCGCAGACTGATGAGACCTCAAGGGGATTTGGGATCAGAAGGTCTCATCATTTAGGTGATCACAGATCCTTTTTAGAGCGAGCTCTTCCTTTATCCCGAGTAGGAGCTTATTTAATTCTATTTCGTGCTGAATGGGTTAAGGCACCTTTTCTATGATGCTGTGATGAACAGGTTGTTTTAATCTTAGCTGCTGTTACTCCCATTGGCTATATAAACCCACTCCGTATTCTCACCTATGTTGGTTATAGTTCATTCTATGTTGAAGGACGGGAGAAAGCTGTATTTATCTTTCCAGCAGATTCAGTTAAGTCCCTCTCTGGAGAAGAATTGGAGTTCTTCTGTTGAATGTATTCCCCTTGTTTATGTCTCCTTCCTTGTGTTGTCTTTATCTCAGTAGTAAGACTAGTGTTTTGCTGGCCTGCTCACTAGTAAGGACAAATCCAGGGTCAGCCAGGGGTAAGGGCCCATCTAGGGATGTTACAGAGCTCAGAAATTATCCCCTGGAGAGTTAGGTGAGGGTTTCTCTCCCCTCTCCCTATCGCCAGGGCCTTCCTTTACATCTACCCTGGTGTAACCCTCTTTTTGCGTCGGGCGCTGGGCGTTCCCTCACCGTGGCATGATTCTGGCAAGGAACATGCGCAGCAACTCGCTCCATTCAGCTCCCCATTCTGACCCCTCATTGGGATCCACACCAATGAGATAAATGAAAATTTATGCAAACTAGAAAACCCCTTAAACTATGTCAGTTGAATTACAGTGTAGATGAAATAAGGTTTCTTAAAATCTTTTTGATCTAAACTAATTTAGATAACTAGTCAGCCACTTTAGCATAAGATAAATAAACAAATAAACAAAAATGTACGGAATTAAATCTAGCACATCCTGTACCATCATTGAATCAACATTCTCATGTTATTAAAATCTTTTTCAATATTTGATGCTATGAATAGCTAAGAAATCATTTCAAAAGATTGTGGGCTGTCGTTGAACTTCACTGGCAGCTCTAAACTCTTCTATTAAATGGAACTAGTCAAGTCCTCAAACACAGTTAATTTGTAGGTATAGGGGTAATCTGCAGCGTAACGTTAATTTTCTCTCGGTAGCTTCGCTTTCAGTAAGGCAGCCAGAAAGAATTGTAATGCTATTAACCAACATATTAACTTTTTATCTCCAGGTTAATAGTTTGGGGACATGACAGGTTTCCTTTTAGTTGCTCCATTCATAATTTAGGACCCAGTTTTTACTTTGTTAATTGATATACTTAGCCATTTTTACTACCCAAATCTGTAACATAGCGTAAACGCATTCAAGAATTTTGCACAAAATAAGAAAAAGGGTAGTTTATTTTTGCCTTTTTTGGTGACTTTTGAGAGCAAAAAATTACATGATTTGTTAGAAAGTCGCACATAACTGTAACATTTGTGTGACAAATTGGAACAGAGAACAAAACGAGCTGAAGAAGTATGAAAAAAACTTAATAGATGCAGCTTAATGGAATCTGTGAGTAGGTTAACCTCCCTAAGCCGTCTAGATGGGCATGTTACAATAATACCTTGATATCTGTGATCTGATGTCTTATTCCAGAGAAATCCCCATTTTTCTTTATATGTAAATGAGCTGTTAAAGAAAACCAACCTGCGGGATTTAGAACTATAAAGTGAAGCCTGTGACTTACAGACACTGGAATACTGAGTGCAATCATACCTTTACTTCAATGATTACATGTATGATTGCAAAGAAAAGTGTTATCAAACCCCGGGAAAAAAGTGCAGCACATTAGCATAAGTGCAGCACAGCATCACTATTGTGGGCTGAGTTTCTTTGTATTACTCCCCTGTTTGCTCTAAGCCAAACACTCCCTATTTCCTCTCTTCTTCCCCTCTCAATCCCTCCCTGTCAGTAAGTACCAGGCACATTAGGTCTGACATTGTGCATGGTGATAGACAGCACAATATCAGACTCTTATGCAGTGGCGTAACTTAAAGCTCAAGGGTCCTGATGCAAAAGCTCCAACGGGGCCCTCGATTATTACAAATCTTTAACAGCAATAGCATTTTTCTATAGGCCAAAAGGGACTTTTGGGGTCTCCTAGGTTCTGGGGCCCGGGTGCGATCGCAACCCCTGCACCTGTTGTAGTTATGCCCCTGCTCTTATATGCTCATTACTCTCTCCCTGCTGTGTCTCAGGCTTCCTCTCACTGCTTCTTCTCTTGCTGTGTGGGATCAGGCTGTCACAGTGCAGGAGAAGGTCCCACCCCCTCCAGTCTGCATGTCCAGAGCTCAGCTCTCTCCACAATCAAAAGGTCTGTGAGGCATGACAGCTCAGGACGTACAGACTGGAGGAGGTGGGCCCTCCTCCTGCACTGTGACTGCCCGACCACACACTGCCGGAGAAGAAGCAGTGAGAGGAAGCCTTAGAAGCCGTAAACACAGGAGCAAGAGAGTGATGAGCACATAGGAGCATGACATTGTGTGCTATCTATCACCATGCACAATGTCAGACCTAATGTGCCTGGTATATACTGACAGGGAGGGATTGAGAGGGGAGGAAGAGAGGGAGGGGGGAGGGTTTGGCTTAGAGTAAGCGGGAGTAATGCAAATAACCAAGCCCCTCATAGTGACGCTGTGCTGCACTTATGCTAATGTGATGCACTATTTTCCCAGTGTTTCATAACACTTTTCTCAGCAATCATACATGTAATCATTGAAGTAAAGGTATGACTGCACTCAGTATCCCAGTATCTGTAGGGCATTGGCTTCACTTTATAGCCCTAAATCTTGTTGGTTGGTTCCCTTAAAGATCTAGGTGACGGACCCTATTCTGTATTAAAATCTGCCTTGACATCAGAAGTGTACATTTGTCTCCTTAGGCTGCTTCACGATTTTTGTGGATCTGTGGCTATCCATTGTAAAATGGATAGCCACGGATTCAATTTGGCCCCCATGTATCCCTATGGGCACGGATTGGTCCTATATGGCCATCTGATTGTGCCCAAATTGTCACAGATCTGATTCTGTCAGATTTTTTTTGCTGTACCCAGAATCGGAGACTGCTCCAATTTTGGGCATAGCCGACCAAATTGGACACAATTGAATCTGGCGCGATCCGTGACAAATAACATGGGGCCTATGGAGCGTGGATACGAGAAAACATTGGATCGTTTCCCATACCCGATTGTAGTGTACTGAGCATGCTCAGTATACTAAAACTGCTCTTCCCATGGTATTTCACTTTCGCAATGTATATACATACATTGAGGATGTGAAATCAAACAAAGCAATTGTTAAAAATAAAAGAAAAATATCCTCACCTCTCTAGCGTGTGTCCCGCCATCCAGCTCCAAGGGCTTTAAGGACCTAGATCAGCTGACCGGGCGGGGCAACCCGATCATTTGATTGGTCACATGACTGCATCAGCGCGTTTATATCGCCCGATCGACCGATCTGTTTTGGCCCACCTGGTTTAGCTGATACACAGGTCCTTAAGACCTCAGAGATAGATGGTGCACATCGCGGGACATATGCCGGAGAGGTGAGGATTGTTCTTTTTATTTTTAACACTTGCTTCACTTCCGCAATGTATGTATATACATTGTGAAAGTGAATGTACCCCGCTTGCCTGCACTTTACAGCCTCGGGCTCCTTTCTGTGTCCAGATCCGTGAAAATCACGGACCTGGACACAGAAATTACATCAGAAGGCACACATCCGATCCTGTCCTTTCCTGTCTGTGGGGTCCTGCAAAAAACAGGATCCCCACGGACTGGAAAAAAATGTTGATGTGAAAGCAGCCTTACAAACATTTACACCTATAGTTGTCCTCTTCTAGTGGGTGATTATAAGTAACATAGTAAAGCAGATTTGAACTGTGTCATACTTTTAACCCAATAAGCATATTTGCATGTCTTCTCACAGAGCTATCAGCTCTGCTGTACTTTCCTTCTCCCACACTGGCTGTCTGTGAGATAAAAGTTGAAACACTATGAGAGGACTGCAGCTGTAAATATTTTTGTAATGAGATAAACTTCACTTCTGCTGTGTTGTGTTAGCTCTGATGTACTGCAGAGTTCTGTGTTATGAGAGAAATATGTTGGCCATTATATGTTTCACGTAGGTAATGCCCCCTTCCATTTAAGATAAAATCTATGGGCCTGAAACAAATATTTTCTAGAATCTGCCATCAGAGTTTATGGACTCATTTACATATACAGTAAACGATGTTCCAAATTATTATGCAAATTGGTTTTAAGTGTCATAGGGTTTTTTTTTTTGGCAATGAAACCCATTGATGGTATTGTGTCTCAGGGTTCTTTGGATCACTGAAATCAATCTCAGATACCTGTGATAATTAGTTTGGCAGGTGAGCCCAATAAAAGGAAAACTGGATGTTCCACAATATTAAGCAGGTCACAGTTTTCTAGTAACATGGGAAAGAAAAAGGATCTCTCTGCTGTATTCCCAATCGCAGCAATCCACCAGCGTTTTCTCTGATTCTATGTCGACCAAAACCATTACCAGTTTGTGGCCCTTCCGTTCGGCCTAGCGACTGCTCCCAGGGTGTTTACCAAGGTCATGGTGGCTGTCATGATCATTCCGCACACGAGAGGATTGGTAGTCCTGTCTTACCTAGACGATTTGCTCATCAAAGCCCCTACCTTCAGGGAGTGTCAGCAGAGTGTTTCCATCACCGTGGACACTCTGCGTCGTCTAGGTTGGTTAGTGAATCTTCAGACGTCATCACTAGTCCTGTCACAATTTCTGACGTTTCTTGGAATGCAGTTCAACACCCCCAGGGGTCTGGTTCTTCTTCCTCAGGACAAGGCGAAGGCCCTACGTCAGGGAGTCCTCAGTCTCCTGCGCCCGTTTCCTCGATCGCTTCGATTCACCATGAGAGTCTTGGGCAGGATGGTTGCCTCTATGGAGGCAGTACCGTTCTCCCAACTTCACCTCAGGCCTCTCCAACTGGCAATTCTGAGTTTGTGGAACAGGAATCCTTCTGCCCTGGACAGACTATTCCGACTGTCACCTGCAGCCAGGAGTTCTCTTCATTGGTGGCTCAAACCATGTTCCCTCACACGGGGAAAGTCTTTTCTACTGGTTCGCTGGAAGGTAGTCACCACCGATGCAAGTCTACTTGGATGGGGAGCGGTATACCGTCATCACACGGCGCAGGGAACATGGAGTCGACCAAGCCCATCAACCTCCTGAAAATCCGAGCCATATTTCTGGCTCTGAAAGCCTTCCATCCTCGGCTAGCAGGGACACAAGTCCGGATTTAATCAGACAATGCCACGGCTGTGGCATATATCAACCACCAGGGAGGAACCCGCAGTGTCCAGGCTATGCACGAGGTGCAACGCATTCTGCACTGGGCAGAATCGACGGACTCAACGTTGTCAGCAGTTCACATCCTGGGGGTGGAGAACTGGCAAACGGATTTTCTCAGTCGTCAAGGCATGGACTCGGGAGAGTGGTCCCTACATCCCGATATGTTCCAGCAAATATGCCATCGCTGGGGGACTCCGGACGTAGACCTGATGGCATCTCGATTCAACACGAAGGTTCCAATATTAAATAGCCAGAATTCATGACCCTCGAGCTCTCGGGGCGGATGCCTTAGTTCAAGACTGGTCGCAATTCCAGCTACCTTACATCTTCCCTCCTCTGCCTCTTATACCCAGAGTCGTGCGGAAGATCAAGCAAGAGTGCATTCATGTCATTCTCATAGCCCCAGACTGGCCCAGACGAGCATGGTACGCCGATCTCGTCCAGCTCATGGCAGACGTTTCTTGGCGCCTCTCATGTCGTCCTGATCTTCTGTCTCAGGGCCCGTTTTACCACCAGAATTCAGACGCCCTGAATTTGATGGTGTAGCCCTTGAGACCTGGGTGCTAACCCAAGCAGGATTGTCCCCTGCTGTGATCCAGACCATGATCAGAGCACGGAAGTCAGCATCGGCTCAAATTTACCACCGCACCTGGAAAGCTTTCATCTCCTGGTGCTCTTCTCAAGATCATTCTCCTTTTCCTTATTCTTTACCATTAATTCTCGGTTTTCTTCAGTCGGTGTTAGACTCTGGTCTCTCCCTAATTTCCCTCAAAGATCAGGTCTCGGCCCTTTCGGTACTTTCTCAATGTCGCCTTGCCGTTAAGCCGCAAGTTAAAACTTTTCTCCAAGGAGTTTGCCGCATTGTCCCTCCGTACAAATGACCTTTGGACGCATGGGATCTTAACCTGGTCCTTACGGCACTGCCGGAGCCTCCCTTTGAACCTCTTCGGGACCTTTCTCTCCACTTCCTGACTCAGAAAGTGGTTTTTCTAGTAGCTTTCACCTCTCTTCGCCGAGTATCAGAACTATCAGCGCTTTCTTGCAAACCACCCTTCCTAGTATTTCATCAGGACAAGGATGTACTCCGTCCGGTGCCGTCATTCCTTCCTAAGGTCGTTTCCTCTTTTCACTTGAAGGAGGAAATTTCATTGCCTTCCTTTTGTCCAGCTCCGGTTCACAGGTTTGAACGAGCTTTGCATACTCTGGACCTTGTCAGGGCTCTTCGCATTTATGAGTCCAGGACTGCGCCTTTCTGAAAGTCAGACACTGTGTTCATTCTGACAGAAGGCCCTCACAAAGGTATGCCAGCTTCCAAGGCTACCCTAGCTAGGTGGATTAGATCAGCTATCCAGGAAGCCTACAGAATGAAAAATTCTCCACTTCCAGCAGGGATCAAGGCACACTCCACCCGAGCCGAGGGGGCCTCCTGGGCCATTCGGCACCAAGCCTCTGCTATTCAAGTGTGTAAAGCGGCCACCTGGTCGAGTTTGCACACTTTTACCAAACACTATAGTGTTCATACCCAGTCCTCGACGGAGGCTAGTCTGGGTAGGTGCATCCGTCAGGCAGCAGTTGCCCACCTGTAGGTACTTAGTTGTTCACTGACTTGTTTCAGTATTACTAGTTCCATTGTCTTTCCCGCCCAGGGACTGCTTTGGGACGTCCCACGGTCCTGTGTCCCCCAATGAGGCAAAGGAGAATTTTGTGTACTCACTGTAAATTCCTTTTCTCTTAGCCTCTAATTGGGGAACACAGCACCCACTCTGTTGGCCGTCCCGACCTTGTTACTGTAGTTTTTGTTACTCTTGTGTTGTCACATTGTGGCCTTGCCAGGCTTTGTTGGTGTTAGTTAGCCTTGTTAATTTCTCCTACTGCTTTAGCACAAAACTGGGGAGGCAGTGCCTGCTCCAGGGTTGTATACTGCAGAGGAGGAGCCACTGTTACTCTCTTTCAGATCTGCTTAGTTTCGCCTCCTAGTGGACAGCAGCATAACACCCACGGTCCTGTGTCCCCCAATTAGAGGCTAAGAGAAAAGGAATTTACGGTGAGTACACAAAATTCTCCTTTTTTTCACATCCTCCTAGAATTATTTGCCATGAGGTTCCATGTTGTATTTACAGCGAACAGTATGAGAGTGTGTGAGCAAAAGCAAAAAAATTAACACACCTGCATACCATTCACACCTGAGACATTTTAACATTGAGTCACATGACACAGGGGAGGGAAATGGCTAATTGGAAATGATTTGGCCATTTTCACATAGGGGTGTACTTACTTTTGTTTCCAGCGGTTAAGATATTATTGGCTGTGTGTTTGTTATTTAGAGAGCACACCAAATTTACACTGTGTTATAAGCTGTAGACTGACTATACATTGTATCAAAATCCTACATCTTCATTGCTGTCCAATGAAGAGAAATAAAATGTTTACAAAAAAATGTAAATGGTGTAGTCACTTTTGTGATATGCTGTAAGAAAATGTGGATTTCTCTGGAATAAGGCATTGTATCACAGATATCAAGGTATCAATTTATTCAACTTCCTTTTACCAAGAGTGGGGCAAATAAGTATTTTATTCATTACAGATTTTGCAACTTTTCCCAACTACAAAAATGGAGAGGTCTGTAATTTTTATCATTGTATGATTTTTCATAATTAATTTGCCTTATTGCATGAATAAGTATTTGATCCAATGAAAAAACAGAACTTAATATTTGCTACAGAAACATTTGTTTGCAATTACAAGGTCAGATGTTTCCCGTAGTTATGCACCAAGATTGCTCACACTGCAGCAGCAATTTTTACCCACTCCTCCGCTCAGATCTTCTTCAGATCTTTCAGGTTTTGGGGCTGTCACTGGGCAATATTGAGATTCAACTCCCTGCAAAGATTTTCTATTGGGTTCAGGTCTGTAGCCTTGCTACTCCTCTACAGTATCTTGAAATGCTTATTATGGAGCCACTCCTTAGTTGCCCTGACTGTGTGTTTGGGGTCATTATCATGCTGGAAGATTCAGCCACAACCCATCTTCAATGCTCTTACTGACTCAATGAGATTATTATCCAAAATCTTACTATACATAACCCCATCCATTCTCCCTTCGATACGGTGCAGTTGTCCTGTCTCCTTTGCAGAAAAGCAAGCCACAAAGTATGATGTTTACACCTCATGCTTCATGGTTGGGATGGTGTTTTTAGGGTTGTACTAATCCTTGTTCTGTCTCCAAACATGCCGAGTGTTGTATTTTGGTCTCATCTGACCACATGACCTTCTCCCATGGCACCTCTGGATCATCCAGGTGGTCATTGGCGAGCTTCAAACAGGCCTGGTCATATGTTGATGTGAGCAGGAGGATTTTACGTGCCCTGCAGGATTTTAATCCATGACAGTGTAGTGTGTTACTAATGGTAATCTTTGAGACTATGGTCTCAGCTCTCTTCAGGTCATTGATTAGGTTCTTCAATGCATTTCTGGACTGGATTTCTCAGAATCATCCTGACCCCATGAGGCGCGATCTTTCATGGAGCCCCACACTGATAAAATTGACGGTCATCTTGTGTTTCTTCAATTTTCTAATCGTTGCGCTAACAGTTGTTGGCTTCTCGCCAAGTTACTTGCCTATCATCATGTAGCCCATCCCAGCCTTGTGCAGGTCTCTCCATTCTTTGCAGTTGGCAAAACGTGCAAAATCAGCAGTGTATCAAATACGTACTTTTCCCATTGTACATGCTTATATAGACAGTTTACAAAAGAAAAAACAAAGGTTGCGCCACGCTGCATTGGGAAATCTAGATTATCGATATTCAGGATTTTCACTCACCTTTACTAGTTGTGCCGATTCCGCACAACTATATTGTAGATTTGTGGTGAGTGAAGGTTTAAATTCACTGATCTTCCGATCTTTGGTATATATCCGATCTAGTCTTCCCCTTCACCGTTTTTAATATAGGATTCCTGTCTTCTCCTCAGCTGGCTCGCGTGAAGGATCATGTGTTGATTTTAGGGATGGATTAATGACGTGTAGCCAGGTTCTGCTCCGGAGCAGCTCACAACACCACGCTCCCCGAAGGGAGAATGTGAATCAGCCGATGAAAAAATGTGGTATAATGAAAGTAAGCGCTGAGAGCTAGAACAGGATGCACAATGCTCTTGAATATATTACCTTTGAGTTTTAGTCATTCAACAATAAAAAGCCCTCCTGCCACAACGCGTTTCGACGCTGTGTCTTTCTCAAGTGGATCCACTTGAGAAAGACGCAGTTAGAGTTGAAACGCGTTGTGGCAGGAGGGCTTTTTATTGTTGAATGACTAAAACTCAAAGGTAATATATTCAAGAGCATTGTGCATCCTGTTCTAGCTCTCAGCGCTTACTTTCATTATACCACATTTTTTCATCGGCTGATATATAGACAGTTTAGGAAACTATTATTGGACAAACTCCCTCTAAAAGTAGTAGTTGAAGCAAAGCTTAAAACAGACTTATGACAGGAAAAACTTGACAAAAAGAAGGCACAATGATGAATCAAGCTCTTAGTTTGCAAACCTAGGTTTAAAATGTTGTATTTTCTTTGACAGCTTTGCTGAGAATATTTTCATGATTCCTTAGTGCAAAAAAAACCCCTAACATTGGTCTGATCATACTTAGCTTAAAGGAGTTGTAGTTGGTTAAGATTTATTTCGTCATAGACTCCGAGATGTAAAAAAATGAGCCTTTACTCATCCTCCCTGGGCACAGTGCTAGCTCCAGTCTTGGTTGATCGGCTGTGACGTCCCATCTACAGTGCTACTAACCACTTCTGCTGATACAGATGTCATGAGCCACTGAGCCAACTAATTGTCTACATTGCAGTAGAGATAATGTGACTGCTGCAGATGGTCAACAACAAATGGATAAGCGGGAAGAGACGGTGCTGGACCTGGAGAGGGTGGAAGAGATTAGTTTAAATTCTGTCTTGGAGCCCATGGAGGGATATATTTTTAAAATAACACAACCCCTTTACCCCATTATTGCCTCAATTAAAATCTCCAAAATACACACATATGCATACAAATGAATTGAACTGCTATGATGCGAATACGCAACACTTAGGCATTAAGGGGTTCACTGATTGACTAATCACTGACTCATTCTGCGACTTTTCCCATAATTTAGAGCTTTAAATGATAACTGTGCTTCATAATCTGCCTGTAAATGTTTTGGTATTCCCAGTAGTTCATTTTCTCCTATTTTCAGTTTGTGGTTTCACAAGAATCATATTAGATTTTTCTCAGGACATTTTGTACTAATCTGAGATTATGTTGACATTGACCAACAAAGTGAACATGGCTATATAAATCTGAATATACTATAGAGATTTATTGGCCCTAAACTTTTCTATATCGCATACGTTACACAGTTTGTCATGATACCAATTCAATATAGTCTCACTATCTATTAAAAAGATATATACGGAATCCTATGAGTGATAGATTGCAGGTAGATGGCATATAACGTCATAGCCATCTATGTATGCTTAATTAAATGTAGCTTTGTAATTTTTTTATATAGCAGCATATTATGATGGTCATCTAATGAAATCCATTGAGGCATCCCATGCATATATGTATATAATGTTTTATCATGTTGTTTAACATCCAATGCTATACAGCTTGGGATGTTGTGTTTAGGGAAATTGAAAGAAAACATGAAAAGCATGTAAAAATGCATTCCGAAACTGCTCACGCCTGCAAATTATGCACAATAAAACCTGTTGCTGAGAAAGGGAATGAAGCTTAATCCTCCTGGGAGCGTTTCAGCTTCAGTCATGGAGCAGTGCAGGCGTGTTTTTCAGTCACTGCTCTGTGTATTGAGAATGGCCTGCAACCATGCCTCCCAGTACTGACTGACAACCTCCTGTAAATGCAGACCAGCTGTCAGTGCATGGGGCATGATTACAGCTGCCGCTCTCAATACACATAGAAGGGACTCAACCATCGCCATTTCCATCCTGTCAGCAGGGTTAATGTGCAGAGTCAGAATGTTATTAACCTGAAGATTAAACCCATATCTGCAAGTTAATAGCACTTTTCCACTATGACAGATTCCTTTAAGGACTGACATATCTGTTCTTCAAATTAAAAAATTAGCATGGTCAAAAATTCCCTTGATTTCTTGGCTAAAGAACACTTGTGACTCCTTTATTGACCTTCACCACCAGTCTCAAAGGCTATATCAAGACAGCAATGGAAACTGGAGATATATGCTCCTCAGTGATGATCATGTTTTTCCTGGATGCTTACTAATAGTGAGTGATTGTGCTGGAGACTAATGGACAACACCCTTTAATAGACCTTTGTAAGGGAATATCACACAGTTTGTTTCTACCAGGATTAAAGTATGGTGGTATAAGTACTAAAGTTAGCATTAACAAACTCTTCCAATCTTGATTTTGAGTACACTATTGGCTCAGTGTTAATGCTTTTGTCACTGAATCAGTGGTACAGCCATTTCTCCAGTGTCCTAAGTGCCATTTTTTGACATGATATTGCCAGACCAATTGTTGCTCATGCTTCTGTGAGCAGCCTGCATGGCCTAAACGTAGTACCATGGCCTTCATCTTCTCATGGCATGTCTCCCATTGAGCACTCCAGAGATGTCACCAGCCGGCAGTTGAAAATGGAGCTTTCAGCACAGTATCTGTATGATTTGCTTGCCCAAGTGCATTCAGCATGGCAGAATTTTCATTAGGTAACCATTAATAACCTGTATGTATTTTATTTCTTCATTCAGTGCGCATACTCTATACTGAATAAATTTAGATTGTTTAAAAATGTTGCTTCCATTATTTGCATAATATGAACATGTCGATCCCTCCTGGATTTCCACAAGTTGACGATTTTTTTCTGTTGGTGATGCAGTTTCAATGTTGAGGAATGTAGTTATGCTTTCTAATTATTGATAAACATTCAGAAACATTCTCATTTCTAAGTATTTCTAATGTTCTTCATGTGTGTTTTCTTGCAGATGTGCACAGCTAATTACACATTTATTCCTTACATGATCACACCCCATAATAAAGTGTTCTGCTGTGAAAGCAGCCTCATGAAGGGACTGACAGAATTGATGCAGCCGAACTTTGAATTGCTTCTTGGACCTATTTGTTTGCCCTTAGTTGATCGCTTCATTCAAGTCTTGAAGATGGCACAAGTCAGCTCATGGTAAGTCATGTATAACAGGATGGCAGAATAATGAAAACCAAGCTGAGATTAAAAGAGTATCTGTCATTTTGATTTTTCTTAATCAATAGTACACATGAAAATAAGCAACTTTTTATTAAATCTTACAAGATATAATGCAATTCTCTACTAATCGTTCTCCTTCTTACTAAACTCTTTCCTCTCTAATCCATCCTGAATGCAGCAGCCAGAATCATATTCCTCTCCAACAGCTTCACTGATGCCTCCATCCTGTCCCTGTTGCACTGGTTGCCCATCCGCTACAGAATACAATATAAAATTATCACTCTGACCCACAAAGCCATCCACAGTTCTGCACCACCCTACATCTCCTCCCTCATCTCTGTCTATCGCATTACACGTGTACTCCGCTCCACAAGTGACCTAAGTCTGACATCATCTACAATCCGAACCTCCCATTCCCGTCTCCAGGACTTCTCACGAGCTGCACCAATTCTCTGGAACAGATTACCAAGAACAATTCAATTAATTCATAATACCCATAGTTTTAAGCGAACACTAAAAACACTTTTCTTTAGACTAACCTATCACCTCACCAATCTAACTATTCCAATTCTGCCCTTTTCCAAATCTGGCTCTTTTGTATCATCCCCATGCATTTTATAGCACTTTAGCTGCACTTGTACAGATCCTGGCTGGTGAATGGTTTATGCAGCATGATGTCAATCCCCTATTTATTATATTGATAGCTGGACCATATGTGACAGCATTTGTTACTATTACTTTTTGTGTCTCCCCTATTTCCTCATAGGTTGTAAGCTTGCGAGTAGGGACCTCACTCCTAATGGTATCTGAATTTCATGTCCCCTCTGAATTGTAAAGTGCTGCAGAATTTTTGGTGCCTTATAAATAAAATTATTATTATTAATTAATATTATTAGATATACCGTAATTCCCCTGGATTGATTCTTCAATTTCAATTCATGTGAAAAACCTATATACACTAAAGTCTGATTATCCTATTACTGAGGTAGATGACAGTTGTGCTTTTAAGGATCTATGGAGGGGAGGAAGAGGTAGAATCTAAGGCAGACCCAGACATTCTGCTGTAAGTTCTCCTAAAAAGACCATTAGGGTGAGTGCCCACAGGATGTTTTTGCTACGTTTTTAAAAAATGTTTTACCTCAAAGTAAGAATGGTTTCTGATCCCGTGCTGCAATGTCTGCATACTCTATTACTTCCTCCACTGCCCAGGAGATGTGGTATGATCAGACCATGTCCCTGTATGGTAAGACACAGCCATTACATAGTACATAGCAGGGACACATACCGTATAAAAGATTATCTCATCATAGGAAAAAAAAAATGTAAACATACCAAATTGTGGAAATAATTATTAGGGTTGAGTCACACTGGCGTATAACTCGCAAGAGTGCAGTGCGGGAAAATCTATTCGGACTGTGGAAAAAAATCTCAGCATATTGCAATTTGCGCTTGTCAGCGGGTTACAGATCACTCGCACCATAAAAGTCTGTGGGTGCAAGTGAAACATCGCACTGCATTCGCATGACATATGAGTGTAGTGCGATATACGCCGAGGCTGGCAGTGGAGGACATGAGGAGATTAATCTCTTTATCCTCCATAGCTGTGACCCGATCACAGGATCAGATCACAGTATAAAGACACTCGGTCACGTTCACAGCAGAACCTGAGCCGAGGGTCATTAGCATATCACGTTTGATGCTCTTACATTAGATGCCATATGCCAATGTGACTGTACCCTTATTCCAAGATCTATTGATTAAAATGAACTTTGTTTGCAGGAAAGCCCCTTTAAGGACTAGAGGGGAAAGTTTTGTAACTGAAATGTAAGAGTTGAAAATTAATAAGGAAAACCAGCTCAGTTTACACACTTTTCACAAAATATACCGTATTTTTCGGTTTATAAGACGCACTTTTGTTCCCCAAAATTTTTGGGGAAAGTGGGGGGTGCGTCTTATAATCCGAATACGGATTATACACTGCAGGGGAGGCTGGGGGGCAGCTCTGCAGCATGTCCGGGGCTGGAGTGGGCTGGCTGCGGGGCTGCAGAGAGAGCGGGGAGATCTCCTGCTCCCGCTCATTTAATATGCACTGCCGCTGTCCACCTCTCAGTGCTGAAGTTGCACTGAGAGACGGACGGGGGGAGCAGTTGCATATTAAATGAGCGGGAGCAAGAAATCTCCCGCTCTCTCTGCAGCCCCTCCATATGCCCCCCATGTCCTGCATACCGCCGCTCCACATAATACACCCACCCCCTCCATATGCTGCCCCCCCCCCTGTAATATGCTGCTTCCCCCTCCATTAAGAAGATGGTCCCTCGCCCTGCACTCCCCCAGTCATTAATATGCCCCCCACGCTGGCCAGCAGCAAATAAAATAAAAAAAGCCTCCTTCCTCACCCTCTGGCGATAAGCGACAAGCTCACAGCGTCACCGCTGACTCCGGTCTCCATGGTGCTTGGCTTCTTCCGCTCATGTGATCGGGCGATGATGTCATCGCTGTATGCCCGATCACATGAGCGGAAGAAGCCAAGCACCATGGAGACCGGGAGTCAGCGGTGACGCTGTGAGCTTGTCGCTTATCGCCAGAGGGTGAGGAAGGAGGCTTTTTTTATTTTATTTGCTGCTGGCCAGCGTGAGGGGCATATTAATGACTGGAGGAGTGCAGGGTGAGGGACCATCTTCTTAATGGAGGGGGAAGCAGCATATTACAGGGGGGGGGTTTGGGGCTCAGCATATGGCGGGGGTGGGTGTATTATGTGGGGCGGCGGTATGCAGGACATGGGAATATACATGTGTCTGTAATAGGGTACGTGTCCCATCAATAGGGGACGTGTGCCAGCACAAGGGCACGTGTCCCAGCACAAGGGGACGTGTGCCTGCAATGGAGGACGTGTGCCATCAATGGGGGACGTGTGCCATCAATGGGGGACGTGTGCCATCAATGGGGGACGTGTGCCATCAATGGGGGACGTGTGCCATCAATGGGGGACGTGTGCCATCCATGGGGGACGTGTGCCATCCATGGGGGACGTGTGCCATCCATGGGGGACGTGTGCCATCCATGGGGGACGTGTGCCAGCGCAAGGGGACATGTGCCATCAATGGGGGACGTGTGCCATCAATGGGGGACGTGTGCCATCAATGGGGGACGTGTGCCATCCATGGGGGACGTGTGCCATCCATGGGGGACGTGTGGCTTCAATAGGGGACGTGTGCCTTCAATAGGGGACGTGTGCCTTCAATAGGGGACGTGTACCTTCAATAGGGGACGTGTGCCATCCATGGGGGACGTGTGCCATCCATGGGGGACGTGTGCCATCCATGGGGGACGTGTGCCATCCATGGGGGACGTGTGCCATCCATGGGGGACGTGTGCCATCCATGGGGGACGTGTGCCTGCAATAGGGGACATGTGCCTGCAATAGGGGACATGTGCCTGCAATAGGGGACATGTGCCTGCAATAGGGGACGTGTGCCATCCATGGGGGACGTGTGCCATCCATGGGGGACGTGTGCCATCAATGGGGGACGTGTGCCATCAATGGGGGACGTGTGCCTGCAATAGGGGATGTGTGCCTGCACTAGGGGACGTGTGCCTGCAATAGGGGACATGTGCCCGCAATAGGGGACATGTGCCATCCATGGGGGACGTGTGCCATTCATGGGGGACGTGTGCCATCTATGGGGGACATGTGCCTGCAATAGGGGACGTGTGCCTGCAAAAGGGGACGTGTGCCTGCATTAGGGGATGTGTGCCAGGTCTGGGGGTTGTGCGCCAGCTCGGGGGTTGCGTGCCAGCACTGGGGGACGTGTGCCATCAATGGGGGACATCTGCCATCACTGGGGGACGTGTGCCAGCACAAGGGGGCTATATCCAATATAAGGGTGCCATATCCAGATTAAGGGGGCTAATTCTAGGATGGGGGGCTATATCATAGGATGAAGGACCATGTAATAGGATGAGGGGGCTATGTGGGACATAAACCCTATATGATTTGTTAGACGGACACTGGTATTATAAGACGGACCCCATTTAACATTAAAAATTATTTTTTTTCTCTTTTTTTTTTACCAAAATTGGGGGTGCGTCTTATAAACAGTTGCGTCTTATAAAGCGAAAAATACGGTAAGCTTTTTCCATAGCTAGTAATATTATTATATTTAAATACTTCAGGAGCAGCACTCCTCTTTATAATGGTGCTCGCAATTTCTAAGCCGTCCCAATTAAGGCTGTTATACATACAATTCAATGAAGTTGCGGCACACGGATCCTTCTTGTGCAAAGTTATCCCATTTATTGCAGCATGGACACAACTGTAACACATTTTTTAAGGGAATCTGTCACCAATTTTTTGCTATCCCATCTAAGAGCAACATAATGTAGAGACGAGACCCTGATTCCAGTGATGTGTCACTTACTGAGCTGCTTGCTGTTATTTTGATAAAACCACTGATTTCTCTGCTGCAGATTTAGCACTTATGTGAATGTGAAGCTTTAAAATCCCACCCACACCACTGATTGGCAGCGGAGTTATACAAAGCACATGAATATGCTTGACTACCTGGCAGCTGGCCAAGTAGCCCTGATAATCTCCAGCTGATTAAATAGTTATTTTATTAAAACTGT
Organism: Allobates femoralis; assembly: GCA_033576535.1. Classification (NCBI taxonomy): domain Eukaryota; kingdom Metazoa; phylum Chordata; class Amphibia; order Anura; family Aromobatidae; genus Allobates; species Allobates femoralis. The sequence continues at coordinate 371,847,625 of JARQOC010000001.1, read as the reverse complement.
ACTAAGTAGCCTAGTAAGTGGACACATCGCTGGAATCTTAATCTCTGAATTTGTCAACACGTTTAATATTTAAAATGACATAACTCATTAAAGGCATGAGCCGAAGTTAGAGTAATTTTAATTTCCCTACCTACAATTTCCCTGTCCTTCCATAACTACACTATCCAACTGCTATTCTATTTTTTTTCCCTACTTCCTTTTTGATGACACTTCATTTCACACTCCAGTTGCATGCCGGGGTGCTGGGGTACTGCGGTCACTGTTGCAGCCTCTTCCCCCTCCCTGAAATGAAGCATCATGAATGATTCTTTGTTCATGGGCTGGGCTAGTCCCTGTGCGCTGTGCAATGTGCACAATTACAGCATACGCTGTTGTTGGCTCAGATCAGCAGTAATGAATCGGCACTAGAGTAGTGTCCGACTACACGGTGTACAGAGACCAGGTATGTCACTTGCAGGGGCGGTGCTGGTCTCTGCACATCGGGTATTTTGACAGGCTCTGTTACAAATTAGTTTGATTTGAGCCGGTAACAGAGAGCACACTGTCATTGTGCACAGTGTGTAGGGACTTGCCCAGTACCTCAAACGAGCGTTACTGATGACGCTGTGTTTCATGGAGGGGGCTGAGGATGTAACAGTGACCACATGCTTTATCTTGAATATTGCAGCATGGACTGGGATTCTCAAATAAATCTACATCAAAAAGTAGAAAAAATAGAATGGCAGTTAGATAGTGTAGTTAGGGAAGGATAGGGAATTTTTAATGAAAGTACTCTAGAAAATAACTTAGATTATGGCATTAACTAGATCGAGATTTAGGAGGAAAATTACTTTAAAAAAGCCAAGATTACTTTTGAACCATCTCTTTAAGTGAAAGCAGTCCAGCTAGAGTTGGATTTTGGTAATCTTTGATAGCTCAGTGAAAGTTTTACAGGTAATATTTTTAACTGATTTTTATTTAGTATTACAGTAATACCAAAAAACAAGCAGCACAAATCTTAGATTCATTGATTCCAATTACAATGTACATGAAATCAGACTGCCAATTCAGTCCTCCGATTTCCCTCATCTTTAAATTGCTTCCATCGGTCTGGTTTGTGTTGCAGATTGATTAGGCAATCAAGACCTGAGTTTTTCATGGCAGTGGTGAAGAGGCGGTAGGGAATATGAGGCACCTAACTCATTAAGAAGCGTAGGCCTATTAATTGCTTAGCCGTGGCACGAAATGGAATGCACCTCCGCATGCGCCTTGCCATAAACCTTACTTTAGTCAGGGACTGGAGTAAGATCTGGGGCATAATGAATGTCACCACTTGTCATAAATTTAAAACTGCCAAAGGTCGCAAATTGTTTGTGCAATATCAAATTGTGCAAAAACTGTGCACCCTTTCAAAGCTTTTTATATCATTTTTTTTGGTGTAAAAGGTTTGAATTAGGGCCTATAGTTTTATTCTGTATAAACTGTTTGCACATCATAAATGCTGCAGATACAGCTGTTCTGAATACACACTTGTCCTGAATACTACCGTACAGATAAATGGTTACAATTGTGGCAATTTATGGTTCAGCACTGGTAAAGGTTGCTTCCGTTTGGATATAGTACAGCCCCATGGGTATTCGCTATACTATTGGGGTTATATGCAACCCTTCTAATTGCCTGCATAATCCATATTTGGTAACTTATTTTACTTTTAAATATATAAAAAAGTTCATAGACAATCTCTGTTGGCTGTCAGCCTTCTTAAAAGTTCTGACACATAAATTCTGCTTCTTTCTGACTTTCAATTGAATCTGCCTTTGAGAAGCACGTTCTCTAGGGACTGAAACTATGCGTGTTCCGGTGCTTTGTGGAATATTTCACTTTGAAATATGTTGGCAAATATGCAAGTTTGTTATTACCCTTTTTGTTTGGCTGAATATTATTTAACATTAACCTTATGTATATGGTGCCTATTAATTCACCATCTTTAACTTTTTATTTTCTTATGGAGCAAAACTGAATAACTGCATTTTTTTCACATTGATGAGCAAAATGTTTCTTGAGTCTCAGACTAAAATCCTTATTTTATCACATATGATAAATATAAATGTATTAAATGCATAAGATTTCACACCCTTCAAGTCAGTATTTGGTAGGGATAACATTTTGCAGAAATTCCGACCTTGCATCTAAGGGTACCGTTACATGTCTTAACATCGTTCCGATATGGCATGCAACTTCACGGGAGCGCGCACGTTTTTGGCACTTGTCCAAGATCGCATAGGAGATGTTACACGTATCAATCACACTTGCAATCTCTGACGATCCGGCGTCCGAGAAGTCGGCTGCCAAATTGCCCAGGCGATGTTGCAGATCGCAGTTGCGGTGTCACACAGCACAACCGCATAAGCAATGTGGGCGTACTGTTGACCGAGCTTAGGACGTAGGCGTACCTCAGTTAACTTAACCGCGTCCAGATCACTTCGAGTTGTTTAAAAATGATTCGTCTTGTATACATGCATTTTCACCAAATTCACGAGATGCAGAAGTCAATGAATGTAGTGGTGTACGCACACATATTCAAAGATGGCTCCTTTACCAGGGCCATCCAATCAGCATACAATACTAGCCACCAATCGCCGTAGATGGGGCGCTGAAAACACAAGGCCTACAGCCTTGGTTGTGCAGCCTGTGAAATCGCAAACAAGTTCGTAGTTGCACCGTCACACTGCACGATCATGCCAGATCACATATGCAACATTGCACGGTTGAAGAGCATGCACAATCTCCTTGCGATGTCGTTCCTGCGATTTATTGCAGTCGCATCGCCCTGTTACACGACACAACCCACGAACGATATCAACTGCAAATGACCACACCGCGTGACTTTTGGTCGATGTTGCATGCAATGTTGCGACGTGTAACGGTACCCTTAGATTTTTAGGGTTTTTTTCAATGGGAAGACGGTCATGTGACACATCAAACTTATTGAGAATTTCATAAGAAAAACAATGATGTTTTTATGGATGCACCTAAATAAAAATGGGAATGGTTGGTGATATAAAGTTCCTGTTTGTGGCACATTAGTATATGGGAGGGGGAAAACATTTCCTCATGGGTGGTGACCATGGCGGCCATTTTGAAGTTGGCCATTTTGGATCCAACTTTATTTTTTTAAAGGGAAGAGGGTCATGTGACACATCAAACGTATAGAGAATTTCATAAGAAAAACAATGATGTGCTTGGTATTAACATAACTTTATTCTTTCATGAGTTATTTACAAGTTTATGACCACTTATAAAATGTGTTCAAAGTGCTGCCCATTGTGTTGGATTGTCAATGCAACCCCCTTCTCCCACTCTAGATACACTGATGGCGACACCGCAGAAGAAATGCTAGCACAGGCTTCCAGTATCCGTTGTTTTAGATGCTGCACATCTCGTATCTTCACAGCATAGACAACTGCCTTCAGATGAGTGATGAGGCAAACTTTTTTGTGAATGGTGAAGTTAACAAACAAAACCACCGCTATTGGTCTGACACTAACCCACAGTGGATAGATCCCTCCAAGACTGTTGGAACACAAAAATTGATGATATGGTGTGGTATATGAAGTATAAAGATAGTGGGGACATTCTTCATCAATGGAAACCTCAATGCCACTGGATATCTGAAATTGCTACATGATTCAGCAACATGATCCTCTTCCCATTGAAAAAAAATAAAGTTGGATCCAAAATGGCCACCATGGTCACCACCCATCTGGAAAAGGTTTTCTCCTCCCATATACTAATGTGCCTCAAACAGGAAGTTAATATGACCAACCATTCCCATTTCATTTAAGTGCATCCATATAAAAGGCCCACCCTGTAAACATCACAGCACAGGATTACAAATAATTCTGTCTTTAAGGTGAAACTTTTTTTAAAACAAGCAGGACAATGTCTTTTTTCACAAATGGAATCAGCTGTGATCCAGTGCTGTAATGTCTTTATAGTTTTTTACTTCCTCGCCGGCCCAGGAGATGTGGTATGATCAGACCATTTCAGTGTATGATCAGATACAGCCATTACACTGTACATAGCAGGGATACGTGTATAAGATTATCGCAGCACAGGAACATTTTGAGAGTCTGATCACTGTGTGATTAGCATAATTGATCTGATTTTCTTGGATGAGAAAAAAAAAACAGTCGTCTGCACCTAGCCAAAGTGTAAGGCTGGAAACACACTATCCGACTCACATGCGAGTCTCTTGGACAAGACTCAGATCAGTCACCCTGAACAGCTTCTCCCTGTCAGGACGGTAGTGTGATGCTGTGCAAAAACACAAGCAGCTGACAATCTCGCCCAGAGAGGGGGGAAGCCTTTCAGGGTGACTGATTCGAATCTTGTCCGAGAGACTCCCATGTGAGTGGGATAGTGTGTTTCCAGCCTAACGCTGGAAACACACTGTCCAAGTGATATGCGAGTTACTCGCACGAGTCTCGGCTCTTTCATTCTGGATGGCCTCCCCCTCTCTGGACGGGAGCAGTGGAGCTACATAGAAAAACATACCACTGACCGTATCCCATCCAAAGAGGCATGGGTTGTACCGAGTGAATGATCCGAAACTCGCATGTCACTCGGACAGGGCGTTTCCATCCTAAGGCTACCCTTACATCTGCATATAGTGAGTCACTAATATTCTCAGCCAGACATGTTGGTGAATGTCAGACGAGTATCGTGCATTCTTTTCCTCACCTAGCATTCGTATGACATGTAAGTGCTATACAAGTGTGCGTTTTTCCTTGCATAGCATCCATATGACGTACGTATGATATACATATGCCATCCATACAATGCATTTTTATCATCATCTGTTACATCTGACAATACTCTACGTCTCTATGTACATTAGGGTACCTTTACACACCGCAACTTTTGGTGGCGATCATAGGCGATCTAACGTGCACGTTTTTCACGGTTGCCTCAGATCACCGATGGCGCTTTTACACGCCGCAATTTCGCCCTCAACCTAAGGCGATGTGTCGCCCCGGGAAATCGCCTACCCCACAGTGTAACGAATCCGGAGGAGTTCCCTCGCTGCTTCACACGCCGCAATCCTCAAAGGAATGTGGGCGTACATGATCAGCACCGCAAGAACATAGGCTTGGCAGACTGGTGTATACCGCACCCCAAACACGCTGATTAGACAGTGCAATAGCATTATGATTGGGCAGCCTGCACTGGAAGGCTGGCTAATACACGACGCCATTGCCATTGTGTGGAGGTGAATGGACAGCTGTTCAAATATGGTGCCCTGTGACGGGACAGCCAATGGGAACACAGTAGCCACCACCAATCATCGCTGACGGGGCGCGGACTCCAGCACGCTGTGGCATGCCTACAGGAAATCAATAGGTGACGCTGATTCCATCACTATCGCCTGTTCACACGCCAAAAGCCGGGAATGTCGCCTTCATGATTGCCTCTGATTTTGGAGCAGTGCTGTGAAATCGGAACCAAGCGACACCTTTATCGCCGCCAAATTCACAAATTACACGTCGCAACTGCGAGGCAATTTGAAGGTGATAGTGCCGGGGCGACATATCGCCGGTCAGATTCCTTGCGCGGTTGCGGCGTGTAAAGGTACCCTTAGGTAGTTTGCTAAAATAATAAAGCAAACATATAAAAATATAGATAGATATCCTGCACCTATAAAATGTCCTAACAAACCTATACATTATACCTTTGCACCCTTTGGGGTACCGTTACACGTTGCAATATTGCATGCAATTTCACTTGCAATTTGCTGGTTGCAGGGAAATCATGGACACATTGTTCTATTTTGTTGCTGTGTACAAATGGAACAATGTGTCCATGATTTCACTGCAACTAGCAAATTGCTAGTGAAATTGCATGCAATGTTGCGACGTGTAACTGTACCCTTAGTGCCTTTCATGTTGCACTAAAGTGTATTTAGCCTTGTATTATCCAAATACGTAAATAATAATAAAAACAAACCAGTGGGGTTTCCCCTATTTTTGATAACCAGCTAATATTTAGTGTTGTGTTAGGCCCCTTTCACATCAGCGTTTTACGCTGGTCGCGGCAGATGAGGGGATTTACCGCATCTGCCGCCTTACCATCACACTTGCGGTTCACCTGCAGCAAGCCCCATGCAATGTCAATGGGGCTTGCGGCGAAGTGCGATATAGTTGCGGTTTCGGCAGTTGCGGCAGCGAAAAAAACACGGTAAGCAGCGTTTTTTTCGCGCCCACAGCTGTAACTATACCACACTTGCCGCAAGCCCCATAGACTTTGCATGGGGCTTGCCGCAGGTGAACCGCAAGTGTGTCAGTTAGGCGGCAGATGCGGTAAATCCACCGCATCTGCCGCGATCAGCATAAAACACTGGTGTGAAGGGGCCTTTGGTTAGTTTCACACTTGCATGAATTTCATGCAAGCAAACCGATTGTAAATGTTCAACTCCCTGGATACACTTGTACACCCACGGATCCGTGCAAACACATTCCAACGGATGTCCACGCAACGTTTTTTTAACGAATCCATCATCAGTCACCAGAAATGGGGTGAGAGGAGCTGTACCTTGCTTGTGAGCATGCTCAGTCCAACAAAACTGATCCATGTGATCCATTTTGAAACGGATCCATTTTTCATAGAGTTCCATTTTAATTCATGACGTATAGTCACGGATCTGTGAGCGTCCGTTTATTTGTATATTTTTCATGCAAGTCTAAAAATGCAACATTTTGCGTTTTTGGGGAAGTGAACAATATGCAAACAAATCCGTGACCACCAGATGCACACGCAAGATGAATTCGTCACCTTGAAAATCAATGGAGACAAAACCAGATCAGTGTCCATCCATTTTAAAATGGATAGAAACGGATTGCAAAATACACAAGTGTTAAACCAGCCTTAGTAATGGAAAGACATCTATCAGATACCCTGATTTCTAACCTAGTAAGTAAAAAGATAAATTAAACACACAAACATTTTGTTTGATAAAACTCTCTGCGACACTTTCGTTGGTCACCAATTTATTTAAAAGAAAAAAATAGCCATGATAGTGATAGTCCACAAATGGCAAGCTGAAAGACAGAGAAAGATAGAATCCACTGCCACTTGCGGTTATTTCCTTTTATTTCCTTAAATGTGAAACATACAGATGCCCCTGTGGGGCTGCTATCTTTGCGTTTCGGAGATATACTCCTTAATAGGGTGGTGGAGCTTCACACCCTTCTTCTTGTAAGCTGAAAGACAGCCTGACGTGTGTTTCACCTACAGTTTGTCGGAAATGATGGAGGGAGGAGATGGAAGAGTGATGATGGTTGTGGAGGGGGGAATTGTAGAGTCCTTAATGCATTAATTTTTTATTTTTTCAAATTTGAGCATCTCAAAAGTATTTGAAATGACAGTGTATGAACACCTTTAAATTATAAAATTGTATTGTTAATTTAAATACTAAATACAAACTCAAGTAATTTTATATTAGTCTTTCTTAAAACATCTGACAGCACATTGGCCCTTGGCTCGTTCTGTCCAGTCTCTACCTCTTTTCAGAGTAGTTCAGTTCCAAGGTGCCTACACCGGGCTGAGAAGACTGAATCTACAATAGGCAAGCAGCATGGTGTGAAGAAATCAACGGTGGGAGCAATAATTAAAAAATGACAAGACCACTGATAATCTCCCTTGATCTGGGGCTCCACGCAAGATTTCACCCCGTGGAGTCAAGATGATCTCAAGAATTTTGAGCAAAAATACCAGAACTGCACCAGGGGACCTAGTGAATGACCTGCGAGAGCTGGGATCAATGTTACACAGGCTGCCATCAGTAACACACTACGACGCCAGGGACTCAGATCCTGCAGTGCCAGACGTGTCCCCCTGCTTACATGTCTGGGCCCGTCTGAAGTTAGTGAGCATTCGAATGATCCAGAACAGTTTTGTGAGAATGTCATAGGGTCAGATGAAACCAAAGTAGAACTGTTTGGTAGAAACACAACTCTTATGTTTGCAGGAGAAAGCATGCTGAGTTGCATCAAAAGAACACCATGCCTACTGTGGAGCATGGCGTTGGCAATATCATGCTTCGGGGCTGTTTCTCTGCCAGGGGCCATGATGACTGATCCATGTACATACAAGAATGAATGGGGCCGTGTATTGTGAGATTCTGAGTGCAAACCTCTCTCCATCAGCAAGGGCATTGAAGATGAAACATAGCTTTGTCTTTCAGCATTACACTGATCCCAAGCACACAGCCAGGGCAACAAAGGCGTCGCTTCGTAAGGAGCATTTCAACGTCCTAAAGTGGCCTAGCCAGTCTCCAGGTCTAAACCCTATAGAAAACCTTTGAAGGGAGTTGAAAGTCTGTGTTGCCCAGTGACAGCCCTAAAACATCACTGCTCTAGAGAAGATCTGCATGGAGTAATGGGCTAGCATACCGGCAACAGTGTGTGCCAACCTTGTGAAGACTTGCAGAAAACATTTGACCTCATTGTCATTGCCAACAAAGGATATATAACAAAGTATTGAGATGAACTTTTGTTATTGACCAAATACATATTTTCCACCAAAGTTTGAAAAACATTTCTTTCCAAATCAGACAATGTGATTTTCAGCATTTGTTTTCTTATTTTGTGTCTCATAATTGAGGTCTACCCATGATGTCAATTACTGGCCTCTCTTATCTTTTTAAGTGGGAGAACTTGCACAATTGGTGGCTGACTAAATACTTTTTTTCCCACTGTAGGTATGTGAATGCAGCCTAATGGGAATTAACTATAACTCATGATCAAGGCATGTGAACTGACAAATCTGTATTAATGCAAACAAATAAACTCACCCACAGTTCTGTGTATAAGAAACAAAAACAATGTTGCGCCAAACTGCTGATGTTTATGGCATGGGAGCGGTTAAATATATCTAGGGCTCACCTTCTCTAGTTGTGCTGACCGCACAACTAGTTTATGCACTGATTTGTTACCCCAAAGGGTTTCCACATCAGCCGGTGTGCTGCAAGCAGGGATGAGCGTGATTTCCAATATGCACACGCTGCTGATTCTCGTGCTTGTTCCAAAGAAGTGGTGATTGACGTCTGATGCGTCCTGGGTGCCCAGCTGCTAAATACCACGCTTCCCAATGGGAGGATACGTGTGCGTTCAAATAAAGATGTGGTATTAGATTAGTGCTACAAACCACTCCAGGCGATCGTTCTGTATAAATTACCTTAAAGCTTTATTCAATCGATGTAGAATGCCCAGTCTCCACAACGCGTTTCGGCGCTAATTGCGCCTTTCTCAAGTGTCTTGAGAAAGGCGCAATTAGCGCCGAAACGCGTTGTGGAGACTGGGCATTCTACATCGATTGAATAAAGCTTTAAGGTAATTTATACAGAACGATCGGCTGGAGTGGTTTGTAGCGCTAATCTAATACCACATCTTTATTTGAACGCACAGTTCTGTGTATGGAACAATGCAGAATGCATAGCTCTCAGAATAGGGCATCAGAAAACCAATTTTTTCCCATGTTTTTTTTTTTTTCTTTTTTTATATTAAGAAAAGTAAAAGTAAAAAAAAATTCTCACTTAGAATGCAATGATAAGGCATAACATACAAGCAGATTACATGGGAAACAAATAACAGATCCGTTCTAATGGATAATTACCGGACATGTGAACTTAAGATCCCGTCACACATAATGAGATCGTTAGCGAGATCGTTGTAACATCACAGGTTTTGTGATGTAACAGCGATCTCACTAACAATATCGCTAAGTGTGACACTTAGCAGCGATCAGGCCCCTGCTGTGAGATCGCTGATCGTTACAAACTGCTCTGGGTCATTTTTTTATCGTTGGTCTCTTGCTGGTCAGCACGCAACGTTACATGTGACAGCGAGAGACCAGCGATCGCACAGGCTGGTAACCATGGTAAACACCGGGTATCTAGGCAGCGCGTGCTGCCTAGATACCCACTGGTTATCATAGATACCAGCGTCCTCATTGCTTACAGGCAGCGCTAAGCAGGGAGGACGCTGGTAACTATGATAAACACCGGGTATCTAGGCAGCGCGTGCTGCCTAGATACCCGCTGTTTATCATAGTTACCAGCGATGTGGAGGTGGCTCCCTGGTCCCTGGGGAGATCTGTCTGTTTGACAGCTCCCCAGCGACTAAGTAACGACGCACCAACGATCCCTACAGGATAATTATCGTTGTCGGGATCGCTGGTGCGTCTTTGTCTGTGACGGGAGCTTTAGCCTTTGCTTTTGCTCATGTCCCCATTTAAAATCTCCCAAGTACAATTCAAAAATTGGATTGCACTCACATTAATATTAAATAATCGAGCACTGTCCAGAACTTTGTGAGCACGGAAAGTGCGTCTACAATGACTGCACACACTCCCCGGCATTCTGGATCACCCGCACGTTGCCAGACCAGTGTGAGGGCAGGCAGTGTCTCACTTTTACTTTGTACACAAGGGTGACTATTTTATTTAGGATGAAAGGAACTGTACAAGTGGGGCCTTTGTGATGGAGATTTTGTACTTTATTAATGTATCTTTTATCATGGGAATACCCTTTAAGTTGAGGGTGCCAACAATTTTGTCTGGCCCAGTTTTGTGGTTTTGTGTGAAATTATGTCCAATTTGGTTTTCTTTTCTGTTTGCATTGGAACAACACAAAAAAAAAGCAAAGGAAATAAATGTGTGAATAAGAAAACTTGTAATTACAATTTTCTTGAAGAAGTATTTCATTTTCTGGAACAATGTCGGTGGTGTCAACAGCCAACAATTTTGACAGTTACTATATCCATTTTCTGCCATTGTTTTATATATTTTTAATTATCTTTGTTGCTGCTCTTTGTCACTTTATAATCTGAATAATAAACATACATATAATACTACAGGTGCTAGCTTCTACGTGGATCTACTTTCTTCAATACTACTCTGTTTTACATTATGTGCCTGCTGTAGACAAAATATATATTTATCTTGCTGGTGAAATGTTCTGATCTGGCTACCCTCCTACTTTTCTTAGTATTTGGGCAGTGTCACTTTTTAATAGTTTTTATTATGTTTATATTGTCATTTTAATACCACTTGCAATGATAACAGTAACTTAATAAGAATAACTTGTTGTATGTTGGAGTCTGGAAGAAAATGTGAGTATCTGGATAAAACTCAACAATGTATGGGTAAATTATAAACAAATTTTGGTCTCGATCAGACTCAAATCCAGACTCCAATACTGCAGGGCTACCATGATAATTATATCACCATTTATTTGTGATGACATACTTGTTTATAGATATAATGAAACTTTTTTCCTAAATATTCTATTTTTTTAATTCCGTGACTACTTGGATGCCCTTACACCCACATTACTTTATGGTTATCAAGGAAATTTTAAAATACATTCAAGTACAGTGACTATTTAGTGTGTTTTTAAAAACATTCAGCAGTACAGACACCGGGACAGACTCACCATATAATAAGTCGGTTATATAGCTGATAACCTGGTAGTTGGTTCCTGCCCTGTTCCTTTTACAATATTTACTTTTAGCGGGACCATTCTAAGCATATATACACATTACAGTACTTATGCGTCTCTGCGACTATACATGACACTTTTTAAATTGTTTTCCAGCTGTGCAACCATTAAAGGTTTATAATGTATTAAAAAAATCTTTCTACTCATTATGTTTTTTTTATGTTTTTTTATTCTATTATTGTAGCCAATACTTCCGGGAAGCCATCCTCAATGATATTAGACACGCTCGCAACAAATACACTGGAAAAGAGTTAGCGGCTGAACTAACAAGGATACGACATCGTATAGATAACATTGAAGTTTTGTCTCCTGATATCATTATAAATTTGCTCTTGTCATATCGGGACATTCAGGTATTGAAAGCTTATTGTTAAATGTGGTTTTATGCTTTAATTATGTTTGTAACTAGCTTGTACTGGCACCAGCACCTGTATGTTGTTTAGGCTCAGTTCACATTTTGTTTAGGCTCATCACTCTTTTAGGGGTGCCATCTGAATTCCCTACAAAAAGGAATTTGGAAAGAAAGCCTGACAGAGCCATTGAGTACAATGAGGCAATTGGATTCCCTAGTCTGCAACTTAGTACACTACACTACTGCGTTCGGCTAAAAAGACAAATACTGCCCTTAAGAAGGCCATATGGAGTCCATTTCATATGCCTCATTGTACTGAATTGCTTCATGATGGGTTCCTAAAAACATGATTTATGAAGGAACTAGAGATGAGCAAAACTGTTAGGGGCTGGAGTTCGGATGCTTTACATTACCAAAGCACTGGTGCGAGCATCGCTGTGGTCAGGTACAGTTGGTGCCTGGCCCAGTGCGAGTCGCGTGCAGTGTTTGATCGGCTTGTACTGGGGTTATAAGTACAATTTTTGGTGCAGTATGTGTCCAAATTGTTAAAAAATATATATTTATATACCTGGCCTCCCATCCCCGGAAGTGTTTTGCTTATAGCTGTTGTATGTGGGTGGAGAACTGAACTGCCAGTCAGTAACTTCCATTGAGGTTCTGGTCCCAAACAGCTGCACCGCCCGAAACTCCACAGGTCCATTCATCTCTAGAAGAGAGGAGAACTGCGAAATTTGAAGGCTAAACGCAATGTGAAAATGGCTTTGTGCAGAATAGAATCCTATTTTCCAAGTCCTGTTACCTTAGGAGCTATTTAGTGTTTAGGCCACTCCAAATAAATTATCAACTTCAAATGTTAGGTGTATTTGTCAGCCATGTGTTCTTTGTGCATCATATATCTATACAAAGACACACTTGATCACATGTTTGCGGCAATATAAGCTAGCCTGTCACCATTATTGATTGCATTTATTTTTCCCCTCTCTTTTGAATGATTCACCTGGAAAGGATTATGATTCCATTGTAAAGCTAGTGGAGACGTTACAAAGACTGCCAACCTTTGATTTGTCCTCCCATCTCCATGTGAAGTTTCATTACGCATTTGCCCTAAACAGGTGAGAATAATTTTCTGGTGACTTTCGCATAGTTAGAATCAATCAGTGCTACTTTGATCCCCTTTTTAGTTTATCCCAGTTCTACATTAATTAATTCTTTAATGATGATCTGCTTCATGACTGTAGAAAGGAGAGTTAACCGTAATATGTATGACGCTTCATTAATTCATTGTGTAATTCATCATTGTGCTGGATTTATGGAGGCCATATGCATTTTTAGGTACCTGTAATTTTAATAAAATAATTTTTTTAAATATAAATTTGGCTTTATATTTATAAGCTGTAAGTTAGGTGTTATACATCAGTTTTTTTGGCATATGTGATAGGGTTAACATTTAAACTTGAACCAGTATTAGCGTGTATATGCCATGCCGTCAGGAAAGAACCACTATAACTTAACTTAAATCGATGATTTTTATTGTTACGTGTTTCGGAGGTACACTCGCTCCTTCCTCATAATAAAAATCACATGTAGTAGTTTGTTCCCAACGGCACAGCATATACACTTTCTACTACTTCATCAAGTATGTCTTTCCTCGTGGTGGCTGCAGTGCACTTTTACAGTAGATTGTGGCTCCCACAACTCCACAAGGTGAGCCCCTAGCCATATTTCTTTATCCACACGATCCTATTTGCACTACTTGTCTTTTCCAGCTTTTGTGCAATTATGGTTATTACTTAAGTATCAAAAGTGAAGTGCTGTTATGTCCCCTGGCACCGCTCCCCCGCTCACCACTCCTGGGTCTGCATCCTCTCCTCCTCTACCGATCGGGCATCCGGCATCCAGGCGTGCTGTGTCTCAGAGCCATCACCGGGTCCCCTTCCTGTCTACTGACCACCGGGCTCATACATCAGCACGGTCATGAATCCAATCAGCGGGGCACTAGGCGTGGGCATGCTCCTCCCTGTGAATGTAAGGGCCGGTACGGCTCAACCTGACACTCCTCTTGACCAATAGCTGACTGTCCTCCAGTATATCAGGCCACCTCCACTGCTGGGAGGTGCCTGATTATTGAGTTAGTTAAAGTGAACCTGTCAGCTAGTTTATGCCTCACCAGTTATCAGTGTCTGTACCTGCACAATCATAATACTATTCTTATCATCCCTGTCTGAGCTCAGAGTGCAATGTGAAAGGTGAAAGAAAAGCATTTATACACTTACATTTCCTTATGTAATGAGGCAGTCAGTCTCCAGCTTGGAGGACGGGGACTGTTTGGCAGGTTAATAGTTAACATTTTAGCCTTGTGCTAGAACATGTTGGGAGACCTGATGTGATGTCACAACCTTGTGACTACAATAGGCGGAGCTAAGTTCTCATAGAACATAATACGTTTGCTGGCTTAGCTCTGCCCACTATGGTCACATGATCATTACATCACACAGGTCCTTTAGCTATCCAAGTTAAAAGTGAGTTAACTATTATCCTGCCAGACAGTCCCCTTCCTCCAAGGTGGGGACTGAAATGTAAGTGTATAAATGCTTTTTTTCACCTTTCACATTACACTATGAGCTCAGACAGGGATGATTAGACTGGTTATTATAAAGCTGCAGCTACAGACAGTGATAGCTGGAGGGGCATAATCCACCTGACAGGTTCCCTTTAAAGCGAACCTGTCACCCCCCCCGGGCATCAAAAGCTCTAATAGCCACCTTCTGCAGCACTAAGGCTGCATTCTGAGAAGGTGCCTATAGGCTTTTGATGCCCTTTCTAGTATGAAATATTAAGTTAGGTAAATGCTCACTCTTCAGAAGATCGAAGACCGGGAGGCGGGGTTTCACGCTCCTCCGGCCCGCCCCCTCTTGTCAGTCATTGTGCGCGCCTGCTGCTGTCTCCCCTCAGTGTGGAAAATGAACGCACGTCTCCATTCTCCTGTATGGAGCTGCGCATGCGCTGTGCGCCCGGTGTCCAGGAAGTCGACACCGGGCGCACAGCGCATGCGCAGCTCCGTGCATGAGAACGGAGACGCGCGTTCATTTTCCACACTGAGGGGAGGCAGCAGCAGGCGCGCACAATGACTGACAAGAGGGGGCGGGCCGGAGGAGCGTGAAACCCCGCCTCCCGGTCTTCGATCTTCTGAAGAGTGAGCATTTACCTAACTTAATATTTCATACTAGAAAGGGCATCAAAAGCCTATAGGCACCTTCTCAGAATGCAGCCTTAGTGCTGCAGAAGGTGGCTATTAGAGCTTTTGATGCCCGGGGGGGGTGACAGGTTCGCTTTAAGCTTCTGCTTTGCTGGCTGTTGGTCAGGTCTTCCTTGTGCTCTCCTCCGGGAGAACCATTCCTGCTCTCCTAGCCTTGGGCCCTGTTACCTCGAATCCTCCTTAGCTATACTGTAGTATAGGCTAACCCTACGAGCCGCCTCCCTGGTACTAGCAGCTGTGGTATTTAGACCCCCTGGGCTTGCCCCTGACAATCCCTGTATAGTGGTTAGTTAAACTAGGACCATATCAGCCAGGGTAGTTCGGTACCATGGCCCAGTGGGTCCACTCTAGGGCACCTAACTTATTAACATCTCAAACTTTCACATGAAGCATTCTTACAAAAAAAATTTTAATAATCCATTTCTTAATTAGAAAGTGACAACTAATGCATCCCTATATTTACTGTTGTCAGAGTTTCTGTAAGGGCCGCTTTACACACACCAACGTCTGTGACCAACTTCTGAACAGATCTCTGGTTACAGTGAAACCGTGGACACATTGTTCCATTTTGTGGCTGTGTACAAATGTAGCAATGTGTCCATGATTTCACTGCAACCAGAGATCTTTTCAGAAGTTGGACACAGACGTTGGTGTGTGTAAAGCGGCCCTATGAGTATGTGCATGCAATGTCTTAGGGGGCCGTCACACGGAACGATATCTTGCCCGTATATCGTTTAAGCGATCTCCTTTTTGATCGCTTAAGCGATATCGGGCAAGATATCGTTGCATGTAATCAAGCGATTTACGATGGTAAATCGCTTGATCGTGACATCGCTGATCTGAGGTTCGGTTCTCAGATCTAGCGATGAACGATGCAACGATCTGCATCATCGTGGTGTATGACACCACGATGATCCATCTCCCAGCGACCGCACCTATGCTGGGAGATGGTAACTATGGTACACGTCGGGTAACTAAGCGACGCGCGGCGCCTAGTTACCCGATGTGTACCATAGTAACGAGCGAGATCGCGGCTCCGCATCGCTGGTGAGTCTGTCTGTGTGACATCTCACCAGCGATGTGAGCGATATTGTAAGCGATTGCGCGTGCACGTGATCGCTTACAATATCGCTAAAGATATCTGTCCGTGTGACGGCCGCCTTAGGGATACCTGCATAGTTTTTGAAGCAGAAGACATTTCAAGAACATGCCACTAGTGTTTTTCCTGAAGCGTCTTTTGTCATCTGTCTCATCGTTTTTGCGGAGGCTTGCTGCCAGCTTTTATTTATTTTCTCATTTTGTATATAAACTAGTGGTGGCTCTCAAGCAGAATCACCTGAAGAATGATCAAGTCACTTCTTTTAGATCTTTCAAGGCTTTCAAAGCCGGAGGAAACATATGCAAAGCAAGCCATACTGATGTCCAGGGCATAGGCTCATTTAATATATTTGGATGGATTAGGTGTCATCAGGTGTTCCACTCACCCATAGACTTGAAAGGATGTGCTCCGTCCAATTTGCGCTGCCACTTACAGCATACTGCGCTTTTCTTCTAATGCCGGATTGAAATGAGAAAAAAAAATCACTGGTCGACACTGCCCTTTGGTATAACATTGGACTGAGCGCTATCAGATAGCTCATTGGATAGCACTCATCTGAGTTATACGCTTATGTATGTGCAGGCTTAGCCTTGGTGTATGAGTTTGACAGGAGGCTTTGTTTTCTTTATACAGTATTTTGTTTTTAACCATTTTAATACTAATGCTATATGTCATGACAAATGTCAGGGTAGGTTTTATTGTTCTGTATTTTGTTTCATAGTGTGGGTTATACCTATGTCATCCTTTGTGTGCTTTCATTTTTTGCTTAGGAGGAGACACCCTGGGGATAGGGAGAAAGCTCTGGAGATAATGTTGCCCATGGTGCAGAATGAAGACCAAGTTGCCTCTGATGTGTATTGTCTGGTGGGAAGGATCTACAAAGATACCTTTCTGGATTCCAATTTCACTGATGAGGAGAGCCGAGACAAAGGCATATACTGGTCAGTGTGAAATGAAGTCTATATAGTCTTCTTACTTAGGAAATACTTCATCTGGGTGTTACATAAGCAATGCTTCCAGCTGTTTGGGGGCTATTATTAGTTATATGTGACTACAGGAAAGGGATATCATATGCTTATCTTGTAAACAATTGTTCCTGGCAGTTGACAGATGTTCTAGAACTACAGCTTCCATGACAGATAATGTATTACACTTTTAGGATGCCACATTGCAATGTAAACATGACCTGTGCATATCACTGCCTTACTTATGTTTTTTTGTAAGTAATATTTGCATGGCCAACCACATCTAATTGGTGCTGCATTAGATTTTCAGCCTTAAATAATGGTCTTATTCAACCAGGAGACAATAGATGATATATGCAGTAGTGGATTTAACTATGCAAGAGTACATTTATATTCTAAGCTGTATTAATCACAGTCTTTAAAAGCCTGTGGTTTATACATATTTAATTGCTTTGAATTATCATGTTTTATTAATGTCTTTCCATTCATTTTCCAATGTAGAGCTGTGGCAGTGTAAATTTAGGAGATGTTTGCAGTTTATTACTTAAAAACATCAATGTATGTCATACAACAGAAATAAGACAATATCAACACTTGGTGAATTGATTAGGGTGAAATCTTTAATAATAATAATAATAATAATAATAATGAGAGTTTGTCTCAATTTATTAAATTTTAAATGTAGCAACCATGGTTATAAAAATGGCCTCTGTGAAACATTCAGAATTCAGTATATCTTCAGTTATCATCACGTTGTTCGACACGTGTTTTTTCCTTAAGTATACACTGTAAAGAATGCAAAACTTCTGCAAAGAACTGGTGTAAGATCCATCTCTGAGTATCTGCATGAACACGTCAATTATAATTACTATTGATGCAGATGCCATAGTTCTTCTCTTCCCCTCATCTCTGTTTGGTGTGTTTTGTTTTTTTTTTGGTACCTTTGCTGTCGGCTTCAAATATCATTGCGAAGATTTCGGGTTTGATTCATCAAAGCTTTTACACCACAATAGTGTTGTAAAAGCTTTGAAAAGTTGAATTTTTTTCACAATTTAGTGACTTTTGGCATTTCTACAACACTTTTGATCAGTTTCACCAACATAAGTGGAACTGGGGAGGAACCAGGATGGGGCCTGGCCATGCTCGTACATTCGATTGATCAAGATTTCTGGCATTTTGCAGAAATGCTACTCCAGTCACTGGTGTTGTGTGCAACTTGAGTAGCAGGAGCGTGCGCTTAGTCAGTCGTGATGAATCTGCCCTGTAATATCAGGTGTATTATGATGATACTCCGCTCACAGTTTTAGGAGCAGATCATTTTTAAAGGGAACCTGTCACCCCCTTTGAGCATTCTAAACTGTGCCCACTAGCTGTAACATGTAATTAGGGTTTTGTAACCCCTCTATATGCCCAGATGTCCCCCCGTATACTTCAGAAATGAACATTTATTCTTTCCCGCCTGTATGTAAATGACTCCTGGAAAGGTCTGCTCTATTGAAACTGCCACCCCTTCTGTGTATGCATGTTGAGTGACTAGCAATACTCTCGCACCTACGCATTGGTGCGGGTCACTGTGCTCCATTGAAGCTACACAGTGCCCAAAGTGTCGCGAGACTTGTAAGTCTTGCGCCTTTGCAGTAGAATCTCGTGAGACTTCGGGTACTGCGTCTTCAATGGAGCACAATATAATAGAGCAGTGCTTGGCTCACCTGCTAGGAAAGTGGGTGCACAGAGAAAACCAGTGCTGTTTCTTTATTCTTATTTTTATGATCAACAATATTCAATGGGCAATATTAAATAGCCTTACTACAGTATCAATCTCAATGAAACTGCCACACACAGCTCACAGCCACACACACATTCCCCCCCCATGGCGGATCTGTTCTTAATTAGCCCACTGGCACTTCCATTGCTGTGAGCCATTACCATGCAATAGTGGTAGTTTCATTGAGATTGATACTGTAGTAAGGCTATATAACATTGCCCACACCAGGAAGGTGCTGACAGTTTTTGCTGATAATCAATTGAGGTTCTCTACGCAGACATAGTGATAGCTGTTTTTCTCAAGACATACCGGTCTGTATCCACATCTTAATTACACTGACTAACCAGTCAGAAATTGATGATTATAATCAAGTCATATAAACTGATGAAAGCCTTGGAGGGCTGAAAACATTTTTGTGACTTGTTGATCATTGAAAAATAAAAATAAAGAAACAGCACCTTCAGCAAAAAATTCACGTTTGTGGAGCACAGTGACTCGCTCCACTGCGCAGGCATGAGAGTATTGCGCGTCACTCAATATGCAGGTGGTTTTGCAGGTAGCACGGCAGTGAGGAGCACAGAGATCAGGACCCCCGTACCTTTTCATGAGTCATTTACATACTGCGCGGGAGAGAATAAAAGTTAATTTCAGAGGTATACAGGGGGACATCTGGGAATATAAAGTGGTTACAGGAACCCCAATTACATCATGTTACAGCTGGTGGCCACAGTTTATAACACCCAAAGGGATGACAGGTTCCCTTTAAAGGAAGTTTTCCATCTGCCATAAGATATGTGATAAATGTTTAAAGGGAACCTGACCCCTAAAAATCAGCCCACAGTCTATTTACACCTGTCCCTGCACCACCAGTATAGCATTGTAGGCATCCCTTTGTGTCAAAAATGGGTATTTGTAAAGTTTATAAAACTGCTTTTTTTACCTTCAGATCTGCGGCTTCTCAGTTCTTGAGAAGTCACACACGGCCTTCCCTGTGGCTTCTCAAATCAATTATTCACGCCCAGATGGGCATGCTAAGGCATTGTGATCTCCCTCGCCCGCCTCCATGGGCGGTATGCGCAATGCGCATCGTGAAGTCAGCAATACACCCAAATGGGTGTACTGACATTAGTATAGCCGGATATGACGCGAATAGCGTCATACCGGCTATACCGCCCATGAAGGGGGGTGTGGGAGATACAATGCCTTAGCACACCCATCTGGGCGTGAATAATTGATGTGCAGGCGGCGATGAGAACTCAAGAACTGAGAAGCCACAGATCTGAGGTAAAAAAAGCAGTTTTATAAACTTTACAAATACCCATTTTTGACACAAAGGGATGCCTACAATGCTATACTGGTGGTGCAGGGACAGGTATAAATAGACTGGGGGCTGATCTTTATGGGTCAGGTTCCCTTTAATCACTCAGGACCCCACTACTCATATTGCATCATTCATTTAAACACATTTCCTAAATGCCAATTCCTCCTTAATATACAACTTCCACGATATGTTTTTGGTGAAGTTTTGATTTTACAGATGTTCTGTAGCAGTTCTACACCTATTAGCTAAATTAAGTTCATTTCCATTGTTTTTCATTGGCTTTTTGAGTGATTATTTTTACATGCATTTTCATCATATTTTTTCTTATTTTGGTATGTCATGTTGTAAATAAAGTGGCTTTGTTTTTTATATTTCTTATTATTTAGTGTTAAAAAAATGATGAATAAAGTCGTGTAATAAATGTGCTGCTTCATAATTTCATTGTGGGAATACTATGTGGTTAACAGAAACAGCAGGTGGGCTATATTCAGTTGTCATCTTCAATCTCATGGACATTATATGGAGGGCACCACTCAAACTCAACTGCACTACTGTTCAGTAAAAAATCAAGGGAGAGCTCAAGAGTACCATCCTAGGGACAATGGGGGGTCAAGGAGGGCACATAGCGATTAGACATTTATCACTTTCTTTCAATTTTTCCTTTGTGGCAAAACACATTTGTATGTGCTTAATCTTTTAAAGTGAAGTTTTTTTTATTTTACAGTCGAGCACTTGTCGAATTAAGGCTGCCTTCACACTTGCAGATGGATCTGCAGCGTTTTGCAGATGCATCTGCAAGTGTGAGCATGCTGACGCGGCCCCTATGTTTATAATAGGGCGCACCGGGTCTGAAAGCTCTCATTCACTCCTATATGTGTACTGTCAGCAGGCGTATGCCTGCTGACAGATCACACACTCCCGCCCGCAGCATGGACGCTACATCTCGCGTCCACAGTGCGGGCGGGAGAGTGTGATCTGTAAGCAGGCATACGCCTGCTGACAGTACACATATAGGAATGAATGAGAGCGTTCAGACCCGGTGCGCCCTATTATAAACATAGGGCCGCGGTCAGCATGCTCACACTTGCAGATGCATCTGCAAAACGCTGCAGATCCATCTGCAAGTGTGAAGCCAGCCTAAAGGAGTTGTTCTGTACTTAAAACAGCCATTGTCTATAGAGCTAATTTCTAGGGTTATTTGCTTTATTGTGTTACTATTGTGATTTGACAAGATTGCAGTTAAAACATAATGATTTCTTTCCCACATTTTCAATTCTTTGTATATGCTTTTTATTCTTATGGTTCTAACGACTACAGGCACAGCTGTCATTTTAACCACTTCCTTTTTTAGTTCTCATATTTACTTTGGCAGACAGAGATCTATTGGTTTCACATCTCTTGTCAGTGAAGAACATTATCTGTCCAGAGGCAGCAGCTAGTTTTAATAGCTATTCTTATCTCAATAAAGATACAGTCCAAAATACAGATAAATGAACCTTGGAAAATGTTGACAACTTGTGTCGGTAACTGCAGTTATTTTGTATGTCCTATATAAACCTTACGTATGGGATATTAAACATGTGGGTGCTTTAATCAATGATGAAATACAAAGTAAAGTAAATAACATCTTGAAACATAGCTTGAAATAAAATATTAAAGTTATATAATATTAATTTCACTAACTAAACTCATTAAGCACGAAGCTTGAAATATATACTTTTTTATCGGGTTAAGGTGAAGTTAGAGTAAAGGTACTGTTACACGGTACTACATCGCCTGCGATGTTGGAAGCGATGGCGTGGGTGCACGCTTGCTTCCGACATCGCAGCCTAGCTGTCACACGGCAAGATGTTGATGGTGATGCCGCTGCGATGTTGCCGCAGCGATCGCTCGCTGGACTGGGATCAACCCAGCGAGCAATCTGCTGCAATGCAGCGAATAGGCTGGATCGCCGGCAACATCGCTATTGCGGTGTCATACGGCACGATTCAGCCTAATCGCTGGTTCAAGATCGCCAGGTTTTTGAACATGTTCAAAAACCTGGCAATTTGCAACCAGCGGTTTATCGCAGTTGCATTGTGCTGTGTAACAGCACGATGCTCCAGCAATGTTGCTGCAACTTTGCTGAATCAGCAAAATTACAGCGATTTTGCATGGAACATCGTGCTGTGTAACGGTACGGTTAGGAAAGAGAGTAGGGGTCAATTATCTGATGAATGATCTTGTTAATCTTTTTATTTCTAAAACTTGGTTTTTATCCGATTGTGTTTTTAAAATAATTGGGTCTGTTATAATTGGTGCATAAACAAATGCAAACTCTGGGTTCCATTTTGCACCCTTATTTGTTCCATTTGTAATGGTTACATTTTTACTAGAGGTGCCTCTATTATTCTGGGGATGTGCAGTGCTTAAAAAACTCCATTAATGGATCACATAACAAATGACCATCCATTATGCTCCGTTTCTCATAGACATCAATGTTAACCAATACAGATCCAGTTGTTTTTCTGGCCGGACAAAAAAATTGTGCAAATATCATCTTTTCATCCAGCTAACAAACGGATTGCAATCAAACAAAAGACATTTTATGACATTTCCTTCCCTATTCAAATAAATGGATTCTATTATGTCATCCCAAAATAGGTAAAGAAAAATGTAAATAACTACTGGACATGTGTACATAGCCTTAAATAATTCTTACAAAGCCTTGGGTTATGTCTTGGCCCATAGTCCTCTTAAAAACAAAATGAAGACCAATGGTATGAAACTGAAGAATAAAGTAATGGCCCTACTGGTTAAGGCCTTGTGTGGTTATGGGTAAAAATTCTCACAGAAAATTCACAACAAAGATAAATACCCACAGCTAAGTACAGTACTTGTGGAGTAGTTATCATTGAAGTTCATGATAATTGTGCAATGTGAATAAGATGAGCGAATGTGTCCAATAAAGTGCTTGTTCATTGTGCATTAAATTGCTAGAAAAAAAAAAAATTGTTCCTTTTTTTCTAGAATTTTGTTTATGTAAGTGAATATTGTTCATTTGTACAATGATTAGACCAGCAAAATGGAGAAATGGAAATTCAGAAAAATAGGCATGGCTTTCAGTGATTGGTTGATCGTGTCCCGAGGCAATTTTCAGTAGCAGCTGGGACATTGGAATGAGTACATAGTTGTGTCATATTGTTCTTAATTACTATTGTGAATGCGACTTTTCATATAAAACAAAAACATTGATTCTCCAGCAGTTTATCACCAATTCTATTACCTTTTCCATGTATAGTATCAATGAAAATGTTTGTACCAGTGGGTAACAACCATGGTCGCATGGGATGAAGGTGCGACCGGGCCCAGAGGTGCAGGGGCCCGCCGACCCCTACGACCCCTGGCTGCACCTGCTTTACATGGATCTGCGTCCCTGAGGATGCACATCCATGTCCCCAGGCGGCTGATCACGGGCATCTGATGCATAAAGTCTGGCAGCATCATTCTCTCCCTGCTCCCCGCCACTGTCCTGGCCAATCACAGGCCAGTCGGTGCACGACATCAGCTACTGGCCTGTGCAATGGCATAACAACAACGGTCGCAGGAGTTGCAGGTGCGACCGGGCCCGGAGGTACAGGGGCCCGCCGACCCCTGGCTGCACCTGCTTTACATGGATGTGCATCCCTGAGGACGCACATCCATGTCCCCAAGCAGCTGATCACAGCCCCTGGATGCCTAAAGTCTGGTGACACCATTCTCTCCGTGTCCCCCACCGCTGTTCTGGCCAATCTCAGGCCCGGCGGCCAATCATAAGCCAGTCGGCGCATGACATCAGCTACTGGCCTGTGATTGGCTGCCTAGTTATTGGCCAGGACAGCGGCACTATACACTAAAGGCATCTGAGGCAGGGAGATGAGTGCGGTGCCATGCTCCTGCAGGCTGAGAGCGGCGCTAATGGGGTGGACCGGTGAGTAGTGTCCCTGTGTCTGTGTGTGTGTGTCCCTGAGTGTGTGTATGTGTCTCTGTGTGGGTGTCTCTGAGTTTGTGTGCGTGTCCATGTGTTATGGGATTCCTTATTGGGGGTACAAAGGGATGATGGGGATACCCAGTGGCATAACAAAAGCAGTCGCTGGGGTCGCAAGTGCAACCGGGCCTGGAGATACAGGGGCCTGGTGCCTTGCGACCCCTGCAAACCCTGCACCTGCTTTACATGGATGTGAATCCCTGAAGATGCACATCCATGTCACTGTGTGGTGGTCTGCCCAGCCGGTCCCCAGGTGGCTGATCACGGCCACTGGAGGACTGGCAGGCACTGTAACTTTAAAACTCCCGCGGCCACTGCGTGCTGCACTGTGACGAGGTCATGTGACCTCAGCACAGTCAAGTCAGAGCTGCTGGCGGAAGCGGTGAGTGTAAGCTCCATTCAGGAGTTGAAGAGCCTCTCATAGCTTCTGGAGAGGGAGAGAGGAAGGGGGGAGGGGGTGTGTGGGTCTGTGTGTCTGTGTGTGGGGAGGAGGTTTGTACAGACGGCAGTGTGTCTGTGTGTGTGTGTGGGGGAGACTGTACAGGGGGCAGTGTGACTGGGTGTGGGGGGGGCTGTACAGTGAGCAGTGTGTCTGTGTGTGTATGGGGGAGCTGTACAGTGGTTAGTGTTTCTGTGTGTGTGGGGGGAGGGCTGTACAGAGGGCAGTGTGAGTGGGGCAGGTAGTACAGGGGGCAATGAGACTGTGGGGAGGATGTATGCCATATGGAGGGCTATGAGGCTGCTTTATACTATATGAAGGGCTGTGACACTGCATTATATTATATGAAGGGCTGTGACGCTGCATTACATTATCTGGAGGGCTATGAAGCTGCATTATACTATATGGAGGGCTGTGACGCTGCATTATATTATCTGGAGGGCTGTGATGCTGCATTATATTATGTGAAGGGCTGTGACGCTGCATTATATTGTCTGGAGGGCTGTGAGGCTGCATTATATTATATGAAGGGCTGTGAGGCTGCATTGTACTATATGGAGGACTGTGAGGCTGCATTATACTATATGGAGGGCTGTGAGGCTGCATTATACTATATGGAGGGCTGTGAGGCTGTATTATACTATATGGAGGGCTGTGAGGCTGCATTTTACTGTAATGGAGGACCATATATACCAGGATATGTGCATATTCCAGAAGGAGGACCATATATAGCAGGATGAGGGACATTAATACATAATGAAGGGGACAGGGTTAATTCTTGAGTCTTTATAGGATTTAGAATGTTACATAGGGCCCATACATCAGACCATTGTGGGCGTGCGGGGGAATGAGGGGCACCAGGTCCAAATTTTGCATGGGGGCCCTTCGGACTCTAGTTACGTCACTGGTTTGTACGTTATTTTGATTTGCGTATTTAAAATAAGTATTATCCCTTATGAGAGTTGCACATTGAACACACCTACACCGTATTATTTAAGTGAACAGAGTGCATGATGTCCATGTTACGATGTAACAATTACTATCTGAAAATTTCATTCCCTACTTTCATTCTGTTTATACACTTGTCTCACATCCTTTGTTAGTCTAGAGTTACGTACGATCACATTGTTCGTTGTTTATACTGTTATTTTCTCGTGTACACAAATCCTTACATTCGAGCAGCCATTTAACATTCAGTTGTCTATAATCTGTGAGGACAGGTATACAGTGCTCCAGGACAGATATAAGGGACAATCTTATTCAGTCTTGGGTAAATATTTATCATGTAGCTGAGAAGACAAGTTTATTTTTTTAAATATGGAAACTGCTTGACATTTTGGATCATCTTTTATAGCTTTGTGCCATTCCTCTGTTAATCCTCCTAGAAATGTATGAATAACTTGAAAGCTGTGTCTTGCAGTTTACATTGTCCAATCTGTGCAGCTAATGCTATTCTATAGGGACACACACATTAACAAAGGGAATTATAACACCTAGTTTTCAATTACCGGTATATTATTCTTTAACGTGATAATGGAAGTTCCCTGTTGCTTCGATGACACTATAAGAAACATACAGAATCAGAACCATATTGTTACTTAAATTGCTTAAAGGGTCAAATATCATCTATATTCTGATGATCCCTAAATATATCTTCTCTTGACATCACTTACTACTTTATTACAAAATTCCAGAGATTTTCCGCTGTCTATAATATGTTCTCCCTTTATCTAAAACTGAATTTCTCGTGTTTCCACCCTCTACACCTTGAATCCATAAATCCAGAATATCAACATAATGCCTGTTTTCTATTCTCTCCTGAAGGTGCATAAGTGATTAAAACCACTGAAAGGCCACCCAATAGTTCCAGGCATTGATTCCATAACACAAAATTGCAGCATATATATCGACTGGGTACTTAGGAAATTTGTAACTGCGTTGCCATCCTACATTTTTGTTTTTTAAATCAGATAATTTTTTATTTTATTTACACAGAATCTTACCCCAAATCACACCAACAAAAGAGGCAGTTAGATAATTACATATGGCATACAAAAAAAAAAAGGAAAACAAAAACCTTAACTCTTCCCCCCACCGTTTTGTAAACAGCAAATATAGCATTTATCCCATACAACTACAACTTACAGTTCCATGTAATAAAGTAATTCACAATATGACCATCATACGACTAGATAGGTTTTTATCTTTTAGGTCAGTACATTTTTAAAAAATCTTACCATTGTCAAATTTTGGAATTATCACTCCTTCCATGCAGTCCAGATTTTATCAAATACCCTGTCGCATTACTCTTTCGATATATACTCTCCTCCATACGTATTGTGTACTCCACTTGGTGAAGGTATTCTTTCCTAGACGGGCACTCGGCCCTGATCCAACATCTAGCAATCACTTTCCTGGCTAAATATAATAACCTAGCCACTGCCAATTACCGTGAATTATTTATTACAATTTCCTCAACATAACCAAGCACACACTCCAAAGGGGTTCGGGGCACTACACACTCATACCTGTCTTCAATCAAACTAAGCACAACCATCCAAACTGCCTGTAGTCTCAGACACTCCACAACATGTGCAAATACCTGCATCCTCATTCAGACATCTCGGGCACTCAAAAGTGTTTCTCAAACCCATCCTGTGCAAAAAAGCAGGAGGATCTATGTATGGTATATAGTTAAGACAGCGTTCCCAGTTCACTCAATGAGAATTTTGGAATGTACTCCAGTAGAGTTTCCAAAATTTCATCATCCTATGCCCCAATCTGTTCTTCCCATTTATCTCTGGCATGGATCGGGTGTCCCAAGATTAATTTATGTTGTAAATTGAGAAGCTTCTGAATTTTGCATAACAGACTCTAGCACCAGCTCAAAGGCACTGCTATGGGGAGTTCCTGTGCACAAACGTATGCTAATTTGTTCCTGGGCTGGTGACACTGTCATTTATGCTAATGAGGATACATCCTGGTGGGGCCCCAGATACATTTCTGGGGATGGTATATTGATGATGTGCTTGTCTTGTGGTCCGGGAATAAGGCTTCCTATAACAGGTTAAAGAGGACCTGTCACCAAACCAGGCATGGTGATCTAATTACAGCACTGAATGCAGCATATCTGCTGCATCCAGGCAAGGAGTCCCCCAGCCCTTGAGCCCCCTGTACCCCGAGATAATACACTTAGAAAACTTACATTGAGGAGCCAAATAGGAGGTGGCTTGTGGCTGGAGCCAAAGGGCAGATTCACACCCCCTGCATGTTTAATCTGCCCACCGCTGCCTCCCTGATGCCAATCATTGTCTCCCTCTTCTGCAGCATAACACAGAGCTTATTTTAGTAATTTCAACCATAATGTTAACCATAGAGCAGGGCGGGTATAAGCGGTGACGTCACTGCAGGGGGGCGGGACTAAGCGGACATTACTAAAATAAGCTCTGTGTTATGCTGCAGACGAGGGAGACAATGATTGGCATCAGGGAGGCAGCAGTGGGCAGATTAAACATGCAGGGGGTGTGAATCTGCCCTTTGGCTCCAGCCACAAGCCACCTCCTATTTGGCTCCTCAATGTAAGTTTTCTAAGTGTATTATCTCAGGGTACGGGGGGCTTAAGGGCTGGGGGACCCCTTGCCTGGATGCAGCAGACATGCTGCATTCAGTGCTGTAATTAGATCACCGTACCTGGTTTGGTGACAGGTCCTTTTTAATTAAACAATGTAATATTAATATGGTAGGCCTCAAGTTTACATTTGAAATAAATCACAATAGTAGTAGCCATTTCTTAGAAATTACCATTACAAGAGACCATACAAGACATGTTATAACATGTACCTTTTGCAAACCCACTTCAGCTAACAACCTATTATATTTGGAGAGTCCCCTTAGTCTAGCAAGGGATCCAATACTACTGCAGGAGAAGTAATTGCAATAACACTTTCTTCCAACAGACACGTGAAATGATGGACATGTTTCTGAAAAGAAGCAATCCATTAATTCACTTAATGTTGTCTTTAAGGATGCTATCTCCAAGGATGGATCCTCACTACTGAGATTCCAAAGAAAGACCAAAAATTATCAAGTCATGGGACTCATGGGAAGCTTCAATAATTGTTCAAAGGAAGTATGTGATATTTTCAAAAACAACTGGGGGATACTAAAGGCAGATTTGGACATTATTGATCTTTTGCCCCCATATGCTGCAATCGTATTTCAAAGGAGAAAATAAACCTGGGAACAGATAGTGTATACACTTCCCCTAGACAGCCAGGGACATGGCTAGATAATAGGAGCCATTGAATATTTAGGTGTGGGAAATGTAGGTTCTACAAATACAGAAGAGTTGCCAATAATTTGAAGTGAAGTTACTGGCAGGACGTACAGGTGCCTACACTTTCCCAACTGCAGGGTCACGGGAGTGGTATATTTATTAAAATCATTTATCCAATTGAATACGGTATATCTGCAGCTACAAGCAGGTATTCAAAAAGAGAATTAGTGACCATGTACGGGATATAGGAAATGTGCCAGATACCTCTATCTCCAGACATGTCAGAGAGATATATGGAAGCAACCTGGACTGCTTTAATTTCAATGTGACAGAGGTCATTATGCTATCTGTGAGAGGGGGGATTGGAATAATAGGATTCTACAAAAGGAAACAAAGTGGATATATGGTATGAGAACCACTCCTCCCCTAGGCCTTACTGAGCAGATCCACTTTGGCTGTTTCCTTTAAAACTTCGCTATATGCAGACCATTATCACTTTGGACCTCTATCGGCATAAAATATTCTTTATGAGGATTACCATCTCTCTGGTGCACTAATGTAATTTTCCCTTGTTGTACATAGCATTCAATCTATTACTATTGTCCTCTGTCATTTAACATTACAGAGGACCTGTCGCCCCCTGGTGCATGGCAAACTAAATGCAGCCCTGAATGCAGCATGTCTGCTGCATTCAGGGAAGGGCTCCCCCATGTCTCTAGCCCACTTGTAAGCTTTAAAAAATACATTAGAAACTTACAGATAAGTAGTTTAATGGGCGGGATCTTATTAAGAGGTCTTCACTTCTGGCATAGTCCTCCAGCCTCCTCCTTCTGTATTCTGCCCCCTTCTATGTCTCTGCACCACCTCCTGTTCTACTGGCTATGCCTTCCTCCTCTCCTTCTATCTATGAATTCAAGAATGCGCACATAGGGTGATATCTTCTTTAAAAAAGGCAAAAAATGTTTATACAAAGAGGCTGCTCACCTGATGCAGTTGTGAAAACCCACAACTGGTAATGATCGCTCAAATACAAGTAGCTGCTGCAGGACCGTACTTTCCACAGATCCCTGTGGTTTAATCAGCTCCCAGGACACAGTACCTCGAGGTCCGCGCTGCCACTTCAGAAAAGGAACAAAAGAAGCCAGTACAAGGGAATGTCTGGATCAACGATTCTTCTTTATTATCCTACGCGTTTCAGAGTTATTTCCCAACTCCTTCATCAGGGAATGTCTCTGATGAAGGAGTTGGGAGATAACTCTGAAACGCGTAGGATAATAAAGAAGAATCGTTGATCCAGACATTCCCTTTTACTGGCTTCTTTTGTTCCTTTTCTGAAGTGGCAGCGCGGACCTCGAGGTACTGTGTCCTGGGAGCTCCTCTCCTTCTATGTCACTCAACCTGCCGCACAGAGCTTGTTCAGAGCGGCTGGCCTGATATCAGCGCCAGATTCTCTGAATGAAGCATAAACAGGGCGGGATCTGGCGCTGACGTCAGGCCAAATGCTTTGCAGCCATTCTGAACAAGCTCTGTGCGGCAGGTTGGGTGACAGTGAGGAGGAGGGCAGAGCCAGCAGAACAGGAGGTGGCGCAGAGACATGGAAAGGGTGGAATACACAAGGAGAAAGCTGGAGGATTGTGCCAGCAGTGAAGACCTCTTAATAAGATCCCACCTTTTAAGACTACTTAACTGTAAGTTTTCTAATCTCTTTTTTTAAAGCTTACAGGGGGACTAGAGATATTGGGGACCCCTTCCCTGAATGCAGCAGACATGCTGTATTAAGTTCTGCATTTAGTTTGCCATGCAGCACAGGGGTGACAGGTCCTCTTTAACTATGCAAACGATTACTGTCATGATCTGTATAGCCCTACACTCTTAACAAAACTTGATCAACTAACCCTGAGTAATTTCCTTTATACCATTACCTGCTTAAAAAAAGTGAGAACCTACAAACCCATTAGGGTACTTGGTTAACTCCTTCACCGCCAGGCGATTTTTCGTTTTTCCCTCCCCTTCTTCCAAGAGCCATAACTTTTTTATTTTTCCATCAATATAGACATATGATGGCTTGTTTTTTGTGGGACGAGTTGTACTTTCAGATGAAATCATTTATCTTACCACATAGTTTACAGGAAATTAGGAAAAAAATTCTGGCCAGACATTTTTCAGTACATCACTTCTGGCCATGCACGGCCACCATCTAATACCTTTCTGGCCACACTTATGTGATTAAATGGCAGGCCACGTGTTTTTATTTTTCTAGCTATCTGCATCCTGGAGTCTATTAACCCCTTCCTGACATTTGACATTGTACAATGTTATGGCAGGTTTGCGGTCCTGTAGTTACAGTGAGCGGGGTCGCTGAAAAGTCACAGGAGCTACAGGTATGAGGGGACCTCTGATCGACCTCAGTGGGGGTGGCTTTGAACTTCCAACAGCCAATTGCAGCGATTGCAATGTTTCACCAGTGAAATTTGGTGAAACATTGTGATCCAGCCATGGCTGGTACTGCAATAACACTGGCCATTGGCTGGAGCTAGGTGATCTCGGTATCACCCCCTCCAGATCTATAGAGGGAATCTGTGTATTCAGCAGAAATTGCTTAACAGACTTTAGGGTCCATTTTGTGCTGTTACATTTGTGAAAATACAGTGTATATATTTTAAATTACTTTTACCCTGGTTGTAAAATTGATTTTAACCCTTTCACACCATGGCCATATTGTTTTTTTTTTAGTTTTTTTTTTTCTTCAAAGAGCCATACGTTTTTCTATTTTTTCTCTATTCAGCTGTATAAGAGGTTATCTTTCTTGGGAGGAGATGTACCGTATATACTCGCGTATAAGCTGAGTTTTTCAGCCCAAAATTTGGGCTGAAAAGTCCCCCCTCTGCTTATACGCGAGTATACAGTATATACAGAAGCAGCACCGGAGGTATACAGGCCCCCCCATCAAGCTCCAGGGCCCCCCCCCCCTTGCGCGGCAGCCTGTAAAGTAAAATCATACTTATCAGTGTCCTGTCGCGCTGTCCCGCCGCTTGCTGACACACGATCCCGGGCTTCATTCCGCGTCTTCCGTCTTCCTGTGGTCGCGGGCAATGACGTCATTGCTCGCGACCACAGGAAGACGGAAGACGCGGATTGAAGCCCGGGATCGTGTGTCTGCAAGCGGCGGGACAGCGCGACAGGACACTGATAAGTATGATTTTACTTTACAGGCTGCCGCGCAAGGGGGGGGGCCCTGGAGCTTGATGGGGGGGCCCGTATACCTCCGGGGCCGCTGCTGTATACAGCCCTGGGGCTGCTGCTGTATACAGCCCTGGGGCTGCTGCTGTATACAGCCCTGGGGCTGCTGCTGTATACAGCCCTGGGGCTGCTGCTGTATACAGCCCTGGGGCTGCTGCTGTATACAGCCCTGGGGCTGCTGCTGTATACAGCTTTGGGGCTGCTGCTGTATACTACCTCTGGGGCTGCTGTATACTACCTCTGGGGCTGCTGTATACTACCTCTGGGGCTGCTGTATACTACCACTGGGGCTGCTGTATACTACCACTGGGGCTGCTGTATATACCTCTGGGGCTGCTGTATACACCTCTGGGGCTGCTGTATACTACCTCTGGGGCTGCTGTATACTACCACTGGGGCTGCTGTATAGTACCACTGGGGCTGCTGTATACTACCACTGGGGCTGCTGTATACACCTCTGGGGCTGGTGTATACTAACCACTGGGGCTGCTGCTGTATATACCACTGGGGCTGCTGCTGTATACTACCACTGGGGCTGCTGTATATACCTCTGGGGCTGCTGGATACTACCACTGGGGCTGCTGTATATACCTCTGGGGCTGCTGTATACCACACTGCTGGGGACTGTATACCTGTGCTGGGGTCCACCCTCAGCTTATACACGAGTCAATAGGTTTTCCCAGGTTTTGGGGGCAAAAGTAGGGGGGTCGGCTTATACACGGGTCGGCTTATACACGAATATATACGGTACTTTTAATTGACAGGTGTCTTTTATACATGAGATGAGTTCAAACAGGTGCAATCAATACAGGTAATGTACCACTAAATAAAAAGTCCAATATGTCTGGAACAGTGTTGCAGATTTAAACAACGCAATACGTAGGGGAAACATAAGAGCTAAAACTGGCCACTATGTCATGGTGATCCATTTTATAAAGGGTTAGATACATTACTATAAAAACTCCATACTTTTCTGATTGCCAGCAATGATCAGAAAGGAAAGGTTGATTAGACAAATGTGTATTATATTTTCTCTGCTCTAAACTGTATAACACAAGTTGAGCAAGATTTTGGTGCATGTTGAGATTATTACTTTACAGTAAAGATAGAAACTATGATAAAGTGCAATCTGCAATTTATTAATCCGGAAGTAAAGGCTATCAGGTAATTACCTCACATACATTGAACCTAATAAGGGAGATAAATAAAGATGTAATGATGGCAGTAAACTTTGGGTGATGTGTATAACTCTATCTCAATATATTTGCTTTTATAGGTACAGGAGAGCATTTGAGTCTGAACCAACTCTTCAGTCTGGAATTAACTATGCAGTGCTCCTTTTGGCTGCTGGGCATCAATTTGATTCTTCATTTGAACTTCGTAAAATTGGTAATATGACTTTAATTATTGTTTTCCTTGTCCACACTTTGTGATACTCAATGCATATTAAAAAAACCTATATCAATCTCATTGCATATTACAAAACGCAATGTTTAGTAGAAAAAATTGCTTCTTCAAAAACCAAATGATCCTGAAAATACATAGTTGTCCATAATGTTGCAGTTCAAGTCCTGTTTCTTTACAATGATGTGTACATTTTGAAGCAATAATTATGATATATGGAGGGTCAGACTGGCCCACAGGGAAACAGGTAAATTCCTTGGTGGGCCACCATGAAGGAGGGTAATCCAGATCAATACCACCGCTACATAAACAGTGCTAGTATGGTGAATTCAAGATACGCAGAGTAAGGCAACATCTAAATATTAATTAAACAAATTGCCTAGTTTATTATTATATAGAAGCATAATAATAAAAATTTTAATTTTTTATAGCATCAACATATTTCACAACACTTTACAATTCATGCAAAACTAAATTTATATATATCGGGGTCAAGAAATTTTTGTATATAGTTGAACAGTGAGCCCAGAATCCATGTTACTGGTGGACCCTTGGCACCCCAGTCCGACAATGAATAAATCTACTATATAATCACCAATAATATGTGTCAGACTTCCGGCTCTTATGTCGCTATCCCACAATACATTGCAGCACTATAGTGGGATAGCGACACAGGCGCCAGAAGTCTTTGTGACAAAGACGCCACCTCTATCGTCGGGAGATCAGCAGCGCTAGCCACTGAACTCCCGACAGTAACCGCTGCTCATCTCCCACGCGGCGCACGGAGGTCAGCGGCGACGCAACCGGTAGAAGAGCTTCGTCCGCTCGACCGGAAGTATGCTGGCCACCATATTGGAACACCCAAGTTATGGACATTCCCATATGACGGCCAGTAGCGGTGCTGCAGCCCGCTCTCCCCACTACTCGCTCTCCCTCCTCCTCCCCGCCGCTCTGTCCTCGCTCTCGCCGCTCTGTTCTCACCCTCCATCGGGTACTATTGCAGGCTGGCTGGAGGAAGACAATCTGTTTGGAGCCGTTCATGTGACAGGCCTATGTGACGTCACGTCTGCCCGCCCTGTCACATGACCAGCTTCACACTGATTCTTTTCAGCCTGCAATGGTAATGCCGGTGGAAGGGAGAAAACAGATGACAGTGGGACTGGGGCACACATGACAGGGCACACATGACAGGGGCACACATGACAGGGGCACACATGACAGGGGCACATAGGAAAGGGGCACACAGGACAGGGGCACACAAGACAGGGGGACACAGGGGCACACAGGACAGGGGGATACAGGGGCACATAGGATGGGAGGACACAGAACAGGGGCAGAGGACAGGGGGACACAGGGGCAGAGGACAGGGGGACGCAGGGGCAGAGGACAGGGGGACGCAGGGGCAGAGGACAGGGGGACGCAGGGGCAGAGGACAGGGGGACGCAGGGGCAGAGGACAGGGGGACGCAGGGGCAGAGGACAGGGGGGGCGCAGGGGCAGAGGACAGGGGGGGCGCAGGGGCAGAGGACAGGGGGGGCGCAGGGGGCAGAGGACAGGGGGGGCGGGGGGCGGGCAGTGTCCCCGGGCAGAGGACAGTGTCCCCTGGGGCAGAGGACAGTGTCCCGCTGGGGCAGAGGACAGTGTCCCGCTGGGGCAGAGGACAGTGTCCCGCTGGGGCAGAGGACAGTGTCCCGCTGGAGGCAGAGGACAGTGTCCCGCTGGAGGCAGAGGACAGTGTCGGAGGACAACACTGGGGCAGAGGACAGGGGGACACTGGGGCAGAGGACAGCACCATATACAGTGCTAACCACTGAGCCACCATATGCACCATATATATCCAGCTACAACAGCGTACTTTGCTGAGAGAGGACTGTACTATTCAGCGGCTATTTCTACGGCACCTGTTCATTTCACCGCACTCCCGATGCAATAGCATTGGACCTATTTCTAGTGTAACATAATCTTGCATAGCATATGATAAATGTTATGTTATAGATTATTACTGTACACTACTATAAACTTTATAAAGTAGACTCTCTATGCCAGTTCAGTGTTTGTCATTGAGAACTGTTTCTTGGTGCTTCATGACACCTAGGTCATGCTCTTTTTGAAAAACAGAGCGTTAGCTAGTGAAACCTGGGCAATCTTTCCCCAAATTTACTCTTCACAAAGCCAGACCATATATAGAGACTTGTATGGATTTATTTGTAAAAAACAAAAAAATCTTTTTCAGTGCTTCAGGAGAATATAAGTAGACTGCCAAGTATGTATGCAGTTATCCCTCAAGTTACAATGCTTCAGCATAAAATTTTCTTTCTTGGGACATATTAACTTAAACTTACATTGTATACAGTTTTATTTATTTTTTTATTGATTTTAGTATATTATATCCACGGTATGGAATAATTTGTGTTTATGTTAACCCCTTAATGCCTACTGTTGCATATTCGCATCATACCAGTTCGATTCATTTGTATGCATATGTAGATTTTAATTTAGATAATAAGGAGTTAAAGATTTCTAAAAAGTTTATTCAGCTCTGAGAGAGGCAAGAGGTCCCTCCAAACACCCAGTCCCTTTTTTTAATGGGCTGCCATAACTGATTGACAGCTTTCTCCTTATAGGAACAGTAGGAAGCCACAGCTCATGAATATCGAGAACTATTGATCATAGACTATTATGTGCTGCAGACTCGTTTTGCGACAGATAAACTTTGATTTTATGACAACTACTACAAGAAATAAAGAGATACAGTGCTTGAATCTAGATGATTAAGTTTATTCTATCTTCAGATAGGCAGCACAAACCTGGTGACACATTTCCTTTAAGCCATCTGACATTTTTTTCTTTTGCCTTTACTACAATGTGTCAATAAGAAGTGTTCTCATACTGTAAATGTGGTCACGTTTTGAAGGCTTGAGAGCGATTATGTGAAGGAAATGTGTCATTGGCAGTCCTAGCAGATGGCTGTGCCAGGCAAGAACTATAAAAATATTTCCTACTATGTAGAAGGAAAGCACAACTGGATTTAATTTGCTTGTATAAGCAAATTTCTGAATGTTCTATATTTTTCAACAAGAGAAGAACATTTGTCTAAATCCAGATAACAACTGAAAATGGAGCTTGAGATTCTCTGGTCTATTTTCTCCTAAATGTTCATTAATCTACAGGTTTTTGGATAGATTTACAAGGGTAAGAGCTGACCGGTATAGAGCTAGAGATTTTTGTAAGTAAAATAGAAAAATGTTTGCTGATGCACTTTCGAAAATGGGAAGAAAGCACACAAAATAATACATTGACGCTATTCTTCTTAGATGCACCTAGGAAGGCAGGTTTGACCAAAGTAATCATAAGCTCATCAGTCTCTCATTTACTAACCTGACTCCTTCTGTGCTCATGTTTTTATGTTATATTCATGACAATCTGTTTTAAGTATATACTGTATTTTTTGGACTAGAAGACAAATTTTAGGCAAAAACTGTGGTTATGATGCACTGTTATAGGTGGGGGAGGGGGGATCTGCTGCTGACACTGTTAATGGTGGTAGTGCTCTCAAATTCTGTACTAATGTCCCAATCCTGAGCCCTTTCCAGGTATATATATCCCTCATCCTAAAACATGGCCCCATCCGGGTATATGATCACCATCCGGGTACATGATCCCTCATCCAGGTACATGATCCCCCATCCAGATACATGATCCTCCATCCTGGTATATAATCCATCATCATGGCATTTGTCCCTCAACTAGTATATATGGCCCCCAACACGGTGCACAGTTAACAAATAAAAAAGATTATATATACTTACTTCCCATCACTCCCCTTGCAGCAGCAGCTATGTCCCCCTGTATTCTCAAGCCAAGTGCTGCTACTGTGTGAGCAGCGTGCACTTCGATTAAGTCACTCTCTTGCGCACTGCTTCACACATTGACCAGCATTTGTCATAAATCAGGAGGACGTCGCTGCTGCAGATGGAGCTATGGTGGGTATAATTGTCCAGGATATTCACTGCTCCCACCCCAATGATGATATGTGGGAAGCAGTGACTATCCAGACAAAGGATTGCCCGGGGCTGCAGCAGCATCGGATGATGACGGTCCCGGCAATTTAACTTAATATTAATATTAACCTCTCCCACCTCCCATCATCTCGTCCACCTCTCAGCACCAACTTCAGTGCTGAGAGGTGATGGAGGGAGTGCAGTCAATATGACATTAGCTTACATTAGCTTAAACAGCGGGCCCCTGTTATCACTGGTCGCAGCTGCAGCCTGCTCCAGCCTTTGGTGACCTCTCTAAGGCTGCCTTCCCCCACAGCACAGCAAAGCCATACATCTGGACTATAAAATGCACCTTCCCCTCCACTTTCCCTTAAACGTTTTTGGGGAAAAAGTCTGTCGTATGGTCCGAAAAATATGGTAGTTTTTTTTCCAATATGAAGGTTGGTGGCAGATGAATCCAGATATTTGGTGAAAGGTCACACTATATAATTTTTGCTAAATATATAGATTTAATGAAAGCTGCTGTAAAGCAAAAACATTGTAACAATCCTAGTTTTCTTCATTAAAATGAAACGGTTACTATCAAAATGTTGCTGAATATTTTGGCATCATGTTAAAAAACAGGAATAGTGAGCAGATCGATATATAGTTAACAAAATTGGTTCTATTTTTTAAAGAGAATCCATAGAATACTGCAAATACATGCAATGTAAAAAAAAAAAGACTGTCATTATCCTACAAAACTATATATTTTTTATGGAGGTAACAGTATCAAACAAATTAATAAAGTCCTATAAAAATCAATCAGGAAAACAGACATGATGCGGCAAACAAGATCAAGTGACTCTATGCAATACATAATAGTAACCATAATTCTATAACTAATTAAATGGGTCTTATGATTCCCAAAGAAGCAAACTTAATGTCTATAGCTAAAGTGCTTATATTTAGATGAATATTCCTCTACAAAGTGCAATATTGGTCTAATAAAAAATCAGAGTTGCCTCACAATGGAAAAAATTGCTGATGAGAAAGTACAAGGCTGTCATTCACAACTTGCTGGTAGAAAAATCAAAACCACGGAATATAGAAATGTGAACCCCCTTAAGTACACCATGCAGTATGGGTCACCAGGAGCACCCCTGATGCGCGTTTCAGATTAGTGTTTCTGCATTAGCTTCCTACAGGTCCACTGGGCAGTACACTTTTTAATTTTTTTAAATCTGTCATATGTTTCTAATGCTGTAGGTCTTTTTATTGCATGCTAATTTTTAACAAAAAGGTGTTACTCTCCAGGTAATCATGCAGTGCAACCTGAAGACATGCCCCCAGACAATCCTGTGAGCACTACACCCTTGGTAAAGACCATGAAAATGACCATATAGGGGACTTAAAAAAAAATAGTCAGAGTATTGCAGGAATAAAATAAGACTAACTGGCCACTTTTTATAGATCTTGTTTAAACAAGTATATGGTAATATTTTTACCATTTTCTTAAATTATTTACCAATGAACCTTTTGAGTATAACACACGCAACCTTAATCCCATAGTAACTTGTTGATAATAAATTGATTTTATTTTTATTTTCAAACAGGGGTGAAAATTAGCAGTTTGCTGGGTAAAAAGGGAAGTCTAGAGAAACTTCAGAGTTACTGGGATGTTGGATATTATATGGGAGCTAGTGTATTAGCAAACGATCTCACAAAAGTAATCCAGGCAGCAGAAAAACTCTTTAAGATGAAGACACCAGCATGGTAAGCTACAGTTTTTATATTGTTGTGTGATTTTATCTGGTTCCAGATTGCCCAACAACTTTTACGTTTGCTTGTAGACCCTTTATAGTGGCACAAAAAGCCTTTTTGGAATAATAGACAATTTATATGCCTATAGAGCCATGAAGAACCATATTCTCCCATTCAAACAAGGCTTCTAACAAAAATTTAAAGCAGCAAAATTGCATATTTGTACATTGACAAAATCTGTTAGAATTGAGAGAATCATTTTTACACAGCTCTGGCAAAAATGAAGAGACCACTGCAAAATTTTCAGTTTCTGTGATTTTTCTATTTATAGGTGTATTTTTGAGTAAAATGTACATGGTTCTTTTATTCTATAAACTACTGACTACATGTCTCTGAAATTCAAAGCTACAAATTTTTGTATTTATTTGCAGCAAATGGAGAAATCGTCAAAATAATAAAAAAGAAACAGTGCTTTCAGACCTCAAGTAATGCAAAGAAAACAAGTTCAAATTCATTTAGAAACAACAATACTAATGTTTTAACTCAGGAAGAGTTCAGAAATCAATATTTGGTGGAATAACCATGATTTTTAATCACAGCTTTCATGCATCTTGGCACCCTTTCTACCAGTCTTTCACACTGCTTTTGGGTTACCTTATGCCACTCCTGGCACACAAATTTAAGCAGGTCTTTGTTTGATGGCTTGTGACTATCCATCTTCATCTCGATTACATTCTAGAAGTTTTCAATGGGGTTCAGGTCTGGAGATTGGGCTGGCCATGACAGGGTCTTGATGTGGTGCTCCTTCATCCATACATTGATTGACCTAGCTGTGTGGCATGGGGCATTGTCCTGCTGGAAAAAGAGTCCTCAGACTTGGGGAACATTGCCTGAGCAGAAGGAAGCAAGTGTTTTTCCATCATAAGTTCCAAAGTCCTCAACAATAAGGGGTACACAGCTCTCATGGCCGCCATTAGTCCCCAATGTCTGCTGCTTGACCTTGTTGTAATGGACTGCCTTCTTCAAACTTTTAAGGATGGAGGCAACATGGTGCTCACTGTATCCCTGTGCTAGTAAAGCCAGAATTTAGCCCTTCTTTTTTTCACTCAAGAATTCTCTTTTCAACTCCTTTGGTATGGTTAAAAGTTATTTTGTCATTCAAATTACTTTTGGGCTATTCCTAGCACTTGTTTTGCTATCCATCTTGTCCTATTGCAAGAGGATAGTGAAGACCACAGCAGTGTTTTTCATACTTTCTCTCGTTAAATAAAATTTGGATCAGAAGCATATTAAGTAGAGGTGTACTTTGGTTGGAATTCAACTGACACTGGAATGGAATGGCTGTCATACATGTAGAAATGGTGATTTTTCGAAAAATGTGCATTGGTCTCATAATTTTTTCCAGAGCTGTATAATATGGTAAAAGGACAATGGCCAAATCGCAAAAACAGCAAACCAAAAGCAAAAAAAAAAATGATGCTTTGTCCATGAATATGAATGCAACAATTAATCTTTGTTAATAACTGATACAAAGGAAGAAGGTGAGAAGGGGAATATACATCCAACAAACTATGGGGGTGCACACTATAGAAAAGACTTAGATCAAGTTAATCAATACAGAAGTATGACAAATTACAAAATTAGGTGAGACAAGGGAGCCAAATGTACAAAAAACTGTAAACACAACCATGTATAAATATATGTTGTAGCTAATCAATTACACTAATGTGGTAAAAAAAAAAGAGTACACCAAAGGTGGAAAGTATGGTGGTTACGGCCACAGGTTATAAAGAATAATATAGCACTTCAAGGTCCAGTATCAATCAAATACCAGCTGGAAATATTGTGGACTAAATGTGTTATAATGTAAAAATATGCACTGACCGTGCAGTAGTGTAATTCCATGTATGTGTGGTCTATATTACACAAGCCCAATTAGAAAAATTCAGTTATTATTTGAATATACTTCACTAGGAAATTTAAGAGGACCTGCCACCCCCCCTGCTGCATTGCAAACTGAATGCAGCATGTCTGCTGCATTCAGGGAAGGGGTCCCCCATGTCTCTAGCCGCCCTGTAAGCTTTAAAAAAAGACATTAGAAACCTTAGTTAAGTAGTCTAAAGGGTGGGATCTACCTAAGAGGTCTTGACTGCCGGCACAGTCCTCCAGCCTGCTACTTGTGTGTTCCGCCCCCTCTATGTCTCTACGCCACCTTCTGTTCTGCTGGCTCTGCCCTCCTCTTCTTCTGGGTCTGCACTCCTCCTCTCCTGCTCTCTGAATAAAGCATAAACAGGGCAGGAATCTGGTGCTGACGTCCGGCCAAATGCTTTGCAGCTGCTCTGACCAAGCTCTGTGTGGCAGGTTGGGGGACAGAGAGCAGGAGAGGAGGAGGGAAGAACCAGCAGAACAGGAGGCGGCGCAGAGATGTAGAGGGGGTGGAATACACAAGGAGAAGGCTGGAGGGCTGTGCCAGCAGTGAAGACCTCTTAATAAGATCCCACCCTTTAGACTACTTAACTGTAAGTTTTCTAATGTGTATTTTTTTTAAAGCTTACGGGGGGCTAGAAACATGAGTGAGCTCTTCCCTGATTGCAGCAGACATGCTGCATTCAGTGCTGCATTTAGTTTTCAATGCAGCAGGGGGGTGACAGGTCCTCTTTAACAATCAGAAAATAGTATTTATGTGTATAAAATGAACTACTAAATAGTGAGGAATAGAGATAAAGGTGCAAAGAACATGTATTAGAAGTGTACAAGTGTAAAGCTATTTGGACATGGATTATATGAAATATAGGGGTATATGCATATACTACAATAGCAAATGTCCTAATTAGCATGTGTATACTTGGTTCAAAAACA
Organism: Allobates femoralis; assembly: GCA_033576535.1. Lineage (NCBI taxonomy): Eukaryota > Metazoa > Chordata > Amphibia > Anura > Aromobatidae > Allobates > Allobates femoralis. The sequence continues at coordinate 371,805,364 of JARQOC010000001.1, read as the reverse complement.
AAATGATTAGCAGTAAAAGTATAGGAGTCACACAAATTCAGGGCTCACCTAGAGTAGTCACTTAGTAGGATTACATGCAATGGCATCCGCCCCAACAATTGTTTCGGCATCTGCCTTCATCAACAAAACTCCTGGTGTAGATAGATAATGTAGACATCAATATTCTGACTTTTGGTTTTAGCATTTTCATATTTTCACATCAAGTCATGGATTACAGATTCAAATACAGTATACTTATACATTAAATGTATCTGGTGCCCTGACTGCACCCAATTATTATTATTATTTTTTTAATAAATCTTTTATGTGCTTTACTATTTTTGCAGTTTTTTTTAAATGTACTTATATTCCACTATTTCACATACGTTAATGAGATAGAACTAATCTGGCGGGACATCTCCTCCCCCAGACTAGTCCTGTCTGGGATCCTCTAATCACATCTCCATGTGTGTGTTTGATGGCCTCTAAACAGTCCCCATCAAGGTAGGATCATTGGGAATGTAGTGCCCATGTTTGATTTGCACCCAGTCTTACTATTGAGGGGATGCATAGAATCCGCAAATCACAGTCATGGCAATATGATTACAGGATTCAAGACAGGATTAGTCTGGGGATGCCCTCCAGGACTAGTTCTGACTCATTAACGTGCTGAGCTACATGCTTACCAGTGGTGGACAGTCAGGGGACTTGAGAGATTCCATTTAATATGAATAGAAGAAAAAAATTGCTAATTAGTTACATTAAAATAGTCAAATAATCAGTAATGGTATATATATTCCTATTTAGGTACTTGAATTCTGTGGTGGAGACCATTTTGATTTATCAAAAATTTAGGAAACCAAACGTGGAAAAACCTGCATCCAAACAAGAACTTGTTGACTTTTGGATGGATTTTCTAGTTGAATCTACAAATACAGATGTGTCTGTTGTACGATTTCCGGTACGTTTAGGTTACCCAAGGTTTGATTGAAAGACAAATTGTTGTTTTTGTTTTTTTTTGTATTGACAATTCATATGAATGATAATGATAAAGTTTAAATATTGGTCTTTAACTTTTGATTTGTAGCTCAAATTAAGTACAAGTCGTTCAAACGACTGTATTTGCGGTCAATGTGGGTGACAGACGCAGCACACAGTCAGCACAAAGACAAAGTGTTGCTCTTGTGAGATTACAGCATGCATTGTGTGGCCAATTTTACATGCATGCAACTGAAGGCAGTACCTGCTCTCATATCTATGCAAGAGATTCACAGTTGTATTAATCGAGGCTTGATCCTTTGATACTAAAGAATCACCTTTCTACTTTTTTGAACTAGGAGAACTTATATCTGTCAGATATTTGCATATCCATTACCAGCTTAACCTTTGCACACAAATAGACATAACTCTATGTCCAGTTTGGAAGTGCTTTCTCAAATTGTGGCCTATAGTTGCATCTCAGGGATAACACGGGACACAAGAGCTGGCTGTAATAAACAGCTGAGCTCCTCCTGAGTGTTCTGGTACCAGACCTAGCTACGATTCTAGCATATTAACTCTTCACATGTCTTTATCAATAGTGACAGTGGCGTGTAAGGAGTTTGACAGAAGGAGATCACTCCCTCTGTCAAGCCATTGGCACTCTTGCAGTGCAATCATAGATTGCTATATAAAAATTAGAAATCAGAGTTGAGATTTTTTATTTTTTTTTAACAAAAATGTGATTATTTGTGGAAAATATAAGTCAGACTGCTTAGTGCAGTTGAAATGCGTTGACTGGGTCATGTCGACCATGTAAATTTTTCTTTTGTATGCACTATATTTACTTTCGAAAAAGAAAAGGAAAATCCAGTTCTGTTGAGTCGAACTCTAATTTTTTCTATTTTCCTTAATTTGTGTGCTTTGTTATAATGCACAATAGCCTATTACCTCTTAGCTGAATACCAAATGGGCACCTCAGTCAAGTAACTCAAGATTAGAGAAAGCATTTTACATATATTTTTATCATTGCTTCTTAATTTTAACTAGGTCTTGATCCTGGAACCTACAAAGATCTATCAGCCATCCTATCTATCGATCAACAGTGAAGCAGATGAGAAAACTATTTCGATTTGGCATGTGCTTCCTGATGATAAGGTAATTATGCAGAGTAAAACATGATGACATGTAAATTGTAATGTAAAAATTAAAAATATAATCCGGATCAATTGTGTAGAAGTATATTGAATTTAAAATAGACTGAATGTGAATAAATTGCAAGTAATTCATTACACTCAAGTAATGGACCACTGAACAATCTGAAACTTGACCGAGAAGCTTTAGAATCTATATTCACATATTATGATGTTCTTGATAAATGGTGTGAAAAACTGACTATTTGTAAAAATATTTACCGTATATGGTATTTTTAGATGAATCGATTATAGTTAGTCATGGCAAGTGTTGGCACCTTTAAAATTGTTCCAAAAGATGAAGTATTACTCCAAGTAAATTATAGCAATTATATATGTTTTGTCATACATGTTCATTTACTTTGTGTGTATTGGAAAAATACAATAAAAAGAGAGAAAAAAAGGCAAATTGGACTTAATATGACACAAAGCCTCAAAAATGGGCCAGACAAATTTGTTGGCACTCTCAGCTTAATATTTGGGTGCTCACCCTCTTGGAATAAATAACTACAATCAATCTCTTCCTATAACCATCAACAAGTTTTGTTACACTTCTCAACTGGAATTTTAGACCACTGTGTTTTTGCAAACTGCTCCAGGTCTCTCATATTTGAAGGGTACCATCTCTCAACAGCAATTTTAAGATCTGTCCAGGGGTGTTCAATGTGATTTAGATCCGGACCCATTGCTGGTCACTTCAGAACTCTCCAGCACTTTGTTTCCATCCATTTCTGGGTGCTTTTTGAAATGTATTTGGAGTCATTGTTCTACTGGAAGACCCATGACCTAGGCCACAAATCGACACAAGGCTCTACATTTCAACTCAAAATCCTTTGGTAATCTTCAGATTTAATGATGCTTTACACACAGTCAAAGCATTCAGTGCCTTTGAACCTCCACCATATTTGACTGTAGTTAACATGTTCTTTTCTTTCTAGGCCACATTTCGTTTTCGGTAAACAGTAGAATGATGTGCATCACAAAAAAACTCTATCTTGCTGGCATCTGTCCACAAGATGCTTTCTAAAAGAATTTTGGCTTACTCGCATACATTTTGGCAAACTGTAGTCTAGCTTTTTTTTAGATCTGTGTCAGCAGTAGGGTCCTCCAATATAGCGTTTCATTTTATTCAAATGTTGGTGTATAGTTCATGCTGACACTGATGCACCCTGAGTCTGCAGGGCAGCTTGTAAATCTTTGGAAATTGATTGTGGCTGCTTATCCACCATCCACATTATCTTATGTTACAACTTTTTATCAACTTTTCTTTGTCATCCATATCCAGGGAGATTAGCTACAGTGCAATGGGTTGTAAACCTCTTGATTATGTTGACCACTGTGAACAAAGGAACATCAAGATCTCTGGAGATGTACTTGCAACCTCAACATTGTTGACATTTTTCAACAATTTCTCAAGTTCCCAGACAGTACTTTTCTCTTTCTGTTCTCTATGCTTAGTTGTGGAACACAGACATACAATGGAAAGACTGCGTCAACTTCTCCCCTTTTTATGTGGTTTAAAGTTGTGATTTCCATATAGCCCACACCTGTTACTTGCTTCAGATGAGTTTGAACAAGCATCACATGTTTGAAACAAAGTTGCTTACCCACAATATTGGAAAGGTGCCAGCAATTTTGTTGGGTTCAATTTTGGAGGGGTTTGTGTGAAATGATGTCCAATTTGCTATTTTTTTCTTTTTTTTGTGTGTGTTGTTCCAATACACAGAAAGAAAATGCACACGTGCATGACAAAACGTGTAATTGCAATAATTTGTTGGGTAAAATACTTCATTTTCTGGGACACTTTCAAGGGTGTCAACATTTTAGGCCGTGTTATTCCCCCATATGTCTTAATGTGTATTTGTTTTTTATTGGTTGTAGAAAGGATTTCATGAATGGAATTTCAGACCGTCTTCTATAAGAGGTGTAAGGTATGTTTTTATGCGTATCAGTCAGTGTGCAGAAAAAATCCTTTCAACTGGTAGCTGACAAAAATGACCACCTTGTAATAAGATTTCCTTAAATTCTGAGCAACTGTGACTTTATTAACAATTGTTAGTTTTATCATTGGGTCTCTTCACAGTATAATAAGGTATCTGTGCTGCACTGATTATCTTAGGTCTACAAATTGATGATCCACAAACTTTCTAGAATGCATTATTAATGGTAACATTGCTATTTACTAAGTATCCTTATCTGCGCCCCTGTTCCCCTCCCCCCCTCCCCTCCCCCACCCCCTTCCTTTTTGTCTTAATTAACTTTTGTTTACTTTTTGTTATTGGAGCCACCCTCTGAATCTGAGGGTCCAGCTCTATATACCTGTTTGTTCTTTCTTTAAATAAAAACCTATTGCTTTAAAAAAAAAAAACAATTGTTAGTTTTGAGTTACATTGTATATTTCAAAATGAGTGCACTTTAGTCCTCAGGATCCTCAATTTAATGATAGAACAGTGAACCACGTCCTGTAGTGAGTAAAATGTTATGTAGAGAAGTGGCATGAATACCTCTTCATAAAGCTCAATATTAGTTGGGTGTTTCAGAAATGAAATAACTGAAGCACTTCCTGTAGAGTCGTATACCTGGGCAGCATGCAGGCTTGGCCTCCACCGATTACTGTCATGCTGGGGGCAAATAGTCCTCTATTCTAGGGAATAGTAGGAGTCACATTGATGATATATTTATTGTCTATCCAGATGATAACATGTCATTGGCTTCTAAGCATACAGTAGGGAAAATAAGTATTTGATACACTGACAATTTTGGAAGCTTTCCCACCTACACAGAATGGAGAGGTCTATAATTTTTATCGTAGGTACACTTCAACTGTGAGATACAGAAAGTAAACCTCCCTCCAGAAAATCACATTGTATGATTTTACATAATTAATTTGCATTTTTTTGCATTAAATAAGTATTTGATACAATAGAAAAACAGAACTTAATATTTGGCACAGGAACCTTTGTTTGCAATTACAGAAGTCAGACATTTCATGTAGATCTTGACCAAGTTTGTACACATGGCAGCAGGGATTTTGATCCACTCCTCCATACAGATCTTTTCCAGATCTTTCAGGTTTCAGAGCTGTCGCTGGCAACATTGTGTTTCAGCTCCCTCCAAAGATTTTGTATTGGGTTCAAGTCTGGAGACTGGCTAGGCCACTCCAGGACCTCGATATGCTTCTTATGGAGCCACTCCCTAGTTGCCCTAGCTATGTATTTCGGGCCATTGTCATGCTGAAAGATCCAGCCACGACCCACCTTCAATGCTCTTACTGAATGAAGAAGGTTGTTGGCCACAATCCTGCGATAAATGACCCCATCCTTTCTTCCGTCATCCCCTTTTCAGAAATAAACCCCCAAAGTATCATGTTTACAACCCAATGCTTCATGGTTGGGGCAGTGTTCTTGGGGTTGTACTCATCCTTCTTCCTTCAAACACACCGAGTGGAGTTGATACCAAAAAGATTTATTTTGATCTCATCTGACCACATGATATTTTCCCATGCCTGCTTTGGATCACCAGATGGTCATTGTCGAATATCATATGGGCCTGGACATGTGTTGGAGTGAGCAGGGGAACCTTGTAAGCTTTCCAGGATTTTAATCCATGATGGTGTAGAGTGTTACGGTATTCTTTGAGACTGTGGTCCGAACTCTTGTCAGTTCATTGACCAGGTCCCTCCCCCTCCACCTCTTTATTCCTTTATTCTTTGTATGTCATGTTTAGTATTGTTATGTTGCAGTGTTTAATGCAATGTGTAAAGTTATGCATCTTGTAACTTCATTCCATGACTTGATGAATCATATGAAAAAAATAGAATTTTGTTTGCATGTTTAAATATATTTTATTGCTCTGGTTGCTTCTTTTTAAAATTTGCTGATAATAATCATTTGTGAATCTAAAATTGGATTCTAATATTCTCAGCATCTCGAAGTTTGAAGAAAGGAGCTGTTTTCTGTATGTGATGCACAACTCTGATGACTTTCAGATCTACTTCTGTTCAGAACTTCACTGTAAAAAGTAGGTACAGTATTTCCATGACTAGTAAAAAAAAATGTCTATTCTATCTTTATTTTCAATACAGGTAGCTTTCTGGGACTACCACATCTATGGCCCTTTCAAGTGCATCTTGTTACCTTGAAATTCTATTTATTAGCATCATTAAAGGGAACCTGTCACCTGGATCTAAGCCCCTACACTATCACTACCTGTCCCTGCACCTTCCTAGCTGCTCCCTATCTATCCCTCTCTGAGCTAAATCCGCCCTATAAAACAGCAGAAAAATAACTTATAACTTACAGAAGTCCCTGAGGCTGGGGACTGAAAAGGCGGCGCCAGGCTCCATTCTGCCCCTCCTCGATGTAGCAGCACATGCCCCGCTGGGTGGCGTTACTCTTTCTTCATCGCCACCTCCTCCATTTGCAATCTCCCACCCGCTTTACACTGTAAGGTAGCAGTTAAGATCGGCACGACAGAAGGCAGTGACTCAGGTATACACAGCACACAGTTTAATGGCACAGTTCAGATATTCACAGACCTCCAGGTTCCGGGCCGCAGCCGAGTACAACCTCATTCAATCCCAACAGCTGATATAGAAGCTCTGTACCTTCCCCCGGGTAGGCTGTGTTATGTCAGCACACAACTTTTCTCTCCTCATTGTCCGCTCATTAGCCTCATGAACATCCACTCTGAGAGAGCTCACAGGCTGTGTTAAATCTTCACACAGTTCTCTACACAGCAGCTCCCCCCCTCCTCACAGCCCAGGGCAGCTCATATCATCTCCTATTCACCTGCACACCTGGGCGTCAGGGCTTTCAATCAGCACTCAGCTCCAGCAGCAGCTAACCCTGTGTGTGCTGCTACCGAGCAGAAGATACAATCTCCCATATGCTGTGTGCCGGTCAGGGGACACATCGAGGTCGCATCACCACAACATGATAGGTGTAAAGCGGGTGGGAGATTCCAAATGGAGGAGGTGGCGATGAAGAAAGAATAACGCTGCCCAGCGGGGCGTGTGCTGCTGCATCGAGGAGGGCAGAATAGAGCCTGGCGCCGCCTTTTCAGTCCCCAGCCTCAGGGACTTCTGTAAGTTACAGTTAGGGCCAGAAATATTTGGACAGTGACACAATTTTCGCAAGTTGGGCTCTGCATGCCACCACATTGGATTTGAAATGAAACCTCTACAACAGAATTCAAGTGCAGATTGTAACGTTTAATTTGAAGGGTTGAACAAAAATATCTGATAGAAAATGTAGGAATTGTACACGTTTCTTTACAAACACTCCACATTTTAGGAGGTCAAAAGTAATTGGACAAATAAACATAACCCAAACAAAATATTTTTATTTTCAATATTTTGTGGCAAATCCTTTGGAGGCAATAAACTGCCTTAAGTCTGGAACCCATGGACATCACCAAACGCTGGGTTTCCTCCTTCTTAATGCTTTGCCAGGCCTTTACAGCCGCAGCCTTCAGGTCTTGCTTGTTTGTGGGTCTTTCCGTCTTAAGTCTGGATTTGAGCAAGTGAAATTCATGCTCAATTGGGTTAAGATCTGGTGATTGACTTGGCCATTGCAGAATGTTCCACTTTTTTGCACTCATGAACTCCTGGGTAGCTTTGGCTGTATGCTTGGGGTCATTGTCCATCTGTACTATGAAGCGCCGTCCAATCAACTTTGCAGCATTTGGCTGAATCTGGGCTGAAAGTATATCCCGGTACACTTCAGAATTCATCCGGCTACTCTTGTCTACTGTTATGTCATCAATAAACACAAGTGACCCAGTGCCATTGAAAGCCATGCATGCCCATGCCATCACGTTGCCTCCACCATGTTTTACAGAGGATGTGGTGTGCCTTGGATCATGTGCCGTTCCCTTTCTTCTCCAAACTTTTTTCTTCCCATCATTCTGGTACAGGTTGATCTTTGTCTCATCTGTCCATAGAATACTTTTCCAGAACTGAGCTGGCTTCTTGAGGTGTTTTTCAGCAAATTTAACTCTGGCCTGTCTATTTTTGGAATTGATGAATGGTTTGCATCTAGATGTGAACCCTTTGTATTTACTGTCATGGAGTCTTCTCTTTACTGTTGACTTAGAGACAGATACACCTACTTCACTGAGAGTGTTCTGGACTTCAGTTGATGTTGTGAACGGGTTCTTCTTCACCAAATAAAGTATGCGGCGATCATCCACCACTGTTGTCATCCGTGGATGCCCAGGCCTTTTAGAGTTCCCAAGCTCACCAGTCAATTCCTTTTTTCTCAGAATGTACCCAACTGTTGATTTTGCTACTCCAAGCATGTCTCCTATCTCTCTGATGGATTTTTTCTTTTTTTTCAGCCTCAGGATGTTCTGCTTCACCTCAATTGAGAGTTCCTTTGACCGCATGTTGTCTGGTCACAGCAACAGCTTCCAAATGCAAAACCACACACCTGGAATCCACCCCTGACCTTTTAACTACTTCATTGATTACAGGTTAACGAGGGAGACGCCTTCAGAGTTAATTGCAGCCCTTAGAGTCCATTGTCCAATTACTTTTGGTCCCATGAAAAAGAGGAGGTTATGCATTACAGAGCTATGATTCCTAAACCCTTTCTCCGATTTGGATGTGGAAACTCTCATATTGCAGCTGGGAGTGTGCACTTTCAGCCCATATTATATATATAATTGTATTTCTGAACATGTTTTTGTAAACAGCTAAAATAACAAAACTTGTGTCACTGTCCAAATATTTCTGGCCCTAACTGTATGTTATTTTTCTGCTGTTTTATAGGGCGGATTTAGCTCAGAGAGGGATAGATAGGGAGCAGCTTGGAAGGTGCAGGGACAGGTAGTGATAGTGTAGAGGCTTAGATCCAGGTGACAGGTTCCCTTTAACTGGGATACTATTTGATTTATTCTACTCACTTGATAACAAGTCATCAATATGTATCATAAGCATTTAGGTATTCAAGTATTATTTTATTTCACTAATTATTATGTATTGATGTATTTTTTTGCATTCGATTTTTCTTTATTTGGGTGAAGAACGAACGTTGACTAATAAAATAACAGATTTTGACTTGACATTAATCTTTTGTGCCTTTTAGGTTTTTTGATATGGTGAATACTATCACAGAAGAACATGGAAAAAACACAGATGAAATGGATTGTGATGGAGACTCTCTTGAAGTCAGTACACCACTATCTTACTATGACACTTTCTGTCCCTGTTCTATACACACTTTTCTTCTTGCCACTTTGTAACTTGCAAACAGCTAAGAGGTGGGAGAGGAGAGTGTCAGACCCCGACCAATCTGATGCTGATTACCTATTTGAAGGATTAGTCCTCAATATCTTATGGCCACTTTGCACGTCCCAACATCGTTTCGATATTGGATACAACGGCACGGGAGCGCGCATTTTTTTGGCTGAAATCCAAGATCGCATAGGAGATGTTACATAGGGAGATATCGGCAGGCAACACAACTGCGATGTATACGCCCCCTTGTACGAGCGACCCAGGAACGACCATTTAACATGGGAGTGAATAGGGGAAGTTGCGCTCCAAGTCGTTGTTGGGCTGTCACACAGCACGATCCGGCCACATCGTCCATCCAATATCGGCCAGTTGGAGAGCCGGCTCATTTCTCCCCCAATATCGTTTTCGCATCGTTCTTGCGTCGCATTGTACATTTACACCGCACAACGCACGAACGATATCGGGGCCAACGCACAAACCACGTGACTTTTTGTCGAAGTTGGACGACGATATCGCGCTGTGTAAAGTGGCCATTAGTCCTGAACAATCTCTTTAGCAAGCTATTATATGCACTCATGGAGCATATAGAGACTAGGTTTACTAGGTCTGGAAGTAGAATGAAATGTCTCTAGCCTCTGATCATCAACAGCAAGGAGAGATCTAAAAATGGTGTGAAAGTAAAACACAAAGAACAATAGAAAAGAAGTTGTAGAGCTTTTCATTTAAATGAAAAACAAGATTTACTTTTATTAGCATACACTGTGTTCCAAATTATTATGCAAATTGGTTTTAAGTGTCATAGGGTTATATTTTTATTTTTTTTCAATGAAACCCATTGATGGTATTGTGTCTCAGGGTTCTTTGGATCATTGAAATCAATCTCAAATATCTGTGATAATTAGTTTGGCAGGTGTGCCCAATAAAAGGAAAACTGGGTGTTCCACAAAATTACGCAGGCCACAGTTTTCAAGTAACATGGGAAAGAAAAAGGATGTCTCTGCTGCCGAAAAGCAACAACTAGTGCAATGCCTTGGACAAGGGATGAAAACATTTGATATTGCACGAAAATTTAAGCGTGATCATCATATTGTGAAGAGATTTGTGGCTGATTCTGAGCACAGATGTGTTCGTGCAGATAAAGGCAGAATGAGGAAGGTTTCTGCCAGGCAAGTTCATCAGATTAAGAGAACAGCTGCTAAAAAAGCCTTACAAACCAACAAACAGATATTTGAAGCTGCAGGTGCCTCTGGAGTCCCTCAACCTCAAGGTGTAGGATCCTTCAAAGGCTTGCTGTGGTGCAAAAACCTACTATTCAGCCACCCCTAAACAGTGCTCACAAGCAGAAACAGTAACAGTGGGTCCAGATATACACGAAGACTAATTTTCAAACAGTCTTGTTTACTGATGAGTGCCGAGCAACCCTGGATGGTCCAGATGAATAGAGTAGAGGATGATTGGTGCATGACACCATGTCCCAACAAGGCTACGACGTCAGCAAGGAGGTGGAGGAGTCATGTTTTGGGCTGGAATCATTGGGAAACAGCTGGTAGGCCCCTGTAAGGTTCCTTATGGTGTGAAAATGACCTCTGCAACGTATATAGAGTATCCAACTGAAAACTTTCTTCCATGGTACAAAAAGCAAAAACGTGCCTTTAGGAGCAAAATCATCCTCATGCATGTCAATGCACCATCTCATGCTACAAAGAATACCTCTGTGCCATTGGCTGCTATGGGCATAAAAGGAGATAAACTCATGGTGTGGCCACCATCTTCCCCTGACCTCAACCCTATAGAGAACCTTATATAATCAAGCAAAAGATCTATGAGGGTGGGAGACAGTTCACATCAAAACAGCAGCTCTGGGAGGCTGTTCAGACATCATCCAAAGAAATACAAGCAGAAACTCTCCAGAAACTCACAATATCAATGGATGCTAGAATTGTGAAGGTGATATCAAAGTAGGGTTTCTATGTTAACATGTAACTTGGCCTGTTAGGATGTTTTGGAGTTAAATAGCTTTTTATTTCAGTGAATGTGACCTGTTAATGCTGCAAATTCAACAAATGCTTAATAATTTGGAACAGTGCTTTTAGAGTTTTTTAATTTTTTAAATTATACTGTTATCATAGGGAGATTTCTTCAATAAAATCTGATGTATACTCTAACGGGTGATGACTTTTATTACACTGACTGTCATTTGCACCAACCTTTTAGAAAAATCAGAGAAAAAGAACATTTGCATAATAATTTGGAACACAGTATAAAACCAACAAAGTTCTTTAAGTGGGTTGTCCAGGTTTTTTACAGAAGTCTACATTTACTCTAAGACTGCAGACTTGTTAATCCTCACATCGTGCACACACTATGAGGATTCTCCAATGCCGGTGGTGAGACCGAGCATGTGACTGCAAGCAGGAGCGCATGAAGCCCTCCTGCCGCCTGAACTGCGGGTGAGGGGGGGTGCTGTTAGAACCGGCCGCGAATATCAGTGCCGACCATGGGGGGACTGCTGCAGACAGAGGAAGAGGCTGTGCCTTACCATGCTGTTGTCGGCGGCGCCCATCACACAGGAAGACGCTTTGTGGTGCAGGCGCCGCCCCCTTCTACACAGCCGCTCCCCGTGCCTGCTTGCCGCCTGACACTCAGGGCTCACAGTCGACGGTGCGGCCCTGATTGCAAGTCTGCGATATGAATACTTCCGGCCAAATTCTGACTAGGCATGTGCGGCCTTGGCTCAACACAAGTGAATTGAGTGAGGCTGCGCACATCTAGTCGGAATGTGGCTGGGAGTATGCATATCGCAGACTTGCAGTCACATGCTGGGTCTTTCCACCAGCATCAGAGAATACTCATAGCCCACACTACAGCCGATGTGAAGGTTCTCAGGTCTGCTGTCACATAGAGTGACTGCAGACATTTATGATATGTTTGGACAACCTGTATATACTATTTCGTATTAAGAAGCAGGAAATTATGGTGCACAGATTTCTTCCGACTATGACCTGTAGTTATTAAGCATTATAACATGATTTTTTTTTCATAGTTTGATTATGAATATGATGAAAATGGTGACAGAGCGATTTTGGGTAAAGGTACACATGGAGTGGTTTATGCTGGACGAGATCTCAGTAACCAAGTCAGGATAGCTATAAAGGAAGTTCCTGAGAGGGACAATAGGTAAGTTGGTGAAAAAAAATCTTAAGACTGATATCTATTATATAATTGCGAATGGGTTTTTTGCCCCTTTGAGTCCACTCACGCTGCGAGTCAGCGTGGTCATGTGGATACGCCCGAAGCATTGGCCGCGCAGCGGCCATTGCGAGCAGTTCTAAGGCGACTCGCTATGCCCGCGCAGCGGGCATGGCGAGTCGCCTTAGCAGCGCGAAGCATTGGCCGCGAAGCGGCCATTGCGAGTCACAGACTCGCTCTTCTAGAATCCGATGCATCTGCATTGGGCACCCAGCTAGTATACTATAAAGTAAGAAACATATAATCTTATATTGAGAAGGCGTAATACAAACATGTTAAGGGGATTTACACTGTATGTGTTTGGAGCGCTTTATCAGCCTCCTAATTATTTTTTTTTTACACAGAAATCTTCAGCAATGCTTAGACATTGGGGATCATTTAAAAATATTAGGAGGCTGATAAAGCACTGTTAATTAATTATAGAGGTACATCGTTTTAACAGGTTCCCATTAACATACTGTATCTCAGTGTAAATAGTTGATCTATGACTCCTTTTACTTGTACCCTTGTCTATATTATTGTGCCACTATTTTTTTCCTACACTTAAAGCAGTCTGTCATCAGAGTATTATACCAAAAGGGCACAAAAATGATTTGCTGTTTGCATATCTGCAACTAAGAAAAAATACAGTAAACACCAAGTTTTGATTTTGATTAATTCTTGAGACCAACATTAACCTCACCTAATCACTAAACATTTACAGCCACTGTTGTTTCTGCTTGTTCACACTGTTCATTAAACAGCAACATCCAAGAAAAAAGCAAGAAAATTAGTAACTACTCTAAAATAAGTACATAGCGTATATACTTAAGTATAAGCTAACCCGATTATAGGCCGAGGCCCCTAATTTTAACATGAACAACTGGGAAAAACTATTGACTCGAGTATAAGACTAGGGTGGGAAATGCAGAAGCCCCCCATCCAGGTACATGGCCCTCATTCTCTGTCATGGTACAAGGCCCTTATCATGTTATACCTGTCCCCCTGCCCCCATCCTGGTATGTAACCCCCTTATCCTTGTGCATGACCACCCCATCCTGGTATTTAGCCCCCTCATCGTGGTAAATGACCCCACCATTATGGTGTATAGCCCGATCATCCTGGCACATGACCCCTCATCCTGGTATATAACCCCTTCACACTGGTACTTGGCACCCCCATCCTGGTATATAGTCCCCCATCATGGTATACAAACCCCCCATCATGGTATTTAATCCCTCGTTGTGGTATATAGCCCTCATCACGGTATATGGCCCCCATCCTAGTGCAAAAAAAAAGCATTTGTTTTTAAATGTTTTTTATTTGTGCTTATTGGAATACTTTCTTTTGGTTCTGTCACTCATATGTATTAATAAATCACTTGGTTTTCACTTGTAAATGGTTGTGCGCGTTTATATGTAGAGGCTTCTTTTCTCTTCCCTTCAGACTGATGTAGGGGCAGAGAACCCAATTCCAGCAGTATTTCATTTTCTCGGCTGCTTGGGGTACTTTTGATAAAATAACAGTTTTCTCTTCAGCAGATCTAACAGGTTCTTAATGTTGAGTTCTTTATAACTCCGCTTACACCACTGATTGGCAGCTTTCTGTGAACATTGAGACTGTGATTGGACCACATGGCAGCAGGAATAGTTAGTAATGTAGTGATAATCTCGTGCTCATAAAACAGGCATTTTATAAAAACGACTCCAGACAGCCCAGTAAGTGACATCACTGAAATCTAGATTTCTCTTCCTATATTATGCTGCTCTCAGATTACGTACCAAAAATTTGGTGACATATTCCGTGTAACTGCATTTCTTCTTCAGGCAGCTCTTAAATCCCAGTATGAAAATGCAGACTGAAAAGTGAGTTCCATTCCTAAGGATAGTTTGGCGATCTTGCCTCTATAATAAAGAATAGATGGATGACTCACTTAAGAGAACACCAGATCCTGATTCCAACCAGCTAATACAAAGCATGGAAACAATATTGAGCAATAAGAAAGACTAATAAAGAAGTGATTGAGTTAGAAGAAGTAAATGTTCTATTGTCCCAACCACTTATTAAATAAATTTACCAAGTAATTCTTATGCCCAATGCCTATAGTTACAAAATCATCTAGGATTACTAATATCTCCTCTTTTTCTAAAATATTTTTTGTATTTTGCGGCTTGGACATACACAGTCCTTTCTCTTGTTACTGGCTCCATATCTGCATGAAAAATAGGCCATCACTCAAACAGATTAATATCTTATGCCAATATGTAAAGTTGGAATACAAAATCAACAACTTTTAGATATCTGTAGCAGTTTTTCAGAAGAATCTTAAAAAATGTATATGAAGAATTTTATCAGTCAAAAGGCCACTTCACACGCTACGATATCTTTAACGATAGCATTGAAACGTCACAAAATTTGAGATCGTTCAGACGATATCATTTGTGCGTCGTTGCATGTAAACAAATGATGTAGGAAGGAAAAATCGTTGGAACGTTCATCAAAAATTTGTGATCCTGACCTCAAATCTATCGTTCGTCGTCCAATTAACGATCTGTGAAGCAGTAACATCGTTCAGTGTGACACCTTTTTGAACGATGTCATTCATAATTATTCTATTCCTGCCGCTTTTTAACATCGTTCAATTGTTCTTCTCCGAGTAGCTGGCTCGTTGCCAAATTTAAGATCGTTAACGATATCCTTGCGTGTGACAATGCACTAACTTTGTCGAAAGGATCTTGGTCACGTGACATACTTAACGATCGTTCACCTATATCCTAGCGTGTGATGGCACCTAAAGTCTGATGAGATGTTAGAACACAATTCAGTTTTAAGGAGAAATCACACCAATTGTATTGTTTGCGAATAGAAATGGGCAAACCTGCAGATGATTGGATTTGACAGTTTAGGACACACTTTTGTTAAAGTCTGGGTTTGGGACTGGACTTGACCCGAACTTGAGCCTGAATCCCAAACCTGGACTTTACAGTTAAGAAATGGTGATATTAAGGGTTGGTGGCGGTAAAAATAAGCAAAATGAAAATTAAACAGGAGCATTATTCTTACAGAGTCTACAGCGGCTGCAGGCACACCACTTCTGGGTCCCATTCATTAACTCCATCTTTATTCACTGCACTGGCTCCAATAGCCAATCACATACACCCATTCTCTGACAGTATCTATGATTGGTTGTTGCGCCCCCACCCAGTGTGCTGATGTCTGTGATTGATTATCATTGGCAACAAACCTGCTATCATAGTGGTGTAAAAATAAATAATAATTTTTTAAAAATTGCCTACGGGTCCCTGTATTTTTGATTTTCAGCCCAGATAAATCAGCCAGCTATGAACTGTCACCCCAAGCAGCCTGGTTTTACCTTGGCTGGCAATCAAAAATAATACCACTACTCACCCACGGCAGTCAGTGTGATCCCAGAGGGAGAGGACACTTGTTCCATTGCTGCAGTCTTTGCACGTAGCAGAGCCAGGATTGTCGAGGGATGTCATATATTAGACTGCTTCAGACCTGGGGTATTTTGGAGAGTTAATAAAGTGGTGAAAGAGGATTTCTGTTTTTTATTTCAAATAAAGATTTTTCTGTGTTTTTTAACTATTTACTCACTGGATTAGTAATGTATGAGTGTCATAAACACCTGACATTAACAATCTAGCGCTTAATGACAGCTGTCAATACTCAGCTGTCATTACCCCTTCTGTCACCCTGATGCTACCGCACCACGGCATCGGGGAGAACTGGGTAAAGTGTCAGAAATTGGCGCTCCTAATGAATGTGTCAATTTCTGGGACAGCTGCGGGCTGCTATTCTTTAGCATGGGGGACCCAATAACTGTGGGCCTCACCACCCTGAGACTACCAACCCTCAGCTGCCTGGGTTTCACCTTGGCTGGCAATAAAAAATAGGGCAAAACCCAAACATTTTTTTAAATTATTTCAATAATTAAATAATAATAATAATGGGCTCTCCTGTATTTTTTATTGTCAGCCAAGGTAAAAGCAGGCAACTGGGAGTGGCAGCTCATAGCTGGCTGCTTTATTTGCGCCAAGAATCAAAAATGCAGGGGACCCCTACTCAAATCTTTTTAAATAATTTATTTCTACATCACTATGACTGCATGTTAGTTGCTAATGGCAACCAAACACAGACACCGGCACAATGGGTGGGGGCACAACAGCCAATCATAGATGCTCTCACAGACAGTGGATGTCTTTGATTGGCTGTTGGAGTCAGTGCAGTGAATAAAGATGGAGTTAGTGAGCAGAATCCAGAAGTAGTGTGCCTGCAGCTGGCAGAGACTTGGTAAGTATAATGTTGCTGTTTAATCGTCATTTTGCTTATTTTTAAAGCCCTCCCAGCTGAACCCGAACAGAGAAGTTCGTGTTTGGGATCTGTGTCCAAGCACTAGATGTTCGGCACGAACTCTGAACTTTACAGTTTGGGTTTGACCATCACTACTGTGAACAGCTACTTAAGCTATTGGAATAGCTTAGGCTGGCTTCACACTTGCAGATGGATCTGCAGCGTTTTGCAGATGCATCTGCAAGTGTGAGCATGCTGACCGCGGCCCCTATGTTTATAATAGGGCGCACCGGGTCTGAACGCTCTCATTCACTCCTATATGTGTACTGTCAGCAGGCGTATGCCTGCTGACAGATCACACACTCCCGTCCGCACTGTGGACGCGAGATGTAGCGTCCATGCTGCGGGCGGGAGAGTGTGATCTGTAAGCAGGCATACGCCTGCTGACAGTACACATATAGGAGTGAATGAGAGCTTTCACACCGCGTGCGCCCTATTATAAACATAGGGGCCGCGGTCAGCATGCTCACACTTGCAGATGCATCTGCAAAACGCTGCAGATCCATCTGCAAGTGTGAAGGCAGCCTTATAAGAGCTCAATATGGTCTTTGTTTTTTGTGAAACTCCACAAAAGTGGAACTAAAAAAATGGAGTGTTTTCACGATTAAAAATAATGAATTTAAAATAATATTTTCCCTTGCAGATGCACATATGCATATTGACTGTGGGAACTGCCATTTATTGTGTTAGATATTTTTTTTTTTAATTTGCACAGACTTCACACTAAATTAGCTCCATAATTCCTAATTTCATTAGAAAATTATTATTTTTATATAAGTATTTATACCACGGTCAATAAACAAGAATGCCACTTGTCATAACTTCACAAAAATACTTCTGTACTTTGGACTCTGAATGTATTGGCCTTTTGACAGCTCTTAGGGCGGCTTCACACTGCGGTGTGATCCGCTCCGCGGCTGTCAGGGATGAACCTGACAGCCCCGACCTGAATCATCACACAGAACTGGAGGGCTAATTTGCCCTCCGGTCCGGTGTGCAGCCACATGCAGCTCCCGCTGCTGATAAGTCAGGACCGCGGCTCACGAGCTAGCCGCGGTTCTGACCTATCAGCGGCGGCTGCTACATGCGGCTGCACACTGGACCGGAGGTCAAATTAGCCCTCCAGTTCTGTGTGCTGATCCAGTCCGGGGCTGTCAGGTTCATCCGCAGTGTGAAGCCGCCCTAACCCATGTAGTCACCTATCGTTCCAGACTGGACTACATAGCAGTAAATGGTTAATGTTGAGTAATTGTTTGTGTTCTTAGCTTATCAATCATGGAATGCTGAGCTAGTTAGAAGCGATATCACAAAATTGTGATTCTTTTTTTCCCATGGTTTTATAACTTATGGTCCATTTACACACACCGACCATGTAAATTGATACTAAATGTCCACCCATTGGTAAACCTTTACCTTCTTTTATTAGTATCATGGGTGTGTCACGTCCTGATGAGACCTCTATGGGATCTGAAATTAGAAGGTCACAATGCATAATTGATTGCAGATCTGCTGCCTGCTTAACTATTATCATTTATTTGAGTGGATTTAATTTCTTTTAGTGCTGGAAAGGTTAAGGATACTTTCCCATCTGGATGAGAACTAGTGCCCTTTTTTCACTGTAGCACCTTGTGACCATGACCTTCTGCTATATATACACATACTCTTGGCTCCTATTCATTGCTGGTTATATTCTGTATACTGACCACTTTGAAAGAGACTGTCTCTGTAGAAGCTGTGGAGTTTTGTTCCTGTATCTGCAGCGAAGTTCCTGTTACAGCAGCTGTAGATTGCTGTTTGTTGTGTCTATTCCCACCTGTTTGTCTTACCTCACTTGTGTTGTTTTATGGTAGCAGCGAGACTAATGTCTTGTTGTCCTGCACACTAGTCAAGGTGATTCCAGAAACTCCTAGGCACATGGTGGTCCAGGTCCAGCCTCAAGTGACATTAGGAGATGACCCCTCTCCCTAATGATAGGGCCTTCCATTGTCATCTTCCCTGGTGTTCCCTTGTGTGTTGCTCCACATGCCTGGCGTTCCCGCCGCCGGGGCGTAATAAATAGTCTTTTTACAGGCAAACCAAAGTAAACAATACCTACTTAGCGAACTGTAATGGATTGAGCAGTGGGCATAAGTTGCAATGATTCTCGGAAGCACGAGACCTGTTTACGCAGGAAAATGCACTGACAACAAAAACAAACTGGGTGGAGAAAAGCCAGCAAATGAAATGCAGAATGTCTACCGATGCATAATCAAGAAATAGTCCAAAGACAGCATAAAACTGGAAGTGTTTTCTGTCAGATTGACAGACTCTAACCAGATAATGCAATGTATATAGTGGCAGCCTATATATTGCTGTCCAGTGTCTAGCACATTGCATACCAGCTTAGCCCAAAAGAACAGAATGCGCGTAATGTAATCAGTTCAGATTATTCTATTTGTATGATCCAAAATGGACTCAAAGAACATTGCACACAATTGCAACTTCATTACATTTAGGCTAGGGTCACATTTAAAACGAATTGCCGCAATGCAATGCCGGGCACACACATTTTTTTACAAAAATGTGTGCTGAATACCGCTGTGCAGTAACCGGATGGCTCAGGATGTGTAATCCTGAGCCATCCGGCAACTGCATAGTTTGCTTATCCCGGCTATTGCCGGGATAAGCAAACTGTCCTATGTCTATTAAAGTGTTAAATTTAGTGCCTAAAGGAATGTTTCAGGTCTGTAGGGGGGGCTTAGACCCCCCTACAGACCGGCCGCCCACTCTGCTGGGCTTCTACTGTAAAGTCCCCATGGCACGGGCTCCTCTGAGCTCCGTGCATGGTCCCCTACCTCCCGCCCCCCGTATCTGTACAGAGGGGTGCCTGCACCCCTCTGTTAGAATTATCCCTAAATGTGGCATCAACAGATTACAGTAATAAAGTTCTATAGTTACGGCATTCTTCAATATCTTTTACGATCCCTCTATGGGCGGGGCTTTGTTTTTCTGCCGCCGCCCATGGAATGATGATGCCCGCCTCCTCTGGCCTTCACCCTGTGTTTTCAGGGCGGCCGCGTCATGAAAGGGGCGGGGCTACGTTCGCGGCATTCCGTAGCCCCACCCCTTTCATGACGCGGCCACCCTGAAAACACAGGGTGAAGGCCAGAGGAGGCGGGCATCATCATTCCATGGGCGGCGGCAGAAGAACAAAGCCCCGCCCATAGAGGGATCGTGAAAGATATTGAAGAATGCCGTAACTATAGAACTTTATTACTGTAATCTGTTGATGCCACATTTAGGGATAATTCTAAGGGCCCTTTCACATCAGCGTTTTTTTAAATTTGCGGCAGATGCGGTGAAAAAACCGCATCTGCCGCAACTGCCGCATAACGGTTCCACTTGCGGCACGGTTGCGGTTTTTTCCATAGGAAGTATAGGGGGACTTGCGGCAGATGCGGCAAGTGCGGTATTGCACTTGCGGCAGGTGCGGCAGAGAAAAAAACCGCGGCTTACTGCGGTTTTTTTCTCTGCCGCACCTGCCGCAAGTGCAATACCGCACTTGCCGCATCTGCCGCAAGTCCCCCTATACTTCCTATGGAAAAAACCGCAACCGTGCCGCAAGTGGAACCGTTATGCGGCAGTTGCGGCAGATGCGGTTTTTTCACCGCATCTGCCGCAAATTTAAAAAAACGCTGATGTGAAAGGGCCCTTACAGAGGGGTGCAGGCACCCCTCTGTACAGATACGGGGGGCGGGAGGTAGGGGACCATGCACGGAGCTCAGAGGAGCCCGTGCCATGGGGACTTTACAGTAGAAGCCCAGCAGAGTGGGCGGCCGGTCTGTAGGGGGGTCTAAGCCCCCCCTACAGACCTGAAACATTCCTTTAGGCACTAAATTTAACACTTTAATAGACATAGGACAGTTTGCTTATCCCGGCAATAGCCGGGATAAGCAAACTATGCAGTTGCCGGATGGCTCAGGATTACACATCCTGAGCCATCCGGTTACTGCACAGCGGTACAGGGAACCGCTGCGAAAACTGCTGCCTGCATGATTTTTAACGCAGGCAGCAGTGCCGGATACGGCCACCGGATGGCTTGTGAAGCCATCCGGTGTTTAGAATTGGCTCCTATGAGGAGCGTTTCCTGATCCGGTTTTGAGCTTTTTGAAAGCTCAAAACCGGATCAGGATTTTGAAGAAAAAACGGGAATGTGACCCTGGCCTTAAGTGTAAGTTCTGGATCTTGAGGATTGCTGTACACATAGAAATGTGCTATGGTTTTGTGATGTGTTTTTCGGTCACACATCTGGTATAGGTGAAGCCACAGTTTTAACATACTCACCAGTAAACCATCTAAAATAACATTACAAAGCCTTGTTTCTTTTGTGTTGTGTTAAAAGTGCATGTAGCCGTGCTGTACGTTTTTTTTTTTTTGGCATACTAGAACCACTGCAACTAAAAAAGTGTAAATAAAAGAACGTTATTAGACTCAGTGTTTTGGTTATGAACACTTTTTTGGTGCCGAAAATCCTGCAGCAATTACTCAGCATACAATTTCATTGCAAAATTTGGAATCAGTTGTGAAATCTCCAGTGTAAATGGGCATGTTGTGGATTTTAAATCCTCAAAAAAACTAGAGTAAAGCAAGTGTGAACAGGTACCTGCTGCTGTGACTGTATAGTATACAAGCAAAGAAATGCATCTTGGTGTATACAGTGTGTATTCTTTTGTTTATACTTTATGTTGTCATAGCAGATTGCTTCTGTTCATACTTCTGTTAAGGTACCGTTACATAAGGCAACATCGCCGGCAACATCACCCAAAAGTGATGTAGCTGTTGCCGTTGATATCGCTAGTGCGTTGCAACGTGTGACAGGGCAATTCAACTGCGATAAGTTGCTTGAGCAGAGTTGCCAGGTTTATGAACATGTTCTGAATCCTGGCGATGTTGCTCAGGCGATCTGCTAGTATTGCTCCGTGTGACACCGCAATAGCGATGTTGAAAGCAACTTCACCTATTCACTACATTGATAAGTATCGCTCACTTGGTTGAACAAAACATCATAGTTGCGTTGCCTACAATATCTCTGCGTGTGACATCTCCAAGGCAATCTTGGAAAAGTGCCAAAAACATGCGTGCTCCCATGAAGTTGCCGGCAACATCACAGCAACGTTGCCACGTGTAACGGTACCTTTAGGGAGATGTTTACTGCCTCCATATTTGATTGAACACTCCTCCCATTAGTCTACAGCTTCAATGGTGTAGTCACGGCTTATGTTCAAACACTCACAAAGTGGAAATCAGACAGAATTCGCTGATGGGGCCGTTGACTTTAATGATGTAGAGTTGTAGACGAAGTAACAGTGTGCTCTGTCGTACATAATTTTTGTCCATATATGCCTATATAAAGAACGCGGTAAAATGTAGTCAGCATCTGAAAGCTGCAACGTAGCTCACACAGTCAGTTGTACCACACATTAAAATGATAACCTTGCGGCATTTAGTAGAGCATGTACTGGATCTGGTAGCTGTAACTTGACTTTTCAGTCAGTGATCAACTTGTAACAACAACTCAATTACCGTATATACTATTTTTTCAGATACAGCCTTATTTCTCCCTGTTGCATATTTGCACTCTTCAGTAAACATGTATTTGTACCTACAGGTACTCACAGCCACTCCATGAAGAGATCGCACTTCACAAACATCTGAAACACAAGAATATCGTCCAATATCTGGGCTCATTCAGTGAAAATGGCTTTATTAAGATTTTTATGGAGCAAGTGCCCGGAGGTAAGACATCATTTAATATGTGCATATATTTATGTATGTTTTTTTGTTTCCTCACCTAGCTCATCCATATGTCATGCGATTTTATTTTATTCTTCTTGCCTTGAAAGAATACAAATACCTCATCTCTGTCCTGCAATGACTGTCTTGAGCTCACTTCCCTTTCCACCTCTTTTATCCCATTTTTTTTTTTTTTTTTTTTTTTTTTTTTTTAACTCTTCACGTTTAACAATTGGATTCTGCTTTTCTTTATTTTCACTCCAAAAAACCAATGCTGAATTTCATTTTTTTTCACTAGTTCATCACCATATTTCCATACATTTCTTTCAAAACTATTATTTATATTGCAAAAACAAGTCCTCATTTGTTTGTCAACTGAAAAAATTATGACTCTGAAAGAGAACAGGAAAAAATTAAATGCAAAAAGGAAAATGGTCTGCATCATTAAGGAGTTAAAATAGACTGTGTGCAGGATTAGGCCGTGGCAGAATTTCATTTTAAATAGGAGTGCTTTGTTTAGGAACATTGAGTAACGCAGCACTAAGAAATATTCCTGCAGGCACTTGGTAAGGCCATATGCTCCAGTCAGCCACCTACAAATATGGAATTCAGGAAAGCACACAATTATGAAGTTAAATCATAAGGCCAGTTTACATCATTTCTGTATTATATTTGCAACTTCTATATAACGTGAAGCTTGTCTGATGAGAATATTCTTTTTTAGGAACCTTTAACCCTCATAATACTGGAGCAATCAGTTAAAATTAGGACTAAGGCTGCAAATTATATCTCTCATTAGTCTGAGTAGATTTCACAAAGGATTGAAGCCTCCAGAGTATGGTAGCAATTACCAATATGACTAAAGGAAAATCTTTTAGCTGCAGCTCAGTATATGTACATTGACCCAGTGTAAGATTGTAAACTGAGACACATGCAGGTAGTCATGAGGCTGTTAGTCTGTGCCGAATGTTAGCTGTTATTTTTAGACAGACGACTGTGTGGCTGGGGAGCTATGTCTAAGGCGTCGGAGAAAGTTAGTAAACACACAAGTTCACTGTAGGTTCCTGGTCCCAAAAGGTCATTTACTGCCAAGCATTTGGACAACCACAAATTTAGTTCCTGTGTACTCATAGGTCACTCCTAAGTGTTCCACTTCAAGTCCCTGTGCAGGGATTAAAACTAATGGACAGATTTACTAATTTTGCATAATTGTTACAGCGAAAACCTCTGACATCCCAATGGATCACAATATACTAGCCAGTAATAATAATAATAATCTTTATTTATATAGCGCCAGCATATTATGCAGCGCTTTAAAATTCAGAGATTCATATACAGTCGTGGAATATATGCAGCACCCCAGAGTCTGGCTGCCACAATGGCATTGCCTTCCTTGGGGGGTGATGTCATGCTTGGAAGCAAGAAGGGGTATCCACACCAGGTAAACCCACAGCATGCAACACTTTTCCTGACTCCAGACCAAAAAGAGGGAGCTCTGAACACGTGTTCAGGGGAGCTCCCCTATAAATTCTAGCCTGGGTGAGGCGTTAGACAGAACGTTAGGGAGAACAGGAGGTGTACAGACGTTCTGGGGACTGAAGCCGGAGGAGCTTGTCCCAGGATAGAGAGCAGCAAGCGTGAGGGACCTGTCGGAGAGGGCCTAAGGAAGTAGAGAAGAAGGCCTGGGGAGTGGAGCCAGTTGCCAGCTCACCCCAGAGCAGAGTGGCAGAAACGGACACCGGAGTTCGAGGTTGTGCGGGTTCTAAAGACCCAGTCAGCCAAAATCTGAGGACGGGAGACTCCATGTCTCCCGGCTACATCAAAGCACAGCAGCACCCGAAAGTTCAGGGACAGTCGCCAGAGGAGTGGTGCCAGAGAAGGGCTCAGGCTGACTGCCATACGGGTGAGAGATTTACCAGCAGGAAGAGAGGGTTTGCAGCTTAGCTACAGGCAGCCAGGACCAGCAAAGAGAAGCGCAGCAGGGAAGACTCAAAACTCATCGGGTGAGGAGATCCCCAACTTGCTTCCAGGCAGTCCGGACTCACAACATCACCTGTGGTCAGTGTCCTGGTTTAAACCTGCAACTAAAAGTAAGGGAACGGAGACTACATACTGTGTGTCTGTCGGTTATTTGCACCCTCAATCCTGCACCCCAACGGCCTCCACCGCCATAGGCATTACCGGTTGCCCGGGGAGCCGCTCCACCCGTGGGGAGCGATATCACTTTAGCTGCGAATTCATCATCCCTAGAAGTCCCTCACCACAGCGTCGGCCATCAATAGCCGAACATCATGGGTGGCGTCACGACTTTAATACCCAAATATTTAACCCCCAAACTTTTATTGACACCGCCAGGGTAAGGGAGCCGTGTCTCGACCCCTGTTACTCCCCAGTAGTACTGCAACCCAGTTCCAAGTACCCCACGCCCTGGGGGGGCTGTCAAAACCAATAATTGAAAGCAAAAAAAAAATAATGACGACCCTGCTCGCAAGAGTTTACAATCTACAATAAGGTGGGGGTGACACAAAGTACAGGTGCTTATTTACAATCATGGTCCAGCCCATTTTGAGGAAGTATGGAATAGATAAGAGAGGAGTAAGTGGCCACCAGCCAGTCTGTGTAAAGGTTTTGGATCTGATGGAGTTTGACACTTATGTTCAGGGAAGTAGTGGATAACCTATGTCTGAATGACTTCGATTAGGGATCATGATAGGCCGCTCTCAAAAGATGTGTTTTTAGGGAGCGCCTAAAACTATGTAAATTGTGGATAGACATAATTTCTTGGGGTAGAGCATTCCAGAGAATTGGTGCCTGCACCTATTCTAAACCGGGAACAGACTGCAGTTATGCAGTATTCATGTTCCCGGCTAGAGCCCCCGATTAGTGGAACTGGCCTTCCTCAATACAAGTGTATGGAGGAAGGCTGCGCCTACTAGACGTATGTTCTGGGAGGATTGATGTCTGCAGACAACTCGAGTGACTACAGAATTATCTGTTTTAGACCGGACAACACCATTTAACACCTTGTTTTCACTTTCCTGACCAAGCATTTTTTTCAATTCTTACCAGTGTCACTTTATGAAGTAATAAGTCTGGAACGCTTCAGTGGATCCCAGTTATTCTCAGAATGTTTTTTCCATGACATTTTGTACTTCATATTAGTAGTAAATTTGGGGCAATATTTTTTGCTTTTATTTGTGAAAATATCAGAAATTTAGCCAAAATTTTGAAAATGCTGTAACTTTAAAACTTTTAATTTTATGCCCTTAAACCAAGAGTTATGTGACACAAAATAGTTAATAAATAATATTTCCCACATGTCTACTTTACATCAGCACCATTTTTGAAAACTAATTTTCTTTTATTAAGAAGTTAGAAGAGTTAAAAGATAATCATCAATTTCTTATTTTTCCAACAAAATTTCCAAATCACATCACATTTGAAGTGACTTTGAGAGGCCTATATGACAGAAAACACCCAAAAGTGACACCATTCTAAAAAACTGCACCCCTTCAGACTGCTCAAAACCACTTCCAAAAAGTTTATTAACCATTCAGGTGCTTCACAGGAACTAAATGTTGATTGCTCTCAGTGGGAGAAACAAGATAATAATCTTGTAGTTGTGATTAGGATGGCGAATCTACTCGTTAGACTCGTTACTCTGCAAGTAGTAAGGAACTCCCAGGAGTCGGTACTCTGCGAGTTTCCAAGCGATTACTCGCACAGTAACGAGTCCAATGCAAATCAATGGCAATCCTAGTTTTGTCAGAGTTTGCATTCAGTATTTTTCTCAGTCGCTAAACTCGCTATCACATCGCTGTCTATGTAGCTGGATTGTCCCCAAATCGTTTAAACAAGAGCACCGGTTCACGGATACCCGTTGTCAGCAGCGAGTCTTAGTGATGAGCAAGTCTACGACTCCTGTATATTGTATTCGGGACTCGCTGAATACAGAATATGTTAATGTTCCGAGACAGCCTAGCATGTTAGCAGCTAGCATGTAGGTCAGAAAACTGTGAAGATGGACAAGCATGTTAGCCAATCATATTCAGTAATGCCACAGCCATGTTGGTTGTGGATTACTATGATTGGCTGCTGTCCGTCGTGATGCCTACGTCATGTATGACAGGCAAGGCTGTATATAAGGCTTGCCCCCACCATTTTGGGCACATTCCTGTGACGATCTGAGCTAGTGCAGGGCGAGTAGGGAGACTTGGAGCAGATCCTAGCTAGGGAGTGTCAGTGAGTGTAGGAAACCCACCTCAAGATTCCTCACATTTAACCCAAACAGCTTTTCTGAGAGCTACCAGGATGGAGGAGTGCTGTGTACAGGACTGTAGGCAGGGAGACAGGCAGGCAGGAGTAGCCTTACAGTGCATACAGCACCGACCTCAGAGCTTAGCTTAGTCACTCAGCTTTCCTCAGAGCTGAAATCAGAGGCTTAGCTGAGCTAATATTTCATTTTTTTTTCCGACAAGATATTTTTGGGTTCATATTTACCCCTTCAGCGTTATTTTTTCTGTGGCAGACCAGTGCGTTGCTGCTCTCCTACCAGCTAATAGTAGCACACCACCTGCTTGTGCGACTGCTTGTGCGCACTAATTTTTTCAGGGAGAGTGCATTGCTTCTCTGCTAAGTGATAGCACGCACTTTACCTCACAGCCGTAACTCAGAGAGCACCAATGTCCATCTTGGTGACTGCTTGTGCGCACTGACTAATTTTTTCAGGGAGAGTGCATTGCTTCTCTGCTAAGTGATAGCACGCACTTTACCTCACAGCCGTGACCAGAGAGCACCAAAGTCCATCTTGGTGACGCTTGTTCGCACTAACTAATTTTTCAAGGGAGAGTGCGTTGCTTCTCTGCTAAGTGATAGCATGCACTTTACCTCACAGCCGTGACGCAGAGAGCACCAAAGTCCATATAATGAAATAATAAAAAAAAAATGCGTGGGGCTCCGCGCTATTTTTATGTCTAGCCAGGTACAGCTAAGCAGCTGGGGGCTGGAATCCGCAGCGCAGGGAGGCCCAAGCTTTCTGGGCCCCCCCCACTGCAAATTGCAGCCCGCAGCCGCCCCAGAAGATGGCGCGTTCATTGAAGCGCCATCCTCTGGCGCTGAACCCCGCTCTTCTAGAGCCCTGGTGCGGTGGCTCACTGGGTAATAAAGGGGTTAGGGCCAGCTTTGTGTTATCAGCTGACCCTAAGCCTGAAATTTATGGCGGTCACGCCAATATTACACATGACCGCCATGAATTTCTATTAAATTGTTTAAAAAAAAAACACAACACACAGAATTTTTTTTTATTAGTAATAAAACAAAAAGCCATTAGGGACTCACATCTTTAATAAAAAAAAATCCTCTTCCGTCCGACGTAGTCCCAAACGCGGTGTCAGCTCTGCTACATCCCTCTACATAGACACACATGTCTATCCAGAGGGACAGCAGGCTGAGAAATGTCTTTGGGTTCACCTCAGGTGAACCTTGCTGTCAAAGCCCGAATCTCTGCTGCAGGCTCCGGAGATTACCAAGCGAGGACAGGAGTCCGTTTTTATAAAAAGTTGTTTTTTTTTAATATTCTTTAAAAGCCGGCGGCTTTTTGCGCTGGCTTTAAAGAATAAAATGGGGAATTGCAGGTTTTTCCTCTGCTGCCAGACCCCTTATAGGGTCCACCAGCACAGAAATCGCTGCAATACTCGCTTCCCCATTCATTAACATTGGACTCGCTAGACTCGCAACGAGTACCGAGTTTCCGACTCGGACTCGTTAGAGTCTTGCGATTCCAAGTATTTTAGGATTCGCCCATCCTAGTTGTGATACATTTTAATGGATAACAAAAATAAAATAAATGGGTGTAACTTACCTGGATTAATTGGAGGAAACACCTGATTAAATCGGTGTAACTTACCTGGATTAATTGGAGGAAACACCTGATTAGCTAATTGAAACACCAGTCCAAGAGATTTCTCTATTTATACTGCATATCTTTTATTGTACCTATACTTCAAGAAGGCTATTTTTAAATGTTTTAGCTGAAACGCATTGTTTTAAGTTTTGTTAATAAATTCTGAAGTTATAAAGTGACTTCTCTTCCATCCTGGGAGCGCTTGTGATTCAAACCGGATGTTTTTCCACTGATTAAGATAAAATAAACAAATTTCAACAAATTTCAGGGAAGTTCTTGTCCCCTGAGAAAATTTTGCGTTATCTTATAGATTTTGATATGCTGAACACGGATATGTGCTCCAAAAGTTTCTATCACGTAAGCTTTTTAAGAAACATCAGTTTATACTGTACAGGGTGGGCCATTTATATGGACACAGCTAAATAAAATTGGAATGGTTGGTGATATCAACTTCCTGTTTGTGGCACATTAATATATGGGAGGGGGGAAACTTTTCCAGATGGGTAGTGACCATAGTGGCCATTTTGAAGTCTGCCATTTTGGATCCAACTTTATTTTTTTCAATGGGAAAAGGGTCATGTGACACATCAAACCTATTGAGAATTTCATAAGAAAAACAATGGTGTGCTTGGTTTTAATGTTACTTTATTCTTTCATGAGTTATTTTCAAGTTTATGACCACTTACAAAATGTGTTCAAAGTGCTGACCATTGTGTTGGATTGTTAATGCAACCCTCTTCTCCCACCCTCTTGAGACACTGATAGCAACACCGCAGAAGAAATGCTAGCAAAGGCTTCAGTATCCGTTGTTTGAGATGCTGCACATCTTGTATCTTCACAGCATAGACAATTGCCTTCAGATGACCCCAAAGATAAAAGTCTAAGGGGGTCAGATTGGGAGACCTTGGTGGCCATTCAACAGGCCCACGACGACCAATCCTCTTCCCAGGAAAATGTTCATTAGAATGCTTGGTACTGACACCCATAATGTGGTGGTGCACCAACTACTTGGAAAAACTCAGGGAACGTGCCATCTTCAGTGCATAAAGAGGGCAACACATCATCATGTAGCAAGTTCAGATATCCAGTGGCATTGAGGTTCCATTGATGAAGAATGGCCTCGCTATCTTTGTACCCTATATACCACACCATACCATCAATTTTTGTGTTCCAACAGTCTTGGAGGGATCTAGACTCTGTGGGTTAGTGTCAGACCAATAACAGTGGTTTTGTTTGTTAACTTCACCATTCCCAAAAAAGTTTTCCTCATCACTGAACATAATGTTCTGTGTAAATTGAGGGTCCTGTTCCAATTTTTGTTTTGCTCATTCTGCAAATTCTGCAAATTCAGTGCCCCGATTGGGATCATCCTGATTGAGATGCTGCAGCAGCTGGATTTTGTAAGGTTGCCATTTGTGAGTAGCTAATATCTGCCGAAGGGATGTTCGACTGATGCCACTCTCCAGTGACATGTGGCGAGTGCTACACTGTGGGCTCTTGCTGAATGAAGCTAGGACAGCCACTGATGTTTCTTCATTAGTGACAGTTTTCTTTCTGCAATGATCTGGGTACTGCGTTCACGAGATATCAACACAATTTCTATCTGCTCATCACATGTTAACCTCTGCGATATGTCAAAGGCTGTAAAGAAAGAGAAACTTGAAAATAACTAATGAAAGAATAAAGTCACGTTAAAATCAAGCACACCATTGTTTTTCTTATGAAATTCTCAATAAATAATAAATTGTCACATGACCCGCTTCCCATTAAAAAAAATAAATAAAGTTGGATCCAAAATGGCGACTTCAAAATGACCACCGTGGTTACCACCCATCTGGAAAGGTTTTCTCCCTTCAATATACTAATGTGCCACAAACAGTAAGTTGATATCACCAACCATTCCCATTTTATTTAGGTTTATCCATATAAATGGCCCAACCTGTACATTATGACATCCAAGACACCACATGTGTCCATGTGGCCGTCTTTCAAAATACTTCACATAATAAGTGCTTGCAGGTGTGTAAATCAGCAATTTATATTATTTCAGTGGAATATTCAGAATATACTGTTTCATAAAAACTTCATATATGAGTTTTTAGAATTATAACAGAATATTATAATGTTTCGTATCATTTCTCAAAAACCTTACGTGATAGGAAAAATCTGAAGTCATTTCTGAAATCAGCAAAAAATCAATCAGGAACACTTGAAATTGTCCGAGGGACAGAACCTTCGTAACACAGTGTAAGTGATTTTACAAAGCAAGCTTTCGAAACATCTCAGGTCTCTTCATCAGGCATGATATGACAAAATATTAAAAGAAACTAAAATACACTACTGTTCAAAAGTTTGGGTCACCCAGACAATTTTGTGTTTTCCATGAAAACTCATACTTTTTTTTATCAAATCAGTTTCAAAATGAATAGACAATGTAGTCCAGACATTGGCAATGTTAGAAATAATGATTTTTATTTGAAATAATAATTTTATCCTTCAAACCTTGCTTTCATCAAAGAATGCTCCCTTTGCAGCAATTACAGCATTGCAGACATTTGGCATTCTAGCTGTTAATTTGCTTAGGTAATCTGGAGAAATGTCACGCCATGCTTCCTGAAGCCCTCCCACAAGTTGGATTGGCTTGATGGGCACTTTTTTTGTACCATACGGTTAAGCTGCTCCCACAACAGCTCAATGGGGTTGAGATCTGGTGACTGCGCTGGTCACTCCATTACAGATAGAATACCAGCTGCCTGCTTCTTCCCTAAATAGTTCATGCATAATTTGGAAGTGTGCTTTGGGTCATTGTCCTGTTGTAGGATGAAACTGGCTCCAGTCAAGCGCTGTCCAAAGGGTATGGCATGGCGTTGCTTGACAGATGGCGTCAGGCACTCTTCCAGCATCTTTTCACTTGTTCTGCATCTCACAAATGTTCTTCTGTGTGATCCAAACACCTCAAACTTTGATTCGTCTGTCTATAAAACCTTTTTCCAGTCTTCCTCTGTCCAATGTCTGTTATTTTGCTCATATTAATCTTTCCCTTTTATTAACTAGTCTCAGATATGGCTTTTTCTTTGCCACTCTGCCCCGAAGGCCAGCATCCCACAGTCGCTTCTTCACTGTAAATGTTGACACTGGCGTTTTGCGGGTACTATTTAATGAAGCTGCCAGTTGAGGAGCTGTGAGACGTCGATTTCTCAAACTAAAGACTAATGTACTTGTCTTGTTGCTCAGTTGTACAGCGGACCCTCCTACTTCTCTTTCTACTCTGGTTAGAGCCTGTTTGTGCTCTCTTCTGAAGGAGTAGTACACACCGTTGTAGGAAATCTTCAGTTTCTTGGAAATTTCTCGCATGGAATAGCCTTAATTTCTAAGAACAAGAATAGACTGTTGAGTTTCACATGAAAGTTCTCTCTTTCTGGCCATTTTGAGAGTTTCATAGAACAAACAAATGTAATGCTCCAGATTCTCAACTAGCTCAAAGGAAGGTCAATTTTATACCTTCTTGAATCAGCAAAACCGTTTTCAGCTGTGTTATACTTGTGCAAGGTTTTTCTAGGGTTTTCTAAACATGCATTAGCCTTCTAAAGGACACTTCACACGCTAGGATCTCGTTAATGATATCGTTGAAATGTCATGGTTTTCTGATCGTTCAAACGATATCTTAGTGCATCGTTGTGTGTAAACGAACGATGTTGGAAGGATAAATCGTTGGATCGTTCATCAAAAATTTGAGATCCTGACCTCAAATCTATTGTTCGTCGTCCAATTAACGTTCTGGGAAGCAGCAACATCGCTCAGTGTGACACCTTTTTAAACGCTACCGTTCATAATTCTCCTATTCCTGCTGCTGTTTTACATCGTTCAAACAGTCTTCTCAAAATAGCTGGTGCGTTGCCAAATTTAAGATCGTTAACGATATCCTTGCGTGTGGCAACCCACTAATGATGTCGGAAGAATCGCGGTCACGTGACATAGCTAACGATATCGTTCACCTATATCCTAGCGTGTGAAGTGGCCTTAAGGGTGCGTTCACACACTGCGTATTTGCTGCATGTTTTTACTCAAGTGCTCTTGCAGTTTTTGTAGCCAAAACCAGGAGTGGCTGATTAAAACCAGAAGTGGGTGATTAAATACAAAAGTGGAGTACTTGCTTCTGTTAGGGCCGCTTCACACGTTCAGATATCTGTGAACGATATCGTTAGCTATGTCACGTGACAGCGATCCTTCCAACATCGTTAGTGCGTTGTCACACGCAAGGATATCGTTAACGAACTTAAATTTGGCAATGCTCCAGATATTTGGAGATGATCATTTGAAAGATTTAACAAAGCAAAAGGAATAGGAGAAATATGAAAAACATCGTTCAAAAAGGTGTCACATTGAACAATGTTGCTGCTTCACAGATCTTTAATTGGACGATGAACGATGGATTTGAGGTCAGGAGCTGAAATTTATGATGAATGATCGAACGATATTACCTTCAGATATCCGACGTTTACACGCAACGATTCAAAAACTATATCGTTTGCATTATCCGAAAAGCGTGATGTTTCAATGATATCGTTTCAGATAGCTGAGCTTGTGAAGCGGCCCTTAGACTTTTCCTTTGATTGTTCCACTCCTGATTTTGGCTACAAAAACTGCAACAGCACTTGCGTAAAAATACGCAGCAAATACGCAGTTTGTGAACACACCCTTACACAGTTAGCAAACACAATGTACCATTAAAACACTGGAGTGGTGGTTGTTGGAAATGGACCTCTATACACCTATGTAGATATTACATTAAAAACCAGACGTTTGCAGCTAGAATAGTCATTTACCACATTAACAATGTATAGAGTGTGTTCCTGATTCATTTAATGTCAGCTTAATTGAAAAAAAAGTGCTTTTTTAAAAAAAAAAAAAAAAGGACATTTCTAAATGACCCCAAACTTTTGAACGGTAGTGTACGTGACATGAATAATCACCCTATGGGGAGTGGACAGCAGAGAACTTAGTGGAAAGTTCACTGTGATTGACAGATGGAATGAATCTTGTTTTTGCCTAGATGGAGGAATTAGAAAATGATACCAGTTATATATGAGTTTTTGACCTGACATATTTCTTTTAATGCAAAGTAGATGTGATTTTGTGAAAACTCATTCCCACTGTGCCTTAAAAGATGATGCAGAGCTGTGTATTTTTTACCTGTCCCATAGGTATTTATGGGAAGCTTGAAAAATGCTTATGGTGGAATCCTGATAATTCTGCAAATACTGCACTAAATAATGCTGCATAAAATAAATTAAATAAACACATCAAACAAACGGAAACATATGCAATAACAATCTCTTCCTGTTTATTTGTGTGTGGTCACAAAAACATGCAAAATATAGGAAAGAGCACATTTTTACGTCGCAGCATGTCAATACGGTGATGAACTGCACATCATTGTAAGATATTCTAACAATAAAGAATGTCTATGCCAATTATGTTCAAATTACGTAACCTTGGTGGTTTGGCAGCATTTATGCCTATGAAAAACTACTCCACTAGCAGATATCACATATAATTAGTCCCATGTATCTCAAGGTTATATCGTTATATATAGTTATATATAGTTATATATAGTTAATGATAACTACTCTTATGTTGTTTTTGTTTTATTGCAACTAAAGATATGAATATCTGTTCTATTACAGGAAGCCTTTCTGCTCTTCTCCGATCAAAATGGGGACCTTTGAAAGATAACGAACAAACTATTGGATTTTATACCAAGCAGATTCTGGAAGGCTTGAAGTATCTCCATGATAATCAGATAGTACATCGAGACATTAAGGTCTGTTTTCTTACACTGCTTTCAATATGTATTTTGTGTTGTGTAATAGGCATTCTTGTGTGGAGCTGTGCCAAGCACCAGGTGATCCATTCTGGATAGACTATAAATAGTAGAAGAATAACATAGATCTTTCATTCACAATGTTTGACTGCACATACATTTGTGCAAACATAATGTCACAAATGCAATTAACTCTTCATCTAATTGTAGTCTTATTTTTCCTAATAAAAATATATTATACAGTACCAATTAACTAACTAACTAACGTCTAATAATGCACAAATATTGGGTATAAGTGTTTCTGTCTTGCTGTGACTAAAGGAATGCAAGAGAATCCGAAAAACTTAACTGACCCTCATGCTTGGGGTTCCTGTCCCCAAGATTACCCCTAAAGGTGGGTTTGCCTGGGTTTTGTACGCTGCTATACTGCTAGATACGATTCGCCCATATGTCCCTCCTCCTCCCCAAGGGAGTGAAGGGACAGGAGTGCAAGTGAACACAGACAAAACAGGCTAAAATACGTACATCAAAAGACTCCAAATATTCACCAGTAGGAAGCTTTACTGATGTAATGGAAACGAATACTTCAACTTTACAGAGACAAGCTCCTTCAATATGGTCAGAATAGAGAATATGTATCTGGCATAGAGTCAAGCCAAAGGCAGGTAAATATAGCAGAAGAGAGAAGTGATAAGAAGCTGCAGTTGGGATTAATACTATGAGTACTTTCAGTCAGAAGGGAAAAGGTTCTTATTATCATTATTATTATTATATATTTATTTGTAGAGCACCATTGATTACATTGTTCTCTACATGAGAAAGGCTAACATACAAACAAGTTAAAAATACAATGAACAAACTAACAGTGACAGACTGGTACAGAGGGGAGAGAAGACCCTGCCTTTATGGCCTTACATACTACAGGGCAAAGGGGAGGGAGACAGTAGGTTGGGTCTGCTCTGGTGGTGGTGGTACGCCAAGTCCAGTGGTGATGAGGTGGCTTTGTGGTCATTGCAGACTGTAGGCTGTTCTGAAGAGATGGGTTTTCAGGTTCCGCTTGAAGGTTCCGAGTTTAGGGGATATTCGGACGTTTTGGGGTGCAGAATTCCAGAGGATGGGGGATGCTTGGGTGAAGTCTTGCAGGCAGTTAGATGAGGAACGTACAAGTGTGGAGGAAAGAAGGAGATCTTGGGAGGATTGAAGATTACGAGTTGGAAGATACCGGGAAATTAGCTCATAGATATATGGGGAAGACAGATTGTAGATGACTTTGTAAGTTAATGTTAGTAATTTGAATTGGATACGCTGGGGAATTGGGAGCCAGTGGAGGGATTTGCAGAGGGAGAAGTGGAAGAGCAACGAGGAGAGAGGTGGATTAGTCAGCAGAGTTAAAGACAGGTTGGAGAGGTGCAAGAGTGTTAGTAGGGAGGCCACAGAGGAGGAGGTTGCAGTAATCGAGACAGGAAATGATGAGGGCATGTTGTGAATTCATTAAGGAGGAATTCTGGATGTGAGCTCCCTCCGGTGGTTGTTGCTGGTAATTCTGCTGGTTGTGTGTCTGGGAGTTCCACAGCTGATCTTGATGATTGTCAGTCAGGTTCAGATTGGAGTATATAGTG
The DNA here is from genome assembly GCA_033576535.1 of Allobates femoralis. Classification (NCBI taxonomy): domain Eukaryota; kingdom Metazoa; phylum Chordata; class Amphibia; order Anura; family Aromobatidae; genus Allobates; species Allobates femoralis. The sequence continues at coordinate 371,769,255 of JARQOC010000001.1, read as the reverse complement.
GTTTGAAGCTGATCAGTCCTTTCCAGTTGTGCATGTTCCTGGAGGTGTCCACACCTTTTCCTGGTTTCTCCTGGTCTGCTGAAGTCCTTGCAAGCTAAGTGAATGGTTTTTGTTACTTGTGGCGCACATGTTGTGTGCTTGTGGATCTGTTTTCAGTTTGTCTTGTTCTGAGTTGTGGGTTTGAAATTTAGTCTGCCTATTTGTTTACCAGCTCTGTTAGGAAGTTTTCTTCCTGGACAGAAATTGCTATTCACTGTTATCTGCTATTTCCAGTGTTGTTGGTATTGGTACTTGTTTGTTCTTGTTTGATTCACAGAAGTTCTGCAGATTTAGAGGGCGGCGAGTCTTAGTGGACTCAGGGTAATTTTTGACACTATCTGCTGTTGGAGATTTTTTTTATAGCATTTTCATACTGACCGCAATAGTATTCTATCCTGTCTTTACTATCTAGCTAGTGTGGCCTCTTTTGCTGAACTCTATATTCTGCCTGTGTGTGTCTTTTCCGCTCCATTTTTCCAGTTAATATCTGTGGGGAACTTTCTGCTCTTTTGGGTTTCTGCTCTGAGGCAAGATAGGTTTTCCTATTTTCATCTCTAGGGATAGCTAGTTCTTTGACCATGTTGAGGTGTCTAGAGCATGGTTGGTTACATCCCATGGCTACTTCTAGCTGCAGTGTTTAGTCAGGTGCCGCGGTCAGTATAGTTACCAACGACTTCTGTGGAATCTTCATGTTACTCCTAAGTCATCGGATCATAACAGGCATGCACTAGTAGTTTAGTAGCTTGAGGGTTGAGGAAGGGATGGATTCTGGAAATATTTTTGAGTTGGAGGTGGCAAGAGAGTTTGAATGTGTGGTTCGAAGGATTGGCAGAGTCAAGGGTTACTCCAAGGCGCGAACTTCAGGTACAGGGCAAAGTGTGATGTCATTTATTGTGTTAGACTGATCAGATAAGAGAGGTGTGCGAGATGGGGGAAAGATGATGAGTTCATTTTTGTCTACCTTTAGTTTAAGGAAATCAGAGGAGAAGAGGAGGATATAGCTGATACACTCTGGGATTCTGGACAGCAGACAGGTGACGTTCGGGCCAGAGAGATAGATCTGAGTGTCTTCAGCATACAGGTGGTACTGGAATCCATAGGACTTTGAGTTGTCCTAGTCCAAGGGTATAGATGGAAAAAAGAAGTGGTCCCAGGACAGAGCCTTGAGGGACCCCAACAGAGAGGGGATGGGACGAGGAGGTCATGTGGGTGTGGGAGACACTAAATGTGCGGTTGGAAAGGTAGGAGGAGATCCAGGAGAGGGCAAGGACCATGATACCAATGGAAGAGAGGATCTGTAATAGGAGGTAGTGCTCAACTGTGTTGAATGCAGAGGACAGGTCAAGAAGGAGGAGGATGGAGAAGTGTCTGTTAGCTTTAGTGGTAAGTGGGTTGTTAGTAATTTTGGTTAAGGCTGTTTCGGTCGAGTGGTGGGGGCGAAAGCCAGATTGAAGGTTTTCAAAGAGAGAATTAGATGAGAGATGGGAGGAAAGTATGGTGTGGACATGCTTTTCAAGAAGTTTGGAGGCGAACGGGAGGAGAGATATGGGGTGGTAGCTGGATGTGGAGGTCAGGGTCAAGGAATGGCTTCTTTAGGATAGGTGTAATTGTTGCATATTTGAAAGCAGAAGGAAAGTTACCGGACGTTAGTGATGGGTTGAGGAGGTGGGTTAAGGCTGGGATAAGCGTGGTGGTGAGGTTGGGGAGGCAGTGGGAAGGGATGGGGTCCGATGCACAAGTCGTGCGGGTGCGATTTGGAGAGGAATTGTGCAAGTTCTCCTTCAGTGATGAAGGGGAGGAGGGTTAGTGGGGGAGGGGAGTGGTCTGGTATACATAGGGGTTGTGATGGTTGGGTAGCAAAGACTTGTCTGATCTGATCGATCTTCTTGGTGAAGTGTGTTGCGAAGTTTTCTGTAGAGATATGAGATGTAGGAGGGGGCAGTGGGGGCAGAGGAGGGAGTTAAATGTGTCGAATAACTGCTTGGGGTTATGTGACAAAGAGGATATGAGGGTAATGAAGTAATTCTTTTTAGTGGTGGTGAGTGCTGACTTGAATTTGATAAGTGCTTGTTTGAATGCTGTGTAGTCTTCTTGTGAATGTGTTTTCTTACAGCGCCGCTCAGCAACCCTAAGACTCTGACCGCAGCTTTTTAGTGGTGTCTGTGTGCCAGGGTTGTCTGTTGATTCGTCGTTTTCTGCCATGAACGAGAGGGGCAACTGCATCAATTGCTGCTGTGAGTGTAGAATTGTAGAAAGTGGTGGCGTTATCTGTGTCATGCAGTGAGGACATGGAGGATAGGGGTAGAATAGAGTCAGAGAATATGTGAGTGTCAACGTATCCCCTTCAACATAGAAATAAAGTAAACCCACAAGAAAACAGTCAAGTGCACTCCACAGAGAACCTGCGAATCGATTAAACGCTGATGCCTCCTGATTACAGGTCCTCCAGAATTAACTGGGCATGACACATTCATGACTGTTTTTAGGTACTCTCGTTTCCCAATAATTGTGCAGTGTAAACGGCTTAATGCTGCTGTTCTGTCAAAAATGACCGAATTTGAAATTTATATGCAGCACTATTTAGCGCTGCGTAAATGCAGTGAAATGCAGCGCCATAAGGCATTCCTGCAAAAGCAATATTTTTTCCAAATGCGTTCACATGGTCCGTAATTTTGCGGATGCACTGCAAAGCGCATCCTAATAACCATGTCAGTTCTTTGTGCTTTTCTTCCTGCACTTTTTACTCACCTTGTTGCACTCCCTCACTGATCGCCCCTCATACCAACACCGTATGACCTTGTGCAGGACCTTAAACAGCTCTATGCGACTGGGCAATGTCTCCGGTCACATGGTGCTGCGGGGTCCTAGAGCTCACTGTGGCCTCCGGTATGTGAACATATGACCAGCAGTCAGCGGGGGAGTGCGGCAAGGTAAGTAAAGTGCAGGAAGAAAAGAGCAGCAGCGTTCACACACAGAATGCTGCGTTCTGTGAGGATACTTTGTTGGTGCAGTTTGGCACTAAAAACGGATCCTCACAAAACGCAGCAATTACGCTGTGTGTGAACGTAGCCTTAGTTTGTTTAAAAGTTCATTATTCTCTCCAGCACATTAACCCGTGTAAACAGTAAATGCGCTGCTGAGATCAATGGCAGCCTATGCACATAAAGCAATCTATTATAGTTTATTCTGCACACATAGTAAATGTGATCTGGATGTCTACAGAGTCTATCAAGCAACCACCAATCACCAAACACGTTGTTTGGTGATCGTTACGCAAGTCAGGTGGTGTAAACCCAGTTTTACTCAAATTGAAAATATGACTTTTCTGTCACCTACAATAAAATTCTGTAGCACAGTGAGTAAAGGTCCAGAATGATATCTTAGCACTCTGGATGGATAATAACAATAGAAAAATTAAGACTCGCCTAAAAACAAAAAGCTGGGATGTATCCTAGTTCCACAGCTATCTTATTACTGACTAACCTACTGCAGTTCTTCCAGCAGGATATCCCCTGGTCCATCCTGTTTTCCCAACAGACCCTTAAATGAGTCTAAAATTTAAATTAGGTTTTAGGCTGCATTAGCAATACAAAAGGAGAGAACTGAAATATGGCTATAAAATTGGTGACTTGCATTAGAAGTTAAGAATAGAGTGGGGATCAATCCTTAGTTGGGAACTTTATTAATGAAAGATTAGCTGTTTAGGGGAACCGCTTTGCAAATGGTGGAAAATGAAGTAGGAGGATGCAGGGAAGAAGGGGTTATGTGATGGGATGATGGCGTGGAGTATCTACTAATAGCCAGCAAAATATAGGAACATAATGTAAGAGATTATAGCAAGGCAAATAAGTGTCTAGGAAGTCAGATGAGTACGGTATATATATGTATATGAAATATATATGTCTGAGATCCAATCTGCCCATATATTTTGAAATTGGTCTTTTTGGTTCAGGACGATGGAGGTAAGTTTTTCACTCCCCATATACCATGAGCTGTGTCTATTAAATTCTACAAATGAGAGTTGACTACTTGTCCCTCCATGAAAAATGTATTGTTTAAGGTAAGAAGACATTCTTTGTTAAGGCCTCCCATCAGTCTTTGGAAACATTGTGTCCTATCACTGAGTAGATGCAGTTAGGCTGGCTTCAGACTTGCAGATGCATCTGCAGCGTTTTGCAGATGCATCCGCAAGCATCTGCATGCAGACTGCGGCCCCTATGTTTATAATGGTGCGCACGGCGGTCTGCAGATGCTTGCAGACCGCCGTGCGCACCCATTCACTCCTATATGTGATCTGTGCGCACGCGGATGCCTGCGCACAAATCACACACTGCCGCCCGCACCATGGACGCGAGATGTCGCGTCCCTGGTGCGGACGAGAGTGTGTGATCTGTACGCAGGCATCCGCCTGCGCACAGATCACATATAGGAGTGAATGGGTGCGCACGGCGGTCTGCAAGCATCTGCGGACCGCCGTGCGCACCATTATAAACATAGGGGCCGCGGTCTGCATGCAGATGCTTGCAGATGCATCTGAAAAACGCTGCAGATGCATCTGCAAGTCTAAAGGCAGCCTTAGATCTGATCCATAATTTTTAGACCTTCAGATAGGGCCAAGAGATATAGAACATATCACCCACAGTGGAGCACCTTCTAAAGCAATTGATAAAATATCTGTGGACTACATGGGAAAAGCAATGTAGGCTAATGTAAGATACCAACTCATCAGCACTTTAAGGATTCTTTCAATCATCAGGTATTAAGGATACCTTTTAAACTAGAGATCCAGATTTGAGACCAATGCTATTAATTTATGGAGGACCCAAAGTCTGATTCCCATTTATAAAAATATAATACCCTTGTACGAAATGGGGCATTAATCAAATTTAGAATAAAGTTAAGACATTAAGACTGCAGAGTGATGGAAGGAAAGCTGTTAAGAATTTCAGGTGGAGATACCTAAAAAGATCGGAGTTGGGGATGCTATATCGTTCCAGAAAAACAGGAAATGGTATTACCCCATCAGTAAAAAATATAGGACAAACATTAGTCACATCCAACAAAAACAATATTAAGGGATCATTGAGTCATGGAGGGAAAAATGGGAAATTTGAACAGGCTTATGCCAAAAGCATTAAGTTTAAATGAGCTTCATAACAGTGATGACATATCCTTTGAGCAAGCATGAATGTTATTGGTGAGAGTATAACAACTTGCCCCCTCATAGTTATAAAGGCAGTGTCTAGAAAAGACATCTAATTTTAAGACCCTGTTCTTCCACTTATAATGGAAACCATTGCACTCTGTTGGATCTGCCATGCATTGTTGACTTACAATAAGATCTATCATGTTGACAAGATCAGTGCTGCGTACAGCTCTGTTCCTCCAATCAAATCTGATTGAATTGGCAAGCTCCAAAAGGAGTCTCTAAACAGATATGTGTAAAAAGCCTCTATTACAGCTATGGAAAGTGATACATGAATGAGATCAAAATGTTAATTACAAAACTCTTCTATATTTTAGGGTGATAATGTCTTGATAAACACATACAGTGGGGTGTTGAAAATTTCTGATTTTGGTACATCTAAAAGACTTGCGGGCATCAACCCAAATACAGAGACATTTACTGGTAAGACTTTTGTGCATTATCAATTACCGTATATAACTTTTTTATCACACCTGCAATCATTATTGCCAGTGTCTTATACTTAAAGGGAAACTGTCACCAAGTTTTTACCACCTATGAGAGTAGCACAATATGGAGAAAGAGACCCTGTGTAACACCAGTGTCCCTGCATGATATCAGCCCCTTCTCCCGGCTGGGACGCCAACCACTCCGCCGTTTCAGCTTCGTTTCTTGCAGCGTCTCTGTGCCAGGGCCTACGCACTCTGTGCAGGTCTCCTGGTATGGCCCTTAGGGTACTCAAACACTTACTCCCTGCTTCTTAAAGGGGCAGCATGGGCACTCCAGAAGTCTTCCCTTGCCTGTTGCTGGCAGTCTCAGTGTATTTAAGGCACTTCCCCTTTCAGGAAGGTGCCTAAGCAATAAGGTCCTATTATTAGTCTGTTGCTCCAGCCTTTGTTCCAGTACCCATCCAGCCTATGTTCCTGTATTTGTCCTTCCTGTAATACAATACCCATCCCACTTCTGCCCCAGTACCCATGCAGCCTGTAACCTTTACTCCTGTACCCATCCCTTTTGTAATCCAGTACCGTCTCCCTTGTGTACCAGTACCAGATTGTGTTCCAGTACCTGTCATGCCTGTGTTCCTAAATTTATCCTGTCTGTGATCCTGTACCCATCCTGCCTGTTATCCAGCTCCTGTCTCATCCAACCTGCCCTCCATATCTGCGTTTCTGATTCCTAGGTAAACTGCTGCAGGTGGACTGCCCTGGAGTGGCACCTGGTGATTACTGGCAGCCAACTACAACCTCATCATCAGAGGCTCTGGTGAGGTACTGCACCCAAAACAGAGGGTGTAGTGCTTCCGTAGCCATGGATATGGAGGACCCTACAGAGTCTGCACCCCAGGGGACTGTATATTCAGTAGGTCCCAGGGGGTGGAGCCTGGATGAGCGGGAGACTAGGAGTGACCGAAGACTAGTCAGTCAGACGGTGTAAGACAGCAGAGAGGACGGACGCAGGGACCCTGCGACTGTGACAGGAGGGCACCTCTTGGGAGAGGAGGGACCCAGATGGAGAAGGGGGCCACTCAAGGACTGGTCGGAGCCAGCTGGAGACCCAGGTTACCACTTCTACACCGGAACCGAGGCAGTTAGTTAACGGTTTATCCCTAACCGCAGACCGGCAGTCTGTGGGTCGGACATAAGGGAGCCACAGCACCCATGAAGTAGTTCAAAATCAGTTCCGCAGCTGGGTTCATGACGCCGTGGAGTAAAGAGTCTTTAGGCAACAGACCCCGAGGACTAGAGACTTGACTCATGAGTGGGAGTACAGAAGGCCATCAGGGCACAGAAGGGAAAAGGACCAGGAGAGCCATTTGAAGGACACCTCTGACAGACTCTGGAAAAGTCTCCACAATCTGCGGCTACGGCCCCGGTTAACCCAGACTGTACCGTGTACCGACTTCTTCTGGTGCCAGTAAAGAACTGTTTGAGCTGATCTGGTGTTTGGTCACCTTTCATCCGCCGCCCAGAGGGCCTCTACAGCATCACAGCGGTGAGGACTACGTCTCCCCTCATCCACCCCGCTGCCCTGAGGTAAAGCATCACCTGTGGGGAGCTGTACTACCAAAGCTGCATTTCCATCACCTCAGCGGCCGGCCGCAGTGCTGGTAACCCTATTGCCAGGTACCACAGGTGGCGTCACGTTACAATTTCTTCCCCCCCCTCATCATCATCACCCCCACCCGCCATTTAGGGTCCAAGGCACAGAACCGGGAACTCACCAGCCGTGATCCCCACTGAAGTAACCACCTGTCCCGGTATCCGAGTACCCCCTACCCTGTCGACCGACTCAGTATCTTTACGTGAGTGGGCTATTTTCCGCATTGGGTACTAGGCTGCAGACCGAAACAGTTCTTTTGTAATCCACAAATGTCAGATGCCTTTCACCGTTATATTTATGTTTCTGCAAAAACAGCAAAGACACATTCTTGGCACTGATGAAATAATAAGGCCCCTTTCACATCTCTGGGAACGCATGAAAAAACGCATGCAAAAACGCATGTCAAAATGCATGTGCGTTTGCAAAAACGCATAACGCATGCGTTTTTGCAAACGCAGCCCAAAACGTTGTTTGCCACGTTTTGAGCTGCGCGTGCAAAAACGCATGCGTTTTTGCAAACGCACATGCATTTTGACATGCGTTTTTGCATGCGTTTTTCATGCGTTCCCATTAAAATCAATGGGGACAAAAACGCATGCGTTTTCATGCGTTTTTTTGCGGTAAAAACGCGGAAAAAACGCAAATGAAGCAAAACGCAGCAAAACGCAGCAAACGCAGAGATGTGAAAGGGCCTAACATTTCTAGAATTCTGAAGTACAAGTAAATAGGTTCATTCTCCTAGTTATAGTTTTGTTACAGTATTGTTTTTGCCTTAGACATGTCATATTTGATATGAACTGTGCCGTCCTTTTAATTTACCTTGTATAAGTGAATCAGTTACTTTTCAGGCACTCTTCAGTACATGGCTCCAGAAATAATAGATCAAGGTCCAAGGGGATATGGGAAGCCTGCAGACATCTGGTCCTTAGGCTGCACAGTAATAGAAATGGCCACAGGGAAGCCTCCTTTTTATGAACTAGGGGAACCACAAGCTGCCATGTTTAAAGTAAGTGCAATGTACATTTATATCTATATAAAAGTGTGAAAAATACACTAAATATCTACTGTATCTACATGTGTATATCTGCGTGTGTGTATGCACGGGCATGTGTGGGGCCATTATACTGCGTGTGTATACGTGTGCATATGTGTTTGTGTGTATGTGCATTCTTGCATGTATTTATGTGCATGCATGTGAGTGTGTGTGTGGGGACATAAGTGTGTGTGTGTATGCGTGTCTGTGTGTGCATGTGTGTGTATTTGCATGTGTATATATATATATATATGCATGTGTGTATGCTTGTATGTGTATGTGGGGTCATTATACTCTATGTGTATGCATGTATTTGTGTGTAAGTGCATGCATGTGTAATTGCGTGTGAGGACATTATACTGTGTGTGTATATGTATGCATGTCTATGTATATATGTGAGTACATTTATGTACGTGTGTATGCACAGGCACGTCTGTAGTGTTTGTGTGGTGTGTGTCCCACCGGTGCCTGCCCATCCACCTCCAAGCAGTCACAGTCTGCAGGAAAGACGGTGGTTTGCAGTCTGTGCTGGAGATGGGGTGCGGCACCACCAGAGGGCGCCCGCACCCCATCTCCACCACAGGCCGCAAGCCGCAGTCTTCCTGGCGGCTGTGAAGAGGGGTGGACAGGCACCGGCAGCAGGCAAGTCCTAGCGGAGGTCCGGCAGCGATCTGGCAGTGGGTCCTGGTGGGGGTTTGCTGGCGTATCCTGGTGGGGTTCCAGCAGGGTGTCCTAGCGGTGTCCCGCTGGTGGTACTGAACAAGGGCCTGGTACCACCAGTGGGTGACATATTGGAATACCCATCACTTGGGTATTCTAATATGGCGTTCGGCGTACTTCCAGTACAGTGCTTTGGATTGTGGAATTCGAGGACTTCTGGACGGAAGTGGATGACGGACAATTTTAGGTAAGTATATATTAGATTTTTATTGTGTACCAATTTGAGATTTCAGAATGGATGTCTGTGATTGTTTGCTATAACTAACTGGCTAGACCTCGGTGAATGCTTTTGTACTGTAATTGTGTTACGTCTGTTTTACTTTTGTGCCAGTAAAGAATATATATCAATACTGTGTGCAGCATTATTAGGCAAATTAGTATTTTGATCACATGATACTTTTTATACATGTTGTCCTACTCCAAGCTGTATAGGCTTGAGAGCCAACTACCAATTAAGTACATCAGGTGATGTGCATCTCTGTAATGAGGAGGGGTGTGGTCTAATGACATCAACACCTAATATAAGGTGTGCTTAATTATTAGGCAACTTCCTTTCCTTTAGGCAAAATGGGCCAGAAGAGAGATTTGACTGGCTCTTAAAAGTCCAAAATTGTGAGATGTTTTAAAGAGGGATGCAGCAGTCTTGAAATTGCCAAACTTTGAAGCGTGATCATGAACACTCAAGCGTTTCAGGGCAAATAGCCAACAGGGTCGCAAGAAGCGTGTTGGCAAAAAAGTCGCAAAATAACTGTCCGTTAATTTAGGAAAATAAAACGTGAAGCTGCCAAGATGCCATTTGCCACCAGTTTTGCCATATTTCAGAACTGCAACGTTACTGGAGTATCAAGAAGCACAAGGTGTGCCATAGTCAGGGACATGGCCAAGGTAAGAAAGGCTGAAAAGCAACCACCTTTGAAAAAGAAACAAGATAAAACGTCAAGACTGGGCAAGAAATATCTTAAAACCGATTTTTCAATGGTTTTATGGACCGATGAAAGGAGATACTCTTGATTGGATGGATGGATGGCCAAAGAGCTCCACTCTGACTCAGACACCAGCATGGTGAAGGTGGGGTACTGGTATGGGCTGGTATCATCAAAGATGAAGTTGTGGGACCTTTTTGGGTTGAGGATTGAATTAAGCTCAACTCCCAGACCTACTGCCAGTTTCTGGAAGACAACTTCTTCAAGCTGTGGTACAGGAAGAAGTCGGTATCGTTCAAGAAAAACATAATTTTCATGCAGGACAATGCTCCATCACATGCATCAAACTACTCCACAGCGTGGCTTGCCAGTAAAGGTGTAAAAGAAGAAAAAATAATGACATGGCCCCCATTGTTCACCTGATCTGAACCCCATAGAGAACCTGTGGTCCCTCCTAAAATGTAAGATCTACAGGGAGGGAAAACAGTACACCTCTCGGAACAGTGTCTGGGAGGCTGTGATGGCTGCTGCACGCAATGTTGATTGTAACCAGATCAAGCAACTGACAGAATCTATGGATGGAAGGCTGTTGAGTGTCATCATAAAGAAAGGTGGCTATATTGGTCACTATTTTTTTGTTTTTGCATGTCAGAAATGTTTATTTATAAATTTTGTGCAGTTATATTGGTTTACCTGATAAAAATAAACAAGTGAGATGGGAATATATTAGGTTTTTATTAAGTTGCCTAATAATTCTGCACAGTAATAGTTACCTGCACAAACCGATATCCTCCTAAGATAGCCAAATCTATAAAATAAAAAAACACTCCAACTTCCAAAAATATTAAGCTTTAATATTTGAGTCTTTTGGGTTGATTGAGAACATAGTTGTTCATCAATAATAACAATAATCCTCTACAATACAACTTGCCTAATAATTCTGAACACAGTGTAGTCTAGACTAAATGTAATTATAAAAAAAGTGCATCTGTCCTTGGGCATAGCCAATCCAATCAGAAGAAATTGTTAAACTGTAAAGTTTAAGTAGCATTCCAATCAATGAGATCCTATCCCAATATGTAGTAGGTGTACTAATAATAATATTAGCGGTAAGCCCACCATGTCTCCCACACATTTTTGCCCGATTGCGCTATTAAATTGCGACGTTAAACTCTACGCAAAGATTTGGGCTTCTAGACTCCTTGATGTCCTGCCATCCATAATAGGCTCTGACCAAGTGGGTTTCGTTCCAGGACGGCAGGCCGCGACGGCACGCCGCGACAGCACGAGACACATAATCAATTTGTTAAACATCTTAGAGCGGGGGACAACCCCCAGTGCATTCCTTCCCTTGATACTGAAAAGGCGTTTGACAGGGTACACTGGGGTATATTGATGTGGTCCTTGCCAGATTCGGTTTCGGGGCCCAATTAAATCTGCTATTATGGCACTTTATTCCGCCCCTTCAGCCTCAGTGAGGGCTTCTGGTTTCTTGTCAAAACAATTTACCATCTCCAATGGAGTCCATCAGGGCTGCCCTCTATCCCCTTTAATTTTTGCATTGGCGATTGAACCCCTAGCAGCGATAATGCGTCTCAATCCCTACATCCACGGAATAAAGGTAGGCTCTCATGAGCATAAAATTGGTCTCTATGCGGATGATCTTATCTTTGCATGTACAGACTTGGACACCTCCATCCCAGACATCATGTGCCTTTTATCTGACTTTTCAACCGTATCACATTATAAATTAAATCTCACAAAGTCTACACTTTTTCCACTCCATGTCCCACTGCCACTCCAAAGAGCTTTACAAAGAGCATTCCCCTTCTCCTGGTCGCCCGAAGGTTTCACATACTTAGGTATATATATTACCTACGTGTCTCATATTGTTAGGATTGTTTAATCAATCGCTTTAGATGGAGATCTAAGCCATGCCGTGTTCCCTCCCGCATTATGATTGTCCGTATTCGGAGGGGGGTCTGGGGGTGTCGGATGTTAAGTCCTACCATGAAGCCGCATTATTAGAGGCTGCCAAATTGTGGTGGGTGTCGGATACCGCCCATTTATGGATGCAAATTGAGTCGTCCTTTGCTCCATCCGGCTCCACTAGATTGCTGTTGGAAATGCGACTCCTAAAATCACCCTCCACTTCATGGTCATTATCCACAATGTCGGCTCTGATAAGTGTGTGGACCAAGCATGGGTTGGCTTATTTTGCTTTTCTCTACAAATGTATCTCCCTTACAGGGCTAGAGCATATGATACCACATCTTTCACTATCTCAATGGAAAGCCACTGGTATTCACACTCTAAATAATCTCTATGACATAGCGGGTTTGCTACAATTTTCTACACTATCATCGGTCTACTCCTTACTCCACTTTTGTTTCTATCAATATTTTCAAATCTGGCACCTATTATAAACCTGCAGATTCCCATCGGAAGACGGGTTGACCCGTAACGACATACTTCCACGATTTTTTAAGCCTGAATATCCTGAGCAACATGGAGTATTCATTTTTTATAAAGCTCTTCTTGTTCCAAGTGATCAATCTAAGCTCCCTTACATGAAGATCTGGGAACGCCGTCTCTCATTCACTGCCCTACTAGCTGATTGGCGTGTGGCAGCAACTCACACGGCGAAATTTTCAGCATCTATAAATCATTTGGAACAAACCAAGAAAATACAACTCAATTGGTATATTTCTCCACTTCATTTATCCCCATTCGCCCCATCGCCTTCCCCATTGTGTTAGAAAGGCTGGTCATCTATTGGTTCAGTTGAGCACGTCTGGTGGTTTTGTCCTCGAGTACGGGCATTTTGACTTACTGTTAAACACATTCTGCATAATGTTTTGCATATTCCAATTACCTTGACCAGCCAACTTGCACTTCTGGGAATTTTATTAGATGATATACCAAGGCCACTGTGACCTACCACCGTTAATATTCTTGTCGCTGCGCGACAATGCATTGCGTACTATTGGAAACAGATTTCCTGCCCTACAAAGTCAGAGTTAGTAACTAAAATCAATACTCATTTTCAACATTAACTAATTCTGGCACATGACATTTCCAAAAAAAACAAATTATGACTTGGTGGGACCCATGGATAACTTCTGGTTTGAACCCTGTTGTCCTCCCTTAATGACACCTTATTCATTGTCGTCTAATTAATATATTCTATTACTGGTATAATGGTATTTTCTTACTGTTGCATTTGAAGGATATTTGAACCCACATTGCATGTTTGGACTGCTTATACCGCTGCCCTATGTTTCTCCCTCCCTCCTACACTGTTACTGTATACCTCCCTTCCAACCCTAATTACCCCCCTTGTGTAAAGTCGTACTTCTTTTTGCAATGTGCTGATACAGCCTGTTGCTCTGTCAGTAAATCCATTTTATGTCTTTGTTTATAACCAAATAAAAATGTATTGGTTTAAAAAAAAATAGTAATATTAGCAAATACCTCCAATTAGAAATATAGTATAGTTTTCCTGATTAGCTTTGTCTCTTACCGCATGTGCACTGCATTCCAGTGACATAGCTGTATCAGGAAAACTATAGTACATTTCTAATTGGTGGTATTTGCTAATATTATTTTTATTATTATTATTATTATTACTCCTACTACATATTGGAATAGAATTTTGGAGATGAGACTAGCCCTTTAAAGGGAGCATGTCTGTACAAAATGACAGTTAAGTGAAGCACAGGCAATGTGTACCCTTGGCATGGCCAAGCAGTTAAGTGCATTCTCTTAATAACTTGTTTTTCATGTATCTATTCCGTCCTGTGGTTTAGTGGGGCCATTCTTCATCAATGGAGACCTCAATGCCACTGGATATCTGAAATTGCTACATGATTCAGATATCCAGTGGCATTGAGGTTTCCATTGATGAAGAATGGCCCCACTATCTTTGTACCCCATATACCACACCATACCATCAATTTTTGTGTTCCAACAGTCTTGGAGGGATCTATCCACTGTGGGTTAGTGTCAGACCAGTAGCGGTGGTTTTGTTTGTTAACTTCACCATTCACAAAAAAGTTTACCTCATCACTCATCTGAAGGCAATTGTCTATGTTGTGAAGATACGAGATGTAAACAAACAGGAATACTGGTGCGATTCTTCTTATTGATTTATTTAGATAAAATCATCAACACATCAAGAGGGCACGCTGGACGCGTTTCGAGGAAGACCCCCTTACTGTTGATAAGTAAGGGGGGTCTTCATCGAAACGCGTCCATCGTGCCCTCTTGATGTGTTGATGATTTTATCTAAATAAAGAAGAATCGCACCAGTATTCCTGTTTGTTTATATTGTGGATGGAAGCTTACCATTATACTTGGTGCAGGAGTCCAGTAAGTATTTCTGGGGTGTGACCCCCCCTCCCCTTCCTTGGAATTAAGATACGAGATGTGCAGCATCTGAAACAACAGATACTAGAAGCCTGTTCTAGCATTTCTTCTGCAGTGTTGCTATCAGTGTGTCAAGAGTGGGAGAAGAGGGTTGTATTGACAATCCAAGACAATGGGCAGCAGTTTGAACACATTTTATAAGTGATCATAAACTTGTAAATAACTAATGAAAGAATAAACTTACGTTAAAACCAAGCACACCATTGTTTTTCTTATGAAATTCTCAATATGTTTGATGTGTCACATGACCCCCTTTCCCATCGATAAAAAAATAAAGTTGGATCCAAAATTGCCAACTTCAAAATGGCCACCATGGTCACCACCCATCATGAAAAGTTTACCCGTCCCATATACTAATGTGCCACAAACAGGAAATTGAAATCATCAACCATTCCCATTTTATTTAGGTGCATCCATATAAATGGCCCACCCTGTACTATAAATATTAAAGATCACATACTAATGAAATGGATGGCATATTACATATGAATCAATTTGACCCTTTCATTCATTTCAGATTTTTTTTTTTTTTTTACGCTATAGGTCGGTATGTTTAAAATCCATCCAGAAATCCCAGAATCTATGTCCGCAGAGGCCAAGGCCTTCCTTTTAAGGTGTTTTGAGCCTGACCCCGTGAATCGTGCTACTGCTTCTGAGCTACTTATGGATGATTTCTTGAAGGTTTCAATGAAAAAACGGAGATCCAACCTTAAGCTGTCAGGTAGTATACAGACTTCGCAAAATCCAGTACATATGGCAGATCATATATCTTCTGATCAGCAAACCAATGCAAAGTAATGTATTTGTTATAAAGCGCTGTTATTCAACAGTGCTTTACAGACATCATCATCACTGTATACACTGGGACTCACACTCTAAATACTCTTATAGTAGGTCTTTGGAATGTGGGACGAAATTAGAGCACCTTTGAAGAAACCCATGCAAACACAGGGAGAACATAGAAACTCCTTGGAGATGATGTCCTGGATGGAACCTTTGACCCCAGTGTGGCAGACACAGTGCCAACCACTGAGTCATTATTACCTAAATCATTTAGTTTAACATTAAAGAGGTACAGTTTGATTTAGTAGCACTCTTCACTGCCCTCATACAGAAGTGCTTCCATTGTTCAATTCTCTAAATATTTATCATTGTAAATGCACAACTGCCCCAAAAAGGTAGAAGTGCATCAAGGGTAGACCCTTTAGATCAGGGATCGCAAACTCCAGGCCTCCAAGGGTTGCCAACAGGTCTTATTTGTAAGGCACACTGAGGTGTGGGGGTGGTGATGTGGATCCAATGGACCACCAAAGTGGAGGCTGACCCATGACAGGAACAGGCAGGAGAAACCGGTTGTGATTAGGCAAAAGAATTTAATGAGAGTACTTGTCAATACAGACAGAATGATGTATGCAGATAGGCCACAGTCTATGAAGAGCTTGCACGGTACTCAGGGCAGCGAGGCAACTGGGAGGTAATCCAGAAAACAGGGTATTCGGCCGATGGATTAGGCAGAATGGATGAAATCTCCTCTGGACAGGCTGGTGCAGGTATAATGGGTTCTGTGGCAACATGGCTGAAGCACTGCTGGATGGACAGGTGGCGTACTGGCGAGTTGACCCACAGGCACACGTGGCAGGTTCTAGGACGAAACGAGATGTAAGCAATGGGAATAGCAAAGGTAAATTCTAAGACGGGGATGGGGACCTGAGGAAAGGCAGCACAAACTAAGGACAGGAGGAGTTGCTCAGGCACTATCCAAAAGGGGAAGGTGCCTTATATAGGTGTAGCCCTCCACCGATATGCAGGAGTGCAAAATTAGGAAAGTACACTGGCCCTTTAAATTGAACTGGTGGGCGAGACGTGCCTCCTGAGTGCACTATCGAGGGCTCCAGGGGTGGAAGGAGATGGAGGAAGCGCAGGAGGACGGCGTGTGACTGCTGGCTAGGTGAGACACAGAGCTGGAGGACTGCAGGGAACGGAGCAGACCGCAGGGAGCCGCATGCTGGGCACGGTCTCCCTGCTCAGTGGAGACCAACCCCGCGGCAATGTGTGAGCGAAAGGCGTGCCTTGGGCTGCATGCTGAGCACCGACCTCTCTGCTTGAAAGCTATCAGCCCTGCTGTTCAGGGTGTAACAATGTTTTCAGGATTTCCTTAGCATTACACAAGGGTTGGAATCATCACCAGTGCAGGTGATTCAATTATAACCTGTGCAATACTAAGGAAATCCTGAAAACCTGCACTGTTTGTGGCCCTCAAGGCCTGGAGTTTGGGATCCGTGCTATAGTTAAAATAGTAAACTGTGCTTCTCAAGACGGGCATGTGATAAAAGGTAGACCCAGATGGTTGCAAATACACACCCAACCTGTAAAATTTTGTGGGGATATATAATTAGCATGAATAACTATTTAAAAAAAAAAATTATTCTGAGTGTATTCTGGTTCAGTGGTAGATGATGCAGGACTGAATCTAGCGGCAGTATGTGAATTCTAACTAATTAAGGCTAAGGTCACACATGCCATGCGTTTTTTTAGGTGTTTTTTGGTCACCTGCGCTTTTGCCTGCGTTTTTGCTGTTAGTTGTGGGGACCCCCTTAAAAAGCCCTTAAAAATGCATGCCTTTTGTTAAAAAATGCATGCAAAAACGCATGTCCACTTTGACACTTTAAAAAACGCATGCGTTTCCCATAGGGCCCCATGTTATAAAAACGCATGCGTTTTTGAATAAGGACGAAAAAACACTGCTAGCTGTGTTTTGGTGCGTTTTTCAAAAAAATGGTGCTCATGCACTATTTTTTGGTGTGAGCCAAAAACGCACCCAAAAACGCATAGTCCATTTAGACATGCGTTTTTGCTATTGGGGCATGCGTTTTTTGCATGGGGGCCTATGGGTGTGTTTTTACATGTGTTTTTAGAAAACGCAGGTCTCAAAAAAAGCAAGTGAAATATGCATGTGTGACTCTAGCCTAAGACTGGTGTTTAGTACGTAAATCTTAATGAGGGGCATATATGAATAAGATGGAATAAATTCATTAAGAGACATACGTCTTTTAATGGATTCAACATGTCTTATCGGTGGTGTATTCCTCCGTGCATCTTGCCAGACATGTAACTCCAGTCAGTTGCCTCACATCAGCTCCTTGCAAAGCTATTTTGGTGGGCTGCTTCAAACTGGCATGAAATCAACAAAAGTGGCTACATTTTTTATCAACTTCGTGTTAAATATTTTAATGTCTTGGCTTCTATGTCTTCTATTGAGAATCAAGTTTATGCAAGCTACCTTGTAGAGCTAATTAAAGGAAAAGACAGCCTACTGTATGTGGTGTATCAACTAGGAACATTAGGAAAATTAGTCATCGAATGGCGGAGGTGAACAGAATACATGCCTTTGGAAGCTACAATATTAACCAACTTATTCAATAGCCTGAATGATGGAAGCAAGCATACATTAAAATGTACACAGGCATTGGATAAATATTTACTGACCTCATCGATTTTAGATCCATAAGGCAACTTATATATGTGTGTCTCCCAACTCTCCCTGAAACCAGATGTCCTAAATAGAAGTATCAAGCTTGTTGGACTGCATTCACGTTTTCACTTAAGATAATCCTCAGGTTATTCTTCTCTCCCTTATGAAAGACATTCAAGGTGGAATAGCTGTAGTCTGTCCGTCAGATATCTTAAAGAAGCACTCCAATCAAAGTTTTAATCCTCTTTAATATATTGTAATCATCACAGTACATAGCACTGTTACATCTTCTCATTTCTCCTTCGCCTCATTGGGAGACACAGGACCATGGGTGTTATGCTGCTGTCCACTAGGAGGAGACACTATGCAGAATCTATAAAAGAGTTAAATGGCTCCTCCTCTGCAATATACACCCCTGGAGCAGGCAGTGCCTCACCAGTTTTTGCTTAGTGTCGTAAGGAGGAACACCTGAATTTTATTTTTTTCTTAAAATTTTTTTACTTTTTGATTTTTTCTTTATTGATGAAGATAAGTTGGGTCTCTGGCAAGACGCCCAGCACGCACCTTCCTCGACCCCCGCTTTTGGGGGCGCCTGGTTGAAGTTGAGAGGTTGATCCACATGCCGCTCCTTCCTCAGCACCCCTTAGTTGGGGTGCTGGGTTGAAGTCGAGACTATAGGCCTCCTTCCCCTGGTCCGCACTGTTGGGGTCTCTGGGTTGCTCATCAAGTGCCCTCGGACAGTGGACAGCAGCATCACACCCTAATCAACCCTTTGGGGCTTTTAGGTGGAGGCACCATAGGTAGGGCGCACAGGACACCTTCACTGCCTGTGTGCTGCAACACGATTAAGAAGCCTCAGCCAGGCTGTGTGCTGCTAAGCACACACGCTGCTGCAGAGTCCAGGGCTGTAGCACACCAAGCCAGGAGCCCCAGCACGGCTACAGGCGCCTGAAGACACCGGGGGCTATCAGGCAAGGTCACCGGCGACCCGGGAGCACAGACTCCCTGCGCCCCGGCAGTCCGGAACCTAGCTGTTAACACCGCAGGGACAGCCGATTCCAGGAGACCCAGTCCTCAGTGATCCTGCGGGGGCCACCACCGCAATGGCTCCGCATTAACCAGGAGGTACGGTGCCACACTAACCGGGAGGTCCGGTGAGGTCTGGTTCCGTTCCGGTTCCGCCCCGGACCTCCGCGCTGGATAGGCGCCATTTCCTGCAGAGGCACACTAAATGAGGCCGCGGCTTTGGCCTAGCGCAAAGTCGCCACCGGTTTCCCGCCGAAGCTACTGCTCATAAAGGATGGCAGGGAAGGCGCAAGCATCCCCTACATGCAGAGACATAATGGTACCGGCCCTGCTACAAGCAGCGGCGGCCTTACAGCAGGGCGTATCTCTATAACACAAAGGGGGCCCACTACACAGTACCAGTGGTGGCCATTTACAAAAATAAAACAGCAGCCACAATAAGGCTGGATGCTGCACAGCTTCACATTAGCACCAACATAATAGAACTCCTTCCCTGCTGAAGTGTAGGAACGCAAAGTGTCTAGCTAATACAAGTGGGTCAAGACATTAAAAAACGCAGCAGGGGTTACCCTTCTGCGTCACCCCTCAGCACATGCAAGCCGAGGTCAGGGAGGTCAGCAATGCTTTCCCCATGCTACAGCCCTCAAAACAGGCAGCGAGAACCTAAGGTCAAGGAACCCAGCAGGGCTCCTTGCCTGCTGCAGCCTACAACATAGATATAAGACAGCACCCAAAGAGGCTGGAACATATAATCGGCACGGCCTCGCTGGGTGCCAGTCACCAATGGCAACCGTAAGACAATCACGATATTCTGCTGCAACTTGTACTCCTCACACCGGACAAGACGCAAGTAGCAATATCATAATATGCAGGAGTTAGCCGAATCTCGCTAGTTAAGCAAGGTCCGACCTTGTCAATACGTAGAGAGTAGACTGGCTATGAATGCCAGGTGCTGTACAGAGTACAGTGCAAATGTCCTACAGTAGTACATACTTGCCTATCTTCCGCTGAGGTACAAGCAAGACCACTTGGTTCAGCGCACGTACCACAAACTACACCACGTATAGGTTTTGTTTCCATCACTGGGTCAGACACGAGTAAAGGTTGGTGCATCTAGAACGGCATCTAATGACCAGACATTAGGCATCCATCTACAGCCTGCATTAGCCATACAAAGGCAGAACGTAGGTAGTTCACAGACCATCCTTAAATAGGAAATTTTTTTTTTTCATTCACAGCTCTTGCCAGAACCCGGTTTCATAACTGGCGGTTCATCAATGCATGGCGGTAATTCATTCACACAGTTACACGCCTCCACACTGATGCTTCGCGGCAGAACCTGGCGGCTCAGTCGCGACCGCAGCTACCAAATTAATACATCAGCCCTACTCGCGACCAATTACTCAGCAAGAGTAGCTTGCAAGGCCATTGCCATTAGCCGTGCCCTCTAGATGCGTAGATAGGAAACTGACTACGTCTCCAAGGGAGTCCTCACTGATCTCCTAGGTCTCAGGAAACACCTGTTTAGAAAACTGAACACGGTACCTGCATGTATAAATGAACGTTACAACACGTACATTACGCAGAGCACATCAAGGCAGCTTTTATCCACTGACAACAGATAGTGTTACAATCCTTCGGAATCAGTAGGGTCGGTCATAACGTTGACCCACTCGACACATGGACAATCAACACTCAGTAAGAGAAAACAGGCTGCTCAACAGGTTAACTCATACTGCCAGTACCAGTCTCTCCAGTCCGAACTCAACAGCGTAGCTATTCATAGGAACGAGAGTTCGGCCACGCACTACAGTCAATCCCCATTTCAAAATACAATGTACCGTATCATCCGTGGCGCGTGGTTGTCTACATTATAATCCAAAAGCTCTAAGGTCACCAGACATGTAAGTGCAGTACCAGCCGTAGCAGAAACAACACATTTTAACAAGCAAGGCTAGATAAGACATTCCCGCAGGGACATCTCATAGTCAGAAGTATCTCTATAGAGCAAGGAGAATACCTTACATCCATAGACAGAGAGAACGCTTTGCAGCGTACTCAACATGTCACAAAGACGCAAGTAGCAATCCAAAATCGTGGCAATTCCAGTCAAATGTAATTGAAGTTCCCGATAAGGCACAACAGTCATGGCGAAAGTCATACATACCATCCAACCAGGAATTGTCACCATCCTTCAAGTCCGGCACGATCTGCTTATCAAAGCACCGAGTTATGGCCTACAAAAACAGCGTCTGGAGCACAGTAGATGCTTTAGAAATATAAAAAAAAGCTCAGCAGCCTCCACAATGATAGCCCTGTGCCAACCGTTCAGTACGCAGCAAGGGTCAAAACAATCCACAGGAATTGGTGTACCTAGCGTCCTTCACCAGATGGTCGCTCACTAGCTCATCCAGCCACTCTTGCGCTCAAACAAGGAAAAACATTTCACTGTGCAGGTGTTGGACAATAGCTTGGCGGATCAACATCCACAAGTCTTACCATCTTTAGCAGGATATCCACAGGCTTATTCAGCGGTCTCCGTCAATCCTTCACAATTCGCCATGACAGTTCTAGCCAAGATGGTGACAGCATAGAAAGCAGTGCCAGTGGCTCAGGCACCTACGTTTTGTCAAATTGACATTCTCAAGCAAGGCACAAGTCCGAAATGTGGATCCACGTACCCACATCACAAGACATATGACAGGAGTCTTGTCCACACCTCTAGGTGCCCTTTAACCTATGAATATTCAGCCACTAGGTCTTGTACTGAAGTCAGTCAGTCACATTCTACCTGTCACACATGGCAGAAGGCATGCAGACAATGACTCAGAAGGGACAGATGTCAACCACTAAAACGGAACCCGCTGTCGCCAAGCGACGTAAGTGTTTGCTACATCCGTCACTACGGGGTAAGGACAGCTGTTCTCAGACCAGGGATAATCATTTAAAAATTGGAATTCTTAACATGCCGCCATAGGAATTAACAAACACGGTCCCTTTATCCTAAGGGCCTCAGTCAAGGCGGCCACCGCCAGAAAAACACAGAGATAGCATTGACTGAGTCACGCCTCAAGGCCAAGGGCCAATCGTCCTAGCCAGGGCTCAGGGCTCACAGTCAACAGGATGCAAGCATTAGTCCAAGCATTTCTTCATTTTCATAGATTTTTTTTATTTATTATTAATTTTGTCAGATTCAAGTTATTTCTGTGACCATTGTGGGTTTTTCTTTCATTAAATGAGTGGTACCAACAATTTTGACCCATGTGTGTATATAATATAACTGCAATATATTAAGATGATAAAACCATTGATAGGAATGCTTTTTTAACATTTACCTTGTGAGCACTACAAAATACTGTGTATCCTATTGGTTTTATAGGTTTGGCTGACATGTCTAAATTGAACTGACCAACTCACATCCCCCACACTGCATAAAAGGATGCCTTTTACAATCAGCTAAACAAATCTCCACAATCATTAATATAGTATTACATTGCAATAGGTTATTGAGTTCTAACTAATATGAACAACTTACGTGTGTTAATTATAAACAATTAGTTATCTTTCATAGTCTAGCAATATTAATGTTTTAACATTTGTTTTCTCTGTCTTTACAGTCCTTTCACCTGGATCAAATGGTAAGACTTTGTGTTATCACACTTTTCTATACCCATGGGTATAATTAATGAAAACTGCCATTGCATTTATTGTTTTATAAATAACATCCAAAATGAATAATTATTATTAATAAAGTACTCTGTTCTGTTTAGTGAGAAAATAAGAAAAAAAAAGAATACTGATAGGCACAGTAAGCCTATTTAATATGTTTTGCTATTCTCCATACTGTATGTGTACAATAGAGGTTGCAGTGGATCAGAGCACAGCAGCTTTGAGAGTATGTGTACACATTTAGCAAATTTTTCTTCTGTAAAACCAGTGTTGGAAGGAAAAACACTACTTTTGGCTAAAGCAGTGTGAGCAATCCCTTACTAAGCACTCTCATTTCTAACTACAGCTATTAATCTAATGGCTAAATAAAAAAAGTGCAATATCAAATAATGCTGGTTGTAATCCAGAAATCGTACATTTTGTTTCCTCCAGAACCTGGTTGTTAAAAAAAATAGCAATTAGGGGTTTAAAATATTATAATAGAGGTCTGATGGACTTTCCATCAAAACAGTATTTGTTCAAAGGCTGGCATTTTTTAATGAAAATTATTATTTAATATTTTAGTGCCATTCATTCCATGGGCTTACAATGTGAAAAGGGGTATACATAATAAAACAAGTACAATAATGATGAGCAACACAAGTCACAGACTGTTACAGGAGGAGAGGACCCTGCCTGCGAGGGCTCAGTCTATTAGGGATAGTTGAGATACAGTAGGAGCAGGTAGGGCTAGTCATGCGGTGGTATAGTGGACCGAGGCTCACTGCAGATTGTAGTCTTGTCGGAATAGGTGGGTCTTTAGGTTCGATTTAAAGGTTTCCATGTTAGGCGAGAGTCTGATGTGTTTTGTGTGGAGAGTTCCAGAGAATGGGGGATGCACTGAAGAAGTCTTGTATGCAATTGTAGCAAGAGTAAATAACATGGGAGGAAAAATTATCTTGTGAGAATCAGAGGTTGCTTGTAAGTGGGTACCGGGAGACTAAAGGCCCCGTTACACACTATGATATTGTTCACAATATCGTTGCAATCTCACCAGTTTTGTGACGTTGCAGTGTCGTCGAAACAACATCGTTGAGTGTGACATTTACCAACGACCAACGATGAGGTCGTTCATCGATTTGATCCGGGCCAGCATCGGCGTGTATGACAGTGGGAGACCAACATTAACGACCTCCCAGCGCCGCACAGTACACGCTGGGAGGCTGGTAGCCAGGGTAAACATCGGGTAACTAAGTGCAGCGCTGCACTTAGGTACCCGATATTCACCCTGGTTACCAGCGTACTTGTGATCGCTGGTGAGTCTGCCTGTGTGACAGCTCACCAGCGATCAGATAGCGATGTCCCAGCGACCCAATCGTTGGTCGGATCGCTGGGACATTGTACTGTGTAACAGGGTCTTAAGTCACAGATTTACAGAGGAGACAGGTTACAGATGGCTTTGTTGTTATGGTTTGGGTTTTGAACTGGAGTCTTTAGGGCAGTGGGAAGCCTGGAAACAGATTGGCAGAGAGGAGACACCGGGGAATAGCGAGGGGACAGGTGGATTAGTCAGGCAGCAGAGTTTAGGATAGATTGGAGGGGTGCGAGAATGTAAGAACAGAGGCCAGAGAGCAGGAGGTTGCAGTAGTCAAGGTGTGAGATAATGAGGGCATGTTCAATCCTAGAGAAATTCTTATTGAAAATATTAATGTTCATTTGAGCAACATTTACCACCAATAACCCGTTTTATGGAGTCATGATCAATTTTGATCCGCAATAAATAATAAATATTTGCACACATGGATTGAGCAATAATTCATAGAAATTGGTCAGAAAAGAACAAATTATAAGAATTATTGCATGTAAATTAGCCTTTAGATGGTATTAACACATGAACAGCTCTCTGCATTCAATCAGATTTTAGAATTTAAATTGTATCCTGATATACAATCACTCTCCTGTTAGATTCCTTCAATTGTATGATGGTCACCCTAATCATTTTTATTACAGCTAACTTATTGAGAAATTGAAACCAATCAAAGAATGGAGACCATACCAAAACTAAATAGAGAACTGCCTACTCCATAGACAAATAGTGAATTTTTTAAAAAAATGCATAGAATTAACCTCTTGCTGATATGGTATAATTAGTCTTATGTCTAGTCTCTGTGTATGGAGTGGGCTCAGGAGCTGAGCAAAGACGATAACGTGCATATCTGTATCTACTAGCGCCATGGTGCACTCTGATCGCTGTAGTTTAACCACTTAAACACTGATGCCATTTTTTGACAATTTTGGACTTGACAGGGTTTGAAAGAAGAAGGATAGGAAAGTATTAACTTTTAATTTGGCACATACACCAGAGAAGTCAGTTATTGGTTTTGGGTTGTCACATGGGCAAGAGAGGGCCAGGATTGGTCAAGCTTAGATTATAAGGGGAAGGGTATACCAGGTTACCTTAAGAGAAAAGGTCTTTTGGCAATAGTCTTCGCTTAGAATCCAGGACCAATGAGCCTTTTTCACACAGGGCCCTGTAGGTTTGAATTTCTTTTTCTCTTAATAATAAAGACCTACATTTATAAACTGCATTTTGTATTTACTTGCGTTATCTTCGTCTAATATTCCATGTTTTTGGAATGTAAGACACACTTTTCTTCCCAAATATTTGAGAGGAAATTGGGGGGGGGGGGGTGTTTATAAACCGGTAGTAGCTTAACTTTTAGGGGGGTGCGCGGTGGAGTGGAGTCACAGGAGACACTGTCATCGGCATTTCTGCTGCGGATATCAGGGCCATGCTGCAGGTGGTGCAATGGGTGTCAGCAATACTTTGGGTGGTGCTGCAGCACGTGTCAGGGTGACAGTACGGGTGGTGCTACATTGAGTGTCCCTGTGATGCTGCAGGCAGGGAGAGACAGGAACCATCCTAGTGGTTGTATTAAAGTACCAGAAATGTCAGCAGCGTGCACATCAAGAAAATGATGTCAGAGGCAATGCATGTGCAGATTGACATATTGGCTCAGTGATGAGCCAAGATCTCAATACTGGACACACTCTGCCTCCATGCACCCTTTCCTTGAAGCCCGCACCGCCAACATTTACTTTTTTTTCATAAATTTAATTTTTATTAACCTTATGAATAACACAGAGAACAGCATATTGTACAGAGTAATGCACAAAGACAGAATACAAGCATTATATCGAAATATTGTTAGCATGTCGAGTTGGTAGGCCTGAAATATGGGAAGATACAAAATTCAGGGCTGTATCAATGACGATGAATCGCCGTTGACAGTGATTCAGCCCCTTCCGTAGGTCAGAAACGCGCTGCCGGGGTGTATTTTACCCACCTTTGTTCCTTTTTTTGCCTGTGTTATTTTCACTCTTGTCCATGAATTGCTTCTTTTTTATATTTGGACTTAATAAGGTAGCATTTTATCAAGTTTCCATTGTGCTGGTCTCTACAATTTTTCCTTTGGAGTTTTGGACCCTGCATGGATTCTAGGTGAGCTGACTTTTTTTGCTTTGAATGTTGGGTATCTGCCTATTCTGTCTGACCTAAAGAAGCATACTGCCAGGTCAGTTTTAAAACATAGTGAACATGGTCAATTCAACACACTTGGAATTTTTACCTGTTTTTCAGTACACTATGTGGTCGAATGGATGGTTTCATTCAAAAGTAAAACTTGTCCCACAGAAAGCAACCCTCGTGTCTATATTGACGAAAAAATAAAAAAAGTTATGACTCTTAGAATATGGCAAGCAAAAAAGAAAATAGCCCAGTCATGAAGAGATTAATGTCCAATGTTTGTGACTAATTTGATTGATTTGGTTCCCTTTATCTAGTTTTTTGAGCTTTGTGAAAATCTGATGTAGTTTCAGGTCAAATTTATGCAGCTATATGGATCATATGCAAACTTTCTAGAACCACTGAATGTCTACCGTATAAACTTTTGTAATATATTTCATTTTAGTGACCTTTTTTGTTAAGAGTCACAGTATCATTGATATTCCAAATGTCTTGGGCTATTATATATGATGTTTACATTGTAAGGAGAGATTGGTAAAATGCATGTGTTTTATCCTACAGAATATCTGAGGAGTATATCATTGCCTGTACCAGTAATGGTTGAAGATACAAGTAGCAGCAGTGAATATGGATCAGTATCACCAGATACAGACCTAAGATCTGAGCCTTTCAGCTTTACAGCAAGAACAAAATCTTGCATTGAAAAAGAGTCAAAAATCAAAAGGGGTTTTTTCCTGGGGTAAGTGTTTCCACTTTTTTGGCAATCTGTATTATTTGATTTTCCATTAATTTTAGCTTGCTTTGATATATTTAATGTACCGTATATACTCGTGTATAAGCCGACCCGTGTATAAGCCGACCCCCCTACTTTTGCCCCCAAAACCTGGGAAAATCTATTGACTCGCGTATAAGCCGAGGGTGGACCCCAGCACAGGTATACAGCCCCCAGCAGTGGTATACAGGCCCCAGCAGTATGATATACAGCAGGCCCCAGTGGTATATACAGCAGCCCCAGTGGTATTGCAGCCCCTATATACAGCAGCCCCAGTGGTATTGCAGCCCCAGTGGTGTATACAGCAGCTCCTATATACAGCAGCCCCAGTGGTATTGCAGCCCCTATATACAGCAGCCCCAGTGGTATTGCAGCCCCAGTGGTGTATACAGCAGCCCCTATATACAGCAGCCCCAGTGGTATTGCAGCCCCAGTGGTGTATACAGCAGCCCCTATATACAGCAGCCCCAGTGGTATTGCAGCCCCTATATACAGCAGCCCCAGTGGTATTGCAGCCCCAGTGGTGTATACAGCAGCCCCTATATACAGCAGCTCTAGTGGTAGTATACAGGCAGCCCCAGTAATGCAGGGCCCCCCCCCTCATGCTCCGGTCACCTGTAAAGCAAATTATACTTATCATTTTCCCGCTGCCGTCCGCGCCCGCATCTGCCGACATCCCGATCCTCCATCTTCATGCGATTTCTTCCTGTTTCCTGTGCGCGTCGCCGGTAATGACGTCATTGCCTGCGACGCGCACAGAAACAGGAAGAAGACGCATGAAGATGGAGGATCGCGATGTCGGCAGCGGCGGGCGCGGACAGCGGGACAATGATAAGTATAATTTGCTTTACAGGTGACCGGAGCATGAGGGGGGGGCCCTGCATTACTGGGGATGCGGGGGCTGCTTTATACCGCTGTATACAGCAGCCCCCGCACTGACTCGCGTATAAGCCGAGGGGGGTACTTTTCAGCCCAATTTTTGGGCTGAAAAACTCGGCTTATACGCGAGTATATACGGTATGTAAAAAGCTAAACAAAAATAACCGAAAGTGATCGTTTGTGAAACTATGGTCCATATTTGAGTAAATTAAAAGTAAGAACTGCAATTTACCAATAATATTTAAAACAATCACAGCTTTATTGCCATTGTTCTGGATTGCTGTTGTACCCGATTGGCATATATTTCAATAAGGCTACTTTCACATCAGTGGTTTGTAGTAATTGCAGTAGATCAGGCAAAGTTGAACTTTTGAACTCAGTTTGTCTGATCTGCCAGAAGCCAGAACACTTGCAGCAGGATCGCGGCAAGACTGCGTTCAGCCTAATGCATTCTCTCTAGGACTTGCAGACATGTGCGGCACTTGCAGTTTTGCCGTGATCTGGCCAACCCCGCAATTGCGGCAATGGACAAAAACGCTGCTGTTTTAAACTCGCCGCAAGTGCCGCACTTGCCGGATGGCAGAAAAACCACAAGTGCCACACATGTCCGCAAGTCCTATAGAGAATGCATTAGGCTGAACGCAGTCTTGCCGCGATCCTGCTGCAAGTGTTCTGGTATCTGGCAGATCAGGCAAACGGAGTTCAAACGTTCAACTTTGCCTTCTCTGCGCAATTGCTATAAACCACTGATGTGAAAGTAGCCTAAGGCTGTGGTCACAGTTTTTTTAGTGCCTTTTAAAAACGCATGCTTTTTTACATGCGTTTTTCATGTCAGCATAAGTTTTTTAAGGTCTCTGATGGCTCCCTGCGTTTTTGGCTGCGTTTTTGAATCTGCACATAAAAATAGTGCTTGTAGTATTTTTTTGAGCGTTTTGAAAAACGCATGCGTTTTTGTAGAAAACGCATGCGTTTTTATAACATGGGTTCCTATGGGAAACGCATGCAAAAACGCATGTACAATTAGTACCTTTTAGTGCCATTCAAAAACGCATGCGTTTCCCATAGGAGCCCATGTTAAAAAAACGCATGCGTTTCCGGAAACGCATGCGTTTTTTTTAACATGGGCTCCTATGGGAAACGCATGCGTTTTTGAATGGCACTAATTGTACATGCGTTTTTGCATGCGTTTTCCATAAGGCCCCTTATTAAAAAACGCATGCGTTTTTGGATATGCTCCAAAAACGCATGGGACAGTCACACATGCTTTTTGGCTATTAGGGCATGCGTTTTTTAACATGGGGGCCTATGGGTGCGTTTTTTACATGCGTTTTTGAAAACGCAGGTCTCCAAAAATGCATGTGAAAAATGGTACTGTGACCACAGCCTAACTCTGGCCATTTGTAGAACATAGTTCAGCTACCGTATTTCTCCGAAAATACAGGCTCCTATGTTATTTCCTGCTCCAAAAGATAAGCTAGGGCTTATTTTCAGGGGATGTCTTTATTTTTTGCCCATTAACAACAATCCACATTTTTTCTTGAACAAAAAAAATCTCATATACAGTCATATGAAAAAGTTTGGGCACCCCTCTTAATCTTACTCATTTTTTTTTTGTTTAAAATTGTTTTTTTGCAACAGCTATTTCATAACTGATGAACATATTAATACTATTTCAGGTTTGAAATGAGGTTTATTGTACTAACCAAAAATGTGAAATATGCATTATTTCAAAAATTTGACAGATGCCAAAGTATGGGCACCCTTCTGATTTTCATGATTTGAATACTTCTAACTACTTTTTACTGACTTATTGAAGCACTAAATTGGTTTGGTAACCTCATTGAGCTTTGTACTTCATAGCCCAGTGTATCCAATCCTGAGAAAAGCTAGTTCAGGTGTCCACTTGCAAGTTGTTCTCCTGGTTGCATCTTCTCTGAGGAGTGGCACCATGGGCTCCTCAAAACAGCTCTCAAATTATCTGAAAAAAAAAAGATTGTTCAACATAGTTGTTCAGGGGAAGGATACAAAAAGTTGTCTCAGAGATTTAACCTGTCAGTTTCCACTGTGAGGAACATAGTAAGGAAATGGAAGACCACAGGGACAGTTC
Source organism: Allobates femoralis (assembly GCA_033576535.1). Taxonomy (NCBI): domain Eukaryota; kingdom Metazoa; phylum Chordata; class Amphibia; order Anura; family Aromobatidae; genus Allobates; species Allobates femoralis. The sequence goes on along the minus strand of JARQOC010000001.1, from coordinate 371,739,394 downwards.
TTGTAAAGGCCAGAAGTGGCAGGCCAACAAAATTATCAGAAAGGCAGAGAAGGAGAATGGTGAGAACAGTCAAGAATAATCCACAGACCACCTCCAAAGACCTGCAGCATCATCTTGCTGCAGATGGTGTCACTGTGCATCGGTCAACAATACAGCGCACACTGCACAAGGAGAAGCTGTATGGGAGAGTGATGTGAAAGAAGCCGTTTCCACATGCACGCCACAAACAGAGTCGCCTGAGGTATGCAAAAGCACATTTGGACAAGCCAGTTTCTTTTGGAAGAAGGTCCTGTGGACTGATGAAACAAAGATTGAGTTGTTTGGTCATACAACAAGGCGTTATGCATGGCGCCACAAAAACACAGCATTCCAAGAAAAAGACTTGCTACCCACTGTCAAATTTGGGGGAGGGTCCATCATGCTTTGGGGCTGTGTGGGCAATGACGGCACCGGGAATCTTGTTGAATTGAGGATCGCATGGATTCCACTCAGTATCAGCAGATTCTTGAGAATAATGTTCAAGAATCAGTGTCAAAGTTGAAGTTACGCCGGGGATGGATCTTTGAGCAAGACAATGATCCAAAACACCGCTCCAAATCTACTCAGGCATTCATGCAGAGGAACAATTACAATGTTCTGGAATGGCCATCCCAGTCCCCAGACCTGAATATCATTGAACATCTGTGGGATGTTTTGAAGCAGGCTGTCCATGCTCGGCGACCATCAAACTTAACTGAACTGGAATTGTTTTGTAAAGAGGAATGGTCAAAAATACCTTCATCCAGGATCCAGGAACTCATTAACAGCTACAGGAAGCGACTAGAGGCTGTTATTTTTGCAAAAGGTGGATCTACTAAATATTAATGTCACTTTTCTGTTGAGGTGCCCATACTTTTGCACCTGTCAATTTTTGAAAAAATGCATATTTCACATTTTCGGTTAGTACAATAAACCTCATTTCAATCCTGAAATATTACTGTGTCCATCAGTTATTACATATATCACACTGAAATAGCTGTTGCAAAAAAAACTATTTTTTTTACAAAAAAAAAATAGTAAGATTAAGAAGGGTGCCCAAACTTTTTCATATGACTGTATATTAAATAGGAAATAAAGAAGAGAATTGCTGGGCTCAGACAACCCCTTTAACATGCAAATAAGATGTGAAGATTTATGGGATGGACATAGCTCTCCCTGAGAATCTGCCTCCAGAACATATTTTAAATGAAAGGGGGCATTATCAGTGTTAGATATGTAAATACTGACAGTCTGCTGTTATGATCTCACTGCAGAGCTGTGTATGATTACAACAAACACAGTACAGGAGAGCTGAACTTTGTCTTATTACAAATGCAGATGCAATTCTCTTTTTGTAGTGCTGTGAGCTCTGCTGTACTTCCCTCCCCACACACTGCCTGCTAGTGAAATATAAGATGAAGCACTATGAGAAGACAACTGCAGCTGTATATATGTTTGTAATTAGACAATGTTTAGCTCTTCTGTACTGTGTTAACTGTAATATCCTCAACTTTTCAGTGAGATCTGTAGGGCAGACTGTCAATCAGTACATGTCTCACACTGGTAACATCTCTTTCAATTAAATTAATCTCTGGACTCTCTGGAGCATCTTTATTCAGCCCATAGCTCTTGATAACTCATTTACATACTATAAAAAACATGGTGTTCTCTGGAATTAAAACTTGTTTTGCAGATATTAATCTTTCACTTTATTCAACTTTCTATGATCTACATGCTCATATATACTGTTTAGGAGGTTTGATCTTACATACACATTTCCTTTAAGGTCTTAATATTCCTAATTCTTCTGCTGAATAATAAATGTTAATTTGGAATTTACATAAGCATTCCAGATGAGCTGTTTGAAGATCACAGTGCACCTCCCTCACCGGAGGAAAGAGACTCTGGATTTTTCATGTTGAAGAAGGACAGCGAACGAAGAGCTACTCTGCATCGCATCCTGACTGAAGACCAAGACACTGTTGTTAGAAACCTGATGACAGCACTTGGTCAGGTTGGTGATTACACATAAATGCAAGCTATAGGTGTCCAACAGCTATTATATATGGTGTCCACGTTCTCTTTTTTTTTTTTTTCCTTTTTGTTAACAAAAAACAACTTTTGGATGGTGCTATGTTATTTTTCCACGATAGTCAACTTGGTAATTTTCAATGATTTTGGTACTGGCAATTGCCTTTTTCTTTAAATGTGTAACATAGTTAACACTTGTACATAAAATAGACGTAATCATGGCACCTACTTTTGAGAATGTTTGTGTTACACTGTGCATTGTGCTATTCTTTAGGGAACAGAAGAAACAAAGTTAAAGAGGGAGCATATCACAACCCTAGTGACAAGCTTACGAGAGTTTGTGAGATCCACTGACCGGAAGATGATTGCTTCTATGCTTTCAAAACTCAAACTAGAGCTTGACTTTGATAGTCACGCTATTAGTCAAGTTCAAGTGGTGCTGTTTGGTTTTCAAGATGCGGTGAGTGGAAATATTAATGATCACTTAGGTATAAGTAATAAAAAAAATTCTAATTAGCTTTTTGAAGTTAACTTAGAGGTAACCTCTTAATTTATCAAATTTGTTAAATTTGAATGGTCTATGAATCATCTTTCCTTAAAAACTGGCAAATTTGTGTACATGTGAAGTATCATATATTCTATTTGTTTTCTTTTCTTTTTCGCTCCATTGGGAGACCCAGACATTGGGTGTATAGCTTCCGCCTCCGGAGGACACACAAAGTATTACACTTAAAACAAGAAGTGTAACTCCTCCCCTACTGCCTATACACCCCCTCTAGGAGGAATCCCATCAGTTCTTAGCTTTGTGTTGAAGGAGGCACACTCTGCACTTCATGCACTCTCACTTAGTCTTACTCACTCTCTTAAAGGAGAGTGTTGGTTGGAAGCAAAGAGGATCCTTAAGGATCCCCAGCATGTCTCCTTCCTCACCCTCGGGCAGAGGCGGTTGAGGTACCCTTGGGGTACAACGGGCTGGAGCCCTCATGCTGTTTCCTTCTCCATCCCCTCGGGGCTCTGGAGAAGTGGGATCGGTACCGGCTCCTACAGCTTCTGGAGCTCTGACTCCATCCACAGCCCCTTTTGGACCTGTCGGCTGGAGTCGTGGACCTCAGGGCTCGGCCCCCTGCACCTACTTAAGGTACTCTGGGGGTTATGCTAACATTGCCCTGCCTGCTCAGCTGCAGCCCAGTCCAACCACCTGGGGAACTTGCTCATAGGGAGATTTGCAATGGATGACTCGCCGCCTCTCCCAGCAGCATCCTTGGTCGGTGGCAGGCTCTCCCACTTTGGAGACATTTGGCGCTGCCAGATCCAAGACCAATGGGTATGGACGTCATCTCCCATGGCTACAGAATAGAGCTGACCTCGCGTCCTCCGACTCGTTTCTGTCTCTCTTCGCCCCCCCGGCAAGGGCCTCGGCCTTTCGTCAAGCGCTGGACGCCTGGAGACGAGACGGGGTGGTGACCCAGGTTCCCTCCGGGGAACGCTTCCCAGGTTCTACTCGAACCTCTTCACAGTACCCAAGAAGGACGGCTCGGTAAGACCGGTTTTGGATCTCAAGCTTTTCAACCGGCACGTAAAGGTTAGGTCATTCCACATGGAATCTCTGCGGTCTGTGATAGCGTCTCTATCTCAGGGTGGACTTCCTAGCCTCAGTGGATGTCAAGGACGCCTATCTTCATGTTCCCATCGCTCCTGCACATCAACGATGGCTGAGGTTCGCGGTAGGAGAGGAGCACTTTCAGTTCGTGGCTCTGCCCTTCGGCCTTGCCTCCGCACCGAGGGTCTTCACCAAGGTGATGGCGGTGATGGTGGCGGTTCTGCATTCTCAGGGCCATGCAGTGACTCCGTACTTGGACGACCTTCTGGTCAGAGCTCCCTCTGCGGAGCAGTGTCAGTTGAGTCTCTCAGTTACTCTAGACACTCTGCAGCACTTCGGGTGGTTGATCAACGTACCCAAGTCTGTTCTTCTTCCTGCTCAGTCAATAACTTATCTGGGCATGGAGTTTCATACTGCCCTGGCTCTGATCGTCCTGCCTGTCGACAAGCAGCTCTCTATTCGGGAGGAAGTCCAGTCTCTCATGCAGTCAGACTCAGTATCCTTCCAGCGTCTGATGCACGTTCTAGGAAAGATGGTGGCGACCATAGAAGCAGTGCCATTTGCGCAATTCCATCTCCGTCCGCTGCAATTGCAGATCTTGCGCGGATGGAACAAGAGGTCCTCCTCCCTCGACCAGCATATCCCTCTGTTGTCGGTCACGAAGGAGTCTCTTCGTTGGTGGCTGCTTCCCACCTCCCTCTCTCGGGGCAGATGCTTTCTGCCCCCCTCTTGGTTGGTAGTGACCACGGACGCCAGTCTCCTAGGCTGGGGCGCCGTTTTTCTTCACCACCGGGCGCAGGGCACCTGGACGAAGCAGGAATCCTCCCTTCAGATCAACGTTCTGGAGATTCGGGCCATTTATTTGGCTCTTCTGGCATTTCAGAGATTCCTGGCAGGGAACCAGATTCTGATTCAATCCGACAACGCCACTGCGGTCGCTTACATCAACCACCAGGGAGGCACTCGCAGTCCTCAGGCCCTCGCGGAGGTCCACCGTATCCTACAGTGGGTCGAGGACAACGACTCGTCCATCTCAGCAGTACATATTCCCGGAGTGGACAATTGGGAGGCCGACTATCTAAGTCGGCAAGGTATGGACGCAGGATAATGGGCTCTCCACCCAGATGTCTTTCGTCACATCTGCGACAGATGGGGCACTCCAGACGTGGACCTCATGGCCTCTCAGTTGAACCACCAGGTCCCGCTGTTCATGTCCCGCTCTTGGGACAGCAAGGCTGTGGCGGCGGACGCTCTGGTCCAGGATTGGTCCAGGTTTCGCCTTCCCTACGTGTTTCCGCCATTTCCTCTTTTACCCAGGGTTCTTCGGAAACTCAGGATGGAATGTCGTCAAGCACTGCTCATCGCCCCAGACTGGCCCAGGAGGACCTGGTATCCGGACCTGTTACAGCTCTCAACGGGGAATCCGTGGAGGCTCCCTCTCCGACCAGACCTTCTGTCTCAAGGGCCGTTCTTCCACCACAATTCAGCGGCCCTCAGCCTGACTTTGTGGCACTTGAAGACTGGTTGCTGACATCATGTGGCTTTTCTTCTGGAGTCGCCGCAGCCATGAGACAAGCTAGGAAACCCGCAACGGCAAAGATTTACCGTAGGGTCTGGAAGATTTTCTTTTCTTGGTGCCATCTCAACAAAAAGTCTCCCTGGCCTTTCTCTCTTCCAACCCTTCTTGCCTTTCTTCAATCCGATTTGGACAAGGGCTTGGCTCTCAGTTCCCTAAAGGGCCAGATCTCCGCTCTGTCTGTGCTCTTCAACAAACGTCTGGCTAACCTGCCTCAGGTCAAAACGTTTGTACAAGGGGCAAATCACATTGTTCCCCCCTACAGACGTCCTCTGGACCCCTGGGACCTTAATATGGTTCTCGCGGCTTTGCAGAAACCGCCTTTCGAACATTTGAGGGAGGTGTCCCTCTCTAGACTTTCTCAGAAAGTGGCCTTTCTTGTGGCTATTACGTCTTTGCGAAGAGTTTCGGAGCTGGCAGCTTTGTCCTGCAAATCCCCTTTCCTGGTAGCTCACCAGGATAAAGTAGTGCTCCGACCTGTGGCGGAGTTTCTGCCGAAGGTGCTTTCTCCGTTACACTTGAATCAAGACATTGTCCTGCCGTCTTTTTGTCCTAATCCTGTTCACCAGTATGAGAAGTCTCTCCATACTCTGGACCTGGTCAGGGCAGTCAGGATTTATATCTCCCGCACGGCTGCTTTTCGCCGCTCGGATGCCCTGTTCGTTCTCACGACAGGCGACAAGAAAGGAACGCAGGCTTCCAAGTCTTCCTTGGCTCGGTGGATCAAGGCTCCTATCCAGGAGGCCTACCTCCTCTCTGGCACACCTGTACCTGCTGGGATTAAAGCACATTCCACAAGAGAGTGGGTGCCTCGTGGGCCCTACGTCATCAGGCCACGGCACAACAGGTGTGTCAGGCGGCCACTTGGTCTAGCCTACACATGTTTACAAAACACTATCAGATTGATGCGTATGCTTCGGCTGAAGCTAATGTGGGCACACGGATCCTTCAGGCGGCGGTTGCTCACATTTGAAGTTACTGTCTTGCTTGGGTCTCTTCCCACCCAGGGATAGCTTTTGGACATCCCAATGTCTGGGTCTCCCAATGGAGCGAAAAAGAAAAAGAGAATTTTGTTTACTTACCGTAAATTCTTTTTCTTCTACCTCCTAATTGGGAGACCCAGCACCCACCCTGTTGGCCTTTGGGCGTTGTTCTTTTATGTGAGTGACTGGTGTTGTACATGTCGCTCTTTCGGCCCTGTTGGCCGACAATGTTTAGCCGGACCTGGTCTTGATGTGGGTTTTATCCTCCTTCCTGATTGTGCACCGAACTGATGGGATTCCTCCTAGAGGGGGTGTATAGGCAGTAGGGGAGGAGTTACACTTCTTGTTTTAAGTGTAATACTTTGTGTGTCCTCCGGAGGCGGAAGCTATACACCCAATGTCTGGGTCTCCCAATTAGGAGCTAGAAGAAAAAGAATTTACGGTAAGTAAACAAAATTCTCTTTTTTAACCAGGTCAACAAAGTTCTTCGCAACCACAATATCAAGCCCCACTGGATGTTTGCTCTTGACAACATCATTCGAAAAGCAGTACAAACCGCATTACCATATTAGTACCAGGTAATCCACATTTTGCATGCACGTATATCTATTAGTTTGTATTTATATTTATGACAGATTTCTACCTCCACCTTTATGCTCTACGGGCCATTCCATTCAAGTGATCAAATGATATTTTTTTTCCCTGACGTCCTCAGATTTTTTTAAAAAAAAATTTCTATATGAAGAACAACTTTAGTTAATTACAAAAAAAAGAGTTTTGAATTTTTTTCTTTATCAGTTAATTTTTTACAGATTTTTAAAGTTTTTAAAAAGTGCGAATTTTGGCCTGGTATAGCTTTACATTTTCTATCATATCTCGGGCTAGAAATAAGATAGAGAAACAAAATAAACACCAATCTACTCAGAACTGTGCAGGCTTTCACCAGATATGTCACAAGAGGATCTTTGTTAATATTTTACCCATGTGATCACAAGCGCAAAACTTTAAAACGCATTTCCGAAAATTCGACGCGCTTTAAATATTTCAAAAACTGCCCATGTGTCTGCTATGCTCTTAGCCACATCTGTACCAAATTTCAAGTTGGGATCGCGATGGGATCATATTTTAAAATATTTTAATATTAATAGCGTCAATGGTCATTCTATATCAAGTGATTAAATATGAATATTTTTTTTACCTGACGTCTTTAGATGTTTTTTTAATTCTTTTTCTTTATGAAGTACAACTTTAGTTAATTACAAATTAAAAGTTTAGAATTTTTTTTCTTCATCAGTTAATTTTTTACAGATTTTTAAAGTTTAAAAAAAGGGTGAATTTTGGCCTGGTATGACTTTACATTTTTTTATCTCAGGCTAGAAATAAGATAATGAAGTGGGAGAGGCATAATTTACTCAGAACGGTAACAGCTTTCATTTGATATGTTACAAGTCTATGTTTCTTTATATCAAATTCAAACTATTGACGGGCAATTGTGAAAAAATGACTGATTGTGTTCTTGGTTATATTTGTGCAGAGATTCAACTTGGGACCTGTCAAATTTATATATTTTTTATTTTATGGTTGTATGAGTTGTCACAACTTATTGAATAAAACATTTATATGCAACAAAAAAGAAACACAAAAAATAAATCCCATAAGTGCCAGGATAAATACATCTTAATCATCAGAACACAACGCTCAGCATTTTCAACTTGAATGTATTGAACAAATCAAAAGAAGAAAGGTGATCATATCCTCAAGTTTGATTAAACAAGATTAAAAGAACCAAAAATGTTAACCCCTATTTATACATATAAATTTGTTTTCTATTCTATCACTAAACATGTGATTTATGAAGTGTTTAATAAGAATAGTACAGTAGTTAAATCAGCGTTCTATAAATTATGAACTAATCAAACAATTAATAGTATGTTTTTAAAGTGGCATTTTATCAATTTGTCCCTTCTAGTGGGTGAAATGTAATCTTGTCCATAAACGCTTACTAGCAATCGCCATTTCCTTGTGTGTCAAAGAGTATGTCCGGCCTGTCACGGTGTTAGGCTCCGCCTGAGTTAATATCTATTTTTGTGCACTTTTAAAATGTCTGGCTTTCTTGGATAACAAAGGATGGCGCTGGACCAGAAGGATGCAATAAAGTCAATTCTACTTCTTCATTTTGACAATCTTTGGAGAGTACAGTAGCCAGCCACCAGCGCCAATCATATTCATATTTTTTCAAAAGGATTGCAACAGTGTCTATGATAAAATGCTGTTTCTTGAGAAGTAGCAGCCATTGCTGTGTGGGAAAAATACAGTTAATATTAAGTAAGGAAGATAGGTAATAAAAATAAAGATTTACAGTACACTTGAGATAGAACTGTATTACTATAAAGTGAGTTTTAGGGCTAGTGCGCACAGTTTTTTTCTGTCTGCAGATACACGCTGCAGTTTTGGCAGCTTGTTTTTCTACCAAGCTTTTACCACATATGCGTTAGTTTTTTTAATCGCTAGTGAAAAAAATGGCAGCTTTTTTTATATAAATGATAAATGCTGCGTTTATTGCAGCGATTAAAAAGTAGTTCAAGCAGTGATTTACTCACTCTTGAGTGTTTCCAAAAACACTGCATGTGGTGAACCCCATAGAAATCAATGGGGATGCTTTTCTGAATGGTGATCCCTAAGAATAGCACTGTGTGCATTGGCCCTTAATAATAAAAGCATTAAACTATTAATATATTTACTCACCCATATTTTAGTACACAGCCTTGATGGCTTTGTACAGACTATTGTTTGTTCAGGAGTGAAGATGTCCAGACATGTCAGGACATGAAAGGTCTGAACGAGCTGTCTTACTTCCTGAATGCAGTGGGTAGACACTTAACATGATTGACAGAACTGCTGGCCTATCATCTGCTCTGCATTCACTGTCTATCCCTGTGCTTTCTCAGGTTGAGCCCTAACAAAGCTTTTTCCTATATGTCCTCTCCTGCTATGTAACATATCAAAATAATACAGTAATGTCTAAAAATAATGGATTTGATAAATATAGACCCCACGCTTTTAGACCACAGGTTGAACAGATCTGAATTCAAGATTTTTGAATTGACACTATAATAGTTAAATATTTTAAAATATGATCCCATCACGATCCCAACTTGAAATTTGGTACAGATGTGGATAAGAGCATAAAAGACACATGGGCAGTTTTGGAAAATTTTTATTAAAACGTTTTTTCGGAAATGCGTTTCAAAATGTTGCGTTTGCGTTCGCATGGGTAAAAAATTAAAATTAACAAATATACTCTTGTGACATATCTGGTGAAAGCCTGGACAGTTCTGAGTAGAATGGTGTTTATTTTGTTTCTCTATCTTATTTCTAGCCCAAGATAAAAAAAATGTAAAGTCATACCAGGCCAAAATTCACCCTTTTTTTAAACTTTAAAAATCTGTAAAAAATTAACTGATGAAGAAAAAAATTCTAAACTTTTAATTTGTAATTAACTAAAGTAGTACTTCATAAAGGAAAAAAATAAAAAAAATCTAAAGACGTCAGGTAAAAAAAAATGTTCATATTTAGATCACTTGATATGGAATGACCCATTGACGCTATTAATAGTAAAATATTTTAAAATATGATCCCATCGCGATCCCAACTTGAAATTTGGTACAGATGTGGCTAAGAGCAAAGCAGACACATGAACAGTTTTTGAAATATTTAAAGCGCGCCGATTTTTCGGAAATGCGTTATAAAGTTTTGCGCTTGCGATCACATGGGTAAAATATTAACAAAGATCCTCTTGTGACATATCTTGTGAAAGCCTGTATAGTTCTGAGTAGAATGGTGTTTATTTTGTCTCTCTATCTTATTCCTAGCCTTAGTTATGAGGAGAAACGTAAAGGCAGGCAACAGCGAAATTCACACTTTTTCCGAACTTTGAAAATCATTTTTTTTTAAAAATACATTTTTAAAAAAAAATGTCTCTTCACATTTTGCATTGTCTGACATGCTATTATCAAATAACAAAATCTCAAAAGAATTAAAAATATAGAGGTAATAATCATTGGTTCACTTGACATGGAATGACCCCTACATCTAACCTATCTAATCAAAACAATTATATTTTAACTCATTTATCAAATAGTAAGTTTTAATTGGCTATTTTTGTGGCAGTAACTAGATTTTGCAGCTAAGAGGAACTTTTATGCCATTTAAAGGGAACCAACCACCTCAGATGACGACTATAAGCAGTTAATACATGTCCCTGCACCCTACCTACACCATTCCACCTATGTTTTTGCTAAGAATATTGATAAAAGCAAACCGAAATAAACACTTTGTAAACTTACATGCCTGCGTACTTGAGGGCGTCTCCCTCGGGCTCTCGTACTAGAGGGCTGTGTCTCCAGCAGCATGACTGGCTTCTCTAGCCCTCCCTCTTACTTTGCAGGACGTCACATGAAGGGACGGGAGCTGCCTTGCGTGCCCGCCCACTGATAGATAACATCACGCCCTCTCACTTTCTAAGAGTCTGGCCGCGTCATGAAAGGGGTGGGGCTAAATCACGGCGAGCCCCGCCCCCTTTCAATGACGCGATTTAGCCCCGCCCCTTTCATGACGCGGCCAGACTCTTAGAAAGTGAGAGGGCGTAATGTTATCTATCAGTGGGCAGGCACGCAAGGCAGCTCCCGTCCCTTCATGTGACGTCCTGCAAAGTAAGAGGGAGGGCTAGAGAAGCCAGTCAAGCTGCTGGAGACACAGCCCTCTAGTACGAGAGCCCGAGGGAGACGCCCTCAAGTACGCAGGCATGTAAGTTTACAAAGTGTTTATTTCGGTTTGCTTTTATCAATATTCTTAGCAAAAACATAGCTGGAATGGTGTAGGTAGGGTGCAGGGACATGTATTAACTGCTTATAGTCGTCATCTGAGGTGGTTGGTTCCCTTTAATATACATTTTCAGCCCACAGTCATTCTTTAAACATCTCACCATACTATTGTTGTATCTAAATATGTGATGTTACTAAAATAAGTTTATAAGGCATATTTTTCTCTTAAATTAGCCCTGTTACGGACTGTTTAAGTTCCTTATTTTTTACTGACAGCATGGATGAAACATGTACAGCACATGGATGACATCCATATGACATCTGTGGGACACATGCTGGGAAAAAAAATTACACTGAAATTAATGTTTTTTACTGGTTAAAGATGAGCAAAGATAGATGGATGATTACCGAGATGGGTATATGGATACATGGAAAGCTATATAGATTTTGCAGCTATTTATTAATTAAAGTGAAACAAACAATATGGGGTCATCCCCATTTTTGATAACCACCATAGGTGAAGCAAACAGCTGCGGGCTGCTATTGCCAGTCTGAAAGGGCCAGGGTTATTGAGCCCTTTCCAGCCTAAATATGCCAGCCCGCAGCTGCCCCAGAGGTGGCGCATCACATCAGATGCGCCAATTCTGGCGCTTTGCCTTGGCTCTTCTCGATTGGCCCTGGTACAGTGGCAATTGGGGTAATTGTTGTGATGTCAGCTTTTTAGTGTCAGCTAGCATCAAGTCTATCAGACACCCACATTCCTAAACCAGTAATCTTAAATAAAGACACACAAAAAGAATAAAAAATAATTTATTTCAATAAACACTCCAGAAACGTTCCCTCGTTTACCATTTTATTAAAAAGAAAAATATGCAACTCCGCCATAGTCTCGGGAATCCGCTGTAGTCCCCAAAAGGTTATCTGAAAAAAAAACCACAAACATACAGAGACCTAAAACAAGACAGTTACCATCATTCACCACTTTATTCAAAACCAGAAAAAAACAGTTTCATCTGTTCCAACGTAATCCAGAGCAAAGAGTGAGCAGGAACTTCTGAAGAATTATGTCATTGCTCACAAGCCCCGGCGCTTGTGAATATTGGTGACATCAGTAATTTTACCGCTGTTCAAGGTCACTCTGGGTCAGACTGCGCTGTACTTGAGACCCAGCGACCGTGATGAGTGGTCAGGATAATTTTATTTTACTTCACTGTTATATTGGGGGGGAGAGGAAGTGTTCAATCCTGTAAACTTTTTTTCTGTTAAGGCCTCTCATGATAAACACAGAGGCTGTTTGGACTGTTAGATAGCCCACTAGTGATGTCTCTGGATGGTTTACTAATTGATTAGTTGTTCCTGTCAATATTGCTGTACATCTATATTGCTGTACGTCTTTAACAACATGGCCAGTGTCTTTCTTATATATTTCCAGTGTAACTATCTATAGTATACACTTATATATTTCACTTTGGCTCTCTAGAATTACGACCTCATTTTAGTCTTACTTCTGAAAGTGACCCAGCAGACCAAGATGACATTGAAGTGGAAGATGACCCTATTGGACACACGACACACCAGGCCAGTGAAGTGCCAGGTGTAGTGAATGAGGATAATGTGCATACGTCTGGAGTAAGCACTCTCAGTTCCACTGTGTCCCATGAATCTCAGAATGCTCAAAGATCACTTAATATGCAATTGGGGAGACTTAAAATTGAGTCAAACAGGTAAGAAAACTGTAATAAGATCTAAGAATAAGAAAAAATGTAAGAGCTCACCATGCTTGGAATTTCTGTGCTTGCCTTTACCATCCGCATGCACCTGCTGGTGCATTAACTCCAGAGTGCTCGATTCCACTGAGGCTCACTCAGTCAGCTTGCATCAAGGAGGAAATGGAATAATCCGGCACATCCAGGTGTATTTAAAAGATTTCTTCTTTATTGAGACATCTTTAAAAAGGTAACATAATGGTCTACAAGATCTTAAGGGTATGTGCACACAGGGAGTTTTAGGGCCGGATTAGCAGCGGAAACCGCCGGTCGGTTTACATAAATTTCATGCAAATTTATGTTAATCCAAACCGGCGTTTGGATTAACATAGAAACCTATGTAAACCGACACCCGCTGTGCACACAGCGGCGGTTTACACATGCTCATCCGTTGCTAACCCGCCGGGTTCCCAGCGGGTTAGCAAAGAATGAGCTTGCTCTATATTGTGGCCGGTTCTGCAGCGGCTGCAAGCAGAATCATGTGCTGCTTCCAGCCGCTGCAGAATCGCCGGCGCTAACCCGCTGTGCACCGCCGCACACCCGCCCGTCTCCCGCAGCACGGACCCGACAGGAAGCCGGTGGACGGCTCCGGAGCTTCCTGTCGGGTCCCGCCCAGCCGCCGCCGCCACTAACCCGCCCCCGTGCGCACATACCCTTAGGCAGGCTTTTTTTTATACAATAATTTTTATTGAAGTTTTCAACACTATACAAAAGGGAACCACCACCTCTAACATAGAAGTGAGGAACAAAAGAAACATAAAACTCACAATGATAAATTACATTGGTACTTGTACATATCAATTACAAAATTACAAAAATAGCAGGCACATTAACAGCTCTGTCAAGAAGGAATTCCCATTCACTCCACTACCAGAAACCAGATGTATCAGACCCCTGCGTTTCTTATGGTGAGAGAACCAGACAGTGAGTAAAGTAAGAAAAGGCACATAGGGTCATCTGATAGCGCAGTCACATCAGATAATGCATGTAAAAAGAAAGAAAAAATAAATAAAATTAAAAATAAAGAAAAAACTGTAATAATAACAACAAAAAACAAACAATAGGGTGCAAAAAATAAAACGGATGCAACACCCAACAACAGCCATAAGGTGCAGACAAAACACTGCAATGGGGCAAGTGAGCTCTTCCAACTCTACTGTTCTTCCCAGCAGAGATACTTACAGTCTCAGAGAAGAGGAAGAGAACCAGGCAATCCTCCACAGGCTCCAGCAGAACGGACCTTACTAGCCCTGCACATTATACTTTGGACCCCTCCTGGGCTATCTCCTTATCCCGGGATGTATGCCGCTGATCAAAGGGAATCTTCCAGTCATTAAGCTTGTCCTCAGCCTGTTTAGGAGAATGACAGACTACCATCCTCCCCTCATAAGTAATTAGCAATTTCACTCAGTTAAAGCCCCATCGGTAACGGGTGCCCACATCCCGCAGAGCCTTGCACACATGGGCATATTCCCGTCTTTTGACCAAAGTCACAGCAGATGAATCCAGGAAAACCTGTATGGGCTGCAGCTCCTCAGGCAATGCTGGACCTTTCCTCATCCACTGCATGAATATGTCCTTGGTAGTAAAGAAATGCAGCCTTGCCATCGTCTCTCTAGGCAAATCCTGATTCACATGTTTCAGTTTTTTGGGTTCCGTGAACCCTGTCAAACATAAGATCCCTGGAGGACATCTCAGGAAGGATAGCCTGTCGTAATTTTTGCAGGAAAGCAGGCAAATCTTTATCCACAACCCCCTCAGAAATCCCTCGCACTCGGATGTTATTACTGCGTGATCTATCTTCCAAGTCATACACTTGATCACTGACACAGGTTAATTCCTCTTTCAAGGCTTAATTTTCATCCAGTAATGCATTAAAGGAGGTGGCATATTCAGCCATTCTGTTCTCCATATAGGATGTATGTTCTCCCAAAGCTGAAATCTCTCCCTTTATTTCTCTGACCATATTATGCATGTCCTATTTCAGGGAGGCTCTTAAGGAGGAGAGAAAGCCCTGCATGACCTCCCTGTTTAGTGGAGCAGAGCGGTGCTGTTGGTTTTGGTCTCCCTCCATGCCTGCACCTCTCCCCCAGCCCCTCGAGGAGCGCGAGGATCCCGAAGGGGACACAGGCGTCATGTTACCTGCTGTTTTGGCTGACTTCCCCCTGGCAAAGAAGTCAGGCAATCTCAGCGGGGATCCCCTTTTCTGTGCACGGCCACGAGTCATCATGTGCCCGTGAGGATTGGAGAGCTGCTGGTGAGTAGCTGGAGGGACTAGGATGCCGGTGAAAGCCAATTTAAGCCGCTTTAGGTCCCGGACTGCAGGAGCTCTTCAACTATGCAGCCTCCACACTTGCTTGCAGGCCACGCCCCCAAGGGGAGACTTTTTAATACACCTGGATGTGCTGGATTATTCCATTTCCTCCTTGTTGCAAGCCGACTGTAATAAAATCTAGTTCTCCAGATTTGACAGCATCGATCAATCTAGTATTCTACACTAGGTTGACTACATATGAAACCTTTAAGATCTGTTACTGAAATTGTTTTTGAATGATATATATTAAATGCTATTTTCTATATAATGTGATCTGTTAATGTAGACTTCTAGAGGAACTGTTACAGAAAGAGAGGGAATTTCAAGTTTTACTACGTCAGTCTATTGAAGAAAAGGATCAAGAGATCAAGCGACTTCAAAACCGCACACAGCCGATAAGTAAGAAAAAACAATGCATGTCAAAATTGTGTATTTCTTTTTTTTCTGAAGTCTGTTTTATGTGATTGCCTGTCTTTTTGTTTTCTGCTTTGTGGGCAGAGTATAGCAATTCTAGATGTTTTTGCCTGGTTCATCAATTGCAACTTTTTAAATATCCACTCATCTCTGTTCTCCACTCATCTCTGTTCTCCTGTCCATCTCTGACCTCCTGCTGGAGGAGGTCAAGCCAGTGCGAGCTGCTTGTTATACGTGCTTGGCTCGCACTGGCCCTAAAAGCTGAGAAATCATCCAGAATGTCTTGTCCAAAAAATAAAAATCCCCATCTTCTGCCCCCGGAAGTGTTATGCTTATGGCTTGCTGCATATGGGCGGAGAGCTGATCAGCCAATCACTGATTAGTGATTATGTACAGGGTCATGTTCGAGTCCCAAATTAAATACATTCTGGCACAACAAAAAAATGAATAAAGCTCACAAGAAAGTGTCCAATGAAGCTTTTATTTATTAATGGAACCGACATCCAGAAGAAATTCTCAAGTAAGTATCATATAACGTTTTGGCTATTATTTTACATGGCCTTCTTCAGATACACCAACTAAGTGAAAGAATAGAAATATCACAATGCTAAATCATATACCGTATATACTCGCGTATAAGCCGAGTTTTTCAGCCCAAAAATTGGGCTGAAAAGTACCCCCCTCGGCTTATACGCGAGTCAGTGCGGGGGCTGCTGTATACAGCGGTATACAGCAGCCCCCGCATCCCCAGTAATGCAGGGCCCCCCCCCTCATGCTCCGGTCACCTGTAAAGCAAGTTATACTTATCAGTGCCCGCTGCCGTCCGCGCCCGCCGCTGCCGACATGCGATCCTCCATCTTCATTCATCTTCTTCCTGCTTCTGTGCGCGTCGCAGGCAATGACGTCATTATCGGCGACGCGCACAGGAAACAGGAAGAAGATGCATGAAGACGGAGGATCGGGATGTCGGCAGATGCGGGCGCGGACGGCAGCGGGCACTGATAAGTATAATTTGCTTTACAGGAGACCGGAGCATGAGGGGGGGGCCCTGCATTACTGGGGCTGCCTGTATACTACCACTGGGGCTGCTGTATATAGGGGCCCTGCATTACTGGGGCTGCAATACCACTGGGGCTGCTGTATATAGGGGCCCTGCATTACTTGGGCTGCAATACCACTGGGGCTGCTGTATATAGGGGCTGCAATACCACTGGGGCTGCTGTATATAGGGGCTGCTGTATACACCACTGGGGCTGCAATACCACTGGGGCTGCTGTATATAGGGGCTGCAATACCACTGGGGCTGCAATACCACTGGGGCTGCTGTATATAGGGGCTGCAATACCACTGGGGCTGCAATACCACTGGGGCTGCTGTATATAGGGGCTGCTGTATACACCACTGGGGCTGCAATACCACTGGGGCTGCTGTATATAGGGGCTGCAATACCACTGGGGCTGCTGTATATTGGGGCTGCTGTATACACCTCTGGGGCTGCATATACCTCTGGGGCTGCATATACCTCTGGGGCTGCTGTATACTACCACTGGGGCTGCTGCTGTATACTACCACTGAGGAGGCTGCTGTATACTACCACTGGGGAGGCTGCTGTATACCTCACTGCTGGGGGTTGTATACCTGTGCTGGAGTCCACCCTCGGCTTATACGCGAGTCAATAGATTTTCCCAGGTTTTGGGGGCAAAAGTAGGGGGGTCGGCTTATACACGGGTCGGCTTATACACGAGTATATACGGTAATAGCCGATGGCCCAGGTCATACAACGTTACAAATCACATGTATCACAATATACGATAAACAGGAATAGAAAGAATAAGGGTACCGTCACACACAGAGATATATTGCATGCAACTCACTGGTTGCAGTGAAATCATGGACACATTGTTCCATTTGTACACAGCCACAAAATAGAGCAATGTGTCCATGATTTCACTGCAACCAGTGAGTTGCAAGCAATATATCTCTGTGTGTGACGGTGCTCTAAGAGCAAAATCATTACTCTCTAAAAGCAATTAAGTAAAAGGAACAAAAAGGAAAATAGAAAAAAAGGGGAGAGGGTTAGATATAGTATAGTAGGAATGGCTACTAAGTGAGCACGTATTATCCCTACATATGCGGTAATACCTTGGAATCCTAGATTCATATAGTGCTGTCACATAGTGAGACGCAGTGTTCATGGAAAAGAATGCACGTGTAAAATCAATGATAGCAGTGAAATCTTAAAGAGGACCTGTCACCAAACCAGGCATGGTGATCTAATTACAGCACTGGATGCAGCATGTCTGCAGCATGCAGACAAGGGGCTCCCCAGCACTTGAGCAGCCCTGTACCCCGAGATAATACAGTTAGAAAACTTACATTGTGGAGCCAAATAGGAGGTGGCTAGGGGCTGCAGCCAAGGGCAGATTCACACCCCCTGCATGTTTAATCTTCCCACCGCTGCCAATCATTCTCTCCCTCTTCAGCAGCATTTAAACAGAGTTTTTTTATTCTCTCCCAGAAAGTCAGTTTAGCCCCGCCCCTCAGAAAGCAGAAAGTATCACGGTGACACGCAAGCCCGCACATGCGTAGTGTGTAGCCGGCATATACCGCGTGAAGTGCTTCAGGAACTGGGAGGAACAGTGCGGAATGCAGTGTACAGAATTGTAATAGGACTGGCTAACAAATAAAGCAGGTGTCTATTATAATTTGATACACATGCTATTTTTTCTGAGCAACCACTTTATTTGTGAGTCAGTCCTATTCCAAATCTGTAATGTTCAGGTCCCAAAACTTGCAATCCTTATACCCTAACCTCCAGGGATTTGCACATCCCTAATAGGCAGCTGCTTAGAAGAACCCATAGCTGCTGTTTTTTGTCACAAAGTTAGAGGAGGTTAGGATTTTATAAAGCTATGAAATTTGCATCACCTGGCCCTTCCTATCAATGATGGTGTACAAGCCATAACCCTAACAGGCTAATTAAGGTCTGAAACTTTTATCAAAGTTATCTGAGCACATAAATCCCCAAGGTGCCCAAACATTTGCATCTGTCCATTTTCATTTTTGTAAATTAAAATGTTAAATATGAATATTTCAAAAAACGTTTGTGTAAAATACAAAGGAAATGTCATTAACTTTAAACAATAAGGACAAAAAATTGCTCTGCAATATAAAAGTGCACACCACAAAATACAGTATATGAGTAAAAAATGTAAATACTTTATTCACATCTAGGGACAGATATTTTAAAACATTTATAAACAGTATGTCAGTAACCTGGGCATTTTATCAAAGTATACAGTTAAAAATTAATCTAAAAATATTGGCTTGATTTTGAACTACAATAGTGTATAGTTCAAAGCTCATACAGTGTTACCTTATAAATTCGAGAAACATTTGTTTCAAGTTCCCATAAATTTCAAGGTAATAAACTATGTATTAGTAAACAATGGCTACCAGTCAGAGCTATAACCATTAATTGCAGATAACACCCACACTTACATGTCCCACTGAGCATAGTGGGTTCCCATAGTTCCCCTCACTGGTAGCCATTGTTTGGTAATACACAATTAATTACATTGAAATTTAAAAATTTATGAGAATTTTGAGACAAATATTACTCGAATTTATATGGTAACCCTATATGAGTTTTGAACTACACCCTGTTGTAGTCTAAAAATCAAGTGAGTCTTTCTTGATGAATTTCTAAACTGTATACTTTGATCAAATGGCCAGCCTACTGATTTACTATATATTGTTTTTCTTAAATGTCTGTCCATAGATAGGAATAAAGTACTTCAATTATTTACTCTCATAATTTGTGGTGTGCATTCTTGTACTACTGCAGAGCTTTTTTCTCCTTTTTGTACTGTGTACAGTACTTAGCAGGGGCACTTTTCTAAGATTATCTCAGTACAGGATAAAAAATAGATAACACAACCAATTATCGAACTTATTAACAGCGGGGACAACGCCTTTAAGGGTTACAGCCTGATGGAACACTAATGATTTGGCATCTGTGTTTGAAGCTCTGAACACCTGACAATTGGGAAACATTGTGCAGTTATTGGTCATAGCAGTAGGTGGAGCTTTGACCACATACAGCCAGCCACATCCTCTGATCCTCTGGCCATACCCTAAGGGTTCTCCTTTATTGGACATTTATTGGACAAGTTATGACTAAGATATCATTTTTAACTGATTTGACAAATAAGATTCCTCAGATTTTTATTTTAGCTTAAAAAAATGTGGTTCAGGCATTTAATAAACTACTAAAAGATATAAAAATAGGGATCCAGGTTGTAATTGGTAAGATAGCTTTTTTTTCTCAATTATGTGACCTTTTATCTGTAATAAGGACAAACGAAGCACAAATTATACCCGAGTTGTCTAACAAGTTAATTTCTTGAACAGATATCCCTGGAATTTCAGTGTCCCACATAAAAACCCCCAGTGCATGCAGTGAAGACCTGGAACTCATCTACTGGCTGCAGCAACAACAAGTGGATGAGGATTCAATAAACAAGGTATGTAGCATATATGCTTGCTGAACAGCAGACCTATTTAAAGGGAACTTGTCACCTGCATTAAGCCCCCCAGGCTATCACTACCTGTCCCTGCACCTTCATATTACTACTATAACTATCCCTCTCTGTCCTACATGTGACCTGTGACTGTTTAATAAAAACGTTTTTATTACTTACTCATTACTAGATTATGAACAGGGGGGCAACTGTTACTAGCCCCCCTGAGCGTCCTCTCTCTGTCCCTTTAGCTGCCTCCTTTATTGTTTATCATGCCCCGATGGGCGTGATATTGAAATCTCAATTTGTGCTCCCCGCCTGGCCCGCAGCCGTCTTTTGGGTTCCGGGTATGACGCCGAGTGCGTAATTTCCGATACTCTGCAGGCCGACTTCAAGCTGCGCAGTACGCATGCTCTGTGGAGCACATTACATGTTTAGTAAACACGTATGTCCACCCCTTATTTAACACATGATTTTGTACACTTGCTAATTTCTTACTAAAGATATTGATCGCGTTGTTAGTATTCTCTAGTTTTTTTAAACTCCCGGATGTTGTGAGGGATTATTTCCTCTCCTTTGTTTGCCTTTTTTTGTTTCCTGTGATGCCTCCAGCTGCCTCGTCTTTGTCGCTTGGTGGGTCCTGATCTAGAGGGATGCAAGTCAGTAGGTTTAGAGAAACAACCAACATGTCCCTTTCTTTTGGGGGGCTCCTTATTTTCTTATAGCCTCTATTGTGCCAACAACTATTCACTCCTCCCTGGGAACTGAAAATGATATAATTCACTGTATGGAATGTGAGTCCAATATAGATAATGAGCACTATTGCACTTTTTGAGATGTAATACTAGCATGAAAAGAAAAACATGGAACTGTTACAACGATGTTGATTGAGATCTAATAAGTGTATATAACCCTGATCAGAGAGCTAGAGTTAGCTGGAAGAAGGGTTTGCATACCTGAAAAATTGCTGCGCCCATGCTGTGATATCAAATAAAGGAACTTTTTTCACCTAAGAAAGGACTGGAGGGCCGCAACTTCATTTATCGCATATATATATATATATATATATTACTATTATGTTATACTATGAATGTTGTCTGTTGCCTAGTTGCCTATAGCAGCCAATCATATTATGATCTGTGAGTGGTTGATATAGGGCACATATAAATGTCTAGGATAAATTACACCAAAGACCATGATGTATCTGAGACCAACCACTCAAACAGTAAAGAGTACATTTTTTGAAAATGGATTTAAAGTGTGTAAATACAACTCCCCTTAAAACGTAGGCTATCACGTTAGCTGACTGAAATGAGGTCTCTGTCCTAAATGTCGTGTTTGAAAATACGACGTTGCAAATTCATTGAGTAGACCAGACATATGACTCAACCCTGTGGAGGCCATGGGGCACTCGTAACATGGGCCCCCTCAACGTCGTCGAGGCTGTGGTATTTCACGGTGGCGTGACCTGTTCCGTGGTCCCTGGTGAGCACTCAGTAAAAAGGGGAAAAAAAGCGTAAAAATAAAAAGGAAAAATAAAATAAAAAGCGTTTTGTGACGCCAACCGAGGGATGACGGAGTTGATGGTCAAGCTCCCCACAGGAGGAGTGGGTCCCCAGGACATCCGGAGTCAAGGTCGTTTGGGGTGATGGAAGGCCAACGGGGCAGAGCTGGCTGTTGGGCAAGGTCAGGGTGGCTCACCTTGCAGGGCCCTGCAGTCTGTGCAATTTAGCAGTCTACCACTCTCCAGGTGCAGGCTGGAAATAAGGGTGGAAACACACTGGCGATGAAAAAAAAAGGTCTGTTTCTCATCCAGGAGAGTATGATGAGAGACATCTGTTTTTTGCTCCGTTTTGCATGCAACTACTATGCGAGTGTATGACATTTTTCTCAGATCACATCCGAGTGCTGTCCCCAGGACATCCGAAGCCAAGGTGGTTTGGGGTGATGGAAGGCCAGCGGGGCAGAGCTGGCTGTTGGGCAAGGTCAGGGCGGCTCGCTTGCAGGGCCCTGCAGTCTGTGCGTTTAGCAGTCTACCAGTTTCCAGGTACAGGCCGCCTATTAAGCTAATTACATATTCATTGCACAGTCAGACAAACAGCCAATCAGAGAAGCTCACACTCTGTGAGAGCCTCTGTGATTGGCTGTGTAGTCAAGAATGCTTTTCCTCAATCAAGACAGTGATTCTACTTGTTTGCCATACACATTAGTGTATGGCAACCAACCTGGCATTATAGGGTGTTAATTAAATATATATTTAAAAAAAAAAAGCGTGGGGCTTCGTAGCAATTTTAAGTCCAGCCCCATGAAAACAGACGGCTGTGAGCTGCCACCCTCAGCTGCCTAATTCTTAGCTGGCAAAAAAAAGTGTGGGCTTCGCCCTATTTTTCATTGCCAGCCAAGGTAGGACTAGGCAGCTGAAGGCTCGTATTCTCAGTGGGGTGAGGGCCCATTATTATAGGATCCCCCCACGCTAAAGAACAACCACCTACCGGGGACACCCTACTCAACCCTGTCTAAGCACAGCAGCTAGTCCTCGGTCCCTCAGATGTGGACATGTAAAAGACCATTTCCTTCTACCCATGAGGAAGCTAAGAGGTTGAATTTGACCATCTGCAAGCTGTTGGCTACAGAAATGCTGCCTTTTTGCTCGGTGGTCCAGAGGATTAGTTATGATGTATAACCTGGGCCAACGAGATCTAGAGGTGGGGCAAATCACGCTGCTGGAATGGTCTCAGATCAAGGACCTATGCACCCTTCTGCACAGTTTTGAAATGGCGACGAAGATGTTTAGTGCTGATGATGCCATTATCAGCATGACTATTTCGTCATTTACATGCTGGAGCACACTTTAAACAGTATTTAGAGTCATGTGGTGGGACAAGAGGAGGGGAGGAAGTACAGGAGGAGTCGTATGCGGAAGGGATAACAAGATCTCCAAAGGTCCAGACGGTCAGCAGCACCAAGGGCGCAGGCATGGGAGGGTGGGGGAGAGGGATTAACAGAGGGCGCATGGAAGCAGCCAAACTGCTTTAGGAAGGTGCAGGAGCGAGGAACAAATGAGGACGAACTGGCGATGGGCATGGAAGACTCATCAGATGAGGGAGACATTGATCACATTTCTATTGTGCAAGGTTGGGGGGAGAGGGCAGAGGAAGGAAGCATGATTCTTGCCTCGCCACCACCAACACAACAAGGACTTGAGCCTCCTGGATGCGCAAGACACATGAGTTGTCTTCTTGCTGCACTACCTGCAACATGACCCTCGGATTGTCAGAATTTGAAGTAACGCCGACTACTGGCTTGCCACACTCTTAGATCCCCGGTACAAGAGTAAATTTGGCGAAATAATTCCTGCCATAGAAAGGGATTCATGCATGCAGGAGTATCAGCAGAAGCTGTTAAAGACTCTTAGATCTGCTTTTCCACAAAACACCAGTGGTGCACATAGTGAATCTCACAGTTCTAACTTGCCAACCGTGGGACTGTCGAGTCATCACTCAAACCGTAACAGTAACACCGTATCTGGTGGTAATAGCAATTTTGTAGAATTGTTTCACCAATTTTTTAGACCATACTTTGCAAGGCCAGAGGAGACAAGAAGTCTGACACATAGTCAACGCCTAGAAAGGATAGTACAGGAGTATCTCCAAGTGAACATCGATGCCATGACTGTGGAACTGGACCCTTGCTCATTTTGGGCTTCCAATCTGGAAAAATGGCCTGAGCTCGCCACTCACGCCTTGGAGGTCATGTCGTGCCCTGCAGCCAGCGTTCTCTCTGAATGTGTCTTCAGCACTGCTTGTGGTGTGCTGACAGATAATCGCACACAGCTGTGTCCAGTGACAATGTAGACAGACTAACATCACAAAGTATTCACTGATCTCAGGGAGACCAGTCCAAGAAAACACTGTGGGCAGCTGGCTAAAGCACTCAACACAGTGAATTCCTAGGCGCATTGCCTCCTGGGAATTATGAATATGCAAATAAGTCTGTGGAGCCTCGGTTAGGAGTCTCAAACACAGGACTAGCCAGATATCCTTCCAGGGAAAGACCCAGTCGAGGGGTGGCTCCTTGCGGAGAACACCATAACCACCATGTTAAGTGGCCCTTTTAGTCAACATCCAGCTCTTTTACAAGCTTAGAGATATGACAAGGGAATACCAAGACCAGGTATCCATCCACAGACAGCTGTTTCGGGTTGTTGCCCCTCATTAGTGTGGAGTAGGATTCTGGCTAGGTGGAAGCAAGGCCTAGTAGACCAACATCACAAAGTATTCACTGATCTCAGGGAGACCAGTCCAAGAAAACACTGTGGGCCTAACTTGGGATTCGCTCACTATCTAACACTTTATAGCGCCCACAGCAGCAGTAGCGGTGCCTGACTGACACACAACTGCAGCACTGAGGAAATGGTGGCGATGGGGAAAATGGCTGGGTCTTATAGGGCAAGGACATGTGACATACACAGCCAATGACACATGCCCTTGCTTGTGTGCAAAAAATGCACTTTGCTGTGTGTGTGATTGGCTGACAGCCTGCACCGTCCCACTGTATATGCAGTTAGGAGAAAAAAAATGGAGATCGGCATTATTTCTGCAGCACTGATCTAAACCCCACCCCCCCTTCCCGCACACTATATACTGAAACTGGATATTAACATTCATTAACAGTATTACTGTGAAAAGCCAGTTACGCTTTTGGTGATCGAAGCGTAATCGAACATAACCTTGTACTGCCGAATTTAAAGCTAATTGTTCGCATTCGTCGAATGACTCGAACACCCTCCAAAACAGCTCTAATTTGAGATTGGCGAACAATTCGAATCGAACTCCGATCATCTCTAACAAGCAATCGGACTAGGGGGCAGTGTAAAATAAAGAATTAATTAAAAAATAAAGTTTTAAAAAATATGAAAAATAACACAAAACTTTAAATCTCCCTCCCCTTGCCCTATTCAAAATAAAAGTATTTAAAAAATTTAAAAAATACACATATTGGGTATCGCCACGTTCAGAAATGCCCGATCTATCAAGATATGAAATCAATTAACCAGAGCCGTACACTGCGTAACAGAAAAAAAAGGTCCAAACAACAAAATTATGTTATTTTGGTTGCTGCAACATTGCAATAAAATGCAATAACAGGCGATCAAAACAATGAATCCACCCAAAAAAATCTTATCCTTAGAAACGTCACATCAAGCCGCAAAATATAAGCTGCAACACAGCCCCAGATCCAGAAAAATGAGAACGCTACGGGTCGCAGAACATGGCACAAAAAGTACAATTCTTTTTTTTTTCCAATTCTGATTTTTTTTTCACCACTTAGATAATAGTAAAAGTATACATGTTTGGTATCTACGAACTCGTACTGACCCGAGGCATCATACCGTCAAGTCAGTTTTACCATATAGTGAGCAAGGTGAATAAAAACTTAAAAATCAAATGTGTAATTGCACGTTTTTTGCAATTACACCACACTTAGAATTTTTTCCCCATTTTCCTGTACACTGTATGGTAAAATGAATGATTTTATCTGAAAGTACAACTCGTCTATACTTTATTTTTAATTTTTATTGAATTAATGTACCATGCAAAAATGGAGTATATGCCATACGTATGTGAGAAAGATTCAGGATAAACAGGGTGATAAATACATAAATATATCTATTATATAATCACGAATGGATTTCGCGCACCACACTCGCATGCGACTCGCCGTGGTCATGTGGATACGAACGAAGCATTGGCCGCGCAGCTCTAAGGCGACTCGCTATGCCCGCGCAGCGGGCATGGCGAGTCGCCTTAGCGGCGCGAAGCATTGGCCGCGCAGCGGCCATTGCGAGCAGCTCTAAGGCGACTCGCTATGCCCGCGCAGCGGGCATGGCGAGTCGCCTTAGCGGCGCGAAGCATTGGCCGCGAAGCGGCCATTGCGAGCAGTTCTAAGGCGACTCGCTATGCCCGCGCAGCGGGCATGGCGAGTCGCCTTAGCAGCGCGAAGCATTGGCCGCAAAGCGGCCATTGCGAGTCAGAGACTCGCTCTGCTAGAATCCCGATGCATTGTGCATCGGGCACCCATCTAGTAATTTATAAGTAGCTTCTATCGAAGCCCTATCAAATTTATCCCTGCCTACCCACAGAGGTTGGCACCCAAAAATACAAGGTGCCACCCCAACTCAACGTCAGCTATCTCTAATCATGTGCCCTAAGTATATCCCTATGCATGGCATAAATATTAATAACAATCAATAGAATAAAGATAAACGTCCCTGTTCTTCTAGTGCAAACCCTGGTTGTATTGTTGTCCAAGGTATCGTTTCCTCATATAGCAGGGTTCTTCAGGAGATGTATCCCTTTCTGTGGCTCAATACCCATAGTATAAGCAGAAGGTTGTCTGTTTGTTAATATATGAAATTAAAGTGTTGTACACACAATCTATTTTATTCTAAATGTCAATAAAGAATATCATTTTCATTTTAATATATAGTTATCTATATTTGGGATTTTTGCTAGGATTACATTTTGATATTACTTTCCATACTATTGTATTATCTGATAAAAGCTATATGTTGTAAATTATTTCAGAAAATAATTCATATGTTTCAATTATTTTAATGCATGTTTCCTTTATTTAAGTTTCTGGCAGAAGACTATACACTGGATGATATACTGTGGCATGTTACACGTGAAGATTTAAAATCCATGAATCTAAGGTAAATTCTGCAAAACCATTGCAAAAGCAGGCACTGAAGTAGCTCAAAACCTAAAACCACTTCTAATGAAAACAATAATCATATAAATGTTGAGGAGAAAACCTGCACTAATATGATGAAATTGATTATCCAGTTGAACAATGACTTTTTAATTCCACTATTTGATATATGGCTTTCCCCGCAGTTTCCCGTTACTAGAGTTAGGGTGCTTTCACATCAGCGGTTTTCGTTGATCGCAGCAGTTGCGGTGAAAAAAACGCAACTGCTGCGATTACCTCATAACGGCCGCACTTGCAGTTCACTTGTGGCAAGCCCCATACAATGTCTATGGGGCTTGCAGCAGGTGCGGCAAGTGTGGTATCGGCACTTGCAGCAGGATTTTCCCATCAAAAAGATCTTATTTCAGTATGTAGTAGATGTAATAGTAATATTGGCAAATACCTCCGATTAGAAGTGAAGTATAGTTCTCCTGGTTAGCTACGTCACTTACCTCATGTGCAGAGCATTGTATCTTGGGTATCCATGGTTATGGCCACCAGCAACTAGCTAACTAATTATATGATTGGTCAGAACCATGGGAAACCTAAGCTGCACATGAGGTTAGAGACATAACTAAGCAGGAGAATTATACTACATTTCTAATTGGAGGGATTTGCTAATATTATTAATGCGCCTGCTTGACATTGGGATAGGATCTTGAAGATAGGAATATCCCTTTAGTTTAAAATAACTTGATACAGTCTTCCCATCTTTAATCTGAAGCTCCCCATACACATTAGAGTAATGTCAATGGCACCCACAGATATTAATTAGTCTCACGTGTTTGGGTATGTTAACAGCTGATTGTCATGAGAGATAGTGATCAAGCATGTCTGATTTCGGACTGTCAGTTGTATTGTCTCCAGGAGATCAGCTGCCAGGTATGTCTCTCTCACGGAGGACATGAGCTTTCAGCCAAAAAAAAGAAATCCCTATGTATGGGAAAGACGGTCGAAAAGACAGCTAGACTAATGATTGGCCGTAGCATAGTTTGGCTAACAGACATTTGATGTGTATGGGAACCTTTACTC
The DNA here is from genome assembly GCA_033576535.1 of Allobates femoralis. Classification (NCBI taxonomy): domain Eukaryota; kingdom Metazoa; phylum Chordata; class Amphibia; order Anura; family Aromobatidae; genus Allobates; species Allobates femoralis. The sequence continues at coordinate 371,711,561 of JARQOC010000001.1, read as the reverse complement.
ACTTTTCTACAAACTAAAAATGTACTTCTTGCTCACCACTCTACTTAGATCTTGACCAAAGTCACTAATTAGCTGTGAACTGCCATGACATCACCTCATACTCTGCTTTTCCTTCTAGGCATGCTCACTGCCTTCAACATATTTGACCACAATTCCCCATCATAAACGCTTTGGATTCAAAGATATGGTTTCCTGTATCTTTTCATACCTCTCCAAGTGACCATCTAGTTTCTTCATACACAAACCTGTTTAACTCACCCTTTTTCTCTTTGTGTCTATACCTCAGCAGCTCATACAATGCCATGACTTTCAGTAACACTTCTATATTGATAACCCTCAACTTTAACTCTCCGGCACATATATCTCCACTCTTCTTTCGAGAATATTTGTGTCTATCATCTTTCTATTTTTCCGCTTTCACAATTTCACCATGGGGAAGCAAAGTACATTATTTGTCTCAGTCTCACTCAACACCTCCCTAACAGACCTATCACTCAGCAATAATGACGCCATACTTTCCTACGCTTTACAAGTTTAAAGTCTCTGGTTAACCATTGATTTTGCACTGTATTTCAAATTACTGTTGAACCTGCTGCCACCTTTAACCACAACAAAGCATTCCTTGAATCCACTCTTTTCTCAACTCCTCTGCTTCTTTCAAAACTGTCACTAACGTTTTTCTTATGTGTGCTTAGTACTTTGGAACACACTAACCTATGCAGTCAGACTCTCCTTCATCAAATCCATTAAATTCAACCTGAATACCTGCCTCACCAAAAAAAGTCTACAACATGTAATAGCCCTGGTTCCTCTACTTTACACCAAGATTATACCTACTGTGTTCTCCACTCATTAATGGGGTTGTCCGGGCTTTATATAAGATCTATGTGTATATCTAGGCTGCAAAATGCTTACAGTTTGTAATTTACACCCTGTTGGCATTTTGCATTGTTTACTAGATATCAGCATTCAGCGTGTGGAAGAGTGGCTCAGCCCCCGACTAGAAGCGTGTTTGTTTTGGAGCCTGGCTGTAAATGTCACTACTTGTCATTTACACCCAATCTCCTACAAGCCTGCCCCCGGTCTCCAACAAGCCTGCCCCCGGTCTTTTACAAGCCTGCCTCCAGTCTACTACAAGCCCACCCCCGGTCTCCTACAAGCCCATACCCAGTCTCCTACAAGGCCACCCCCAGTCTCCTGTAAGCCCAACCCCCAGTCTGCTATAAGACTGCCCCAAGTCTCCAATAAGCCCACTCCCCAGTCTCCTACAAGCCCGCCCTCCCAGTCTCCTAAAAGCCTGCCCCCAGTCTCCTACAAGCCTTCCGCCGGTCTCCTACAAGCCTGCCTCCAGTCTCCTACAAGCCCACCCCCAGTCTCCTATAATCCCACCCCCTGTCTCCTACAAGCCCAGCCCCCAGTCTCCTACAAGCCCACCCCAGTCTCCTACAAGCCCAGCCCCAGTCTCCTATAAGCCCACCCCCCAGTTTGCTATAAGCCTGCCTCAAGTCTCCAATAAGCCTACCCCAGTCTCCTACAAGCCCGCCCTACCAGTCTCCTACAAGCCCAACCTCCCAGTCTCCTACAAGCCCGCCCTCCCAGTCTCCTACAAGCCCGCCCTCCCAGTCTCCTACAAGCCCGCCCTCCAGTCTCCTACAAGCCCGCCCTCCCAGTCTCCTACAGGCCCGCCCTCCCAGTCTCCTACAGGCCCGCCCTCCCAGTCTCCTACAGGCCCGCCCTCCCAGTCTCCTACAGGCCCGCCTTCCCAGTCTCCTACAGGCCCGCCTTCCCAGTCTCCTACAGGCCCGCCTTCCCAGTCTCCTACAGGCCCGCCTTCCCAGTCTCCTACAGGCCCGCCCTCCCAGTCTCCTACAGGCCCACCCTCCCAGTCTCCTACAGGCCCACCCTCCCAGTCTCCTACAGGCCCGCCCTCCCAGTCTCCTACAAGCCCGCCCTCCCAGTCTCCTACAAGCCCGCCCTCCCAGTCTCCTGTAAGCCCAACCCCCAGTCTGCTATAAGCTTGCCCCAAGTCTCCAATAAGCCCACTCCCCAGTCTCCTACAATCCCACCCCAGTCTCCTACAAGCCCAGCCCCCAGTCTCCTACAAGCCCAGCCCCCAGTCTCCTACAAGCCCACCCCCAGTCTCCTACAAGCCCAGCCTCAGTCTCCTATAAGCCCACCCCCCAGTTTGCTATAAGCCTGCCTCAAGTCTCCAATAAGCCTACCCCAGTCTCCTACAAGCCCGCCCTCCCAGTCTCCTACAAGCCCAACCTCCCAGTCTCCTACAAGCCCGCCCTCCCAGTCTCCTACAAGCCCACCCTCCCAGTCTCCTACAAGCCCGCCCTCCCTGTCTCCTACAAGCCCGCCCTCCCAGTCTCCTACAGGCCCGCCCTCCCAGTCTCCTACAGGCCCGCCTTCCCAGTCTCCTACAGGCCCGCCCTCCCAGTCTCCTACAGGCCCGCCCTCCCAGTCTCCTACAGGCCCGCCCTCCCAGTCTCCTACAGGCCCGCCCTCCCAGTCTCCTACAGGCCCGCCCTCCCAGTCTCCTACAGGCCCACCCTCCCAGTCTCCTACAGGCCCGCCCTCTCAGTCTCCTACAAGCCCGCCCTCCCAGTCTCCTACAAGCCCGCCCTCCCAGTCTCCTACAAGCCCGCCCTCCCAATCTCCTACAAGCCCGCCCTCCCAGTCTCCTACAAGCCCGCCCTCCAAGTCTCCTACAAGCCCGCCATCCCAGTCTCCTACAAGTCTGCCCACCCAGTCTCCTACAAGCACACTCCCAGTCTCCAATATGACTACCCACCCCAGTCTCCTTCAAGCATGCCCCCCCTTCTCCTACAAGCACGCCTCCCAGTCTCCTACAAACATGCCTCCCCATCTCCTACAAGCATGTCCCCCCAGTCTCCTACAAGCACGCCCCACAATCTCCTACGAGCACACCCCGCCAATTTCCTACAAGCACGCCCCCCAATATCCAATATGACCATTCACCCCCATTCACCTATGTTAACTTTGAACCATATTGCACTGAGCAGTCATCTCCTTCTGTCTGCAACACTGTGCCGAATCTGCAGCTGTGTGAAGTAGATGATCACTGAGTGGACTGTGCTGTGGTGTGTGTGCATGCTCACATCCTTCCCACGCCCATGCTGTCACTGATGTTATTGTTCACATGCTTATTGTAAAATGTCTACATAGAACAGTGTTGCTCAACTCCAGTCCTCAGGACCCACCAGTCTCCTACAAGCCCGCCCTCCCAGTCTCCTACAAGCCCAACCTCCCAGTCTCCTACAAGCCCGCCCTCCCAGTCTCCTACAAGCCCGCCCTCCCTGTCTCCTACAAGCCCGCCCTCCCAGTCTCCTACAGGCCCGCCTTCCCAGTCTCCTACAGGCCCGCCCTCCCAGTCTCCTACAGGCCCACCCTCCCAGTCTCCTACAGGCCCGCCCTCCCAGTCTCCTACAGGCCCGCCCTCCCAGTCTCCTACAGGCCTGCCCTCCCAGTCTCCTACAGGCCCGCCCTCCCAGTCTCCTACAGGCCCGCCCTCCCAGTCTCCTACAGGCCCGCCCTCCCAGTCTCCTACAAGCCCGCCCTCCCAGTCTCCTACAAGCCCGCCCTCCCAGTCTCCTACAAGCCCGCCCTCCCAGTCTCCTACAAGCCCGCCCCATCCCAATCTCCTACAAGCCCGCCCTCCCAGTCTCCTACAAAGCCCGCCCTATAAGTCTCCTACATGCCGCCAATTCCCAGTCTCCTACAAGTCTGCCCACCCAGTCTCCTACAAGCACACCTACCCCATCTCCAATATGACTACCCACCCCCATGTCTCCTTCAAGCATGCCCCCCCTTCTCCTACAAGCACGCCTCCCAGTCTCCTACAAACATGCCTCCCCATCTCCTACAAGCATGTCCCCCCAGTCTCCTACAAGCACGCCCCACAATCTCCTACGAGCACACCCCGCCAATTTCCTACAAGCACGCCCCCCAATATCCAATATGACCATTCACCCCCATTCACCTATGTTAACTTTGAACCATATTGCACTGACAGTCATCTCCTTCTGTCTGCAACACTGTCCGAATCTGCAGCTGTGTGAAGTAGATTACCACTGGTGGACTGTGCTGTGGTGTGTGTGCATGCTCACATCCTTCCCACCCATGCTGTCACTGATGTTATTGTTCATGCTTATTGTAAAATGTCTACATAGAACAGTTTGCTCAACTCCAGTCCTCAGGACCCACCATCTCCTACAAGCCCGCCCTCCCAGTCTCCTACAAGCCCAACCTCCAGTCTCCTACAAGCCCGCCCTCCCAGTCTCCTACAAGCCCGCCCTCCCAGTCTCCTACAAGCCGCCTCCCTGTCTCCTACAAGCCCGCCTCCCCAGTCTCCTACAAGCCCGCCCTCCCAGTCTCCTACAGGCCCGCCTTCCCAGTCTCCTACAGGCCCGCCCTCCCATCTCCTACAGCCCGCCCTCCCAGTCTCCTACAGCCCCCCTCCAGTCTCCTAAGGCCCGCCCTCCCATCTCCTACAGGCCCGCCCTCCCAGTCTCCTACAGGCCCGCCCTCCCAGTCTCCACAAGCCCGCCCTCCCATCTCCTACAACCCCCCCTCCAGTCTCCTACAAGCCCGCCCTCCCAATCTCCTACAAGCCCGCCTCCAGTCTCCACAAGCCCGCCCTCCAAGTCTCCTACAAGCCCGCCATCCCAGTCTCCTACAAGTCTGCCCACCCAGTCTCCTACAAGCACACTCCCAGTCTCCAATATGACTACCCACCCCAGTCTCCTTCAAGCATGCCCCCCTTCTCCTACAAGCACGCCTCCAGTCTCCTACAAACATGCCTCCCATCTCTACAAGCATGTCCCCCCAGTCTCCTACAAGCATGCCCCACAATCTCCTACGAGCACACCCCCGCCAATTTCCTACAAGCACGCCCCCCAATATCCAATATGACCATTCACCCCCATTCACCTATGTTAACTTTGAACCATATTGCACTGAGCAGTCATCTCCTTCTGTCTGCAACACTGTGCCGAATCTGCAGCTGTGTGAAGTAGATGATCACTGAGTGGACTGTGCTGTGGTGTGTGTGCATGCTCACATCCTTCCCACGCCCATGCTGTCACTGATGTTATTGTTCACATGCTTATTGTAAAATGTCTACATAGAACAGTGTTGCTCAACTCCAGTCCTCAGGACCCACCAGTCTCCTACAAGCCCGCCCTCCCAGTCTCCTACAAGCCCAACCTCCCAGTCTCCTACAAGCCCGCCCTCCCAGTCTCCTACAAGCCCGCCCTCCCTGTCTCCTACAAGCCCGCCCTCCCAGTCTCCTACAGCCCGCCTCCCAGTCTCCTACAGGCCCGCCCTCCCAGTCTCCTACAGGCCCCCCTCCCAGTCTCCTACAGGCCCCCCTCCCAGTCTCCTACAGGCCCCCTCCCAGTCTCCTACAGGCCCCCTCCCAGTCTCCTACAGGCCCGCCCTCCCAGTCTCCTACAGGCCCGCCCTCCCAGTCTCCTACAGGCCCGCCCTCCCAGTCTCCTACAAGCCCGCCCTCCCAGTCTCCTACAAGCCCGCCCTCCCAGTCTCCTACAAGCCCGCCCTCCCAGTCTCCTACAAGCCCGCCCTCCCATCTCCTACAAGCCCGCCCTCCCAGTCTCCTACAAGCCCGCCCTATAAGTCTCCTACATGCCCCCCAAGTCTCCTACAAGCGCCACCCAGTCTCCTACAAGCACACTCCCAGTCTCCAATATGACTACCCACCCCCAGTCTCCTTCAAGCATGCCCCCCCTTCTCCTACAAGCACGCCTCCCAGTCTCCTACAAACATGCCTCCCCATCTCCTACAAGCATGTCCCCCCAGTCTCCTACAAGCACGCCCCACAATCTCCTACGAGCACACCCCGCCAATTTCCTACAAGCACGCCCCCCAATATCCAATATGACCATTCACCCCCATTCACCTATGTTAACTTTGAACCATATTGCACTGAGCAGTCATCTCCTTCTGTCTGCAACACTGTGCCGAATCTGCAGCTGTGTGAAGTAGATTACCACTGAGTGGACTGTGCTGTGGTGTGTGCATGCTCACATCCTTCCCACGCCCATGCTGTCACTGATGTTATTGTTCACATGCTTATTGTAAAATGTCTACATAGAACAGTGTTGCTCAACTCCAGTCCTCAGGACCCACCAGTCTCCTACAAGCCCGCCCTCCCAGTCTCCTACAAGCCCAACCTCCCAGTCTCCTACAAGCCCGCCCTCCCAGTCTCCTACAAGCCCGCCCTCCCAGTCTCCTACAAGCCCGCCCTCCCTGTCTCCTACAAGCCCGCCCTCCCAGTCTCCTACAAGCCCGCCCTCCCAGTCTCCTACAGGCCCGCCTTCCCAGTCTCCTACAGGCCCGCCCTCCCAGTCTCCTACAGGCCCGCCCTCCCAGTCTCCTACAGGCCCGCCCTCCCAGTCTCCTACAGGCCCGCCCTCCCAGTCTCCTACAGGCCCGCCCTCCCAGTCTCCTACAGGCCCGCCCTCCCAGTCTCCTACAAGCCCGCCCTCCCAGTCTCCTACAAGCCCGCCCTCCCAGTCTCCTACAAGCCCGCCCTCCCAATCTCCTACAAGCCCGCCCTCCCAGTCTCCTACAAGCCCGCCCTCCAAGTCTCCTACAAGCCCGCCATCCAGTCTCCTACAAGTCTGCCCACCCAGTCTCCTACAAGCACACTCCCAGTCTCCAATATGACTACCCACCCCCAGTCTCCTTCAAGCATGCCCCCCCTTCTCCTACAAGCACGCCTCCCAGTCTCCTACAAACATGCCTCCCCATCTCCTACAAGCATGTCCCCCCAGTCTCCTACAAGCATGCCCCACAATCTCCTACGAGCACACCCCGCCAATTTCCTACAAGCACGCCCCCCAATATCCAATATGACCATTCACCCCCATTCACCTATGTTAACTTTGAACCATATTGCACTGAGCAGTCATCTCCTTCTGTCTGCAACACTGTGCCGAATCTGCAGCTGTGTGAAGTAGATGATCACTGAGTGGACTGTGCTGTGGTGTGTGTGCATGCTCACATCCTTCCCACGCCCATGCTGTCACTGATGTTATTGTTCACATGCTTATTGTAAAATGTCTACATAGAACAGTGTTGCTCAACTCCAGTCCTCAGGACCCACCAGTCTCCTACAAGCCCGCCCTCCCAGTCTCCTACAAGCCCAACCTCCCAGTCTCCTACAAGCCCGCCCTCCCAGTCTCCTACAAGCCCGCCCTCCCAGTCTCCTACAAGCCCCCCTCCCTGTCTCCTACAAGCCCGCCCTCCCAGTCTCCTACAGGCCCGCCTTCCCAGTCTCCTACAGGCCCGCCCTCCCAGTCTCCTACAGGCCCACCCTCCCAGTCTCCTACAGGCCCGCCCTCCCAGTCTCCTACAGGCCCGCCCTCCCAGTCTCCTACAGGCCCGCCCTCCCAGTCTCCTACAGGCCCGCCCTCCCAGTCTCCTACAGGCCCGCCCTCCCAGTCTCCTACAAGCCCGCCCTCCCAGTCTCCTACAAGCCCGCCCTCCCAGTCTCCTACAAGCCCGCCCTCCCAGTCTCCTACAAGCCCGCCCTCCCAGTCTCCTACAAGCCCGCCCTCCCAGTCTCCTACAAGCCCGCCCTCCCAGTCTCCTACAAGCCCGCCCTATAAGTCTCCTACAAGCCCGCCATCCCAGTCTCCTACAAGCACACTCCCAGTCTCCAATATGACTACCCACCCCCAGTCTCCTTCAAGCATGCCCCCCCTTCTCCTACAAGCACGCCTCCCAGTCTCCTACAAAACATGCCTCCCCATCTCCTACAAGCATGTCCCCCCAGTCTCCTACAAGCACGCCCCACAATCTCCTACGAGCACACCCCGCCAATTTCCTACAAGCACGCCCCCCAATATCCAATATGACCATTCACCCCCATTCACCTATGTTAACATTTGAACCATATTGCACTGAGCAGTCATCTCCTTCTGTCTGCAACACTGTGCCGAATCTGCAGCTGTGTGAAGTAGATTACCACTGAGTGGACTGTGCTGTGGTGTGTGTGCATGCTCACATCCTTCCCACGCCCATGCTGTCACTGATGTTATTGTTCACATGCTTATTGTAAAATGTCTACATAGAACAGTGTTGCTCAACTCCAGTCCTCAGGACCCACCAGTCTCCTACAAGCCCGCCCTCCCAGTCTCCTACAAGCCCAACCTCCCAGTCTCCTACAAGCCCGCCCTCCCAGTCTCCTACAAGCCCGCCCTCCCAGTCTCCTACAAGCCCGCCCTCCCTGTCTCCTACAAGCCCGCCCTCCCAGTCTCCTACAAGCCCGCCCTCCCAGTCTCCTACAGGCCCGCCTTCCCAGTCTCCTACAGGCCCGCCCTCCAGTCTCCTACAGGCCCACCCTCCCAGTCTCCTACAGGCCCGCCCTCCCAGTCTCCTACAGGCCCGCCCTCCCAGTCTCCTACAGGCCCGCCCTCCCAGTCTCCTACAGGCCCGCCCTCCCAGTCTCCTACAGGCCCGCCCTCCCAGTCTCCTACAGGCCCGCCCTCCCAGTCTCCTACAAGCCCGCCCTCCCAGTCTCCTACAAGCCCGCCCTCCCAGTCTCCTACAAGCCCGCCCTCCCAATCTCCTACAAGCCCGCCCTCCCAGTCTCCTACAAGCCCGCCCTATAAGTCTCCTACAAGCCCGCCATCCCAGTCTCCTACAAGTCTGCCCACCCAGTCTCCTACAAGCACACTCCCAGTCTCCAATATGACTACCCACCCCAAGTCTCCTTCAAGCATGCCCCCCCTTCTCCTACAAGCACGCCTCCCAGTCTCCTACAAACATGCCTCCCCATCTCCTACAAGCATGTCCCCCCAGTCTCCTACAAGCACGCCCACAATCTCCTACGAGCACACCCCGCCAATTTCCTACAAGCACGCCCCCCAATATCCAATATGACCATTCACCCCCATTCACCTATGTTAACTTTGAACCATATTGCACTGAGCAGTCATCTCCTTCTGTCTGCAACACTGTGCCGAATCTGCAGCTGTGTGAAGTAGATGACCACTGAGTGGACTGTGCTGTGGTGTGTGTGCATGCTCACATCCTTCCCACGCCCATGCTGTCACTGATGTTATTGTTCACATGCTTATTGTAAAATGTCTACATAGAACAGTGTTGCTCAACTCCAGTCCTCAGGACCCACCAGTCTCCTACAAGCCCGCCCTCCAGTCTCCTACAAGCCCAACCTCCCAGTCTCCTACAAGCCCGCCCTCCCAGTCTCCTACAAGCCCGCCCTCCAAGTCTCCTACAAGCCCGCCATCCCAGTCTCCTACAAGTCTGCCCACCCAGTCTCCTACAAGCACACTCCCAGTCTCCAATATGACTACCCACCCCCAGTCTCCTTCAAGCATGCCCCCCTTCTCCTACAAGCACGCCTCCCAGTCTCCTACAAACATGCCTCCCCATCTCCTACAAGCATGTCCCCCCAGTCTCCTACAAGCACGCCCCACAATCTCCTACAAGCACACCCCGCCAATTTCCTACAAGCACGCCCCCCAATATCCAATATGACCATTCACCCCCATTCACCTATGTTAACTTTGAACCATATTGCACTGAGCAGTCATCTCCTTCTGTCTGCAACACTGTGCCGAATCTGCAGCTGTGTGAAGTAGATGACCACTGAGTGGACTGTGCTGTGGTGTGTGTGCATGCTCACATCCTTCCCACGCCCATGCTGTCACTGATGTTATTGTTCACATGCTTATTGTAAAATGTCTACATAGAACAGTGTTGCTCAACTCCAGTCCTCAGGACCCACCAACAGATCTTGTTTTCAGGATTTCCTTAGTATTGCACAGGTGATAGTTTAATTCCCTGCACTGGGGATAATACAAACCCCTGTGCAATACTAAGGAAATCCTGAAAGCATGACCTGTTGGTGGGTCCTGAGGACTGGAGTTGAGAAACACTGACATAGAATGAAGCCATATATTTTCTATGTATAGTGAACAAAACATTCTAAACTGTGGGATGGTTTAAGGGAAATAACAGATTTTTCATGTTCCTAATGAAGAACACATACAGATTATGCCACAGACAATAGTCATATAAAAATATCTGACATGCCGGATCAAACTTTCGGATGACTATAAACAATCGTTGCACAAAAGTTAATCAATCGCCAGCTAAAGAACCAATCAATTTGTTCGAATTGGGTTATTTGTTACAACTTTGGTCTAAATTGTATTGGGGGCCAATAGTTTTACATGGCTCTAAAGCATTTGCTAACATTTTTCCACTAACTTGTCTTTATTAAGTAGCTGGATCTTCTACCCAATCACACAGCAGATCAAATCTATTATTAGTATTATAATGCTGAATATGATTTCAAGTTAGGTTGTTCCAGCAAAGATCATAGTATGTGTAAAACACTGTAATGCCAATCTATTGTGGGATAACTAGCATCATATGTTCTCCAGCAGCATATATAGCATTTAGATAAAATGCATTATTGCTTACATTAATATTTAAAGAAGACCTTTCACCAAATGCTTCATGTTGAACTCAAGACTTGATGTAAGAGTGGATTAAAATGTGTTTTTTTTTTTTATTTCACCTCTCTGTTGTAGAGATATTATCAATCAAAGGATTTGACACATAAAGAGTTAACTTTTGTTAAATCTAAGTGGGTGTTATCAGACAGTTTTCACTTGGGGCATGTACTCCATCTTCTCCCTGTAGAGTGCTAACTAATCATATGGCGATAGTAATATTCAGGAGAAAAAAATGCCCCCACTATAGCCCAGAGCAAGGTTTCTCAGTGTTTGAGATGTAGAATGTCAGACTGTCCTAATAGTGTAACTTCCTGCAAAAGTCAGGGTAGAGAAGGGGCGGCACAACTGAGTTTAGCTGTGCCACGTTACAAACTGTTCTATCAGTTCTCCTCCTCTCATAGCAAGGTCACATGTGCTGTACTGCCTTCTACACTGGCAGTTCTCATCATGGCCAAACATAAAAGCTTCTCTGCTAACATGCCCCATTGTAATGACATGATTGGGGTATTCTAATGTATCTAAAAGCATCCTGATGAGTGCACCATATACTGAGGGTATGAAACTCTGAGGCAAATAACACTGCACATATGAGGAAGCTTAGACTGGCATATAGTACAGGTTTAATATTTGCTGATACAAATGAGCAGTGCTCCTATAAATACAATAGGCTAACACTGCTATATCACTTTGTGGCTTTGAGATAACAGTAGATAGGAAGAGAAGTTTTGAACTTACAAAATTAATTGTTAAAAATAAATATACATAAAAGAACTGTAAGTGCAATATAATGCTGGAGATTGATTAACCCTTGTTAGGCCCCTTTCACATCAGCGTTTTTCACTAAATGCGGCAGTTCCGTCAGATTTACCGCATCTGCTGCCTAACGGCCGCACTTGCAGCACACTTGAGTTGGAGAGGCTAATTATCTAGGGCCCCCATTTCATATGGGCTCTGTTGATCCCTGATATGACATAATATTGTAGCATTATTATTTAAAAGGTAATTTGCTATCTCACACCCTTTTCACATCAGAGTTTTTTAGTGATGTGCTGCCTATCCAGCATGTGGTGCCCCATCTGCCGGATCAGCCGCCTAATGGCCGACTTGCTGACCGAATCCGGCAAGCCCCATGCATTGTCTATGGGGCTTGCCATCCCGTGTGGAAGTGCGGTTCTACCGGATGCGGCAGATCCAGCACTTGCGGCCGTGAAAAACAAACACAGCTTGCAGCTTTTTTTTTTCGCACCAGCAAGTGCCGGATCCGGTTGATCCGGCATAACCGCACTTGCCACATGGGATGGCAAGCCCCATAGACAATGTATGTGGCTTTCCAGATCCGGCCGTTAGGTGGCAGATCTGGAAGATGCGATAAATCTGCCGGATCTGCCGCACATCAGCGAAAACGCTGATGTGAATAGCCCCTTACATAAGCAAGAGTGCAGTTATAGTAGAGTAATTTTAAGGGCAAGAGTGCAATTATTCTCTTCCCCTTTTTCCATATCATAGTTGGCTTTTTAACAAGTCCTTGGTGTATCCATCAATATGGATATTTGCACCATTTTTGCACGCTTTTATGAATTTCTTTGATTTTATGAATCAACTTTTCTATATCTGGAGATAGTGGTAGGTAACAAGAGTTCCCTATATTCTTGTTTATTTATTCAGCACTTCCTTTAGTCTAGTGTCCAAGCACTATTCTGTTCTGAAGGATAGCTTGGTCAGACTTTGCAAGCTATGGTAGAAATGGTTTACAATTAATTTTAACATTATTAATAAATGTTTTTTTTTTTTAATAATCTGTCTACCTTAAATCAGTGATATTCTGCTCCCCTATACTGCCCGTCTGTTTTCTCTTTTCCTTTTAGTTTTGCTGACCCTTATGATAGGTCAGCATAATACACTACTTGTGAAATCTCTTGTATCTACTGTATTTTTCAGACTATAAGACGCCCATTCAGTTTTAGAGCTGGAAATTAGAAAAAATTGAAGCAAAAAATATTGTCATAACGCACTGTTATGGGGGTGACCAATAGGATTTAATGAAAATTAACTCATTAGGTGCTAAACACTTTGATTGGTAATATATCTGCATGGAGAATTTATATATCTAAAAGCTTTATTCCACTGTGCAGCTTATTACTTCATTCTGTGTCCAATTCAATATCAAAAATGTGGTTTAAAAGGTCCTCTTTTATGAGAAACCATTACATTTATGTGGATGAATCTGAATATTAATGTACGTTATTCTACACATCTGACGTTTCTGTAAATGATTTGATGTTTTCTTAGAGTTCTATAATGATTGTCTTTTATCTCTCACAGGGGAGGAACTCTATGTACAGTCTGGAAGGCTATCATGGACTTCAGAGAGAAGCAGTCTTCTTAACATCCCCTTTGAGTTGTTTTACTAACCAGAATTCCTGGTAGAGACACTGCTGCACTTTATCCCAGTGTTTGTCCACCGATGTGAGATCATTGCATAATTCCCAGTACAGTCTGTCCTGCTGCCTAATGAAACCTTTGATAGGCGTATGGAAGGGAATACAAGATAGTGTAGTCTTAATATTTCAAGCTGTACATACAGTTCTGCCATTTTAATGTAAAGTGTGATTGCAGATTCCTTTTACTCATGAAGGGAATCAAACATTTTTTAATCTGTTAGTTCTTTTAAATGTGAGTTGATAATGTATAAATATAAACTTAAAAGGAAACTGTCAGCAGGTTTTTGCTATGCAATCTGAGAGCACCATACTGTAGGAGCAGTGACCTTTATTACAGAAATGTGTCACTTACTGGGCTGTGTTTTACTAGTTTAACACAATCACATTTTTATTAGCAGGAGATTATCATGACATTGCAACTGGCTTCCTGCATCCTAGTCCAACCACACACCCACCACTGCATAGCAGCCCTGGTACTATACATTGTACACAAAATGCTATGGTGTGGGCAGGTTATACACAGCTCAACAACTGAGTTCTGCTCAATCTACAGTAAAGAAAACTGTGACTCTATCATAACTGCGGCACCCAATATACAAAATGATCCTTCACTGGAATCATGGTCTTTGTCCGTACCTTATGGTGCTATCAGAATTTCACAGCAAAAACCTGCTGACAGATTCCTGTAATGTGAGCCCTCCCAGTCCCTTATTTTTTTTTAAGTTTGTAAAATAAAACATAAAATCCTACCATCTGGTGGGACACCAAGATTATTTTACAATACAATGGTGATTTTCAGCTTTTTTATTGTTCCATGTACTGTTTTTATTAATGGTTTTGGCTAGAGAGGGATGCAGAGTTATTTTGCTTGGATAAACTTGTGTTTGTTTTTCAATTCAACAATATCAAACTGTACCAGTTCAACATTCTGTATGTGCATTGGCCCAACGTTGGCTTGTTCTAAAGCTATTGTGACCCTAGTCTCACTAATAAACCTCTGAAAAACAATTGTTTTTTTCCAATGTATTTTGTTTTTATTTTTTAGCATACATTTCAAACATAATTTATCTCATGATGTCATATTTTATTAGATAAAGTAATAGCTATAACAAATTTTTAGAATGTTTCAACATGTAGAAGTATTTGGGTGTTTGAGTTGTTAACTAGAGATGAGCAAAACTTGGCTTCACCTGTTCATGCATTTTTTTCCTGGGAAATTCAATTTGTAGAGAAGTTATTTTCCGTGATTTTAATTGTCTTTACTCTGGGGCCTGTCCAGACCTCAGAGCATAATAAACATCAGTTGGAAAAAATCCTTATACTCACCTAAGTGCTCACCTCTCTGACAACTCTGCTCCACCTCCTCACCCATCTGGTCTTGTCACATCTGCAATCTTTGCAGGCGCATGTGCAGAACCCATCCCAGGTATATCAAATCACAGCGTAGTATGAGAGGCCCAGGATTTCAGTGTGGCCAACTGCGATTCTAAGATGTGATGAGGATCAGAATGGAGAATTGAGGCAAGTATAAGGATTTTTTCTCAATGTTAACATTTTGATGGCCTGTTATGGTGCAGAAAAATGATGGCCATCAATCTCCATTGTGCAGAATCAGAAGCGAACTATAAAATATTTCTACTTTTTTGTAAATTTTTGTCAAATTCAAGTAGAATTAGCTATAAGGCTGGCTTCAACTTGCAGATGCATCATTCAGCGTTTTGCAATGCTCTGCAAGTAATCAGCATGCGGACCGCGGCGTGGTGTGAATGCTTCAATTCATCTATATGTGAGCCGTAAGCAGGCGATGCCTGCGAAGATCACACTTCCGCGCACTATGGACGCAGATGTTGCGTCCATATGGGCGGAAAAGTTGATCTGTCATGGGCATACGCCTGCTTACGGCTCACATATAGAATGAACAGAGCATTCACCACGGCCGGTCTGATGTGATACTTGCAGATGCATCTGCAAAAACGCTGCAGCAGCATCTGCAAGTGGGAGGAAGGCAGCCTTACTCAACTTTATTCACTCATTTCTACTGTTATCTAGTCTAAAACTGATAATTCTTCAGTCACTCTGTGACTGGAGACTTAAAAAAAGCTAACAATATAAATTGGTAAGGAGACTAAACAAATACCAGTTTATTTACTACCATAAAAATCTTTTATTGAAGTGTAGGTCAATTAATAGAACAAGCATTACCTGTATAGTATTTAATGAACTAAATTATATATACACAAATTAACAAAGAGGGGAGGGGATAGGAACAAAATGCCCTGCATCCCACGCCCTACCTATTAGCAGGGATCGGCATCCTAAGATGTAGTATGGGATAACATCCCCGCTCTGCGTAGGCTAGCCCTGACTAGCCCTTCATTAATTATTAGATGCCGCTAGTCCCAGGAAGGTTAGGAACCTTCACCATTAATGTGACACATGCTGTCTATACCGTCCGTAAAGTCCTTATGTGATATGACATTTTTCATGAGACAGATAACTCATTGTATGTACAATACATGAAGGTTATTGTTACACCCAAGGGTCATGGAGATGTTAAGTGGACTCTCAATAGGCAAAAGAGTGACTTTAGTAAAACCAAGGATATTTATTAAACAAGGTTTAACACAAGGAGAAGGTGTCTGAGAGGAAGACCCTCTGGATTGCAACACCGAACTCTTGTAGCAGAGCACTGACAAGGCAACCCCTGTACAGGGATTCACGTGGTACAGCACCAGAGGTCTAAATGGTGTGAATCCTGGACAAGAGGGGCGACGTGTACAGACCGGACAGTAGAGACAGAGAGACTGTGGAACACTGGCTCTGTCGGTGGAGAGGACCCTGGGAGCTCCAGATGTGATCCAGAGTGTCCAGAGGGATCCAGGATAAGGAACTGCTTGAAGAGGATTCTGTGAAGACAAAGGTATTAGTATAATGCAAGGCAACAGTCTTCCTATCACAGAGCACTACAGAAGTGCGACCTGAACACAGGGCAACCCTTACTAGAGAATGAACAGGTTGCCCAACCACCTCCCTTAGAGGGAGGATGCCTTTTATGCACAGAACAGTTAAGCACTCAGTCTGAGTCCTATTAGGGAACAGGTGTATTGCTCCTTTAAGTGTGTGCAGGAAGCGGCACGCACATCCTAAGATCATTCCCAGGAGACCTGCCAAGAGGATGCAGGTTCCTAGCAGAGAATGAAGCAGACGGCCGCATGAATCCACATACAGGGTGAGCAGAACCATTGTAGCTGCGTGGCAGGCACCGATCTCCCTAATTAGCAAAGACCGACACCGCGGCTGAGGGCATGACCGCTATACAGAAAACATTTCCAGTACCTTACCCTCATCAGTAGAGGGGACCAGAATAACAGTAAAGGATTGGTCCTAAATATAATGGACCTTGAATGTGGTGTAACTGTTCACCATTTCTCATGAAATTTGAATGGTCACAAATAATAAATCCTGCTCATGGATAGATGTACGCTGCTTAGGGTTAGTGCTGTCCACCTCACAGTCAGTCCTTTATTTGGGAAACATATACAGTGTTGGCCAAAAGTATTGACACCCCTGCAATTCTGTCAGATAATACTCAGTTTCTTCCTGAAAATGATTGCAATCACAAATTCTTTGGTATTATAATCTTCATTTAATTTGTCTTCAATTAAAAAAACACAAAAAGAATTGTCCTAAAGCCAAATTGGATATAGTTCCACACCAAACATAAAAAGGGGTGGACAAAAGTATTGGCACTGTTAGAAAAATCATGTGATGCTTCTCTAATTTGTGTAATTAACAGCACCTGTAACTTACCTGTGGCACCTAACAGGTGTTGACAATAACTAAATAACACTTGCAGCCAGTTGACATGGATTAAAGTTGACTCAACCTCTGTCCTGTGTCCTTGTGGGTACTACATTGAGCATGGAAAAAAGAAAGATAACCAAAGAACTGTCTGAGGACTTGAGAAACCAAATTGTGAGGAAGCATGAGCAATCTCAAGGCTACAAGTCCATCTCCAAAGACCTGAATGTTCCTGTGTCTACCGTGCACAGTGTCATCAAGAAGTTTAAATCCCATGGCACTGTGGCTAACCTCCCTAGATGTGGACGGAAAAGAAAAATTGACAAGAGATTTCAATGCAAGATTGTGCGGTTGGTGGATAAAGAACCTTGACTAACATCCAAACAAGTTCAAGCTGCCCTGCAGTCCGAGGGTACAACAGTATCAATCCATACTATCCGTCAGCGTCTGAATGAAAAGGGACTGTATGGTCGGAGACCCAGGAAGACCCCACTTCTTACCCCGAGACATAAAAAAGCCAGGCTGGAGTTTGACAAAACTTACCTGAGAAAGCCTAAAACGTTTTGGAAGAATGTTCTCTCTTTTTGGGCAAAGGCATCAACATAGAGTTTACAGGAGAAAAAAAGAGGCATTCAAAGAAAAGAACACGGTCCCTACAGTCAAACATGGTGGAGGTTCCCTGATGTTTTGGGCTTGCTTTGCTGCCTCTGGCACTGGACTGCTTGCCCATGTGCATAGCATTATGAAGTCTGAAGACTACAAACAAATTTTGCTGCATAATCTAAGGCCCAGTGTGAGAAAGCTAGGTCTCCCTCAGAGGTCATGGGTCTTTCAACAGGACAATGACCCAAAACACACTTCAAAAAGTACTAGAAAATGGTTTGAGAGAATGCACTGGAGACTTCTAAGGTGGCCAGCAATGAGTCCAGACCTGAATCCCATAGAACACCTGTGGAGAGATCTATAATTGGCAGTTTGGAGAAGGCACCCTTCAAATATCAGGGACCTGGAGCAGTTTGCCAAAGAAGAATGGTCTAAAATTCCAGCAGAGCATTGTAAGAAACTCATTGATGGTTATCGGAAGCGGTTGATCGCAGTTATTTTGGCTAAAGGTTGTGCAACCAAGTATTAGGCTGAGGGTGCCAATACTTTTGTCTGGGCCATTTTTGGAGTTTTGTGTGAAATGATCAATTTTTTGCTTCATTCCTTTTGTGTTTTTTCATTGAAGACAAATTAAATGAAGATAATAATACCAAAGAATTTGTGATTGCAATCATTTTCAGGAAGAAACTGAGTATTATCTGACAGAATTGCAGGGGTGTCAATACTTCTGGCCAACACTGTATTATCAGCGAACTGTGCCCAAAAGATGAAATTGATTCCCCTTATACTTGAATCAGTCTTAGGCCAGTTTCACACTGATGTTTGGGTCCATTCCATTTTCCTGCATCTCAGTGTAGGCATATATGGCCCTGCACTGCGTTCCTATGTTTAACATGGGGATGCATGGTGGATGCGTTGGCACCTGTATGGATACGTTTGCTTCGGCTTGTGTTTTTAGTCAGGTGAAAAAACGCAACTTGCTGTAATTTTTTTTTTTTTAAACAAATAAAATATTTTTATTTAATGATTAAGCATGAACATATGGTGAATAGTAATCAATATGCAATAAGGGGATCAGATCAAACACACAAGGGAAATAGGGGAGGAAGAGGGAAAAAGGGGTAGTGCCTTAGTTGTCACAGCCGGGATGGAAGTGAGACACCGTGCAAGCCGGGGCAGAACTGCGAGTGGTCTAGTAATGAGCGCGATAGGGGGAGGTGACCCATGGATCCCACCATGCTAAAACTTTGGTTTTTCTAGCCAGATCATGGGCCAAGAGCTCCTCGTGGCTATGATGCAGGTCCAGTTGGTTCACCAGCTCTGTGATAGTGGGGACTGTGGATAGTTTCCAGTGCCTGGCTATGCATTGCCTACTGGCTATAAGAATATTAGTCACGATAGGTCAGAGCATCCTTGGGATTTCTTCAACGCCCAGACCCAGCAAAGCCATTGGTGCAGTGAGAGTGAAAGGAAGGCGGTCACCCCCGCCACAACCCCCTCAACCCCCTGACCAGAACCGTTGTAGCTCGGGACAATCCCACCATACATGTTCCATGGACACTGCTTCCAGCACAGATTGGAGGAGGACCTACCAAATTTGTCGAGCTTGGTGGGGCAAATGTACCAATATAAATGTGTTTTTTTCGCCTGCTCAAGGTGGTTAACGCAGGAAGTGAATCTGGAGGCATGGGCCACTGCAAGCTGCCAGGAATCAGGAAGAGCCGAGAATGCAAGCCGAGACTCCCAAGCCAGCATGTATGGGAGCTTGGTAAAAACTGGTGGGCCGAGGAGGGTCCGGTACAGAATCGAGATTCCATGCGGGAGAGGACCTTCGGATTTAAAAAGACGTTGTAGCCGGTTGTCCAGCCCCGTAACTTCCAATGAGAGGGGCCCAGAGGCAGCCAATAAATGGCGGATCTGAAGGTATTGGTAAAACAAGGTGTTTGGGAGGCCAAACTTCTGGTGCAAGAATTCGAAGGATCCAAGTTTTGAGTCAACAAATATGTCAGACAGAGTGGCCACGCCTCTGAGCACCCATCTCAAACGTGACAGGTCCTCAACCAGTACCTCCAAAGCCCATAGGGGAATGTCTCATATGAGGAAAGAGAAATGAGTTCTACTCACCGCTGCCCATACCTTGAGGAGAGAGGTCATAGAACGTAGAGGAGGGGGTGGATTCACCTTTTGAACCAGGGAAGCCTCTAGGAGGAGTTTTGGAGAGCTCCTGGGGGAGGAGTATGTTTCAATGCCAAGCCAGGTATGCTTGGAGGGACAGCCGTCCCACCAAAGTTTGGCCGGCTCCAGCAGAGCCGCCAAATGGTAGGAGCGCAAATCAGGGACTCCCAAACTGCCCCCCGCCCCCAACCGGCAGAGACATAATTTTATGGGGAACTCTAGGAGGTTTGTTGCTCCAGATGAAAGAGTTCACGGCCCTTTGAAAGGAAGAGATGTATCTGCCAGAGAAGTAGAGAGGAAGGTTTCTGAAAAGATATAAGATCTTAGGTAGTATGAGCATTTTCACCACATGGATTCTGGCTATCCATGATAGTGATGTCGCAGGGAGGCTGTCGATGAGGGCCCTGATTTCACGAAGGAGTGAATCGCTATTACAGCATATGATGTTGCGGAGATGGGTAATCTGAATCCCCATGTAGGTGAATCCCGTGGGGGCCCACTTGAAGGAGTAGTTGGTTTGTAGGAATATAGAGGATTTGGCCAGGTTGAGACGATACAGAGAAGCGTTGGTGAAGTCAGATAAAGTACAGATAAGTTCAGGCAGAGATTCCTTAATAGACGTGCAGGTCACAATGACGTCGTCTGCGTATAAACCTATTTTGTGGGACCTGTCCCCCACCTGAACCACAGAGATCCCCTATCAAGGGGCTCATTTCTGATCTAGAGTGGAGAGGGCCAGAGCAGTCCAGAGCCTTGGACATATGGACGTTAAAATCACCAGTTATCACCCTATTCCGACCCGCAGCAGAATAGAGTACCTTGAAGAACTTCCGCAAAAACTTTGAGTTGCCCAACATTTGGGCCGTATAGGGAAACTATAGTAAAGGGAACCTCATTGATCAGGCAGAGTACAATGTTATACCTGCCCCCAGGATCTTTTATCACTTTTTCCAGGTGAAACGCCACAGATCTAGAGAACAGAATCCCCACCCCCGCTTTTTTTACCTCATTGCTTGCATAAAACTGAAAGGGGTAGTATGGCGAGGACATTCTCTGCTCATCCCGCGGCAGCAGATGGGTCTCCTGAAGACATATCACATCACTCTTAGTTCGAAGCAGCTGGCGCCATGTCAGGGATCTCTTTGTGGTGGAATTTAAGCCATTAACGTTGATGGGCTGCACAGAGATGCTCATGGGCCAAACGGTATATCACTCCTCCTGCAACTGGGAGACACTTAAGTATGCTGCAACAGGCACTCAAACTGGTGAGAGAGGGGTAGAGTAAGGAGGGGAGATAAGACAAAAAAAAAAGGGGGGGGAGTAAATAGACAGAACACCACAAATAAGTAACAAATAATAAAAAAATCATAAAACAAGGTCTGCCTTGGAGGAGCCTCGGCAGAGTGAGAGTGTACAAAAAACACTCCTGGGGGATAAGACACCAATGTACCCAAGGGGGTAAAATGGAATCCAAAAAAGGAGCTGAGGAGGAAAAAGAGAATAAAACCAGTCACGGCCCTTTCTTTAAAGCCAAAATCCCCGTTCCCTCAGGTCGCATCTTTTGTGGTAGCATTGCTTGCAGGGTTGCGATCACGATCCGCCCTTGGAGAAGGCAGATTGCTGAAGGACACAAGGTTCCACGACCTTAGAGCCTTGCGGAGTTGTGAGGGAGATGAGAAGGACGGTCTGGATCCCTTGTATCTGAAATTCAGGGCTACTGGCGTTCCCCAGGAGTACATGATGCCTTTGTCCCTGAGAACCTGGCAGCAAGGTCCGAATTCCCTGCGGCGTGCAAGAGTGCCAGACGAAAGGTCAGGATACACTGAAAGACCCCCAAAGGGATCCGGGAGGTGGAGGGATCTCCTCATAGCCTGCAAAAGCATGTCTCTAATACGAGGGCGGATCAGGAGCACAAGCACGTCTCTCGGGACCTCCTTGGGCAGGCGAGACGGTTTAGGAATCCTGTAAGCCTTTTCCATTGCCAGATCACCCCTGGGCATATCAGGCAAGGCAGCAGCAAGAAAATCAGACACAGTCGCAACAAGGTCCACGTCCCCTACAGATTCAGTCAGGCTCCTGAGTTTGAAGTTGTTCTTGCGCAATTTATCTTCTAAGTGACAAATCGTTGTGTTGACTGTTCCCATTTCCTTGTCTAATTCAGTGTAGCTATCCGCTAGTTCATTGTGGGCTGATGAGAATTCCGCCATCTTAGATTCAAGATGTGAGGTATGTTCACCCAATGCTGCTATGTCCTCCCGTAGTTCCCCAACCAGACCCTTCATGTCCTCAAAAAGGGAATGCTGCATGGAGCCCAGGAGGGATTTAAGGTACCCCCGTGAGGCCGGAGCGTCATCCCGGTCCTCGTGCACCTCTCCCCCGGAGCCCCAGGGTGAGAGGGGGCTAGAGTGAGGAGATTACCTCGGGCTGTGAGAGGCTGGCGCCATTTTAGCTGCAGGCGCGCGGTGCCCCTTGGCTGCAAAGAAGTCTGTCACCTTGGGGTCTTTGGTCCGACGGCGGGAGGAAGATCGGGGCATCACCTGAGGATCCAGAGGAAGCGCCCTCTACACCGGAGCCGTGGGTAGGTGCGGGGAAGCCGGTAATTCGCCGTTTACATGGGCCGTGCAGGAGAGCTCCTCTAACACGCGTCCGGTGCCATCAGCTGTAGGACACGCCCCCCAACTTGCTGTAATTTTTGTGCATTTGAGGCTGCATGATTTGTATGCACGCATCCTGAAGCATACAAAAATTACATGGAGTCCAATGGCGACGCATTGGAATCCGCATGACCGTACTAGTAAACTCATCACAAAGTCTCTCTCTCTCCCTGAATGGTTTACAATGGATCCCTACTGGGATTTTGCACAGTACGCATCTGCACAATAGAAGCTGCGCGGGCATCCGTCTGCGTTCCTAGACACAAACGGATGCATCCTGAAAGCTAATGTGAAGTCAACCTTGTCCGACGCATTTTCCTACACCAAGAACACAAAGGAAGCTCGGACACATCAAGTAGTGTATCAACATGATCGAGGAGAAAAAAAATGTATATCCCCTCATGACTGTATGTTAAAATGATCCATTAACTGAATGTGCACTGTAGTATTGTCTGTGTGTGTATATATATATATATATGTATATATATATATATATATAATAAATATATGTATGTATGTATATTCAGACACTGACTGGTAAGTGGATTCCATTCTGATGTGTATCAATTTAGGGTATCTGTGTCGACTGCAGTGTGGTCTGCCTAAGAGAAAATAATAAGTGTATGTAATATACAGTGAGTACAGAAAGTATATAGACCCCCTTTAAATTTTCACTCTTTGTTCATTGCAGCCATTTGGTAAATTCATTAAAAAAGACAAACTAAAATATCACATGGTCATAAGCATTCAGACCCTTTGCTCAGACACTCATATTTAAGTCACATGCTGTCCATTTCCTTGTGATCCTCCTTGAGATTGTTCTACTCGTTCATTGGAGTCCACCTGTGTTCAATTAAACTGATAGGACTTGATTTGGAAAGGCACACACCTGCCTATATAAGACCTTACAGCTCACAGTGCATGTCAGACCAAATAAGAATCATGAGGTCAAAGAAACTGCCCAAGGAGCTCAGAGACAGAATTGTGGCAAAAATAAAACAAATCTAGAGGGTAGAGAATGCGCAATAGGGTCTTATCTCTTAGACAGGTATCACAAATGTGATATCACAGTTGCTCACCAGCTGATCGCTCAGAAAATGCAGCTGCTGCTAGGACTGTACTTCCACAGGTCACTGTGTCTAAACTGCCCAAGGAGCTCAGAGACAGAATTGTAGCAAAAATAAACAAATCTAGAGGTAGAGAATGCGCAATAGGGTCTTATCTCTTAGACAGGTATCACAAATGTGATATCACAGTTGCTCACCAGCTTGATCGCTCAGAAAATGCAGCTGCTGCTAGGACTGTACTTCCACAGGTCACTGTGGTCTAAACAAACGTTCTGGACAAAGTACCTCGAAGTCCGTGCTGCTGCCCCAAAGAATATCAAACACCAGAAACAACGGGATGTCTGGGGATGGTGATGAGCCACATACCGAGCTCCATCCTCAGGGAACATACTGATCTGGCCCAGGTTACAAAATAATTTCTGTAGTACTCAAGCTTTCTAAGAGCACAGTGGCCTCCATAATCCTTAAATGGAAGAAGTCTGGGTCCACCAGAAGTTTTCCTAGACGTGGACATTCAGCCGAATTGAGCAATTAGGAGAGAAGAGCCTTGGTGCGACAGGTAAACAAGAACCCCAAGTTCACTGACTGAGCTCCATAGATGCAGGAGGGAGATGGGAGAAAGTTCCACAAAGTCAACTATCACTGCAGCCCAAGTAATGTGCTGAAAGCACACATGGAGAAGCTCCCAGGGAGGAAGGAAAGGTTCTTACATGCCCCTACACGTGTTTCACTCCACTGGAGGGACATGACAGACTCGTCAGCAACCACCTAGAGCGAGTAAGAATGCATCCAACAAAATGCAGATGATTAACCTATCTACTTACTCACTCTCGGAGGTGCAGAAAGAGGTCCTCTTCTTGGGTTTAACCTTTGCCCCAAACAATCAATTAAATTTTTTTCTCCACAGTAAAGGACGTGAACTTTTTTGCACGCAGGAGGATACTGAATAAATTACATTTTAAAGAATCACAACTAGACCCCCTTACACCTGTTGAAACTGAAGTCTTGTTTGCCCTGGAAGAGCTCGCGACAGAAACCCAAGTAGGACAGGTATGTTTCCAAAAACCCTCCTACCCAGATCAAAGAGGTTTCTCCCCTTGTCCGTCTGTCCGGCAGTAGATGTGTTCACACGTCTAGTGACGGAGGACCTCAGGGCAGTCTCATGCCGTCGAAGATTTTATAATTTGACATGTACACAGCGAGATGCCCTGATGGAGTTAAAAGAACTAAAAGATGTTATTAAACCGGTGGACAAGGGGGGGCGGAATATTGTGATCTGGCCGTCTTCTCAATATGAGAAGGAGGCTTTAAGACAGTTAAGATACAAAACTACCTACAAGAAGCTCCCAAAATTTATTATTGAACTGGTGGCCATACTGGATGGGGCTGTGGAGAATGGGATCCTCACCAAAAAGATGCGTGATGGACTCTTGGTGCCCTGTCCCCGTATACCCACGTTTTACCTGTTGCCCAAGGTCCACAAAGATGCCCTTGACCCCCCGGGACATCCTATAGTGTCTGGAATTGAAGGTCTCAACTAACCAATTTGTAATTTCGTTGATTTCCACCTGAAACAACTTGTTGTAACCTTGCCCTCATTCCTTAAAGACACGATGGACGTCCTGAACTGGGTTGATGGCATCTCTGTGAAACCGGATATGCTGATGGTCACCGCCGACGTCGCGTCGCTCTATACGTGTATTGATCACCAACACGGGTCAGATGCGGTCCATTTCTTCTTGGGGACCGGTGGCATGGATGGTGAGGTTGCTGCACTGGTTCTGGAGCTGCTTCACTTTGCCCTTACTCAAAATTTTTTCATATTCAAGAATGTCATCTATCTGCAGAAGCGCGGCACTACAATGGGTGCGGCCTGCGCGCCCACATACGCCAATCTCTTCCTGGGATACTGGGAAAGAGAAATTTTTGGCGACACGGGCGTGGGGGGCTGTGCCCATGTGCAGTGCTGGATGCGTTACATTTAGGACGTCCTTTTCTTGTGGAGGAGCACTGCGGAGTAGCTCGAGACATTTATGAGTGATTTAAATCGGAACCAGTATAACATCAGACTTACTTATAAATATAGTTTGCGGAGAATTGACTTCTTGGACATCATGATGAAGGTGGACCCTTTTGGTCTCCTTTAGACCGATGTCCATAGGAAGGCAACCTCCGTGAACTCATTATTGCATGCAACCTCAGGACATAACACCACAACCCTCTACGCAAACAAACAGGCCAGTTCCTAAGAATGAGATGGATATGCTCAACAGAGGAGGGATTCGAACGTCAGGTGGTAGACTTGAAGCAATGGTTTAGTGATCGTGGGTACTCTAACAGGGTGATTAAGCATGGGTATTGGAGGGCACGTGGCACCCAGCTGACCCGTATGCTTGGATATGCCCCAGAAAAATCGGAGGCACACCCACAGACACGATTTGTGGGCACATTCAATCATAAATGGGGCACTATTCGCTCCATTTTTCAAAAACAATGTTCCGTCTTGCGTATTGATCCGGTGTTACGCAGATATATCTCAGACAGGCCTTTGATGACACCTTGAAGGGCCAGGAATCTGA
This sequence comes from Allobates femoralis, assembly GCA_033576535.1. NCBI lineage: Eukaryota > Metazoa > Chordata > Amphibia > Anura > Aromobatidae > Allobates > Allobates femoralis. The sequence goes on along the minus strand of JARQOC010000001.1, from coordinate 371,685,703 downwards.
AGGATATCCTCGTGGACAGCCACTATGTACCGCATATAGTATCCCTCTTTGGCTCCCGGGAACCAATGCCGGGCTGTTATCCGTGTGGCCATTGCCTCTCGTGCGCAAATATCGAGCGTGCTACCCACTTTCACTCTACCGATAGGACCCGCACATTTGAGATTAGGCACAGAATAACATGTAGCACTACATATGTGGTTTACTTTGCCGTCTGTGCCTGTTCTAGAATCTAAGTGGTTCTCACATCACGGGAATTAAGACTGAGGGTGAGGGAGCACATCCGAGATATTATTGCAGCAGGAGAGGCGAAGGAGGATACGGTTTTGAAAACGTTGCCAAAACACTTCAAAGAACATCACAGATCCAACCCAGCATCCCTAAGAGTCAGGGGGATTGATGTGCTGCATGGGGGGTCCCGGGGAGGGGACCTAAAGAAAATCCTGGCCCAACAAGAGGACAAATGGATAGTTGTCCTGGATACCCTTGCTCCACAGGGTCTGAACAAGGGACTATCATATGCACCCTTTCTGTCAGTGACTGACCCTTGTCCACCTTTATTCTTTTATTCTGTTCTTTATTTTTTTCTTTTTCTCTTTTAGGATAATTTTTCAACTGACAGTTTGGATTCATGCCTTATAAACAGCCCACACAGCACTATTGCGTCCTAAGAAGAACCATGGCCAATTGGATGGACATTACCATGTTGAATCCTGGGATAGTCCGCCTATGGCTAATACTAAACTGAAATGTATCTGTTAAAAATGTAATTTACTGCTGTTTTTGGTGGATTATGGGAATCACTATGCATTTTTCTTTATTTACATCTAATCTGGCATGAGTTAACAGCTAAGTGCGCAGCCTTCCGCTTTGCCCTGCCTGGCCGTCTGGTCGCAGGCTGCCGCGCATGCCCGGTCATCATGGTGACGGGTCCCGGGCCGGGGGCATGCGCACTAATGCCGTGATCAGATTGGCCAGCGGGACTTGATGGCGGTCTGACTGCGCATGCGTCTGACGTCACAAACCCGGAAGTTGGGGTGGACGCCAGCGCTGAGTATAAAGGTGGAGGGCGGGTGAAGCATGGCGCAGACTGCCAGACTAGAGATGATATCCCCCCAAAGAAACCAGTGGAGTGAAACACATGTAGGGGCATGTAAGAACCTTTCCTTCCTCCCTGGGAGCTTCTCCATGTGTGCTTTCAGCGCATTACTTGTACTATAACTAACGCTGTATAAAGTATTTATAGTTGTCCCTATGCACCAGACATTAGCTGTGGGTGAGACTTATGATTAAATTGGGTCTCCTATAAGCATATAAAGCAGTATATTGTATGGATTGCATTCGATGTATGATTTATACTATATAAGTGACAGTCAATCGGTGTTGAGTGGCTTTTTGCACCTTATAACCCTTTTCCTAGTGTTGGATATAGATGATTTGTATCAGTTGTATATATGGACAGTGTTAATTCTTTGGAACTTAATTTATGGGGAATCCCCCTGGTGCCTTTCCTATGTCTTGTCTTATGTTTTTGACTATAAGTAAATAAAAAACCTTTTCATTGCAAACAATACTCTATGCTGTTCTCCGATATATAAATGTGATTTTGAGAGTATACAAAAAACACCCTGGAAGGGTGAGGCTGCTCACTAGGGGTTATTTATGATAGAGCCATATATGGATCATATATTTATGAAGCCTTTTTTCCTGTAGTTGCTTTGCTCTGCAGTGGTTCGCTAGCTGCAATGAACATAAGTCCTCCGACTTAATTTATAATTCGTTTTCCTCACTGCTTCATTTATTATTAAATCCATTTGTTTTCAGAGTGTTGGTCATTTGGTGTAGACCCATTTTTAGAGACATATTTAGGGATTTATGAGTTTTTTCATGACAGGTAGTTATCACCATCATCACCTAAACTCCTAGAAAGAGCACTGCCAACTAAGGGCCCTTTCACATCAGCGGTAATTTCAAATCGCGGCAGATGCGGTGAAAAAACGCATCTGCCGCGATTACCGCATAACCGCGACACTTGCGGCACACTTGCGGCAAGCCCCATGCAATGTCTATGGGGCTTGCGGTAAGGGTGCTGCAGATGCGGCAAGTGCGGTTTCGGCACTTGCGGCAGGTGCGGCCGCGAAAAAAAAACGCTGCTTGCAGCTAGATATGTTCCCTGGGGGGTCTAGTTTCCAAAATGGGGTCACTTGTGGGGGAGCTCCAATGTTGGAGACACAGTTCTCCAAACACGACATGGTATCCGCTAACAATTTGAGCTGATTTTTCAGACAAATTATTAGCGGACACCATGTCGCGTTTGGAGAGCTCCTGTGTGCCTAAACATTGGAGCTCTCTCACAAATGACTCCATTTTGGAAACTAGACCCCTCAGGGAACATATCTAGATGGGTGGTGAGCACTTTGAACCCCCAGGTGCTTCACAAATAGATCCGTAAATATGAAAAAGTACTTTTTTTTCCACAAAAAAATTCTTTTTTCATTTTTACGGATTAATTTGTGAAGCACCTGGGTGTTCAAAGTGCGCACTCTGCATCTAGATATGTTCCCTGGGGGGTCTAGTTTCCAAAATGGGGTCACTTGTAGTGATGGGCGAATCCTAAATTACTCGGAATCGCTTGACTCTAGCGAGTCCGAGCCCAGGACTCGCTACTCGTTGCGAGTCTAGCGAGTCCAATGTTAATGAATGGGGAAGCGAGTAATAGCGAGTAGTGTGAGATTTACAACTCGCAGATGTGTGTCGGAAGCTTCAGCCTGAAGCAATCCTAGTTTTGTCATTTATTTGCATTGCTCGTTTACTTTGTAAGTAATCGCTGACTCGCACAGATAAGAGTCCTGTCTCCTCTGTGCTGGCTGCCAGCTCCAGGGTCCTAGAGCCTGCCTGCTGCCTGATGTAGCAGTGTTGAGATTGTTCTCAGTCTGCTCATTCCCTGTGTACAGACATGAATGTCTGTGCACAGAGATGATGTAGCAGAGCTGAGATTGTTCTCAGTCTGCTCATTCCCTGTGCATAGAGATCTATATCTATACACAGGAGATGTAGCAGAGAGGACATCGCGTTTTGGACTGCGTCGGACGGAAGAGGATTTTTTTAATTAAAGATGGAGTCCCTAATGACTTTTTTTTTTATTTCTAATAAAAAATTTTCTTTGTGTTGTGTTTTTTTTAAAACAATTTAATAGAAATTCATGGCGGTCATGTCTAATATTGGCGTGACCACCATAAATTTCGGGCTTAGGGCCAGCTGATAATACAAAGCTGGTATTAACCCCTTTATTACCCAGCGTGCTACCGCCACCAGGGCCGCTGGAAGAGCGGGGTTCAGCGCCAGAGGATGGCGCTTCAATGAACGCGCCATCTTCTGGGGAGGCTGCGGGCTGCAGTTTGCAGCGGGGGGTGCCCAGAAAGCTTGGGCATCCCTGCGCTGCGGATTCCAGCCCCCAGCTGCTTAGCTGTACCTGGCTAGACATAGAAATTGCGCGGAGCCCCACGCATTTTTTTTAAATTATTTCATGAAATTCTGAGATTCTGACTCTGACTCTGAGACTCTGACTCTGAAATTCATTAAATAATTTTAAAAAAATGCGTGGGGCTCCGCGCAATTTCTATGTCTAGCCAGGTACAGCTAAGCAGCTGAGGGCTGGAATCCGCAGCGCAGGGATGCCCAAGCTTTCTGGGCACCCCCCGCTGCAAATTGCAGCCCGCAGCCACCCCAGAAGATGGCGCGTTCATTGAAGCGCCATCCTTTGGCGCTGAACCCCGCTCTTCCAGCTGCCCTGGTGGCGGTAGCACGCTGGGTAATAAAGGGGTTAATACCAGCTTTGTTATACAAGCTGGTATTAAGCCCGAGATTCTTAATGTCAGACCACGTTTCACCCAGCCACTAAGAATCTCCAATAAAGGGTTAAAAAAACACAGAGAAAATTTTTTATTTGAAATAAAAAAAAAAGCCATTAGGGACTCCATCTTTAATTAAAAAAATCCTCTTCCGTCCGACGCAGTCCAAAACGCGATGTCCTCTCTGCTACATGCACAGGGAATGAGCAGACTGAGAATAATCTCAGCACTGCTACATCATCTCTGTGAGCAGGCGGGCTCTAGGACCCTGGAGCTGCACAGAGAAGACAGCTGGACTCGGCTCGCAAAGAAACAGCAGTTACTTTGCGAGTTTCCCTGCTATCACTGGCACAGTATCCAGTGATGACTCGCACGAGTCTAATGCAAACAATGGCAATCCTAGTTTTGTCAGCGTTTCTGACAAAACTAGGATTGATATTGATTTGCATTGGACTCGTGCGAGTCATCACTGGGAAACTCGCCGAGTACCGAGTCCTGCGAGTCCCTTACTACTCGCCGAGTAACGAGTCCTAGCGAGTAGATTCGCCCATCCCTAGTCACTTGTGGGGAAGCTCCAATGTTTAGGCACACAGGGGCTCTCCATACACAACATGGTGTCCGCTAACAATTGGAATTATTAGTGGACACCATTTCGCATATAAAGAGCCCCTGTGTGCCTAAACATTGGAGCTCCCCACAAGTGACCCCATTTTGGAAACTAGACCCCCCAAGGAACGTATCTAGATGCATAGTGAGCACTTTGAAGCCCAAAGTGCTTCATAAATTGATGTGTAAAAATTAAAAAAGAAAATTTGTGAAAAAAAAAAAGTACTTATTTCTTATTACGGATCAATTTGTGAAGCACCTGGATCAAAGTGCTCACTATGCATCTAGATAAGTTCCCTGGGGGGTCTTGTTTCCAAAATGGGGTCACTTGTGGGGGAGCACCAATGTTTAGGCACACAGGGGCTCTTTATAATAACTCATTCTAGAAAAAAAAAATGACGTGGGGCTCCGCCATATTTTTGTTCCAGCCAGATACAACTTGGCAGCTACAGACTGCCAGCAACCCCCAGCTGCCTCGTTGTACCGGGCTGGCAACCAAAAATACAGCGAAGCCCATTTTTTTTATTTCTCAGGAAGAAGCCCCCAGGCGAAACGCGTCAGGGTGACCCCAGGCATCCATTAGGAACTGGTAATTATGACCACTATTTGAGGTGTTATGATGTCATGGACATTGTCCTTTATATATACTAATGTGATATGGGAATTGTATATGGTGATTTACTTATAGTGTGATACTGGTCTGACCTTTCCTTACCATACTAGGCACGACTTGATATTCTTCTGTGTCATTTTAATCATGACTTTCTGCATTATAAGTGGTCTGTAGCTTTTATATCTATGTAACTATTGTGGGAGGTGGTCTCTAATGTATAGTCATACGAACCCTAATTGAAAGTGGGTTTCAGTAGATACACCTATGTGATTGACACCTTTAGTATTGTGATTACATTATACTGAACCTGCTGGTCTTTCATCTTGCTATATATTGAGCCCCCCCCGCTTTCTTTTCAATTGGAGTAACCTTGCTGCCTTTTTAATTTGTAGTGTGTGTCCTCTCATTTAGCACATTTATTGTTTGGTGTGATTACACATCTTGCCCCGTAGTTCATCCACTCGCTTGATGCAATAGTGATATATACTAATAGTGTATTGGCTTTCATTGGTTTGTATATCAATTGTGCACATGATATTGATTTTTGTTGTGGCATTTATGATTTATATGTAATGTGTTCATCTAGACCACACTTTCTTTACAATCCTGTTTAAACAGCAGTATTGAATTTTATACACACCTGTGCACAAGGTAATGAATCTGTTTTTGCATTTATTATTTTCACGTATATTTTTCACAGATTGTTTTTTATCACATATTTTTGTTTTTTAAGCAGCAACTTTTATTCTGACTGATCCTTGTTTAAATGTTACACAGCTACGAATTTTGACCATTTTTATTTTGTATTTTTTACATTTTTTATCCTGTATAATTCTGTATGGCATTTAATGAGAAAGCAATATAGTCTGTGACCATTATCCAGATGATTATTTTATGCTTAATTTTCAGTTCCCTACCTCAATTAGTGCTTTATTATTATTGATTGGATGCGTATTTCATTGTGTTTTTCATCATAGTATTTATTATGAATTTTTTAATCATGTACCAATAAAATTGACTTTTTATACCTTTGATTTGGGCTAAAAACTCCTCATTTGATAGGTTGTTATTGTGTTTGAGTTTGCCTAGCTTGATAGCGGCCTATGATCGGTGTGGGTAATAAAGGGGTTAATGCCAGATTTTTTATTGGCAGCTGGCACTAAGCCCGAGATTCATAATGACGGGCCAATGTTAGACCCGGCCATTAGGAATCTCTAGTAATTAGTCAAAAAATGCACCACACAGACAAAAATCTTTTTATTAGAAAAAAAACACAAACAAATTTCGGACTCCATCTTTATTATAAAAAGATCCGATGTAGTCCACAACGAAGGTTCCACGACGCTCGATCGTTTTCGACGTAGTCCGCAACGAAAGTCCCACAACGCTCAATCACCTCTGCTACATCCTGAGACTGCAGCAAAGGAATCAAGTGTCCTCTTGTTGCAGTCTCTGGTGTCATAGTGATGATGCACTGTATGGCAGATCATTGCCATACAGTGCAGCATCACTGTGCAAACCCAAGTCTCAGAGATTACATGATCTCAGAGGCTTGGGTCAGGTGACCCGACATTGCAGTGAAGTGATCTGACAGCCCCATAATGGATCACTGTGCCAGGACTGTCAGATTAGTTCACTGCAGCATGATCCCCCTGCATCCACACAGTGGATCACTGCGTCTGATCCCCCTGCATGTGGATTGAGCTGCAGAAAGCAATCTGACAGCTCAGGCGCAGTGGTCTGAAAGCCTGGATCACTGTGCAGTGGATCATTGCGCCCGAGCTGTCAGATTGCTTTCTGCAGCTCAATCCCCATGCAGGGAAATGAGCAGGAGGAAATGAGCAGGAGGAGCCGGGCAGAGAATCAGGCGGCAGGAGACCGCACACTGTGTACAGTCTCATTTTAACCCCCAATTACCGCGACTGTAGCCTTGGGGGGGCAAATCCACACCCCCTGGGGTTTAGTACAAGTCCCCAACTACCTGCAGCTCAAGTGACAGGTCAGTAAGAGCTGTAGGAGTGCGTTCCCCAGATGTCTCAGACGCCGAGACGTATCAGGAACGCACTGGTTTTCATGTCTCAAATGGTGAGACATGTGTCGGGAAGGGGTTAACAAGAGTCCCCACACCTCTGCCCCTGACCGTTAGCTGTCACTGACAGCTGTTAGATTTGAGCTGTCACTGTTTGTTTACAACCAGTGACAGTTCAAAGCCATGACGAGTTTAGCCGTCATGATGCGGGAACTGACATCTTTTCATGACAGCTAAACTCGTCATTGGTCGTAATGGGGTTAATCAAGACTGAAAGACATTGATATACAGATTCTTCTTGAAACATGGACTAAAGCAAATAATGAATCCTTTGTCCCCATCGGATATGGGGAATACATCGTGTCTGCCCTGAAAAACAAAAACATTAAACAGGGCCAGATCTCAGGAGGAATATTAGTCTGGTACGAAGAGAAGTTCCATGAGCATATCAGAGCAGCGAAGAGAGAAGACAGCCACATCTGGATAAGAATAAGCCATCCTCCATCTTCACCTCTCAGGCTGAGTCTACCTCTGTGCAGCGTATGTAGCTCTCACAGAGTCTCCATACTTCAACCCAGACAGCTTTGAGACCCTAAAGATTAAAGCTGCCCACTCCCAGACTCTCAATATATTTGACACCGAAGCTGCAGGTCTTTAAGGAAGGGGGGTGTGGGGGGGGGGGTTAGAGAGCGAGAAAACAGGCACACATCTAAGTGCAGATTTATTAACCTTGAGTGTAAAAGATAGGCTAGTACGCTCACCTTTAGGAGGTCTTATAAGATGACTTATGGACCACAATCGGTCTTGTAAGTGCCCTGTTCCTTCGGTATGTGGCTGCTGTCCAGGTCAAGCGGATCTCTCAGCTGGGAGTCCGTAGTCAAAGGATTCAAGTGGATTATCTTGTCGAATGAGCGCTCCCAAGGTCAGACACTGGAGTCTCCAGTGACCTTGGGAGCACTCATTCGACCGGATAATCCACTTGAACACTTCCAGACTCTCGGCAATGCTGTCATCTACAGAGACCTCAATGCAAGAACGGGAAGGGAAAAAGACTACCTAACCATGGATATTCTATATATTCGGAGCAGATACCAACTGTGACAACCCAGTGCACACCGACAGGAACAGGTACGGACCTTACAAGTATTGGCCCCCTTATAGTCAACACACAAACACATCTGTCAGAGCACAACCAACTGCTCCTATACATCAAATCAACAAACAAATCACCCTCACAAACCCCACAGAAGACCGGCCTCTTTAGCTTGCAGCTATCCTTCAAATTGTCCAAGATGTCGGCCCCAAAATATAAAGATACAGTCATATGAAAAAGTTTGGGCACCCCTCTTAATCTTAATTTTAAACAAAAAACAAAAGTGTTTTTTTCGCAACACCTATTTCAGTGTGATATATGTAATAACTGATGGACACAGTAATATTTCAGGATTGAAATGAGGTTTATCGTACTAACCGAAAATGTGAAATATGCATTATTTAAAAAATTGACAGGTGCAAAAGTATGGGCACCTCAACAGAAAAGTGACATTAATATTTAGTAGATCCACCTTTTGCAAAAATAACAGCCTCTAGTCGCTTCCTGTAGTTGTTAATGAGTTCCTGGATCCTGGATGAAGGTATTTTTGACCATTCCTCTTTACAAAACAATTCCAGTTCAGTTAAGTTTGATGGTCGCAGAGCATGGACAGCCTGGTTCAAAACATCCCTCAGATGTTGAATGATATTCAGGTCTGGGGACTGGGATGGCCATTCCAGAACATTGTAATTGTTCCTCTGCATGAATGCTTGAGTAGATTTGGAGCGGTGTTTTGGATCATTGTCTTGCTGAAAGTTCCATCCCAGGCGTAACTTCAACTTTGACACTGATTCTTGAACATTATTCTCAAGAATCTGCTGATACTGAGTGGAATCCATGCGACCCTCAACTTTAACAAGATTCCCGTCATTGGCCACAGCCCCAAAGCATGATGGACTTTCCCCTAAATTTGACAGTGGGTAGCAAGTGTTTTTCTTGGAATGCTGTGTTTTTGTGGCGCCATGCATAACGCCTTGTTGTATGACCAAACAACTCAATCTTTGTTTCATCTGTCTACAGGACTTTCTTCCAAAATGAAACTGGCTTGTCCAAATGTGCTTTTGCATACCTCAGGCGACGCTGTTTGTGGCATGCATGCAGAAATGGCTTCTTTCGCATCACTATCCCATACAGCTTCTCCTTGTGCAGTGTGCGCTGTATTGTTGACTGATGCACAGTGACACCATCTACAGCAAGATGATGCTGCAGGTCTTTGGTGGTGGTCTGTGGATTGTTCTTGACTGTTCTCACCATTCTTCTTCTCTGCCTTTCTGATATTTTTGTTGGCCTGCTACTTCTGGCCTTTACAAGAACTGTCCCTGTGGTCTTCCATTTCCTTACTATGTTCCTCACAGTGGAAACTGACAGGTTAAATCTCTGAGACAACTTTTTGTATCCTTCCCCTGAACAGCTATGTTGAACAATCTCTTTTTTCAGATCATTTGAGAGCTGTTTTTTTTGTAAATATATCTTTATTGAAAGTTTTTCATTTAAAAGATGTACATAACAGTACAGTAAAGAATGCAAAACAATATGATTCCAGTAGAGAGTGACATGAGGAAGGTTAGTAAACAACAAGTCAAACAGTACGAGTCCACGTAATTGTGGATTCAAAAGACTCTGCTGGATATATAAAGAAGCAAGTCCTCGTAATAACAAAGAACCAGCAGATTAGGTTCCTCTCTCAGCAATGAAAACGAAAAAAAAAACATAGAATGAGGAGAACCAAGATATTAATTCCAATATAACTAATTTATAACTAAAGTCAGTCCAACAGGAGGGGGAAGGGGAAAATATCAGAATGTAAGTCAAGAAACCAGGGGGAAGGAACAAGAATAAGTAGAGAATAGAAATAGTATAGAGGGGAATGCGGAGACGAATAGTAGGTCATATAATAGAAGAGGAAGGAGAGAAAAAAAAAAGACTAGAATGTATAAGGTGTTTTTGAGTGTAAAATAAAGGGAGGCAATAGTTCGGAAACGGTGCAGGTGTTCCACCACTCAGGTAAAGAGGTCACCAAAGTTAGAAGCATCCTTGAAAAGGATCCATTCTGTCCAGGTATTTACATACTCTGCTTGAGTTTGAGAGAAGTCGGCAGAAATTTCCTCAAACCGTCTGAGGGATTCCATCTCGGAGAACCATTCAAGAATAGAAGGAGGTAGCTGCTCCCTCCAAAGTCGGGGGATCACATTGCGTGCTGCACAAAAGCAGAACCGAAGAATGTCTTTCTTCTGTCTTTTCCATGAACCAGGGAGCAGAGAGAGCAGGGCCATCTCGGGGTACCCTCCACATGCCTGCCTGTAACAAGATTGTAGTTACGGAATACTTTCCTCCAAAAGTCACTGATCAGGGGACAACTCCACCATACATGAATCATGGTACCGACTTCAAGGCCACATCTCCAACAGAGTGGGGAGTTGGCCGAAGAGAACCGATGCAGCCTGTCCGGAGTGAGATTCCATCGAAGGCGTATCTTGTAACACTTTTCCAGTGCTTCACAAGATCCTGAGGTTTTATGAGACATCAGAAAACATCTCTCCCAGTCTTGAGCGTCTATCGTCCTTCCCAAGTCGGTCTCCCATGCCCGCTGATAACTATGGGCTCCTGTCACCGCTGCTCTAGAGAGGGTGGAATATAAGACGAAATACCTCTAGTAGGCCCCTGCTTGGAGTCAAATATATTCTCAAGGGAGATAATGTATCACCCTGGTCACGTCGGAGTGATAGAGATCGCACAAAAGAGCAAAGTTGGAGATATTCCCACCACTTCAGCCTCGCGGCTGGGGAAGACGCCTGCAAGTCAGTAAACGAAGGGAGTTCACCCCGACAAAGATTCTGGCCCACACGGGTATCATCTTCCGCTCGCCACAGGAGGAGAGCCTGAGGGTATCCCCGGAGGAAAAGTCGGATTGAGGAAGATAGGGGTCAGGGAACTAACCAGTGTTTTCCCGTTCAAGTCACCCCATGCCACTCGCCACGCTTTCAGCAGTTCAGCAGTCAAGTAGGTTAATTGGTAAGAAGGAGTCAAGGTTTCCACTGGGATCCACTGTAGGTGGCATAGAGGAATAGGACCACCGGACTGCTCAATCTAAATCCACTGCTTCACGTCTGCCTTGAAACGCCAATCGAGCAGACGCACAAGAACGGCGGCCAAGCAATATCGTCGCAGATCCGGTAGCCCAACCCCTCCAGTTTCCCTCAAGGAGGCCAGAATCCTGAAGCCCACTCGTGGTTTCATACCATTCCAGACGAATCGAGAGATCAATCTACGAATGGTGCGAAAATACGCCCCGCCCGGCCAAACAGGTGTCGCCTGGAATACATATAAAAATCTCGGAAGAATATCCATCGTCACGACATGAATTCTTCCCAACCAAGATATCCTCAAGGGTCTGTAAGATTCCAATAAAGCCCCCACTCGGTCCAAAAGAACTTTGTGATTTAAGTGAAAGGCCTCATGCACATCAGCAGGCAAATTAATACCTAGGTATGAGATGTAACCTGATCTCCACCGGAAAGAGAACCCCTTTGAAAGAGATACCACCTCAGGCGCAGACAGGGAGACGTTCAACGCCTCGGATTTGGATGAATTCACCTTAAAATTGCTGAGGTCTCCAAACCTGTTGAATTTGTGTAACAAGGTGGGGAAGGTCTCTGAAGGGCGAGTGACATACAAAAGGACGTGATCAGCAAACAAAGCAGTCTTGTGATGAGTGTCTCCCACTGAAATCCCGTGGACACCTCCATTGTCCCTGATGGCTTTCGCCAAGTGCTCCATGACGATGACATAAAGCAAGGGAGATAGTGGGCAACCTTGTCTTGTTCCATTGCTAATGGGAAGGAACCCGAAAGGCTACCATTAATGCGTACCTTAGCGGAAGGACAGGAGTACAGTGAGGAAACCCCATTCATAAATTTACTACCTAGGCCGATGTGCTTCAACGCCTCCCACAGAAAGCCCCAATGGACCCTATCAAAGGCCTTTTCTGCATCTATAGATAGCAGATATAGAGGGGACTTCCACATCCTAGCCTTCTCAATCAGAGAAAAGATCTAATGATGTTGTTCCGCGTCTCTCGGCATTTAACAAAGCCCACTTGGTCAAGGTGGACAATCGAGGGTAGCCTCAAAGATAATCTATCAGCCAATATCTTGGCGAACATCTTGACATCATGTTTAACAGAAATATCGGCCGGTAACTTGCCGCCTCAGAATGATCCATATTTGGCTTGGGAAGCACACAAATGTGTGCCTCCAAGGCTTGCGGCGTCAGGGTGCCTCCTTCCATGAGCGCTTTAAATGCCGAAAGTATGTGAGGTAACAGGTCGTCAATTAGGGTCTTGTAAAAGATGGAGTGTAACCGTCTGGGCCAGAGCACCTAGATGTAGGGGATGACTTGACCACATTCGTCACTTTTTCTTCTGTGATGTCACTCTCCAAAGACGAAATATCGTCTTCAGACAAGGACAGAATATTTACCTTGGAAATGTATGCCCGAATTTTCGCTTGCAAGTCGTCGGGTGCATGTCCGCAAATTTCCCCTTCAGGGCGTATAAATCAGCGTAAAAGTTTTGGAATACCTTTGCTATGTCCTCTGTGCGATGAACCATCTTACCATTAGGCGTCTTTATGGAGGGGATATACGCAGGGCCCCTTCGAGGATGTAAAAGTCTAGCTAAGGGTCGTCCACAACTGTTGGCTTTCTTGTAAAAATACGCCCTAGATCTTTCCTTATGTCTGATTTGAGAGCTGTTTTGAGGAGTCCATGATGCCACTCCTCAGAGAAGATGTGTGGCGCCCCGCAACGAGTGCGTCACAAGAGGGTATTGCAGCCATAAATGCAGCCGCAATATTCTCTGACTCAGCAATGATCCGGTTAACATAGAGATCCAACCCTACATGCAACACCTAGAATAGAGGGCCAATCATAGGTCCTGGGGGGTGGAGTGATAGGGTAGTGTAGTAGAACATACACAGTAGTCTAGAGCAGAACCTAGAACCTACAAGACTAGAAGAGTCTGAGGACTTGAACTTGGAGAGGAGCGGGGGCTCCGCACCCCGTGCGGGCCCCTGGGCCGTCACCGGTCGGGTGTCAGCACCTGAGGCCTTAACTACCGGGACTGGGCATTATCTACACGGTTCCAAATGCTTGCCGTCCAACTCACAGTTCATGGTAACAGAAGTGGCCGAGTTCCCCTCAGTGTCACCAACATTGAGTGGAGGAAGCACTTCAAAGGAGCCTCCCAAAGCATTCCAGTCGTCACTAGCGGTGCTCTCCATGAGGATTCCAATGTCCCAAACATCAGAACAGTACATCATGATAGGGCATTGAAGATCCTCCGTACCCGCCTGGTATTCCTGAGGCACACTGGAGATCATAGTTAGATGGATGAACATGACGATCTCTAGGACACTTCTCTGTGATGTCACCGTCCAAGACTAACATGATGCCTGTATTGCCTGCTGGTTACAGTAAAGACCTTGCAGAGATTCTGTGTCCGTGCTTCCTTATGAAGTCCGTCGCACTAAGGTAACGCAGCTGCCGCACAAATCTTGAGCACTCCCCTCGGGTCACGCTAAATCTGTGGAGCGTAAATTCTTGATCTGTCCTATCCCCGGGTTCCGCAGCGTCGTAGTCCTTACCGAAAGCTCTTATAGGTGGCGTCACGAATAAATTAAAAAGCCCCTTCTAATGTTCACAAGATGTCTCACTATTGGATCGCACTACACCGTTGGCCCTTAAAACGGCAGCGCTGGTCCCGTGAGGAGAAGAAGCATGTTTGTCTAAACGGAGTCCGACCACGGTGAGTCAGATGCAACTAGGAGAACAACTTGCAAGTGGACACCTGAAATAGCTTTTCTCAGGATTGGATACACTGGGCTATGAAGTACAAAGCTCAATGAGGTTACCAAACCAATTTAGTTCTTCAGTAAGCCAGTAAAAAGTAGTTAGGAGTATTCAAATCATGAAAATCAGAAGGGTGCCCATACTTTTGCACCTGTCAAATTTTTGAAATAATGCATATTTCACATTTTTGGTTAGTACAATAAACCTCATTCAAACCTGAAATATTACTGTGTCCATCAGTTATTACATATATCACACTGAAATAGCTGTTGCAAAAAAACTATTTTAAAGCCCCCCCCAAAAAAGAAGGTTAATAGGGGTGCCCAAACTTTTTCATATGACTGTACTATCAACATACCAGAGATCAAAGAGATGCTCCAATGCTTTCAAAATAACATTATGAGGTAGCGACCCGGGGAACTCCCTTTCTGCATAATGACACCAACACGTGCTTATAATTTTTAACAAATGACTACCCTTTAATTTCTCACGTACATATCATAACCCGGGTAGCACATTAAACATTGATCATAAGCACATCACATAATATATACATTACACTACAACAGCACATCACATAATACATTACATATAACATGGAACCCCTACATTTACCATAACTATCTATCACCGAGACCTTTGTAGGAGACACAAAGAGAGAAAAGGGGGCGCAATGGTGCAATATCATCAAAAACTCAGTAAATTAGTGGCTGAGTAATTACTAACCTATTAGTGTTGTGCAGTCCATGCACAACACTGGTTAGGGTGTGAGCAGCAACAAGGGATTCCCTCCTGTCCTGGATAATCTGCAGTGGATGTAAAAAGGAAGGATTGCGGCCCCAGCCCGGTCTGCAGCAGCGTCCCCGCTCGCTTCCTAGTGTTGCCCAGGCTCCGCCTCCTACGCGTCCCTGTGACCGGGCACGCTGACGTAGACAGGTCCTGTGTCTTCAGTAATAGCCGTTGCCACAGTGATACAGGTCCTGGAGCTAAAGACGAGCAGCTCCTGCCGTGTCCTCCAGGAGAGAACAAATGTAGTAAAGCAATTAGCACGGTCTCTTGGGCGCTCAGAACAAAGCCAGGATCCTGATCGGTGGAAAGTCCTTTATTAAGAAAACCTCCGTCACCACGACATGTTTCGACGGTGTAGTGCCGTCTTTCTCAAGTGGAATGGAGGTTGAGTAACAATTAAAACACTATATAGGGCAGCCCAGAGTCCCATTGGGCAAACGTTACCTAGGTATACACCCTCATTTTAACCTATTAGTAAAAGTATATATATACACACAAATATTATTATAATAAAAATGATTAATATCTCATAAAAATATTAAAAAAATAATAATAATAATTATTAAAAAATCATTATTATTATGCAAGGACGTCCATATTATGTCTAAAATTGATCATCTATATGTATTCCATTCTATTTTTAATATACATATAGATGATCAATTTTAGACATAATATGGACGTCCTTGCATATAATAATAATTTTTAATAATTAAAAAAAAAAATTTTTTTTAAATATTTTTATGAGATATTAATAATTTTTATTATAATAATATTTGTGTGTATATATATACTTTTTAACATATAGATTTGGTGATTTAATGTTTTTATTGTAATGCTGTTTTTGATAGGGCACATGTATAAATATTTATTTGTATTTATTTAGTATAGTGAATATTAGTTGGATTTGATCAGTTCACATGTATCCCTCTCAGTGAGATACTAATAGGTTAAAATGAGGGTGTATACCTAGATAACCTTTGCCCAATGGGACTCTGGGCTGCCCTATATAGTGTTTTAATTGTTACTCAACCTCCATTCCACTTGAGAAAGATGGCACTACACCGTCGAAACATGTCGTGGTGACGGAGGTTTTCTTAATAAAGGACTTTCCACCGATCAGGATCCTGGCTTTGTTCTGAACGCCAAGAGACTAATTGCTTTACTACCGAGACCTTTGTGACCTAACAGTCAGTTCCAATGGCGGATAAGTCGTGATACCTCATGTACGGCCCTTACATCATCAGCCATCATGAGTCACCCACGATACACCACCTTTCCCTTTGATCACCCAGGGTAATTTTACATAAGCCCTGTTGATCCATCACTCAGGGTAATTGATGATACACAACACATAGTTATCCACACTTATCAATGGGCCCTGTGAGTCCCAATGGCGGTACTAGCCGCCTGGCTTTATTTACCCAGCAGAGCACTTGAATACTAACCCCTAGTACAGGCTCCCTCCAGCCGTGTCTCGCCACATGTCCGGACCAGCCTGGCCGGGGCTTTACACACCGCATGTGATCCATCATAACACATCCATGGATCACATATATCCTTACACACGCTCACAGCCCATCATACTATATCCATGGACTGTGGCTCCTCTGGAACCATAACAGGGATTGGCCAACCTTAGCATCCGGAGTAAACCATGCATCCCATAAGGGCTCCCTCCGGACGTGTCTCGCCGCACATCCGGACCAGCGTCCCCCTGGATCAGCTACGGTCCCCACTCTAGGAGCCCTCCTAACCCCTGCGTCTGGCCACAGGTTCACACACACCACTAGAGGCAGTGTTAGAGGGACAGGTACCAGCTGCAAGCAGCAGGCCAATCCCCGCTCTTGTCCCACTGGGACGGATCGCCTCCAATACCATCCACATAAGCTGGGTCTCTCCCACCGACCTCATACATGGCCCTTTTACCTGAGCCATAACATACACATATACTTCAACGGGTCCCTTCACTGACTGTTTAGTCGGACCCAATGGCAGCTATGCCCGCCTGGCATGATTCACACATGGTACACAGTTCATTCTAGCACATGAGAATGCTGTCTTAACGGGCACGGTTCCGGGTCTAGCAACTTGAGTCACGGGTACACCATGCATCCCCAAGGGCTCCTTCCCAGACGTGTCTCGCCACACATCCAGACCAGTATCCACCTGGTTCAGCCATGGCTTCCCACTCTAGGAGCCATAACGCCCTGTTCCGGCCACTGGTATGGAGCTTATAGAAAAATAGGCCTGGCTACCCTGTATTATTGGTGCTGTGGGGAAAAAAACAGTCCAGTAATCAATTAGAAACCCCTCCACACAAATGTAAAGTGAAAAATAATTGTAAACACGTCAAATGGTGTCAGTGCATAAACTGTAATTTATTCTCTTGCAGCTGAGCACAACGTTAAAGCATTTAGTGTTGTTGACGTTTCGGCTAACATAGCCTTCCTCAGACACTGATTATAAACTAGATTCAAATGAACATATGACAAAAGAAAAACATGTCACAAAAAAATATATATTAACAAATGTTCTATCACATCAATATATACAAGAGAAAACAGTTACATCCAAGAGAAGAAAAGTATTCAAGAGGACAAGAAACAAAGTATATGGTAAAGCAGAACTACCCGTACCTATATGCGTATGTGCTTATAAGGGGAACTGCAACGTGGGTAAAGGAATCAAATGTCAGAAATCTGTGTATAGAAACAAACAATTATTAACCCATAATTGTATGTGTATCCATGTCAACACGTATCCTGTCTTGGGTAAATCTAACCACGTGGGGAGTAGCACAAAATACGACTAACGTATACAAGCATATGTAAATCAAATGGAAAAAAAAGGGAGAATAGTAAGTTACCAATAAAGAATTGGGGGGGAAAAAGGGAGAAAATAAAACAAGAACCAAGCTTACCAAAAGGCACTTGGTGAGGACAG
The DNA here is from genome assembly GCA_033576535.1 of Allobates femoralis. Taxonomy (NCBI): domain Eukaryota; kingdom Metazoa; phylum Chordata; class Amphibia; order Anura; family Aromobatidae; genus Allobates; species Allobates femoralis. Next base: position 371,667,932 of record JARQOC010000001.1, on the reverse strand, counting down.
GACCTACGGTCACGATTAGCAGTTGTCAGGGGAACCCAACGTGGTTATATGGTAATTATGTAGGTAAGCGACGGGCTCTGTTAATAAATGCAGCCATAAAGAACTGTGTATAAAATATCAGACACTAACGGGAATACTAGGCCATCTAGAAGCTCTTAAAGAGAAAGCAAAAGCAGAAATATTATGGCCACTTTACACACACCAACTTATCTGTCCAACTTCTGACCAACTTACTGGTTGCAGTGAAATCATGGACACATTGTTCCATTTGTACACAGCCACAAAATGGAGCAATGTGTCCATGATTTCACTGCAACCAGTAAGTTGGTCAGAAGTTGGACAGATAAGTTGGTGTGTGTAAAGTGGCCCTTACCTGAAACCTATGTCCGATTGTAAAAGTATCTTTAGATTCTATGTGCCCCTAAGAGGTCTGGAAGTGGGTCTAGAGTAAATGAGCAAATAAATACAACACAGTACAGTGACACATGGTCTAATGTAAATACTAAACTTCACAGTTATTGTAAGTAATAAGGTAAAAAAAAGGGACAGACCTTGCTTAACCTCTTAACGACTAATGACGAGTATACTCGTCATGAAAAGATGTCAGTTCCCGCATCATGACGAGTATACTCGTCATGGCTTTGAACTGTCACTGCTTCTAAACGAACAGTGACAGTTCAATTCTAAAAGCTGTCAGTGACAGCTGAGGGTCAGGGGCAGAGGTGTGGGCACCCCTGTTAACCCCCCCCTGCCCAGGACCCCTCCGATCGGCAGTGTAAAACTGAAACTGCCGATCGGAGCGATTCAGACAGATTTACCCCTCCAGGTCTGATTGGAGCTCTCCAATCAGATCTAGAGGGGCTGATCGGCGGGTGCCCTCCCCCTACTCAGCCCCCTCCCACTCCAGGACACATGTCCCCCCCCGGATCATATTTATCTGCCGGCGGGCTGCACACCCGGCGCACCCGCCAGCCATCACCAGCTCCAGCCCCCGCTCCATCCAGCTCCCCCGCCCATGTCCTGTCCCGCCCCCCCTGTGTTCAGCCCCCCCTCTGTCCAGCCCCCCCTGTGTCCGGCCCCCCCTGTGTCCGGCCTGCACCCCCATACCCGTCCCGCCGTCCACCCGCCCTCCTCCTTCTCTCCTCCAGCTGCTTTTTCTGCCGGCCCCCTGCTCGTACTCCCCCCCCCCACAGGTGGTACCCCTGCCCTCCCCAAGCCCCGCTCACCTATTCCGGCGGGCTGCACGAGCTCGTCGGCCTCCACTCCTCCTCTGCAGTCTCCGGTGTGGCCCCTCCTCTTCTCAGGGGCTTCTCCTCCTCATCCATCGGTGGGTAAGTATGAATGAATGAATAGATGGATGGGTGGATGGATGGGTGGGTGGATGGATGGGTGGATGGATGGATGGGTGGGTGGGTGGATGGATGGGTGCGTGGATGGATGGGTGCGTGCGTGGATGTGCGTGCTTGGATGTGCGTGCGTGGATGTGTACGTGCATGGATGTGTTTGGATGTGCGTGTGTGGATGTCAGCGTGCGTGCGTGGATGTGTGCGTGTGTGGATGTCAGCGTGCGTGGATGTCAGCGTGCGTGGATGTGCATGCGTGGATGTGCACGCGTGGATGTGCGTACGTGGATGTGTGAGTACGTGGATGTGTGCGTGGATGTGCTTGGAAGTGGATGTGTGCGTGGATGTGTGTGTGGATGTGTGTGTGGATGTGCGTGGATGTCAGCATGCGTGCGTGGATGTCAGCGTGCGTGGATGTGTGTGCGTGGATGTGCGTGCGTGGATGTGCGTGCGTGGATGTCAGCATGCGTGGATGTGTGCGTGTGTGGATGTGCATGCTTGGATGTGCGTGCGTGGATGTGCGTGTGTGGATGTGCGTGCTTGGATGTGCGTGCTTGGATGTGCGTGCGTGGTTGTGTGCGTGCGTGGATGATGGGTGCATAGGTGGATGGATGGGTGCAACAAGGGATCAAGTGTCCTCTTGTTATAGTCTCTGGGATTATAGACATGGTGCACTGTATAACAGATCATTGTCATACAGTGCACCATAACTCTGACCCCGAGACTGTAGGAAGAGGACACTTGATCCCTTGCTGCAGTCTCTGGATTGAGCAGAGGCGATCGAGCGGCGTGGGACCTTCGTTGTGGACTACGTCGGAGGCGATCGAGCGTCGTGGGACCTTCGTTGTGGACTACGTCGGATCTTTATAATAAAGATGGAGTCCGAATTTTGTTTGTGTTTTTTTTTCAAATAAAAAGATTTTTCTATGTGTGTATTTTCTGACTATTTACCAGAGATTCCTAATGGCGGGTCTAACATTGGCCCTATATTATGAATCTCGGGCTTAGTGCCAGCTGCCAATAAAAAGCTGGCATTAACCCCTTTATTACCCAGTTTGCCACCGGCACCAGGGCAACTGGAAGAGCATGGGTACAGCGCCAGAAAATGACGCTTCAATGAATGCGCCATTTTCTGGGGCGGCTGCGGGCTGCAATTCGCAGCATGGGGGGCCCAGAACGCTTGGGCCTTTCCATGCTGAGGATTCCACCCCCAGCTGCCTAGTTGTACCTGGTTGGGCCAAAAATATGGCGGAGCCCTACGTCATTTTTTTTTTCTAGAATTAGTTCTAGAAATAAAAAAAAATGGGCTTCGCTGTATTTTTGGTTGCAGCCAGGTACAACGAGGCAGCTGGGGGTTGCTGGCAGTCTGTAGCTGCCAAGTTGTACCTGGCTGGACCAAAAAATATGGCGGAGCCCTACGTCATTTTTTTTTCTTCTAGAATTAGTTCTAGAAATAAAGCCTTCGCTGTATTTGTAGCCAGTTAGGTACAACTGGGCAGCTGGCTGACTGGAATCCTCAGCGTGGAGAGACTCAAATGTTGTGGGTCCCCCACGCTGCAAATTTCAACCCACAGCCACCCAAGAAAATAGCGCATTCATTAGAGGGGCATTTTCTGGTGCTGTACCCCAACTCTACCAGTTGCCCTTGTGCTGGTGGCACACGGGTTCTCCATATGCGACATGGTGTCCGCTAACAATTTCAATAGAAAATTAGCTCCAATTGTTAGCGGAAACCATGTCGGGTATGGAGAGCCCCTCCCTGTGTGCCTGAACATTGGAGCTCCCCCACAAGTGACCCCATTTTGGAAACTAGACCCCCCAAGGAACGTATCTAGATGTATAGTAATCACTTTGAACTCCCAGATGCTTCACAAATTCATCCATAAAAATGAAAAAGCACTTTTTTTCCACAAAAAGTTTCTTTTTTCATTTTTACGGATCAATTTGTGAAGCACCTGGGGGTTCAAAGTGCTCACTATGCATCTAGATACGTTCCTTGGGTGGTCTAGTTTCCAAAATGGGGTCACTTGTGGGGGAGCTCCAATGTTTAGGCACATAGGGGCTCTTCATATCCTACAAGGTGTCCGCTAACAATTCCAATTGTTAGTGGACACCATGTTGCGTATGGAGGGTCCCTGTGTGTCTCCACATTGGAGCTCCCCACAAGTGACCCCATTTTGGAAACTAGACCCCAAAGGAACATATCTAGGGACATAGTGAGCACTTTGAACCCCCAGATGCTTCACAAATTGATCCGTAATAATGAAAAAATAATTTTTTAGTGGAAACAAAAAGTGCTTTTTCATTTTTACGGATGAATTTCTGAAGCATATGGGGGTTCAAAGTGCTCACTATGCATCAAGATACGTTCCTTCGGGGGTCTAGTTTCCAAAATGGGGTCACTTGTGGGGAGCTCCAATGTGGAGATACACAGGGACCCTCCAAACGCGACATGGTGTCCGCTAACAATTTGAGCTCATTTTCCATTCAAATTGTTAGCGGACACCATGTCGCGTTTGGAGGGTCCTGGTGTGTCTCCACATTGGAGCTCCCCCACAAGTGACAACATTTTGGAAACTAGACCCCCTAAGGAACGTATCTAGATGCATAGTGAGCACTTTGAACCCCCAGATGCTTCACAAATTCATCCATAAAAATGAAAAAAGCACTTTTTTTTCCACAAAAAGGAGCGCCATTTCACTTTTTGAACGGAAAATTGGCTCTAAAATTCAAATTGCGCTCCTTCCCTTCTCAGTCCTGCCGTGCGCCCAAACAGTGGTTTATGACCACATATGAGGTATCGGTGTACTCAGGAGAAATTGCCCAACAAATTTTTAGGATGCATTTTATCCTGTTGCCCATGTGCAAATGAAAAAATTGAGGCTAAAAGAACATTTTTGTTACAAAAATTAAAATGTCCATTTTTTCCTTCAACTTTATTTTAGTTCCTGTGAAGCACCTGAAGGGTTAATAATCTTCTTGAATATAGTTTTGAGTAGCTTGAGGGTGCAGTTTTTGGAATGGTGTCACTTTTGGGTGTTTTCTGTCATGTACACCCCTCAAAGGGACTTCAAATGTGATGTGGTCACTAAAAAATTGGTTTTGTAAATTTTTCTGGAAAAATGAATAATTGCTGATGAACTTTGAACCCTTATAACGTCCTACCAAAGTTTTTTTTTCTTCCAAAATTGTGCTGATGTGAAGTAGACATGTGGGAAATGTGATTTATTAACTATTTTGTGGCACATAATGCTCTGGTTTAGCAGAATAAAAATTAAAAATTTGAAAATTGCTAAATTTTCAAAATTTTTGCCAAATTTTTTATTTTTTCACAAATAAACGACCTAAATTTAATACTAACATGAAGCCCAATATGTCACGAAAAACAATCTCATAATCGCTAGGATCCGTTGAAGCGTTCCAGAGATATTACCTCATAAAGGGAGAGTGGTCAGAATTACAAAAAATGGTCTGGTCATTAAGCTGCAAAGTGACTCGGTCCTTAAGGGGTTAATAGGCAGCTTCACAAGTACATCTAAATAATATACCCACTTAACAGAACTACCTAACGATGGGCAAAGAAAATCACCTGTTATTGTGATACTAGAAATAAACTATATCACCATCAAAACATACATATATTGCTTAGTATCTACCTTAGTATGCAGAAACAACATGTCCCTGGCTTCTACCAGTGCCCCAAATGAACAGTGATGCTTGAGAAGAAATAAATGCCTATAAACAAAGCAAATATTCTTTATTGGTAACTTACTATTCTCCCTTTTTTTTCCATTTGATTTACATATGCTTGTATACGTTAGTCGTATTTTGTGCTACTCCCCACGTGGTTAGATTTACCCAAGACAGGATACGTGTTGACATGGATACACATACAATTATGGGTTAATAATTGTTTGTTTCTATACACAGATTTCTGACATTTGATTCCTTTTACCACGTTGCAGTTCTCCTTATAAGCACATACGCATATAGGTACGGGTAGTTCTGCTTTACCATATACTTTGTATTCTTGTCCTCTTGAATACTTTTCTTCTCTTGGATGTAACTGTTTTCTCTTGTATATATTGATGTGATAGAACATTTGTTAATATATATTTTTTGTGACATGTTTTTCTTTTGTCATCTGTTCATTTGAATCTAGTTTATAATCAGTGTCTGAGGAAGGCTATGTTAGCCGAAACGTCAACAACACTAAATGCTTTAACGTTGTGCTCAGCTGCAAGAGAATAAATTACAGTTTATGCACCGACACCGTTTGACGTGTTTTCAATCATTTTTCACTTGTACATTTGTGTGTCGGGGTTCTAATTGATTACTGGTATGGAGCTGGCAGGCTCCCTTCACAACCGCACATCACAGAGCTCAGGACTGCTCTCATTCCCATGCATCTCTGGTCTCTGATCTGATCTCTTTCACACAGACACCCGGCTAGCTCTGATGGTGGGTTTACACACACCAATTTCTGTGTCCAATATCGGAACAGATCTCTGGTTGCAGTGAAATCATGGACACATTGCTCCATTTTGTGGCTGTGTACAAATAGAGCAATGTGTCCATGATTTCACTGCAACCAGAGATCTGTTCAGATATTGGACACAGAAATTGGTGTGTGTAAACCCACCATTATCGTAGCTGCCACACCCACACTGCCACACCCACCTGGGCTGCTATGCAATCAGTACACATTGCTCTCTCAGCCGCTCATTGGCCTCATGATTCCTACAGCTATTAACACACTGTGTACCGGACAGGATTACAGCACTCACTCTCAGCTCTTAGCTCACAGTAAAACCGGCTCATGTGCACAGGTTCCTAAGCCGACAACCCATGTAATGCACCCTGGCAATAGGATCATGCCGGCTGTGCCTAACAATATGAACATATTACATGTTAATATATGAATTTAACCCAGAAGGAGAACACCTAGCGGGAAGGGACCTTAACAACATTCTCTATCTATGTCAATGCAGAAATGTTGGACCTGAAAAAAAGCATCAACAAGAGGTCAATTAAACAAAATACCAACAACTGGTTGGACAAAGAATATAAGACCATATGGAAGGCTCTAAGAAATGCCTCAAATAAAATACACAGAGACCCAAATAACCCCACTTTGAGAGAAGCCTATCACACAATGCAATGAAATTACAAAGCTATTCTCAGAAAGAAAAAGAAAAACTATATCTCCACCAAACTCCTCCAACTCCAAGATGCCCTTGAAGACAAAAAAAGTTTGGGAGCTATGGAATCACCTCTTATCCAACCAGAAAAGCAACAATCTCCACATCCAGAGCGGCAACATCTGGCTTCAGTAGTTCTGTTGAGGAGAGCCATAGGATCAAAATACTTGATTAACTGTAAGCTATAAGGGCATGGGAGAAATGATCTATAGAGTGTATTATTTCCACCTTACATAAGTTTGTATCAGACAAAGATGGCTCCCATTTCCTGCCACATCACCACATGTTCTGAGACAAAGCTGCAGTCAAGACAAAGAGTGATCAATCACAGAATGACACCTCATCAGATGGCTCACAGGATCAAACTAACTTTTGGAGACCTGAAGAACTAATTCACCTTGATGACCTCATGAACAATCCCCCTCCATGGACTAGACCATGTCCCACCAATAAATGCATTCCATTTGTCCCCATTGTGTGTGTGTAAACCGAGCCCCTTAGAGAGCTTTTGTTAAAACCCATGTGTGATCAATAAAGGACTCACTTTGGAGCTGTGCCTTGTGGAGGGCTGAGGAGAGCTTACACCTGATTGTGTTATCGGTGTATTTCTTTCAATCCATAACAGTTCAAGGACCTTTACAAAGACATCCCAAGTGAAGACCTGAACGCAGCACAAGGAGAGCTAGTGAACAAACTGAAGGATATGGAGGAAAAGTTTAAGGGTATGTGCACATCTGACGTTTCTGCATCTTTGCAGACCGACCGGGAACCGGTGGAGAATGGCAGTTAGGGTATGTGCACATCAGTCGTTTTGTTAGCTGTTTTTTAGCGTTTTCCGTCGGCGGTTTCCGCTGAGTTTTATGTTAATTTATGTTAATCCTAGCCACCGGTTGGATTAACATGCTAGTCAATGGAGTTTAGAAAACGCTGTCTACATTAGAACGGTTTATTTATTGTAGTTTTCAGTTTATTCACCGGTTTTCCACCGGTTTTCAAAGATAGAGCAAGTGACTTCTTTTCAGCGTTTTTCCAGCGGTTCCAGCTGAACAAGTGCACCAAACACCAGTCTGGAACTCGCTATGAAAAACACCGGGGAAATCGTTAAAGAACACGCTGTCCAAACGCTAATAACCCGATCGCAAATCGTTAGCAAAACGCTAACAAAACGAGGGACACTGCCGAGTTCAGAAAACTCAGTATCTGCCATTCTCCACTGGTTCCCGGTCGGTCTGCAAAGATGCAGAAACGTCAGATGTGCACATACCCATACTGAGTTTTCTGAACTCGGCAGTGTCCCTCGTTTTGTTAGCGTTTTGCTAACGATTTGCGATCGGGTTATTAGCGTTTGGACAGCGTGTTCTTGGTGATTTTCCCGGCGTTTTTCTTAGCGAGTTCCAGACTGGTGTTTGGTGCACTTGTTCAGCTGGAACAGCTGGAAAAACGCTGAAAAGAAGTCACTTGCTCTATCTTTGAAAACCGGTGGAAAACCGGTGAATAAACTGAAAACGACAATAAATAAACCGTTCTAATGTAGACAGCGTTTTCTAAACTCCATTGACTAGCATGTTAATCCAACTGGTGGCTAGGATTAACATAAATTAACATAAAACTCAGCGGAAACCGCCGACGGAAAACGCTAAGAAACAGCTAACAAAACGACTGATGTGCACATACCCTAAAGATTTTCAAAACCCTCTGGATACCCCAACCACATTGCCAGAAATAACAAAAGTATCACATTGACAAAAGGTTAAAAAAAAGCCAGCTGCCAAGATGGGATCCTCCCAGAAATGATAAAATACAGCCCACCAGACATCCAGGCTGGAATAACAAAACTATTCAATATTATACTGCAGGCTGGATACTTCCACAAAAACTGGAACCAAGGCCTCATAACCCGATACACAAAAACGGGGACAATTACGACCCAGCAAACTACCGGGGAATATGTGTCAGCAGCAAACTGGGGGAACTCTTCAATCTTGTCCTGAACAAGAGGATCCTCACCTTCCTCACCCTGCACAACATCCTCAGCAAAAAACAAGCAGGCTTCATGCCAAACCACCACATGACGGACCACATCTACACTCTACACAGCCTCATTTAGAGCTACATCCATTATACAAAGAACGGGAAGGTATATGCCGGTTTTGTGGACTTTAAGAAGCCTTCAACTCAGTGTGGCATCCAGGACTATTCTTAAACTGCTGGGGAGCGAACCAGGAGGCAAAACATATGTCATCCAAATCTCCTACACTGAGAGCATATGCAGCATGAGGGTAAATGGAAGGAGGATGGCCTATTTCCAACAGAGCTGAGCAGTGAGACAGGCTTGCAGCTTTAGTCCTGTGCTCTTTAACATCTACATCAACAAGTTGGCAGTGGCTCGAGTCCTCCTCAGCACCAGGGCTCACCCTCCATGACACCGAGCTGCAATTTCTACTGTATGCTGATGACCATGTGCTGTTATCACCAACCGAAAAAGGCCTCCAAGATCATCTGAAAATCCTAGAGACCTTCAGCAGCACATGGGAAATGCCAATCACCAGAATAAAACTAATATCATGGTGTACCATAAAAGAAAGCAGAAACCTGCTTGACATCCTCTCTTTATGATAGATAACTGTACATTTACAGAAACCAACAAGTACACCTACCTGAAGCCTAGAACTCAGCCAATTGGGGAACTTTAAGCACACCATAGAGTTACTGAAAGACAAGGCATCCAAAGCCTTTTATGACAGAAGACATCTGTACCATCAAAATGCACCTGTAACCTATCTGGATAAAAATCTTTGACACCATGATTACCCCAATCCTTCTGTATGGCAGTGAAGTCTGGGATCCAGTCTCATACCCAAACTGATCAAAGCGGGATGCTGAACCAACTGAAATATTCCACCTAGAGTTCTGCAAGCATCTTCTGCAAGTCCATCGAAGCACACCAACAGCGCCGAGCAGGGCTGGACAGATTCCCACTACACTTTGCAATCCAAAAAAGACGCTGCCATTAAAGCTCATTGAATTTGAATTTGAAAGAGAGAGGATAAAGAGAAAAGAAAAAGGAAAAAAAGAGAGAAACAAAGTGTTTTCTGACCTATACTTACATTCAAGGAGGGAAGTCCTGGCAAACAGTGGCATGGAAGCAGGCAGGAGCGGCAGTCCTGGCAGGTGGTGGTGTGGAGAACGAGACATTTGGCAGATGGGCAGTTCTGGAGCAGGATTGAAAAAAAAGAAGTGTTGGAGACAGCATAACAAGGAGAAAGAGACAGTGTTCTGGGGCCTCACACAGCCCCAGTATACAGCAGAAGGTCACACACAGCCCCAGTATAACAGGAGGTGCCACACAGTCCCCACTATACAGCAGAAGGCTACACACAGCCCCCTGTATACAGCAGGAGGCCGAACAGAGCCCCAAATATACAGCAGGAGGCTTATTTACTTTGTGACTTTTATGTTCCAAAATAATTTTTTGTTAAACTATTATATTTTGCTATAGCTAAGAAATGTTAGTTACTATCCTGGGTGGTACAGCTAGCATGCTAATATATAAGGATGATAAAAGCATATATCTCCAATAACTACACGTGCCTACGGTATGGCTTGTGCCAAAACAAGAGCTTAGAACAAGAGCTGTGGACAGCTGCAGGCTTTGAAGTGTCACAATCTCTACTCTGCCTTTGTCTGTTACTATTATTTTGGAATCTGTTAGGGTACCGTCACACACAGAGATATATTGCTTGCAACTCACTGATTGCAGTGAAATCATGGACACATTGATCTATTTTGTGGCTGTGTACAAATGTAATAATATGTCCATGATTTCACTGCAACCAGTAAGTTGCATGCAATATATCTCTGCGTGTGACGGTACCCTTAGTCTGTGCTGGGTCTGTGCTGCAATCGCCTGTCTTCACTTCCCTTAATTAGGCCTCTTCTTAAGCATACTAGCTCTCCATTCAGTATCAATCATATACTTGCTTTTGCCTGTGCAGGTCTGATCACTCTGTGCTCTGTGCCTTAACCCAGCCTGACTTTATTCCTTTACCTGGACTTTGACCATTTGCCTGTGACCTGACTACTCTTTTGCCTGCTCCCTGTATTCTGTCTTGTCCCTCTGGTTTTCCTGACTTCGGCTAGCATTGAACTTAGTCTCTGACCCCTTGCTGTTACTGTGCCATTTCCTGGACCTTACCTCGGATCGTTTGACCTCCCTTTAATTCCTGTATGTAGTATAATATAATAATATTTACTTTCTGTTATTGCAGTCTGTTTGTTCACCTTTGAGATTAGTTATTACTCTAGTGACTCGCATCACAGAAGGATTCTAAAAGGTAATGGAACAAATAGCAGCATACCTGTTTTTGGGAATACCTCGGTATACGTGAGTACTAAGAATACTTTCAGAATTATCTAGGTGATAGTGTAAAAATCTCAGCACTCTTGCTGGTGTACCTAGAAGAAAGTAGAGTAATCTTAGGGTACCTTTACACGCCGCAACTTTTGGTGGCGATCGGAGGCAACCTAATGTGCGCATGCACATTTTTGATGGTAGCCTCTGAACGCCGAAGGTGCATTTACACACCGCAATTTCGCCCTCAACCTAAGGCGATGTGTCGTCCCAGAGGTTCCCACACCAACAGTGGGAAACATCCGGTTGACTCCCGACGCTACTTCACATGCCGCAATCCCCAAAGGAATGTGGGTGTACATGTTTAGCGCCGCAAGAACATAGGTGCGACAGACTTGTGTATTCCGCGCCCCAAACACGCTGATTAGACAACGCAATAGCGTCATGATTGGCTAGCCTACGCAGGAAGGCTGGCTAATACATGACGCCACTGCAATTGTGTAGTGTGAATGGACAGCTCTTCAAATATGTCGCCCTGTGATGGGACAGCCAATGGAAACACAGTAGCCACCACCAATCATCGCCGCAATTTCGTAGCAATTTCACGGCGACGGTGACGGGGCTCCGGATTGCCTCTCAGTTTCACACCGCAGTTGCGGCGTGTAAAGGTACCTTTAGAGTACTTGCCTTGCAGTGGTGATTCTCCAGTATGCTATAAGGATAATCTTGGAGCCAGAGTCAGGGAGACTGTGAGACAAGACATTAGCTGTGCTGGCAAGGATAACTCAGCAACATGCGACGCAACAGAGCGCACGAAGCAGAGGGGTGTCCTGGTTGTTAGGGGCCGTGGCTGATGGCTTACCTAGCAACCAAGCATGCATAGCAGATAAGAGCGAGTGAAGTCACCTAGTGCTCAGGAGGCAGGAACATCTGCATGGTAGTGCAATATCCAACACATTTCAAAGGCTAGAACATCTGGTTCAAGCAAGTTCCCACTCTTTGTATATCCTTTTGTGCCGATTTAAATAAGCTTGATAGTTTTCTGTTATGGAGATCAGTCTGACTGCCAGCATGAGAAGACTTATATCCACAATGCTCCTCTGGGAAATATGCAAATTGTCACTTCAGTGAGGAAGTAGACAAACTCTAGTACCACCTATTAAAGGTAGCGATCCTAAAATTAATAATGGAGTCTTTAACAAGCCTTTTAATATGATTTAGGATTTATGCCAGATCAGAGCCCCAATCTGCAGATACTGCATTTCAAGGTGATTGCCCCTCATCAGTGCAGTGTATGAGATTCTAATCTGGCTGTATGAGAGGCTAATACGAGGTCTGGGGGAATAGCTATTCTCCTTATGGAGATCAATCTGCCTGCCGGCATGAGAAGACTCATGGCAGCAATTCTCCTCTGGGAAATATGCAAATTGTCACTTCAGTCTTTTCAGTCTCTCATACAGCCAGATCAGAATCCCATCCACATAACCATGCACTGGTTAGGGGTAACCACCCCGAAACGCAGTGTCTACAGATTGGGTCTCTGATCTGGCACAAATCCTAAGTCAAATTTAAAGGCTTGTTAAAGAGTCAATTATGACTTTTAGGATTTCTACCTTTAATAGGTGGCACTAGAGTTCGTCTACGTCCTCACTAAAGGGACAATTTGCAGTTTTCTGTTATTTCTCGTTTTATTTGTAATACCTGCATAACGTGTACCTCATGTGTCTTAAGATTTGGTAAGTAAATCAAAATGTCCTGCCCACTAAATGACAGAAAATTTCTGTCTTTGTGGATAGTGGAGTGGGGGTCAGCATGGTGGATGCTCTGTTTGTAAAGACTCATGGCCACTTGCTAAGGGAAGTCTAACGCACACAGTGCATAATATTAAACTGAAGGTTAAACCCCAGCATCAGGAGATGATTTCTTATTTAGAGATAAGCAAATACTAAAATGCTCGGGTGCTCGAAGCTCAGGCTGAGCATCCCAAGATACTCGTGTACTCGGCCCGAGCACCGAGCCCAATGTTATCCTATGGCAGACCCAAGTATTTTTCTGGCATGACCCCCGGAAGCATGGATAAGCCCTAAAAATGACACAAAAGTATCAGAACAGTGCTTAAATGACATGGGAACATCATGGGGAAGACCCCTGTAAGCATTTCAGACTCCTAGGTCACTGCTGTGAACAATGTTGTCATACTATTACGCCACTTTTACGGACTGTCAAGAAAACGTTACAAAATGAAACCAAAATGGATTTTCATGGAGAAAATATTAAGGGCTCATACCCACTTGTGAGACAGAGTTGGTGTATGTTAGTTTTTTGGATTACATGAAAGAATTTTTGTTAAAACATTGTGTGGCACTCCGATGCCCCTGGGAAGAGACGTAAATGAAGGCCTCTTTAAATAATGTGCCCATTATAAGGAAGTGGGTCTTTTGTAGTATTGCCCTTTGGCAGGGCAGCCAAAAATTGGCTGGCACTCAGATGCGCCTGGATAGAGAGGTGCATGATGGCCTCTTTAAATAATGTGCCCATTATAAGGAAATGGTTCTTTTGTAGTATTGCCCTAGGCAGGGCTGCTAAACATTGGGAGGCACCCCAATGCCCCTGGATAGAGACGTGTATGAGGGCTTCTTTAAATAATGTGCCCATTATAAGGAAGTGGATCTTTTGTAGTATTGCCCTAGGCAGGGCAGTCAAAAATTGGGAGGCACTTCAATGCCCCTGGATAGAGAGGTGCATGAGGGCCTCTTTAAATAATGTGCCCATTATAAGGAAGTGGTTGTTTTGTAGTATTGCCCTAGGCAGGACTGCTAAACATTGGGAGGCACCCCAATGCCCCTGGATAGAGACGTGCATGAGGGCCTCTTTAAATATTGTGCCCATTATAAGGAAGTGGGTCTTTTGTAGTATTGCCCTAGGCAGGGCTGCTAAACATTGTGAGGCACCCCAATGCCCCTGGATAGAGACGTGCATGAGGTCCTCTTTAAATAATGTGCCCATTATAAGGAAGTGGGTCTTTTGTAGTATTGCCCTAGGCAGGGCTGCTAAACATTGGGAGGCACCCCAATGCCCCTGGATAGAGACACGCATGAGGGCCTCTTTAAATAATGTGCCCATTATAAGGAAGTGGGTCTCTTGTAGTATTGCCCTAGGCAGGGCTGCTAAACATTGGGAGGCACCCCAATGCCCCTGGATAGAGACGTGCATGAGGGTCTACTTAAATATGGTTCCCATTATTAGGAAGTGGGTCTTCCATAGTTTTCCCTAGTAAGGGCTGCCAAAAATTGGGAGGAACTTCAATGCCCCTGGATAGAGACGTGCATGAGGGCCTCTTTAAATAATGTGCCCATTATAAGGAAGTGGTTGTTTTGTAGTATTGCCCTAGGCAGGGCTGCTAAACATTGAGAGTCACTTCAATGCCCCTGAATAGAGACGTGGATGAGGGTCTACTTAACCCCTTCACCCCCGGGCCTATTTTGACCCTAATGACCAGGCCATTTTTGTCAATTCTGACCAGTGTCCCTTTATGAGGTTATAACTCGGGAACGCTTCAACGGATCCTAGCGATTCTGAGATTGTTTTTTCGTGACATATTGGGCTTCATGTTAGTATTAAATTTAGGTCGATAATTTTTGCGATTATTTGTGAAAAAATCAAAAATATGGCAAAAATTTTGAAAATTTTGCAATTTTCAAATTATTAATTTTTATTCTGCTAAACCAGAGAGGTATGTGACACAAAACAGTTAATATATAACATTTCCCACATGTCTACTTTACATCAGCACAATTTTGGAAAAAAAAAAAATTTTTGTTCGGACGTTATAAGGGTTCAAAGTTCATCAGCAATTTGTCATTTTTCCAGCAAAATTCACAAAACCATTTTTTTTTGTGACCACATCACATTTGAAGTCCCTTTGAGGGGTGTACATGACAGAAAAAACCCAAAAGTGACACCATTCCAAAAACTGCACCCCTCAAGCTACTCAAAACTACATTCAAGAAGATTATTAACCCTTCAGGTGCTTCACGGGAACTAAAGCAAAGTGGAAGGAAAAAATGGTCATTTTAATTCTTCCAACAAAAATGTTCTTTTAGCCTCAATTATTTCATTTTCACATGGGCAACTGGATAAAATGGATCTTAAAAATTGTTGGGCAATTTCTCCTGAGTAAATCGATATCTCATATGTGGTCATAACCCACTGTTTGGGCGCACGGCAGGGCTCAGAAGGGAAGGAGCGCAATTTGACTTTTGGAGCTAATTTTCCATTATAAAAGTCAAATGGCGCTCCTTCCCTTCTGAGCCCTGCCGTGCGCCCAAACAGTGGTTTATGACCACATGAGAGGTATCGCTGTCCTCAGGAGAAATTGCCCAACAAATTTTAGGATCCATTTTATCCTGTTGCTCATGTGAAAATGAAAAAATTTAGGCTAAAAGACAATTTGTGTGGAAAAAAAAAGTACTTTTTCATTTTTACGGATGAATTTGTGAAGCACGTGGGGGTTCAAAAAGCTCACCACCCATCTAGATATGTTCCCTGGGGGGTCTAGTTTCTAAAATGGGTCATTGTGGGGGAGCTCCAATGTGTAGGCACACAGGGGCTCTCCAAACGTGACATGGTGTCCGCTAACAATTTGAGCTGATTTTTTAGTCAGATTGTTAGTGGACACCATGTTGTGTTTAGAGAGCCCCTGTGTGCCTACACATTGGAGCTCCCCCACAAGTGACCCCATTTTGGAAACTAGACCCCCCAGGGAACTTTTCTAGATGGGTGGTGAGTATTTTGAACACCCCAGTGCTTCTCAAATTAATCTGTAAAAATGAAAAAAGAAAATGTTTATGGAAAAAAAAGTACTTTTTCATTTTTATGGATGAATTTGTGAAGCACCTGGGGGTTCAAAATGCTCACCACCCATCTAGATATGTTCTCTGGGGGGTCTAGTTTCCAAAATGGGGTCACTTGTGGGGGAGCTCCAATGTATAGGCACACAGGGGCTCTCCAAACGCGACATGGTGTCCGCTAACAATTTGAGCTGATTTTTCAGTCAAATTGTTAGCGGACACCATGTTGCGTTTGGAGAGCCCCTGTGTGCCTAAACATTGGAGCTTCCCCACAAGTGAGCCCATTTTGGAAACTAGACCCCCCAGGGAACTTATCTAGATTGGTTGTGAGCATTTTGAACACCCCAGTGCTTCACAAATTAATCTGTAAAAATGAAAAAAGAAAATTTTTATGGAAAAAAAAGTACTTTTTCATTTTTACGGATGAATTTGTGAAGCACCTTGGGGTTCAAAATGCTCACCACCCATCTAGATATGTTCCCTGGGGGTCTAGTTTCCAAAATGGGGTCACTTATGGGGGAGCTCCAATGTTTAGGCACACAGGGGCTCTCCAAACGCAACATGGTGTCCGCTAACAATTTGACTGAAAAATTTGCTCCAATTGTTAGCGGACACCATGTTGGGTATGGAGAGCTCCTGTGTGCCTAAACATTGGAGCTCCCCCACAAGTGACCCCATTTTGGAAACTAGACCCCCAGGGAACTTATCTAGATGGGTGGTGAGCATTTTGAACACCCTGGTGTTTCACAAAATAATCTGTAGAAATGAAAATAGAATTTTTTTGTGGAAAAAAAAGTACTTATTCAATTTTACAGATGAATTTGTGAAGCACCTGGGGGTTCAAAATGTTCACAACCCATCTAGATATGTTCCCTGGGGGCTCTAATTTCCAAAATGGGGTCACTTGTGGGGGAGCTCCAATGTTTAGGCACACAGGGGCTCTCCATACCCAACATGGTGTCCGCTAACAATTGGAATTATTAGCGGACACCATGTCGCATATGGAGAGCCCATGTGTGCCTAAATATTGGAGCTCCCCACAAGTGACCTCATTTTGGAAACTAGACCCCCCAAGGAATGCATCTAGATGCATAGTGAGCACTTTGAACCCCCATGGGCTTCACAAATTGATCCGTAAGAAGGAAAAAGTACTTTTTCTTTTCACACAAATTTTCTTTTTTAATTTTTACGGATCAATTTGTGAAGCACCTGGGGGTTCAAAGTGCTCACTATGCATCTAGATATGTTCCTTGGGGGGTCTAGTTTCCAAAATGGGGTCACTTGTGGGGGAGCTCCAATGTTTAGGCACACAGGGGCTCTCCATACGCGACATAGTGTCCGCTAACAATTGGAATTATTAGCGGACACCATGTCGCATATGGAGAGCCCATGTGTGCCTAAACATTGGAGCTCCCCCACAAGTGACCTCATTTTGGAAACTAGACCCCCCAAGGAATGCATCTAGATGCATAGTGAGCACTTTGAACCCCCAGGTGCTTCACAAATTGATCAGTAATAAGGAAAAAGTACTTTTTTTTCACACAAATTTTCTTTTTTCGGATCAATTTGTGAAGCACCTGGGGGTTCAAAGTGTTCACTATGCATCTAAATATAGCGAAGCCCATTTTTATTTTTTTTCTAGGACTAATTCTAGAAAAAAAATGGCGTGAGGCTCCGCCATATTTTTGGTCCAGCCAGGTACAACTTGGCAGCTATGGACTGCCAGCAACCCCCAGCTGCCTCATTGTACCTGGCTGGCAACCAAAAATACAGCGAAGCCCATTTTTATTTTTTTTCTAGGACTAAATTCTAGAAAAAAAAATGGCGTGGGGCTCCGCCACATTTTTGGTCCAGCCAGGTACAACTTGGCAGCTACGGATTGCCACCAACCCCCAGCTGCCTCGTTGTACCTGGCTGGCTTCCAAAAATACAGCAAAGCCCTTTTTTTTTTCTTTTCTAGAACTAATTCTAGAAAAAAAAAATTACGTGGGGCTCCGCCATATTTTTGGCCCAGCCAGGTACAACTAGGCAGCTGGGGGCTGGAATCCGCAGCATGGAGAGGCCCAAGCGTTCTGGGCCCCCCAGGCTGCGAATTGCAGCCCGCAGCCGCTCCAGAAAATGGCGCATTCATTGAAGCGCCATTTTCTGGCGCTGTACCCAGACTCTTCCAGTTGCCCTGGTGCCGGTGGCAAACTGGGTAATAAAGGGGTTAATGCCAGCTTTTTATTGGCAGCTGGCACTAAGCCCGAGATTCATAATATAGGGCCAATGTTAGACCCTCCATTAGGAATCTCTGGTAAATAGTCAGAAAATACACACAGAGAAAAATCTTTTTATTTGAAAAAAAACACAAACAAAATTCGGACTCCATCTTTATTATAAAGATCCGACGTAGTCCACAACGAAGGTCCCACGACGCTCGATCGCCTCCGACGTAGTCCACAACGAAGGTCCCACGACGCTCGATCGCCTCTGGTCAATCCAGAGACTGCAGCAAGGGATGAAGTGTCCTCTTCCTACAGTCTCTGGGGTCAGAGTTATGGTCCACTGTATGACAATGATCTGTCATACAGTGCACCATGACTATGATCCCAGGGACTACAACAAGAGGACACTTGATCCCTTCTTGCACCCATCCATCCACGCACGCACGCACATCCACATCCACGCACGCACGCGGACATCCACGCACGCACATCCACATCCACACACACATCCACTCATGCACGCTGACATCCACGCATGCACGCTGACATCCACGCATGCACGCTGACATCCACGCATGCACGCTGACATCCACGCATGCACGCTGACATCCATGCACGCACGCTGACATCCATGCATGCACACATCCACGCACGAATGCTGACAATCACGCATGCTGACATCCACGCACGCATGCTGACATCCCCGCACACATCCATCTATGCACACATCTATGCACGCACACGTCTGTGCACGCACACGTCTGTGCACGCACACGTCCACGCATGCTCATGTACGCTCACGTCCACGCACGCATGCCCCCCCCATCCATCTATCCATTCACCCATCCATCCATCATCCATCCATCCATCAATTCATTCATACATACATACATACATAGATACATGCATACATACATACATACATACATACATACTTACCTCTCGATAGACCGATCAGCAGGAGGAGGCCGGGAGAGGAGGCGGGGAGAGGAGGCGGGGCCACCGACCGGCCGGCAGAGGAGCTGCACAGCCGGACGCAGCGGCGGGTGCACCGATGTGTGCAGCCCGCCGCAGGAGGTGAGGGGTGGGGGCTGCCTGGAGGGGGGCAGCCTGGAGGGGGGCTGCCTAGGGGGGGCCGTAGGAGCGGACCAGGCACTGTGGTCGGCGGGCGCAGCCGCGGGTGCAGCCGCGGCTGCAGCCCGCCGGCATTTACATGACAATAGAGGGGGGGCGGACGGTTCTGGGGGGGCCCCTGTAGATCCTGGTGCTGGAGGGGGCTGTGGAGGGGTGGGCACTTGCCGATCCGCCCCTCCAGATCTGATTGGACAGCTCCAATCAGATCTGGAGGGGTGAATCCCTATGATTCCCTCCGATCGGCAGTTTCACTTTTAAACTGCCGATCGGAGGGGTCCTGGGCACGGGGGGGTTAATCCACCCCCTGTGGGGTCATCTCCAGGTTGTCACAGAGCAGCAGCATCTGTGACACCTGAGCGACCCCATTCACAGGAGCTGCAGCAGCTCAAATCTGCCAGGACGTTGTGCAACGTCCTGTGTCGTGAACGGGCAGAAACACAGGACGTTGCACAACGTCCTATGTCGTTAAGGGGTTAAATATGGTTCCCATTATTAGGAAGTGGGTCTTCCATAGTTTTCTCTAGGAAGGGCTGCCAAAAATTGGGAGGTGCTTCAATGCCCCTGAATAGAGACGTGCATGAAGGCCTCTTTAAATAATGTGCCCATTATAAGGAAGTGGGTCTTTTTTAGTATTGCCCTAGGCAGGGCAGCCAATAATTGTGTGGCACTCTGATGCCCCTGGATAGAGGCGTGGATGAGGGTCTACTTAAATCTGGTTCCCATTATTAGGAAGTGGGTCTTCCATAGTTTTCCCTAGGAAGGGCTGCCAAAAATTGGGAGGCATTGCGATGCCCATGGGAAGAAACATGGAGGAGAGCCTCTAAATATTGTTCCCATTACAAAGGAGCGGATCTCCTGTACTTGTAATGCTCATTCTCTAAGTATGGACTAAAACATTTACCTTGGGGGGTATACATGAAACTACTGTCTAACTTTTTAACGGTTAGGGTCATCATCATCATAAATATGATGTAAATAAATTATGTTTTCGTGGCGGATGAGGAGAAGGAGGAACAGTACAGCAAGTAACCAAAGTCATGAAGTGTGTACCCATGTGTGTGTGTGAGGAGGGGCATGGCAATTTACCGGCACAAAAAATACAATGCCTATAGGTACCTTTACACGCGGCAACTTTTCTAAGAATTTCACTGGCAACTTACTGGTTGCAGTGAAATCATGGAGACATTGTTCCATTTGTACACAGCAACAAGATAGAACAATGTGTCCATGATTTCACTGCAACCAGTAAGTTGCCAGTGAAATTCCTAGAAGTTGCCGCGTGTAAAGGTACCCTATGACTTTAGATTACGCTATCATTTGGTGATGGTGTGGTGAAGTCAGGCCCAATACAACCCTTGTTAATCTTGATCAGAGTCAGCCTGTCCGCCTTCATTTACCATTTTTTGAGGCAGGAGTGGGTTGTAGCTCCAATTTGTATACGCCAAAACACTTAGTAAACCCATCTCAGGGTTTGTGACTGACCGGTATACCTCCAGTAATTTAATCTCTAATCTATCATTGCAGTGTCCAGATAAAAACAATCTTTTGAACGCCTTCATTTAGCTGTATACAGACAGCACACCATTGAAAATGCGCAAGGCCGGTGGCAAAGGACAAGGAACTGGACGTGATGGTGGTGCATGCAGAGGCTGAGGCCATGTGCAAGCTCGAATTGCACCACGACAAACGCCCACATCATCTGGCTCGACCTTCCTGTCCCAATTTGTAGGGGACTGCAGCAGTACACCACTATTAAACCAAGACCAGCATCAACAGGTTGTTAGTTGGATAGCGGATAATGCTTCCAGTCAGTTTGGCACCACCACAAACACACTGTCTTCCACACGGTCAAGTGTCAGTAGCCGTGAGACTGGACCGCACATTCCACAACCTGATCCTCCTTCCTCCCACCATGCCGAATGCCCGGCCCCGGACATAACTGTAGGAGTTTGGAGCCAAGCACCATGTTATTGAAAGGATGACACGAGAGGTACCAGAACAGCGGGGACTCTCCGCACCAAATTCTATTAAAGTAACTGTCCCAAGACGAGTAACGATTAAGAAACCTATGGAAGGTTCGCGGGGTGTGGGCGGGGCTTGGTGGGGTGGCCAGAGCATGGGTGGGTGGGGCATGGGTGGAGTCTCAGGGGGCCCCAAAATTTTGCCAGTAAGGGGCCCCGAAATTCCTAGTGGCAGCCCTGAGTACAACTACTGACCAGAGGGGTCTGGTCCCAGGCAGAGGACCTGCTCTGGACACAATGGTTAAACCGGAGGCCTGAGATTCTGTAGGAATTCATGGCCAAAGACCCGGCACATCCCTTGAAAAGGCATACTGAACTAGGGTCAGGGGGACCTAAAGGGGAGTCCTCCACCGAAGATCCGTGGGAGCTGGCTCGAGGCTCTGCACACGGAGGCTCTGCACGGTAGAAGGAGAAGAGAGTGCACTGAGGGACTGGCAGGGAACGGCAGATACACAACTGAGGATCCTAAGTGAAACGTCCTGGTCCCTTGGTGACTACCCTGGCCAGAGAAAGACCCGAGTGACTGTAAAACCTGTTCATTTGCTTGAAGAACTGCAAAGAAACCCATTCAAATTTAGAGGCTGTGTGACGTACTTTATTTCTCTCGCCTGATGAGCCCCACACTTGCTGCAGTGAAAAGGACAAGGGGTTGTGCCATATGGTAAGCTGCCTTTGTTAAGGAGAGCCTTAAGATCAAAATACTTCATTAAGCCTAAGACATAAGGGCATGGGAGAAATGATATATAGAGTGTATTATTTTACATTGTATAAGTTGTGATTTAAACATGGCTGCCATTTCCTGCCACATCACACCATGTGCTGAGAGCAAGATGGAGTCCAAAGAAGACGGACCAATCACCGAAGCTGGAGGTCAGGCAAGACGAACCAATCACAGAATAACATATTCGATCAAGACCACACCCCTTGATGACCTCATGGATCCGCCCATGGACTGACCGAGCCCCTTATTGACCATGGACCAATGAATACATCTGAGTAGGGCTGACCGAGCCCCTTTTTGAGTAAAAACCAAATGTCTTATAATAAACAGACACTGGGAGCTTGGGTCTGACCAAGGAAGGGTGTACATCTGACTCACTGTGTCTGGTGTCTACTACTTTTCAATGCCGGCGCTTGGTCTATATTGATTTGGTCAGGAGCAGCAACTTGTTATTAATATTGTTATTAATATTTCCATTACAATTTGGCACCCAACGTGGGGCAGCAGAGGAGAATCCCCAAACCTTAAATGACCGGTGAAGGAGACGGCAGGACGCACTGAGTACCCCGAGCCAGGAGACTGATCACCTCCCTAACAAAAACGGTAAGTCTGCTGATTTTATTATAATCTGTTGACTTTACCTGTTTTTCGGGGTACCCTGTGCAGATTGCCTGACCGCGTCCGGTTTTTTAGGGTCTCTGAAGACGGCAGATGGGGTAATCTCCGCTGTTGGCCATTTGATTGCGGAAGAACCGTCATGTTAAGTTGCTGCTGCCTGCTATTTGTTTGTTGTGTTAGGGGAGATGACTGGTAATAAGGGGGTTTTTGAGCAGTGTCTAGAGACGGAAAAGATATTGTTTGTGAGATACATCAAAGTGGTATACGATTTTCAGTTCTGGAGAGAAAATAGACATTGAGTGATGACTCTGTCTAAGATGAGCATTGAGTGAGAATCTGTCTATAAATATTACTTAGAGTGATTCAGTAATAAATAGGCATTGATTGGGACTCTGCTGAGTCAGGTTGAGTGTTGACTCCCATAGGGCCATGTTACTTAGAGTGATTCAGTACATGGCCTGATAATATTAATACAAGGTAAACTACAGAACATGGAAATCAGACAGGGACAGATAGGAAGTGTAGACGGCTGTGAAGGTCTTGTGCCAGGTTTGTCATCTCCCCAGTCTTAAGTGTTTGTTTTGTGTCTATTCTATATAGAGAAAGATGGAGAAGTTAATGCAGTTGTGTCGCATAGGCCCTAAGCCTAATTCAGATGGCAAGATAGATCTGTGTACATTACTTGTGACTCGTGAAGGGAAAAGTTATGTTAAATGATGCACATAGCTTATGAAGTTGTGTGGAATGGCAGAAGTGCAGTGAAGATTGGGTTAAAAGAGAGACAAGGTGTTTTGGAAGGTAATGGATTGTTATATACTGCTAGGGGCATGGGAAAGAGTCTCTTACAGTTTGTATAGAGAAAATTGGATAGAAGAGGAAAGGAAAAAGAAAGACAAAAGTTTAAGTTATGTGTATTATAGAACTGTACAATGTGAATTCCCACCACCATAAGCTGGAGCACATGTTTCTTTGTTGGGGGGCCAATTTGTTGGTGGAGCACATGTTTCTTTTGTTGGGGGGCCAATTTGTTGGTGGAGCACATGTTTCTTTGTTGGGGGGCCAGTTTGTTGGTGGAGCACATGTTTCTTTTGTTGGCGGCCATCTTGTTGGTGCTTCTCAGACCTCCTCTGGGGGCGGCCATTTTGTGGGAGGCAATACCTCTGGCAGCCAGTTTGTGTGTTGGCATGTGCTCTCTGATGTCAGCCAGTTTGTGTGTTGGCATGTGCTCTCTGATGTCAGCCATTTTGTAATGCTATGTGCTCTGGTAAATGGGCCTTGTGGTAACTAGTGCTTGGTTTTTGTGCCCTTAAAAGATGCTAGCATATGGCAAGTATGAGAGACTTGTCAAGCATAAATGAAAATATGTAAGTAAATAGCAGATATTCTAAAACAAAAGTAAGACAGCAGAGAAATGAGAGTTTAAATAGTGTTAAGACAGAAATGCTGGAGTATAAGAGAATGTGTGGGAAAGATGGGTTAGGATTGCCTCAGGTTGAGAATCTGGGAATATACTTTTGTCCATGCAAAGATGGCCGCCGAGTGAAGGCCACATGGTTAGAATGAAGGAATGTTTGGACAATAGGCTTAGACAGGAAGTGATGTGTAAGGACTAAAAGTTGTCTAACCAGTTTTGAATATACTCTGCTGGTTTCACACACAAAAGAAGAGGTAGCCACCTCAACCCCTTCCCACAAAGAGACATGTGATGGGCTAATGCAGAGAGATTGAATGATTACATGAGTATACTGGTAATTAAAAATAAATAATAAAAATAGAATAAAAATAAGGCACATATAAGTTCCTTTGTTCAGATAAGTCCATCGTGCTGGTCAGATATAACCATGTGCTGAAAGCTATAAGAAATTGCTAAATGGGAAAGGTAAAAGATGTGAATGCATATATCAATGAAGTATTAATTGGGATTAAATAAATAAATATATATAATTTGCAAGGAAGACAAAGTGACATACCTCAGAGAAAAGATGAGATGATAAAAAATTGCCAACGGTGCACAGATAATCCAAGGGAAAAATGTGGAGATTCATCATTATGGCTCCACGGAGAGAAATTTCCATGACCTCTCTCTATTCAACAGGAAGTGTGAATGACCTGCCTGTTGCTACTGTTTGAATTCGGGGGAGGAGACTTGATTGCAAACCAGGCCAGTCCCACAGAGAGGCACCACCCCACCCCCTAAAATGCCTAGGCCACATGCTTCATTGTATCTTTTCCTCTATATTTTAACATCTAATTTTTCCCAGTTCATGTTTTATTTTATTTTTATAGTCTCACTTTAGGGTATTGGTAAAAGTAATTATCTATAGTTTTTAATTTTTACTGCTTTAACCCCAACCTTTTTTTTTCACATGAATGTAGATTTGTATTCATGATACTGTAGATACTGGAGCAAACAGTGTGCTGGGTTTACCTAATTAGCAAATCAATTCCAGGTGATTTGCATTTCTATTCCATGTCCCTGCACCTGATATATTTTCAATCCAGCAGCCAGAGCCCTGTACCTGGAGGGGGTTGATGAGCCCACAGGACTAAAGTTACACATCACATAGTATTTGGGCTTTGTGCACATGGTGAGATTTACCCCCCAACTGTTCATCATGTGCACACAGCCTTATTGTATTCATAGTTAGTTATAATCTAGGGAGTGGGATCTTTTCTGGATCTTTTCAGGCTCCAAATGTGAAATTCAGATAACAACATAGTTTTTGAATCCAGATATGCTTTGGATATTGGATTCAAAAAGGGGGGAGATGTGAGATGTAAAGTTAGTGCCTGTTTCCAATGTTTTTTTAACGTCTTTATATTTAAGTCTACAGAGCAAATATGTGTGAACATGCCCCAGATGAGCTCATTACTAATGCAGATCTTGAGTTATTTTACAGATGTTCGTGGATTCTACCACTGGATGTGCTGTGATTACACAACAGGAGGTAATAAAGCAAAACCACTCCCTCTTCACATATCGCCATGGGGAGGTAGATGGGGATCTGCAATCACTGGAATGGGTAGCTTGCAAAGGGTAAGATGGCCAAATGTGTATATAGACTGCAGATCTTTCCTAGAGTCACATAAAGACCCACAGAGACCGCACAGAGTGTATGAGCCTGTATGGAGGCTCTCCTGTGTTCAGATAAGCCTGGCAGAGTCCAGGTACAGCTCACACCTGAGCTGGTGCTCGAGCCAGAGGTAATGCTCACACAGGTGCAGCTGCCAGAAGCTGTGAAGAGGCCTAGAGTCGAGAGTCTCAGACCCGGGTACCAGTGCAGACCCGGGCACTAGTGCAGACCCTGACACCAGGGCAGACCCGGGCACCAGGGGCCCCTGTCACTCCTGATGTTCTTATTCCCACAGAAACAGGTGATCGAATGGAAAGGAGTGCAACACGCAGGGAGCAGCTGAGGAAGGTCTGTAGACACCAGGCGGTAAGCTTTCTCTGCCACGACTCTCTTCTCAATGATGGCTCAGGTAACCCAAGAACTGACTCATTTGTCATTAACTGCTACATGTGTTTTAGTGGACAAGGTTTGGGTGGCACCAGGGTTCAGTACCCAGGTGGCCAGGTACACCCAGCCTTGGTTGATGTGTGACTGGTACAATGGAAGAGAATCTGTAGTGACCCCGCAGAACCACGAATGCACCCCTCGTCCACTCTACCATTACAGTGATTGCAGATAGATGATAAATACAGCTGCACATTAGGTGTATGCGGGTGTGCCTGTTGTGGTGATCTCTTTTCAGGATCCGGTGCAGAAACTACGTTACTTCTGAGAAACTCACGATGAAGGTGGTATGTAGAAATTAGGCTCCTGATGAGGTAAAGCTGCATATGTTATAGTGGAGGTCATTAAGGGTATTTTACAGTATCTGGGAGTCGGCAGCTTTCTACAATACGTATCATGCATAAGACAGTGGACAATATGGATGGGAGATTAACATTAAAGGTGCAAGGTAGAGGAGACGGGCAATACATAGATGAAATGTTTGTTTTTGTTTAATTTTCCTCCTCAGTAAATAAGTTAAAATAAGATAATTCTCGATCCAACACCTTGAACAGGGTTGTAATTTCTATAAAGTAAGTGTGTAATAAAGTTTAGTCTGATATTAAATGAATGGGACCCGATGAGCCTCTCACCTAGGGGGGGTCAATAGATAGCTGCTGCAATATTAGCATCAGTGAGATGAGTATCCAGTTAAGAAAGGGTTAAACACTGCGTTGCTATCTTCAAGTAAGGAGAATTACAGGCAATGTTCTTCAGAATTTGTGTTTTATTTCCCACAGATGAAATCACCAGCGATGTCCAAGCCTTAAATAATTGTTTAAAGGGTGTGATAAAGAGATGTGTTCTTCAATTCCAGATCCTAAATCAGATTCAGGAGCGCATGGTCTCATGTCAGTAGACCGGGTGATCCTGAAAAGATGCGAGTAAGAGCCGTGAGCCGAGATTAGATGGCCGATCCAGCATCTCTGAATTACAGCAACTTCAGTGGAGACTGAGGGAAAAGGACGCGGTAACTGTTGGAGACTCCCCACCAGCAGATGATGAACTCCGATAATGATAGTCACTGACATACACCACATAGTGATACAATGTCACATACATGACCTTATAACTCCACATTATGTCTGATATACATATGGAATATCCAAACTAAGGCAAAATGGTTACAGGAACCCGATATAAATGAGGACTCAGTGAGGGAGAAACATTCACGTTCCGGAGCAAACCATTAATTCAAGGGTAGATAACAATGAGTATAACTGACATTACTCTAATAACTTGTATATATAGCCGTAAAAGCGCTATTTTATGTTATTTTTAAGGTAATCGGGTTAATGTGTAAAGGGAAAATGTTACCAAATGATCTCTGGTGGTAGAATATGGCCCTGAGACAGAAATGTCCATCCATGAGTGTTGTGATACAATTCTGGGTATCCAGGTAGGGAACTGAGGTGAAGCAGGTAGGAAAGTCCCGAGGACGCGGATAGCGCGATCCTATATACCTCCTGATATACCAAGAATTGTTCATAACAACTGTTCATAAGAATTGTTCATAGGAATGGTTCATATCGCATGTATTTGAATCCAGAGATCAAGTTAAAGCGGGTTTTGGATAATTTATCTCACCCCTAGTGGCCGTATGTAAGAATATAGTCCAGATCAATTACATCTATGATTAACCGGGATTTGTCAATTATACTACAGAAGACCTTCAAGGTTTAGCAGACCAACTAGGCCCTTCATCGATAATGGTGCTCCAAAATAGAATAGACCTGGGCATGGTATTAGCAAAATAATGAGGCGTTTGTAAAATTGTACGAATATTCCAGATAATACAGGTCCCACCGGGAGGTTACAGCAGCCGTACAGAAACTGAACTCTCTACAATCAGGTGTAGAAGATCCCCGGGACCAATACTTTCTGTAAATGAAAAGATGGCTGGATTAGATAGGCTTTGTTATCCTTGTCATCTTAAATTATTGCAGCTATCATTGTTTGTTGTGTAAGTCTGTACCAAGGGGGGTTTTAATGGTTATCAATTCTCAGCTGGCGGGCAGAGTTGAAGGCACATTGGGCAGATGTGATAGGCTCTGGTAGGGATTGGTTAATAAAGTATTTAGGGGGGACTGTTAAGGAGAGCCTTAAGATCAAAATACTTCATTAAGCCTAAGACATAAGGGCATGGGAGAAATGATATATAGAGTGTATTATTTTACATTGTATAAGTTGTGATTTAAACATGGCTGCCATTTCCTGCCACATCACACCATGTGCTGAGAGCAAGATGGAGTCCAAAGAAGACGGACCAATCACCGAAGCTGGAGGTCAGGCAAGACGAACCAATCACAGAATAACATATTCGATCAAGACCACACCCCTTGATGACCTCATGGATCCGCCCATGGACTGACCGAGCCCCTTATTGACCATGGACCAATGAATACATCTGAGTAGGGCTGACCGAGCCCCTTTTTGAGTCAAAACCAAATGTCTTATAATAAACAGACACTGGGAGCTTGGGTCTGACCAAGGAAGGGTGTACATCTGACTCACTGTGTCTGGTGTCTACTACTTTTCAATGCCGGCGCTTGGTCTATATTGATTTGGTCAGGAGCAGCAACTTGTTATTAATATTGTTATTAATATTTCCATTACACCTTCCTGTGTAAAACCAACTACTACAACTTCCCTGTTGATCCCGCTCCACCTGCGGGGAGTGTAACCATCTTGCTGCTCAAAGATCACCCTGGAGGTCTGACCTGCAGCACTGGTAACCATACCGGAACCGTAGGTGGCGTCACAAACTATATTTATTATGTTTATTGACTCTTTTCAGCGACCACCAGGGCCTCGGGACCAGGCACAGGAATCCCGTGCCCGTTACTGACGGGTACTATGCGCCTTGAACTATATTTTAAACCAAACTTTATTGTTGGACTCCAGGATGGCGGTTTCAGAGACTTAACGCCATGTGCAGGCCAGGGGCATGCCTTGGCCTCCCATTGTGGGAGGGTCCAGCAAGAGGTGTGAAACCAGTGGCAGACCTTGAGCTCAGAGGGCCCTGGTGCAGCCGTCGGTGTGGGGGGGGGGTGCTGGCGGCCGTCGGTGAGGAGCGAGGTGCGGGCGGGGAGGTTTGGCGGCTATTGGTGATGCGGCTCTCCTACCTGCGCTGAGCCGTGCCGATTGCATGCATTCCTGGGAGCCGGGGCAGCAGAGGGGCAGAGGAGAGGAGGGGCAGGATCAGGCAAGGGAAGCAGGAAGCTTCCTGTTTCCCTTGCCTGACCCTCCTCTCCTCTGACATCGGATTACGGGGTCGGCTGGGGGCCCCCCTGCAGGCTTGAGGGGCCCCCTAGCCGGTCGGGGCCCTGGTGCAGCTGAACCAGCTGCACCACGGTAGGTCCGCCCCTGTGTGAAACCCCAGACCCGCCCCATTTGCCAAGGAAAAACCAAGGGGGCGGGCCTGAGACTGAACTGCCCCTGTTGGAAGCTATAAATGGTGGCAGGAAGGCCGAGGCCAAAAAAAGGCAAGGCAAGATGGTTGCAGTCGACGGTTCAGTAATGGCATCCAGAAGCCCATGGGACCTGGCCACCCAGATGGAGGCAGCCGGCAGCCTAGAGGCCGCGGAGGAGGGTGCCGCTTCGCTCCTGACCGGAGACAGAGATGCCGAATTCTGGGAGGCAGCCCTCAAAGACCTCAGAACCCAGCTGAGCAAAACGCTGGACTGGGTCTTCCGGCGCTGGAGCGTGGACTTTTATTTTGCCTTGACCCAGCGTGCTGCACGGGTAGAGCCCAATGACCAGGAGGCGACCGGAGCTGAGCCGGAGGACCCAGAGGAGCCTGGCGTGCCCGAAGGAGAAGTCCTGGAGGTGTCCACGGAGATGCCCGATGTGGAAGTGGAGGCCAAGACAGAGGAGCCAAACAGCCAGCCGATTTCCGTGGAGGATGACCCCAAGGAGAATGAGGCCGACAGCTTGGAGGACGTCAGGGCATCCAGGCCCCTTGCCCTGTGGTGGGACTGCCATCCGCATCGACTGTTTGGGCAGGTCGGTGCAGCGACCATGACAGGAGCGCGGCACCGTGCTCCAGTTCCAGCCCCGGAGCAACCTGAATTTGCTTTCCAACGGTTCCAGGCCGACGAGGCAGAGAGGCTGCACCGCTGAGAGCGCTGGTGGGCCCAGGATCAGGAGAACTTGCTGGCTAAAGCCCCGTTTTAGCCGGTATTGTGTGTTTTTCAGATATTTGATTTTTGCATTTAGTTGGTCCCGTTGACCTGGTAACATTCAATTAAAGTGCCTGTCGAAAAGGGAAGAAAAGTAATGCATATTCTGTCAGATAATACTCAGTTTCTTCCTAAAAATGATTGCAATCACAAATTCTTTGGTATTATTATCTTCATTTCATTTGTCTTCAAGGAAAAAACATAAAAAGAATTGTCCTAAAGCCAAATTGGATATAATTCCACACCAAACATAAAAAAGGGGGTGGACAAAAGTATTGGCACTGTTAGAAAAATCATGTGATGCTTCTCTAATTTGTGTAATTAACAGCACCTGTAACTTACCTGTGGCACCTAACAGGTGTTGGCAATAACTAAATCACACTTGCAGGCAGTTGACATGGATTAAAGTTGACTCAACCTCTGTCCTGTGTCCTTGTGTGTACCACATTGAGCATGGAGAAAAGAAAAAAGACCAAAGAACTGTCTGATGACTTGAGAAACCAGATTGTGAGGAAGCATGAGCAATCTCAAGACTACAAGTCCATCTGACTCACCGGGTAGTGCACATTTCGGGCTGTCGCTGCTCCCTGTCACGGTACCGCGCCTGAGGCTGTGTGGGCCCGGTGGTCCAGATCAAAAGTGTTGGTTGAGCAGAGAAGGGGTTAATCTTGTCGTGACGCCACCTGTGAGAGTTCCGGTAATGTCCACCGGTGCTGCTTGGGCCTCCGGGGGATGGGATGCAGCAAGATGGGACGCTCCCCACAGGATGAGCGGGAGTCCCCGGAGCCAGGAACTGCACAAGATGTTGTGAGGCAGCTTAGTTACCTTCTGCATGCGGAGTGAAACAGTTCTGAAGAAACACGGACACCATACGTCTCTGCAACGGGTATTTTACTGTAACCAGCAGGTGATACATGGTATACAGGTAACGGGTAACGGACCAGGTGGACTTGGTAATGACTGGTGTTGTCTCAGAGCTCCGCGGTGTTCCTCCGTTCTAACTTATTCTAGGTGAGTTGCCGATGTCGCCTTTGAGTGCCAAGGTCGGGTTCAAGGGACTACTTAAATTTCCCTGCCGGTGTGTACGTTCCGGTGTGAGGGGTAGTCTGGGTCCTTTTGGTGGGTACCAGGCTGGCAAGACGGCTCTGTTTGCGGCGGCGGGGGGGGATACTCCTGTAGAGCGGTCCCTCCACTCCTGGTTTGCATACCAGTGATAAATGACTACCAGCTTCGGAACCAGTAATCCGGTTGTAGATGGGCACGGGTGTATTTTGACCCGCATGTGCTCGCCCAGGGTCCGGTTGTTGAGGCACCAGGGTAATGGCACCCAACCGGTGGTGGCCAGGGAGCTGCCCTGCTGTCCGAGGGTACAACAGTGTCAACCCGTACTATCCGTCGGCGTCTGAATGAAAAGGAACTGTATGGTCGGAGACCCAGGAAGACCCCACTTCTTACCCCGAGACATAAAAAAGCCAGGCTGGAGTTTGCCAAAACTTACCTGAGAAAGCCTAAAACGTTTTGTAAGAATGTTCTCTGGTCAGATGAGACAAAAGTAGAGCTTTTTGGGCAAAGGCATCAACATAGAGTTTACAGGAGAAAAAAAGAGGCACTCAATGAAAAGAACACGGTCCCTACAGTCAAACATGGCGGAAGTTCCCTGATGTTTTGGGGTTGCTTTGCTGCCTGTGGCACTGGACTGCTTGACCGTGTGCATGGCATTATAAAGTCTGAAGACTACCAACAAATTTTGCAGCATAATGTAGGGCCCAGTGTGAGAAAGCTTGGTCTCCCTCAGAGGTCATTCCAGCAGGACAATGACCCAAAACACACTTCAAAAAGCACTAGAAAATGGTTTGAGAGAAAGCACTGGAGACTTCTAAGGTGGCCAGCAATGAGTCCAGACCTGAATCCCATAGAACACCTGTGATCTAAAAATGGCAGTTTGGAGAAGGCACCCTTCAAATATCAGGGACTTGGAGCAGTTTGCCAAAGAAGAATAGTCTAAAATTCCAGCAGAGCATTGTAAGAAACTCATTGATGGTTACCGGAAGTGGTTAATCGCAGTTATTTTGGCTAAAGGTTGTGCAACCAAGTATTAGGCTGAGGGTGCCAATACTTTTGTCTGGCCCCTTTTTGGAGTTTTGTGTGAAAGGGTGGCCACATAGGGAACCGCAGCCAGGTAGGAGGAAAGACAGTTTATACATTAAACACCCTCACAGACATCCCACACACCACTAGGAGGCAGCACCCAACCCGGAGCCCGGAACTCTAGGAGGGCAAGGGGTGGTGGGTTTAGAGGACAGTGGGTGGGAACGCATGTAGGTCAGGTGACAGAAGGTACAAATAGAGGAAGAGGAGGAGGAAGGAGTTAGTAGGCTGGAGTTTGCTAAGAAGCAAAGATAGAGGCACACGTCCCGGTGGGGTTGGGCTGATGGAGATGCAGAATCCACAGAGCCAGAGAAACCATGGAGAGAAAACTCGTCCATAGCCGGCATTGCAAGGGAGTGTGAGGAAAGAGACGGACCAGCAGTACTGGGTCCGAGGAACACAGCAGCACCGACCAACTACAGGCGGAGTAGTCTTTCCTATTGAAGCTGGAGTCAAACGGGTTAGAAGGACCTGATAGTGCCTTGCAGGAGAGGGCTATTGCAGGCTGGGCACACAGCAGAGTTTCGGCTCTGAAGGGGACAAAAGATTCACCCGATATCCCCTGATTCACCGACGGGGAGCTCCAATTCTAAGTTGGAGTTCCCACACCAAGGATAGGAAGCACAGTAGCAACCGCGAGGACCCACAGGGGTCCGAGCTGCCGCTATACTGTCCAGAGACACTTGAGAGAGAGAGAAACCACAGCCTGAGAGGACACTAGAAGGAGTGAGGGGTCTCAGAGAGAGACAGACTGGCTGCAGTGGGTTTAGCAAAACCGGAGCAAAGTGACTGTAACTTGTGTTAAGAATTGAACTGTACTAAGAACTGCTGTTTGACTTGGAAGAGCTGACAAGTAAACCCGGTGAACCCTGCCTGTGTGTCCATGTTTGATTCCAATGAAAGGCAATAATTCTGGTATTATTTAGGAGCACTCAGTAAAGAGAAGCAGATACCAATAATTAAAGTAGACCTGTTTATTCTGGTTTCTTCTGGTGATAACCGCCACTAACAATATATCCCCATTAGACCACCGGGTATTATTCAAGATTGCGCCTCTCATTTTTGTAATTTCATGTTTGATTCCAGGCATAAAGAACTGTTTTCATACCTTTCATTCCTGGCAGAAGCAGCCGGACCCACGGCGGGCTCATCCATCTAGCTGCAGCCCATCCATCCTCCTGGCAGAGAAGCGCTGCAGCGGTGGTCCCATCATTGACCACAAACCGTGGGTGGCATCACGACAAACTTTATATCCTTTGTAAATATTCCCTTTTACTTGTGAGAACCCGGGACACGGTCCGGACCAGGACCTCCTTGACATCCCCCAGCAGCAACACCGTCCGGTACCGAGTACCCCGTCCCAGTGGGCTCCACAACCTGGCGTCACGAACAGGATGAACCCGGTCCAAAAGAACTGGACCCCGTGTGCCTAAATATCGTGTTCTGGACTTTTCCCGCCAAATCTGGGCTTAATGGCGGCCATAGGAGCCTGAAGTCATGTGCAAGGGAGGTGTGCCCAGACCCCCCATCGTGGGTCAGCCCGGTCCAAAGCGGGAAAAGAAAGGCCCGCCCTGGCTCCCCTTAACTCCAGGGGAGCCAGCCATCAATCCAAGGAGGAACCTCCGCCCCCGAACCGACCTACCAATGAGGAGCGGGCGGAAAAACAGGAAATCGTTACCTGGAACAGGCGGGACAAAGAACCAGAAGAGAAGCAGTCACCATTAGGAGCAGAGTACACACGGATGGAAGAAGAGGATGCCAAAGAGAGAGCTGTAGCCGAAAGACCCGAAGTGATCTCAGAAGGCCCACAGAGTGCATTCGTGGAGGAACCCGGCCAGGGAGAGAACAACAGTGATCGAAACAGCATGGCGAAAGGCAGTAGAGAGCGTGCGGAGATCCGAGACACCCGGAAGGGTTTGCTGTGGATGATGCCCTTACAGATGACCCGGGCCCAATCGGAGCAGAGGACCCGGATTCGAATAGACATTAGCCATAATCAGCAGGCCTTGTACGCGCAACCCGGCTGGGTTGGCGCCTCCAGTCATCGCCTCGAAAGTGAAGCAACCTGTCGCACCATCGACTTTAATCGACCTATCTGTCCCCGAAGCTGCACCGCGCCCTGCCTTAAGAGAGACAGACCCACTCGGAGCCTTGCCGAAGGGATGGCTACCGCTGCCGGAGCCCCTGATACCAGCGCCTGTGACATCAGAGGTGAGAGGGGAGCAGCTCCGCTGCTGGTGGGAGAAAGATGAAGCCAGTGATGACCTAATAGGATTTCTTGGTGACTCGGGCGGCCCGACAGGTCCTGTAGAACTGATAACTCAGGAGGAATACATAAGACGCTGTGTGCGCAAATGGGAGAAAGAGGAGATCAAGAGGCAGGTGCATAAGCAGATTGTTATTGCCCGTACAAAAGAAGCTAAGGCCATAGCCAGACGTGATGAGGAGATCCCCACGACACCAAGGGCAGATAGTTAAAATCATTGAAGAAAGAGGGTTTGCATTCGCCCGAGAGCCCCATGCAGAAAGAGACATTTTCATAAATCGACGAGACGTAGAGGGATATTTACCTGAAGACCACCCAGACAGGAAAGTGACTATCGGTGAATGGGTCTCTTATAATGTCGTCTGATGCCCTGATGACGGTGCTTGGAGTAGCATCGAAACGCGTAGGTGGAAAATAAAGAAAGGGGGTCTTTTACACAAGACTTTGGAGTGATTATTACTAGCAGCGCGGACTGTATACACACCATCCCTGGATTTGGATATTCTTACACGTGTTACGTGGAGGTGGAGGTCCTGCGGCAGCTTTTTAAATCACATGCGATTTAAACTAGTTGTGGGTGCACACAACTAGAAAAGGTGAGTGCACCATTTTGTGATCTGTATGCAAGATCCGTGTCATATTGATAGGGCACTATTGCGCCTCGTTTTGTCTCCTTTTTCTACTTTATCCGTGAATGGGTCTCTTATAATGTCGTCCAAGGAGAGAGAGGTCCCTATGGGGTTAAGGTAAAGAGACTGTGCTTAAGGATGCAAGAGGAAGATGAGCCCCCAGCCCTAGAGGATCCAGATCCCACAGTTTACCCGGATCCATCAGTTTGACCGGATCCATTTACTAACACGGGTTCTCTAAATCAACCAGAGACTGCTGCAGCAAAGATAACTGCGGATGCAGCTACACAGACCCCCTAAAGTTATCTGCTCATCCAAGTGTTGCAAGACTTGGAATTGTTTCCCGGACGGAGAGCACCACAAGTATTACCAGGGAAAGTGGAAAAGAAAGAAGATCAGAAGAAATGAAACCCGGATCCTGCAACTAGAACTGTAAGTGTGAATGTGATGTGATCCTTGATGGCCCCATCCCAATCCTGAATGAATGCTAGCCTTTTACACTGTCTGTCTTACATGTTTCCTAGACATTTGATACCACGGACAGTGAGTTGGTATAAACTTTATAATGTATATAGTTGAGCACCCAGTGTGCTCCCCATTGGTTTTAAGACCAGATTGCACGTTTGAGACTGTGAAAAGAACTTGAACTGAACTGCAGAGTGCTTGTGAGCAGTATTGGAAGCACTTGCCTTTTTGGAACGTTTTGCCCTTTTTGAAACTTTTTGCACTTTTTGAAAGACTTTTATACTTTTGCTAGAAAGTGATGTGCCTTTTTGGATTCATGGGTTTTATATAAAATGAAAGGGCATTTGGGGATATCACATCTTGCAACAGACTCAAGTTAGAGGACAATGAATTTTTGACACTTCTTATGTGAACTGTCTCGCTTCAATTTATTGCCATCTACAACTGAGGAATCTTCAGGTCTCCACAGGCCACTAATCATAGAACAATAATACAATCTGTTCCTCTTATCTTAGAATTTTTACTTTATTTTCCCAGCTCCATTCCCCCTCCCTAGCCTGACTCTGCTTTACATCACCTGTCGTATTTACTACAGCACCTAACACTGCTTATGTATTTATGTATGTGTGGCGCCCCGCAACGAGTGCGTCACAAGGGAGTATTGCAGCCGCAATATTCTCTGACAAAGCAGTGAAATAGTTAACTCTGAGATCCAACCCAACATGCAACACCTAGAACAGGGGACCAATCCTAGGTCCTGGTGGGTGGAGTGTTAGGGTAGTGGAGTAGAACACACAATAATCTAAGGGAGAACGGTTAGAACACCGTCAGAGAAAGAACCTAGAACACAGAGCTTGGAGAGGAGCGGGGGCTCCGCACTCCGTGCGGGCCCCTGGGCCGTCACCGGTCGGGTGTCAGCACCTGAGGCCTTAACTACCGGGATTGGGCATATCTACACGGGTTCCCAAAAGACTCCCGTGCCCACAACTCACAGCCGATTCACTGGTACCGAAGCTGGCAGCAGTTCACCTCTGCCACGCGAACCAAAAGAGTGGAGGATCAGCTTTATAGGAGCACCCCACCACCAGCCAGTTTCCAGTCGTCTAACCAGCGGTGTACCCACTGAGGGATCCAAGGCTCCCCAAAGCATCCAGAACGTACATCATGGATAGGGCATTGAAGCAGCCTCCCCGTACCCGACCTGGTATTCCTGGGCGATGCTGGCAAGAAGGAACTAAGTAGGTAGAATGGAGGAACACTGCGGATCTCTGAGGAACACTATCACTGCTGAGTCCACCCGGTCTACTACTCAACCACTGTAAGCCATGTACTGCCTGCTGGTTACAGTAAAGACCCGTTGCAGAGACTATCTGTGTCCGTGCTTCCTTATGAACTATCCGTCCGCACACTAAGGTAACCGCAGCTGCCGCACAACATCTTGAGCAGCTCCAGCCCCCGGGGATCACCGCTCAGCCTGTGGGGAGCGTAACATCTTGCTGCTGTCCATCCCCGGGGGTTCCGCAGCGTCGGTAGCCCTTACCGAATCTACTCATAGGTGGCGTCACGAATAAAACAAATTAAACCCCTTTTTAATCTGTTCCCGCAAGACGTCTTCAATTTTGATCTGCACTACACCGGGCCCCACTACCGGCAGGCGCGGTCCACCCGTGACAAGGAAGGAGAAGAATCGCCTGTATCAACCGGAGTCAGCCGGCCTCGGTGAGTCAGAAAATGGCGTCACGAACAGGATACGAGCAGGCCCGTTACCCAACGGGTATAATGTGCTTAAACTGGACTTTATTGTCTACAATTGGACTTTGTTCGTCCCTAAAAGAACTTTCCCGCCTTTACACCATTGGGTCAAGATGGCGCCCAAGATGGCTTTCCCGCCACAAGAAGCCGCCACGTGAAGCCCAGGAGTGAGTCAACCCCCCCCTCATCGTGGGAGGGCTAAAGACAAAAGGCGCCAAACTCTTTGTCCGCCCTGATTGCTCGAATCAACCATGGGGGCGGACCCCAAAGACTTTTCCCACCATTGGACTACAAAAGCCCACAGGAAATGGGAGTGTCAGAGACAGAGAGAAGATTTCTTCACCAGCTCGACCAGAACGTTTACCGGTTCAACGGGTGTGGTTTCCCTACAAGGAAGAAAATGTCCAGCGTGAGACTCCAAGACCTAATGCGGGAGGTCAAGGCGGAGGCCAGGGCAGCCATCAGCCAACCGGGTCCGGATCCTGCCCTTACCATAGACGGCAGTCCCGACTTCTGGCTGGAGGCTCTACAAGACCTCCGGGTGCGGTTACTAGAGACAGTGGAATGGACGATCCGCAGCTGGAGCGCGACCCTAGGCAGACGACTACACCATGCGATGCAGCAGAGCCGACCGGGTACCGCTACTCCAAGCCCAGACGACGTCACCAGCTTCTCGACCGCCTCACCGTCGCCTACCACCTGTCCAGCTTCATCACCAGAGCCAATAGACTGTGTCATTCCGGTGGAGGCCGCAACTCGACCCGTTCCAGCGACCAATATCGCAACCGATCCCGTTCTTGAGCCGGAGCTCATAACACGCTCCATGGAAGAACTTGATCTCTACCAGGTTCCCACTGAGGAACCCGCGACATGTTTCACCAGTACAGAGACTGTCGCCTGTTTTATCCCCGTACCGGAGGCTTCCCTTGCCATTGCCGAGGCCTACCTGGTAACCGGGATTGAAACACCTTTACCTGCGGAAACAGATGAAGAGGCAGGCAGCCTGGAAGCCCTGCAGGACGTCCCTACGGAAGGATCCGCAGCACCACCGCCCTGTTGTACAACGGAACAAGCTTCAACATCTCTCACCATCGAGCAGCCTGATGTGGTCATCGAGGAAGAGGTCGGAGAGGATGACGACGAGACCCACAGCACCGCTGAGGATTTCGACACCGGGTTCGCTTGGGGAGACAACAAGGAACTTCCTACCGGGCATACAGCTCGGGTACACTGGTCGGGTGCACTGCCGACACCTTCCCCTGTGCCGTTCCACCGGGTTCCAATACAGACAGCCCGCCAAGTTCAAGCTTCCCGCCAAACCACCAGCTCCATTACTCATCTTTACACCCCGAGCCGTAACGACGGAGATGTACGCCAGAGACAACGAGAGGAGTGGCAAGCCCGAGAACGCGCCAACATGCAGGCCCGTGCCGAGGCTCGCCGCCAGCCGCCGCTGCCTGATGAACTCCGCCGTGAAGGTAGAATTTCCACCTTTAACTTACATACCGGGTGGGGGTTCGCTTGGGAGGTTGGTTTGAATGAGGAGGTGTTTGTGGGGCGCCGGGACGTTGATTCAAATTTGCCAAGAGGACATCCCGATCGCGACCTATACCGGGGCGATATTATCACCTACGAGCGCTACGCTTGTGCAGATGGGTGGTTCGCTATCCGGGTGCGCCATCACCCTCAGAGCCAGTGACTTTAAAACTTGAACTCCTTCAATGACTCTGTTCCCGTTAATCACTGACTGTGTGATCTTGCGGCTACAGCCTGGACTCTAGTTAAAGGACAGCCGACCGCACGCCGGGTCCGCACAAAGTGATTTCCTGTTTCTTTGCTTATGTCACCAAAGCATACTTTTACCTGTTTTCCATTTTAATAAAAGTGTGTCATATATGTATAAAAATACAAAAACCTCTGTAATGTGAGTAGTTTGACGCTTGGGGACAAGCTGATTTAACCAAGGGGGAGTGTGGCGCCCCGCAACGAGTGCGTCACAAGGGAGTATTGCAGCCGCAATATTCTCTGACAAAGCAGTGAAATAGTTAACTCTGAGATCCAACCCAACATGCAACACCTAGAACAGGGGACCAATCCTAGGTCCTGGTGGGTGGAGTAGAACACACAATAATCTAAGGGAGAACGGTTAGAACACCGTCAGAGAAAGAACCTAGAACACAGAGCTTGGAGAGGAGCGGGGGCTCCGCACTCCGTGCGGGCCCCTGGGCCGTCACCGGTCGGGTGTCAGCACCTGAGGCCTTAACTACCGGGATTGGGCATATCTACACGGGTTCCCAAAAGACTCCCGTGCCCACAACTCACAGCCGGTTCACTGGTACCGAAGCTGGCAGCAGTTCACCTCTGCCACGCGAACCAGAAGAGAGGAGGATCAGCTTTATAGGAGCACCCCACCACCAGCCAGTTTCCAGTCGTCTAACCAGCGGTGTACCCACTGAGGGATCCAAGGCTCCCCAAAGCATCCAGAACGTACATCATGGATAGGGCATTGAAGCAGCCTCCCCGTACCCGACCTGGTATTCCTGGGCGATGCTGGCAAGAAGGAACTAAGTAGGTAGAATGGAGGAACACTGCGGATCTCTGAGGAACACTATCACTGCTGAGTCCACCCGGTCTACTACTCAACCACTGTAAGCCATGTACTGCCTGCTGGTTACAGTAAAGACCCGTTGCAGAGACTATCTGTGTCCGTGCTTCCTTATGAACTATCCGTCCGCACACTAAGGTAACCGCAGCTGCCGCACAACATCTTGAGCAGCTCCAGCCCCCGGGGATCACCGCTCAGCCTGTGGGGAGCGTAACATCTTGCTGCTGTCCATCCCCCGGGGGTTCCGCAGCGTCGGTAGCCCTTACCGAATCTACTCATAGGTGGCGTCACGAATAAAACAAATTAAACCCCTTTTTAATCTGTTCCCGCAAGACGTCTTCAATTTTGATCTGCACTACACCGGGCCCCACTACCGGCAGGCGCGGTCCACCCGTGACAAGGAAGGAGAAGAATCGCCTGTATCAACCGGAGTCAGCCGGCCTCGGTGAGTCATATGTGTCTTCAGAATTTGTGTCATTATCAGCCTGACGAAGGGGCCATAGTGTCCCGAAAGCTTGCTATGCTTACCATCTTTTCAGTTACCAATTAAAAGGTATCAACCACTGAGGGCTCTCAGATACCAATATTTTTCTATTTACTGGCTAACATAGTACAAACATTTTTTTGTTTTCCAGACGGTCCCTATTATCCTACCGATGGGCTTCTTTTGTGTTCTCAGGGCAGCATAACTTCGATTTATCTGTAGAAACGGGAGACCCCAGAACAAATTCCAGACTCTCACTCGTGCTTTATATCCCTGGGGGGCGTGCAAAAATACCATCAGGCTGTGGTACTGTTGCGCCTATTTGATTGGCATTTTCATACCTCTTTTAAGAAATGGTTTGAGCTGGAACAGGTGGGATTCTCGTCTCCCCGGAGACATTTATCGTGGTTTGAGGTGAGGGGTGAGCTTCCAGGAAAACCAACAGGTTTATTTGTAGAGGCATTGTAACAAACCTGGGATCATTTAAAACATAAATGCTTTTTAATGAGTCCAGCCAATTCTTTGTCTCCTTTATTTGACAACCTGGAGGTTCAACCAGGAGTTTTCAGGAATAGATTCCTTCAATGGCGTGCAGAGAAGGATCCTAGAGCCATTCAGGTCCTGAAAAATGGGGTTTTGATGTCCTTAGAAGAGATGCAGTCCTTAAATCCCACAATAAAAATCTCTTGGCTAGAATACAGACAATTAATTTCCTTTGTGGGACTACGTTTACAGAGAAGTGGACTAAGCTCTATATTGGAGCTTTCTCCCTTTGAGAAAATATTGGCACAAAACTCTAAACTGATTCATTTGAGTCCGGTCATATACAGATTCTTATTACACGCAGATGTGCTTAAGGAACCCGACCCTAGGTTTATTGGGTCTTGGGAGCGGGAACTGGGCCTTTTTTCCTTGGATGAGAAGCATATAGCATAAATATTAACACACCAGCTAACAACAGCAGGTTACGCAAAGGAGAAAAATTACAAAATTTTATCGAGGTGGTACCATTATCCAGTGAAAGTAAGTGGTATGTTCCTGGCTGTATCGGACCGTGCTGGCGCTGTGGCTCAGAATATGGCTCTATGATACATATTTGGTGGGAATGCTGTAGTATTCGATAATTTTGGAAGGAAATCTCTCAGTTATACCGCAGGATTACTGGAGAACTGGTTATTCCGTCTCCGCAGATTTCCCTTTTGTCTATGCTCCCCGGCTACATCGGAGCTCAGAAGAAACGTTTGTTACGTTTTTTATGACAGCCGCCCACTCGGTTATACTGAGACATTGGAAAACCACACATACCCCAACATTAAGGGAGTGGTTTCAAGAATTGACCCATATTAGTCATATGGAGGAATTGGCAGCCGAGAGCATGGGTGATCTGGACAAATATTCAATATTATGCAGGGGCAGACAAAGACTATAGTGGGCCCCTGTGCAAGGAATTTTTTTGGGCCCCCCCCTTCATAGTGCAACAAAGTTATGTAAATATATAGATTGTAATATTTATAATACTGACTATTTTAGTGCAGTAATATCTACAGCACATCTATTTTTTCTGTGGGTTTTCCAACACTAAATGGGTTGTATATATAATATAGAGGCTATGGAGGGTTGTATTTATTATCTGGAGGCTACAGCTGGGATGTATATATTATTTGGAGGCCAGTTGTAGCATCCAAATAATATATACAGCCCAGCACAACCTCCAGTTAATTTATACAGCCCAGTACAGCCTCCAAGTAATATATATATATATGCCATCCCCCATTACATAATACTCTCCCCCATATGTGGTCCTCCTTCTCAATAGTGCTTCTCCGCCTATGTGGCCAGCCAATTCATGCAGCTTATCCCCCCTTGTGGCCCCCGATTCATGCAGCTTCTCCCCCCTTGTGACCCCCTATTCATGCAGCTTTCCCCCTTTGTGACCCCCCCATTCATGCAGCTTCTCCCCCCTCCATATAGTATATTGCACACCGGAAGTTCTCCATCTAATATAATGCACACCCAAAGTACTCCACATTGTATAATGCACTCCCATAATCCTCCATATAGTATATTGCGCCCCCATAGTTCTCCATATAGTATATTGCACCCCCAAAATCCTCCATATAGTATAAAGCACCCATAATCATACATATGGTATAATGCACCCCCATAATCCTCCATATAGTAAAATGCACCCCCCATAGTCCTCCATATAGTATAATGCACCCACAAAGTCATCCATATAGTATATTGCACCCTATAGTCCTCCTTTTAGTATAATGTACCCCCATAGTCCTTCATATAGTATAATGCACCCCCAAAGTGTTTCATACAGTATATTGCACCCCCATAGTTCTCTATACAATATAATAATGCATGCTTCATAGTCTCCACATTGTATAATGCACCCCCCATAATCCTCCATATGGTTATGCACATATCTCCATATGTATGCACCACATAGTACTCCATATAGTATGCTGCACACCATAGTCCTCCATATAGTATATTGCGCTCCAATAGTTTTTCCATATAGTATAATGCGCCCTCCATAGCCCTCCACATATCCTCCATATTTTGCACCCTCCATAGTTCCTTTTAATAGTATATTGCATCCTATAGTCCTCCATATAATATAATGCCCCCCTATAGACCTCCATATAGTATATTTTGCCCTCATAGTTCTGCATATAATATAATGCCCCCCCATAGTCATCCGCATAGTACACTTCCAAAATCCTCGACAATGTATAATGCACCCACAAAGTACAACATATAGTGTATTGCACCCCCAAAGTACTCCAATTGTATAATACACCCCACATAGTCCTGCATATAGTATATTGCACCCCACTTAGTCCTTCATATTGTATAATGCACCCCCAAAGTCCTCTAAATTGTACATTGCACAACTACATGTTCTTCATATAGTATAATGTGCACATCCGTCTCCCATCAGTAACAAAAAAAAACAAAAAAAAAAAAAAAAAACAGAATACTCACCTCTCTCCTCGCAGTCTCTCCAGCGTCTCTCTGCCCTCTGCATGACTCAGCACGGCGGCGGTCAGTGATGATGTCATCACTACCTGATGTGCTGAGCTGCAGGGTGATGACAGCGGCCGGGAGAATGATGGCAGTCTCTGGGCGAGACGGCACAGGTGCAAATATTGCGGGCACCCCCTCTCTCCCTCCTAACCTCAGTGGCAGGAGGGAGAGAGGGGGTGTGGGAGGCAGCGTTCAGGGGGCCCCCGGGGTTGCGGAGAGGCAGCACATCCCCCCGCATTTAGGATCCTGGGACCCACCTCTGTGCTTGCGCCGGCTCCACATGGCTAATTTGCATAGCATGTAAATTAGCCATGTAGACACCTAGCTGGACCTTGGGGGCCCCCCCACCGCTGTGGGCCCAGGTTCATTGCACATGCGGTAGGTCTGCCCCTGAAATTATGGCAGCCCTGGATCCTTTTTAGAGATGGCCCTGACATCCATTCCATATTCGATTGAGACGTAGAGGCAGGGGCATCTTAATACCTGGTACCAAATAGTACGCCCTCATTGTGTACCTGGACGGGGGTCCCTATCCCCCTCCTTCTCCTTTCTTATTGTTTCATCTCTCTTCTTTCCTCTAAATTTTCTGCCTCTCTCTAGGCTTTTCCTTCTTTGCCTTCCTTTTCCTCTCCCTTTCCCTGCTATCAGTCCCTGATCCTCCTTTTTTCCCTTTGGCCCATTTCTTTCCCCACTATTCAACATGTCTCACTTCATTATTATTAATTATTATTATTATTATTATTTATTTATATAGAGCCATTAGATTCCATGGCGCTTTACATGATAAGGGGATAGACAAGGACAAGTTCAATATATTCGTGTAGTGTGGACAAACAGGAAACAGGAGGGGATGGGACACTGTCCGCAAGGCTCACAGTCTATGAGGACCGATGGGGATACAGTAGGAGGGGGAAGTGCCGAACATGAGACGGTGCAGTGGACTAGGTCTCATTGCAGGTTGTACGCTTGTCGGAAGAGTTGGGTATTCAGGTTTGTTTTGAAGGTTCCCAAGGTAGGCGAGTGTCTAATGTGTTGGGAAGAGAGTTCCAGAGAATAGCGGATGCACGGGGGAAGTCTTGTATGCGGTTGGGAAAGGAGGAAATGAGAGGGGAAAAGAGAAGGAGTTCTTGGGAGGAGCGAAGGTTGAGTGAGGGTAGGTAACGGGAGACCATCAACATGGACATCAACATGGATGACATTCATGCCCTCCTACAGCC
Source organism: Allobates femoralis (assembly GCA_033576535.1). NCBI lineage: Eukaryota > Metazoa > Chordata > Amphibia > Anura > Aromobatidae > Allobates > Allobates femoralis. The sequence goes on along the minus strand of JARQOC010000001.1, from coordinate 371,623,143 downwards.
TTCATAGTGGGTAGGAGAAGAGCCTGGCAGACAACACATATGCAGTGATTATAGCAAATTACACTTAAAAGCCACCGACTATGTCAGTATAGTTTTGGTATGCTAGTAGTCGAGATATACAGTACAGACCAAATGTTTGGACACACCATCTCATTCAAAGAGTTTTCTGTATTTTCATGACTATGAAAATAGTAGATTCACACTAAAGGCATCAAAACTATGAATCAACACATGTGGAATAATATACTTAACAAAAAAGTGAGAATCAACTGAAAATATGTCTTATAGTCTAGGTTTTTCAAAGTAGCCACCTTTTGCTTTGATTACTGCTTTGCACACTCTTGGCATTCTCTTGATGAGCTTCAAGAGGTAGTCACCGGAAATGGTTTTTCCTTCACAGGTGTGCCCTGTCAGGTTTAATAAGTGGGATTTCTTGCCTTATAAATGGGGTTGGGACCATCAGTTGTGTTATGCAGAAGTCTGGTGGATACACAGCTGATAGTCCTACCGAATAGACTTTTAGAATTTGTATTATGGCAAGAAAAAAGCAGCTAAGTAAAGAAAAACGAGAGTGGCCATCATTACTTTAAGAAATTAAGGTCAGTCAGTCCGAAGAATGGGGATACTTTGAAAGTGTCCCCAAGTGCAGTTGATAAAACCATCAAGCGCTACAAAGAAACTGGCGACCAAGAGGACCGCCACAGGAAAGGAAGACCAAGAGTCACGTCTGCTGCGGAGGATAAGTTCATTCGAGTCACCAACCTCAGAAATCGCAGGTTAACAGCAGCTTAGATTAGAGACCAGGTCAATGCCACACAGGGTTCTAGCAGCAGACACATCTCTACAACAACTGTTAAGAGGAGACTTTATGGTAAAATAGCTGCTAGGAAACCACTGCTAAGGACAGGCAACAAGCAGAAGAGACTTGTTTGGGCTAAAGAACACAAGGAATGGACATTAGACCAGTGGAAATCTGTGCTTTGGTCTGATGAGTCCAAATTTGAGATCTTTGGTTCCAACCAACGTGTCTTGTGTGACGCAGAAAAGGTGAACGGATAGACTCTACATGCCTGGTTCCCACCGTGAAGCATGGAGGAGGAGGTGTGATGGTGTGGGGGTGCTTTGCTGGTGACACTGTTGGGGATTTATTCAAAATTGAAGGCATGCTGAACCAGCATGGCTACCACAGCATCTTACAGCGGCATGCTATTCCATCCGGTTTGCGTTTAGTTGGACCATCATTTATTTTTCAACAGGACAATGACCCCAAACACACCTCCAGGCTGTGTAAGGGCTATTTGACCAAGAAGGAGAGTGATGGGGTGCTACGTCAGATGACCTGGCCTCCGCAGTCACCAGACCTGAACCCAATCGAGATGGTTTGGGGTGAGCTGGACCACAGAGTGAAGGCAAAAGGGCCAACAAGTGCTAAGCATCTCTGGGAACTCCTTCAAGACTATTGGATGACCTTTTCCGGTGAATACCTCTTGAAGCTCATCAAGAGAATGCCAAGAGTTTGCAAAGCAGTAATCAAAGCAAAAGGTGACTACTTTGAAGAACCTAGAATATAGGACATATTTTCAGTTCTTTCACACTTCTTTGTTAAGTAAATAATTCCACATGTGTTAAGTCATAGTTTTGATGCCTTCAGTGTGAATCTACAATTTTCATAGTCATGAAAATGAAGAAAACTCTTTGAGTGAGATGTGTCCAAACTTTTGGTCTGCACTGTATGTTTATGTATGTACTCGTTCTTCCTTTTGGTATCTTTCTTGTTGGACTCTGTATTACATTTTACTTAATAAAATCCGATTAAACATAAACTTAGGAAACTGTATTTGATCATGTGCTTTTTCAATGTAGATGTATTAAAACGAATGTCGCACCAAAATTACACGGACATCACACGGATGTCACATAGATGTAGAAAATGGACACATGGATGAAAATCGGATGAAAATTACTTGAAAATTGTCCATGTTTTCTGGATGAAATTTGGGTAATTTTTGTTATGCCCATCTGCAGTCGGTTTCATGAGAAGATAAACAGGGAAAGCTGTGACACCATAACCTATTGTGAATGGTAGATTCTGTGTTATCAGCTGTGTGTAGAGAGGTGTTACCTGTCAGTGTAATCCTGCCTTTGATTATAAACTACTAGATGGTGGCCAGATACTAACACATCGGGTATTCTAGAATATGTATGTAGTTGACATGCTGTGACTGACAGAACTTGTTCAGTCAACGTGAGTGAACTACATATATATAGCAGCGCTATGGTATATGGTGGTACATTACATTACATGTATAGCAGCGCTATGGTACAGTGCCTACAGGGAGTATTCAACCCCCTGCAGATTTAGCTGGTTTGATAAGATGCCAATAAGTTAGAGCCTTCAAACTGCAAACGAGAGTAGGATTTATTAACAGAAGCATAAATCTTACAAACCAAAAAGTTATGTTGCTCAGTTGAATTTTTATAAATTTTAAACATAAAAGTGTGGGTCAATTATTATTCAACCCCTATGTTTAATATTTTGTGGAATAACCCTTGTTTGCAATTACAGCTAATAATCGTCTTTTATAAGACCTGATCAGGCCGGCACAGGTCTCTGGAGTTATCTTGGCCCACTCCTCCATGCAGATCTTCTCCAAGTTATCTAGGTTCTTTGGGTGTCTCATGTGGACTTTAATCTTGAGCTCCTTCCACAAGTTTTCAATTGGGTTAAGGTCAGGAGACTGACTAGGCCACTCCAACACCTTGATTTTTTCCCTCTTGAACCAGGCCTTGGTTTTGTTGGCTGTGTGCTTTGGGTCGTTGTCTTGTTGGAAGATGAAATTACGACCCATCTTAAGATCCTTGATGGAGGAGCGGAGGTTCTTGGCCAAAATCTCCAGGTAGGCCGTGCTATCCATCTTCCCATGGATGCGGACCAGATGGCCAGGCCCCTTGACTGAGAAACATCCCCACAGCATGATGCTGCCACCACCATACTTGACTGTAGGGATGGTATTCTTGGGGTCGTATGCAGTGCCATTCAGTCTCCAAACGTCACATGTGTAGTTGGCACCAAAGATCTCGATCTTGTTCTCATCAGACCATAGAACCTTGAACCAGTCTGTCTCAGAGTCCTCCAAGTGATCATGAGCAAACTGTAGACGAGCCTTGACATGACGCTTTGAAAGTAAAGGAACCTTACGGGCTCGTCTGGAACGGAGACCATTGCGGTGGAGTACGTTACTTATGGTATTGACTGAAACCAATGTCCCCACTGCCATGAGATCTTCCCGGAGCTCCTTCCTTGTTGTCCTTGGGTTAGCCTTGACTCTTCGGACAAGCCTGGCCTCGGCACGGGAGGAAACTTTCAAAGGCTGTCCAGGCCGTGGAAGGCTAACAGTAGTTTCATAAGCCTTCCACTTCCGGATGATGCTCCCAACAGTGGAGACAGGTAGGCCCAACTCCTTGGAAAGGGTTTTGTACCCCTTGTCAGCCTTGTGACCCTCCACAATCTTGTCTCTGATGGCCTTGGAATGCTCCTTTGTCTTTCCCATGTTGACCATGTATGAGTGCTGTTCACAAGTTTGGGGAGGGTCTTAAATAGTCAGAAAAGGCTGGCAAAAGAGATAATTAATCCACACATGTGAAGCTCATTGTTATTTGTGCCTGAACTACTTCTTAATACCGTGTTTTCCCGAAAGTAAGCCCCCCCCGATTGTAAGGCCGCCTAAGGGTAAAGGGGGGGCCTGCTAATGTAAGGCCTCCCCCAAATATAAGGCCTTATAACCGGGGGGGGGGCTAATGTAAGGCCCCTAGCAGGGAAGGGAGAGCGGGAGCGGGTTGCACGTCACGTGCGCCCGCTCATTAGATATGCACTGCATCCCCCTGTCAATCAGCGGCAGGGGAAGCAGTGCATTATGTATATGGGCCCCCTCCTGCTGGCACACTACCCCCCAGCCGGTGTTCTGAGGTCCCCACTGCTGCTGCTGCTAGAAATCATAGGAGGCATGTTTTTGTGATATATCTCGTGCGGTGTTGCACATTTTTTAGATGGTTTTAATGTTTTGTGCTTTTTTACCTTATTCACATGGATTTGTTATAATAAAAAATATTTTTTCACTCTTAAACGAGTGTTATATACTTTTCTTCCCCGATCCCGGTCATACACACACGTTTCTTTCCTCTCCCCTTATGCATCCCCTTATGCATCCGTTCTATTAAACGTGTGACTGGTGGATCCCGTGTCTTAGTGCCACTCCAAAAAACCCCCCCTTTTTTCGGGTCACATGATCCGGGAGACAGCTGAGGACGGAGAACCGACGTGCTGGCTGCTGCAAGAAGACCCTGGAGGGTGAGATGTGAGCAGCAGCAGCAGGGGGGGGCCTCAGAACACCGGCTGGGGGGTAGTGTGCCAGCAGGAGGGGGCCTGTATGCCACAATGGCTTGGAGCTGTATGCCACACTGGCTGGGGGCTGTATACCACACTGGCTGGGGGCTGTATACCCTGTGTACCACACTGGCTGGGGGCTGTATACCCTGTGTACCACACTGGCTGGGGGCTGTATACCCTGTGTACCACACTGGCTGGGGGCTGTATACCCTGTGTACCACACTGGCTGGGGGCTGCATACCCTGTGTACCACACTGGCTGGGGGCTGTATACCACACTGATGGGGCCTGTATACCCTGTGTACCACACTGCTGGGCTATATACCACACTGCGGGGGGCTGTATACCTGTGCTGGGGGCTGTATTCCGGGGTGGCGGTCTGCTGCATTTCCCACCCTCAGTGTGTGAGTGTGTGTTTGTGTGTGTGTATGTGAGTAGGCTGGGGCTGCCAATATAAGACCCCCCCCGAAAGTAAGACAGGGGGCCACTTTTGGCCCCAAAAAAAATGTAAGACAGGGTCTTACTTTCGGGAAAACACGGTACTTTAGGGGGACCAAACAGAATTCTGGTGGTTTGAGGGGTTGAATAATAAATGACCCTCTGAATTAACTTTTAACACTTTAAAAAAAAAAAAAAAAATTTTTGTGGCACTGCATTTCCCACTTCCAGGCTGATCTACAGTCCAAATGTCACAATGCCAAGTTAATTCCGCATGTGTCAACCAGCTAAATCTGCAAGGGGTTGAATACTACTTGTAGGCACTGTATATGGTGGTACATTACAGTACATGTATAGCAGCACTATGGTATATGGCGATATTCCGCTCCCCGCGGTCCCCTGCTCCTCCACAGTAAAAGTAAAAAAATCCTCAGTGAGGATACTCACCTGTCCACCGGCTCGCTCCACCTCCGTCTTCTAGGTCCTACAGGCCTTTAGGACCTGTCGTTGCCTGGGAAACCAATCAGCTGATCGGGGGGGCAGGATGGAGTGAGCGGGGCAGGATGGTGGTGAGTGGGGCAGAATGGAGCGAGCAGGGCAGGATTGTGGCGGGGGGCAGGATGGTGGTAGCGGGGCAGGATGGAGCGAGCAGGGCAGGATGGAGCGAGCAGGGCAGGATGGAGCGATCGGGGCGGGATGGAGCCGGCGGGGGCAGGATGGTGGCGAGCGAGGCAGGATGGAGCTGGAGGGGCAGGATGGAGCTGGAGGAGCAGGATGGAACTGGTGGGGGCAGAATGGAGCCGGTGGGGGCAGGATGGAGCTGGCAGGGGCAGGATGGTGGCGGCAGGGGCAAGATGGTGGCGAGCGGGGCAGGATGGTGGCGAGCGGGGCAGGATGGAGCTAGCGGGGGGGCAGGATGGAGCAAGCGAGGCAGGATGGAGCAAGCGAGGCAGGATGGAGCCGGTGGGGCAGGATGGTGGCGGGGGGGCAGGATGGAGCCGGTGAGGCAGGATGGTGGCTGCGGGTGCAGGATGGTGGCGAGCGGGGCAGGATGGAGCCGGCGGGGCAGGATGGAGCCGGCGGGGGGGCAGGATGGAGCCGGTGGGGGGAAGGGGGGCAGGATGGAGCCGGCGGGGGGGAGGATGGAGTCGGCGGGGCAGGATGGAGCTGGCGGGGGGGCAGGAAGGAGCCGGCGGGGGGGCAGGATGGAGCCGGCGGGGGAGCAGGATGGAGCCGGCAGGGGGGCAGGATGGAGCCGGCAAGGGGAGGAAGGATGCAGCCGGCGGGGGGCGGCAGGATGGAGCCGGCGGGGGGCGGCAGGATGGAGCCGGTGAGGGGGGCAGGATGGAGCTGGCGAGGGGGGCAGGATGGAGCTGGCAAGGGGGGCAGGATGGAGCTGGTGGGGAGGGACAGGATCGTGGCGGCGGAGAGGGGCAGGTTGTGAGGATACTCACCTGTCCACCTTTGTCTTGAAGCTCCCATGGCAGGACCTGTCATTGCCTGGGAAACTGATCAGCTGATCTCATGGGGGGCATGAGGAACGGGAGGGAGGGCAGGAGGAGCGAAGGGGCCGCGGGGAGGCATGAGGAACGGGGAGGGGCAGGAGGAGCGGGGGGGTCGCAGGGAGGCATGAGGAATGGGGGGGAGTGCAGGAGGAGCGGGGGGCTGCGGGGAGCGGGGGGGGGCAGAGGGAGGCCGCGGGGTGGATGCCGCGAGGACCGGAGGGGGCAGGGGAGGCAGGAGGAGCGGAGGGGGGCAGGAGAGGCAGGGGAAGCGGAGGGGGGCAGGTAGAGCAGGGGTGCCGCGGGGAGCGGGGGCAGGAAGAGCGTGGGGGCCGTGAGCAGAGCCGCTGCTACAGCCACCGTTTATCCTGGTGACAGCCGGGCTGCAAATAGGCGCGAAATTTGAACTTTGAATTCTCGCGCATATTTGCATAGTCTGCGCTCATTGGCGCCCGGCTTCAGCGGGCACCAATGAGCGGCCTCTGTCTGGCACGCGATTTCGGCGACAGGCACACTCAAAAAACCCTTATGGTCCCTTTACACGCAGCTACAGGTAACAGGTTTTCCACAGGTAACTTACTGGTTTCAGTGAAATCATGGAGACATGGTTCTATCTTGGTGCTGTGTACAAATGGAACTATGTCTCCATGATTTCACTGCAACCAGTAAGTTACCTGTGGAAAACCTGTCACCTGTAGCTGCGTGTAAAGGGGCCATGAGACAATTATATAATAGATATATTTATTAAACTGTATGAGCCTCAACTAACCAAAGCAGCTAGCATTAAACATGCAAGATTTCTATTACTTTTGATATATTTACCTTTAAAATGTTAATCATAGAGATCAGTAGGGGCATATATCATCTATATTGGGTGGCCAATTCCTGAAATTAGTCAGACAACCCAATAATTTTATCACAATTTGTCAGCCTCTATGGCACGTCTTGTTTGCGCTAAATGGATTTACACTTAGTAATTTTTGAACAGCAGATGGCAGTACAGGCTCAGCTTTAGATCTAAGAATTGTTTGTAAACCCAATTATAGCTCACTTTCAAGCTAAGCAAATTGGCGTGATCAGATTTGGGCAAATTATGGGCTCATGTGAGACACATCCAGCAGTTTGACTGTCCAGCACACAGAGACAGCCAAAGAGCTGGTATTTAGTCTGCTTGGGAGCTCAAACTGTCTGTGGGCCATCATATTGTGTGGTGGCTGTGGTGTCAGATGTTATCCCACCTCCATTCGCCGAGTTTATTATTAAAGTAACTAGACATAGGTCCGATGCTATTGCATGGGAGAACAGTCTCTGTGCCTGTGTCCCATTGTGTGCTCTCTCCTGTCTGTGCTGTTGTGGTGCCCTGCCAACGCAGGTAACCACATATCTCTCTTCTGCGCAGCTGGGTTTCCACAGCAGGTACCACTACAAACAACACCTTCCACCCCGGCACAGTAGGGGAGCTCAACCTGCTGCACTTAGGCAGGATCCCCTATAAATACTGCTGCTGGGGGCGGAGTTAGTCAGAGTGTAGCAGACGCTAGAAGAGCTGCAGGATGGTTCTTGTGCTGGTGCCATGAGAAGGCACAGGCCAGAGACCCAGTGGAGCCCTTCAGCGTCCCACCAAGCCTAAGTGGGACTGAAGGCAAGGAGAAAAGAAGCAGAATCAGCAGTAGGGAACAGGCAGCTCCAGCTGTGAGCTCGTTTCAGAGAGAGGAGAGAGAGAAGCCAGATATTGGGGATCTGCACCAGTGGAGAATTACAAGTCCCAAGGAAACCCCTGGGCACCAGAGGAAACTAAAGCTACCGGTCTCCTGAGAGAGTCAAAGCAAGGGAGGGCAGGTGCAGTGGCCACTGCAAGAAACTAAGAGAAGGTTGTCCCAGAGATCGCACAGGGGGAAAGGAGAAACAGATCAGAGAAGAGAGTGGAGGCAAGTCCTGATTTAATAGACTGTGCTTCAGAGAATACAAGAGGGAAGGAGGCCTTATACCCACTTGCTGTGGGAGCCCACTGTGCAGCCCAGCTACCCGTCAGTGCTTGGGACCATTTGCCTGAATACCATCAGTAAAAGGTAAAGAGACTTCTGCATGTTTGCCTTCTTTCTGCTCCCTCACCGTGCCCTCCATAGACTTTTCCTATCCTCCTAACCGTCCCAACTCTGCTACATCCTGCCCCTTCCTCACCCTTCTGCTCCAGAGGTCCCAGTCCTGCCTACGGGGACTATTACCATCACGGCCGCAATCCCACCGACCTCCGGAGGACTGTAGCGGCGCTGGTGATCCCTCACCAGACTCAGCAGGTTGTGTCACAGACAAAAACTGTAAATAATCCCTGTAAATAACCGCTTATTCACTGACCCCAGGGCTACAGCCTCGGGCAGCCACCCGTGACATCCCAGACCGTAACCGAGCCCGAGCCCTGAGTACCCGGCCCTGGGCGAGTCACAAAATGGCATCACGAACAGGATCCCGTGCCCGGTATCACCGGGTACTGTGTGCCGTTTATTGACTGTAAAGTGTGACTGTGAAAAGTTCCGCCGCCATTACTGCGCTGAAGAGCGGGAAGAAAGGGGGCGTGCCAGCCACAGAGCGCGAAACTGAAACCCCGCCCTTCGCTCAGCCAAGCATTCCGGAGCGCTGCGGTCCGGAAATCCCTGAACTGTTAACCCCTCAACAACTGGCTGTAATTAACTAGGGGGGACTTCCAACATGTCGGCCTCCTCCAGCGAGGACAAGGCGGCGTACGCTGACCCCCAGACATACCCCGGACCCTCGATGGCTGCCTCCGGTAGCACTGCAAGTACCTCCGGTGCATTGGGCACCGTCGCCCCGATAATGTCGTTCCCACACATCCCAAGGGCAAAGTGGTTGCCCCAGTATGATGGCCGCCCTGATACAATCGATGAGTTTAAGCAAAAGATTGAGGGAGTCCTGACATGTATGCTATGACCGGCCAATAGTGTGCTACAGTGGTGCTTGGACAGTTAACTGGGGCAGCAGAGAAAGAAAGTGTGTCCTGGTCTGTTGTGGACCGCAGACAGCCCCTGCTATATTTGATAAATTGAGAGCTGTCTTTGAGGAGTGTAATGAAGCTGACATTCGTATGCGTTTTCATCACTGCTACCAGAGACCGGGAGATGACATTAGAGCTTATGCCTGGCGCCTGCAGAGAACACTGCGCACTCTCACTCATACAGTCAGCCCTACCAGTGCACGAGACGAGAACAAACTCCTCATAGAACAGTTCACCCAGGGCCTGCTATCCCCTGAGGACAATAAAAATGTATGCTGGTCATCATTAAGCAATCCAGATGCTGATTTTAACACCTTAAAGAAATGGCCATCAAAGGGTTAAAGCCGGTAGAAACCCATGAAGCTGCAATAAAGCGGTGGTGTGATGATGAAGTGCAGGCTACTCCAAAATCTGTACCCGTGTCTGCAGCCACGCAGAATATACAATCTGCGCAGCCTGACAAATATGATTGATGTGTGCTGAGATGCGGGAGATGAGCAAAAACATCTCCAAACTGATGAACGCTATGCATTTACAAAAGAGCCAGCAGCCAGCATCAAGACCTCCAGCCAAGCTTCAGCCGCTGATCCAGCTAGCCGACAGCCCGGATGACGTCCCCTGGATGCAAGGGAAGCAAGCTACAGCCTACAGAGAAAGAACCACCGACCGCTACAGCTCCACTGGGGAGCCCATCTGCCGCAACTGTGACCGTGGCCGGTCATCTCGCCAGACGCTGTCCTTTAAACGGGCAGTCCCTGGAGGCCGGGGCCAAACCTCAAGACTAGATCAACAGGGTCCAACCACCTGGTGCAAGACTTTCATCGGACATTGTGCTAGATGGCATCCCGTTACCTGCTCTACTGGACACCGGATCGCAGGTGACCCTCGTCCCCCCTATCCTTTATAAAAAGTATTGGGCTGATGCTGAACTGAAACAGCCCGAGGTAGACATTTCCCTTTATGCAGCAAATGAGGAACCGATTAATGTAATGGGGGTTAAAGAAGTACCCATAAAGGTGGGGAAGGTGGAGTTACAAAATCAAGGGGTCCTTGTAGTAGCAGAAGCCACTAATGCAAATGATCCTTATGTTGTCTTGGGTACCAATGTTGTTAGCAATTGGATGGAGGAAGTTTTGTCTTTGCTTCAACAGATTGCTGAAACTGCCAGGCCTGGTCAGAGGAAGATTATCCAACATGAGATCAGAGCCATCTTACACCAACGACAGGTAACAATTACAGGTGGTGAAATTGGTACAGCACGGTGACAGACCCGATACCTATTGTGATACCCCCAATGAGTGAAATGATGGTATGGTGTCGAGCAGCTATATGTCTGAGAGTGCAGGACTATCAAGCGTTAGTGGAGCCCGTGAGCACAGAGCACAGACCTACACTGTTAACAGCCAGGGGGGTGGCTAATGTACACAAAGGGAGAGTACCAGTTTGCATCTTAAACTGTGGCAGTGAAGAGGTAAACTCCCCAGGTATACCACCGTTGCCAAATTATACACAGTCAGTAACAACGAGATTCAAGCAACGCAACCCGAACCCCACGAGAAAGGGCAAAAACTGATCAAACAATCGGGCCGCTGGGGGACTGATGCCAGCAGATCCATGTCGGAACTGACACCACTCCTGTGTATGAGAAGCAAGGTGTATCCCTGAGTAGCCCAAGAATTTGAACAAGTTTACAGTAAGCATCCACTTGATTTTGGTAGGATAAAAGGGGTACAACATCACATCCCCACAGGTACACATCCACCAACCAAAGAGCGGTACAGGCTTATTCCACCTGCACATTATCAAAAGGCCAAAGAGATGTTACAGGACATGAAAGACCAGGGGTTATACGAGATAGCTGTATTCCCTGGGCAGCACCATTAGTCCTAGTAAAGAAGAAGGATGGCAGTATGAGGGATGTGTGTAGACTATAGGCAAATAAACCGCATAACACACAAAGATGCTTACCCGTTACCACGTATAGAAGAGTCTTTAGCTGCGTTAAAGTCTGCCAACTACTTTTCCACCTTAGATCTCACTAGTGGGTATTGGCAGGTGTCCGTAGCCGAAGAAGACGAGAGAAGACAGCCTTCGCAACACCTATGGGCCTATGTGAGTTCAATAGCATGCCCTTCGGACTATGTAATGCACCCGGAACCTTCCAGAGGTTGATGGAGAGTTGCCTGGGGCACAAGAACTTGAAGATGGTACTGCTCTACCTGGATAACAGTGATCGTGTATTCCAAGACCTACGAATAACATGTTGCCCATCTAGGAGAGGTGTTTGAAGCTCTGGCCAAATACGGGATGAAGCTGAAACCATCAAAATGCCACCTGTTAAAGGCAAGAGTGCAGTACCTGGGACACATAGTCAGTGCTGAAGGCGTGGCCCCTAATCCAGACAAGGTGACAGCAATCAAAGAATGGCCAAAACCCAAAACCATCAAGGAGGTACGTCAATTCCTGGGTTTGGTGGGCTACTACCAAATGTTCATCAAGGAGTATACCAAGAAGGCTGCTCCTCTGCAAGATCTCCTGGTAGACCAACCCATGAAAGGCAAGCCAAAGGATTCTCCGTGGAGATGGGGTAAAGAACAAGAGGAATCGTTCCAGACGATGAAAGAAGCCCTGACAGGAGAAAAAACCTAGCTTACCCGGACTACAACCTGCCATTCCTGCTGTATATAGATGCCAGCAATGTGGGACTCGAGCCGTCCTTGCCCAAAAGCAAGACAGCAAGGAGAGAGTAATCACCTACGCAAGCGAAAGTTGAACCCACAGAGAGGAATCCAGAAAACTACAGTTCCTTCAAGCTGGAATTCCTAGCCTTGGTCTGGGCCATCACCGAGAGGTTTAAACACTACCTAGCCTCTAGCAAGTTCACCGCCTATACGGATAACAATCCGCTCACCCACCTGGAAACTGCAAAGTTGGGAGCCATGGAACAGAGATGGATAGCCTGACTCTCCAACTATCAATTCACCATCAAGTACCGGCTGGGTATCAAAAAGGAAATGCAGACGCCTTATCCAGGATGCCTCACTTATCTGAAGGAGGTGTAGATGAAGATGAGCTGGAAGAAGTGGAGTTACCTGCTTTCCATCATGTAAGAGAAACCCCATGCCAGCAGACCCATCGAAACCTCTTTACTGAAGCAGTGAACCTATTACCTCACTTCGATGGTTAGAGTGCAGAACCAAGACCCAGCTGTCGGCCTAATTAAACAACTGATAGCACAGGAGTCAGGGAAGCTGCCTGCAAACCCTCCGTCTGATGCCAAACATCTGTGGAATGAACGAGGGAAACTGTTCCAGTACCAAAATAAGTTATGCCGGTGGTATATAAATCCAAGCACCCATGAACAGGTGTGGCAAATCATTGTGCCAAGATCAGAGGTTCCCATGATCCTGGATGCCTACCATAACAAAACTGGTCACTTCGGGTGGAAGAAGCTTGAATTGCTGCTCAAAGGTAGATTTTTCTGGCCAGGTATGAGATCATCCATAGAGAAGTGGTGTAGAAAGTGTCAAGCCTGTACCTGACAAGTAGAGGTGTGCAGAGCCAGAAAGCTCCACTTAATCCCATCGTAACAACACAAACCATTGGAATTAGTCGCCTTGGACCACGTGAAACTAACTCCAATAAATCCGGCTATACAACGCCTTGACAATGGTGAACCATTACTCAAGATTTTTAATGGTAACTCCTGTAAAAGACTTGACAGCTGCAACTGCTGCAAAAACCTTCCAAAAAGTCTTCTGCAGACCGTTGGGATATCCAGAGATTTTTCAAGAGTTTTGCAAGATGTATGGGTGCAAGAAGATCAGAACGACCCCGTATCATCCTCAAACTAATGGACTCTGTGAAAAAATGAACAACATCGTAATTGACATGCTGAAAATTCTCCCGTTGGAAGAAAGGAACCAATGGCTTGAAAAACTCCCTGACTTAATGACATGTACAATCATATTCCAGTCAGTTTCACCAATTGTACACCAGCATATCTGATGAGAGCTCATACAGGAAAATTACCCGTGGACTTAGAACTCGGTGTAGCGGATCCTGAAGCAGAACAAACCATCTCAAACTGGAAAGTCCATCGACAAGAACAGTATGCTAAAGTCCAACAAAGTGTCGAAAGTATCCTGGAGAAGTCCTGTGCAAAACAAGAGAGGGATTACAACAAGCGTGCTCCAGCAGAAATTATACCACCAGGAAGTTTAGTCATAAAAAGAAAAAGAACCCACAATAAGTTGGATGACAAATGGGAAAGTGAACCCTATGTCCTGTTATATTATGTCCTTGACAAGAACAAGATCTGTATCGTCAGTAAAGATGGTCCAGAGATCATCTTAAGAGGTGTCCTTCAGATTGGGAAGATCAAGAAGATTACAATCAACCCATTCAAGAGTTTGAACCAACCCCAATCCCAGAACCAATTCAGGAAACAAAGAAAAAATGATCCAAACTGACCTAGGAGAATTCCCTGAAAATTGGCCTCAAATAGATGGAGCCACCATCATCCCTGTAATCAACTTCTACCAACCCCAAGAAGAAATCCCAAGGAATCAGGGAGAAATACCCGTTGCAAGAGAATCTGAGAATGCTGCAATCGGTACAGCATCTAGCCCGGTAGTGAGACTAAGGCAATGCAGAAACTCACCTGAACCGCCTACCCAAAGCTCAACACCATTAAACACTTCACCTGAGACAGTGACGCCGGTAGTGCGAAAATCAAATAGGAGCACACGAGGTCAGCCCCCGTCTAGGTTTGGAGAATGGGTATAAGGTAGAATACAATTGAAACAATGTAAATATGGAACTGTATAAACAGCAATATAAATAGTAGTGTACAAAAGGGTCGAGGAACTGGGCCCAGTCCCACGCACACTAAGTTAGGAACAGAAAGTGCCTGGGGCAGGGAGGGACCAGGTCTCCTAAGCCAAGACACCCATAGGGACCCTGTTTATTGTTGAAAATGTGAACTTTTCAAAAGACTTTTCCCCTTTCCTTACGCGGAACGTACAGAGACATTGCTGTAAGGACTCTATTGAACTTTGCCCCTTTGAACTTTGAATTTCTTTAAAACTCAAATGGAATGGGCAGACAGAAGGGAACAAATGGTGATAGGTCAACTCGACACCGACCTTAACAGATTTGGGGACAAAGCGGGACGTCTTCTGGCAAAGTTGGCGAAGGGCAGACATAAACCGAATCTTATAATGTCACTAAAGAAGAAGGGGGGAGGAACCACTAATAATCCAAAGGAAATCAATAACACTCTAGGGGAATATTACAGAACTCTATACCAGGCTGAGGGTACTGAAGAAAGGGGAGGAAAACAATGGCTAGAAACGGTACCACTCACACAAATACCAGAAGCAGACCTGGAGACATTGAATAGCCCGATCACAATACAGGAGGTCCAATTAGCGATTTCAAACCTGGGAACGAACAAAGCGCCGGGTCCAGACGGGTTTACGGGGGAATTTTATAAGGTGTTGAAGGAAGGAATAGCCCCATATCTAACAAATCTGTATAATAAACTACTGTCGGGTGAAACATTGTCAAACGATATGAATATGGCCCATATAAAATTGATTCAGAAAGGGGACAAGGGTGGGGAAGATCCGGCGAATTACCGACCCATATCCCTTATTAATCTAGATATCAAAATCTTGTCAAAAATAATGGCAGATAGATTAGCAGGGATATTACCAGGCCTGATTGACAAGCACCAGACAGGTTTTATTAGAGGACGTTCAGGTGTAACAAATGTTCGAAAGGCACTTTTGGTAATGGACGTTGTCAGAGAAGAGGGTGTACAGGGGGGGGAAGAGACCCAGCCATGGTCACACTAGACGCAGAAAAAGCTTTCGACAATGTCAGATGGCCATGGCTGGGTCTAGTACTGGATCGGATAGGCATGCAAGGTAAATTCAGACAATTCATTCAAAATTTATACGCTAACCCCAAGGCAAAGATCTCTACCCCAGGATTCCTGTCGGCAGCCTTTCCATTACAGAAGGGGACAAGGCAGGGATGCCCTCTGTCCCCGTTGCTATTTAATTTAGCTTTAGAACCTCTGGCCAGGTATATCAACAAGCAAAACTCATTCGAGGGCATAAAAATTGGACGGGAAGAGGTGAAATCCGCATTGTTCGCAGATGACATCATCCTCTTCATGGCCAACCCAGAACGAGACCTCCCAATGCTGGTTAGCAAAATAGATGAATTTGGTTTGTTCTCTGGCTTTCGCCTAAATAAAAAGAAATGCGAAATTCTAAAACTAAAAAAGGGGGAGGGGATGGGAGAGAGGTTACAGAAACTGGGTATCCCAATGGCACACTCTGAAATAAAATACCTAGGCCTTAGGTTAGGGAGGACACAGGGCCAAGTGTACACGCTTAACTATAAACCACTTATGGAAAAAATTGAGAAGGAACTGAGGAGATGGGAAGGATTACCGCTGTCTCTTCTGGGCAGGTGTCACCTATTGAAAATGATCAGCTTTGCCAGACTTCTGTACCCGCTGCAGACTCTCCCATTTCTGTTAAAACATTCTGACGTGGTTAGACTCAATAAAGCTTTCAATAGATTTATTTGGAAAAATAGAAAACCCAGGTTGAGATTGTCAGCATTGATGCTAGGGAGAGATGGGGGAGAAGCTAATGTACCAGATATAAGGGGATACAACCTGGCATGTCTGTTGAGGCATGCAGTAGAGTGGATCAGAAATACCAATAAATACTCAGATGGTAACCTGGAATCAGAGTATTGTTACCCATGGGACAGATGTTCTCTGCTGCATACAACTTTAGGGGGCATCCCTGCTCATGTTAAGTCATCAGTGGTTTTTAGGGACACAATTATGTCATGGAAGACAGTGCGGAAAAAATGCAATCTCTCATGGAGAATATCTAAACAATTAAACCCTTGGGCATGTCCAGACTTTATAATGGGAAGGCAGAACAGGTTATTTGTGGAGTGGAAACAGAAGGGAATAAAAAAGATGGGAGACCTGCTGCATAGAGAAGAACTTGGATGGATGAACAGTAAGGAAATCATAGACACTTTTGGGCTGCACAAATCTCAAGGACTCCAATACATGCAAATTAAATATCATATTTTAGACAAACTACGGGATGTATCGAGAGAGGCACGTCCTAACATCTGCGATCGGCTAATAGACAGGGTCGGGACGACAGTTAGGCGAAACTAGGCGATCGCCTAGGGCGCCATCTTGCGCAGGGCGCATTCCCGCCTGACCGGAGTCCGGTCACCGCCGCCCGGCCCTGGAGTTGTGGGGAGAAGCTGCGGCAGGAAGCGGTGGGCGCCGCCATGTTCTTTGTGGCTGGCGCCCACTAACTGTACAGCCCGTCAATAGAGGTTGAGACCTCTACACAATGGACGCGGTCTCCAATTAGCCGCGGCCATTTTGTTGAAGTCTCAGCTTCCACCGACCGGCTGTACTGTTAGTGGGCGCCGGCCACAAAGAACATGGCGGCGCCCACCGCTAGCTGCCGCAGGCCCGCAGCTACTCCTCGCAGGCAGCGTCCTGCAGATGTGCCCTCCGGGCTCCGGCACCCCTGCTCCGCATCCACAGCTCCCCCCAATGGTAAGTTATGCTGGAGGCTGTGGGGGAGACAGGGAGGCTGTGGGGAGACAGGGAGGCTGTGGGGAGACAGGGAGGTTGTGGGGGAGACAGGGAGGCTGTGGGGGAGACATGGCGGCTGAGGGGGAGACTGGGCGCCTGAGGGGAGACTGTGGGGGAGACAGGGAGACTGTGGGGGAGACAGGGAGGTTGTGGGGGAGACAGGGAGGCTGTGGGGGAGACAGGGGGGCTGTGGGGAGACAGGGAGGCTGTGGGGGAGACAGGGAGGCTGTGGGGGAGACAGGTAGGCTGAGGGGGAGACAGGGAGACTGTGGGGAGACAGGGAGGCTGTGGGGAGACAGGGAGGCTGTGGGGGAAACAGGGAGGCTGTGGGGGAGACAGGGAGGCTGTGGGGGAGACAGGGAGACTGTGGGGAGACAGGGAGGCTGTGGGGGAGACAGGGAGGCTGTGGGGGAGACAGGGGGGCTGTGGGGGAGACAGGGGGGCTGTGGGGGAGACAGGGAGGCTGTGGGGGAGACAGGGGGGCTGAGGGGGAGACAGGGAGACTGTGGGGAGACAGGGAGATTGTGGGGAGACAGGGAGGCTGTGGGGAGACAGGGAGGCTGCCAGGATGGAGGGATGCAGTCAGGATGGAGGGAGGCTGTTGGTATGGAGTCAGGATGGAGGGATGCAGTCAGGATGGAGGGAGGCTGTTGGTATGGAGGAAGGATGGAGAGAGGCTGTCAGGATGGAATAGGCTATTGGGATAGAGGAAGGCTGTCAGGATGGAGGACCGCTGTTGGGATGGAGGAAGTATGGAGGGAGGCTGTCGGGATGGAGGAAGGATGGAAGGAGGCAGTCAGGATGGAGGAAAGAAGGAGGGAGGCCGTCAGGATGGAGGGAGGCTGCCGGGATGGAGGGAGGCTGTCGGGATGGAGGAACACTGTTGGGATGGAGGAAGTATGGAGGGAGGCGGTCAGGATGGAGGGACATTGTTGGGATGGAGGGAGGCTATCGCGATGAAGTGAGGCTGTCAGGATGGAGGAAGGATGAAGTGAGGCTGTCGGGATGGAGGAAGGAAGGAGACTATCAGGATGGAGGGAGGCTGTCGGAATGGAGGGAAGCTGTTGGGATGTTGTCTATATGGCTAGCAGCCATCTCTATTGCGTGCGGCCAGCAGTAGTCTCTATCGTGTATTCTCTATTGCGTACGGCCAGCAGTAGTCTCTATTGTGTATTCTCTATTGTGTATGGCCAGCAGCAGTTTCTATTGTGTATTCTCTATTGTATGTATAGCCAGCAGCAGTCTCCATTGTGTATACGGTCCGCAGCCATCTCTATTGTGTATACAGGTAGCAGCTGTCTCTATTCTGTATTCTCTATTGTATATACAGCTATTGTGTTTAGCGTTATAGAAAAGAAGTTGCAACACACAATCAGTGGTGTTTATTCACTCTTTGTGGGGTGGCGCTTCAACAGGCATATAGTCAACAGGCATATGGTGGACTATATGCCTGTTGAAGCGCCACTTGCGGTGTGAAACGGCCATCGCCTTTGAGAACCCCCCCGTCCTCCCACCCGCACTATGTAAGACCACACGAAGAGGGAATAAACACCGTTGATCCTACGATGTTGCAACTTCATTTCTATAACGCTAACCGGAAGTGATGAACCGCTAACTGGAAGTGTGGACTGGGTTGTTTGAGTGCTCAGCAGGCTGAATGCCGGAGCGCTGGTGATCAGGAAGGGGGCACCCTGAAGCAATCTGCAAGCTGCAGCTCTCCAGAAACACCGTGGACAGATTGGTGCTGGCACCAAGAATCATCAGAACCGTGACTGATACAGCTATTGTGTATCTCAATTATACAATAGTTGCACTCGACACAGACTTATTTCACAATAGGGAAAACTGAAAAATGAAAAAGTAGAGATACTTGGTATTATGGAAATGGCCAAATCGACAATTCTCCCAGTTGCCACGTTGCGGCGATCTCTGTTAGCTGGGTCCTAATGGTGGCTTCACACCTGGCGACGTCGCTAGCGACATCGCCGAAAAAAATGACGTATCAGCGATGTCGCTAGCGACGTCGCACTGTGTAAACGAGCGGTGCGACCGCGTTTTATCGCCGGTCGCAGGTTGACAGGTTTACGGGAAGAACCGTAAACCTGTCATCCTGCGACCTGCGATAAGGCTGGATCGCGCCGTGTGACATCGCCAGAGCGATGTCAGCGGCGATCCAGCCTATACCGCAGCGATGCTGTGTGACAGCTGGCCAGCGATGTCGGAAACGAGCGGGCACCCGCGCATCGCTTCCGACATCGCTGGCCAGATCGCCAGGTGTGACGGCACCATAACACTAATGAAACTGCCTGATGTCTGTCTGGGCTTTTCCTCATCGGCTGATACCAAAGAACAATGGATTTGCAGTCTTATAACTAAAGACAGGTGCTTTGAATATATAATTGGTGCCTTGGGAAAAGAGGTTAACCCCTTAGGCGTGCTAGAGACTGATACCAGAGGGCAATAGCTCATATCTCACAATCTGAGTGAGGAAAGGTGCTAGCAAACGGGTGTTGAACCCATGTCATACACATACACATTATAATGCTGCACTCAGTCCTGTCTATGAAGGTGCTAACTAAACACAATTCTATTTCAAATATACAATAGTTGCACTCGACACAGACTTATTTCACAATAGGGAAAACTGAAAAATGAAAAAATACAGCTATTGTGTATTCAGCCCACAGCAGTCTCAAGTGTGTGTGTGTATGTAATATATAATAGAGAGAGTGTAAAAAAAGGAAAAACAGCACAAAAAGTGAAAAAAGTGGACTTAATTGCCCAATGCGTGGCCACGGGGGGGCGCCGTTTGCCTTACCTGCATAGGGCACCAAAATGCCTTGTCCCGCCACTGCTAATAGATCTAGATATCTCATGTTTAAATATATCTAATATTTACAAAGAGCTTAGAGAGGTCCTGATACCAGCAAGAGCCGGCGTATTATTCCCCAAATGGAAAAGATATTTACCAAATGAAGCGGTAGAGGAGGAGATATTGGCTGGATGGGAGAAAGTAAGGCGTAATGTGATAAATGAACAATGGAGGGATTCACATTTTAGAATCATCTATGGGTTGATATGTGGGTTCAATATACCGCCCACTGAAGCCAATCCAGATAAACTCACACAGTGCCCAAAATGTTCACAAGACCTGACAGATATGATCCATGGGTTATGGAGTTGTGAAAAAGTCCAACAATATTGGGAGATGATAAGGAATCTTCTCACGCGAATTTGCAACACCACATGTGAGATGACTACAAGATTCTGGATTTTTCAAGATTTACCTGACATGGGTGAGATAAAAAAGGGTAAACATTTACTGCATGTGTTAATATTATTGGCCAAAAGGCTATTACTAAATCACTGGTTACGCCCAGATCTTCCAAAAGAAGATGAGGTACTTGTTGGCCTTCGTTGAGCATTAGAGATAGACAAAAGAGAGGTTTTAAGAGTCAGGGAAAAGCTGACACCTGCCTTCATGCAGAAATCGAGGTGTTTCTTGGAAAACATGATGACCAGGGGTGAGATTAGAGAATTTATGGGCCCACTCAAGAATACATCTTGGTATCTATTGAAGGATATAGAGGGTTCTCTGGGAAAATTAAGTAAAATAATATGTACAACATGATAGGTTGAAAACAATGATAAGAAAAACAAGAGGTTAACTGGAAAACATAAGGATATTGACTAAACTGTTAATAGGTGATACATTCCAAACTACCGTATATACTCGCGTATAAGCCGAGTTTTTCAGCCCAAAAATTGGGCTGAAAAGTACCCCCCTCGGCTTATACGCGAGTCAGTGCGGGGGCTGCTGTACACAGCGGTATACAGCAGTCCCCGCATCCCCAGTAATGCAGGGCCCCCCCAGCCTGACTCCGGTCACCTGTAAAGCAAATTATACTTATCATTGTCCCGCTGCCGTCCGCGCCCGCATCTGCCAACATCGCGATCCTCCATCTTCATGCGTCTTCTTCCTGTTTCCTGTGTTCGTCGCAGCCAATGACGTCATTACCGGCGCCGAACACAGGAAACAGGAAGAAGACGCATGAAGATGGAGGATCGCGATGTCGGCAGATGCGGGCGCGGACGGCAGCGGGACAATGATAAGTATAATTTGCTTTACAGGTGACCGGAGTCAGGCTGGGGGGGCCCTGCATTACTGGGGCTGCCTGTATACTACCACTGGGGCTGCTGTATATAGGGGCTGCTGTATACACCACTGGGGCTGCAATACCACTGGGGCTGCTGTATATAGGGGCTGCAATACCACTGGGGCTGCAATACCACTGGGGCTGCTGTATATAGGGGCTGCAATACCACTGGGGCTGCAATACCACTGGGGCTGCTGTATATAGGGGCTGCAATACCACTGGGGCTTCAATACCACTGGGGCTGCTGTATATAGGGGCTGCTGTATACACCACTGGGGCTGCAATACCACTGGGGCTGCTGTATATAGGGGCTGCAATACCACTGGGGCTGCTGTATATACCACTGGGGGCTGCTGTATATCATACTGCTGGGGCCTGTATACCACTGCTGGGGGCTGTATACCTGTGCTGGGGTCCACCCTCGGCTTATACGCGAGTCAATAGATTTTCCCAGGTTTTGGGGGCAAAAGTAGGGGGGTCGGCTTATACACGGGTCGGCTTATACACGAGTATATACGGTAATTAACGATAGGAGGTGTATAACTCATATTAGACTGTATCAGAAGGAGGCACGTGTTGTTTGGTTTTATCTCATCTTAGTTTATTTTATTTCTTTTCTGTATGTCTGATTATCTGTATTTTAACACTGAAAATTTTTCCAATAAAAAGGATGTTTGAAAAAAAAAAAAAAAACCTCAAATGGACTAACGTAGCCATAAACCTTAAAAAGCTTGCAGTGGATGGACTAGCACCGTATGGACTTATGTGACGCCCCTGCGACCAGGCAGCCACATAGGGAACTGCAGCCAGGTAGGAGGTAAGGACAGTTTGCACCACAAACACCCTCACAGACATCCCACACACCACTAGGAGGCAGCACTCAACCCGGAGCCCTGAACTCTAGGCGGGCAAGGGGTGGTGGGTTTAGAGGACAGTGGGTGGGTCAGCATATAGGTCAGGTGATAGAAGGTTGAAATAGAGGAAGAAGAGGAGGAAGGGGTCAGTAGGCTGGAGTAAAGAGATTAATTGCCGCGACACTGATCATGGTGTAAATGAACAAGCATATGGCTATGTTTAAGGCTATGTACAGCTAAGGTGGTATATATGACAATGAAACACAGTAAATGCTGCTATAGAATATAAGGAAAAAAAGAGAGTCTTAGCTTCAACAATAGCTATTGGGGAAGAGCCCGGTAACTGCGACAAAGTGCTCTCTACCTACCGGGTCCTAACGCACTAGTGCTTCATGCGGTATGTAGTTGCTAGTTTGAGATTTTTATGTCTGTGAGTTGCAATTAAAACCTGCTGGTATAGTGTGTCTGTGGACTGGGGCTACAGCAAGATGGAGTCAGGTCACAGCCACTGGGCTGGGGGAGGGGAAAGGGAGCTCGTCAAAAAAATTATACTATATATATCAATAAATGACGGCATCACCTGGACATGAAAAGGTGCTGGCAAAAAAATATACAGCATTTACTGTGTTTCATTGTCATATATACCACCTTAGCTGTACATAGCCTTAAACATAGCCATATGCTTGTTCATTTACACCATGATCAGTGTCGCGGCAATTAATCTCTTTATTCATGTATATTTTTTTGCCAGCACCTTTTCATGTCCAGGTGATGCCGTCATTTATTGATATATATAGTATAATTTTTCTGACGAGCTCCCTTTCCCTCCCCCAGCCCAGTGGCTGTGACCTGACTCCATCTTGCTGTAGCCCCAGTCCACAGACACACTATACCAGCAGGTTTTAATTGCAACTCACAGACATAAAAATCTCAAACTAGCAACTACATACCGCATGAAGCACTAGTGCGTTAGGACCCGGTAGGTAGAGAGCACTTTGTCGCAGTTACCGGGCTCTTCCCCAATAGCTATTGTTGAAGCTAAGACTCTCTTTTTTTCCTTATATTCTATAGCAGCATTTACTGTGTTTCATTGTCATATATACCACCTTAGCTGTACATAGCCTTAAACATAGCCATATGCTTGTTCATTTACACCATGATCAGTGTCGCGGCAATTAATCTCTTTATTCATGTATATTTTTTTGCCAGCACCTTTTCATGTCCAGGTGATGCCGTCATTTATTGATATATATAGTATAATTTTTCTAACGAGCTCCCTTTACCCTCCCCCAGCCCAGTGGCTGTGACCTGACTCCATCTTGCTGTAGCCCCAGTCCACAGACACACTATACCAGCAGGTTTTAATTGCAACTCACAGACATAAAAATCTCAAACTAGCAACTACATACCGCATGAAGCACTAGTGCGTTAGGACCCGGTAGGTAGAGAGCACTTTGTCGCAGTTACCGGGCTCTTCCCCAATAGCTATTGTTGAAGCTAAGACTCTCTTTTTTTCCTTATATTCTATAGCAGCATTTACTGTGTTTCATTGTCATATATACCACCTTAGCTGTACATAGCCTTAAACATAGCCATATGCTTGTTCATTTACACCATGATCAGTGTCGCGGCAATTAATCTCTTTATTCATGTATATTTTTTTGCCAGCACCTTTTCATGTCCAGGTGATGCCGTCATTTATTGATATATATAGTAGGCTGGAGTAGGCTGAGCAGCACATACCAGCAGTAGGCCGGAGTAGGCTGAGCAGCACAGACCAGAAGTAGGCCGGAGTGGGCTGGGAAGCCAAGACAGAGCTGAAAAGACCAGAGTAGGCCGAAGTAGGCTGAGAAGCAAAGACAGAGGCACACGTTCTGGAGGAGTGGGGCTGATGGAGAGGCAGAATCCAAAGCGCCAGAGAAACCATGGAGAGGCAGCACATCCATAGCCAGCACCCCAGGAGTGTGAGGAAAGAGACAGATCAGCAGCACTGAATCTGAGGAACACAGCTGAATCGACCAACTCCCGGCGGAGTAGCCTTCGATATTGAAACCAGAATCACAAGGGTCAGGAGGGAGCCTGATAGTGCCTTGCGGGAGAGAACTATTGGAGGCTGGGCAGCTTGCAGAGAGTGGGCTCTGACGGGGAATTGAAGATCTACCCGGTATCCCCAGATTCACCGACGAGGAGCTCCAATTCTAGGTTGGAGTTCCCGCCTAAAGGACAGACAGCTCAGTGGCAACCACAAGGACCCACAAGGGTCCGAGCTACCGCTACACTGTCTGGAGACACACACAGAGACAGAGAACGAGTCCTGGAAAGGACTATAGAGAGTGAGGAGTCGCAGAGTAACAACCTGGCTGAAGGGAGTTGAAAGGAGCAAGGAGTAGAAAGCTTATAACCCGTGTAAGAGAACTGTAACTTGAACTGTTGTACTGATAGAACTGCACAGTAAACGCGGTGAACCCTGCTTCCGACTCCCGTGTGTGATTTCCCCACAGACAGAAATTTATGATACTTTTGCTCCCTTGTCTGTGACCGACTTCTTTCAGCAGGACAGCAGAAAGGTCCCACTTGGAGAGCCACAGCCTGTCAGCTCTACACACTGGCTGGAAGAAGGCTGCAGCAACAGGAAAGTAAGTGAACTGCACCTATTGCAATTCCCCCATGATAACCATCATACACTTTAACTATCACTGCCCCAAGGAACCCAGCTCTACCCGCGGAGAGCTATTCCATCTACAGCTGCCTAACATCATCCCCGGAGGTTCTGCAGCGGCAGTGGTCCCATCATTGACCACACACCGTGGGGGGCGTCACGACAAACTTTAATCCACTGTACATATCCCATTTTACTTGTGAGAACCCGGGAGATGGTCCGGACCAGGACCTCCGTGACATCCCCAGCAGCGTCCCGGTCTGGTATCGAGTACCCCGTCCAAGTGGGCTCCACACTTACCCGTTTTCCATTTTTTCTATTTTTCAGTATTTTACTTAGTGTCTTTTTGTAATTTTTCCTTTTTCAAAATATGTAAATATGTTATTATTGTTATATCTTTGTTTCACAAATTGTCTCAGTCCCGGAGTACTGATGTTACCTAGGGGGGTGTGTGGCGCCCTGCCAACGCAGGTAACCACATATCTCTCTGCTGCGCAGCTGGGTTTCCACAGCAGGTACCACTACAAACAACACCTTCCAGCACAGTAGGGAGAGCTCAACCTGCTGCACTTAGGCAGGATCCCCTATAAATACTGCTGCTGGGGGCAGAGTTAGTCAGAGTGTAGCAGACGCTACAAGAGCTGCAGGAAGGTCCTGGTGCTGGTGCCACGAGTAGGCACAGGCCAGAGACCCAGAGGAGACCTTCAGCGTCCCACCAGCCTAAGTGGGACTGAAGGCAAGGAAAAAAGAAGCAGAATCAGCAGCAGGGAACAGGCAGCTCCAGCTGTGAGCTCGTTCCAGAGAGAGGAGAGAGAGAGAGAAGCCGGATATTGGGGATCCACACCAGTAGAGAACTACATGTCCCACAGGAAACCCCTGGGCACAGATCAGAGAAAAGAGTGGAGGCAAGTCCTGATTTAATAGACTGTGCTTCAGAGAATACAAGAGGGAAGGAGGCCTTATACCCACTTGCTGTGGGAGCCCACTGTGCAGCCCAGCTACCCGTCAGTGCTTGGGACCATTTTCCTGAATACCATCAGTAAAAGGTAAAGAGACTTCTGCTGCGGGTTTGCCTTCTTTCTGCTCCCTCACCGTGCCCTCCATAGACTCTTCCTATCCTCCTAACAGTCCCAACTCTGCTACATCCTGCCCCTTCCTCACCCTTCTGCTCCGGAGGTCCAAGTCCTGCCCCTTCCTTTTTTTTAAACCAATGAATTTTTATTAAGGATTTCAATTGTGGGGTACAGAGAAACAAATAAAACATTATAAACGCGGTCCTATAGGACCTCTAACAGTTAGAAACTAAAGTCATGACGGACAATGAGAAAAGGGAAGGGAAGGGGGGAGGAAAGGAATTCAGCATCACAACAGTAAATCAAGTGGAGTACAGAGTGAGTTATAATGAATACATGTTAATGAACCCAGATAGAATACAAAGTGTGTTTTGATTCCCTCGATTTCAAGGGCCGTTATTCAGGAATAGTGACCGTATTGTGTGGGGATGACGACCAGGGGTCCCACCAGTTCAAAATTTTCATTCTCTTCTTTTGAGATTGCGATAACGTAACCTCATACAAAAAGTGTTGGTTCAACCGGGTTATCACCTCCGGCAGAGTAGGGCACTCGGGTGATTTCGAGTGAGCAGCAACAGCCATCCGGGCTGCAATGAGAACATTTGTTATGATAGGCCTGAGGATGGATGGGAACGTATCCAAATCCAGGCCTAACAGCGCTAGGGGGGCATGTAATTTAAACAGGAGGCCCGTCACAGAGGCGATAAGGGATTCAACCTCATTCCAAAATGGTCTGAGCCGTGAGCAATCCCACCAAACATGGGTTTCGGAACCAATTGCAGCACAGCCTTTCCAGCAGTGCGGTGAGGTAACATAGTAACATAGTAACATAGTTTTTAAGGTTGAAGGAAGACTTTAAGTCCATCTAGTTCAACCCATAGCCTAACATGTTGATCCAGAGGAAGGCAAAAAAAACTATGTGGCAACACTAAGCTCCACATTGGGGGAAAAAATTCTTTCCTGACTCCAGGTACGGCAATCAGACTAGTTCCCTGGATCAATGCCCTATCAAAGAATCTAGTATGTATAACTGGTAATATTATAGTTTTCAAGAAAGGCATCCAGGCCCTTCTTAAATGTTAGTAGTGACTCACTCATTACAACATCATGTGGCAGAGAGTTCCATAGTCTCACTGCTCTTACAGTAAAGAATCCGCGTCTGTGATTATGATTAAACCTTCTTTCCTCCAGACGTAGAGGATGCCCCCTTGTCCCAGTCTCAGGGCCTAAGAGTAAAGAGATCATTAGAAAGGTCCCTGTACTGTCCCCTCATATATTTATACATTATTATAAGATCACCCCTAAGCCTTCATTTTTCCAAGCTAAATAACCTCAAGCTTAATAACCTGTCTTGGTATTGCAGACCCCTTAGTCCTCTAATGACTTTTGTCGCTCTTCTCTGGACCCGCTCTAGTTCAGCTATGTCTTTCTTATACACCGGAGACCAGAATTGTACACAGTATTCTAAGTGTGGTCGCACTAGTGACTTGTATAGAGGTAAAATTATGTTCTCCTCATGAGCATCTATGCCTCTTTTAATGCATCCCATTATTTTATTTGCCTTTGCAGCAGCTGCCTGACACTGGCCACTAAATGTGAGTTTGTCATCTACCCATACACCCAGGTCTTTTTCAGTGACAGTTTTGCCCAGTGTTTTACAATTAAGCACATAATTATACCTTTTGTTTCCTCTGCCCAAGTGCATGACTTTACATTTATCCCCATTAAAGCTCATTTGCCATTTATCAGCCCAAGCCTCTAGTTTACATAAATCCTCCTGTAATATAAAATTGTCCTCCTCTGTATTGATTACCCTGCAGAGTTTAGTGTCATCTGCAAATATTGAGATTCTACTCTGTATGCCCCTACAAGGTCATTAATAAATATATTAAATAGAAGCGGGCCCAACACTGACCCCTGTGATACCCCACTGTTAACTGTGACCCATTCTGAGTGTGTTCCATTAATAACCACCCTTTGTTTCCTATCACTAAGCCAGTTCTTAACCCACTTACACATAATTTCTCCTATTCCCATTGCCCTCATTTTATGTATCAACCTTTTGTGTGGCACCGCATCAAAAGCTTTTGAAAAGTCCATATACACTACATCCACTGCATTTCCTTGGTCCAGTCCAGAACTTACTTCTTCATAGAAGCTTATTAGATTAGTTTGACAGGAACGGTCCCTCGTAAAACCATGTTGATAATGGGTCATGAGGTTATTTTTCTTCAGATACTCCAGTATAGCATCTCTTAGAAAACCCTCTAGGATTTTACCCACAGTAGAGGTTAAGCTTACTGGCCTATAATTTCCAAGTTCAGTTTTTGTCCCCTTTTTGAATATTGGCACCACATTTGCTATACGCCAGTCCTGTGGTACAGACCCTGTTATTATGGAATCTTTAAATATTAAAAATAATGGTCTATCTATGACAGTACTTAATTCCTGCAGCACTCTGGGGTGTATCCCATCCGGGCCCGGGGATTTGTCAATTTTAGTGATTTTTAGACGATGCTGTACTTCCTCTTGGGTTAAGCAGGTGACATTTAATTGAGAATTTTTGTTATCACTGATCATATTGTCTGTCATGGGATTTTCTTGTGTAAATACTGTTGAAAAAAAGTCATTTAGCATATTGGCTTTTTCCTCATCCTCATCCACCATTTCACCCAGACTATTTTTAAAGGGGCCAACACCATCAATTTTTAGTTTCTTACTATTTATGTAGTTAAAAAATATTTTGGGATTCTTTTTACTTTCTCTGGCAATGAGTCTCTCTGTCTCAATCTTTGCTGCCTTGATTTGCTTTTTACAAATGTTATTTAATTTTCTGTATTTATTTAATGCCTCATCACTACCTACTTGCTTTAATTCCCTAAATGCTTTCTTTTTGTCACATATTGCACCTCTTACCGCTTTATTTAGCCATAGTGGTTTCCTACTATTTCTAGTATGCTTATTCCCATAGGGTATATATTGTGCACAGGTCCTATTCAGGATGCTAATAAACATCTCCCATTTGTGTTGTGTACTTTTATGCCTCAGGACATCGTCCCAGTTTATTGCACTAAGATCATCTCTCAACCGTTGGAAATTTGCCTTCCTGAAGTGTAGTGTTCTTGTAGCCCCTCTACTACACGTCTTAGTAAAGGATACTTGAAAGCTTATTAAGTTATGATCACTATTACCCAAGTGACCTCCAACCCGTATATTTGATATGCGGTCCGGCCTGTTGGTTAATATTAGGTCCAGCAGTGCCCCCCTTCTTGTTGGGTCCTGAACCAGTTGTGGGGCCTGCCTTCCCAAAACTGGCTATACGGGCTGGGGTAAGACACCAGTCCAGCATAATCTTCTTGGATTGTTCCAAGTGGTTGATGTAAGCCGAGTAGTAAGCGGCATGGGCAGAGGCCGCGTGCCACTGCTCCAAGGAGACCGCGAAGCCCAATCTAGACTCCCACCTGCGCATGTAAGGTAATTTGATTGTGGAGCGCAAGGAATGGAGTGCTTTGAATATAATAGACACCCTTGGCGGGAAGGACCTGTTTGCTTAAAGAAGGCCTGTAAAGAGAGGCTAACCGTAGAAAGGTCAAAAATCGGGAAAGGAATCGTCTTTAAAAAGTGGCTGAGACGAAGATGGGTGAAGAAGGAAGTAGAAGGGAGGGATAATTTGGCCGCAAGGCCTCCACCTCTTGTAGTGTAACGTAGCGAAACAGAAATGGTAGATGGGACCTGGCTAGGTTGGACCAGATCTTAAGGATCGCGGACATCGATCGTAAGTGGTTAGCAGGGATTAGGCACCTGAGGAGATTCATCTTGAGAAGGAAGCGTGGAGACCTGCGTGGGGCCAGCCATGTTTCTATTTGTAGCCAAAGAGAGGTGGGAGCTCCATTCCACCAGGATTTAGCAATATCCAGGGATATGGCTGTACAGTAGGCTACAATATCTGGGACTCCGAGGCCTCCTGAAGTGTAGGGTAGGGTCAGAGTAGACATGGCAACACGGTGAGGTTTGCCACTCCATATGAATCTGCCTAGGATCGCTTGAAAGAGGTTGAGATATTTACGGGGAAAAGGGAGGGGGATACATCGCATTACATATAAAATTTTTGGCAGGATCATCATCTTAGAGGTTTGTATTCTGGCAATCCACGAGAGCTGGAAAGTAGAGTACTGGGCTAAGCTGGTTTTAATGGAAGTCAAGAGGGACTCGCAAGTAAGTCTGATAATATGTTTAAGAGAGGAAATCTGAACTCTCAAGAACCGGAATACCCCAGGGGCACAAATTAAGGGAAATTGAGTGCGGAGAAGGGACTGGCCAGGGGAGGGGATGTTTACCGGAAACAGGGATGACTTTGTGAGGTTGAGTTTATAGTACGAGGCTCTGGAGAAGTCCTCTAGGACTGTGACAATGGCAGGGATAGAGGTAGAGGGGTTAGTACAGTCAGTTCTGTAGATTGAGGGAATCGAACAGTCGAAAGACTTGTTGATCAGGGCGTTAAAGTCTCCCACTATGAGTTTATGACCCAGGAACGTGGAGGAGGAGAGGTCCTCGAGCAGGGATCGGAGAAACCCAGACTGTCCCGAGTTAGGAGCATAGATAGACAAGAGTGAGTACAAAACACCATTGAGGCGGCAGGTCACTAATAAATACCTGCCCTCCGGATCTACCACCTGTTTAACTAACTCGAAAAAAGGCTTGAACGAATAAAAATCGCCACACCTGCTTTCTTGGCAGTAGAATTAGCAAAATATTGATGAGGGTAGAATCGAGACACCACCCTGTGATTGTCTCTCTCCAGAAGGTGCGTTTCCTGTAACATCACCACATCAGCGCAGGTTTTTTTCAGGTGACCACGGAGTAGGGCGCGCCTCTGAGGAGAGTTCAATCCATTAACGTTGAAGGTCTCAACAGTAATAGGCATATTGTCACAAGAGAGTTAGTGCTGTTGGAGTACTCCATCTTATTATGTGCTTAGTCATATTGTTAAGCTGAAGGAGTAGGGTTAGGGAAGGGGAAGGGATACATATATTCAACATATAATCAAACAGTAAAACAGAATGGTTCACAAGCCGTCGCAAACTTAAAGGGATCCTGTCACCCCCAAATCACCTCATAAGCTATTAAAAGATGTCCCTAGAGCATATTAACACTTATCCTACACTCCTTTTAGCTCCTAAATGCATCTAGTGAAAATGAAGATAAACGTTATTAAACTCACTCATTAGCGATGTTAATTAGTGACTACTGTATTCATGGTCACCCAGGCAGGCTCTCCCTCTTCCTAATATCACGCCTCAATAGGCGTGATCTTCAACTCTGATTCAAATGTGCGCCTCCCCGCTCTCCTCTGCCGGCTGGGCTGCAGTGAGCGGCTGTATGACGCGAATCGTGTCATTTCCGGCTTCCGGTGACGTATGTACACTCGCGCCGCTCTTTTAGCTTCAAGCCCCGCACTGCGCATGCGTGCTGGAGGCATAACAGAGCGGCGCGGGTGTACATAAGTAGGATAAGTGTTAATATGCTCTAGGGACATCTTTTAATAGCTTATGAGGTGATTTGGGGGTGACAGGATCCCTTTAAAAAGGGACTGCACTGAGAATCAAACCCAATCAGAAAAAAGAAACAGACAAAAAACAGGCGGTACTCCCATCGACGGGTCAGGGAACGCCCGCTAAGTCCAAGGAAGTTCAAAAAAAAAAAACGCTCAGTGCGGAAAAAAAAAAACGCTCAGTGGGGGTATCTCCCAGTGAAAGAGGAAAGAGAATGAGTAGAGGGACCTTTTGTAGGAGTGGGTAGTAGAGGAATGAGGTCAGGAAGCGAGAATAGAAGGTAGAAGGGGGCAGTAGGGATCGTTAGAGAGGGATGTAGGTCCAGGTAGGGATCAGAAGGAAGGGCAGAGGTAAGACGGAGGGAGGAAAGAGAAGGGGAAAGAAAAAGGAAGTAACAGTTAAGAGTAATCAGAAGAGCAACCTGGGAGATGTCAAAGAAGTTCCAGGAATCCAGTCCCTGGGCATGTGCGTTCCAGTGGCCTTAGAAGACACTATAGCGTCAGGCCACTGCCCACTTCACCTCGATCCTTTTCCCACGGGTTTGGTGCTTGGGCGCAGGTGTAGAACGCAGCTGCGGCTGGGGAGCCCGATGTTGCTGGGGAAGGAGGTCCCATTGTTTCAGAAGCTTCTCTGCCTGCTCCGGGATCAGGCAGACATGCGAGGTATTTTCCCTTCTGATTATCAGACATGTGGGGTGGCCCCAGCGATAGAGAATGCCCTGGTCCTGCAAGATGGAGGTGTAGGGCTTGAAGGCTCGTCGCAAGGCCAGGGTACCGGGCGAAAGGTCCGGGTAAACTTCAACGCCTGTAAAGCGGTCAGAGAGCGAGGTAGCTTGCCTCAGGGCCTTGAGAAAGTCCTCTTTGGTTTCAAAGAAATGGACCCTGGCCAGGACGTCTCGATGGAGATCCGGTCGGTTTTGGGACTCTGTGGATCATGTCGATTTTCAAGTCTCTAGGGTTCAGCTCGGGTAGCAATTCCGCCATGAAATCACGCAGCAAAGCTCTGAGGTCAGAGGGGGGACAGTCTCAGAGATCCCCCGCAGGCGGACGTTGTTGCGACGGTTTCGGTCTTCTAGGTCCCAATGTTTTGCCTGGACCGTCTCCATGTTCTGTTGGAGCTGTTCATGCTCATCATGGAGCGTGTTGTGAGATTTTATCAGCTCCGCCATTTTAACTTCTAGGTGGTCCGCACGACCACCCAGCTCTGCCACCTTCCCCCTCAGTTCGGCAACAACTGACCTGATATCTTCTTGTATGGACGATCTTAACTCCGAAAAGAGCTCTTTCATATGGGCATGAGTGATGGGGCCCTCTAGGCCGCAATCCCACCGACCTCTGGAGGACTGTAGCGGCGCTGGTGATCCCTCACCAGACTGAGCAGGTGGCGTCACGAAGACAAAAACTGTAAATAATCCCTGTAAATAACCCCTTTTTCACTGACCCACAGGGCTACAGCCTCGGGCAGCCACCTGTGACATTCCAGACTGAGCCTGAGATCTGAGTACCTTGCCCTTGGTGCGTCATACCTACTACATGCAACACCTTCCACCCCGGCACAGTAGGGGGAGCTAGACTCACTGACTTTAGGTGAGATCCCCTATAAATGCTGCTGCTGGGGGAGGAGTTAGTTAGAGTGTGCAGACGCTAAGAGAGCCCTGGGCGAGTCACTGTCTCTCCCCCTGTGCGCTGCTCTGTCTTACTTGTGTCTTTCTCTCCATTCTGTGCAGTTGCATAACGATTGCGGTCGCAGTAGTCGCGGCTGTGACCGGGCCCGGACCTGTAGGGGGGGCCTTGCCTCCAGCCGCCCCCCGCGGCCGCGATCGTAGCTCGGCTCCGACACTCCGGTCAGAGGAGAGGAGGTGAAGGGTCCCTGCTGCTGCGCCCGCCCCTCCTCTCCTCTGATCTGCCGCCGGCCTCCTGCCCTGCGCTATGTGCTCCCGCGGCCAGCAGCATTAAACCATTACCCCCTCTCACCCACGGCCAGAAGCACCCCCCCCCTGCTTCTCACCCGCGGCCAGCAGCACTCCCCCTGCTTCTCACCCGCGGCCAGCAGCACCCCCTTCCCCCCACTCCTCACCCCTGGCGTGAGGGCTCGACGCACCCCTGGGGGAAGCCCTGGTCTGAATATCGCACCGGGGCCCGACAGCCTCCGGTTACACCACTGATTCTGTGTGCTCTCAGCCCCTGTGTGTTCTGTCTCTCCTTGTGTGCGATGTCTCTCCCTATGACTCTGCCTCCCCTGTGCTAACCACTGAGCCACCGAATACAGTGCTAACCACTGAGCCACCGAATACAGTATTAACCACTAAGCCAGCATATACAGTGCTAACCACTGAGCCACCATATACAGTGCTAACCACTGAGCCACCATATACAGTGCTAACCACTGAGCCACCACACAGTGCTAACCACTGAGCCACCACACAGTAATAACCACTGAGCCCCCACACAGTGCTAACCACTGAGCCAACAAATACAGTGCTAACCACTGAGCCACCATATACAGTGCTAACCACTGAGCCACCACACAGTGATAAGCACTGAGCCACCACACAGTGATAAGCACTAAGCCACCACACAGTGCTAACCGCTGAGCCACCACACAGTGCTAACCACTGAACCACCACACAGTGCTAACCATTGAGCCACCATACAGTGCTAACCACTGAGCCACCATACAGTGCTAACCACTAAGCCACCACACAGTGCTAACCACTGAGCCACCACACAGTGCTAACCACTAAGCCACCACACAGTGATAAAAACTGAGCCACCTTATACAGTGCTAACCACTGAGCCACCACACAGTGCTAAACACTGAGCCACCACACAGTGCTAACCACTGAGCCACCACACAGTGATAAGCAATGAGCCACCATACAGTGCTAACCACTGAGCCTCCATACAGTGTTAACCACTGAGTCACCTTTAAATCTCCAGGCAATACCGCTGAGCAGCGCGGTATTGGCGTGAGATTTAAACCTGCCCTCAGCTGATTGGTTGTGTGCTACCTGGCTCTCGACCAATCAGCTGAGCGGTATTGGTGGGCAGATTTAAATCTCCTGCCAATCAATACCGCACCACCACGCTGATTGGTCGGCGCTGGCTGCACACCGACCAATCAGCGATGCGCCTCGCGCCTTGGCGGGAGATTTGAATCCCGCTCTGCTCATTGGCTAAAAAGAGCGGGATTCAAATCTCCAACCAAAGCGCGATTTAAATCAAGCGCCAATGGCGGCGCGTGACTTAAGTCGCGGCTCGCTCATTGGTCGGTGCTGACCAAGCGCCGACCAATCAGTGAGGCGCCTCGCAGCTTGCCGGGAAATTTGAATCCCGCTGCGCTCATTGGCTGAGCGGGATTCAAATCTCCCGCCAAGGCACGAGGCGTGATTTAAATCAAGCGCCAAGGGCGCCGATTGGTCAGCACCGGTTTCGCGTGACTTAAATCGCGGCTCATTGGCTGAGCGGAGTGGGATTCAAATCATGCGCCAAGAGCGAACCACCGACGGTGATCAATCAGCGCTCTAGGCATGTGACCCCAGCTTTGGCAGGGGATCAGAATCCCAGCTGCCATATCGGAATACCCTTGGGTGTTCCAATATGGCGATCGGGGCACTTCCGCTGTGTGCAGCCGCGAGATGAGTGCCGCGCGCAGCGCTCACCTCCCGGCTGCTTCAGCGGAGTGCTCCGAGGCGTGGGAAGGTGACCAGCGGCTACCGTTGGGAGATCAGCGCTGATTTCACAACGGTAGCGGTGGCGCCGGTGTCACTTTCTCCAGGAGCCTGTGTCGCTAGCCTACAATGGCACCGTGGTGCATTGTGGGATATCGCCATAAGCCCTGGAAGTCTGTGACAACACTATTGGTGATCGATAAGCCAGGTGAATGCAGGTGGGACAGCATATAATAGATGATTACTACAGCAAATAATGTTGATTAGCTTTTATTGTTAATACATGTTATGATAAGACCTAGGCCACATGCACACATTGAGTATTTGATGAGTTTTTCACCTCAGGATTTGTAGCTAAAACCAGGATTGGAACAATCAGAGGAAAAGTCTAAGGGTACCGTTACACATCGCAATATCGTTCCGATATCGCATACAATTTCACGGGAGCGCGCACATTTTTGGCACTTGTCCAAGATCGCATAGGAGATGTTACACAGTGAGATATCGGCAGGCAACGCTACTAGGATGTTGTACGCAACTTTTGTGCACTGGGTATGAGCAACCCAGGGACCGAGCATTAACACTGTAGTGAATAGGGGAAGTTGCAAACAAGATTATAGTTGCGCCATCACACAGCACGATCATGCCACATCGCATATGCAATATTGTACGGTTGAAGGGCTTGCACAATCTTCTTGCAATATCGTACCTACGGTTTTTTCAAGTCGCATTGCCCATTTACACGACACAACGCACGAACGATATCAACTGCAATGACCGTACGCCATAAAAACCTTTTGGCACAGTTAAACAAAAAAACAGCACAAACCTCTGATCCACATTCTCCCCAGGGTGGTGCTGCTGGGAGAGGGTGATGAGCTGGTCATACGCCACTCTCTTCACCTGATTGTTCTTGTAATCAGGTGATGTGGTCCGCCACAAGCACTCTAGCTCCTGGTACTTGGCTATGAAGGCCTGGACAAAATCCTGATTCTCTGCCATCTGCAAAATGAAAGGTATGACATGAACACACACACATGTATGTATCATGTTGTTTCATGTGTGCAAACATGGGTAAATGTGGGCCTGTGCACACATCAATTGGCTAACACAAATATGTTTATAAAATTAAACAGTGTACCCAGGCAAGCAAACACACATTAAGCTAAATGTCACTACAGTACGTACATATGCCTGTATGGTAATGGAAGAGGATAATGTGAACTTAGGTTTACTTTTGCAAAGGCTCACAGGCAATGGACATTCTTGTATGTATGATGTATAAATTAAAACCAACTGAACCATGATTTAGTTTCAGCTACTTTACAAGTACATGCCCTTTATGCATACATGCATCAATAGTATGGGCCGCTAAATGTATGAAGTTTACTCGGGTAATGTACATTCTGAGGAATATGCCATTAAGGGGATGATCAAAGCAGCTATGAAGGCTACATGGCCCATTAGGACACATACTGTACATATTACACCCTAACACCAACAACATTACCACATGGTAGAGGAGAACAAATTGCAGCCCATACAGAAAGAAGAGGTGAAGACGATGCAGAGTCATCAATACATACCGTCAGTCCTGCAGTGCCAGAAGAGGAGACGCTACCACGTTGTGTTTCCATGTGCAACAGGCCAGATGTTCCACATCCATCTTTTTTTTTTTTTTGCATCCAATCAATTTTTATTAGAAAGAGTTGTACATCTTATGCATGTTTACATGTTACACAATGTCGATACAGAGTGGAATCTGGCATACATTTATAACAATGGGAAAAATCATTGACCATATGTAGAGTAAGTTGGTATGCATTTGTGACACTGGGAAAATCTATAACTCCTTCGGGGATATGTTGTTGGGGTGAGGGAGGGGAAGGGGAAGAACCGTGTGGGACAGGGGAGGAGGGGGAGGGGGTATACGAGGGTCCTAAGATTTGAGGTTATCGTTGGCGCCCTGTGGCCGTTGAACCTCAGGGGTATTTTGTTGGGTCAGTTGGTCCCGGGAGGAGCAGTCTGTGGGGGCTCCTATTTGGTTCTGGAAAATCCCCAGGTCACAGACGGCCTGGGGGTTGCAGGTGTGGCTAGAGTATTGGTACTCTGCCTTTTTTCCTTGAGTGGGTCGAAAGGGCCAGTGGGGGTGGGGGGAGTGTGGGGCGGTGGTGGGTATGGTGTTCAGGGAGGGAGGGAGAAACAAAAAAAGGAAATCGGAATATGAAATAAAATGAACAAGAGAAAGTTAAAGTGAGGCAAGGGGAAACAAAGGAGTACGAGGAGTGGGGAGTGGTGGGGGTATATGGGGTTCGGGGATGGGTGTATCACTGGGGGAAGTGGCATTGGGGGAGAGGGGGGTTGGTTGGTGGGGGGCGTCCGGGTCCCTTGCGTCTCCTACCAGTGTAGTGTGGCCTAGGCTCAATGTTGCTGTAGGAATAGTTTGCTGAAGTTGGGGGAATCCTTAAACAAGATCCACTCCATCCAGGTGGTATTGTATCTGTCCGTCGAGCCGGTGCTGTCGGCCGCCAGCTCCTCCATTCGGCAGATGTCCAGCATTTCCGTGCACCAGTCAGCTATGGGCGGCTTTTCTGGTGATTTCCAGTATCGTGGGATGATTGAGCGAGCGGCCGACATGCAGAAGCGTAGTATATCCCTTTTAATGTTCTTTACTGACCCGGGGTATACTGACAGCAAGGCAATCTCGGGGTTGCCGACCAATCGTTTGCCTGTTATGAGGTTATAGTTTCGGAAAACCCCTTCCCAGAAGCCCCTTATTGCTGGGCAGTTCCACCAAATGTGTAGCA
This sequence comes from Allobates femoralis, assembly GCA_033576535.1. Classification (NCBI taxonomy): domain Eukaryota; kingdom Metazoa; phylum Chordata; class Amphibia; order Anura; family Aromobatidae; genus Allobates; species Allobates femoralis. Next base: position 371,585,378 of record JARQOC010000001.1, on the reverse strand, counting down.
TGGTTCCTTCTTCTGTTCCGCATCGCCAGCATGTGCTTGGGACTGAGGGGAAGATTACGTGGAGGCGGTCTGGGCAGCGGTACCACCTATATAGTATTTTGTAGTTTCTTTCCTGGGCTGTGCATGTGTTCGCCATCTTGTGTGTAAATAGGAAGCTTTTCTTCCATTCAGGCTGGGAGAACTCTTTCCCCAATTCCTTCTCCCAGGCCAGTTGGAAGGAGCGTTTGTTGGCCGCCCTCTCTCTTAAGATAGTACGGTGTATCTCAGAGACTGCGTGGGTGGGGGGGGATTCGCGTGTAAACAGTTCCTCTATAGGTGAGGGGAGTTGTCTGATCCCGCCTGACTGTGCTGTCGAGGTAAGGTAGGATTGCAGTTGGAGGAATTCTAACCTCTGTAGGGGCTTGGGGGTCGGGTGTCGTTGCAGTGTCTCCAAGGGGGGCATTTCACCTAGGTGTAGGATGTGTCCTATGCGGACGTCCTCTGCTCTTGTCCAGCAGAGGAACGTGTGTCTGTGCATCCCTGGTTGGAAGGCGGGGTTTGAGAAGAGAGGGGTGAGTGGGCTTAGTGACCCCCTCTCTGGTGTCCCATTGGTGTAGGATTGCCATATTCGCAGGGTGTCTTTGGTGAGGCTGCAGGTGATATCAATCTGTTGCAGGTCTAGGGGGCGTAGCCATGGGAGGTACCGTAAGGGGACTCTCACCCCTTCTTGTTCCAGGGTCACCCAGCGTTTGGAGAGGGATCGGTATTGCCAGTCAATTAGACGTACCAGGGATGTCGCTATAAAGTATCTGTGGGGGTCTGGTAGCCCCATTCCTCCTGTTTCAGGGGAGTCGGATAAGATTTTCCTGTGAACCCCTGGCCTTTCTCCTTTCCATACGAATTTCCCTATAAGAGAGCGTAATTTGGAGAAGAAGTCTCTGCAGGGTAGGATGGGGACAGTCTGGTAGGTGTATAGGAGTCGGGGGAGGATGTCCATCCGTATTACATTTATCTTCCCCAGCCAGGATATTTGCAGTGTCCGGTATGTGGCCAATTGTGTTTCTAGTTGGGAGAGGAGAGGCTGGTAGTTGAGCATGTATAATTTCGACAGGTCGGGTGGGATATGTACCCCTAGATATTTAATGCTTTCATCTTTCCACTTAAAGGGGAAACTTGATTTTAGGGAAGATACATCTTTTGCGGCTAGAGATATATTCAATGCCTCTGATTTGGAGAAATTTATTTTGAAGTTGCTTAAGGAGACAAAGGTCTCGAACTCCCGTAGGATACAAGGTATCGATATCCGTGGTTGGGAGATGTAGAGGAGGAGATCGTCGGCATAAAGGGCCGCCTTGTGGTGGTACGAGCTAGTCTGGAGACCGTGGATGTCGTTATTTCCTCTAATGGCGTTTGCCAGGTGTTCTATGACCACCACGAAGAGGAGGGGGGATAGGGGGCACCCCTGTCGAGTTCCGTTGTTGATCTTGAACGGGGCTGACAGGGCACCATTAACTCGGACCTTGGCTGATAGAGCGGAGTAAAGGGAAAGCAATTTGTGTAGAAATTTGGGGCCAAGACCAATCTGTATCAGTGCCTCCTTCATGAAGCCCCAGTTGACTCTGTCGAAGGCTTTTTCAGCATCAATTGATAGTAGGCCGAGGGGGACCTTTTGTAGTTTTGCCTTATTTATGAGGAGTAAGTTCTTGATTGTGTTGTCCCTAGCTTCGCGTCCTTTGACAAAGCCCACCTGGTCCATGTTGATGATAGAGGGGAGAAGGGGCGCTAGTCTTTCTGCCAGGATCTTTGAATACAGCTTTATGTCGATGTTTAGTAGGGAGATAGGTCTGTAGTTGGTTGCCAAATTCGGGTCCCTCCCTGGTTTGGGTAAGATACTAATGTGGGCCTCTAGGGATTGCGGGGCAAAGTTTGTTTCAGCCGAGATTGAGTTGAAGGTGGCCTGCATCTGGGGCAGTAATTGTGTCTGGAGTGTTTTGTAAAATGTCGGGGTGAACCCATCGGGTCCCGGGCATTTAGAGGTTGGCGAGGAGTTTATGGCCTTCAGGATCTCTTGTTCTGTGATCTCGGCTTCCAGGGCCTCGATGTCTGCTGCTTTGAGACGGGGGAGTGCTGTGGAGGTAATGTATTCCTGAGTCCTTCTGAGGAGGTTCTCGGGTGTCATGTCTGAGAATCGGCCTTTGAGGTTGTATAGATCTTTGTAGTATGATCGGAACACCTGCAATATCTCAGTCGAGTTGTATGTGTCTTTGCCACTCGATGATCTGATCTTGGGTATGTACGTGCAGTTTGGCCTAGGGTGTAGTAGGCGGGCTAATGGTCGGCCGCACTTGTTCGCCGCCCTGTAGAAGTAACACCTTGACCTCTCCGTCTGTCGTTTGAATTTCTGATCTAGGATTGTTTTGAGCTCTTGTCGTTTCAGGACTAGCTCGGCTAGGGCCTCCTGCTCTAGGGTCTTCTTATGTGTCATCTCCAGGCTGTGGATTTGTGAGAGGAGGTTTGTGATTGTTTCCGATCGCATCTTTTTGAGTCTAGTCCCATTTTTTATTAGGGTTCCCCTCAGGTAGCTCTTCAGGGCCTCCCATTTGAGGGGCTGGGGTGTTGGGTCTGGGATGTGGACCTGGGAGAATGTCTCTATGTCGTTTCTCAGATCTGTCAGACATACGTTGTCTTTTAGGAGGTTGTCGTTGAGTCTCCAGGTCCATGGTTTCTGGGTCGAGTCTGGTAAGGTTAGGGTTAGGAACGTCGGGGCGTGATGACAGGTATAGGTCACCAATAGTGGCAGATGGGTCCCAGGTGAGGGCATGGTGGCCTACTAGGAACATGTCTATGCGGCTGTAAGAGTTATGTACGTGTGAATAGTAGGTGTAGTCTCTACCTTGGGGACTAAGGATCCGCCATATGTCTACCAGCTGGAGAGTATGGAGGAGCTTTTTGAAGGCTTTCAGCCGTCTGATCGGGATTGTGCTTCTCCCGGATGTGGAGTCACAGGTGGGGTCCATTGTAAAATTGAAGTCGCCTCCGATTATCGTTGTCCCCTCGGCGAAGTCAGCGAGGCGGGTCAGGAGGGCTCTCCCGACCTTAGTTTGGTCTCTGTTGGGTAGGTACCAATTGACCACTGTTAAGATAGTGTTGGTCACTCGTAGTTTGAGGAACACGTATCTCCCCCCTGGGTCGATCTGAGAGTCGAGAACTGTGTGGGTCAGGTTTTTGTGTATCGCGATTGATACTCCCCTCGATCTGGAGTCAGGGTTGGTGCTGTGTAGCCATGTCGGGTAGTGTTTGTTGTTTAGGTTGGGTATGGACCCTGTTTTAAAGTGTGTCTCCTGCAGTAGTACGAGCTGGGTCCGCCTTCTGTTCATGTCATAGAGGATTTGGGAGCATTTTTGGGGGGTATTGAGTCCTCTTGCGTTGAGGGTTCCAATGTTTTGGGTGGCCTTGCTGTTGGGGGACTCCTTGGTCCTTCTATGAGTAGTTAGGCTCGGTGGCTGGGCCAAGGCCCCCCGTTGTGTCGCCATGTGGGAGTGGAGGTGGGAGTGTGTGTGGGAGAGTGTGGGGGGGTGTGGTCGGGGAGGGGTGGTGGAGTTTCGCGGGGAAGGGTGCCAACTCCGAGCGTGGAGTCAGCGGTGTGGGTGGGGTCGCTCTTGGAACTGCTGCACCTGCCAGCAGAGTGCGGCTCCCCTTTGGGGTGGTTAGCCTTTCCTAGCGGAGTGGAGTCTCCCCACGCCGGGGTCTCATGTTGTGGTGGTATCACGGTGGCTAATTTACAGTGACTGTTGAGGGTGTGCCACGTAGTGGTGTGTCAGGTGTGGGAAGGGAAAGGGGTTTGGCAGCCCGATCTCTCCTGTGTTGCGGGGCTTAGTTGGCGGCTGGTTTTCCGCGCAGTTTAGGGGGTGGGTTAGGGTGTGAGCGCACCGGCGCGGGGCCAGGGCACCTGCAATGTGTGGTTTTATCGCACCACAGTTTGAGCAATGTTGCTTGGTGTCTTGGAGCTCTACCGTGGGTGTCCAGCTTTCTGTAATCTGGACAAACGCAAAGGAGGGAGGGGGGGAAGGGACACGCGCCAGTGCTTCTCCACCCCTGAATGGTAAGTTGGGAGACAGCTTGTGGGCCACATTAAATTAAAGAACCTCTGGGATCAAAAAGGCGCGCCACAGTCCGCGCCGCCCGGCCACCCAAGGAAACACAAGGGAAGCAACGCCCCAAGCGGACAAGCCCCTCCACCCCCCAAACCAACGCGCCCCGGCCCCCAATCCCGGCGCCGTCCCCAGAGGCACATTAAGAGGCACCAGGACTGGGAGCCGAAACGCGCCGGCCCGAGGAACAAAGAAACCCATCCACTCGGAACACCGCCCCCCCCCTTCCCGTGCCCCCGGACGACCGGGCAGCGCGGACCGCAGCACACCCCCTCGATCCCAGAAGCTCTGAAGTACCCACTATCTTGTAGAGGTGGAAGTCCAGCGGCAGCCTACAATACTAAACCAAAGCTTTTACTCCTGTTGTGGGAATCACAACCGGACCAGGTTAGTGTAAACCTGTTTGTACCTATAAGACCCTACTCTATACTCAGTGATAGGGCACGATTGCGCCTCTATTGTCTCCCCTTATATTTTATATACATTAAATTAAAGGACAGGTTTAGTGGCAAGTTAAAGGCAGATTAAGGGGCGAGGTAGGGGGCAAGTTGAGAAGACACTTTAACAGGCAAATTAACAGGTAGGTTAAGAGGCACATTAAGCAGAGAAATAGCAGGCATATTAACCGACAGATTAACAGGCGGATTAGGAGGCACATTAACGGGTATGGCCGGTCCCGCACCGCGGGGCAGACCCGACCGGGGCCGCCCGTGCAAACATGACACCCCCGGACCGGATTTTGGCCCCCCGCGCACTATGGGGTCGGATAGAGGCCGGGCGGCAGCCCTCTGCCGCCCAGCCTCCACCTGTCCAGGACAAACCGGGGGAATTCAGAGCCTTCCCCCCCCGGACGCAGAAACGCCGATTGCAGCGCTCCCGCGCCCGAGAGGGGAACACCCCCTCCATCTGCCCGGTCCCGGCCCGCTCCGGGTTCGCCCAAGTCCCCCTGGGCCCGGGACAACCCGACGCCCCCTAATGTGGGAGCCTATGGGGTCGGATTGCCCCGATCCGGGGTGGTCCAGGAATCGGGCACCTGCGGCCGCCGACTCAGGACCGTGGTCCGGATGCACCAGCAGCGGCAGCCGTGCGTGGTAGCACACCGGATCGGAGGGCATATTGGCCCCCCGGCCCTGTGCGCCGATCCGATCCGGGGCCGCCAGGTCCCCCCCGACAGCCCCTGATAGGGTCCACCCCCCAGCGCGAGACCGGCCCAGGTCAAAAGGCACATTAAGAGGCAAATCAAAAGGCAAATCAAAAGGCAAATCAAAAGGCAAATTAAAAGGCAAATTAAAAGGCAAGTTAAAAGGCAAGTTAAAAGGCAAATTAAAAGGCAAATTGAAAGGTAAATTGAAAGGCAAATTGAAAGGCAGATTAGAAGGCAAATTAAAAGGCAAGTCCACAGGTAAATCAATAGGCGAATCAAAAGGCACATTAAAAGGCACATTAAGGCCTTGTTCACATTCTGCGTACTCTTCGAGCGCCTCCGTGCGCGCTTTTTGCCCCCAGCGCGCATCTGCGTCTCAGTTTGACAGCAATGCGAGTGGGCTTTCATTTCTGCTGTTTGCACGCAGCGCTGTTCTCGGCTGTATTTTCAAGGGGGGGAGTGTACGCCCGCAGAGGGAGAGAGAGAGAGAGAAAAAAAAAAAAAAAAACATACGGGGGCGCGGATATGTTTGTTCCTTACGCTTTTTGACGCGCCCTCCCTCTTAGGCCCCATAGTAGCCGCTGGGGTTACGCCTCACTGTTCAGCCCATGTGCTACCCCAGTGGGAATGCGTCGGCGCTGACGCCACAGGGTGGCGGTAGACCCCCCTCCGTGACCTCCACCGCAGCCTCACCTGATCCCGCAGCGCCCAACATCCCGTGAAATCGTTTGTATAGGACGCCGAGCGTGCCCGAAACGGCGGCAACCCCCCATTCGCCTATCGCCCAGCTGCCGGGAGCAGCAGGGGCCCCGAGTATGTGGCGGGCAGGCAAGCATAAAAGTCCCCAGCATTCCCCGCATCCGACTCCGCAGCGCGTAGCAACCCGCTAAACCAAATGGGCGACTTCCCTGCAGAAGTAACATGCTAAAGCACGCTGTGTGTAGATGCACCCGCATATCCATGCGGGGTCTCTTTTGTGCCTCTCCGCTTAGGCTAGTATGCCGAGAAAAGCGCTCGCGCAAAGCAAAAAAGAAATTAAAAAAAATTAAAAAAAATTAAAAATATATAAAAAAAAAAAAAAAAAAAAGTAAAAAAGGGGAAGCGCAAGAAGAGCGCTGTGTGTGAACACGGCCCAGAAGACAAATCAAAGGCAATCAGTGGGCAAGTCAATAGGCAAATCAATAGGCAAATCAAAAGGCAAATCAAAAGGCAGATCAAAAGGCAGATCAAAAGGCAGATCGATAGGTTGGTTTTGGCTGGACCCACGCTGCGGTTCCCCGTTGAGGCCCGGGGGAGAGCCTGTTGGGGGGAACTCTGGGTGGAGGATTGATGTTTGTTCAGGGGTCTCCCCCGTTCCTGGCTCGCGGGAAGGGGGGGGTCCCCGCAGTGCGAAGCCAGCCCTAGACGACATGTCAGGGTGCTTCAACACGACGGCTTTTTCTTTCCCCTTACCCCTTTTCTTCCTCCCTCCCCTTCTCTTCTCCCTTCTTTCCTTCCTACCCTCTTCCCCCCTCCCCCTTTTCTTCCTCCCTCCCCTTCTCTTCTCCCTTCTTTCCTTCCTACCCTCTTCCCCCCTCCCTTTTCCTTCCTTCCTTTTTCCCTCTCCGTTCATGGGATCCAACTTTTTGTAGTACCCCACCAACCGTAAAGGACACCACCGCTGCCCGGCTCCGCAGGACCCTAGCCCCCTCTGTGCCCAAGGTCGGAGTGGACTCCGACCCCGGGCCCAGCAGATAACTGGATGCAAATCAGGTCCCGCGAAACCGGGCGCCACCCAGGCCAAACCCGGCCTGACCCCCACAGGAAAACCTGGGGGGATCAAATCAGATCCGCGGCTGTTCGTTTTACAACAGACAGCCACGGATCCGACAAAGCCGCAATGTGAAAGCACCCCTAGTCGGTAATTTGATGGGTGGGGGAAAAGGCAGATTGAAAGGCAGAATAAAGGCACTATTGAAGGCTAATTGAGAGGCAAATTGATGGGTTAAAATGGAGGGGCAAGTTAAAGTAGTCTGTTGAGTGGGGGGCCTCCCTGGGGCAGTGGCCTCTGCCAGGTCGGCCGGTGTGTGCCATTGCGGGGGTTGTGTGGAAGTCAGCTTCTTCTGTTATGGCCGGGATCCTTCCTCCCAGGCCCCCTGCCCCCCCCCTTGTTTGATGCCATGGTCGTCGCTCTCAGGGGGTTCGGATCTCTGCTCCTCCCCCCTGTGTGCTGGGCCACTCCGTGATGCGGATTCCAGAGGAAGGGATCCCTAGACTCTCCAGGAACGTGGGGATGTCCCTCGGGTGTGAGACGGAGAGTGACTGACCGTCCCTGCAGACCTGGAGGCTTAACGGGAAGCCCCATGAGTATGGGATATCGCTTCTGCGGAGCACCTCCAATAGTGGTCTGAGGGCTCTGCGCTTCTGGAGAGTGCGGCGGGACAGGTCCTGCATGAGCTGGATCGCGTTGCCTTGGAATTGCACGGTTTCTTGGCTCCGCACCTTTGTTAGGATATCCTCTTTGGCTCTAAAATTATGGACTCTACAAATTATGTCCCTGGGTCTAGCGCCTTCTGGTGGGGGGGGGCCTAAAGCTCTATGTGCCCTGTCGAATTCCAGGGGGGTATTTTCAGGTTTGTTGCTGACGGAGTTGAGAAACCCCCGGAGTGTGGCATCTAAATCTCTGACGGGGATGGATTCTGGAAGACCCCGGACCCTGATATTATTTCTCCTATCACGGTTCTCCAGGTCCTCCATTAGGTCCATTATGTGGTCAGATGTTGACGTTTGGAGGGAGACCTGCTGTTCCAGGAATATTAGGCGGCCCGTTAGCTCTGCTATGGTGGTTTCATAGGAGTCGACTTTCCTAGCCAGTTGCTGGCACTCGTCCCTAAGTGTCGCTGCCTCTGCCCTGAATGAGGATTCGAGTCTGATGAGGTAGCCTTCCATCTCCTCTCTGGTAGGGATGGATTGGATACGGGCTCTCAGGTCGCTCCAAACCCCCCCGTCTGCCGCCTGGGTCGTGGGGGGGGCCTGCGGAGGTGCCATGTGGATCAGGTATTCAGTAGCTGGGCCTGTGGGGGGACCAGTGTTAGGCCATACAGAGTGTGGTGAGGTCTGGGTGTTGCTAGGCCCTGGGTAGCCCCGGGGGTCTTGGGGCCTTTGTGGCTGGATGTGGGTCCCCCAGAGGGCCGGGTGTTGGGGGCCGCAGGGCCCCATCGTTCCTGCTGTTGGGATTGGGGCTCTGTGGAGTGGAAACCCTATGTGGCCGGCCCCCCTTCCTTTGCCCTTTACCTTCCTCTGTTGCCGTTGTGTCTCCCGTCGGTCCTGTGGTGCGCGGTGCTGGATGTCCGGTCTGGTCGTCTGTCTGGGGGCCACGGCGTTCTTCTGCGGCCCCTGGCACGCGTGGCCTCATTTCGGCGGCCAGGTGGTGTGGGGGTGGATGTGTGTCCCTCTCACCTCTCTGGGGGCCGCAGTAATCCCCTGCAGCCCCTGAGGTCTGTGGCCGCGTTTCTGTGTCTGCAGCCTGGCCTTGTGGGGGTGTGTGCATGCCCCTCTCCTGACTCTGGGGACCGCTGTGATCCCCTGTTGTGGCCTCCGGGGTGTGCAGCTGCGTTGGACCGTGTTGGGGCAGATGCGTGGCTCCCTCCTCTCTCCGGGGGCTGCGGCGCTCTCCAGCGGCCTCCGGCTTGTGTGTGTGTGTTGCCGGGGCAACAGCTTCACTGTGCCGGCCGGCGTCTGCTGAGTGAGGATGTGCGGCTGTGCTCAGGAGGCGGTCCCCGCTTTCCTCGCCAGTACCTTGTGTTCCTCTGTCTGTTTGATGTCGGGCTCTTTCCTGCCCGCTGTGTCCTCCCACGTGGTCCGCCATCTTGCCGGTGGAGCGGGTCGCTTTTGACTTGTCTGCGCTCCTAAGGTAGCGCTGGATGTTGGTTGCCCCGGCCACCGGGGGGCCCAGGCGGGTGCCGGGCTTGGTGCCTCTCCTTTTAACCGGCATAGGGTGCCGGTGCAGTCACTGCTGCGGCTTATGGTGAGATTTTGCCGGCGTGGGGAGCAGGAGCTGTGGTCTTAGCTTCCTCTCCTCTCCATGGCCAGGGCACGCCCCCCCCCACATCCATCTTTTAAAGGGCGCTCACCCAATGACATCGCAGAAAAGTGGTCCAATCGGCGACGTTGGGAGTGGTTACGGCAAGGCAAGTTACAATTGGACAACGCAAGCGGGTTGTGATTGGTGCCTTCACACATAAAAATGGGGCACAGCTGAACGATGTTGTGTTTGCTGCCCAGAGCCATTGAGTGAGTAGTGCTGTACACAACTGTTTGGGGATATTCTGGCACCTTAACTGTGTGTTGTAAATGTTGAGCCCACTGGGATGGGGTATTCGGTACCGGACCGGGGTACTGCTGGGGATATCATGGCGGTCTTGGTCCGGACCGTGTCCCGGATTCTCACAAGTAAAAGGGGTATTTACAGGGATAGTTTGTCGTGACGCCACCCACGGGTTGTGGCCAGTAAGGGGACCACTGCTGCAGTGTGCATCTGTCAGGAAGATGGATGGATGCTGCAGCAAGGTGGATGAGCCCACCGCGGGTCGGGGCAGCTCCTGACAGGGTAAAAGGTGTAATCAAAGTTCTGTATACCTGGAATCATACACGGGAGACTGAAGCAGGGTTCACTGGGTTTGCAAGTTCTTCCAAGTCAAACAGTTTACAACACAGTTCAGATCTTAACACGGATAACTACGGACACTTTGAACCCACTGCAGCCAGGCTGTCATTCTGAGACCCTTCACTCCTTCTGTAACCTTTCCGGCTTGTTCTTTCACTACTCTTCCGTGTGAGTTGTATGACGGCAACTCGGTCCCTTAGTGTGACTTCTCCCTACGTGTATGGGCAGTAAGTCTGGGTCCTCTAAAGTGTTGCTGAGCCTCCAACCCTTGTAGTAGGAAAACTGATCTGGAATCCGTGTTCCCCGCCGGTTTGTCTGGGGAGCCAGCGTGTAGCAGCAGTCCCCCTCAGAGCCGACACTCTGGTCCCAGCCTAGCTTAGGTGTCCCTATCTTTCAAGGGATCATCGTATCTTTCCTACCCATGTGGTTATCCAGGTACTTCCAGGGAAACCTTTCCCTCCTACAGCCAGTCAACACTGCTGTACTCCTCGGACCCGGTGGTATCGGTCCTGTTTCTGTCCTCACTCTTCCTTGGGCTGAAGGCTATGGATGAACTTTCTCTTCATGGATCTGTGTCACTGTGGATTCTGCGTCTCCAGGGTGCCCTATCCCTCCGGGAAGTGTCTTTCTGCTTGGTCTTGTCTTTACAGCTCAGCCCTCACTCTGGCCTACTCCTCGTCTTTTCTGTTCAGCCTACTACAGCCTACTGGCTAACTCCTCCCATTGTTCCTCCTTTTGTTCTGGTCTACCACCTGACCTACCTTCCTACCCACTTTCCTCTAAACCCTACCACTCCTTGCCTGCCTAGAGTCCCGGGCTACGGCTTGGGTGTTATGCTCTAGTGGGTGTGTGTGCTGTGAGAGTGTTTGTTGCACAAACTGTCTACCTTATACCTGGCTGTAGTTCCGTCATGTGGCCACCCTGGTCGCAGGGGCGCCACATAAATATTCCTGCATGCAGTTTGCAGTAATGACCACCAGGAGCTCCTTGGCCATTCGGCCACTGTTACCATTTCCTTTTAGGCTATATGCAACATAATTGGGACTGTGTGGGTGGTTGCAACATGCTATTTTGTGGTTAGTCATTGATTTTCCTTTTTTTGTGCCTAAACCGGTGTTGACAAGAAGAGTGTGTTGGTTAGGAAAAATATGGACTATAGCCAAATGGCACGAAATGTTGGAGCACCGGTTGCCCACACACATTGCATGCTAACTTATTCCAGGACAGGCAGCATTGTGGACTGTAAATCTGTCAGTTATATGAAGACACAATAGTGCATCTGCAAGGATTACTCTCTTGCTATGTGTAATGTATTTGACCCCATTCATTGGCTTTGTGGCGTCCAAAATACTTTTTTTACATACATAATGGTTGTTGGCAGCCACGGGACACATATTGGTGTTGTAGTGGCTTTCTGGATGGCCATAATGTGACAGCTGTACATGATGAGTAGTATGGGTTCACATATGTGTCGTAGGTGTTATGTCAAATGTCATACTGTAGTGTCTTGAATAACCAAGGCCGACAAGCATTAGATAGTGTGTAACATAACAGGGCAACCATGTAAGTGTGCATTGGAGAGGTTTGATGGGACTATGTACATGGGCTAGTTGATGAAGTTTGTTCTAGTCATGGCTCCATGTGCTTATACTTGTTATTTTTCCTTTCTCATTCGTAGATCCTTGCTAACAGAGATTGGACGACATGCATCGTTCCGCAATGGCAGTAGTGGCTGTGTCCATGGTGGAGGATGACCTGTTGACGGATGAGAGGACTGAGAAACTGCAGAGGCGTAGACGACAGCGTGTGTGGTCTCGGGATTGGCTCCTGCAAAGGTGCCACGTGAGTCACATGGACCTTGTCCATCAGCTGGAGGACAGGAATCCGCAGGACTTCAGGAACTATCTCAGGATGTCCGAGGGCTCTTTCCAATTCCTCTTGGACTTGGTTAACACACATATTGCCCGTGAGGACACTGTGATGCGTCGAGCTGTTCCAGCAGAGGAGCGGTTGGCTGTGACTCTGCGTTTCTTGGCTACAGGGCGAAAGATGACTGACCTGCAGTATACTGCTTCTGTCTCACGCCCACTGCTGAGCCGCCTAATCCCTGAGATGTGTGAGGCCATTGTGAGGTGTCTCTTGCCAACCTATATGCGGTTTCCAACAACCCCCGCAGAATGACTAGAAGTTGCCACTGGCTTCCAGGAGAGGTGGCAATTCCCAAACTGCGGGGGAACCTTGGATGGCAAGCATGTGAGGATCACACAACCCCCAACAGCGGGTCGTATTATTTTAACTACAAAGGTTATTTCTGTGTGGTCCTCATGGCCCTCATCAATGCGAACTATGAGTTCCTCTTTGTGAATGTGGGGATGAACGGGTGTGTGTCTGATGGGGGGGTTTGGCCCAGACCTCCTTTGGTTGAGACCTTCTTAGCGGCCAGCTGAACTTACCCCCAAATGATGACACCACTGAACATCTCAACATTGCCTTTGTGGGGGATGAGGCCTTTGCACTTCACGCAAACCTACTACGGCCATATCCCCAGAGGACTCTGACCCCTGAGCAATGCCTTTTCAATTACTAGCTATCCCGGGCACGTCATGTGGTTGAAAATGCGTTCGGGATCATGGCCAATAGATTCCGCTTGTTTCATAGTGCTTTAAATACGAAACTGGAATCTATCCAAATGGTAGTGGTGGCGTGTTGTGTGCCGCATAACTTTATGCGTCATAGGGATATTCAATCATACACGCCAGCAAGTTATGTGGATAGTGTGGACCCCACAACTGGGGAACTCATGCCAGGTAAGTGGTACACACAAGGACACAGGAGAGAAGTTGAGTCAACTTTAATCCATGTCAACTGGCTGCAAGTGTGATTTATTGTCAACCAGGGCTGTGGAGTCGGAGTCGGAGTTAGTTTTGGTTGGAGTCGGAGTCGGTAGAAATGTACCGACTCCGACTCCAGCTTTAAAAAAAAATTATTAATATTTCATAATTGAACTTTCATATGAATTTTATAAATGTTACTCAAATATATATATATGTTCTATCAAACTATGAACAACAGTGATAAGCAGTTCTGCTGGAGATAGAGACATTTCTTACTTCTTGTGTGACACTGTTCTCCACTGCCCTTATCTAATCTTATACTTGGTTAACCTCATGCTGCCCCAACCCCCCTACTTACAATGTATGAAACTGAAAGTGAAAATGTGTTGCAAATTCTTAGTAGTAAAGCTCCTCCTCTAGACTAGATCATACTAGGTGTGCGTCTTCCAAGCATCTCACAGCTGCCTACTACTCAAAAGAGGAAGACTGTAAGAAGTATTATGCTTTCAACAAACTTTGCATCAGTTAACTGTGAGTACATGAGGAATAATAAAAGTACTACTGACCACTATATCAGTTGTACGACCTGGCAATAATTTTGTACAATTGTTTTTAGGAAAAACAATTGTCATTTAGATTGTGAATGCAGAATTAAAAACCTGAGAATGTCAAAGAAGCGTCACATTTAATCAGCTGTATTTGAACATTTCACCATCACTCAAGATAGAAAACATTATGTCTGTCAGTGTATGACAAATGATCCAGACGAAAGCAAATGCTGTGACGCCAAGATGAGTGCATATTCAGGCAAAGATAAAAATGCTCCTACCAGAGCTTCTAATCTAAAGAGACATTTACAGCGCTTTCATCCAGAAGTACTGAAAGCAGTGGATGAGAAAGACTGCATCCAAACCAATGAACCAGTGCCCAGCTCTTCCAGCCAAGCAAAGGAGCAGAGAACTTTGCAGCCATCAGTTGCAAGATATTTTGTCAGTGACAAAGTTACTGTGACAATGACAGTAGATACATTTAAAAAACAGATCATAGAGCTTGTTGTAAAGGATAGTGTGCCTATTTCATTATTTTCAAAACCAGCTTTTATGTGTCTGAATGGGGAAATGGCCCCCAAGCTTGGTGTTTCTCTGGAGAGAGAGAGTATTAGAAAATTAGTAATCGAAGAAGCTTTTAAATAAAAAGAAGAACTTAAAAAAACTCTCAAGGGACGCTTTCTGTTTCTTAAAATGGATGCCTGCACACGTCACAGAGTGAACTATTTTGCCATCAATGTCCGATTTGTTTGTGACAAAAATTAAATAGTTACCAAGACATTGGCAGTAAAAGACACCAAAGCTCATCACACCAGTGAGTTTCTCCAGGTCTTGGTGGAAAAGGTTCTGCAAGACTATGAACTTAAAAAAGAGCAAGTTCTTTCTGTCATAACTGACAATGCTTCAAATATGATAAGTACTATTAAGCTAATGAATGAGAGTAATGATGGTGACCAGCAGCTAGAAGAACATTCTGGGTCCACAGGACACAGAAATGTTTGAAATAGAGGAACACAGTATTGTAACTGAGGAGAAAACTGAATTTGCTTCAGATGAACAGCAACATGATAGTTTAGATGATCTTGTTGAAACTGTGTCAATACGTTCCTTCATTCATCACATGTGCTGTGTTGTGCATACGCTACAGCTGGCTATAAGAGACAGTCTGCAAGAAGGACATGCTGCTGCACTGATTGGCAAGGTGAGAAAATTGGCTACTGTTGCCAGAACCCCTAAAGTTGACTCAATTTTGAAGAGACGTGCTGGAAAAGGGGCAATTATTGATCAAGCCACACGATGGGGCAGTACTTACTTAATGATTCAGCGCTTGGTTGAACTGAAAACCTTTCTTGTAGACATGGCTAACCCTCAACTGACGCTAAATAAAAGTCAGTGAAATCAGGTGACTGAGCTGGAAAAATTGCTAGAGCACCCATTTACAGTGACTAAAAAATTACAAGCAGAGGACTTAACTCCAGGTATTTTCTTAAAGTGACCCTAAACCCGGAAGCCAACCCCACATCCCCTTCATACCTATACATGCAGCTTGTGAACCTGCTGCCATCGATCCCTGTATCTTGCAAAACCGCTGGGGCATTCTTCATAATTCATACTTTTAATATCACAGTTCTGGGCGTTTCACTGAAATTTTAAAGCCGCAGCAGGCGGGCCTGTGTGCCGCTCTCCCCCTCCTTGTCCGTAATTCTGCACGCAGCGATGGGCGTGCTAAACAACAGAGAGGCGGCTCGCCTCATAGTATGGGCGGTGAAGCCGGTATGACGTAATACGCGTCATACCGGCTTCACCGCCCATACTATGAGGCGAGCCGCCTCTCTGTTGTTTAGCACGCCCATCGCTGCGTGCAGAATTACGGACAAGGAGGGGGAGAGCGGCACACAGGCCCGCCTGCTGCGGCTTTAAAATTTCAGTGAAACGCCCAGAACTGTGATATTAAAAGTATGAATTATGAAGAATGCCCCAGCGGTTTTGCAAGATACAGGGATCGATGGCAGCAGGTTCACAAGCTGCATGTATAGGTATGAAGGGGATGTGGGGTTGGCTTCCGGGTTTAGGGTCACTTTAAAGGAGTGGAAGAACCTGATGTTTCGCCTGTCCCAAAGAGGAGGGTTAATTGCAAGTGGCATTGCTACATCAATGAAACGGAGAGAGGAGCTACTATTACAAAATAACATTCTTTTGGCAGCTGTTTATGTAGACCCAATGCATCGGATTCTTCTAGATGATCAACAGCTAAGTAAAGGAAAAGAAGCTCTGTTTGAAATAGCAGTAAGGATGAAAGGGTTGCAGAACAGTCAGGAGGAGCAAGAATAATTTGGTCGTCCTGCCACATCTTCACCCTCATCATCAACTGATGAAGAATTTAATTTCGAAAAATATTTGGATCACAAGGATCGTTCCCGCATAGAAGAAGAGTCATCCCCATCAAAGAACACAGCCAGTACATTTCAGCAGAATTTTTCATGTGCTCTAAAAGAAATTGAGAAATTAGACCGTTCATCAAAAATAACAGTGCAACAAGCGATTCCTCTGTATCCTGACATTGTCAGAGATGTTGCCCGAGTGGTTACTGCTTTGCCACCAACCCAAGTTAGTGTAGAGAGATTGTTCTCTGCTCTCAAAATAATTAGATCAGATTTGAGGGCATCCATGCAGGAGGATCTGACAGAGGCAATACTTTTTCTGAGGACAAATTTATAGATTTCTTCTTATTAACTGAATAACAGTGTTTATTGCATATTTACTTACAGTTTAGAAAAGTTTAGAAAAGCTATTTGCTATATTCTAATTGTATTCTAATAAATATAATTTTTTTTGCTCTAAGTGGTCTGATTACTTATATGATGGTGAGAAACTGAATAAGCACGATGTTAATATTTGACAACAGTAAATTTATTGTTACGAATTGGCCATTTATGAAGGAGTTGGAGTCGGAGCCGGAGTCGGAGCCTGATTAAATCCAGGAGTCGGATTCGCAACTGTGACTTACCGACTCCACAGCCCTGTTGTGAACACCTGTTAGGTGCCACAGGTAAGTTACAGGTGCTGTTAATTACACAAATTAGAGAAGCATCACATGATTTTTCTAACAGTGCCAATACTTTGTCCACCCCCTTTTTTATGTTTTGTGTGGAATTATATCCAATTTGGCTTTAGGACAATTCTTTTTGGACCGCTTTACACACACCAACTTCTGTGACCAACTTCTGAACAGATCTCTGGTTGCAGTGAAATCATGGACACATTTTTCCATTTTGTGGCTGTGTACAAATGGAACAATGTGTCCATGATTTCACTGCAACCAGAGATCTGTTCAGAAGTTGGTCACAGAAGTTGGTGTGTGTAAAGCGGCCCTTTGTGTTTTTTCATTGAAGACAAAGTAAATGAAAATAATAATACCAAAGAATTTGTGATTGCAATCATTTTCAGGAAGAAACTGAGTATAATCTGACAGAATTGCAGGGGTGTCAATACTTTTGGCCACAACTGTATATGTATATATCTCAACCCCATACATCAATAGGTACATATATGGTCAATTGCACTCAGTATGCACAGCTCTACAATATATGTTACTAACACAAACTATGTGATAATATGTTCTGTGTATATAGAATTAAGTATGGGGATGTGACTGTATATATACCGGTATTTTGTATAATTTATAGTGGGGAGTCCACACTGTATATTATTCTATATACACATTGCACACAGTACCACTTCTGTCCTGTATACAGGGTGTAAGTCTCAACATTTGTATTACTCTGCATATATACACTGTACAGTACCACTTCTCCTGTCTTGTATACTGGGTGTAATCCTCAGTATCTGTATTATTCTGTATATATACACTGCACAGTACCACTTCTCCTGTCCTGTATACAGGGTGTAATCCTCAGTATCTATATTATTCTGTATATATGCACTGCACAGTACCACTTCTCCTGTCCTATATACTGGGTGTAATCCTCAGTATCTGTATTATTCTGTATATATACACTGCAGAGTACCACTTCTCCTGTCTTGTATACTGGGTGTAATCCTCAGTATCTGTATTACTCTGCATATATACACTGCACAGTACCACTTCTCCTGTCCTGTATACTGGGTGTAATCCTCAGAGAAAACAGGGGGAGCCAGCACAGCCAAAAATTGCTGAAAAAATAAATGTGTAAATACACCTGTCACTACCATACTGCATACAAATAGAAACATTTTGCAAGAGATTACCGAAATAATCTCTTGAGCCACTCTTCCATGCCAAGGAATGTCTCAGATAGAGTGGTCCTACTCTACATATTTTTACATTTCTGATGTGTCCGTAGACAGCCTAATACAATATAAAGAGGACCATATAAAGCTAACACTCACCTATACATGTCAGACAATGCTTCCCAAGGTGCCAGGTGGGTCAGTGAATGAAGAGCAACTGAGGCCCCCACACCTGCAGCCTCCACCACAAGTGTTTGAGCTATTTCACAGTTAACCCTCACCGACCCAACCAGCTCTTAAGGGTAAAAGCAAGTCAAGTTCAGGTGAGTGAAGCTGCAATAAACTAGCCTGAGGGCAGGAATATTGTCTGTTTTCCATCTGCATTGACTCCATTATTTTTAGTAACTGTTCACATACGGTTACCTCTTCCTGTCCTCAGGCTAGTTTATTGCAGCTACACTCACCTGAACCTGACTTGCTTTTACCCATAAGGAGCTGGTTGGGTCAGTGAGGGTTAACTGTGAAATAGCCCAAACACTTGTGGTGGAGGCTGCAGGTGTGGGGGCCTCAGTTGCTCTTCATTCACTGACCCACCTGGCACCTTGGGAAGCATTGTTTGACTTGTATAGGTGAGTGTTAGCTTTATGTGGTCCTCTTTATTTTATATTATAATATGCTGTCTACGGACACATCAACAATGTAAAAATATGTAGAGTAGGACCACTCTATCTGAGACATTCCTTGACGTGGGAGAGTTTTTATTTGTATGCAGTATGGTAGTGATAGGTGTACTTACACATTTATTTTTTCAGCAATTTTTGGCTGTGCTGGCTCCCCCTGTTTTCTCTCTGGTATGGTTTAGTGGCTGACCACCACTTGCCGTGTACGCCAAATATTGTCTGTTTTCCATCTGCATTGACTCCATTATTTTTAGTAACTGTTCACATACGGTTACCTCTTCCTGTCCTCAGGCTAGTTTATTGCAGCTACACTCACATGAACCTGACTTGCTTTTACCCATAAGAGCTGGTTGGGTCAGTGAGGGTTAACTGTGAAATAGCCCAAACACTTGTGGTGGAGGCTGCAGGTGTGGGGGCCTCAGTTGCTCTTCATTCACTGACCCACCTGGCACCTTGGGAAGCATTGTTTGACTTGTATAGGTGAGTGTTAGCTTTATGTGGTCCTCTTTATTTTATATTATAATATGCTGTCTACGGACACATCAACAATGTAAAAATATGTAGAGTAGGACCACTCTATCTGAGACATTCCTTGACGTGGGAGAGTTTTTATTTGTATGCAGTATGGTAGTGATAGGTGTACTTACACATTTATTTTTTCAGCAATTTTTGGCTGTGCTGGCTCCCCCTGTTTTCTCTCTGGTATGGTTTAGTGGCTGACCACCACTTGCCGTGTACGCCAAATATTGTCTGTTTTCCATCTGCATTGACTCCATTATTTTTAGTAACTGTTCACATACGGTTACCTCTTCCTGTCCTCAGGCTAGTTTATTGCAGCTACACTCACCTGAACCTGCCTTTCTTTTACCCATAAGAGCTGGTTGGGTCAGTGAGGGTTAACTGTGAAATAGCCCAAACACTTGTGGTGGAGGCTGCAGGTGTGGGGGCTCAGTTGCTCTTCATTCACTGACCCACCTGGCACCTTGGGAAGCATTGTTTGACTTGTATAGGTGAGTGTTAGCTTTATGTGGTCCTCTTTATTTTATATTATAATATGCTGTCTACGGACACATCAACAATGTAAAAATATGTAGAGTAGGACCACTCTATCTGAGACATTCCTTGACGTGGGAGAGTTTTTATTTGTATGCAGTATGGTAGTGATAGGTTTTACTTACACATTTATTTTTTCAGCAATTTTTGGCTGTGCTGGCTCCCCTGTTTTCTCTCTGGGTGTAATCCTCAGTATCTGTATTATTCTGTATATATACACTGCACAGTACCACTTCTCGTATCCTGTATACTGGGTGTAATCCTCAGTATCTGTATTTATCTGTATATATGCACTGCACAGTACCACTTCTCCTGTCCTGCTGTCAGAGGGGGTATTGGACTTCGGGATTTTCAGCATTTAAATGTTGTTTAAATTAATTATCCCCAATATGGAAGTCATCACTTCTCTTCCGTATAGGTGAGGACTTTCCCTTCACTGTGGATGTGACTGCTGGGACCCCACAATCCTGAGAAACAAAGCTTTAAAGAACACCATGTAAATGGAGCTGTGGTTGATTCTCTCTGCTGCACCATTCACATGTGGCTCTTCAGATAACTCCTTTAAGACCGTGGTGAGACCATGACACCTTAAAAGCAAATTTCACCGATTGGGGGAGATGGGTAATATAGTATGTGGGCTGGTGGGGTTTGTTTTCCAGGGCTGCTTTTTGGTCCCAGTCCGGCCCTGCTTAGAGAGCTCTGATCTAGTAATGCACCACAAAGCAAAGAGACCCTAACAAGAATCCCCACTTTTCAAAAAATTTGACAAAGCCACCACTAAAGTGGCAATAATTGCCCCAGAGGTGAAATAGCGTAATGTGGATTTTATTGCAGCACACTGAAAAGTACACCAGCACCTATGAAAATGAATCAAGAAAAAGCTCACCACACTGCAGATTATTTCAAAGCTTCAGCTCCAATATCATGGTAGGTGCCCGTCCTTGATGTCTTGCCAGCAGACCATCCAAAATTGATTTATAGGAAAAGACAGCACTACATACCAATTGATATAAAATTCCAATGTGCTTATTTATTAATCCATGATTAAATGATAGAATACAGCCACATAATGCATAATACACAAGTGCTTAGTCTACTCACTCTGACACTGGGTGGAAAAGTTCTTGGAGATTCATGACTTGTTCATCTTGATAAACATTAGGCAATTTACACTATTGGTTGACAGCAGGATGCGCTAATCTGTCAGCACACTACCAGCAGCGCTGAAGACATGTTCTGAGAGAATGCTGGCTGCCAGGCATGACAAAATCTCCAAGGCATGAGTGGAAAGCTCAGGCCACTTTTCCAATTTGGAAGCCCAAAATGCACAAGGGTCCAGATCCACAGTCATGGCATCAATATTGAGCTGTAGATATTCCTGCACCATCCTCTCTAAGGGTATGTGCACACAGGACGTTTTTGCTGAGTTTTTCCTGCGGTTTCTGCAGCAGAAAACCATTGGTTTTATGGTAATGTATGCTAATTTGTTCCTGCGGTTTACCATTGGTTTTATGGTAATTTATGCTAATTTGTTCCTGCAGTTTTGATTCCCAGCAAAACCAATGTATTTCACAGAAACGCTGTGCACACACATTTGTTTTGCAAGTGTCAAGAACTGTCAAATCCCTGCGTTTTTGGTGCGGATGAGAAAGAATTGACTTGTTAATTATTTTCCTGCGTTTTTGCTAAAGTCAATGGAAAAAACGCAGGAAAAACGCAGCTAAACAAACGCAGTAAAAACACACAATAAACGCGCAAAAAACGTGCAAAAAACACAGACAAGATCATAGCACTTCTCCTGTCAAGGACTCTAGGATCCTCAGGTTTTGCTGCGTTCAGGACTGCTTTAACAACGTCCTGTGGGCACATACCCTAAGGGTATGTGCCCACAGGGCGTTTTTGCTGCGTTTTTGCTGCTGTTTCCGCATGCAGAAAACCATTGGTTTTATGGTAATGTATGCTAATTTGTTCCTGCGGTTGGCTTCCCAGCAAAACCAATGTGTTTTACAGAAACGCTGTGCCCACACATTGGTTTTGCAAGTGTCAAGAACTATCAAATACCTGCCTTTTTGGTGCGAATAGCAAAGAATTGACATGTCAATTATTCCTGCGTTTTTGCTAAAGTCAATGGAAAAAACGCACAAAAACGCACATAAAACGCGCAAAAAACGCGCAAAAAACGCAGTCAAGATCATAGCACTTCTCCTGTCAAGGACTCTAGGATCCTCAGGTTTTGCTGTGTTCAGGACTGCTTTAAAAACGTCCTGTGGGCACATACCCTTAGCGTTCCCTATGTGTCAGACTTTCTCTGGCGAGGAAAGGAAGGTCTAAAAAAACTGTCAAACGACTCTCAGAAATTGCTGGTAACATTTCTCTGGTGACAACTGGATGTTCCCTGGGATGAAAGTGTAGAGCTGCGATTTGCACTCTGTCTGCCACTGCTGTATGGGGAACAGCAGTCCTCAGATTGTGTAAAAGCTTCTTTTGATATTCCTGCATGCATATATCCCTTTCCAGGGTGGGAAGCATTTGACCAAATTTAGTTTTGTACGGCATTGTTCACACACAATTTGCGTTTTTTTTAGCACTCCTAAAAGCACATGCGTTTTTTTAAGAGTGCTAAAAAATGTCCCTTGTGTGTCTGAAAGGATTTTAATCCTTTTTGGACTTTGTCATTTTTTCCCCAAAAACGCAGGCAAAAACGCAAGCGTTAACGCAGGGTGCAAAAATGTGCCATTTAAAAACGCATGCGTTTCCCATATGGCCCCATGTTATAGAAACGCATCTGTTTTTTTAACATGGCCCTATGGGAAACGCATGCGTTAACGCAGGTGCCTATATGTGCCCTGCGTTAACGCATGCGTTTCCCACAGGGCCCCATGTTAAAAAAACGCATGCGTTTTTGGAAACAACCCCTGTGTTTTTTTTCCAGCACCCAAAAAACACTGCATGCAGCGTTTTTTGGACTGGGGAGGAAAAACGCAAGTGGAGCTGAAAAACGCATGTACACTCAAATGCACCCTGCGTTGACGCACCTGCGTTTTTAACACCCCAAAAAACGCAGAGATGGTCAAAAAAGCTCATGTGTGTGAACAAGGCCTACCAGGGATCCAACAATGAGGCAACCCAGTAGTCTGCATTACTTTGAACCTTAACAATCCGTGGTTTATGTTGCAGGTAGTGCAGCAAGAAGGCACTCATGTGTCTTGCGCATTCGGGAGGCCAAAGTCCTTGTTGTGTTGGTGGCGGTGGGGTAACATTTCCGCTTGGTTTCTCTCCCGCCAACTCTGCACAACAGAAATGTGACCAAAATCTCCCTTATCTGCTGAGTCTTCCGTCAACATCGCCTCTTCCTCCTCCATTTCTTCTGTGCCCACTGCACCTTCATCAACTGTTTGGCTGCTACCGTGAGGTCTCGTCGATCCCTCTCCTCCACTCTCCAATGCCACTCGCCTCTGTGCTGATGACAGTCTAGACTTTTCACATCTTGTTATCCGTTTGCATACACCTCCTTCTGTACTTCGTCCTCTTCCTCTTGGACCACCACCTGACTGCGTATAGTGGTCAAACTGTGCTTCAGCATGTAGATGACTGGAATGGTCATGCTGATAATGGCATCTTTAGCGCTGAACATCTTTGTCACTATTTCAAAACTATGCAGAATGGTGTAGATTTGTGACCACTCCAGTAGCGCGATTTGCCCCACCTCAGAATCGCGTTGGCCCAGACTGCACATCATTACATACTGCACCAGGACTCTTCACTGCTGTCACAGTCGCTGCAACATGTGCAGAGTGAAATTCCAACATGTTGGCACATTGCAGTTAACTGGCATAGCAAATGACTTCTGCAACGATGCTAGTTGTTGTGCCTCAAGGTGTGAACGGAGGAAGAGAGCACACAGTGACCATGCCCTGTGCAGCAGCGCATCTAGGCCAGGTTAGTGGGCTTGAAATTGCTGGATGATCAGGTTCAGGACATGAGCCATGGAAGGTATGTGTGTCATTTGGCCCCGGCGTAGGGCCGCATACAGGTTTAGCATTGGCGTGCATATATATGTGTTAGCTGAACTACTACACTGCGTTATGATTTTAAATTTGTGTAATGAGCATTGGCGTGCACAAATATATGTTAACTGAACTACTACACCGTGCGCTATGATGGAAATTTGGTAATGGATCGTGGCACAATGTTTATATTATGTGATTTTATATATTGTACATCGCCCCTGAAGCCGCGGCAGCATTTGCAAGTCATATTTTTAAGTATTTATTCTTTTTTTCTTTCTCCTCTTTTGTCTGAACTAGGGATGAGCGAGTACCATAGTATTCGGAATCGCTATACCCGCAACAAGTAGGTCCCGGTACTCGGTATTCGTTGCGAGTATAGCGATTCCGAGTACTACTGCAAAAGTCCCTGTAAAAGAGAAGAAAAGTGGTTACAAAATAAAAAAATCATATACTCACCTTAACCGACGGCTGCACCAGGACCGGCTGATGTACATCTATGCATGGAAAGGACCTTTCACTCTCCCAGCCAATCAGATGCCGCCACGTCACAATCACGTGATCGCTAGCGGCCACCTGATTGACCAGATGGCAAGGTCCTCTCAGGTATACCGAGGACCTTGCCATCTGGCCAATTAGGTGGCCGCTAGCGATCACGTGATTGTGACGTGGCGGCATCTGATTGGCCAGATCTCTCCCAGCCATCTGATTGGCTGGGAGAGTGAAAGGTCCTTTTCCATGCATAGATGTCCATCGGCTGGTCCCGGTGCAGCCGTCGGTTAAGGCGAGTATCCGATTTTTTTATTTTGTAGCCACTTTTCTTCTCTTTTACAGGACTTTTGCAGTGTCTATTGATACACTGCAAAAGTATTCGGTACTTGCTACTCCAGAGTAATCCTAATTTACATGGCGAGTAGCGAGTACCCGAATACCGCTACTATTCGGCGAGTAGTCATCCCTAGTCTGAACTCTTCCTGCCTTTGCTTATCTTGTCTCCCCCCTTGATAATGTTACAGTCACATGACGGCTTCCAGCGTTTCATTTGGTGGGTGGGCTTTAGCTGATTTTGTCCTTAGCTTGCCCTGAGCCAAGATACTGATTGTCTCTGCCCCCTTGTGTTGTTATGGTCACATGTCGCTTCTAGCGTTTCCATTGATGGGTGGGCTTTAGCTGAGGATGACCTTAGCTTGCCCTGAGCCAAGAGGGTCGATTTGGCAGTGTGCATGTGAGCTGTGCGGTCGGAAATTAGTGTGTGGGCGGGGCTTCCATTGGAGTGGTCAGGTGTCTCTGACATCACTGGAAATGATTCTTCCCAACCCGTGTCCATTCCTCTCTCGGTCTGACACAACCCACATGCACCGGTGATGCCAATTAAGCATCAGACGCGTTTCTCTAAAACTCCCCACTTGCACACTCCCCTCCACACACACCTGGAAGCAGCATTTAGCGAAATATATGTCAGAGCTGCACCTTGACACGCCAACACGGAGGGATGCACGACTTCTGGATACAGTATGGGTGAGCAATAACTCTATATTTGGGAACCAGCTAGCACCTGTGACGACCATCCCCTGTGAGGCTGAGCTGCTGGTAGGCAGCACCCCGAGAAACCCCGAGACCCTTAACCCCTATACAGGGATCTGGAATTACAGCGGAGCCCAGGGGTAGCTACCTATATGAGCAACAGAGCCGGGGAGGTCGCCAGGGGAAAATCAAGACCCGAAAAACGAAGTCAGAAGTCCGAGTCAAAACCGAGAGGGCAGCGAAGGTACAAAATCGTCAGGCAGTAGCAGAGTCAAAAACCCAGGCAAAGGTCAAGGGCAAAATCCAAGAGGGCAGCTGAGGTACAAAATCAATAGGCAGAGGCAGAGTCAGAAATCCAGGCAAGGTCAGACACGAAACTAAACACACACTATCACTGGGGAACAAAAACTATATCTGGCGGCCTGCAAGACAGGCTCCAATGTATTTGAAGGGCGCGGTTACCTCCCATAGGCTGGAGCTCACAGCCTGATGACCTCATCCGGACCGCCCCTAGATCCAGGCCAGATAGAGATGCACGACTGGCTCCACCCACGCCACCTCTGACAGAAGAACGCAGGCTGCGCCTAACGGACACCTCTGCAGGGCCCGTTCCTCTGCGACCAACACCACCCAAAGGGGAAACACAGCGGCGCTCAGCGACAGAGGCAGACGTCGCGGGAGCAGTTCCATATGAGGACAAGGCCCTCCTATCACCGGCGCCACCAGCCGAAGGAATCCGGCTCCTCCCAGCGGCCGAGGCAGGAACACCAGCCACCGAGTCCAATGGCGATGTGACAGCACCTTAGAGAGGGATATATGGACAGATTGTTTCTACCCTGTGTATCTTCCCTTGCCATAATACTGGGACCCAATATTGTTACTTTGCACTAGGACCCTTCAATCTACCAGATGCACTTTATTACCCTCTGCTGTCTGCGTGTTAATTCTTTTCCCCTACCTTGCTTCTCTTCAGTCCTTTGTTATCCTGTTATAGCCACCAAGAAATGTATAAGATGTCCACAATGTAATTGATCAATAAACTGAATTGCATTCCTGAGCACTACTGTGGGCATTCTTGGTGTTCTTATTTGGGACAGTATGGACTTTTCATTTTTTGGTTAAAACTCAGGTTTGCAGCATTGTTGCACACAGCCTTGCCTGGCTGCAGGTTCAGTGGAGACAGCCATTGATCAAACTCAGACTCCAAAGCTGAACACAACTCATTTCCCAGGCATTTTAATGTAAAGACAGCCTGATGGCATTCAGCCCTGCTGGCAGTGTAGTAAGGTCTGCTTGATTCCTTCTTCATAGTTGGAGCACATGCCACATTCCTAGAGTGGGTTTGGGGACAGGTGGAGGCCCTAGAGTAGCTAGAGGACGGAGAAGCAGGGGAGGAACTGCTACATATAGAGGCTTTATTCCCAGACCATGGGGATGGCAAGACTTGTTCAGCAGCCCCTTCCCTCGCAGCGACCAGAGTCACCCAGTGCCCAGTCAGCGACATGTAACACCCCTGGCCATGCTTATTCGTCCTGGTGTCTGTGATGAAATGCACCATGTCACACACAGAGTTTCTCAAGGAAGCAGTGATGGTGTCTGTGATATGCTGGTGGAGTGCAGGCACAGCTTTCTTCGAGAAATAGTGGCAACTGGGCATCTGGTAAAGGGGACTGCGATGGCCTGAGCTTTCGAAACCCCTCAGTATCAATCAGGCAGAAAAGCAGCATTTCGGTGGCTAATAAATGGGAGATGATGACATTTAAAGAGGACCTGTCACCCCCCCAAAGATTTCAGTCTAAAGGCAGCACTGAATTCAGCATATATGCTGCATTCAGGCAAGGGGTCCCCATGTGTTTCTGATGTATAAATCATTAAATACAGCCTTTTAAAATGTGTAAAACAAAGTCATGAGGGCATTACCAGATCCATGAGTCAGCTCCTTCTCCGGTGGCTATTCCCGCCCAGACTGTCCAGTAATAGAAGTTGACATTTTTCTTTGCCTAGAAGGAGGTATTTGTTGAGCAGAGCTTTTGGTTACTTTATCACCTATCCCATGGACACCAAGCGTTTTCCCCTTTCCACCACGCCTATTCTCCTTTCCCCCATGATCACAGCTTTTACCACTCATATTTGATGGTAACATATTTGCAAATCAGTTGGTGTAGGCCTACAAAATCTGGGGATGTGAATGTGTTGAGCCCCAGGCCCTGGGGTACTCGGGTGTCAGGCTCGGTGGGTGTTTTCACGGGGATGTCACGGGTGGCAGTGCCTGAGCCCGTGGCCTGGGTGACACTTCAATAAGGGGTGTATGTACAGGGGATTAGAGTTTGTCATGTGACTCCACCTGTAGTACCTGGTGATAGGTCACCAGCGCCGCCACAGTCCTCCGGAGGGCGATGGTAATGCAGCTGAGTTGGCAAAGCTCCCTACAGGTGGAGCTGGACCTCCGGGGCAGCGTAGTGTGAAGGGGGGCAGCTTGGAGTGGAGCTTGAGGTCAGGGTAGGGAGAGGGTAGGGAGTGGTGGAGCAGTCTATATGGGCACCGGGAACGGAGAGGAATGACGCACACACACTGTACTAAGTCTCTTTTACCTTTTTACTGGTGGTATTAGCAGGTAAAGGCGTCCAGGGCACTGTCGGGTGACCAGGTGCGCAGTGAGCTTCCACAGCAAGTGGGTATAAAGCCTCCTCAGCTTCTCTGCAGTTACTGAAGCCCTGTCTACATGCAGCCAGACTGGCCTCCTCACTTCCTCTGGTCCTCTCTCCCTCTTCCTGCGCGGTCCACGGGTTACCCTCTCTGACCACTGCTTTGTGATGCCTCACTGTAGTGTCTGGTTCCCTCTTTCTGGGTACACAGGGGGACCGGGTGACTGAAGTCTCCAAGGTATGACGGGGTTTTCTGCAGTCTTGGAATAATCCTGCAGGTGCAGGACTCCGAAGTCGGGTACGTCTTGGGTGAACCTCCACCGGTTCCTCACTCCCTTGGCTCTGCTCCTTGCCTTCTGTCCCCACTCCTAGGCTTGGCTCAGCATAGAAGGGCCACTCCGGGTCACTGGTTTGGGCCTAACCGTGGCACCGATCACCAGGAAGTCTTAGCAGCTCTCTTAGCGTCTGCACACTCTAACTAACTCCTCCCCCAGCAGCAGCATTTATAGGGGATCTCACCTAAAGTCAGTGAGTCTAGCTCCCCTACTGTGTCGGGGTGGAAGGTGTTGCATGTAGTAGGTATGACGCACCCAGGGCAAGGTACTCAGATCTCAGGCTCAGTCTGGGATGTCACGGGTGGCTGCCTGAGCTGTGGCCCTGATGGTCAATGAATAAGGGGTAAAAACAAAATAAAGAGTTTGTTGGTGACGCCACCTGCAGTACCTGGTGATTCTCACCAGCGCCGCTACAGTCCTCCGGTGGTCGATGGTATTGCGGCAACGATGGTGTAGTCCTCCGCAGGCAGGACTGGACCGCCGAGGCAGCAATTCTGTGGAAGGAATCAGTTTGTGCAAGGAAAGATGCAGAAGAGTCGACAAGTCACTTCACCGGGTACTTTACTGGAACTCAACAGTCATTACAGTTCACAGTGCAGTATGATGTTATCAGACAAATGGCTACGGGTGCCTGCAAGTGGATTTTATGGTTGTTAGACAGATCCCTCAGTGTGTGCCTTTCTTGTCCCTTTTGTTCCCTTGCCTCCCAGTGGCGGTGTGAAGCCTGACTTCTTGTAGAGTTTGTCTGACCTCCTGCTCTTCTTCTTCACCTCCGTTGCTCATGTCAGGTGAACCTTCTGTTGATTACCGCAGCCGGCTACAGCAGATCTGATTCCCCTCTAATGGGTGCTTTAGGAGTCAGGGTCGTATCTGGAGATATCTCCCGGTTCAATGGATTCTCTGTAGTCCTTAAAGGTTACCACAGGTGCAGTCTCCAGTACCTGGTTCCTTCCCTAGAGCGAACTCCCTTCAGCTTACAGGGATGAACTCTCTCTGGGTTCTTTGCTTTCTTCTCTCTGGGATCTAACTTTCTGCTTCCCTTCGTCTTTCATGCCTCAGGTTCCCATCCTGAACTTCTCTAGCCTTCCAACCCGGAGGCAACGACGGGCCTGAAGCCTAAAAGGCCTATGGCCACAGACGAAAGACCTCCTTTTTTCCTCTGGGGGCTACTATATACCCTCCCGGGTCCCTCCCACCGTGTAACTAGTGTGGGGTGTGGGTTTAGGGTTCCGCCTACTGTCCACAAGTCCACTTGCAGTGGAGTGACTACACCGCTTTTATGGGTGTAGTACCCCTTTTGTGGCACCTACATGGTGGGACGCCACAGGTACCTGCTGTGGAAACCCAGCTGTGCTGTAGGGAAGGCTGTGGCTACCTGCGTGAGCAGGGCGCCACATATGCAGCCGACCAGATTTGCAAATAATTGGTAATAGACCAAAAATGTGGTTGCCTGGATGTGCCGCTAAAAAATTTTAATATGCAAATGGAGTCCGTGGAGCCTCGATTAAGAGTCTCAAAGACGGGACTAGCCAGATATCCCTCCAGGTAAGGACCTAGCCCTGTAGTGGAATCCTTGCGGAGACCACCATAACCACCATATTAAGTGGCCCTTTTAGTCAATATCCCACTCAGTTACGAGTTAAGGATATGACAAGGGAATTAACAGAGCCAGGTATCCATCCACAGACAGCTGTTTCGGGGTATTGCCCCTCATCAGTGTGGAGTAGGATTCTGGCTAGGTGGGAGCAATGCCTGGTAGACCAACATCATAAAGCACTCACTGATCTCAGGGAGACCAGTCAAGGAAAACACTGTGGGCAGCCGGCTAAAGCACTCAAACACAGTGAAATCCATGATGCATTGCCCCCTGGAAATTTGAATAAGCAAATGGAGTCCGTGGAGCCTCGATTAAGAGTCTCAATCACGGGACTAGCCAGATATCCCTCCAGGGAAGGACCTACCCCTGTAGTAGAATCCTTGCGGAGATCACCATAACCACCATCAGTGAGTACTAAAAAAGTTTTGCCACAGATTTCACAAGCACCACTGTACCACAGGGGATTTTGCAAAACCACTGGTACTGAGTTTTAAGAAATGTTTGGTACCTGGAGAATGTGGGTGTCGCACCCGCTAAGGACCGGGGTACGCGGGACCGAACGGTGCTGTCTTGGGGGGTTGCCACGGTGGTGTGGCCCGGCTCCGTGGCCCAGGTGCAGCACTTCAAAAGCACACTTCAAAAAAGTAAGGGGAAAAGTTAATAAAGTTTATGAGGTGTAATTTGTGACGCCACCCATGGGTCGTGGTCAGTGTGGCCACCGCTGCCGTGGAATCTACCGGGTATAGTGGTAGTGGTGGCAGCTGGGATAGTGAGCCCTCCATGGGCAGGGCTGTGTCCCCGGGCAGAGGGAGATGTCCTGCGCGCCCGGGATGCTGCACTTCTCCTCTTCACGCAGCTCTTCCAACCAGCACACACAGGCAGCAGGAGTATGGCTATGAAACGGCTATGTAAAAGTAGAAAAATTGTAGAAAAGTGCAAAGTTCAAACAGTTCAAGAGTCCAGCACACTTCACGGTCAATGTTCTTAAGTGCTTACAGTTCTGGTGCGACATGTCCATGCAGTAGTGCCATTTACTCAATTTTACTCACATTATAAACATTCAGCTTCTAAATGATTCTCTTAAAAGTAGTTATAAAACCAAGAGGGTATACACGATAATGCACCAACTATATACACTTAGTCCGGGTCAACCACAGTCTATGACCTTGCAGCCTTTAGCAAAGAAAAAGGGGAAAGATCAAACACATTCACTCAGGGAAGGTATGGGGACAGCAAGGGAAGATGCCATTCACACTTACTGTTGATAGCCTATCCAGACTCACTCCATTTTCTCCTTCTTTTTGACCTTCCACGGGAGTACCTGTTTACCGGGCACAAGTCACATGTACAGATGGCGCCGAGAACTCCAACCATCCCGTCAAGGAGATCTCCTGGCTGCAGACTAAGACGCTGGCTGGAGCAGATGCAGCCTTAATTGTCTCCACGAGCGGTTCAGCCGCCGGAACTCTCCTTGACTTTTTGTTGAACAGCGACCGGTTTAGTCTCTTGGGGCAGCCGCTTAACCCTCATGGCGTAAGGGCCCCAGGTTCCTTCTTTCCGAACAAAGGTAACCCTGTCCCCTTTCGGCAAGTCTCGGTCCGGGTGACCAAAGGGTAGGTGAGACTCGACATCTGTCCGGGACACGAAGGTCTCTCTCGCTTCATCAGGCTCCTGAATAAATCCGTAGCCCTCGCGGTTTTTGAAAAGGGTGACTGTGCCAGTCCTCCGGGGAGCTCTACAATTAGCAGGATCCACTCGGGCTGCAGCTTTGGCCTCTATAGTCTGCGTAATTAGCTCGTGCTTCTTGTATCGTCTCCTGGCCTCATCCGAGCCCCGTTGGGTAATCCACCGCCTCCGGAACTCCTCTCGGGTAAGGATCTTCTCTGCCTTCTTTTTTTCTTCCTCATTTTGGAAGTTATCTGGGTGCCATTGCTGAGCCAGCTTTCTATAAGCTTTGATGATTTCTTGTTTCTTGGCATTCCTTTATACCCCCAGGATCTTGTAGTAATCCCTTTTATGTGACTGCTTGAGGAGTCTTTGTGCTTTTTCTAGACCTTCTTTTATCTATTTATCATTTTCGCTATTCTGCTGTGCGGTCTCATAATCCCGGATAGCTTCCTCATACATCTCTTCTTGTATGTACGCCTCGGCTCGGTCCTTCAGTGCATTCACATTATTGGAGTCTTGTAGGAATTCTGTGCACTCTTTAATGGCTTCGGTAGGCTGCTGGTTTTTTGAGTAACAGTGACACAGACGTTCCTGAACCAGTGCCGCATAGGTGGGGACATTTGGCTCAGTTTTCAACACGGCTCCATATTTACCTATGGCATCTTCGTACCTTCCTTCCTGTATAAGCTCTTCGGCCATCTGGATCTGTTTGCTCAGCTTCTTCACTTGTTTATAATGTGAAAAGCAATCTTTGTGGTCAGGATCGAGTTTTAAACACTCTCTGATTTCACTGAGCGACATCTCATGGTCCCCCAAACTATAATAAATGCGGCTAACTTTGTAGAAGGCTGCTGTATTATCACTCTTCAGTTTGGAGGCGGCTTTCAGGTCACTGATGGCTTTCCCAGGCTCTCCTTGATTGATGTAGCATTCTGCCCTCAGTTCTCGCATCTCTGCATCCCACACACAAATCTCCAGGACAATGTTCAGCAAGCCTTCTGCAGTTGTGTAATCTTGTTGGTCGTAGGCGGCTATTCCTTCTGAACGTATGCGTTGAATTTCATCCGACTTGGCCAGCTGTGCGGAGGCTTCTTTTTCCTCATGATCACTTGGGTTAGACTTCAGCACTTTTTTAAAGTCTTCTTCTGCTTCATCCAACTTTCCTTGTTTTAACAGTAATTGTCCCCTCTGTAATCTTGCTGATGTAAAGTCTGGTTTCAGCTCAATCACTCGACTTAAATCAGGAATGGCAGCTTTAGATTTGCCCATGGCCAGGTACGCAGTTGCTCTTCTGTAGTATGCTAGGTAGTTATCTGGATCACCATCAATAGCCGAATGAAAATGGGATAAAGCATCAGCTAGTTGCCCCGCCGCTAACAACTTCTTCCCCATTTCAAGATGCTTGTCGACATCTGCGTTTATTCGGCATTGCACACCTTCATACTGTAGATCAAACAGGACAAGCAGGAAGGGAAAGAAGGACAGCAGCTTGTGGGCGCAGGCGCTGGGGGCCACCATGCTGCACTGTGTACGGACACCGCTCGTCCCTGGACACTGACAGGGAACTGTCCTGCTCCACTTCAACTAGTTCCCAGTAAGTTGAGCCCTGGTCGTGGTGAGCTGCAATTGGACGGAGAGCCGGTAGCTCCACCCCTCCTCTACCTCGGGTAAGGATCTTAACATGGCCTCCACTGGCTCTATCTTCTCCAGGGAAGCCCATCAATTCCTCCCCGGGGTTTTCCCACCAGCTTTGCAATATTTCTCCTTAGACGTCCTGGGTCGGTGGAACAGGGATCAGTGGTTCGGGCAGGCCTAGGCCTTCCTCCTCCAGGTCTTCCCAAGGGTCGTCACCACCTTGTCGGTTGGTATGGTGGTGAACAGTTTGGCTGCACGGCATAAAGGCATCTGTCTGTGCGCCATGCTCCTTTCTGGAGTCTTGCACGTGGGTTTGTGCCAGTCGCCATTCCAACTCTCCCACGACATTGGGCTGTTGCTGGTTATCCCTCACATAGCGGGAATCTCCTTCTGCTTCCTCCATAACCGGGCCGTGTCGATTTTCCTCTGGGCTGCCACCATGCACCCACTCCCTCATGGCACAGTTGTCTTTTTTTTCTTCATTTCTTCCTACCCTTCGTGGGCGTCGCCAATCCTTCTCGTTGTCGGCTGACTCACCCTTGGGCGGGGTGTTTTCACTTTTTGGTTTGCTCCCTCCCGGAGCAAAGGATAGTAGGGGCAGGACCTTCTTTTCCCACTCCATTTTGGGCAGGCCCACGATGAGGGGCCCTGGCACGCCCCGTAGCCAACACATGGTGCTAGTCTTTTTTGGCGACCATTATTGAGGTGTAGGTTATACAGTCTTTTCAGGTGCACAAGGCCCAGTTTTACCTGGCCGGTAATCCTGTTTGTGACGCCAAAAAGTTGTCGCACGGCTAGGGACGCGGGGTACTGGGGCCGGACCGTACTGTCTCGTGTTGCCACGGTGGTGTGGCCCGGCTCCGTGGCACAGGTGCCCAGAGTTGCAGGAGATTGAGCACCGGTGTTGGGTGACATCAGTTGCCTCTTAGAGTGGCTGGCAGCGTCCTGCTAAATACAATGGATATGTGTAAGTGGCCAAATGTGGAGAGTTTTTTTTTTTCTCTCTATTACCAATGTAACCTATTCGGTGAATTCTTTATTAACCTCTTACAAGCCACAGCGCATTTCCGCAGCACAGCGCTGCCTTCATCAGGTATTGCAAAACTCTGTTCTCAGCCTGTTTTCGCTCTGCATTGACACAAGTCTATGCAGAGCGAGAGCAGGCTGAGAACTGACTTTGACAGTCAGGGTTCACCTGAGGTCATAGTTCGGGCTATGACTGCGGGTGAACCCTGTCGACAAAGCCCGAACACTGCTGACGCTGGCACATATTGCCAAGCGGAGGCCAGTGCAGTGAATATTACCGGAAGTTAATGACTTCCGGATTACAAAAAAAAAATTATAATTTAGGGACTGCATCTTTATTAACCCCTTAAGTGAAGGGGTTAATAAAAATGAAGTCCCTAAATGTGTTTAATTTTTTTAATTAATTTTTCACCAAAAATTTGACGTGGGCTTCACCATATTTTTGAAAGCCAGCTAGGTTCAGCAGGCAGGAATGGGCTGCCCCCAACTCTCAGCTGCCTATTTGTGCCTGGCTGGAAACAAAAATACAGGGAGACCCCCTTTTTTTAATTATTTCATGAATTTTATGAAATAATTAAAAAAAATTGACGTGGGGCTTTGCCCTATTTTTGTGTCCAGCATGGTACAACTAAGCAGCTGGGAGCTTGGAATCCACAGCGCAGGGTGGCCCAAGCTTTCTGCAGTCCGCAGCCACCCCAGAAAATGCCGCGTTCATAGAAGTGCCATTTTCTGGCGCTGTACCCAACTCATCCAGGGCCGTGGTGCGATGGCTCACTGGGTAATAAAGAGGTTAGGGCCAGCTTTGTATTATCAGCTGGCCCTAAGCCCGAAATTCATAGGGTCTCGCCAATGTTAGAAATGACTGCCATGAATTTCTAGAAAAAAAACACAACACAGAGAAAAATATTTTATTAGAAAACAAAACAAAACAACACTTATAGACTCCATCTTTATTAAAAAAATAATCTTCCGTCCAACGTAGTCCAATCCAGTCTTCTTCTTTAGCTCAGCTACATCTCTGGTAGAGAACCTCTTCCAGAGATGTAGCTGAGATGTGCGGCCGTGGGAAAGTTCATGCGAGTTCATGTAGTCAAGCATGAACTGACATGAACCCTCTGACAGCACTGCGTGGCTACTTCAAATGAACAGCTGATCAGCATCAGGTGATACCTCAGGTGTTCATTTGAAATAACCGGCGGGAAAGCCGGCAGTGAAAAGACTTCACTGCCAGCTTTCCCGTTTGGTGCTGTGCTTCCCGCTCCTTGATATATGCTCCCTGATGCCCCCTCCCCGCCCTATTACTAAGTTAGGACCAGGCAAGGAATGAAGCACCAGCGAGCGGGGAGCGAGCATCAGGGAGCGGGGAGAACAGCACCGAAAGGGAAAGCCATCGGTGAAGTCTTTTCACACCCGGCTTCCCCGCCCGGGTCCTTTGCGCCCCGTGCTCACTTGTGCTGCCCAGTCCTAACTTAGGATCGGAATGGGAGGCAGCGGGGGGGAGCGGAGGATCAGGATGGGAGGCTGGCTGAGGCTGCAGGGAAGCGGAGGATCGGGCTGAGTGATTGTTTAAAAGCCAGCGGCTTTCAGCCTTTTCCTCAGCCCCCAGGCCGCTTTGTAGGGTCCAGCAGACATTACTCGGCTTACTCACATTTCCTAGCTACAGACCGTAGGACTGGTGGGAGAGCTCTGCGAGGGTGGTAAAGACAGAGAAAAGTAAAGTAGACCCCGAAAGACTAAGAGAGAACATCTGGAGACCCCATAAGGGGGACCCTGAACTGGCAACAAACACCCGGTAAACCAGACTGTACTGTGTTTCATCACTCACTATTCACAACGAGTACCCGAGTATTGGGACCTACTCGTTTCGAGTACAGCGAGTCTGATTATTTCACTACTCACTCATCCCTAGTCTAAAGAAATCAGCCAAGGTATCAGGAAGAGAATTGTGGACTTGCACAAGTCTGATTCATCCTTGGGAGCAATTTCCAGATCCATGAAGGTGCCTCGTTCATCTTTACAAACAATTATATACAAATACAAACACAATGGAAATATCCAGCGATCATACTGCTCAGGAAGGAGATGGGTTCTGAGTCCCAGAGATGAATGTGATTTGGTCCAATATGTGCATATGAACCCAAGAACAAAAGCAAAAAACATTGTGAAGATGATGGCAGAAGCTGGTAAGTTTGTCTCATTATCCACATTGAAACAAGTACGGTATCAACAAGGGCTGAAAGGCCACTCTGCCAGGAAGAAGCCATTACACCAAAACAAACATAAAAAAGCCAGAATATTTTTTTGCAAATGCACACAGGAACAAAGACCCAAATTTTTTGAGATATGCCCTGTGGAATCTAAAACTGTTTGGCCATAATGATTTGGAAGAAAAATGGAGATGGTTGGAAGCCTGAGAACAACATCCCAACTGTGAAATACAAGGGTGGCAGCATCATGTTGTGTGGGTATTTTCGCTGCAAGAGGGGCTGGTGCACTTCACAAAATAGATGACATCATGAGGGAAGAAGATTATATGGCAATAGTGAAGCAACATTTCAAAACATAAGCCAGGTAGTTAATGCTTGGGCATAAAAGGATCTTCCAAACGGACAATAACCCGAAGCGTACTGCCAGACTGATTACAAAGTGGCCAAAGGATAACAAAATCAATGTTTTGGAGTGGCCATCACAAAGCCCTGATCTCAATCCTATTGAAAATTTATGGGCAAAACTGAAAAAGTAGGTGTGAGCAATGCGACCTACAAACATGGCTCAGTTACATCAGTTCTGTCAGGAGGAATGGGTCCAAATTGCTGCCACCTATTATGAAAAGCTTGTGGAAGGATATCCAAAACGTTTGACCCCCTCATACAGTTTAGGAGCAATGGTATCAAATACTAATAAAATTTATGTAAACTTGTGACTTTGCAGAAAGTATTAAAAATGCCTTAACATTCTCACTCATTGGTCTGGCATTTGTCAAATATTAATAATTATGGTAATCCTAATTGACCCAAAACGGGAAAGGTTGATTCTGATTTCATGTCAGATAGTGAGAAAAACATGCATAGGTGTCTTTTTATATAGTATATGTAAATTTCTGGTTTCAACTGTATATGTTTCCCCACCTGGAATATATGCTCTCCATTCTGGTATATATGTTCTCATCCTGAGCCCATTTTGGTATGTATGTCCACATCCTGGGCCCCATCCAGGTATATATGGCTCACATCCTGGTATATAGTCCTCATCCTGGTATACATGGTCTTCATGCTGGTATATGGTCCCTTATCCTGGAATACATGGTATACAGTTAGGGCCAGAAATATTTGGACAGTGACACAATTTTCGCGAGTTGGGCTCTGCATGCCACCACATTGGATTTGAAATGAAACCTCTACAACAGAATTCAAGTGCAGATTGTAACGTTTAATTTGAAGGGTTGAACAAAAATATCTGATAGAAAATGTAGGAATTGTACACATTTCTTTACAAACACTCCACAATTTAGGAGGTCAAAAGTAATTGGACAAATAAACATAACCCAAACAAAATATTTTTATTTTCAATATTTTGTTGCGAATCCTTTGGAGGCAATCACTGCCTTAAGTCTGGAACCCATGGACATCACCAAACGCTGGGTTTCCTCCTTCTTAATGCTTTGCCAGGCCTTTACAGCCGCAGCCTTCAGGTCTTGCTTGTTTGTGGGTCTTTCCGTCTTAAGTCTGGATTTCAGCAAGTGAAATGCATGCTCAATTGGGTTAAGATCTGGTGATTGACTTGGCCATTGTAGAATGTTCCACTTTTTTGCACTCATGAACTCCTGGGTAGCTTTGGCTGTATGCTTGGGGTCATTGTCCATCTGTACTATGAAGCGCCGTCCAATCAACTTTGCAGCATTTGGCTGAATCTGGGCTGAAAGTATATCCCGGTACACTTCAGAATTCATCCGGCTACTCTTGTCTGCTGTTATGTCATCAATAAATACAAGTGACCCAGTGCCATTGAAAGCCA
Source organism: Allobates femoralis (assembly GCA_033576535.1). Lineage (NCBI taxonomy): Eukaryota > Metazoa > Chordata > Amphibia > Anura > Aromobatidae > Allobates > Allobates femoralis. The sequence goes on along the minus strand of JARQOC010000001.1, from coordinate 371,547,663 downwards.
TGCATGACCATGCTATCACGTTGCCTCCACCATGTTTTACAGAGGATGTGGTGTGCCTTGGATCATGTGCCGTTCCCTTTCTTCTCCAAACTTTTTTCTTCCCATCATTCTGGTACAGGTTGATCTTTGTCTCATCTGTCCATAGAATACTTTTCCAGAACTGAGCTGGCTTCTTGAGGTGTTTTTCAGCAAATTTAACTCTGGCCTGTCTATTTTTGGAATTGATGAATGGTTTGCATCTAGATGTGAACCCTTTGTATTTACTGTCATGGAGTCTTCTCTTTACTGTTGACTTAGAGACAGATACACCTACTTCACTGAGAGTGTTCTGGACTTCAGTTGATGTTGTGAATGGGTTCTTCTTCACCAAATAAAGTATGCGGCGATCATCCACCACTGTTGTCATCCGTGGACGCCCAGGCCTTTTAGAGTTCCCAAACTCACCAGTCAATTCCTTTTTTCTCAGAATGTACCCAACTGTTGATTTTGCTACTCCAAGCATGTCTGCTATCTCTCTGATGGATTTTTTCTTTTTTTCAGCCTCAGGATGTTCTGCTTCACCTCAATTGAGAGTTCCTTTGACCGCATGTTGTCTGGTCACAGCAACAGCTTCCAAATGCAAAACCACACACCTGGAATCCACCCCTGACCTTTTAACTACTTCGTTGATTACAGGTTAACGAGGGAGACGCCTTCAGAGTTAATTGCAGCCCTTAGAGTCCATTGTCCAATTACTTTTGGTCCCTTGAAAAAGAGGAGGCTATGCATTACAGAGCTATGATTCCTAAACCCTTTCTCCGATTTGGATGTGGAAACTCTCATATTGCAGCTGGGAGTGTGCACTTTCAGCCCATATTATATATTATATATATATAATTGTATTTCTGAACATGTTTTTGTAAACAGCTAAAATAACAAAACTTGTGTCACTGTCCAAATATTTCTGGCCCTAACTGTATATGGTTCCCATCCAGGTATATATTTCCCCATCCTGGTATATATGGTCTTTCCCTTAGTAAATATGGTCCTTATCCTGGTATACATGGTCCCCATACTAGTATGTATATTCCTTCTATTTCTAAAGCATAATTTTAAAAACAAACATTCTACTCACCTTTCCTCTGCTTCTACGTTGTCCGAGGTCTTCTGTAGGCAGCGCTCAGTGGCCAGCCCAGCAGCTGACATCAGAGTGCATGCCATGGCGCATGACGTCACTGTCATACGCTGCTCCCTGTTGCGGCACCTCCGACATCAGCTGCCAGCCACTGACAGCATGTATCACAGTAAAGAGTCCCATTTATTTAAACAAAAAGAAGGGCACCTTAAACAAATCCATTAATAATGTTTAGGATCAAAAACCAATTCAATACACCAAATTGCAATAGAATAAACAAAACAAGAAAACAGGTGGCATGTATAAGAATTGGGAACACTCTGTTTTAGGAAAAAAACATAATAATCTTTATTCAAGTCTTCTCCCCAATGTGCTCTCTCCTTTGACCTGTCTCATCCCTTCAATGAACTCTCCCCCTTATGTGCTGTCTTCTCTCCCCTGTGCTCTCTCTTCCCATGTGCTGTCCCTGCCCCGTGTAGGCTGTCTGCCTCCCTGTGGGCTGTCTCTACCTCGTGTGCTCTCTCTTCCCTTTTGCTGTATGTCCCTAGTGCTGTCTCTCCCCCGTGTGCCCTCTCTGCCCCCCTTGTGCACTCTCTCCGCTGTGTGCTGTCTCTCTTCCCCCCTGTGGTGTACAAAGATGGTGGTGGCATAAGTGTGCATGCACGCACCGGGTCCCACCATCTTTGTATACCCAGGTGTCCAAAGATGGCAGGAACATGAGTAAGTGCACATGCTCGTGCATGCACACTTACTCATTTGGCCTCCACATTTGGACACTTGGGTATAAAAAGATGGCGGCCACCTGATTCAATGCACATGCAGGTGGCGCTTCTGATGAGCCCAGGGCTAGGGGTACTCGGACACTGGGACTGATGACTTCTTGGATGGGGAATCACGGGTGGTCGGGTTCCCGATTCCGTGCCCTGGTTATCATTTGTTAGATGGTGGGGAGGAGGGGATATTTGCAAGGGAACGTGACGCCACCTGTGGTTCCGGTAATTTAGGGTACCGGCGCTGCAAGCTGGCCGATAAGGTGATGAAGGGTGCAGCTAAGTGTGATCCAGTTCCCCACAGGTGGAGCTTTTACCTCAGGGCAGCGGTGATGGAGGATGGTGAGGGGGATGAGGGGAGTAGTTGTTGCAGTTCTTACCCCTCCAGTGAGATGCTGCTGATGGTGCTGAAGCCCTCCGGGCACTGGTGAGAAGAATGACAGAGGCCAATTCAACTCTAACTCCACTTTACTGGGTACCGGCAGATGTTGTGATGAAACACAGTACAGTCTGGTTTACCGGGTGTTTGTTGCCAGTTCAGGGTCCTCCTTATGGAGTCTCCAGATGTTCTCTCTTAGTCTTTCGGGGTCTACTTTACTTTTCTCTGTCTTTACCACCCTCGCAGAGCTCTCCCACCAGTCCTACGGTCTGTAGCTAGTAGGTAAGGCTTGTGCCTTACCGGTCCGGACGGGAGCAGCAGGAACGCACTCTCTCTCGCCACTGGAATTCGGCCCTTTTTCCTCTAGTGTCCTGAACCAGTTTCAATCCTGAGGAGTGAGATGCCTTTTGTGGCGCTAACGGCAACCCGTTGATAATGAGCCTGCAGCTTGTCGGTTTGCGGCCAGAAGTAAACTACTGACTGCCTCGGCTTCCCGTGTTGCCGGTGCTTCCCCAAACGTGACCAGCCGGCTCCAACCAGTCCTGGTCTGTTTCCCTCTGTCCTGGGCCCCCACTTAAAGATGGGGATCCCTCCTGTCAGCGGTACTGTCAGGCGCGTCCTCCCTGACTGCCTTCCCAGCACTGTCTGAGGTAAAACTCTCCTAACTTCCTGGCTTTCCCACTCTAGCCTAGGCTCCACCCCTCTTTGGGACCTACTAAATAACCAGTTCTTCCCCCCTATACTAGGTGGCCTAGTCCTGTGTGTTGTGTGTAACATGAGACTCCACAGGTTAAACCCTGAACTGACAACTTACAGGGATAACACATTTGTTATCACAGTGTAATACCTCCCTGTGGCGCCTAGCCGGAGGGGCGCCACACACCCCCTTGGTGAAATACACCCGTCCGCGGGTGTTAAAACCAAACCGGGTGAGAGTTGACATTTTTATTAACAGGTTAACCGGGTAACTTTCAACCATGTATGACACAATAAACTCGTACGTCTACTTATATTCTTCCCTTGCAGGAGGCTCACTTCTTATAACGTTGCAATAACATTCACTATCATCTAGTCTACCTCAGCCCAACGGGGACTGGGTTCCAAGTCTCTGATTCAATGTTCATCAGACTCAATATAAAACAAACAGCGTACATATACGTTCATGTATGGTTACTTAGTCTCTGCAAAGAAAACATGAAAAATATACTATACATAAAAGGTTACCATATCCTCTTCACTCGTAGCATCGGCTCACCCGAAAGGCAAACCACCCTCTAGGGCCTGCGTGGCGCTCATAAGTGATAGTGTCCCCACAGTATAGATCCCTGTCCGGGTGGCCCTGGGGAAGGCGGGCCTCTACATCCCTCCTTCCAACGAAAACCTCTGCAATAAGGCCCTCTTCCCGGGCAAAGCCATACCTGGTGTGTAAGTTAAATATGGTAACCACTCCCTTCTTTCTCTGGTTGAGTATCTGCGGGGGTTGGTTGCAGGCAATCACGCGGGCCTGGCAGGTCTCCATCTCATTAACTCACCAGGCTTCACGATGCCTCTGCCTCTCAGCCTCGTCGCCCGGGTTTGATTGAATGGACCGTGGACGGCCCACCCGTTGCCAGGGCAGCTGTTGCTCAGTTGCAGATTGCACCCCTCTCTTTTCTGCAGTTGCGACTCGAATTGCTGGTACCGGAGCCCTCCATAACTCGCGGGGCCCGGCCTCCTCTGCACCACCGACGGCTCCTTCCTCCTCCGATCCCTCTTCCTCCGATCCCACCTCCTCCTCAACACTGACCTCGTCGTCTATATTGTCAGCCGGCTCCTCGGGAAAGTGGATGAGGTCTCCCGTGGTGGTCTCCTCCTGTCCGGGTTCCTCAGTGGTTAGAATGTTGGATCTCGGGTTTTCTTGTACCAGTCCTACTGGTTCCGTGATGGTAGAAGCGTCTTTGGTCACCGGGTGCTCGGTCTGGGTGGCTACTTTCACCCCTGGGTCTCGCCACTGGGCATTCTGCTGCTCTGCCCGCGGGTCCACTTCCAGGACCATCTCAGCACTCCAGTGCTGGATTGTCCACTCTGCGGTCTCCTGCAGGCGGGCCCGTAGGTTTCTCAGCGCAGTTCCCCACAAGATGAGGTCGTCGCCCACAGTTTCCAGAGTTGGTATTCCTGGGGCTGCTTGGTCGACCCTCATTTGCTCCTCCACCTCACGGATAACGTCCACCATCCTAGGTACCGCCATCATCACCAGGTCACTTGCGTGTAACGGGTCTAGAGTCTGGCACTGGTTCTTGGTCTACCCTCCGGCCGCGCCCTGTTTGATTTTTATAGTCCCGAACTGGTGTGGGCGGATTCTCAACCCGCCCCCTTGGTTGTTTGATGGCAGGGGGGACGGGGAGACACCTTGGCGCCTCTTTCTTGGCCCATCTATGATGAGGGGCCGAGGCACGCCCCTGGGCCAGCACAGTTCTTTTTACATCTTTTGGCCTGCCCACCACAAGAGTCCTATAGGCGAGTCCTACGGGCTTTTCCAGAGCCCGCCACTACCTTTGTCACTCCTCGGCAGAGCAGAGGGGCACGGCTTATCTTCCAGCTCTTTTCTCTTGCTGTAGTGATGCAGTTTAAATTGTGAGGCAATGTAATGGTGGCTCTACTTTGTAATCCACAGTAAAGGGTATGTCACACGCGTCGATATCGCTGTCAATGTCGCTCGTACGTCACAGATTTTCAGTCGCTCGAGCGACGTAAAAGTGATGCAGGAGCGACATTGAAGCGTGTGACCAAGCGATGCAACCAGCGACATGTCGCTGATCGCCGATCGCAGGTTTCACTGCCAGATGTAAAACCTGTCGCTCATCGCTCAGTAGACCTTGTGCATCGCTGCGTGTGACACTAAACTCAGCGACGTATTTTCTATTTTGACAACGTACAAGCGACTAAATAAAATCGCTCGCAAGATAGCGACATCACCGCATCGCTGGGTCATATTGACGCGTGTGACATCTTACCTGCGATAATTCCACATCGCCCAGGCGATTAATAATTTGTGACGCATGAGCGATATCGCGGGCGACATTGACACGTGTGACAGGCCCTTTACAGTACACAGTCAATAAAGTCTTTTATGTAAATAGATTCTGTGGAGCCTCGGTTAGGAGTCTCAAACACAGGACTTGCCAGCTATCCCACCTAGCCAGAATCCTACTCCACACTGATGAGCGGCAACACCCCGAAACAGCTGTCTGTGGATGGATACCTGGCCTTGGTATTCCCTTGTCAAATCTCTATGCTTGTAAAAGAGCTGGATATTGACTAAAAGGGCCACTTAACATGGTGGTTATGGTGTTCTCCGCAAGGAGCCACCCCTTGGCTGGGTCCTTCCCTGGAGGGATATCTGGCTAGTCCTGTGTTTGAGACTCCTAACCGAGGCTCCACATAATCTATTTGCATATTCATAATTCCCAGAGGGCAATGCGCCAAGGAAATCACTGTGTTGAGTGCTTTAGCCAGCTGCCCGCAGTGTTTTCTTGGACTGGTCTCCCTGAGATCAGTGAATGCTTTGTGAATAAAGTCTTTTAGGTGCACTTTACCTGGTTTTACCAGGCTGGTTCTATCCTGTTCGTAGACGCCAGAAAATGATAAGCCCAGGGCTATGGGTACTCGGACACCGGGACTGATGACTTCTTGGATGGGGGATCACGGGTGGTTGGGTTCCCGATTCCGTGCCCTGGTTATCATTTGTTGGAAACGTGACGCCATCTGTAGTTCCCGGTAATATAGGTACCGGCGCAGCAAGCCGACCGCTGAGGTGATGATGGGTGCAGCAGAGTGTGGTACAGCTCCCCACAGATGGAGCTTTTACCTCAGGGCAGTGGTGATAGAGGATGATGAGGGGAGTAGTTGTTGCAGTTCTTACCCTCCAGTGAGATGCTGCTGATGGTGCTGAAGCCCTCTGGGCACCGGCGGAAGAATAACAGAGACCAGTTCAACTCTAACTCCACTTTACTGGGAACCAGCAGATGTTGTGATGAAACACGGTACACTCTGGTTTACCGGGTGTTTGTTGCCAGTTCAGGGTCCCTCTTATGGAGTCTCCAGATGTTCCCTCTTAGTCTTTCAGGGTCTACTTTACTCTTCTCTGTCTTTACCACCCTCGCAGAGCTCTCCCACCAGTCCTACGGTCTGTAGCTAGTAGGTAAGGTTTGTGCCTTACCGGTCCAGACGGGAGCAGCAGGAACGCACTCTCTCTCTCGCCACCAGAATTAGGCCCTTTCTCCTCTAGTGTTCAGAAGCGGTTTCAGTCCTGAGGGGTGAGATGCCTTTTTGCGGCGCTAACGGCAATCCGTTGATAATGGTCCCGCAGCTTGTCGGTTTACGGCTAGAGGTAAACTACTGACCGCCTCGGCTTCCCGTATTGCCGGTGCTTCCCCAAACGTGACCAGCCGGCTCCAACCAGTCCTGCTCCATTTCCCTCTGTGAGGGGTGCCACACATTCTGGCTCTGTTTCGCTTGTGGGTGGCTGTGGCACTGCTGGCGGAACTGCGCAATTTGCCTGTTCCGCCAGTGGGTCCCATATTTGCACACCCATCACTCGGGTGTGCAAATATGGTTGTCGCCGGCGCATAATAGGAGGACATCAAGACGGAAGTTAATGATGCACAGGACATCAGGATTATGTAAAATGTGCCTATGTTTGTGTATGTTATATTTATGTATAGTGTGTGTGTGTACGTATGTGTGTGTGTGTATATGTATGTGTGTATGCATGTATGTGTGTGTGTGTGTGTTTATGTATATATATATGTGTGAGTATATATGTGTATGTATGTGTATATGTATGTATGTATGTGTATGTATCTTTCTTTATCCTATTAGTGCTGCTGAGCTCTCCCATTGCTTCTGCCTGCTTTACTACTTGCAGCCACCAGAGGGCACCCACACCCCATCTCCTCCAGCACAGGCCTTCTTCCGCGGCTAGGGGGGAGGGTATGGTGAGTACTGTGGATGGCTGGCAGAGGTGGGGGGAATGCAGACGGTGTGCAGCGTTGGGTTCGGTTGTCGGCACGATGCCAGCATGTGCCATATTTACACACTCATCACTTGCATGTGCAAATATGGCTTTCGCTGTGGAAGTGGGTTGCGCATAATAGGAGGACATCAGGACGAATGTCGATGACAGATGTGACAGCGCAATGATGTACGTGGATAAAGTAACACATCCGAATTGAAAAAATTGGTCCAGAGAGGAAGGAGAAAACAGGCTTCGGGATCGGCTGTAATAAATAATAAGGAATGGCATCCCACGAAGAAATAATAACTGCATTGTCAAAAATGCAGAAATGTATTAACCCCTTCACGACCTTTGACATACTGGTACACTCATGGTTTCCTTCCTGACTTTGATGCAGACTCACTCACTAAACCTTCATCTTTCCATGCACATATTGGTTGATCTAATCGGCAGACATGTGCCACTTACAGCAGCACGCAGAGCAAAGATTCACCCTCCACTGTTAACTAGTTAAATCGCGCTGTCAAACTCTGACAGTGAAATCTAACACATGCCAGCAGGGAGCATGTCATTCCCCATGAACATGTCATGGGGCTGATGATGGGTTGTTATGACAGCCACAGGTCAGCTGACGATCCTTGTGTCTGTCAACATCCTGGGGTTCACAGATGATCATTTGTGCTATACTGAACCATGTTGCAAATGCAATCGACTAGTGGGAGCTTCAAGTCCCCTACAAGAAACAAAAAAAGTAAAAAAAAAAGTTTTAAAATATGATATAAAAACAAAAAGGAACAGAAGTTCAAATCACACCCCTTTTGCCCCATTGAAAATAAAATAATAAAAAAAATACATATTTGGTGTCATCGCGTTCAGAAATGCCCAATCTATGAGAGCATTTAAATACATTACTCTTATCAGTAAACTGTGTAACGGAAAAATAAAAAATCAAAACTCCCACATTATGTTGCAACGTAGCAATAAAATGCAATACACAGCAATTAGAACTTTGCATATACTCAAAAAGTTTATTTTTAAAAACATCAGTTTAGGGTGCAAAAAATAAAAACTTGGCCCCATATCCTGTAAAATAAGAATGTCAGGGGTCTCGGAAAATGGTGACAAATGCACCTTTTTCCAGTTTTACCATATATTGAACATGGTAAACTAAATATCGAATACAATTGTGGAAATGTCTTTCAAAAGTACAGCTCGTCCTGCAAAAAACAAGCACTCATATGGCTATATTGACGTAAAAATTAAAATAGTTATAGTAAGGGTACCTTCATACGCCACAACCGCAGAAGACATTTTTGACGGCGATATGTCACCCTGGAACTATCGCCATCAAATTACCTCCCAATTGCGCCGTGTAATTGGGGAATTTGGCGGCGATATGTCGTCTCGCTCCGGTCGCCTCATTTCAGAGCACTGCACTGAAATCAGGCGACTGGAGCAAGGCAAAATATCGCTGCCACATTCCCAAATTACACGCTGCATTTGGGAGGCAATTTGGCGGAGATGGTTCCAGGGTGACATATCGCTGTCAATATTTATCGCCGTGTAAAGGTATGCTAAAAGAGGGTAAAAAGCCAGGTCGTGAAGGGGTTAGACGCGTGCATTTTTTACCTGTACATTTTCCACAGTTAATGCTAGTGTATGGGGAAAATCTGCACATAGAACTTGGCGTACCCGAGAATGACATTGACATGTTGCAGATTTAAAGAACACACCACAGGTCACCTTAGTACAATAGAACAGTGGACCTGAGACTTTTAGGAATCCCAATCCCTTTCCTGGAACTGACACACGCTGCCAACATCTCATTGTTGGCACACAGCTGGCTGTATTCACACTGAGTATCTTCAGCAGGTGGGCACACAGCTGGGTGTATTCACAGTCTCTATAGCAGGTGGGCACACAGCCGGACGTATTCACACTGAGTCTCTTAAGCAAGTGGGCATACAGCCGGGTGCAGTGGCGTAATTTCAGGCCCAGGGGCTCCGATGCGAAAGCTCCAACGGGACCCCCAATTACGGCAAATCTTTAATAGTATTAGTCATTTTCTATAGGCAAAAGGGACTTCTGGGGCCAACCTAGGCTGCAGGGCCTGGGTGCGATTGCAACCCCTGCACCTACTGCAGTTACACCCCTGGCGTATTCACACTGAGTTTCTTCAGCAGGTGGGCACACAGCCGACTGTATTCACACAGTCTCTATAGCAGGTGGGCACACAGCTGGGTGTATTCACACAGTCTCTATAGCAGGTGGGCACACAGCTGGGTGTAGTCACACTGAGTGTCTTCAGCAGGTGGGCACACAGCTGGGTGTATTCACACTGAGTGTCTTTGACTCACCGTTGCCGGGTACTCAGGTCTCAGGCGTTGCTGCACTTGTCACGGTTCCGCGCCTGAGGCTGTGGGGCCCGGTGGTCAGATGAAAGGGGATGGAAGGATGGGGGATGTTTCTTGATTGTCATGACGCCACCTGTGGGAGTCTGGTGATGGCACCGGCGCTGCTTGGGCCTCCGGGGGATGTGCGGCAGCTAGATGGGATGCTCCTCACAGGATGAGCAGGAGTCCCCGGGGCCAGGAGCTACGCTGGGTGGAATACGGCAGCTCAGTTGTTTTTATGAATGCAAGGAAAGTAACAGTTCTAAAAGAAATGCACTGACACAATGCTCCTCTGTGACGGGTCTTTACTGTAACGATTGGTGTGGTGCAAGGTATACAGTCTTTAGGTAATGGACCGGGTGGTCCCAGTGATGAATGGCCTCAGTCCAGAGCTCCACGGTGTACCTCCTTTCCTATCTGTCCTATTCTGGTTGCCTTGCTGTCTTAGTGCATCGGATCAGGTACTGGGCGGACTTCAAGTTGGTCACGTTAACCAAGGAAGAGTCCTGCGGCCCAATGATGGGTACCTCGGCGGTAAGACTGCTGATTTAGGGCTGTAGTGAGGCGCTCCAAGAAAGCCACTCCGTCACTCCGGTTTGCAGAACAGCGGTGGACATCTGTTTGCCTCGGAACCGGTGTCTGGTGAGATTGGGCATGGGTGTCTTTTACCTGTTGCTAGTTGCTGTTGTTGCCCGTGTTCCGGTCTGAGTCACTGCTTGATGGTGCTCTGCCGGTAAAGTTTTGGTACCAGGGCTGCACGGCACTGTGCAGGTCCCTGTTCCTTCTTCCTTATTTTCTTCTCCTCCAACTACTACTCCTACGTTTCTAATTTCCCCCACACACTACACCCTACACTCCTGCCTCCAGGACCTAATTGGCCCTCAAACTCTGAGTGATGCATGTGGAGCATGGAGCTCTGGGTTTAACCATTTCATCATTGAGACGGAAGATATTACATCTTCTGTCAGGGATGCAATACCTTCCTGTGACGCACTCGTTGCGGGGCGCCACACTCCCCCTTGGGAAATTACACTTGTCCCCAAGTGTCACGGAACCCGAACAGTACAGAGAATTTTTATATATTTTCAACATAAAAGAAAATAAACATTTTTATTAACAACAATTACGCTTGCTTAATTTTCTTCCCGTCCGGGAGGCACAGTTTCTTAAAACGTTTCAAATATTTTTATTTATTAAACTGAAACCGGTTAACTATTGCGGACCCGGCGGGCAGGGTCACTGTCCTTGAGCAACGTCCAGGTTTTACTGGCACACAATTAAACGGGAAATGTTCATGAAAAGTCATTTTCAAAGTTCTCAAAACAAAGTTATAAAGCAAGGTTACTTTTTAAGGATGCAGTTCGCACTTACGGACCCAGAGAGCGTACCATCCTCTATTGCCAGCATGGCGCTCATAGGAAATGACTTCTCCCCGGTACAGGTCGCGATCGGGGTGTCCCTTAGGAAGATGAGACTCAACGTCCCGGCGGGATACAAAAATCTCTTCATATACCCCCTTCTCTCAGGGAAAACCCCACCCGTTGTCCAAGTTAAAGGTAATGACTTTACCTTGCTTACGGAGTTCTTCCGGTAGTGGTGGCTGGCGGCAAGCTTCAGAGCGAGCCCGCAGGTTTGCCTGCTCTTGGGCCCACCATTCAGCTCAGCGACGCTGGCGTACTGCATCGTCGGAACGGTGGACAGTGTGGACGCAGTCCAACAGGTTCACGGTGCGGTTTCGAGCTTGGGTTTGGCTGCAGCCCTGCACGGGTACACGGACGTTGTGGTTAGAGATAGACGCTGCGGCAGCACCCGACCACTCAACCCGAGCCGCTTGTAGCTGCTCGGCGGGAACTTCCGCCTCCTCCTCCTCGGAACCGGTGTGTATCGAGTCCTCAGGCTCACTGGGATTCTCATCGTCTTCCTCCTCTACGGCCTCGACGACCACATCAGGCTCCTCGGCAGGTCGGGATTCTCGGTTGGGATCATCCTGTTGATCGGGTTCTGGAACCGCAGGGTCCTCTTCCATCTCGTCCTGCGGGGCTTCTGGGCTGCCCGCCTCTCCTTCTTCTGCCTCCACTGCACTCGTTGACGGTGGTGCGTCTCCTCCGGTGACCAGGCAGGCCTCAGTTAGTTCGGGCTCGGTCTCCGGTTCTGGAGTGGGACAGGTAACCAGTCTTTGTTGCACAGCACGGTGTAGTCGGCTGGCTAGACTCGCACTCCAACTCCTGATGGTCCATTCTGTGGCCTCCATCAACCGCACCCGAATGTCTTGCAGCGCAGTCTCCCAAAACTTGGGGTCCCCGTCGATGGTGAGGACAGGACCCGGGCCGGGGTTGCCGATGGCGGCTCGAGCTTCCTCCTCTACTTCTCTCATTAGCTCGTGGAGCCTCAGGGTAGCTATTTTGCAGGAACCGCACCCGTAGCAACTGGTACTCGTTCCTGGAGCAGAGCTTGCTGGACAAAGCCTTGCCACACCTGCTTTCTTTTCGTTTTGTAGTCCATGGGTGGGCTGAAGTCTTTGGCCCGCCCCCTTGGTTGTTTCCAGCAATCGGGGCGGACAAGGATTTTGGCGCCTCTGCCATGGCCCTCCCACGACGAGGGGCGGAGGCACGCCCCTGGGCCAGCACATAATGTTTCACATGGCGGGAGCCGCCATCTTGGCCTAGTAGAAAGGGCGGGAAAAGTTATTTTTGGCCGAATAAAGTTCTGTAAGGCACACAATACCCGTTGGAAACGGGCCTGTTCGTATCCTGTTCGTGATCGCCAAATTCTGACTCACTGTTGCTGGGGACTCAGGTCTCAGGCGTTGCTATACTTGTCACGGTTCCGCGCCTGAGGCTGTGGGGCCCGGTGGTCAGATGAAAGGGGATGGAAGGATGGGGGGTGTTTCTTGATTGTCATGACGCCACCTGTGGGAGTCCGGTGATGGCACCGGCGCTGCTTGGGCCTCCGGGGGATATGCGGCAGCTAGATGGGATGCTCCCCACAGGATGAGCAGGAGTCCCCGGGGCCAGGTGCTACGCTAGGTGGAATACGGCAGCTCAGTTGTTTTTATGAATGCAAGGAAAGTAACAGTTCTAAAAGAAATGCACTGACACAATGCTCCTCTGTAACGGGTCTTTACTGTAATGATTGGTGTGGTGCACAGTATACAGTCTTTAGGTAACGGACCGGGTGGTCCCAGTGATGAACAGCCTCAGTCCAGAGCTCTACGGTGTACCTCCTTTCCTATCTGTCCTATTCTGGTTGCCTTGCTGCCTTAGTGCACCGGATCGGGTACAGGGCGGACTTCAGCATGGTCACGTTAACCAGGGAAGAGTCCTGCAGCCCAATGATGGGTACCTCGCCGGTAAGACTGCTGATTTAGGGCTGTAGTGAGGCGCTCCAAGAAAGCCACTCCGTCACTCCGGTTTGCAGAACAGCGGTGGACGTCTGTTTGCCTCGGAACCGGTGTCCGGTGAGATTGGGCATGGGTGTCTTTTACCCGTTGCTGGTTGCTGTTGTTGCCCGTATTCGGGTCTGAGTCACCGCTTGATGGTGCTCTGCCAGTAAAGTTTTGGTACCAGGGCTGCACGGCACTGTGCAGGTCCCTGTTCCTTCTTTTCTTCTCCTCCAACTACTACTCCTACGTTTCTAACTTCCCCCACACACTACACCCTACACTCCTCCCTCCAGGACCTGATTGGCCCTCTACTTCTGAGTGATGCATGTGATGTATGGAGCTCTGGGTTTAACCATTTCATCATTGAGACGGAAGATATTACATCTTCTGTCAGGGATGCAATACCTTCCTGTGACGCACTCATTGTGGGGCGCCACAGGTGAGAATCCAGGACGAAGTGCCTTACCGACCGCGCTGCTGCCCGAAAGGAACACCAGACTAACCGGGGTATCTGGGATAATGAAGCTTTATTCCACCTTTGGTAAAGCTTCATTATCCCAGATATCCCGGTTAGTCTGGTGTTTCTTTTGGGCCTCAGCACAGATGGTAAGGCACTTCGTCCTGGAATCTGATCTACTCCACAGTGAACTGTGGAAGTGCGGTCCCTACAGCAGCTGCATTGTTCTAAGTGAGTATACTGGTTGTGGGTAACACAACCTGACCAGGTGACCAGATATCATACTATCACCACATATCTCTGTTAGGAGACAAGACCCTATTGCGCATTCTCATTTTTACAGTCTTCAGCAGGTGGACACACAGCACGTTGTATTCACACTGAGTGCCTTCAGCAGGTGGGCACACAGCCGAGTGTATTCACACTGAGTGTCTTCAGCAGGTGGGCACACAGCCGAGTGTATTCACACTGAGTGTCTTCAGCAGGTGGGCACACAGCCGGGTGTATTCACACTGAGTATCTTCAGCAGGTGGGCACACAGCCGGGTGTATTCACACCGAGTGTCTTCAGCAGGTGGGCACATAGCCGGGTGTATTCACACTGAGTGTCTTCAGCAGGTGGACACACAGCACAGTGTATTCACACTGAGTGTCTCCAGCAGGTTGGCTCACAGCTGGGTGTATTCACACTGAGTGTCGTCAGCCGGTGGGCACACAGCCGGATGTATTCACACCGAGTGTCTTCAGCAGGTGGGCGCACAGCCGGGTGCATTCACACAATGTCTTCAGCAGGTGGGCACACAGCCGAGTATATTCACACTGAGTGTCTTAAGCAGTTCGGCACACAGCTGGGTGCATTCACACTGAGTGTCTTGAGCAGGTGGACACACAGCCGGGTGCATTCACACATTCACACTGAATGTCTTCAGCAGGTGGGCACACAGCCGGGTGTATTCACACTGAGTGTCTTCAGAAGGTGAGCACACAGCTGGGTGTATTCACACTGAGTGTCTTCAGCAGGTGGACACACAGCACAGTGTATTCACACTGAGTGTCTCCAGCAGGTTGGCACACAGACGGGTGTATTCACACTGAGTGTCTTCAGCAGGTGGACACACAGCCAGGTGCATTCACACTGAGTGTCTCCAGCAGGTGGGCACACAGCCGGGTGTATTCACAGTCAATGTCTTCAGTAGGTGGGCACACAGCCGGGTGTATTCACACTGAGTGTCTCCAGCAGGTTGGCACACAGCCGGGTGTATTCACACTGAATGTCTTCAGCAGGTTGGCACACAGCCGGGTGCATTCACACTGAATGTCTTCAGCAGGTGGGCACACAGCCGGGTATATTTACACCAAGTGTCTTCAGCAGGTAGGCACACAGCCGGGTGTATTCACACTGAGTGTCTTCAGCAGGTGGGCACACGGCCGGGAGTATTCACACTGAGTGTCTTCAGCAGGTGGGTACACAGCCAGGTGTATTCACACTGAGTAACTAAATAATGTGAATGACTGGCATCAACCTCTAAGTGTAACATAGTAACATAGTAACATAGTTTTTAAGGTTGAAGGAAGACTTTAAAGGGAACCTGTCACCTGGATCTAAGCCCCTACACTATCACTACCAGTCCCTGCGCCTTCCTAGCTGCTCCCTATCTATCCCTCTCTGAGCTAAATCCGCCCTATAAAACTGCAGAAAAATAACTTATAACTTACAGCAGTCCCTGAGGCTGGGGACTGAGAAGGCGGCGCCAGGCTCCATTCAGCCCCTCCTCCATGCAGCAGCACACGCCCCACTGGGCGGCATTATTCTTTCTTCATCGCCGCCTCCTCTATTTGGAATCTCCCACCCACTTTACACTGTAAGGTAGCGATTAGGATTGGCACGACAGAAGGCAGTGACTCAGGTATTTACTCACACAACACACAGTTTAATGGCACAGTTCAGGTATTCACAGACCCCCAGATTCCGGTGTAACAGGTCACACTAACTCCCCGACCAGAATATACCCGAGGTATAAACTGGGCTAGCCCAGAATATACCCCCCTGGGCCAAAATATACCCTGGGTATATTCTGGCCTAGCCCAAACTATACCCCGGGGTAGAAACAGGCCTAGGCCAGATTATAACTCTCCGTATACCACAGCAGCTGTAGATCAGGGCCCCAAGCCGTTCACAGGGCCCCAAGCAATGCATGAGGGCCCGAGGCAGCACAAGGTGGCTCCAGGCAGCAGAAAGTGGCCCTACGCAACATACAGGGGCCCCAGGCAGTACCAGGGGCCCCAGGCAGTGCTAGGGGCCCCAGGCAGCGCATGGGGGCCCGAGGCAGCACACAGGGGCCCCAGGCTACACACAGGATCCCAGGCTACACACAGGGGCCCCAGCCAGCATACAAGGGCCCCAGGCAGTACACGGGGCCCCAGGCAGTGCACAGGGCCCCAGGCAGCACAAAGTGGCCCCAGGCAGCATAAAGTGACCCCAGGCAACATACAGGGGCCCCAGGCAGTACTAGGGGCCCCAAGCTACACACAGGATCTCAGGCTACACACAGGGGCCCCAGCCAGCATACAAGGGCCCCAGGCAGTGCACAGGGCCCCAGGCAGCACAAAGTGGCCCCAGGCAACATACAGGGGCCCCATGCAGTACCAGGGGCCCCAGGCTACACACAGGATCCCAGGCTACACACAGGGGCCCCATGCAACATACAAGGGCCCCAGGCAGTGCACAGGGCCCCAGGCAGCACAAAGTGGCCCCAGGCAACATACAGGGGCCCCAGGCAGTACCAGGGGCCCCAGGCTACACACAGGATCCCAGGCTACACACAAGGGCCCCATGCAGCATACAAGGGCCCCAGGCAGCACACAGGGGCCCCAGGTAGCACAAAGTGACCACAGGCAATATACAGGGACCCCAGGCAGTGGGCCACCTGGGGCCACTTTGTGCTGCCTGGGGCCCCTGTGTGCTGCCTCTGGCCCCCATGCGCTGCCTGGGACCCTTTTGTACTGCCTGGGGCCCTTGTATGCTGCATGGGGCCCCTGTATGTAGCCTGGGACCCTGTGTGTAGCCTGGGGCCCCTAGTACTGCCTGGGGCCCCTGTATGTTGCCTGGGGCCACTTTGTGCTGCCTGGGGCCACTTTGTGCTGCCTGGGGCCCTGTGCACTGCCTGGGGCCCCGTGCACTG
Source organism: Allobates femoralis (assembly GCA_033576535.1). Classification (NCBI taxonomy): domain Eukaryota; kingdom Metazoa; phylum Chordata; class Amphibia; order Anura; family Aromobatidae; genus Allobates; species Allobates femoralis. The sequence goes on along the minus strand of JARQOC010000001.1, from coordinate 371,530,991 downwards.
CCTGGGGCCCCGTGCACTGCCTGGGGTCCTTGTATGCTGCATGGGGCCCCTATGTGTAGCCTGGGATCCTGTGTGTAGCTTGTGGCCCCTAGTACTGCCTGGGGCCCCTGTATGTTGCCTGGGGCCTCTTTGTGCTGCCTGGGGCCCCTAGCACTGCCTGGGGCCCCTAGCACTGCCTGGGGCCCTAGCACTGCCTGGGGCCCTAGCACTGCCTGGAGCGCCTGTATGTTGCGTAGGGCCACTTTCTGCTGCCTGGGGCCACTTTGTGCTGCCTCGGGCCCCCATGTGTTGCTTGGGGCCCTGATCTACAGCTGCTGTGGTATACGGAGGGGTATAATCTGGCCTAGGCCACTTTAACCCCGAGTATATTCTGGTCGGGGGTTTAGTCTGGCCTGTTACACCGGGGCGCAGCCGAGTAGAACCTCATACAATCCCAGCAGCTTCTGCTGCTGTCCTGACACACTCCACCCCCTCCCCACAGCCCAGGGCAGCACATATCATCTCCTATTCACCCGCACACCTGGGGTTCAGTGATTTCAATCAGCACTTAGCTCCAGTAGCAGCTCACCCTGTGTGTGCTGCTACCGAGCAGAAGATACAATCTCCTATATGCTGTGTCTCAGTCAGGGGACACATCGAGGTCGCATCACCACAACATGATAGGTGTAAAGCACAGATTCCAAATGGAGGAGGCGGCGATGAAGAAAGAATAATGCCACCCAGCGGGGCGTGTGCTGCTGCATCGAGGAGGGGCTGAATGGAGCCTGGCGCCGCCTTCTCAGTCCCCAGCCTCAGGGACTGCTGTAAGTTATAAGTTATTTTTCTGCAGTTTTATAGGGCGGATTTAGCTCAGAGAGGGATAGATAGGGAGCAGCTAGGATGGTGCAGGGACAGGTAGTGATAGTGTAGGGGCGTAGATCCAGGTGACAGGTTCCCTTTAAGTCCATCTAGTTCAACCCATAGCCTAACATGTTGATCCAGAGGAAGGCAAAAAAAACCCCATGTGGCAACACTAAGCTCCACATTGGGGAAAAAATTCCTTCCTGACTCCAGATACGGCAATCAGACTAATTCCCTGGATCAACGCCCTATCAAAGAATCTAGTATATATAACTGGTAATATTATAGTTTTCAAGAAAGGCATCCAGGCCCTTCTTAAATGTTAGTAGTGACTCACTCATTACAACATCATGTGGCAGAGAGTTCCATAGTCTCACTGCTCTTACAGTAAAGAATCCGCGTCTGTGATTATGATTAAACCTTCTTCCCTCCAGACGTAGAGGATGCCCCCTTGTCCCAGTCTCAGGCCTAAGAGTAAAGAGATCATTAGAAAGGTCTCTGTACTGCCCCCTCATATATTTATACATTATTATAAGATCACCCCTAAGCCTTCGTTTTTCCAAGCTAAATAACCCCAAGTTTAATAACCTGTCTTGGTATTGCAGACCCCTTAGTCCTCTAATAACTTTTGTCGCTCTTCTCTGGACCCGCTCTAGTTCAGCTATGTCTTTCTTATACACCGGAGACCAGAATTGTACACAGTATTCTAAGTGTGGTCGCACTAGTGACTTGTATAGAGGTAAAATTATGTTCTCCTCATGAGCATCTATGCCTCTTTTAATACATCCCATTATTTTATTTGCCTTTGCAGCAGCTGCCTGACACTGGCCACTAAATGTGAGTTTGTCATCTACCCATACACCCAGGTCTTTTTCAGTGACAGTTTTGCCCAGTGTTTTACAATTAAGCACATAATTATACCTTTTGTTTCCTCTGCCCAAGTGCATGACTTTAAATTTATCCCCATTAAAGCGCATTTGCCATTTAGCAGCCCAAGCTTCTAGTTTACATAAATCCTCCTGTAATATAAAATTGTCCGCCTCTGTATTGATTACCCTGCAGAGTTTAGTGTCATCTGCAAATATTGAGATTCTACTCTGTATGCCCCCTACAAGGTCATTAATAAATATATTAAATAGAAGCGGGCCCAACACTGACCCCTGTGGTACCCCACTGTTAACTGTGACCCATTCTGAGTGTGTTCCATTAATAACCACCCTTTGTTTCCTATCACTAAGCCAGTTCTTAACCCACTTACACATATTTTCCCCTATCCCCATTGCCCTCATTTTATGTATCAACCTTTTGTGTGGCACCGTATCAAAAGCTTTTGAAAAGTCCATATACACCACATCCACTGCATTTCCTTGGTCCAGTCCAGAACTTACTTCTTCATAGAAGCTTATTAGATTAGTTTGACAGGAACGGTCCCTCGTAAAACCATGTTGATAATGGGTCATGAGGTTATTTTTCTTCAGATACTTCAGTATAGCATCTCTTAGAAAACCCTCTAGGATTTTACCCACAGTAGAGGTTAAGCTTACTGGCCTATAATTTCCAAGTTCAGTTTTTGTCCCCTTTTTGAATATTGGCACCACATTTGCTATACGCCAGTCCTGTGGTACAGACCCTGTTATTATGGAATCTTTAAATATTAAAAATAATGGTCTATCTATGACAGTACTTAATTCCTGCAGCACTCTGGGGTGTATCCCATCTGGGCCCGGGGATTTGTCAATTTTAGTGATTTTTAGACGATGCCGTACTTCCTGTTGGGTTAAGCAGGTGACGTTTAATTGAGAATTTTTGTTATCACTGATCATATTGTCTGTCATGGGATTTTCTTGTGTAAATACTGTTGAAAAAAAGTCATTTAGCATATTTGCGTTTTCCTCATCCTCATCCACCATTTCACCCAGACTATTTTTAAAGGGGCCAACACCATCATTTTTTAGTTTCTTACTATTTATGTAGTTAAAAAATATTTTGGGATTCTTTTTACTTTCTCTGGCAATGAGTCTCTCTGTCTCAATCTTTGCTGCCTTGATTTGCTTTTTACAAATGTTATTTAATTTTCTGTATTTATTTAATGCTTCATCACTACCTACTTGCTTTAATTCCCTAAATGCTTTCTTTTTGTCACATATTGCACTTCTTACCGCTTTATTTAGCCATAGTGGTTTCCTCCTATTTCTAGCATGCTTATTCCCATAGGGTATATATTGTGCACAGGTCCTATTCAGGATGCTAATAAACATCTCCCATTTGTGTTGTGTACTTTTATGTCTCAGGACATCGTCCCAGTTTATTGCACTAAGATCATCTCTCAACCGTTGGAAATTTGCCTTCCTGAAGTTTAGTGTCCTTGTTGCCCCTCTACTACACGTCTTAGTAAAGGATACTTGAAAGCTTATTAAGTTATGATCACTATTACCCAAGTGACCTCCAACCCGTATATTTGATATGCGGTCTGGCCTGTTGGTTAATATTAGGTCCAGCAGTGCCCCCCTTCTTGTTGGGTCCTGAACCAGTTGTGAAAGGTAATTGTCTCTTATAGTTTTCAAAAACTTATTACCTTTGCTGGAACTGCAGGTTTCTGATCCCCAATGTATTTCAGGGTAGTTGAAGTCCCCCATAATAATAACTTCTCCCTGAGTCGCTGCTTCATCTATTTGCTTTATGAGGATATTCTCCTCCACTTCCATTATTGTTGGGGACTTATAACAAACCCCTATCAGTAATTTATTATTTTTTCCCCCTCCCCTTATCTCCACCCACAGGGACTCTACATTTCCATTAGATTCACCTATATTATCACGCAGGATGGGTTTTAAGGATGATTTTACGTATAAACATACACCTCCTCCTCGCCTATTTGTACGGTCATTTCTGAACAGACAATAGCCCTGTAAATTAACAGCCCAGTCATGGCTCTCGTGTAGGTGCAAGCAGAAAAAATACATTTAATATAAGGGAGTTATCTGCTGTGACACTAAACACTATGTGCACTTAAATGAGTGCCAGCAGTGGCTGGACTACACAGCTAATACAGACACAATGTGAATAGGGGTATAGCAATCACTGCTCTAGATACAATGCAAAATTAAAGACTTAGCTTCAGCAGTAGCTACTGCGGAGTGCCCGGAAACCAGCGCCAAGGTGCTTCCGTTTTTCCGGGTCCTAACGCTATGACTAATGGTGGTGTGTAAAAGGTATGGGTTTATATGCCTCTATTCTGATTAAAAACAAGAAAAGTACGTGTTAGACTCAGACAAAATGGAGACCTCAGCTGGTCACAGGGCGGGGGAAGGGGGATAAGGAGGGAAATACAATTGTAACTAAATAATGTGAATGACTGGCATCAACCTCTAAGTGTAGGTGCAAGCAGAAAAAATACATTTAATATAAGGGAGTTATCTGCTGCCGCACTAAACACTATGTGCACTTAAATGAGTGCCAGCAGTGGCTGGAATGCACAGCTAATACAGACACAATGTGAATAGGGGTATAGCAATCACTGCTCTAGATACAATGCAAAATGGAAGACTTAGCTTCAGCAGTAGCTACTGCAGAGTGCCCGGAAACCAGTGCCAAGGTGCTTCCATTTTCACACAGCCGGGTGCATTCACACTGAGTGTCTTCAGCAGGTGGGCACACAGCTGGGTGCATTCACACTGAGTGTCTTCAGCCGGTGGGCACACAGCCAGGTGTATTCACACTGAGTGTCTTCAGCACGTGGGCACACAGCCGGGTGAATTCACACTGAGTGTCTTTCAGCAGGTGGGCACACAGCTGGGTGTATTCACACTGAGTGTCTTCAGCACGTGGGCATGTGGCACCCCAAGGGTTAATGTGCCACAGAAACAACACAAAGGGTTAGCTCACCACACCACATAACCCTGGACACTACACTAGGAAGTGGGGAAGAGCATTTGGTGTTTTTCTCCCCTCTTTTGCAGGTTCATGATATCGAGGGACAGAGTCGACTCCTTACATCACACAGAACTTGTTAAATAGGATGATTTCAGACGTGGAGTGTTGTGTCCCACGAATGGGAACAACCTGTTGTATATATTTCTCTGCATTGTATATATTGCTTCAATCAGTAACCCTTGTTGTTACCGGGTAGATTAGACTGTACTAAGTTTGTCCCTAAGTTGCTCCCTTAGTTGTGTCTGTACAGGACATCCTCCTTCTTCCCCAGTTAGTCTGCAGAAGCCATTGCTCAAGACACATGTGTACACCCCTGTAAGATTAATTCTTTTTACCTATCGTTATTGTGACTAATACAAGATTTGGAAGAAAACTACAGTGTTCTCCTGTCTTACTACAGCTGCAGTGGTGATCGAGTTGAAAACTGTCTGTTGCCCCTGATGGGGTAAGTACCGAGCATACAATTATCTAAGGGACTGATAATTAGTGCGCTTAGATTTACAGCCATCAGATGGGGACAGAACAAATATGTTTGTGTAAATGTAAATTAAACCCGGTAAATAGTGTACAAGAGGGTGGAGGAACTGGATTGACCCCCATGCACATTAAGTTAGGGAAAGAAAGTGCCTGGGGGTGGTGTAGTGAATCCAGGCCTCCTAAGCAGATACACCCATGGACAAATGTACATAGTTGATGCAACGTTAAAAAAGCCCAGTACATACAGAGACTATCCTGTATGAACTTCTTGCATATTCTTCGAACTTTTTCCTTTTATTTTTATGGACCATACTACCACGGACTGGTTGTGGTATGAACTTTCTTGTATATAGTCATCAGCCCGGAGGCAATAGACTAAACCCCCGGAAGGACTGCTTTTTGAATTTTTGGATTCTTTTTGAACTTTAATGATTTTTGTACTTTTTACTTTAAATCTCTGTAAATATTAATTGTATTAATTGTTTGTTTATTTGTTGTTCCACAGTCCCGGAGTACTGTCTTTAACTAAGGGGGAATGTGGCACCCCAAGGGTTAATGTGCCACAGAAATAACACAAAGGGTTAGCTCACCACACCACACAACCCTGGACACTACACTAGGAAGTGGGGAAGAGCAGAGTGGTGGGTGGAGCTTAAGTGGCACCTGCAAGAGTGGGAGGAGCTAATGTGGTTTACCTCAGAGTAGGAGTGGCAGTTAGTCAGTTCAGTGGGAGTTGAGTTCCTGAGAGGACTGAGGAAAGGACCTGGGGCAGAGGAGCTGCCTTAAGCTCAACCCACGGCCCACTGTCGACTTCCAGGCCGGCCAGGGTCTGAGGAAAGGAGTAGGAAAAGTAAAGGAACACAACCGGGACAAGGAGTTACCCTGAACTCACCCCGGAGAAGCGCATAGGACAGATACCGGATCCGATGCTGTGCCTGAAACAGACAGCACAGTGAATACCGGAATAGTGAAGGTCCACCATCTTCACTGTACCATAATAAAACAACACAGAGGGGTCAGTGACACGGAAGCCTTAAGTTGCCTAGTAACTTGGTACCCATGAGGGGAGACAGGGCCAGCAGTTCAGCTAAAGGCGGCAGCAGGGCCTCACACAGAGCGTAGGAGTGGGAAGCCAAGGACCCGGACAGGGAGGGAGCAACCTGGCCCCAGTACAGACTCTGTGGACAATACTCTGCTTATACCATCTGGAAAGTAAAGACTTGGAAAACTATAAAAAACGTGAGTTTGTGTGATCCTTGCACTCCAGCCCTGATCACCCCCATAAGCAACACCATCTCCACTATCATCCCCTTTTCCTGCAACATCTATAACAACCATCACAGATTTTAATTACACTGCCCCGGGGAACCAGGCTCTACCTGCGGGGAGCCGTTCCATCTAAAGCTGCCAAACATCATCCCCGGGGGTTCTGCAGCAGCGGTGGTCCCATTACTGACCACAACCCGTGGGTGGCGTCACGACAAACCAAATTCCCTGTAAATACACCCCATTTTATTGTGCGAACCCGGGACACGGTCCAGACCAGGACCGCTATGACATCCCCAGCAGTACCCCAGTCCGGTACCGAGTACCACGTCCCAGTGGGCTCCACAACCACACAGCCGGGTGCATTCACACTGAGTGTCTTCAGCAGGTGGGCACACAGCCGGGTGCATTCACACTGAATGTCTTCAGCCGGTGGGTACACAGCTGGGTGTATTCACACGGAGTGTCCTCAGCACGTGGGCACACAGCCGGGTGTATTCACACTGTCTTCAGCAGGTGGGTACACAGCCAGGTATATTCACACTGAGTGTCTTCAGCAGGTGGGCACACAGCTGGGTGTATTCACACTGTGTCTTCAGTAGGTGGGCACACAGCCGGGTGTATACATGGGTGTATTGACACTAAGTGTCTTCAGCAGGTGGGCACACAGCCGGGTGTATTCACACTGAGTGTCTTCAGCAGGTGGGCACACAGCCGGGTGTATTCACACTGAGTGTCTTCAGCAGGTGGGCACACAGCCGGGTGTATTCACACTGAGTGTCTTCAGCAGGTGGGCACACAGCTGGGTGTATTCACACTGTGTCTTCAGCAGGTGGGCACACAGCCGGGTGTATTCACACTGAGTGTCAGCAGCAGGTGGGCACACAGCCGGGTATATTCACACAGTCTCTTCAGCAGGTGGGCACACAGCCGGGTGTATTCACACTGAATGTCTTTAGCAGGTGGGCACACAGCTGGGTGTATTCACACTGTGTCTTCAGCAGGTGGGCACACAGCCGGGTGTATTCACACAGTTTCTTCAGCAGGTGGGCACACAGCCGGGTGTATTCACACTGTCTTCAGCAGGTGAGCACACAGCCGGGTCTATTCACAGTCTCTTCAGTAGGTGGGCACACAGTCGGGTGTATTCACACTGAATGTCTTCAGCAGGTGGGCACACAGCTGGGTGTATTCACACTGTGTCTTCAGCAGGTGGGCACACAGCCAGGTGTATACACACTGAATGTCTTCAGCAGGTGGGCTCACAGCTGGGTGTATTCACACTGTGTCTTCAGCAGGTGGGCACACAGCCGGGTGTATACACACTGAATGTCTTCAGCAGGTGGGCACACAGCCGGGTGTATACACACTGAATGTCTTCAGCAGGTGGGCACACAGCCAGGTATATTCACATTGAGTGTCTTCAGCAGGTGGGCACACAGCCGGGTGTATTCACACGGAGTATCTTCAGCAGGTGGGCACACAGCTGGGTGTATTCACACTGAGTGTCTTCAGCAGGTGGGCACACAGCCGGGTGTATACAGGCACACAGCCAGGTGTATTCACACAGTTTCTTCAGCAGGTGTGCACACAGCCGGGTGTATTCACAGTCTCTTCAGCAGGTGAGCACACAGCCGGGTGTATTCACACTGAATGTCTTCGGCAGGTGGGCACACAGCCGGGTGTATCCACACAGAGTGTCTTCAGCAGGTGGGCACACAGCCGGGTGTATTCACACTGAGTGTCTTCAGCAGGTGGGTACACAGCCGGGTGTATTCACACCGAGTGTCTTCAGCAGGTGGGCACACAGCCGGGTGTATTCACACTGAGTGTCTTCAGCAGGTGGGCACACAGCCGGGTGTATTCACACTGAGTGTCTTCAGCAGGTGGGCACGCAGCTGGGTGTATTCACAGTCTCTTCAGCAGGTGGGCACACATCCAGGTGTATTCACACAGTTTCTTCAGCAGGTGAGCACACAGCCGGGTGTATTCACCGTCTCTTCAGCAGGTGAGCACACAGCCGGGTGTATTCACACTGAATGTCTTCAGCAGGTGGGCACACAGCCGGGTGTATCCACACAGAGTGTCTTCAGCAGGTGGGCACACAGCCGGGTGTATTCACACTGAGTGTCTTCAGCAGGTGGGCACACAGCCAGGTGTATTCACACAGTCTTCAGCAGGTGAGCACACAGCCGGGTGTATTCACACTGAGTGTCTTCAGCAGTAGGGCAGACAGCCGGGTGTATCCACACAGAGTGTCTTCAGCAGGTGGGCACACAGCCGGGTGTATTCACACTGAGTGTCTTCAGCAGGTGGGCACACAGCCGGGTGTATTCACACTGAGTGTCTTCAGCAGGTGGGCACACAGCCGGGTGCATTCACACTGAGTGTCTTCAGCAGGTGGGCACCCAGCTGGCTGTATTCACAATCTCTTCAGCAGGTGGGCACACAGCCGGGTGTATTCACACTAAATGTCTTCAGCAGGTGGGCACACAGTCGGGTGTATTCACACTGAGTGTCTTCAGCAGGTGGGCACACAGCCGGGTGTATTCACACGGAGTGTGTTCAGCAGGTGAGCATACAGCCGGGTGTATTCACAGTCTCTTCAGCAGGTGAGCACACAGCCGGGTGTATTCACAGTCTCTTCAGCAGGTGAGCACACAGCCGGGTGTATTCACAGTCTCTTCAGCAGGTGAGCACACAGCCGGGTGTATTCACAGTCTCTTCAGCAGGTGAGCACACAGCCGGGTGTATTCACAGTCTCTTCAGCAGGTGAGCACACAGCCGGGTGTATTCACAGTCTCTTCAGCAGGTGAGCACACAGCCGGGTGTATTCACAGTCTCTTCAGCAGGTGAGCACACAGCCGGGTGTATTCACAGTCTCTTCAGCAGGTGAGCACACAGCCGGGTGTATTCACAGTCTCTTCAGCAGGCGAGCACACAGCTGGGTGTATTCACAGTCTCTTCAGCAGGTGGGCACACAGCCGGGTGTATTCACAGTCTCTTCAGCAGGTGGGCACACACCCGGGTGTATTCACAGTCTCTTCAGCAGGTGGGCACACAGCCGGGTGTATTCACAGTCTCTTCAGCAGGAGGGCACACAGCCGGGTGTATTCACACTGGGGCACCACCATACCACAGCCATGCTCCTCTCACTGTGGCAGAGTTGGTCAGGACTGGCGTGAAAACACCAAAACTTGCAAATACACATGGCAACTTTTCAGTGTTCTTCCCCAGAAATCTCACAAAAACACTTTAATAAACTCCTATTTCTTTCTGGTGTTTTTTTAACAGATTAGCTCAGAAAAGCTCCCACAAATCACTCACAATGAATTTTCTATTTAATTTCTACTGAAAAACAGTAAAAAACATAGGCACAAGCAATTATAGGAGGCGAGCATGCTGAACAGGGCACTGTAATAGTGGGGCCTGTCTACGGGGTCTCCTATCTCCCTGCAGCACAAGCCTCTCTCCAGGCTGCCTCATTCCCTCCATTCCTCATTCTCTCTAACCTGTGGCGCCTCCCACAACTCTCGCCTCCTGCAGTACCGCTCTCAAACAGCAGATGGTGACTGACCGCAGGAATTCACCTACGTGGAACTCACCTGTCCTGCTCTGGCGGTGGCTCGGGAGCCCCGGGAGGGGCGGGGCCGCTGCTCCTGGATGACGTCAGCCTAGACATGGCGGAGAATCAGCAAATGCAAGAAGAAGCGAAGGCTTTTCCAGAGTCTCCCAGTGACACCGTCACGATGAACCCACAAGCAGAAGGTGAGGGCATGTGCGGATACACCTGGTCCGCCGCCGCTGTGCACGGACTATGGGGGCTGTCACCTGTGCTGCTCATGTGAGACATGTCATCATGGGGTCAGTAACCATCATGTCAGAATGTGGGCTGCTTGTTCCTAATACACAAACTGTCTGCGAATATAGAGGCTTGTATTGCGGGGCTTCCATTACTGCATGTGTTACGCGGATTAGAATATGCATGATCTAGTTATGACACACCTGATCCAATGGTGGCTCACCTGATCCAGTGGTGGCTCACCTGATCCATTGGTGGCTCACCTGATCCAGTGGTGGAACAACTGATCCAGTGGTGGCTCACCTGATCCAGTGGTGGCTCACCTGATCCAGTGGTGGCTCACCTGATCCAGTGGTGGCTCACCTGATCCAGTGGTGGCACACCTGATCCAGTGGTGGCACACCTGATCCAGTGGTGGAACAACTGATCCAATGATGGAACAACTGATCCAGCGGTGGCACACCTGATCCAGCGGTGGCACACCTGATCCAGCGGTGGCACACCTGATCCATTGGTGGCACACCTGATCCAATGGTGGCACACCTGATCCAGCGGTGGCACACCTGATCCAGCGGTGGCACACATTGATCCAATGATGGAACATCTGATCCAGTGGTGGCACACATTGATCCAGCGGTGGCACAACTGATCCAATGATGGAACATCTGATCCAGTGGTGGCACACCTGATCCAGCGGTGGCACACCTGATCCAGTGGTGGCACACATTGATCCAATGATGGAACATCTGATCCAGTGGTGGCACACATTGATCCAGCGGTGGCACAACTGATCCAATGATGGAACATCTGATCCAGTGGTGGCACACATTGATCCAGTGGTGGCACACATTGATCCAATGCCACTAATTGGCAGTGTGGAGAAGAACATTCCCCCCACCGTATGACTCCTTATAATAGTGATTCTCGGTCCATCTTTATTGTAATAATGCCCCTGAGAGGGCATACATAAAAATCACATAAAATCACATAAAAGTCCTAGCACAGCACATTGGCTCAGCCACAGAAGGGCATAATTCCAAACTTTTTAAGACAGGGAGGAGGAACATTATGCTGCACTTGCAGTTATATTGCTCCTACTGAGGCTGTTGGTGTTCTCACCTCTAAAAATATACCTCCCCCCACACACACACAATCTTTTGTCCCTGCATTTCTGCATCCTACACCCCCAATGCCCCACAGCCCCCAACACAGCATGAGGGTTAATACTGCCCCTTACACAGGATGATGGTCTGCCACAGACCTGCACACAATAACAGTCCGCAAACCGGCCCCCTCCACACAATAACTGTGCACTACTTGGTCCTCCCCTACACAGAATGACAGTCCGCCACACGGCCTTCCCCGCACAGTATGACAGTTCCCACATAACGCACAAAAAATGTATGAAAAAATGTATACTCACCTGATGCGGGAGGCGTGATGCAGTGATCTAATCATACTGCCCAATATCCTCTAAGTGGCGCCATCCTCTAGCAGTTGGAAGTAGACTGTCCTACTAAAGACGGGTTAGAACCAGTGGCTCTGTGCTCTGCCATACCTGGTACCATTACTGGCATCCACAGGTCTCTGATACAGTTAAGTGTCACAATCAATGCGGCCTGTGGCCAGCTAGCCCATCTATAAACCTGCTTTTAGCTATAGTGGGGGTATGTTCTTCTTCCTCCTGAGTGTTGCTACCTGCTTAGGATTGGTCAATATCATAAAGGGAGAAGAAAGTAAAAACTGTCTGATAAACGACCCTTAGGACGGTAAAAAACAAAACTCATTAAGGCCCCTTTCACACTGGCATTTTTGTCCAGATCTGGACCTAAAAATGTATCTGCCGCCTAACGGTCGCACTTCCGGCAAGCCCCATGCATTGTCCATGGGGCTTGCGTCAAGTGCGATATATCTGCGCTTCTAGCAATTGCGGTCGCAAAAAAAATGCTGTTGACCACGTTTTGTTTCCGCGGCTGCAACTGCCGGGCTGCAGCAATACCGCACCTGCCGCAATCCCCATAGAGAATGCATGGGGCTTACCGCAAGTGCGACCATTAGGCGGCAGATGCGGTAAATCTGCTGGATCTGCCGCATTTTGAAAAAAACCGCCAGTGTGAAAGGGGCCTTAGTCCCAAATGTTTTACAAAACGGGAAAAAAAAATGTATTCCACTCTATACCGGCTATTACATCGTGAGTCCAGTTGGTGACCAGTCCTCTTATAGAATGACATGATAATAAAGCTTAGAAATTAACTTTATCTGTCAATAGGCACTAGAAAAGTATCCGCCATAAATAATGCTTCTGAAGGGTTATTAATTGGACATTACTCGGCTTTGTTAAGCTGTCATTTTGAGTATTTCAGGCTGATTCACTTTTTATTATGCTAGTTATAAGGAAATGTGTTATTAGGGGTATATTTTTTATGCTAATTGTTGTTGCAGATGGTGATGTGGTATTGGTGAAAGTACAAATGGACTACAAATTAGTTATCAAACTGTCAGCCGGTTGAAAACTGTCTAATTAGCCACACAATGCAGTTAGTGGCCAAATGCTGTTTATTAATAGAGGCTCATTTTGAGCCACACATCATAAATGTTGGAGCAGTTAACTATAACCACTAACTATAGCAGTGATTCTTTAAAGAGGACCTGTCACCCCCCATGGATTTGAATCTAAGTGCAGCACTGAATGCAGCATGTATGCTGCATTCAGGCAAGGGGTCCCCATGTGTCTGTGTGGCTGGTACCCCGAGATATAGGCTTTGTAAAACTTACTTAGAAGCCATGGAGGCAGTCCCTGGTGCTGGAGCCACATCATTCTACGGGTGCATTGTACGCTCCTGTATCTCTGCGTCTCTGTGCCCCCTTCTTTCCATTTCCTCGCCACCTCCCTCCTGACAGTTATTTCATCCTCACCTGCACCTCCTTGTGCTGCTTGATGCAAGCACAGAGCGAGGTATTGCTTCTCTGCGCTCCCGGGCGCCTGTCCCGCCTCCTGCTCTGACGTTGGCTCCTTTCCCCGCCTTGGTCCGTGTTCTGCACAGGGCATGGCGACAAAGGAGCCGACGCAGAGCAGGAGGTGGGACAGGCTGCTCTGACGTCCTCTCCTTACCACACCCTGCTCCGTGGTTAAAATGGAGCAGGGTGGGGAAAGGAGCCAACGTCAGAGTAGGAGGCTGGACAGGCGCCCGTGAGCACAGAGAAGCAACACCTCACTCTGGAGGTGCAGGTAATGATGGAATGACTGGCAGGAGGAAGGCGGCATAGAGACATAGGGGGCGTGAAATGCACCCGCGGAATGAGGTGGCTCCAGCACCAGGGACCACCTCTATGGCTTCTAACTAAGTTTTACAAAGCTTATATCTCGGGGTACCAGCCACAAAGACACATGGGGGACCCTTTCCTGAATGCAGCATACATGCTGCATTCAGTGCTGCACTTAGATTCAAATCCATGAGGGAGGAGGGGATGACAGGTCCTCTTTAAGAAAAAAATTAACTCTGTCTCTCTCTCCACTAACTGCCCGGGCATAATGCCCATGTATGGTCGTAAAGCTCATATAGTATTATTGCCCATATATGGCAATATTGACATGCCCCACCAGGGCCTTAGGACACTCGGAACCTGGGCTTTCAGTTCTCTCAGGGATGTCACGGCGGCTCACTAAGCTCCGTGGCCCTGGCAGTGTCATTAAAATGGAGGGGGTAGTTTTTTGGGGGATTGATTTTGTGTGTTGCCACTTGTGGGTTTCGGCATCGGGATGGATGCTGTAGCTGCAGAGCAGATCCTCTGGGAATTGTAGTGGTATTGCAACCAAGGTGGTGTAGCTCTCCACGGGTAGAGCTGTGAGCGTGGTAATAACTTGAGGATACTGGAAGGTGCAGTCTTTGAAGTTTACTCACAGTTGTTACACGGCTCCAGATGGTTCTAGCCTGCAACGGAGTGCTGTGTTCTCTGGGCCAGGACTCCAAACAAGTTTCAAATTGTTCAGGGACTTTCTACCTGGATCCCCTTCGGATGTTCCTTACTCAACCGTCTCCCTGCGCTAGATTCTCGCCTTCCTTCCCAGCTCCTCACACCCAGTGACTTGAGCCGGTAGCCTCAGGTCCTGTTGTGCAACATCATCCTAGTCCCCTGACGCTAGATGGCCACCTTTTCAACGAATGATTGTGCACTCGGACCTTAGTCCCCAGTTTGTCAGTTAAGTTGTGCATTACTCCACTAAGCTGGGGCCGATCCCCTTTCTGCAGCCTAATCCCTCTAGCTGAGCCCGGATTCTCCGTCAGCTGCAATGCGGGCATCATGGGTGGATCACTCACTTCCCGTGCCCCTGGGAATCCTTCTGTCTCTCTTGAGCCCTTCGCTGGCTCCTCTGTCGGTTCTGTCTCTCTCTCTCTGTTTCGGGACGAGCTCCACTGGTTCCAGTCCCCTAGGACATCTCTCTCTCACGTCCTTTGTCTTTTCGTCTTCTCTGTAACTCTCCTCTCACATTCTCCTCAGGTCCTTCTACGTCAGTCCGTCCTTCTGTCTGTTCCCACTTTCTAATGCTCCTGCCCCTCTTCCTCCACCCACATTCCTCACCTGTCTCCCCTCCAGCCTGGGATGGGGTCCTCCCTAAACAGGGTCCACCCAAACCCCGACCCAGAGTGTGTAGTGTTGGCTGCGGGTGTGTGGGTGCCTGGTAGGGTCCCTTCCTTACCTGAGAGTAGGATACCTCACCTCTGACTGAGTTGCAATATTTGTGTGGCGACTGGAGCTTCGGGGGCGCCACAATATCACCCATATATGTTGGTGTGGTGTGTGTGTGTGTGTGTGTGTGTTTGTGGAATGTATCATAGCCCCACCTTTCATAGCTTCACCGCTCCACATAGTCATGGGGCTATGTGGAGGAAGCGGGATATGTGGAGATGCAGACTGTGAAATGGGCATGGCTATGTGGAGTGGGTGGGGATAATGCCACATACATACCCTCAGATATAAACACACACCTGCTTGAAAAAATAAAGGGAACACCTAAACATCACAATGTAACTCCAAATCAATCACACTTCAGACACCCCCTATAAAGTTGTGGTTCTGCAGGTGGTGACCACAGACAATGTCTCTGTTCTCATCCTTTTTGGCTGTTGTTTTGGTCACTTTTATATTTGTCAATTCTCTCACCTCTAGAGGTAGCATGAGGTTTACAACCCAGAGAAGCTGCTCAGGTAGTGCAGCTCATCCAGGATGGCTCCTCAATACAAGCTGTGGCAAGAAGGTTAGCTGTGTCTGTTAGCACAGCATCCAGAGCATGGAGTAGATACCAAAATACAGCCCAGTAAATCAGGATATGTGGTGGGGACCATAGGAGGGAAACAACCCAGCAGCAGCATCGCTACCTTCTCCTTTGTAGTGCTGGGGCATGCTAAGCTGTTGGTATGATTAACAGCTCGTCCATCCAACCTGAGACTAGGAGCCTTTTGCTCATTGGTGCATGTTAGCTATGTTCATCTGTGTTGTGATCTGTTGGTGCCAGACCTTGGACCTTCCCTGACAATCTGCCTTGTCCATTTGCCTTGATCCACTAACCTCCTTAACCTCCTAGAATTTTGAACTTGGACCGTGATGTGACTGAACTTTTGTCTATTCCCTTAGCATATTGTAAACTATCTTGGTATCTGACCCTGGAACGTTTGACTATACTGCCTCACTTGTGGTCCGTGTAGTGATTAGCATCACAAAAGGGATCCAGCAGTCAACAACTGGAAATGCCAAATCCTTCATTTCCCCCTAAATCATCTGTCTGGGGCCCCAGTACTCAGGGACAGTAAGTTTATTTAATCGAATTGGGTGCCATTTAGATTATGGGATAAAAAAGTCCCCTGGTCCTTAAGGTGTAAAGGGCCCGTTCCAGGCTGCGATATTGTGGCACCCCAGGGTTAATGTGCCACAGTAACAACACTAAAGGTACCGTCACACAGGGAGATATCTCCGGCGATGTTGCCGGCAACTGAAGGGCGTGGCCAGGTTGCGGCGACATCGCCGGAGAGTTTCCTCGTGTGACAGGGCGATAATCAGGCGAAAAATCGCCTGAGTAATATCGCCAGGTTTCCCAACAATGTTGGGAAATCTGGCGATGTTGCTGAGGCGATCATGCCTAATCGCCCTGTGTAACGCGGCAACCTGCAATGTTGCGGGCGATTCCGCCTATCTTCAACATTGCGAGTTATCGCTCGCTGGGTTGCTGGGCAACCCAGCGAGCGATAGCCGCGGCAACTAGCCGGCGACATCGCCGGTAAGTTGCTCCGTCTGACAGCTCCCCGGCGATGTTGTCAGGGATGCGCGCTCCCGCGATCGCCGGCAACATCGCCGGCGATATGTCCCCGTCTGACGGTACCTTAAGGGTTAATTCCCCACACAACACTTCACTAGTGCCTCCAGGCCAGAAGGGGGAGCTAAAGCTGCTTCCCTATATTGTGGGTGGAGAGGAAGTGGCAGTTAGTTCATTTCCTGAGAGGACTGAGGGAAAGGACCTGGGTGTAAAAGGGCTGCGTTGGCTCACCCCACGGTCCACTGTCCAGTTCCAGGCCAGCCAGGGTCTGAGGAATAGGAGAAGCAGAGGAACACACCCGGGACACAGAGTTACCTTAAAATCGCCCCGGAGGAGCGCAAAGACCATATACCGGATCCGCAATTGTGCCTGACACAAGCAGCACAGAAAACACCAGATAAGTGAAGATTATATATCTTCACTGTTACACAGCGAAGCAACACAGCGGGGTCAGAGACACAAAGATAAGACTCAAGTTGCCTAGCAAGTTTGGTACCAGTGAGGAGAGACAGGGCCAGCAGCCTAGCTAAAGCGGCAGCAGGGCCACACACAGCGCAGGAGTAGGAAGCCAAGGACCCGGTCAGGGTGGGAGCAACCAGGCCCTGGTACAGACTCCGTGGACAAAACGTACTGAATACCATCTACAGTTAAGACTTGGGAAAACTACAAAACCGTGAGTCTGTGTGTTTCTTGCGCTTGAGCCCTACTCTCCCTCACAAACTGTTATCATCTCTACCACTACCCCTGCCCTGCATCATGCATAGACTATCATCACCACTGTCCTGGGGAACCAGGCTCTGCCTGTGGAGAGCCGTTGCATCACCGGCTGCCAAACATCATCCTCGGAGGTTCTGCAGCAGCGGTAGTCACCCTGACCACATACCACAGGTGGTGTCACGACTATATCCCCTGTAAATAAACCCCCAAACCCAATACTTATGGGCCCGGGACACGGTCCAGACCAAGACCACTGTGATTCCCCGTGATACCCCGGTCCGGTACAGAGTACCCCGTCCCAGTGGGCTCCACAATATCGTCAACGACATCGTTTGCACGTCACGGCTTTTTGGGTGGTGTAACAACGTCGTAACGACATCGTTGCATGTGACAACTAGAAACGATCAACAATAAGTCAGCTGATCGTTCATTGGAGGTTTGTGATCAGGACCTTAAATCAAGTGATGAACGTCCGTCCAACATGCAGCATTGGTGTTAGACACCTTGATAACTATGTCGTTAACGACCTCTCCTATTCAGAACTGAAGGACATAGGCGAGCAAACGACCTGCAAGATCGTTCGCTTGTCGCGGAATCGTTGCTGCGTCGTTAAAGATATCTGTACGTGTGACATTTCACTAGCGATCATTGAACGACGTTCAAGCAATGTAGGTCAAGTCGGATCGTTGGTCGGTTCGCCGACACATTGAAGCGTGTAACCTGGTCTTAAGAGTCTTAGCTAAACCCATAGATATTAGTTGGTTTGGCTGATATTAGTCCATTGTGTATGAGTGGCTTTTGTGTCATTGAGCAGCCTAGTGTTACAACTCGTACACATTGCTGTATTTGGGATCCATGAGAACTGAATTAAAAATGTTGTCCCTTGCAAAGGCTCCAGTTGGGATTGGTCTAAGTGGAGCTACCCAATCAATTGACCAATTGGCACTGCTTACATAAACCTTATTGTATTATGGAACAAAAGACGCATGCTGCAAGATATTGACTATGATGGTAAAGGTTTCCTGTGGTCTAATTTTACACAATAAGAGTTTAGGCCGTAATATCCAGTAGGCATCTTGATTATGTCATAGTCACCTGGTTAGGTTTTTTGGTAGCTGAGCTTTGTGTGTCGATGACATTGCTCCTTAGAAATTCAGCTTTTTCTGAAATGCACGCAAAGGCTTGTAACGTGTCACGAAGATGAATATTCAGGTTACTGAGAGCATCATAAACTCAATACTGGCTGTAATTGGAGATTTCAGCAGAAAGGTGTGGTTCCAGCCAAGTGTTTGTCTCCGTCATCTGTGTCTGTAGGGGGTGGGGGTGCTGAACTGCCCTGGCACCTTTCAAAGACAGGGCGGATCTGGGTGTGTCGAAACGATGTGGAGATTTAGCACTGACCCCTCCTAATTCTCCTCTTGTCTGCCGGATGTAAACATGTGAAAGTTTATATCTTCTCCCAACATTACGTTTATTAGTATCCAAGTCTTATTTGACTGGGGATAAAATCTGGAGATTCCAATCCAGCCCAACAGTTGTGCTCCTCATCCATTATCTGGATAATTGTGGGACAGACAATCTGTAGAGGCTGTAAGAATTTATATATGAGCGATTTTCCTGTCTCGTACCTAAATGTGTCACTGCTATCGGCTGTCACATTTTTAGTACTTGTTGGGCTATATTCACACGACCATCCTGAGTTCTGACCTGACATGGACAGACTAGGATCACTGTGATTCCGTAGGGCTGTTCAGATGATCATTTTTTTTCAAAAATCCATGAGACTCACTTATTCAAGTCTACGGGTGCTGAGAAAAATATATCTGAAATGGATAATCTGCATTGCGTCCGATTTTTAACGGATTCATTGCCTTAATTTAAGATACTGTTTTTGGTCTACTTAATTTTATTAATTGTTGATATATGAAAACAAAAACCATATAGCTGATAACCCTCGTCTGAGGGTTTTTTCTTTTGGAAGATTTTTTTTCCCTTATATATACACGCATTTATGTGAATTTAACCTTAAAGAAGCATTTCAGGTAGTTTGCTCCAATGATGAAAGCTACAGGAAATCTATTTCTACGAAATGGTTTTTATTTTCACTTTCATCATGTAAGAAAATCCACTAAAAATATAAAAAAAAATCTGTAATTTGTTAAGAATACTCTATATTACCGATATCGTCATGATTGATGACATCAGTGGTGTCTGACGTCTTTGTGCTCGGCATTGAAATCAATACAAACCATAAACATAAGCACTGTATAAATTCTGTGCCGTCGGCAAGGGTTTGGACAGCCCAATGGGCACTTAGGACCTGATTTGCATACAGATTAAAGTTTAATTTTCTTAGCAGTGGTACATCAATCGGAAACCTTGATGACATGTTTTCACTTGTTAAGTAGACTACCCAGTTATTAGTTTAGTAGGGAGAAATCTGCTGACGGACTCTCTTTAATCTAGGTGAGACGACTCTGAAACTGCTTTTGTTTTCAGTCCGGATTAATGAAACCTCAGAGCACATAATCCTAGCTGCCTTTTCATTAACTGTGTCGCCACGTGAGGCTTCCTAAATGCTTGGAGGGAATAGTCCATAATATGCTATGTTTAGGAGTATGCTGCAATGGAGAGTGAGGGGTAAAAACCAAACGACCATTGAATGGAGTCTTGAGACAAATCCTATAAAAGTAATTTACTCAACGCGTCTTGGAGTTAAAACTCCATCAGTACAATCACAATTGAACTGTGATTGTCCTGATGGAATTTTTAACCCCGAAACACGTAGAACAAATTACTTTTCCAGGGTTAGTCTCCATTCATGGCCGCACAGTTTTTAATACTCTCCATTGAAGCATTTACAAACATTTTGGCTGTTATCATGCTCTACTAGTGGTGGTGACACACACAACCTTTGAGGTGAGCAAGTCTTCGTTCTCATCACCCATATTTCCTCACAGATAAAGCTCTATTGCATTATTATTTATCATGTAGCATGTGTTGGAATATGCCTTTTTTTTTTTTTCTCATTGAACCTAGGAATTGGAATCACTGTGTCATGTCAGGTGTGTGTAGGCACAGGATTTGTCCACAGTATTATTATTTATTTATAAGCACCATTAATTCCATGGTGTTATACAGGAGAAGGGGTTACATACAAAGTACAGATGTAGGTTACAGTGATCAATTTAACAATGACAGACTGGCACAGAGGGGTGAGGGCCTGCGCTTGCGGGCTTACATTCTATATGATAATGGGGAGGAGACAGTAGGTTGGGGGTGTGGCAGCCCGGTGATGCAGCTGTGCGGAGGTGGTGGTGGTGGTGAGGCGGCTCGCGGAGGTTGTAGTATCTCCAATGATGGAGTTGGTGAGGCAGTCACACTCTGGTAGTGGCGTGGAGCTCCAGTATTAGTAGGGTCATTGCAGGCTGTAAAGCTTTCTTTGAAGAGGTGGGTTTTCAGATTCCGTGTGAAGGATTCGAGGGTGGTGGATAATCTGATGTGTTGGAGCACAGAATTACAGAGGATGGGGGATATTCGGGAGAAGTCTTTGAGGCATTTGCGTAAGGAACGAATAAGTGTGGAGGAGAGGAGGAGATCTTGTGAGGACCCGAGATTACGTGAGAGAAGAAGGTGGGAGATTAGTTCACAGATATAGGAAGGCGACAGGTTACGGATGGCTTTGTAGGCCAATGTTAGTCGCTTGGACATGAGTCAGGAAAGCAAAAGGGTGGACGGTGTATACGGACTTGCGCTTCAAGGACCAAAGGATCAGATGCTGTTCATCATTATAATTTTTATTTCTGACGCGTTTCAGAGTTAGTCTAAACTCCTTCCTCAGGGAATAGTAGTTTTAGTTAGTAATTTTAGTAGCTTGAACTGGATTCTTTGGGGAATTGGGAGCCAGTGAAGAGATTTGCAGTGGGGAGAAACAGGGAAGTAGTGAGGAGAGATGTTGATTAGTTGAGCAGCAGAGTTGAGGACAGATTGGAGAGGTGCAAGATGTGTTATCAGAGAGGCCACAGAGGAGGATGTTGCAATAATCAAGGTGGGAGATGATGAGGGCATGTACAAGCATTTTAGTAGATTGAGCGCTGAGGAAAGGATGGATTCTGGAAATGTTTTTGAGCTGGAGGCGACAGGAGGTGGCGAGAGTTTGGATGTGAAGGACAGGGCAAAGTCGAGGGTTACTCAAAGGCAGCGGATTCCAGGCACAGGTGAGAGCATGATGCCATAACTGGAGTAGATAGATCAGGTAGTGAAGATATGCGAGATGGAGGAAAGATGAGAAGTTCTGATTGAGCTTTAGGAAGCGAGAGGTGAAGAAGGATATGGCTGACAGACACTCTGGGATTCTTGACAGCAGGGCAGTGACGTCTGGGCTAGAGAGGTAGATCTGATGTCATCAGTGTACAAATAATATTGGAAGCCATGGGACTTTGAGTTGAGGCCAAGGGTATAAATTGAGAATAGTAGGGGTCCTAGGACAGAGCTTTGTGGGACTCCCAACAGAGAGATGGCGGGATATAGAGGTAGTGTAAGAAATGCTAAATGTGCGGTCAGCAAGGTATGAGGTGATCCAGGACAGGGCGAGGTCTTTGACACCAAGCAAAGAGAGGATCTGCAGTAGGAGGGAGTGGTCAACTGTGTCAAAGGCAGAGGACAGGTCTAGAAGGAGGAATACTGTAGGGGACCCATGTGAACAGAAAACAACTCTTTAGTAATCAATGCAATCCTATTGATCAATAATCATTGTGATCACTTGGGAAAATGATCATCACTGTTATTGGACCTTTAATTGACCTACTATAAGGAAAGATTACGAGCATGAATAATCTGCAGCATGTAATTCACCCTCAAGAGTATGTACACTTAAAGTGTAACCACTGTGTTTAATTTCTTTTTTTTTTTTTAATGATAATGTAGAGCAAGTGATTTTGATAAACTTTCAAATATACTTTATAAGAGAATTCTGGTTGAAAACCATTCATAATCCTTCCAGAAGATGTCCCCACTAGACTGTGTAAGAAGCATACATATGTTCACTCTGTCAGATTTGTCTTCAGGCTTCTCACACTGAATATGGGGCATGTAACCATGTAAGGGTAAAGGGGGCGGGGCCTACACAGTGTGGGCGCTCCTGACTGCAGCTGATGAGGTGACTATGTATCAGATTACTTGAGGCTACAGCACAGTGTTGAGCAATGTCAAGATCACTGCAAACTCCTCTTTCCTTCGCACAAGCTTCTGATCAGTCATCTTGCTACCACAGCTCACGATCTCTGTTAACCCCTTCTCTGCTGTCACTTTGCACTGCTTCCAATCAGCTGCCATAAAATGCAGTTTCTAAAAGAGCTCAGAAAAATGTGAGAAAATAAGTCAAATAGCACAAAAAAAGCATTATCTTAGCTGTTGTGTGACCCATCATTAAAAGCCAGTGTAGTATTGCGTTTTTTTTTTTTTTTTCAGTGAAATAAAATGTAAATGTTAACAGCTTTAAGGCTGCCTTCACACTGCGGTCAGGTCCGATTTTGCCCCATCTCGGAAGAAACCGGGAGAAGTTGGATTTTTCTCCCGGACACAAAATCGTTGCTTGCAACGTTTTTGTGTCTGGTGAGAACAATCTCCCCAAAATTGGCGTATCCCGGATTCCCCCAGATCTCCCAGAGCAATCTGGCGCTCCCTTAACATGGGAGCCTATGGGCCCAGATTGCCCTGATCCAGGAACCGGACAGCTGCGGCTGCACGCCGCTGTTATTTCAGGACCGCGGCTAGCTCCCTGCAAGCCGCGGTCCTGAATCATCAGCAGCGGCAGCTGCATCAGGCTGCACACCAGACCGGAGGGCATATTAACCCTACGGTTCTGTGTGCTGATCTGGTCCGGGGCTATCAGGTTCACCCCTGATAGCCCCAGATCAGACCTGACCGCAGTGTGAAGGCAGCCTCAGACACTGACATACCTGCTGAGTTTTCTCTGCAAAAGACCCTTCAAGAAATTGTGGCGTTTTTCTCGAAGGGTCTTTTGTGACGTCCCCACTGACATTCAGAAAAATCTGCAATTTGGATGCAGAACTATATGGACCAAATATGTATTTTCTTGCAGAATAAAATGTATCGTGTTTTTGGCGCATATTGGTGCATTTTTTTTCTCCTTGCATATTTTATAATGCAGTCAATGACTGAAGAGCTGAAAAATGCTGTAAAAAAACTGATCAGTAATTGACATGCTGCAGATTTTTCTACATCCAAACATGCAAGGCAGAAAACACAGCGTGGGCACAGCAGCACTTCTGAATTCTGGCTTCAGGATATACATGCAGATTTTATAAGCATGATGTTGGTATAGTGCATTCATAGTCCATACTGCGTCGTGATGTACCTAAAACTCCAGCACTATTTTGCCAATATGGATTTACACAGTCACCTAATTTTGCAGGGAAACTGCTGATTCTCCTGCAATACGGGTGTCAGTTTGTATCCACTGCGGGTGAATGTAACCTAATAAGACGAAGAGATTATCCATAGATGCAGAGATGGGAGTGAGAAACGGCTTTGTGTTTACTTCTGCGGTTGATTAGTCCTTGGGATCACGCAGGATTGGATTTCTGCAGGATCTGTTTTTTTTCTTTTCTTTAAAATTGGAGTCTATGGGAGAACAGGTTCATTAACTGATTGCTGTTTAGCCATCCATTTTCTTGCATTTTTAACAATCGTTTTTTGCTTACAGGATCCGTTACAAATGGAAAATAAATAGTAATCAGTTAATGGATCTGTTCACCTTAGACTCCAATGTTAAACAGATCCTGCACAACTTTTTTTCCAACAGATCTCTACAGGATCTATTCTGCCAGATGCTTAGTGGACATGTGAACTCAGACTAAAAATCTTGCTTTTCACGGAATTGATGGCCATTCGATGCACAGTATATTCTCATTGATCATCTCAGTTGCCTTTTACTTTTTTATATATTTACTGTAAGCTGCTTTTAAAGGGTTGCATAATTTTAAGGCAACCGGAGTTCCACAAAGATTTAGCGACTTTTGGGCGTTTTCCCTCTAGTGTGTTACTCCCACCTGGCAGAGGATGAGGGCATGACGCTACAGCTCGAATAATATCCATATGATCATTTGCTACGTCAGAAATCTTAATCCCGGCAGATGTAAGCTTGGCTCAACCTCACCGTAGGTGCTTAGGCGAAAAACAAAATCGATAATCAAGTTAGTGATCTCCTGCACACTAAAGAATGAAAATTGTCCTGTGTTTTGATGCAAAAAAAGTAAATTTTATTACAAAAGGCTTGCTGAAAACAAAATACAATCTCCCAGCGTTTCGATCATATACTCCTATCTTGTTCAAGGATCGATTGCCTGCATTAATGAATATCAAAAGATGTCTGTGACGGGCTGTGCGACAGAGCAGGAAGGGACACCAGGCCGATGATCAAACCAAGGAGATTTATTAAACAAGAAAGCTGGAACAACACACATGAGGGTAAATCTGCAGAGTCCTCAATGAGTCCAAACAAAGGAAACAGATGCGGGGCACCTCCCGATAATTCTTGTGCCAGATAAACGAAAGCAATAGTCCTTGCAAGAGTCCAATGGATCCAACGCAATCCCACGGACGACAAGATCTGCCCTCAGCTCAGGTCTCGCTCCGGTCACTTCCACAGTAAACTCACATCTGATCCTAAAACATGAATGTATTGTTTGGGCTCCAGGGATCAGCCCATGTGTAGGGGGCTTCACACCTACTATTGAATGGTTTGCTCCAGTCAGAAGATTCTAGTAACGTATAGCTCCAGTGTGTCTGGTAGTATGTAGATTGGATAGCCACCTGCTGGGAGGAAGAATGGCTAATCCTTCACTAGCTGTTGACCAATGCTTAATTACATTACAGTCCAGGAACGCAATTCTTGGGGGAAGGAGACATGTTAATTTACAGCACAATAAATTGCATAGTATACAGCTAATAGAAAACGGGGAAGGGTTACACACATCAAATGGCATAGTATACTGAAATACAGGACAGGTAAAAGCATATATCATGACAATGTCTACATCAATAAAAGTCAACAGATGCATACGTTCCACTAGAACAGAGAGAACATTCAAGCACAACCTTAAAGCGAACCTGTGACACCCCCCCCTTCCCCCAGGCATCTAAAGATAAAATAGCTACCTTCTGCAGCACTAAGGCTGCATTCTGACAAGGTGGCTATAGTATTTATGCTCCCTTGATTCACTGAAATAAAGACGTTTATAAAATCTGTGCCACACCTACCCAAGACAGGGGGGCGGGCTTTACCAGCGACTATCTCCAGCCTCTCTGGGATCAGTCATCCCTCTCTGCTCTCCGTGCGCCGCCTCCTCTTCCTTGTCTCCTAGAATCCTGCGCCTACGTAGTGCCTCCTGCTCCTGGGCATGCGCCGTGCCGCTGCCCATGAACTTCCTACATCCCATGTAACCTTTTTGCGCCTGCGTGGTGTGCGTGGGATGCAGGAAGTTCAGGGCAGCGCGCACGGCGCATGCCCGGGGGCAGGAGGCACTACGCAGGCGCTGAATTAGTGCTTGGTGCTGCAGAAGGTGGCTATTTTATCTTTAGATGCCTGGGGAGGGGGGTGACAGGTTCGCTTTAATCAATGGGAAAATAGTAACCATGTGGATTGTCAATATTGAGAATTAATTATATAAATCATTAGATTATGATAGCCTATATGGGCAGGGGATCAAAAAGTTAGAGCATGGACTAAGGGAGGAATATGTCCCTCATCTCAGACTACCACCTATATATAATTGTCAAAGAATATCTAATCCAAGAATCCATACAGAAATCTCAGTTAAATTATGTGATCATTAGTGGTGAGCGAATGTAATCATTACATTCGCTACTCACACGGATTGTACAGTATTTGCGATACTTGTTACTTGCCAAGTATCACTGCTGCTCGTGAGTGATGTGTAGATCGTTATCGATCTGACAAATATTGACAGCTCTCTTCAGTGCACAAAGGGAGCAATTACGAATATTTCGCTACTCGATCATAACTAGTGATCAACTGATCATCTATCATGAGATCTGGGTTAGCTGTGTGCTCTACCAGGACATAATATATGTGAGAATACCATTGAGGGTCATAAATGTCTTAGAGAAAATATACAGTCTGTACTACCGGTATTAATAAAAAGTCATGGGAAAAATGCCCTGGTGAAAAAAACTCCTGATGGGAAAGCCAGGCAAGGGCCCGTATCTGAATTGCCCATGAGTGACTGCTGGTACCTGAAAAAAAGCTGTTGAATCTTCATTGATGCAGGCAATCGATCCTTGAAAAAGATAGGAGTATATGATCGAAATGTTGGAGGGTTGTATTTTGTTTTCAGCAAGCCTTTTATAATCATTTTAATTTCTTTCTGTGCTGGAGATCCCTACCTTTTGATTAGAACTTACTCCAGTTCCGGAAACACAGGGCTCATCAGACGCTCCTGATTCCAACATTATCCATGATCAAGACTGGCAAGAAAACTGCTAGTCTTGACGAATCGGGGACGATGAACTGTTCAGTGTTCCTGTATGGTGGAAAAGTCTTAAGCATGAGATAAGTGAATGTCTGGATGTTTGGGACCTGCACGTGACCCCATATGTCCTCGGAGTCACTGATTAGCTGTTCGGCGCTCCACATGCAGTCAACCATAAGCAAAAGACTTCCGGTGGTGGGAAATTGGGGTTTTAACTTTTTTTTTATTTTACACCCTATAGATGTTAATGCAGGATTTAACTCCAGTGTGAGCTGATCACACACTGCCCACGGCTCACACTGACCCAACCACCCATCATACTTGAGACTAGACGTTTCTTAAGATTAGAGATGTGCGAACCTGTTCAGGACAATTCGTCTCTAATAGTCTGGAGTTGGATTGCTGTGCTCCCAAACAGGTTCGCTCATCTCCATTTTATAAAAATGTTATGAATGGGCTCCTAAACTGAACAGCGAATTGAAAGCTCCCAGTATAGAATCCTTCCTGATTCATGTCTGTTCTGCATTGGAAAGTCAGGCCATGCAGTCAATCACTTTAATAGAGAGTGCAGCTAATGGCTGCTTTATAAGTTCTGTTTACTACTATAATTAAATGTGTGACTCATGAATAGGGAAGTAGCCGGCCATAACTGCCGAGTTCTCCACCCATTTCTTCCCACACACAAGGGCAAGGATTTATTTATAGTCATTGTTGGCTGCACATGGAGTGGGTGGTGATGATCCAAAGTATTCTCATCTCCTTAAGACATTTAGTAATCTCATTTGCATTATTTATCTTTCTGATAATTAGGGATTAGACTAAAGGTATGACTGGCTAAGAATGCGATGATTGTTTCAGGTCCATAAAAGCTTATCATGCATACGTCAGCCTTTTGCTTTGTTGGTAGTTGACCCTGATTATTTAATTTTGCTAAAGGCCCAGTCACACATAACGACCGCTCCAGTCAGATAACGACCTGCCGGGATCGCTGGAGCATCGTTACCTGGTCACTGGGGAGCTGTCAAACAGGCAGATCTCCCCAGCATCAGGGACTGGGAGCCACTTCCCACATCGCTGAAGGGGATGTCACCGTCCTCCCTGTTTAGCGCTGCCTTAGCGCTAAGCAGGGAGAACGCTAGTAACTATGATAAACAGCGGGTATCCAGGCAGCGTGCGCTGCCTAGATACCCTTGTTTTACCATGGTTACCAGCCAGCGAGGTCACTGATCGCTGGTTTCTGGCTGTCACACACAGCGATGCGTGCTGACTAGTGGGAAACCAGCGATCAAAATATGACCCGCAGCACTTTGCAACGATCAGCGTCCTCACAGCAGGGGCCTGATCGCTGCTAAGTGTCACACAGAACGAGATCGCTGGAGAGATCGTTGTAACGTCACAGTTAAACAATTCTCTAACGATATCGTTATGTGAGACAGGGGCATTAGTCTACAGGTGCCTTCAATCCACTAAAATGTATATAGGAGATTGAGAATAGGTTTCTAGTGAAGAAGCTGAAATCTGCTCACTGTTGCAATTACAATTTTCTAACTTAGATGCAAGTACTGAACACTATCATTGAACCACATACAGTATATCACAAAAGTGACTGCTCCCCTCACAATATTTGAATATTTTATTATATCTTTTCATGAGACCACACTGAAGATATGACAGTTTGGTACTATGTAAAGTAGTCAGTGTGCAGCTTGTATAACAGTGTAAATTTGGTGTGGCCTCTATAATAACTCAACACACAACGATTAAAGGGAACCTGTCACCTAGTTTAGGACCCCTAACATATCACTACCTGTCTCTGTAGATTCCTACTACATTACTAACCACCCTCTCTGATCAAAATGTGCATTATAAAAGTGCAAAAAAGCGATATATAAAGTTACATGTTCCTAGCCGTGTGGGGGTGTTCCTAGACTGCTGTCCTGAGTGGGCAGTCACGCCGGGTCCACTCTTCCCCCACATCCCTGCTGAAATCACGCCCTGGCACGCTCCTAAGTTAAAAGTTCCGCCTCCTTCAGGGTATGAGCGTCATTTCCAGTCCTAGGCAATGTGGTGGGTGTATTGCGTACAGGCTGGCTACACACTGGCATGTGCAGTGGGCATTCCAAAGCCTGCCTGTACAGCCAATACACCTACCACACTGTGAAGGACCGGAAATGATGCACCTTGGTGTCATACTCGGAAGTAAGGAAGTGGGATTTATAAATCGGGAGCGTGCTCCGGAATGAATGATAATGCCCACCGGGACATGATTGCAGCAGTGAGGCAGGGGCAAAGTGGACCTGGAGTGACTGCCCACTCGACGGACAGCCATCTAGGAACTCCCACACGATGGTGGACATGTGTAAGTTTATAAATCGCTTTCTTGCACTTTTATAATGCACATTTAGATTAGAGACGGATAGTAAAGAATGTAGTAGGAAGCTGCAGGAACGGGTAGTGATAGGTTACAGGGGCTAAACTAGGTGACAGGTTCCCTTTAATGTCTAAACCGTGGGCAACAGAAGTGAGTACACCACTACGAGAAAATTGCCAAATTGTGCCTAAAGTGTCAATATTTTGTGTGACTACCATTACTTTTCAGCACTGCCTTAGGAGCCTGTCAGGTCTCTTGTGCAGACAGAACCACAAGTAGTTATGTGCACATACCTAAAATCTTTGCCTAACCATGCCTTCATGTTGTAGCATACATAAATAGATATTTAGGAAAAAATATTTCTGAAAATCGTTTGAGATCCTAGTTAGGGCTTTGACTAGTCAAGGGGGTGTTAGTTCCCCTGACTGGTTGGCCCACGTAGCCTGTTAATACACCCCAATGGGCATGATAACATGCTTTACGCAGCCAGCGTCAACTGTATCGCTATACAAAGCCGCACATGCTTATTTGACGCCGGGTGTATGCGTCTTGGCTTTAGAGAGCATAGTGCACATGACTAGAAGTGAAGCTACTTCCTATCATGCACAGTGAGCTTCTCAGAAGCCGGGACGCATACATCCGGCATCAAGAAAAGTTTAATGCTAAGGGGTACAAAGCTGCATGCATTTGTATAGCGTTTTTGCAAAGCATGCGTGGCTTTGAATAGCGGTGCTGATGATGGTGACTGTGTAAAGCATGTTAAGTGAGCTACCAGTCGTGGGAACTTATGCCCCCCTAGACTAGTCAAAGTCATAATTAGAATCTCACAAGTGGTCTTAAGAAATACTTGTTCTAATTATCACTTTGTGTCCTACTAGAGCAGGTGTGGGGAACCTCAGGCCCTAGGCCTCGATGACCTTTTCTGCAGCCCCCGGCAGATTCCAGGGGACCGCAGCGCTCAGACAGGAAGTCACATTTTGCGGACTGCCTGCTCTTTAGACTGTGTTCACGTGCAGTTTATTTCCCGCGTATTCCTTCATTTACGTGGCGCTTTTGTCCGCTCGTGTAGATGCAGTTCCAAACAAAGCTGGATACACCTTCCAGCAAAAGCTATGGCTTTTTCTGAAAGGTGTACAGACATCATGTTTTACTGCATATTTTTGCACATGCGCTTTCACTGCAAAAGCACACGAGCAAAAAAAATTGACATGGCAATTCTTTGATTTTTTTATTTTTTTTATTTTTTCAGCGCACTTTATGGCCTTGGGAAAATCGCGGTGTCTGAATGCGGTCACGCTTTTTTGCGCAAAAAATGTGCCACTGTACAATATACAGCAAAATACGCCGTGTGTAAACGCAGCCTTAAATCCAGCTCTCCAGTGAGCTCTATTCTCCATCCTCAGCCTCCCCAGTGATGTATATGCTCCCGGCCTCTCCTTTTGATGTCTATGGTCCTAACAATCTGGAAAAGCAGTTGAGAAGCAATAATAAATTACATCACAGCCATACCAAAAAGAAGCAGCTCCAGCCGTCACAGTAGGTCTGAGTTGATTGTTCAACCAAATATGACAGGGTAATTTTCAATATGATAATTTTGTGTGACCCCCTGAAGGATGGTAGAGATTCCCAAATGGCCCTTGGCAGAAAAAGGTTCCCCACCCCTGTACTAGAGGAAAGCCCTGCTAGGCAGGGATTATAGATATGTGCATATGACTTGTTGTCATGTGTGCACTAGGGACCTGACAGCTTCTTTTAAAAGTTCTTGGGCTTGCAGTTCACTGGAATCTTCTTCCATGCCTCCATGATGACATCACAGCTATTGGATTTTAGAGACCTTGCACTCCTCCACCTTCTGTTTAAGGATGTGCTATACAAGTTGTACACTGATTATGTTACATTGCACCAAGTGTCATATCTTCAGTGTTGTCCCATGAAAAGATATACCCTATTTTTCGGATTATAAGACAATTTTCTTTCCCCACGAGGAAAAAAGACAGGGGCGTGTCTTAAAATCCGAAATTTAAATTTTAATAAGAAAATTCCTTACTGAAAGGGGGGTTGTGGGGGTGCATGAGGCAGTTTCGTAGGTCCATGGAGGGTGGGGGCAAAGCTCAGAGCTGCGGGGGGGGGGGGTCTCGGCAACGTCCAGTGGACACCACCATTATACATGCCCCAGTATGCATTGCTAAGCTGAAATACATGCTCTTGCATCCAGACTTCCACAAAATGGCTGTGGATCACAGTCTGTGGATCACCTCCGTGGCTATTTTTTAGATGTCTAGACGCAAGAGCAGGTGACGAGTACCCAGGGCACGGGGACTCTGCTCTCAGGCGGCTTCCAGTCTGGGGATATCACGGGTGGCTTGCCCGAGGCCGTGGCCCTGGAGGTCAGCTGAATAAATGAGTGAATAAAGTATATACAAGTTTTTGTCTTCGTGACGCCACCTGCAGTGTCTGGTGATGCTCACCAGCGCCTCCATAGCTCTCCGGTGGTCGTGGGTATTGGGTCATTCCATGTCAAGTGATCCAAAAATGAATATTTTTTTTCCCTGACGTCCTCAGATTTTTAAAAAAAATTTTCTATATAAAGAACAACTTTATCTAATTACAAAAAAAAAGTTTTGAATTTTTTTCTTTACAGATTTTTAAAGTTTTAAAAAAGTGCGAATTTTGGCCTGGTATGGCTTTACATTTTCTATCATATCTCGGGCTAGAAATAAGATAGAGAAACAATATAAACACCAATCTACTCAGAACTGTCCAGGCTTTCATCAGATATGTCACAAGAGGATCTTTGTTAATATTTTACCCATGTGATCGCAAGCGCAAAACTTTAAAATGCATTTCCGAAAAATCGGCGCGCTTTAAATATTTCAAAAACTGCCCATGTGTCTGCTGTGCTCTTAGCCACATCTGTACCAAATTTCAAGTTGGGATCGCAATGGGATCATATTTTAACATATTTTACTAGTAATAGCGTCAATGGGTCATTCCATATCAAGTGATCTAAATATGAATATTTTTTTTTACCTGACGTCTTTAGATTTTTTTTTTTTTTTTCCCTTATGAAGTACTACTTTAGTTAATTACAAATTAAAAGTTTAGAATTTTTTTCTTCATCAGTTAATTTTTTACAGATTTTTAAAGTTTAAAAAAAGGGTGAATTTTGGCCTGGTATGACTTTACATTTTTTTTATCTCAGGCTAGAAATAAGATAATGAAGTGGGAGAGGCATCATTTTACTCAGAACGGTAACAGCTTTCATTTGAGATGTTACAAGACTATGTTTCTTTATATCAAATTCAAACTATTGACGGGCAATTGTGAAAAAATGACTGATTGTGTTCTTGGTGATTTTTGAATTGACACTATAATAGTTAAATATTTTGCACTTAGGTCCAATGAATGCGTCCATGGGGTCAAGCTGGGACAGAGTCATCAAAAATTAGCCTTATTTGCAGATGACCTGCTACTTTACATCTCCCAGCCCCTGGTCTCCATCCCTTCGGTCTTAATGGAGTTTGAACGATTCGGACAATTGAGCAACTTTAAAGTGAATTGCTCCAAAACCGAGGCACTCAATATTTCTTTGCCTGGAGAATTGGTTTCTCATCTATCTAAACAGCTCCCATTTAAATGGAAAGTAGAAGCCATTAAGTACTTGGGAGTCCTTATACCAAAAGATCTTAAACAAATATTCAATTTAAATTATCAACCCCTTTTGACTAACGCGGAATCGGCATTTACCTCCTATAGACAATTAAAGCTATCCTGGTTCGGGAGAATAAACGTAGTCAAGATGGATGTCTTGCCCCGACTCTTATATACTTTTCAGACAGTTCCTGTTCTATTGGATAGAGGCTTCCTCTCCAAAATGCAATCTATGATCCTTAGATTTGTCTGGGGGGGCAAGAGGTCCAGATTGCGAATGAATATCCTATCCTTGCCCAAGACCAGAGGAGGGGTTGGACTACCCAACATACGAGCGTACTTTGTGGCTTCCTCTCTTGTTAGAGCTCTAGATTGGCATTATCATGCGTCCTCCAAGAAATGGGTAGGGGTGGAGCAAGAGGGTTTGGGGATTCCGCTGAAACACCTGCTTTGGATTTCCCCTAAAGACTCCACAGACCTAGTACCTTTGACAGACATGACCAGAAACACCTTGAAGGTATGGCACCTAGTGACGAAAACCCTCCGCTTAAACAACAGACTTAGCCCTTTGACTCCCCTTTTTTCCAACCCATCTTTCCCACCCAGATTTGACAGGCAGAGATTTTTATGTTGGCGGATTGTGGATGACACCCGAGTAGGACAGACTCTGTCCAGTGGTGGTTTGCCCCCGATGGCAGAGCTACAACTCAAAGAACCTACGAGACCTCTTAAGTGATTCGAATTTCTCCAATACAGAGCATACTTATATTCAGCTGACCACTCTTGCAGGGTAAGATTGAACGCCCAACGTATTGGAGAGGTTATTCCAACTGGAGGCTCCACCGAGGCGCAAAATATCAGTTCTATACCAGGCCTTAGGGTCCATGAGAGAGCAGGGCACCCTTTACTTCCAACGTGCTTGGGAGAGGGAATTGGGGTGTAGCATTTCAGAAGCTAATTGGCAGAAATGCTTTATATTTACTCACTCACTAGCTAGCGCTTGTTCTGCACAAGAAAGAAGCTATAAGCTGCTCACTAGATGGTACTTGTGCCCGACGACACTCCGGAACATGTTCCCTGGAACCCCTGATACCTGCTGGCGCTGTGGGGAAGAGAAGGGTACAATGATACACATTTGGTGGAGTTGTGGGGAAATCCGGCGGTTCTGGTCTGAGGTTTTCAATGCATACGCTCGGATAACAGGTAAACAAGCCGAATGCTGCCCAGAATCGGCAATGTTATCCATTTTTCCAGGTCCTATTGGGCTACAGAAGAGGGATATTCTCCGCTTTTGCATCTCGGCTGCTCGTGCTGTGATCCCGAGGTTCTGGAAATCAAGCCGGGCTCCGTCTCTACTTGATTGGTTCAAAGAATTGATGGACATATATCGAATGGAGGAGCTCGCAGCTGATGCGTCGGGATCTCGGAACAAATTCTAAGGGAATTGGGTTGAATGGATTCTTTTTCACGACTCTGCAGAATTTAGGAGTATCTTTTCCAGCACAGATAATATGGCTCGACCTCTGGCTGATGGGGAGCCAGTGGGATGAGTACCCTTTCTCCTTCCCATACCTCACCCGTCCCCCCCCCTCCTTTTTTTCTTTTTTTCTTACGTGACTTTTCTTTCCCAGTATAACTTTTTCTAATGGTTTTTGTTTCTCTTCTCTCTCTCTCTTCTTTTCTATCTCTCTTTTCTTCCCATCTGATACATTCAGTCTAGGTATTTCCTTTCTACACCTATACCTTCAGAATTCTAGTGAACATTAGACAGGTATCGGAAACTCTGAGCTGTGAGTAGATCATTAATATTTCGGCCTTCCTTTCCGGTACACCAGTCGATAGACTATTCCAACTAGGCCTCAACGGGTAATGACCCACTTACGTGGTCAACCTGTTAGAAGGGGCCAAGTGATAAAA
Source organism: Allobates femoralis (assembly GCA_033576535.1). Classification (NCBI taxonomy): domain Eukaryota; kingdom Metazoa; phylum Chordata; class Amphibia; order Anura; family Aromobatidae; genus Allobates; species Allobates femoralis. The sequence continues at coordinate 371,496,192 of JARQOC010000001.1, read as the reverse complement.
ATCATTCTGCTGGGGCTGCTTGTCCCCTTGACATCAGAACATCTCAAAACACTGAGAAAGGTTGTATACTTGAGTGTTTGGAATTATATTTAGATTGTAGTATATATTGCACCAGAGATAAGCGCAAAAGTAAATTTGCAGCTTATCTTAAAGTTACTAATAACTTTGTGAATTCTCTTTTTGTATATTTTATATGTCTCAAGATTTTGTTAAAAGATTGAATGTATGTCTTTCATATGTTTTTTCAAAATTTAATAAAAATGAGATTAACCATAGTTAAATATTTTAAAATATGATCCCATCACGATCCCAACTTGAAATTTGGTACAGATGTGGCTAAGAGCATAAAAGACACATGGGCAGTTTTGGAAAATTTTTATTAAAACGTTTTTTCGGAAATGCGTTTCAAAATGTTGCGTTTGCATTCGCATGGGTAAAAAATTTAAATTAACAAATATACTCTTGTGACATATCTGGTGAAATCCTGGACAGTTCTGAGTAGAATGGTGTTTATTTTGTTTCTCTATCTTATTTCTAGCCCGAGATAAAAAAAATGTAAAGTCATACCAGGCCAAAATTCACCCTTTTTTTAAACTTTAAAAATCTGTAAAAAATTAACTGATGAAGAAAAAAATTCCAAACTTTTAATTTGTAATTAACTAAAGTAGTACTTCATAAAGGAAAAAAAAAAAAAAAAAAATCTAAAGACGTCAGGTAAAAAAAAATATTCATATTTAGATCACTTGATATGGAATGACCCATTGACGCTATTACTAGTAAAATATGTTAAAATATGATCCCATTGCGATCCCAACTTGAAATTTGGTACAGATGTGGCTAAGAGCAAAGCAGACACATGGGCAGTTTTTGAAATATTTAAAGCGCGCCGATTTTTCGGAAATACGTTTTAAAGTTTTGTGCTTTCGATCACATGGGTAAAATATTAACAAAGATCCTCTTGTGACATATCTGATGAAAGCCTGTATAGTTCTGAGTAGATTGGTGTTTATTTTGTCTCTCTATCTTATTCCTAGCCTGAGTTATGAGGAGAAACGTAAAGGCAGGCAACAGCGAAATTCACACTTTTTCCGAACTTTGAAAATCATTTAAAAAAAAATAAATTTTTTAAAAAATTTTTCTCTTCACATTTTGCATTGTCTGACATGCTATTATCAAATAACAAAATCTCAAAAGAATTAAAAATATAGAGGTAATAATCATTGGTTCACTTGACATGGAATGACCCTATTGCGGCTTGGATGGATTAGTCCCCTGCAGGTGGGACTGAACCGCCGGGGCAGCGATGCTGTAAGAAAACAGTTTTTATATTTGAAAGGATGCAGCAGAGTCAGAACTTCACTTTACCGGGTAACTTTACTGGAAAACTTTCAATCAGCATTACAGTCTTTCAGCAGCAGTAGATGGTATAATGGCAAATGCTCCGGATGCTGCAATTGGAATTTCTGGCTGTAGATGGATCCCTCCTTCTGTTCCTTTCTTTCTCTTTCTCTCCTTGCCTCCCAGTGGCGGTGAAGTCTGACTTCCTAAAGACAATCTGACCTCCTGCTGCGTTTCTCCCTCTTTCTCTCCCTCCTTTGCGGTCTCCGGGACGACCTTCTCTTAAGCTAAGCAGCGTATTGCTGTTTCTGGCTCCCTTTTCTATGACTCGTTCAGGAGACTGGGGCTGTATTTGTAATATCCCCGTTCTTTGGATTCTCTGTGAGCCGTGTAGGTTCTCACAGTTGTGGCCTCCGGTACCCGGTTTCCTTCTTGAACTAGCTCGCCGCTAAGCTTCAGTTCCTTGGCTCTGTTTTCTGGGATCTGTTCTATTCTGGGAGTCTCAGCCGAGGAGACCCTCCTTGCTCCAGCTCTTACTCCATCTTACTACTCCTCTCTCTGCTCTCCAACTCGTTCTGACCGACTCCTTCTGAGCCTAACTAGTTCCCCCTAGAGGCCACTATATACCCTCCTGGGGTCCCTCCCACCTACTATCCTAGTGTGTGGGTGTTAACTCTAGGGTTCCACCTAGTGACAATAGTTCCAATTGCAGTTGGGTGACTACACCTCTTTTCTGGGTGCAGTACCCCTTTTGTGGCACCTACGTAGTGGGGCGCCACACAGGTATTGCAGCTCGGCAATGCATGCTGGGACATGGATAATTGCTGTTGGTGCCCACCGGACGCTGCCGTAACTCCACCCCTCCCCGCAGCTCCGGGTTTTGCCCCACCCTCCATGAAACTGCTGCAACCTTCTCTCGGTAAGCCATGGGGGGCTATGTACAAGGATGGAGGATATGTGCCAGGATGGGGGACATATATATCAGGAGAGGACATGGATACCAGATATTGGGGACATGGATTCCAGGATGGGTGGCATGGATACCTGGATGCGGACGATATATATCAGAAGGGGGCACATATGAAAGGAAGGGGGCATATATATCAGGATGGGGGAATCGTGTACCAGGATGAGGGACATATATACTGATAAGAAGGACCTCATTTAACATTAAAAATTATTTTTTTTTGTCTTTTCCTTCACCAAATTTGGTGTTTGTTTCTCTGGAATAAAACATTAGATCACAAATAACCAGATATAATTTTATTAACCTTTCTATGACCTACATGCTCATATAGACAGCTCAGGAGTGTTAATCCTACTGAACGATTCCCTTTTAGTCTTCAATATTCGTTCCTGTCGGCCTTCTATTTTTCATGGATTTCTAGGGGAATTAAGCTACTGCTCTAATGAAGCAATCGGTTAACTTCATCCACCGCACCGCAGAATAATGAAACCCTGACCCACGTTATTCCATGTTTGTAGTCAGAGTTTAGCACAGTTTATGGCTCTACGTGAGCTGTCATGCTTTTGTTTTCCTTATTCATTGTCGGAACAAAGCATGGCGTCTCCAGTTTCTGGATGTGTATCAGGTACCTACGTTTAATGCTTTTATTTATTATGTCACAGCTAATCATAGGTTTGTTTCTAGGGCAGAACATTATGCTATAAAAGACAGATGCAGTAAAGATTGAAAGCTTTAGGCCTGTTTCACATTACGTTTCTGAAAGCTACATGTTTTTATTTTGCTTAAAAAAACAAACTGATCTGATGTAAAACTGATACAAGCGGTATATTCCTTTTTTTTTTTTTTACATATGCATTTCATTGGTGTGGATACATTGGATAAATAAGTTCCTTTCAACATATGATGGAGTGCCAGGTGATAATGAGCCTTGTTTTCCAGAAGCAAAAAAAGACCGAAAAGACAGGTGCAAGTATATAATGATACATAGGAATATGGCCTCCATAGACTTCAGTGTTGTAAACATGGATTAAAAAGCACGGTAGTCTGCGCTCTTTGCATACTGTAAGAAAATGATTAAAAGAAGCCTGTGCACAAACGTATGTCAAAGTTACCGTAATCATTTGATATACGTTTTTCCTATAGTGTTATATGTATATCCAAATGTAACCGTTTACATACATTTTATTATCATATATATGGATACATCAATTAATTGCAAAAATATGGTGTAAAAAACGCCCAAGCCTATACACAACACTGCATCTTTTGGATAACTTCATGATTTCGATCAGTTTAATTTGATAGAACTTCCTTAGGTGAGAAATCACATTGGACCTGTACTCTAAATCGTTGACAATAGTATGTGAATGACATATTGAGAGATAATGTTTAGAGCCCCAGTCTACACATACCTGTTAACCTCCCGGCAGAGTAGAATGACTCCAGCCTGTAAATGCTACTGCTAATGTTCATGTTCTTTAGAATTTTTGTGGTGTCCGTGTAATGACCGGAGGTCCTATTAAGATCCAGAGAGTCACAGACTGAGACAGAGGCAGAAATAAACAACAGTAATTTTACTGATATGGGGATCAAAGTATGGTTCAGTATGGAATGTAAAAATCTCAAAATCCCCTTAAAATATTACCAATAACAGTTTCACACACTCAGCGTTAGCCGACATCAATGCACCGATCTCAGAGTTCCCAGGGTATGTAAATCACACTCAGAACCAGGAGCAAATTTACCTACACGTTAGACTTATCAAAGATTTAACTTAACTAAAGGCTATGTACATCAACTGTGGGCAGTCTGATGGGACCTCTGAGATGGCACACTGAGTATAACTTATCACAGCTAATAATACAATACACTATATCAATGCTGGCTATACACTTAGCACAGGGATACCCGGGTATCTTAAAACTATGGTACCATCAACCTCAAATGTAGTTTTAGACCGGTGTATATTCCACGTGGGCTGCAGCAAGTCCAGGAAAAGAAAAGAAAAAAAACCTTTTGCGCAAAAGAAAAACGTATTGTAAAACAGCAAAATTTGGCAGCTTACCAGCCAATGCCAGATTCACATGTCCAGTACTTTTAGTTCTGTAAGCTTGGGGTGCAATCTGTGGAGCACTCTTTTCCAGGGCTTGTCAGGACCTTGTCAGGATCCTCCCAATGTGGATGGCATAGGACGCCGGCTCTCCTTTCGCAGTCACTCACGGCCGTCCTGGACGCCAATCACTCGCTCCATCAGAGGGAACATCTCCTCAGCCTCCTTGTCAGGATCCTCCTAATGTGGATGGCACCGGACGCCGGCTCTCCTTTCGCAGTCACTCACGGCCTTCCTGGACGCCAATCACTCGCTCCATCAGGGGGAACATCTCCTCAGCCTCTCCTCGGATGCTGGACACTTGCTCAGTTCAAGATAAAATCTTTAGTCCACACAACAGGGCTTGCAAACAACTTTAAAGGCCCATATAGCTTGCACTGGCTTTGCTGTAATCCTTACACTAGTAATGGCCACCGCAGAGAGAGATCAACAACCACAGGAGCAACTGACAGAGCCGTCACCAAGGCAACCAGAGACTGTGCTTTCACTTTCCTAGACACAGAGCAGTCACCATGGCAACCAGAGACTGTGCTTTTCACTTTCCTGGGCCACTACAAAATGGCAGTCTGCTTGGTTTTAGCAGCTTATTAGTTTACTCTCTTACATCCAATTCCAAGTTGCTGTCCCTCCGTGCTATCAAGAAGCACCTCCATCAATATCCTTACCACCTGCTGAATCTATTGCCAAATCCGCTGCATGCACCTCTCTCCCATTCAACCTTCATTCACTGTGCCAGCCATATGGTGGATTTTTGTCGTTTGTGGGTTTTATTAGATGCACAAGATCTAATATGACACTTCTATTCAGCCTTTGATTAGTGATGAAGTAAAAGTGCTTACGCTGCTGTTTGCATTAGACGGGACTCCTCTCATCACAGGGCTCCTACTTAGTAAACTGATGAATGATAAATCTTTATATTCCGTCAGAAAGCGTTTTTCTGTACCTGCTGGTGGTGTGAACTTGCTGATTTCTCATGTGTTTTAACATGTCGTATATAGAACAAATGCACTTCGTTCACCTCTGACTGACAGACGGCCAAATGTACAGACATGTTTTATGGTGCAATACAAATTATGCTCTCTCTAAACTGTCTTTATGCTTCATCACACATTAGTTTTGAGAGCAGGAAGATGTTTAGAGCTTGGCAAACTGACAGATTTCATGTGTTGCCTATCTTGTAACTCTAGCACAGCAGACAATGTTGGTATTATGCCAATTAATGGTTCTGTGACTTCAGTTGTCCAACCTGAAATGCTCTGAATGAAGGGCACAAAATGTATCTTAAGATGTTTAACTTTTAAAAATGTAATTGATTGATCCTAATTTTCTAATTAGAGATACACTGTTCAAAAAAATAAAGGGTAACTGCTTAAATAACACAATGTAACTCCAAGTCAATCACATTTCTGTGAAATCAGCCTGTCCAGTTATGAAGCAACACTGATTGTGAATCATTTTCTCCTGCTGTTGTTAAATGGAACAGACAACAGGTAGAAATGATAGGCAATTAGTAAGACAACCCCTATAAAGAAGTGGTTTCTTCTGGTGGTGATTATAGACCATTTCTCTGTTCTCAAACCTTTTGGCTGTTCTTTTGGTCACTTTTATTGTTTGGCATTGGTCTCACCCCTAGAGGTCACATAAGTCAGTGTCTTACAAGCTACAGAGGTTGCCCAGGTAGTGCAGTTCATCCTGGATGGCACATCAGAGTAAGCTGTGGCAAGAAGGTTAGCTGTCTTTGTTAGCACAGTGTCCAGAGCATGGAGCAGATGCCAGGAGACAGGCCAGCACACCAGGAGACGTGAAGGTGGCCGTAGGAGGGCAGCAACCCATCAACAGGACAACTACCCAAGGCCGACTCCAGGTTTTTGTGGACCCCTTAAACACACACCACGATTCATAAATATAATATAGAAGCTGTGGGCTGTGCATAACTAATATGGAGGCTTCTGGGTGGGCTGTATATGTAATATTGAGGCTGTGCAAGCTGCATATATAATATAGGGCTGCTGGGCTGTAAATATACTATGAAGATTGCTAGGCTGTATATATAATATAGAGGCTGCTGCTGGTCTGTATATATAATATAGAGGCTTCAGGCTGTATATGATAATAAAGAGGCTCTGGGCTGTGTACTGTATATACTCGTGTCTAAGCCGACCCGTGTATAAGTCGACCTCCCTACTTTTGCACCCAAAACCTGGGAAAACCTATTGACTGTGTATAAGCCGAGGGTGGACCCCAGCACAGGTATAAACCCCCAGCAGTGTGGTATACAGGCCTCCCCAGTGGTAGTATACAGCAGCCTCCCCAGTGGTAGTATACAGCAACCTCCCCAGTGGTATATACAGGCCCCAGCAGTATATACAGCAACCCCAGTGGTATACAGCAGCCTCCCCAGTGGTATATACAGGCCCCAGCAGTATTACAGCAGCCTCCCCAGTGGTATATACAGGCCTCAGCAGTGTATACAGCAGCCCCGTGGTATACAGCAGCCTCCCCAGTGGTATATACAGCAGCCCCATCAGTATATAACATCATTAACAGCAGCCCCATCAGTATATACAGCAGCCCCATCAGTATATACAGCAGCCCCATCGTATATACAGCAGCCCCAGCGGTATATACAGGCAGAGCCCCAGCGGTATATACAGCAGCCCCATCGGTATACACAGCAGCCCCAGCGGTATACACAGCAGCCCCAGTGGTATACACAGGCCCCAGTGGTATACACAGGCCCCAGCGTATGCAGGGCCCCCCCTTGCTGCCGCACACCTGTAAAGTAATAGATCATTATACTTATCCCTGTCGCCGCTCTGCACCGCGCTCCTCCGGGTCTTCATGCTTCGGCGATTACGTGAGGAAAGATTGAGATATGGGAGGGGACAGGTTATGGATGGCTTTTTAGGTCAGTGTTAGTAGCTTGAACTGGATTCGTTGGGGAATTGGGAGCAAGTGAAGAGATTTGCAGAGGGGAGAAAATGGAGTAGCGAGGAGAGAGGTGGATTAGTTAGCAGCAGAGTTTAGGACAGACTGGAAAGTTTTAAGAGTGTTAGCAGGGAAGCCACAGAGGAGGATGTTGCAGTAACAAGGGGAAGATGATGCGGGCATGTAAAGAGTTTTAGCAGTTTGACGGCTGAGGAAAGGACAGATTCTGGAAATATTTTTGAGCTGAAGGTGACAAGAGTGGTGAGGGTTTGGATTTGTGGTTTGAAGGACAGGGCAGAGTCAAGAGTTACCCTGAAATACGAATTTCAGGTGTGGGAGAGAGCGTGTTGCCATCTACCATAATAGATAGATCAGTTAGGAAAGATACATAGGATGGAGGAAAGATGATGAGTTTGGTTTTGTCAAAATTTAGTTTTAGAGCAAGTGAGAGAAGGGGATATGGCTGACACACCGGATTCTGCACAAAGTGCATTGACCAAGAGATAATCTCGTTTTTCAGTGTACTGGAAGTCATGGGACTTTGAGTTGTCCTAGGCCAAGGGTATAGATGGTGAGAAGTTGGGGCCCCAGGACAGAACCTTGAGACTCCACAGAGAGAGGGCGGGATGAGGAGGTAGTGTGGAAGTGGGAAATGCTAAATGTGCAGTTGGAAAGGTATAAGGCAATCCAGGATAGGACAAGGTCTTTGATGCCAAGGGAAGAGAGGATCTGTAGTGGGAGGCAGTGGTCGACTGTGTCAAAGGCAGAGGACAGGTCTAGAAGGAGAAGAATGGAGAATTGTCTGTTAGTTTTGGCCGTAGGTTGTTACTAATTTTGGGCAGCGCAGTTTCAGTGGAGTGGTAGGGCCGGAAACCAGATTGGAGGTTGTCAAGGAGAGAGTTAGATGGGAGGTGGGAGGAAAGTTATGCATGGACATGCTGCTAAAGGTATTTGGAGGCAAACTGGAGCAGCGATAAGGGGCAGCAGCTGGGCACAGCAGTCAGGTCAACGTTTGGCTTTTTGAGGATGGGCAAGATGATGGCTTGTTTGAATTGAAAGTAGAGGGGAAGGTACCAAAAGTTAGAGATAAATTGAAGAGATGGGTTAGGGCTATGTTGAGCATGTTAGTGAGGTTGGGAGGAGGTGTAACGGATGGGGTCAAGTGCACAAGTAGTGAGATGTGATTTGGAGAGGAGATGAATAAGCTCTATTTCAGTGATGTTGGAGACTGAGATTGTGAGGGAAGGGCAGAGGTCTGGTATATGGAGTGGTTGGGGCGGTGGAATAATAAAGGTGTGCCTTGTTTGGTCGATCTTATTTTTGAAGTATTGGGCAAAGTCCTCAGCAGAGATGAGGGGGGGCAGAGGTGGGCGGAGGAGAGAGTTAAATGTGCTGAGCAGTTGTTTTGGGTTGTAGGATAAGGCAGATACAAGATTTGTGAAGTAGGTCTGTTTAGCACAGGTGAGGGCTGATTTGAAGGCGAGTGTTGCTTGTTTGAAAGCAGTGAAATCGTCTTGCAGGTGTGTTTTCTTCCAACGCCGTTCCGCAAACCTGGACATTTGTTGAAGTTTTTTTGTGAGTTTGTTGTGCTAGGTTGCCTATTTATTCGTTGCACCTTGACATGCACGAGAGGGGTGGCCGAATCTATAGCTGATGTGGTGGGTGGCATTATAGAAAACGTTGACATATGTCTACTCGAACTGTCTGAAACTGACTCCATGAGGGTAGTATAAGGTCACGACATCCACAAGTGGGTGTTGTGGTTACAACCCAACAGTGTACAGGGCGATTAACTTTTGTAAGAGAACACCAAGATTGACAGATTCGACATTGGCGTGCTGGTCTTTTCATCGATAAAAGCAGGTTCACACTGAGCACTTGAGAAACGTGACAGTCTGGAGGCGCCGTGGAGACTGTTCTGATGCCAGCAACATCCACCAGTTTGGTTGTGGGCCAGCAATGGCTTGGGGAGGTTTTTTGGAGGGCTGCACAGCCCTCCTTGTGGTAGTCATAGGTACTGTGATTGCCATTGGGTACCTGGATGAGATCCTCAGACCCATTGTGAGACCATATGCAGGTGCAGTGGGCTCTGGGTTAGCTTCTAATGCATGACAATGCTAGGCCTCATGAGGCTGAAGTGTGTCAGCATTTCCTGCATGATGAAGGTATTGATACTATGAACTGGCCTGCCCATTCCCCAGACCTAAATCCAATTGAGCAAATCATGTCTCGCAGGGCTGTGGAAACAGTAAGCCAAGCATCCAACTCAAACTCTTCAGTTTCCCTGAATCTGACTCCAACTCTGCCAAAATGGCCACCGGCTCCACGACTACAACTCTAGAACCATGGCTGTAAAGTTAGTAAGCCAAACATCTAACTCCGACTCCTCAATTTCCCTGCATCCGACTGCACCCAAAATAAACACTGACTCTGACCCACATCCCTGATGTCTTGTTCCATCTACCAATACCATGTTGCACCCCAGACTGTCCAAGAGTTGACTGATGCATTAATCAAGGTCTGGGAGGAGATCTCTTAGGAGACTTCCGATAACTCATCAGAGCATGACCAGGCATTGTAGATAGGTCATACAGGCACATAGAGGCTACACACACTAATGTGCCTCATTTTCTTGTCTTGAGGCATTTCCTCTGAAGTCGGATCAGCCTGTAATTTTATTTTTCACTTTGATTTTAAGTTTTACTCCAAATCCAAACCTCTATAAGATATTAATTTTGATTTACATTGATCATTTTTGTTTTATTGTTCTCAACATATTCCACTTACTAATTAATAAAGATTTGCAACTGCAATATTTCATCCATTGAGATTTGGGTGTGGTATTTTAGTATTCCCTTTATTTTTTTGAGCAGTGTATTTCTAAAAGTGATATTGACTTAATTTTTCACCAGATGTCTATAACAACCCATCCAATCCACACAATATTAAATCAAACCATATATATCAATAAATTGTGTAATAATGAGAAATGGCACAAGTAAAAAGTATTGACCATATGAACATGGAGAAATGCAAAAAGCCATGCAAAGTCATGATATCAACTGAAATTTATCAGTAATTACAAAGCAATCCTGCTACTTAGTGTAAAAGAAAATCAGCTTGGTCAACTGATGGCCTATAAAAAATGTCTTATTACCAAGGTGCCACACACATAACAACTCGGATGGGTAAAACCAGTGAGCTGTCTAAGATCGTTATAAACTTACTATTGAAAAACATACTGATGCCATTGGTTACAGAAGAATTTTGAAACTACTGAAGGTTTCAGTGAGCACTGTTGAAGCCATAATCTGGAAGTGAAAAGTACATAATTTACCACAAACTGGCCACCACCTAGTTTTCCCCGCACGATTTCAGACAAAGTAGTGGAGAGAATTATCAGTAAAGGCCCTGTTACACCTAGCAACATTCCAGCGATCCCGACAATGATACTACCTGGCAGGGATCGCTGGAATGTCGCTAAGTGGTCGCTGATGAGATGCTACACAGGCAGAGTTACTCACCGATGCGGCGACACCGGACAGTCGTTGGGATCTGTCACTGTCACGGGCGTAACATGGAGATCGTTGTCATTGCCCCTGTCTCACACACCCATGTATGCAATGAAAGAAAAGAGACAGGAAGCGCTCCTATAGAGGAGACCCGGCATGCTATTTTGGGGGGTTTAGAGGGGTGTGCGGGGGACTCACACCTGTGCCGGTTGTGCCGCCTCCGCCAACCTCAGTGAGAGCTTGTCCCTGAGGAAGGAGCTTGAATGTGGCTCCGAAACGCGTAGGGGAAAGAAATAAAGGAAGTTTTTTATTGAAGCATTGTATTCCTGTGATCCTTCGTGTCACAGCAGCGTTGATTGTGTGAGAGACATCATGAAATCTGAAGAGTACAAAAGGATTTTGGAATGTAAAGTACTGCCCAGTGTCAGAAAGCTGGGTTTCTGTGTCCTAGGTCATGGGTCTTCAAGTAGGACAAGGACCCCAAACATACTTCAAAAAGCCCCCAGAAATGGATGGAAGCAAAGTGCTGGAGAGCTCTGAAGTGACCAGCAATGGGTTGGCATCTAAATCCCATTGAACCTTGTGGAGAGATCTTAAAATTTCTTTCACCCTCAAATATTACAGTCTTGGAGCAGTTTGCAAGAGAAGAGTGGTCCAAAATTCCAGTTGAGACGTGTTAGATGGTTTTAAGAAGCGATTGGTTGGAGTTCTTTATTCCAACCAAATATTAAGTCAGGGAGCCAACTATTTTTTTTGCCCACACATTTTTGGAGTTCCTGTGAAATTATGCCTTTTTTCTCTTTTTTTTTGTGATATTTCAATACACACAAAGGAAATAAATATGTAATTGCAATAATTTTCTGGGAGAAATACATATCAACATCTGGGTGTTCAACATTTTCGATCATGACTGCATTTCACTCACTGTATATGGCCTTATGGTTTTTCATTTTGATACTTATGGTCTATATCTACCATAAGTTCAGTCGTATTAAGGCAACATTCACAAATCCATTGAAGTAGTTCACAGATCGACACACTATAGTGATAAGCAAGTCGATTTGCAGACCCATGGTCCAGCAGTCATGTCGGTATTCTATGCCTGCCCGACGGATCCCTATGAATTGCCTCCTACCTTTCGACATCCTAGGAGTCTCTTCTGATCAGTAGGCCTGGTGCAATGTGTGTGTCGGCACAGTAATGACAGTGTTCTTTTCGTGTACGTCAGAAAAGGTTCTGAGGATGCCAGAAGGAAGGAGGCAGTCCACAGTATATTAACATGGCTGCTGGACCAGGATCCTGTGATTAGATTCGCTCATGTCTACCATTTAACACGTGTGGAAAAAACAATTATTTTCTGTGTCTGATCTGTAAGATTCGTTGTAGGCTTCTTCTGATTTCTGATTCTTCTCTGTTTGGATTACAATCGAGCATGTCTTTGTGGATCTGTGAAACACAGACTCAATACAAATAACACATCAAATGAAAAACTGATTTAAAAATGAAAATGGAAGTATCAAAGTAGCCTAATCCTGCAACAACTATGAACAACAACCAAGAAGGCCCATTATGAGGTGATGAGCTAGCAGTAGTACAAATCAATTGATAACACTGCTCTATAACATTTAAATGCAAACTTTAACATAATAATATAGCAGTTCACAATTTAGTTCTAGATTGGATTGAATGCACTGGGGAATAATTACATTTATAGACATCAAAAATGTATTGTGCCCCTGAGATCTAATGTATTGTTAAATTGTTTTTCATTTTTGTCCGTTGCATTTCATGGAGAGTCACTCTTTGTTTCATTTAGTTCCCATTAAGCACTGTAAACTACTGTAACTGTTGTGCTAATAACCAGTAAGCGTGAAGGTGCCGAGAAAGCTACCGTAGTTGTTTGCACTTGCTAGCTCATGGCTTCTCATAACAGCGATGGCCTGTGTACCCTGAATACATATTTGCTGGACACAGTGTAAGATGTGAACGTGGAATAAGTCAATAGAAGGAAGGGAGTTTGGTAAGACTATGGCTTCAGTCTTGGCCAATTTAGAGTCTTAACCCACCCTTTTTTTGTTGTTTGCACATTGGAGATGAGTAGATCGATTCACATAGTATCGAGTTTGAGTCAAATATTCTGAAATACGAGTTATCATGCAAAGTCGTACATTTTGAGATTTGATTCGTGTATGGTAAAGAAAAAATAAACTTGCCCAGCAACATTTCCCAGACTGCTGAAGTATTCAGAGAGCAGGCTAATGTCATCTTGCCATGCCATGCAGGCCTCCCCATAATGCTCCACAGCTATGCTGGCTTACTGATTATCTACCTTGTATAGTGATGGTCAGTACCTCCAGTAATCACAATCAGTGCTTCGCGATGGAGCACAATTTTTACAGCTGAGATGTTGTCCATCTCCGGAGTCACAGGGTAAGTCTCTTCTGTAGCGTGTAGTCTTTTGGTTGGCAAGGTCCACTCTCTCGTCAGTAAATTGTAAGCTTTTGTGATGAGCTAGGCCACTCTCTCTCCCTGTAAAGTTAAGTTCTTATGGTTAGCTGTGACCATCTCTTGCCTATGAAGTGCAAGCTATTATGTTTGCGAGGTTCTCTTTGCTCTCCACCAACAAATAATTTACAAGCAACTAAAAACTTTCCAGTATCAAAAATTTGCGCAAATCAAATTTCTGTGGAAAATTTGACAAAGCCAGCAAATCAGAATTTCAAAACACTTGCTAATCTCTTTTGTATGTATCATATGTTTGGAAGGGTCCATGATTTATGGAAGTAAATTGCAATCATGTTCTAAATCAAGTGAGATGCCAATATAATAAATTCATACCCCGAAAATCCATGTACTCTGCACAATGATGGTGATGCATGTTCAGTTGAATGCTCTTTAAACAATATTGTTTCACCAATTAAAGTCATATTTTTAAAGGATGTCTTAGGGTACTGTCACACTTGGTGACGTTCCAGCGATCCTGACAACGATGCAACCTGGTAAGGATCGCTGGAACGTTGCTACATGGTCGCTGTGAGATGTCAAACAGTCAGATCTACTCAACGACGCAGTAACGGTACGGCAACCCTTATAACGACCTCGGTGGTCATTGGGACCCTGTCACACACAGCAGCTAGTATGACAACTCAGACCTACATGGCTGAGTTCTGAGTTGCCAACGAGGTCGTTGTTAAGGCGTCAAACACACCAATGCATGCTGCCCAGCGGGAACCCGACGATCAAAAAATGGTCCAGGCCATTTCGACATGATCAGCGATCTCACAGCGGGGGGCAGGGTCGCTGCTACGTGTCAAACCTAGCGAAGTCACTGTTGCGTCACAAAACCTGTGACGCAACAGCGATCTTGCTAGCAATCTCGCTATGTGTGACAGGAGCTTTAAGGAGTAGGTGGCTGCGCTGCTTCTACTAACTAGTCTCATCCAGTTTAGAGCCCCCTTTAAACATTTGCTAACATTTTTAGGGGTATGTCCAGGTATCCAATTCCACTTTAAATGGATCATAGATAAAATCTAAGCTATGGATTTTCTTATTTTGGTCATAATGTCTAGATTCAGAGTCTTGTATACTCTGTGTATTATTTTGTATTGGGTATAGTGGAACACACTATATATACTTTCAGTTTTTAATAGGGTGTAGGACACGGTTTTTTGCATAAATAGAGTACAGGGAACCATTACTCTTGGCTTTTCTTTTTTAATAAAAGGGTTGACATTTCCAACAACCGTGCTATACGTATCTGATCTCTATCTTATTTTGGGACTCCTAGCTGGTTCACCATATACACAATAGTCAAGCAATGGGGGATTAGGATCGGTCTAACATTTGTCAGGGTTGATATTAAGCCAACAACTACCGATAAACAGGACAGATGGATGTCTAATACCTCTGCTGTTGTAACCTACTTGAGTTCAGAAAAAAACAAGACAAAGATGTTTCAAAAGATCCACAATGGCTTGAGAATATATGACATTACTCTCAAAATATGAGAAGAGAATAATATCTTGGCCATCAGACATTCTTAAATATTGGTCCTTGGAATTGGCTCAAACTGAAGTGCAGTCATCCGAGCACTAAAATGCCTTTTGGATAAAAATAAGTATTTCTTTCTTCACACACACCTGACCACATAAAAAACTCCAGTGCCTTTCAGGTAAGATCCCTAGCTGTCTTGTGTGGGGTTTCTATGATTTTAAGATGTTGGAGGAGAGAAGTATTGCATTCCAAAACCGAATTAATCTTCGATAAAAAGTGTTTGTTCCAACATAATAAAAAGAAGCACTCTGCATAAGATAAATAACAGATTAAACAAATAGTCTTGCATGGTATATGTGTGTTTTCTGTTGATTTACCATTTTAAGATGTTGGAACAAATGAAGATTTTGGTGCTGTAATATATCTCTTATGCTGTTTGCTATTATTGGAGATAAAGTATTACATGTAGTATCCAGCAGAACTGTGATATTCAGCACTTTGTGTACTAGCAGCGCAATTGTTCATGAACCGATTCCTCCGAGGTAATGATTCTATTTATTTCTTTACATGTCTAGCAGTGCTGTCCCTGAGCGACTAGCATCCTAGAGGAGACTGCACAACACAATCTTCAGTGTGTCCTTCCTTACCTCTAGTTGTTGTGATCACAGAAAGTAAGCATAGGCTACCACAGACCACAATACACAGGACTTGCATTGTATCAATGCTTTCTTCTGATGTACCATTAGAAATATGTAAAGACAATCTGGTTCATGTAGACTGCTTTACTATTTGTATTTGACTTATTTGTGCCAATTAAATAAAAGTACACATAAAAGAACGGAGCGCTCTGACCTAGTCTGTTTTTTGTATCTGATCCGATTGATTGTACAATTTTCAGTCTCTCTTTCTACCACTAGGGGCAGCACGAGAGTCAGAATTGAACCTTTAACAATATTCATCATGTTGCCCTAGCTATTAATGAAATACTCACAGGTACCTTTGTTACAAATGGCTACATGCGTGTATCCAGGGATCTCTCAAGCCAATCCAAGTGGAAAACCCAGAGAGTTCCAGCTCAAGAGACACAATAATAAAGCCTCGTTCAGATATCCGTTTTTAATGTACGTGTTTATTCATGTATTCACTGATTGACCATAGTGGGTGCATGTTCTATGATGTTGTTCACATGTCTGTTTTTAAGTGAAAAATCACATGTGGCATGTGTATTCTTGAGTCACAAGTCAAGATATCGTATACAACTAGCTATAGCTGAAAGTGTTGGCACTCTTGAAAATGTTCCAGAAAATGAAGTATCCCAGTAAATTACTTTTAATTACAGCTGTTTTGTTGTACACTTGTTTATTTTCATTTTTTGTGTTTGAGCAATGCAAAAACACTGAGAAAGAAGGGCCAAGTGGACATAATTTCACACGTAATGCCAAAAACGGGCAAGACAAAATTGTTAACTTAATATTTGCTTGCACACCCTTTGAAATAAATAACTACAATTAATCACTTCCTAAATCCTCAACAAGCTTCTTACACTCTCACATGGACCACGATTCTTTTGCAAACTGATCTAGATCTCTTCTATTTGAAGGGTGCCTTCTCCCAACACCAATTTTAAGATCTTTTCATAGCTGTTCAATGGGATTTGAATCTGGACTCCCTGTTGGCCACTTCAAAACTCTCCAGTGCGTTTTTTACATCGATTTCTTGATACTTCTTGAAGTAAGTTTGGGGTCATTTTCCTGCTAGAAGACCCATTACCTAGGACACAAAACTGGAATTGATGGCTAGGATGCCCTTTACCTTGAAGATCTCCTCTCAGCTGGCTGGCAGAGACAAGGTATCAGGGTCTTTGAAGAAGCAATGAAGCATGACAGGCTTGAGGAGAGACATGGAAGGAATTGGGTATATGCAAGGAGCTTCAACTTGTAGGAGACTGCACTTAAAAACCTCGAAAGGGCCAATGTAGCAAGGACCCAACTTGTAGGAAGGTACTTTAAGGCTGACCTACTTTGATGAGATCCATACCTCGTCTCCTGGTTCAAAACTAGGCAGGTCCAGATGTCGCATATCTGCATGCCTCTTCATCTGTTCGGACGATTTTAGCTGTGTGGCTTGTGTGTCCTCCCAGATTTTGGAGAAACTCTTAGCAAGGGCATTTGCTGCAGGATGCCTGAAGTAATGCACACAGGAAAGAGGATGTTAGACTCATGCCCATACATCATAAAGAACGGAGACCTCGCTGAAGCCTGGCTCACATGGTTGTATGAGAACTCCACCCAAGGCAACAGTTTGAACCAATCACTGTGGTATGAGATGACAACGCACCACAGGACGTTGGTCAGGATCTGGTTGTCCTGACCGCTAGACCGTGCATGGTAGAAGAGAAATTCAAAGACACATTCAGCAACTTGCAAACCGGGATGTAAATTGGATGCCTCTGTCAGACACTACGTGAAGCGGTAGATCGTGTATGTGGAAAATATGCTGAATGAATTTGTTAGTGAGCACTGGAGCAGATAGAAGACCAGAAAAGGGAGTAAAGTGAGGCAGGGTCACAACTGTAGGAATCGTCGGCGGCACATGTGGGGCGATGCTGTGGGGCCTCGCCTGGGATGAGGGGGTGTCACAACGGCGTAAGGCAGGTACCATTGATTTCCTAGCAGTGAAAGAAATGCCTGTGGAGGCAGTGCATGTGTAGATTGCGATCTTGGCTGTCAGAGATTTCAATTGGCACATGTGCCACCGTCGCATTTATTTTGCTGAAGTCCATCTCATCCACTGCCAGGAAAGCCTGCCTTGGGCTGCTGCGACACCCCCTCTTTCCAGCCCAGGGCCAGTTGCATTGCCCCACTGGTGCTGCCACTGGCTGCCTGCAGCGGCGAAACTGTCTTGTGACCCCACTTCAGACAGTATGCCCCCCTCCTGTAAGCTACATCTGCACTATAAGACGGACTGTAAGACTAAAAATTTGCTTTGTTTCCCCTAATTTCCTCTAAATTTGTGGTGCTTCTTATGGTCCAGTGCGTCCAAAAATGATGGTAATCCTTTTTTCACACTTAAGAAAATCATAAATAGCTGAATAAGTCCTTAGCTCAGTTCTCTTGTCCCACGTGATAAGCCCTAATGTGTATGCCCTGTCAGCAAGCAATATTGTACAACTTACTCTAATATCAGAAGTAATGATACAAAGAAAAGAAATGTTCTTAAAAGCAACAGCTATTTTCTCCTATAATAAACATGCACTTAGGGGGCATGCGCCAAGAACGTTTTTCTTCAAATAAATGAAACTGCTGACTGTCTTTTGAGTTTATAACTCTAGCATCATACACCAGTCAGATGTATTGATATAACTTGATTTCTCAGCAAAGTGACAGCTTGAAGCCACAAATTGAACTCCACCTTGTGTAAATGCAGGTTTTCCTGGAACAAGGATGTCTACTGTATATTTTCTGTAAACTTGTTTGAAGAAGTTGAAGTAATGATTGTTATTGAAATGTGCTAAGGTGTTATTGTCTCCTTAGTCATGTATTCACCATAGCACTATATGGTTACCGTGTATTTTTTTTTTTTTATAAGCTACCAAAACCAACTTAAAGTCTAACTCCCAACGCTCCTTATTGTTAACCCTTCACATACAAAAGCCTCAGTACAGTCAGAGTATTCATAAAAAATATGCGAAAGATAACTTTCTAGGAGTCAGTTCATTCCAACCAATTTCAGCTTTCTTTTTTCATTGGATAGATAGATGGAATGTGATTGGTTGGGCAGATCTTTGTTTTTGGATTTTTATAGTTTGTATTGGATGTCTAATTATTTTGTCAGTCCTGAGTAGGAAAACTATTAGAAATTCGCAACATAGCATTTCAATTCATGGGTGTGTACACACAATGTCAGGTGGGTAACACCGTCATGTTTTTAAGGTGGAAGCCTCTTTGCGTTATTTACCTGCCATGTTTTTATTAATGCTGGTTTTTGCTGTTTCTCGAGAGCCTTTTCCAGTTTATTATTGGCTGATTTTTACTGGTGAGTTTCAGACGAGTTTTAAACTTAATTCAATGAAGTAATGAAGCATATTTTTCAAAAAAAATTACCAGAGGTAGACCGGCTGCAGCCATAAGACTTCTTATTTAAAAAGAAAAAAAAGGTTTTACATTACTTTTGTATTATTTACACTTCTTGCATTCAATTGCCTTCACATCTTGACTGTAACGCCCCTTATCTGGTTTGTAACACTTCATTCACCTCTGTTTGAACTCCCCATGGAGGATATTTCTACCATATACCATGTTTGTTGCACCCGCTGGAATCCACTATAGTGCAACTGGAGTTGATCCTATAGCACAGCTTTGTCAGGGGAGAATTTTTTTTATAGATTTGTGATGAACACATCTAACATACAGTTAGGGCCAGAAATATTTGGACAGTGACACAAGTTTTGTTATTTTATCTGTTTACAACAACATGTTCAGAAATACAATTATATATATAATAATATGGGCTGAAAGTGCACACTCCCAGCTGCAATATGAGAGTTTCCACATCCAAATCGGAGAAAGGGTTTAGGAATCATAGCTCTGTAATGCATAGCCTCCTCTTTTTCATGGGACCAAAAGTAATTGGACAATGGACTATAAGGGCTGCAATTAACTCTGAAGGCGTCTCCCTCGTTAACCTGTAATCAATGAAGTAGTTAAAAGGTCAGGGGTGGATTTCAGGTGTGTGGTTTTGCATTTGGAAGCTGTTGCTGTGACCAGACAACATGCGGTCAAAGGAACTCTCAATTGAGGTGAAGCAGAACATCCTGAGGCTGAAAAAAAAGAAAAAATCCATCAGAGAGATAGCAGACATGCTTGGAGTAGCAAAATCAACAGTTGGGTACATTCTGAGAAAAAAGGAATTGACTGGTGAGCTTGGGAACTCTAAAAGGCCTGGGCGTCCACGGATGACAACAGTGGTGGATGATCGCCGCATACTTTATTTGGTGAAGAATAACCCGTTCACAACATCAACTGAAGTCCAGAACACTCTCAGTGAAGTAGGTGTATCTGTCTCTAAGTCAACAGTAAAGAGAAGACTCCATGACAGTAAATACAAAGGGTTCACATCTAGATGCAAACCATTCATCAATTCCAAAAATAGACAGGCCAGAGTTAAATTTGCTGAAAAACACCTCAAGAAGCCAGCTCAGTTCTGGAAAAGTATTCTATGGACAGATGAGACAAAGATCAACCTGTACCAGAATGATGGGAAGAAAAAAGTTTGGAGAAGAAAGGGAACGGCACATGATCCAAGGCACACCACATCCTCTGTAAAACATGGTGGAGGCAACGTGATGGCATGGGCATGCATGGCTTTCAATGGCACTGGGTCACTTGTGTTTATTGATGACATAACAGCAGACAAGAGTAGCCGGATGAATTCTGAAGTGTACCGGGATATACTTTCAGCCCAGATTCAGCCAAATGCTGCAAAGTTGATTGGACGGCGCTTCATAGTACAGATGGACAATGACCCCAAGCATACAGCCAAAGCTACCCAGGAGTTCATGAGTGCAAAAAAGTGGAACATTCTGCAATGACCAAGTCAATCACCAGATCTTAACCCAATTGAGCATGCATTTCACTTGCTCAAATCCAGACTTTAGACGGGAAGACCCACAAACAAGCAAGACCTGAAGGCTGCGGCTGTAAAGGCCTGGCAAAGCATTAAGAAGGAGGAAACCCAGCGTTTGGTGATGTCCATGGGTTCCAGACTTAAGGCAGTGATTGCCTCCAAAGGATTCGCAACAAAATATTGAAAATAAAAATATTTTGTTTGGGTTATGTTTATTTGTCCAATTACTTTTGACCTCCTAAAATGTGGAGTGTTTGTAAAGAAATGTGTACAATTCCTACATTTTCTATCAGATATTTTTGTTCAACCCTTCAAATTAAACGTTACAATCTGCACTTGAATTCTGTTGTAGAGGTTTCATTTCAAATCCAATGTGGTGGCATGCAGAGCCCAAATCGCGAAAATTGTGTCACTGTCCAAATATTTCTGGCCCTAACTGTACATAGTAACATAGTTTTAGTTTTTTAAGGTTGAAGGAAGACTTTAAGTCCATCTAGTTCAACCCATAGCCTAACATGTTGAACCAGAGAAAGGCAAAAAAAAAAACATGTGGCAACACTAAGCTCCACATTGGGGAAAAAAATTCCTACCTGACTCCAGATACGGCAATCAGACTAGTTCCCTGGATCAACGCCCTATCAAAGAATCTAGTATATATAACTGGTAATATTATAGTTTTCAAGAAAGGCATCCAGGCCCTTCTTAAATATTAGGAGTGACTCACTCATCATGGAGTTAGGAGTGACTCAACATCATGTGGCAGAGTGTTCCATAATCTCACTGCTCTTACAGTAAAGAATCCACGTCTGTGATTATGCTTAAACCTTCTTTCCTCCAGACGTAGAGGATGCCCCCTTGTCCCAGTCTCAGGCCTAAGAGTAAAGAGATCATTAGGTCTCTGTACTGTCCCCTCATATATTTATACATTATTATAAGATCACCCCTAAGCCTTCGTTTTTCCAAGCTAAATAACCCCAAGTTTAATAACCTGTCTTGGTATTGCAGACCCCTTAGTCCTCTAATGACTTTTGTCGCTCTTCTCTGGACCCGCTCTAGTTCAGCTATGTCTTTCTTATACACCGGAGACCAGAACTGTACACAGTATTCTAAGTGTGGTCGCACTAGTGACTTGTATAGAGGTAAAATTATGTTCTCCTCATGAGCATCTATGCCTCTTTTAATGCATCCCATTATTTTATTTGCCTTTGCAGCAGCTGCCTGACACTGGCCACTAAATGTGAGTTTGTCATCTACCCATACACCCAGGTCTTTTTCAGTGACCGTTTTGCCCAGTGTTTTACAATTAAGCACATAATTATACCTTTTGTTTCCTCTGCCCAAGTGCAGGACTTTACATTTATCCCCATTAAAGCGCATTTGCCATTTAGCAGCCCAAGCTTCTAGTTTACATAAATCCTCCTGTAATATAAAATTGTTCTCCTCTGTATTGATTACCCTGCAGAGTTTAGTGTAATCTGCAGATATTGAGATTCTACTCTGTATGCTCCCTACAAGGTCATTAATAAATATTGCAGCCCCTACCCTTACGTCTCTAAAACATCGGAGCCAAGCGATGCGATCTCCTCATTTCTGCCAACACGTGACATTCTGCACTCACATGGGTACATAAGATCACCACATTCGCTCACAACCCTGACGGGCTAGGAGATCCTTTTTACTGCCGAGCGAAATTAAGTCTTGCCAGCCTGGTTTAGCTGTTCCCAGTTTATGGTTAGGCATAAGCTTGGTCTCTTACAGGTAAAACCAGGCCAGAAACCAGCCCATGGTAGCGTACAATATTAAACCATGGACATGGACTTGTGTGGGTTTGTGGATTGAGATAAAAGGGCAACCCAAAGATTAAATGATATTTTAATCACCTTATGAGCACACTAGAGATAACGTAGAGATATACAGTTAATAGTCAGATATGCAAATAAAGGTAGTAGGATACAAAAGTATACGAAGGTAAATGTAAATCAGTTACCGACTCCTTGTGGCTGTAAGCTACCAAAAGCGGTGTAGAGCCACAGGGCTTTCTTGGTTACTACCAACATGTAATGTGATGTGACCTCTTGACAGTGAACACTGGAGGAATAACTTTTAACCTTTTGGTTGGTAACTCCCTCTCCACCCCCGGACAGTCCCTGATTTCCCTTGTTCTTGGAGCTAAAAAATGCCAACCTGCTATGATGAGTCATAACTTCCTTCCGGGAGGTCTAAGGAGAACCGTTTGGTGCCATCGGATCCAGCTCGATCCTCTCTACACTTGGGGACCAAATATGGTTTTCCTACTTGGCTTCTGCTTGCAGTTTTTCACATTTCCCCAACCCAGGGTGCTAGGAAAATTGGGACTCAGGTGTGTGTGCTTTGTTTCTATGGGCTTGGTTATCCGGTACTTTCCCAATTCTGCATGATATCAAGGTGCCTACACAACTGAGAATTTTCCGGGGAATCGCAGATTCCCCGCCCCTCTGACCAAACTTTTCCTGGTTGTAATGGCTAGTCGATGTATGGGTCCTAAACTTCAATGGAGGCTGTTTCCTCAGCTAAATTACACTTCTCACCTAGCCATCTGCCAGTGGCTGTAATATTCTGCTTAAGGCTGGAAACACACTTTCCTACTTACATGCGAGTCTCTCAGATGAAACTGGATCAGTGACTCTGAACCGCCTCTCCCTCTCTGGACAGGCCTGTCAGCTGTTTGTGTTTTTGTGCAGCATCACACTCCCCATCCAGAGAGGGAGAGGCCGTTCAGGGTCACTGATCCAGTCTCATCCGAGTATCGTCCAAGAGACTCGCATGTAAGTAGGAGAGTGTGTTTCCAGCCTAAGACTGCTACTCTAAACAAAGGGCTCTGTATAAAAATTGAGGATTGCAGCTGTTGAAATATCTTGGGATTTATAATTGATTGGTATGGTATGTCCAGATAATATCTACCATATTCTTCACAAAATTGGTTTACATGTCTAACTTATTACTCTCAAAAAGCACTCCTCTCTCTCCTTTTTCCACCAAGAAAAATCCACTTTTGGCAAATAGCTGCCATCCGGCACTATTGGCGTGCATTATTGTAAAATCGGGTGACGTCCTGCAAAGTAAGAGGGGGGCTGAGAAGCCAGTCATGCTGTGGAGACAGCCCCTAGTAATGACCAATAGGAGAGCCCAGAAGACCCGGGATGTAATGTATAAAGTGTATAAATTCGGTTTAATTTTCAATATTCTTAGAAAAACATAGTGGACATGTGTAGGTAGGTGAGGACATTATTAACAGCTTTATAGTCGTCATCTGAGATGTTGGTTCCCTTAAAGGCAAAGGGGTTTTATATATGTTAAATTTATTTTACACTGCCCCACATGGCTCCACAGTGCTGCAGTGTCCGATAGATTGTGCCATGTCCCGATGAGCTGCAGCACATCAGGACATGGCACAAATGGTCACTGTTGTGGTTGGCAGCGCTTGCCAACCACTTACAGAAAGTAAACCCTGATGGCATCCAGGTTCACTCCAGGACCCCAGGATATCAGGTGATGCGTGGCAATTCCGCGATCTCATCGCAGGATCTCCGATCTCGCTGGGGAACGGCATAGTCCCCACTGCGGGGCTTTAGGATCGTGCTGTCAGTGAATGACAGCATGATCCAAAGGGTTAACAGCACTGATCTGATCATGGATCCGATTGGTGCTGTTAGACCCACATCTGAGCTGATGAGATGAGCTGAGATGTCGGGAAGAAATGATGTGAGCTCAGTGCCGAAGCTCACATCAAATTGAGGGATGTAAATGTAAGACATGGGTTGAGAAGCGGTTAAAATGCTCAAAAATACGTGCATTTATTTGTATTGTAAATTACAGAGCATCTTCGGATCGGACAATGCATGAATCAATCAGATGAAACATACGTATGTGTTTCTGTATCAGAATGTCTTGCTGTTTACTTGTTCAAACTTCTAATCGCCTTTTAGCCTCCTGACACAAAGTGATTTAAATGAAATAAGAAGGAAGCTGATCATTTTTCTGGCATCTTCCACTTGGAAATGGCCAGGCGTCTTTTGTAGCATTTAAAAATGCCACAATAAACTGCATAATTTCCTGAAGCTGGCTCCACTTAAAATATTCAACAGATTAGCCTAAACATAAATCTCACGTAACATAAAAAAAACTGGTGTATGATGCCGGTCTAAAGGTGGTGTTCAGTATCAGACAAATGTGGGGTTAGAGGCACTGGTGTAAAATAACAAAATAAGCTTTACTTTACCTGATGAAGTGTCTGGTGTTCGTTTGTGACTGCAGTGGTAATTTCATATTGATGTGACTGTGCAGCTAATCACCAACCTTAGCAGTAATACTGCGGTAGACAACATAAGATCGCGGTATTGCTTCAGCAGTCATGTATTGTAGATAGGATGCCACACTGAATGGCTCGTGTGCTCACTCGTAATTCTGTTTGTCTTCACTAAAGCATTTTGTCATTTCTTTTATACATTTCAATTTGTTGGCCTATTGGCTTCTGATTGACTTTATGATGACTATAATCCTACTGGGGAGTGGTTTACTTTCATAGATCTCTAATTGGCAGTTTATAGATTTGGTGCCATATTGTCTACCTTTGGAGAATTGGGGAGAGTTTGGCATATGGACTTCTTTCAACAATTTCCTGCTTTTTTTTTTCAGAAGATTCCAGACTCTGTGATACAATATATCTAAAAAGTAACAATATTACCGTATAATTCTATAGCTTGTAACCTTTTACACTATTCTTATATTTAATACAAGTCAGCTAAGGTGTTTTCCATATATTCCTGTGACGTAAATATCTGATTAGTCAGACTGGGAGGACAATGTCATGAAATGATAACTCTTACTTCTCCTTCACTTGAGGTTGCTCAATAAATTATATAAAAAACAGGGGTGGAAGTATTATTACATTGGGTGGAACCCTACAAAACCATTTTCGCTGCAACAAAGGCTAACTTTAAAATTATGATACAAATTTCATGGTCAAAGTGTAAAGTTAAAAACCTCTAGGCAGTCCGAAAACACATTAAATGGGGTCTAGTGAAGCATACATGCACATAACCTTCATGTGCCTTAGAGATTCAAGGAACAGATATATCCTGACATCATGGGTGTCCTGTGATGGCATCATTATATTTCTGCTCACAGAGCTGAATTTAATAAAATGTAGAAGAAGTAATGTTTGTATGCTGCATGGAAGCATTCTATTTTAAGTACAACACCAGTGTTTTGTTTTTTAGTGCTGGAGTGGTGCTTTAGATGTAAGCTCCCCTACCCCTGGTCATATACTTACCCACCACTATGTTCATACTTTCTCAGACGCCACTCTAGTCCCATGCTGCCATCTTGTGCTCTTAACCTCTGACTGGCTAGAAGTCAGAAGCTGTGACACAAACGCTCAATGCATCTCTGTGAGAGCCATGGTGAGGCCAGAACGAGGCTTCCATAGACTTGTATTGAGTTGTGACCTCTGGTGTCCTCCATGAAACACTGGAGCTGCTGGCAGATCACAAATCCCTGCAAACAGATCAGACCGCCATTGAAAAAAAATGAAGGTGAGTATGAGACCGGGGCAGGGGTTTTGCATTTAAAGCACACTACAGTACGGCAAGAATAAAAAAACCCCTCTGTAGTGATGCTTTAAATACATGTAGTTGGGTCATTTTTGCCATTGGGTTTTATTTCATTTCTACAGACTTTCTGTTGCACAGTTCCGGCCACTAGGACAGTCTAATAACAAGTTTGTAAGTCTCTTATCCGTCTATTCCAAAGGTACCGTCACACCTTTCAACATCGTTTCCGGCGTCGTTCAAAAGTGATGTCAGGAACGATGTTGAAACAACATCGTTGTTGCGTGTAAACGCATGATTCAACAACAATATTTGTTCAAGTCGGAGTTGACAGGTTTTCCTGCATGCAGGAAAACCTGTCAACTTCAGCAACCTGCAGCATCGTTTCGGTGTGACACCCCAATAGCGATGTCACGGCCGATCCCGCCTATTCGCTGCACTGCAGCGGATCGCTCACTGGGTTGATCCCAGCTCAGTGGGCAATCGCTGTGCCAACATCGCAGCACTGTCACCGGCAACATCTTGCCGTGTGACAGCTAGGCTGCGACGTTGTAAGCGAGCGCGCACCCGCGGCATCGCTTCCAACATCGCAGCCGATGTTGTACGGTGTGACGGTAGCTTAAGCTCTTCTCAGATGATTTCTGACGACAGACGACCTTAAGGTTGAATGTCCAAGGATCCAAAGAGGCGTAAAGCTAAATGATGCAAACGTCATAATGAAACCCAAGTAAAAAAAATATATATTTTTAGCTACTAATATATGTGTTTAAACACAAAAAAATAAAGTTAAAGGTGCCAACATTTAACATTTTTATTTAAGTGTTTTTTGTTTTATTTAAATGCCCTTCTTAGGTGGCCAACCTCTTCATCTTTGGATCTCTTTCTTTGTGTCCTTTTGTCTCTTCGGTTATTCACGACAGAACAGATCAATTGTAAATTTACAAACATTTCAGAGCTGCACAATATACCACAATGATCCAACGCCCCGGACGAAACTCCCATTTATGGATCCAGACTTCATTATTGATTTTGCTTATTACACATTGTGTCTATAGGCAACTGATGTACAACAATCGGCACAAAGATTTTCATTGTGGGATAACAAATAGACTTTAGAAGGAAGACATTATGACGACAAGTAAAGGTGTGTGTGTGTATAAACATACACATATATACACAGAATTGTAGTATTGGAGCATACATACATACATGTAATAAATATTTTTTTATGGGAGGATTAATCGTAATATCTTATATTCGCTCGTGATATTTTGCCCATGGTGGTTTAGGAATAGCAGCTGCAGTATATACTGTGACGTGTAGATGTGTATCGTTCTCAGGTTTGATGGTATGATGTGTACTATGCTCCCTACATCTTCACAGAGCAGCTGTCCTGATGCCAGCCCATACATCTCCTGTCAGTGACATTCCTCTAGGACTTCAGGTTCCTGTGTGTTTAACCCTATTATGCAAGCATCTCCTACCGCCCCACATGGGATAGGAGGCACAGCCCAGTGACAGCTCAGTTAGTGGGAAGGTAGAAGGCATTCATTCCAGCAGGCTCCAGCTGAAGAGGCAGCATTACGCAGCTCTCCGTGATTAGGCGATGTCACTGTTGTCAGGGTAACTGTGGACAGCGGCGTATCATATTTTATCTTCCTGCGCTGTGTGCTGAATATTTTAGTGTGCTGAAGCCGGCAGAAGGTATGGGGAAAAGGTGCATTTGAATGAAGGATATTGGTGGGTTACGTATATCTGGATTGCAGGAAGAACGGGCTTGTGGTGCTACGAGGCAAAGGACGTTTCCTGGGATATCTCTGCAGGTGAATATTGGCATTCTTCCTGCTCTCTTATGGCCCAGGCTGGGGCCACTGACTAGCCTATAGAGGAGCCAGCTGCTCCATTTACTCTTCTAGGAAAACTGCGGCAGGACAAGAGGATACATGCTGATATTCCTAAAATCCAAGAAGAAAAAACGTGTGGCGGGCAATATGCCAGGATCTGCTGCTGCCACTCGGCAGGATAGGGCGAAGAAAACTGGAACCAGGCCTACAGCTCCAGTATTATTCACTATAAATGAGGAAGACGAGCAGCAAAGGAATGGCAGCAAGAAGGAGAAAGGTAATCATTCTGATTGAGCTTTTTGCTTTTATTACAATGCAGAACATGCTTGCCCTTTATATAGCTGTAAACAGAGCAGACTTACCTCCACTTCAATGTATCCAGCTGGTGACTAGAACATGCCTACCCTTCAATGCAGATGTTGGCAGAACATACCTACCACCACCTCCATGTATCCGGCTTGTTCCCACAATATACCTACCCGTTATACAGATGTAGGCAGAACAAGCTAACTCCCTTTCATGTTGTCATGTACTGATTGGTTATTAGAAAATGCCTGCATCCTTATACAGATGTAGGCAGAAAAGTCATACCACCACTTCCATGTACCATCTGGTTACTAGACCATGCCTGCTTCTTGATAAAAGCGATCAGACTGGAACAAAACCTCTTCACATTGCCAGTATAACCCATCTGGTTACTAGGACTATGCCTGGCCTTTATACAGATTAGCAAAAAGGCTTACCTCCACTTCCATCTACCGCTGGTTACTAGACATCCTGCCCTCTAATGCAGATTGGCAGAACAGTCATACAACCACTTACACATACTGGCCGGTTACTAGACCAGGCCTGCTTTTTATACTGATGTAGGCTGAACAGACTTACCTCCACTTCCATGTACCGGCTGGTTACTACAGCATGCCTGCCCTTTAATGCAGATATTGGCAGAACAGTCATACAACCCTTACACATACTGGCTGGTTACTAGACCAGGCCTGCTCTTCATACTGATGTAGGCCGAACAGGCTTGCTTCCATGTACCGACTGTTTACTAGAACATGCCTGCCCTTTAATGCAGATGTAGACAGAACAGGCCTATCTATCACCACGTTCATGTATGCAGCTGCTTGCTGAGCTCTGTGATTTGCATCCCTCTAGGAATGACTTCCAAGGATAAGTCCCTATGACTGGTTGCATTACATTCCTTGATGTACACATCCTTCCTTGGCCTCTCTGTGGATATGAATGGTACTCAATGGTCCTCTTCTTGCTAATTAATAGGCTGCTTTTTACGTTTCTCTTGCTGTTCACCTGGCTAGAAATAAAAAACATGCTGTATGATATGACAGAGAAGAATTGATGCCTCACCCTAGAGAGCAAATCTGCACAGTTTTATCGGATATTCTCGTGTAACACTGACATTTCAGTTAAGTTTGCATTTGATTTATCTGCCAGGTTATGTTCAGGACCCAGTATGCAGACCATTGTAGGGTCCTCCCTTATGCAGAGATCTGAGCTGGTACGCATTGTGATAGGGTAGTGTGCCCTAATGATCTGTCCTGGCAGTGCAATGCTTGCCACATCGTAGTTGGATGGCAGGGGTGTGAAAAGGCTGTGTGTCATGCAAGTTGAATGTTTCCATTTCACGTCCTCCACAACAGCTGAGGAGTGTCAAGGGTGTCACTGACATCTTTACATAAAGATAATCCATTATTAACCTATCCCATAGTCCTTCGTATTGCCAGCTAGCATGCTGCATGGAGAGGACTCTATAAATAGATTTAGAATATGCCTCGTCTGCAAGCATGATCCACTGTAGAACTGTAAGGGTACGGACACACTGGCGTGAAAAACGGACGAGTGAAATGCAAGAAAATCTCACATTGCGCTCTGACCACTGTTATTTAATTACTCAGAACAGAGTAACGTGTGTCGGACGCTTTTTTCTCATCCAGAATCTGGATGAGAAAAAAGTTGCAACATGCTGCGACATGTGCGAGTCATGGCGAGAGTCCCAATGCAAGTCAATGGGTTCGACAAAATCATGGACCGCACACAGACCATCCGAGAGGTATCTGTTTTTTTCACTGATACATTATCATTCTATAGCTCAGACAACTGTAAAATGTTCCTGTAAATGATTATACAGTAAATGGCTGCTGAGAAATAAAACGCGATTGCACACGGACAGCACTGGATGCCACACGGATCAAAAAACGGATGTCACTCGTCCAACTCTCCTGGATGAGAATTGACCGTTTTTTTCATGTCAGTGTGTTTTCAGCCTTAGAATAAAAGGGAATATCTGGCAAAATAGAAAATTCTAAACAAAATCATGAATGGTTATTATGGTGCTTACATATTAGTTATGTCAGAAACAGCATGGGCCTTGCTATTATGGCACGATGTAGGTCAGTGATCTGTAATATTCTCTGACCTTGATGTCTATCTAAACCAGAATAATAGCAGCACTATCCAGGCTGCAGTCTGAAATATTCAAAGCCTTGATGATATTTTAAAAGAAGACTACATTATGTATAGTGGTAGCTTGACTTTCATAGATGACTACTAATTATTTTGAGTTGCAAAGGAAAAAGTGGTAATTGCGCTCACCGTACTTGGTAAGGATCTTCGTCCTGTAATAAGGGAGTGCTTTCCACTTGCCAACCAAAGGAATATAACTCACAAAAATTATTTTGGTGTATTATCATACATTGGGGCATGAAAGTAGCAGTGACAGTTCATTCCTTGTCAAATTTACTACAAACAGACCTCCATGCCATGGTCTCAGTATCCCTGATAGCAGTCTGCCTTAGGCGCTCCCTGGTCTTGGGATGCTTGGGGTCTAAGCAACACTGCTTTCCAGATTAAGTCATGGGGTCATGTGTCAAAGGTCAGTCCTCATCTCCTAGATGAATGTATTCAAGAATATTGTTGGCATATCTTATAGGACCATATTGAATCTTGGAGTCTCTTAAAGATCTAAAAGTGGTTTATCTTGTATTTTGTCATATTTGATTTTTACACCAATTGAATTCATCATTTACATAGCGCTATCTGTTATATTAGCTGATTTTAAGAATGAAAGTCATTTGTTGTATATTGTACTTTGTCATATCTGTTAATGTAGCCACTTTCCAAAATGTATCCAGCCTTTAACTACTAAACGTGACGATCTTAAACAATCATTCTTTCTTGTCTTTCTTTCTTTCTTTCTTTCTTTACTTGCTTCTTTCTTTCTTTCTTTCTTTCCTTACTTGCTTCTTTCCTTTTCTTCCTTTCCTTCCCGACCATTCTTTCCTACCCATAAGCGTAAGTTGTTATGACAACATACGGTAGTTTCTCAGACATGGTAGTTATAAGCCAATTTGAGAATGTTACTGAAGCAAACTACAAGGAAAGTGGCTGCTTAATGCTACTACACAAGTTTTTTTCATAGGGAAAAAGATTGTATAAAGATTGTACAAGAAAAATTCTTATTCTTCCTGTCCAAACCATTTTCCTTCTCATAGGTCACTGAATGACTGCAGACTTCTAAATTGTGACAGCATGCAGTGCGCATACTGTCAGGATTTTCCGGTATTACCAATGTGTGTGAGTGGTCACATGACTGCATGTATGCGATTTGCATAATTGTGGTCAGGTGCTGACTAGAAATACTGAGTTTATATCAGTACAAGTATATTGAGAGAAGCTGGATACATCTAATCAGTTCAAGACTGCAGTTATGCACATCTCATACATGCCGTCATGTGATTGACTACATGCACCAGCAATACCGGGGAATTCTAATGTACACGGTTATGATTCAGAAGTCTGCTGTCACATAGTTATTGCAGACCGTAGTCATGCCTGCACAGCCACTTTAAAGTGGTTGTACCAAGATTATATGTGTTCTCCTATTCAGTGGATGGGGGTAATTCTTGATCTATTGGAGTCCTAATTTTACATCCCCTAACAATTCTGAGAAGACATTTTTGAGCTTTGTCTAAATGGAGTGCAAGTTGAACAAGCGTTGTTGTTTTTCGCTATCTCTGAGGGTGCCTTCACATTTGCGTTTGTAATGCAGCGCACCGAACGCAGCCAAACGCTTGCGCACATGCATTCCTATGTTTAACATGGGAACGCATGTGCCTGCGTATGGCTGCATTTGTGTTCGGATGCACATAGTTTGTGCGCTCTTCTCCGCACTCCGAACGCAGCATGTTGCATTTTTGTGTGTTCGCGGGGCTTGTTTTATCTGCAAGGGCCCGCAAGCGCACAAACAATGCATTGAAGTCAATGGATCCGCAGTGTCCTCCGCATGACAGCGCAGGAGAATGCTGCGGATCTCATTGAAATCTCTCCCGGTGGCCGCCGGTGATCAGCGGCGGCCACTAGGAGATCAGCTACAGCTGCCGCTGCTCTCCCGCCGGTGTCTGCACGGGAGATTTGAAGATACAGCTGATCTGACAGCTGTGTAAATCTCCCGCCCTGACACCGAATAGGTGAGGTCGGCGTGGGAGATTTGAAGCAGCGATCAGCTGTTTATTTCCTGCACCGATATCACTCTATTCGGTATCAGCGTGGGAGATTTAAACAGCTGTCAGATCAGCTGTATCTTCAAATCTCCCGCGCTGACACCGGCGGGAGATCAGCTTGTGGCCAAGAGGAGGAGATCTCTGCCTCTGATCTCCTCCTCCCGGGCGTCCCCGATACAGCTGATTGGCTGGCTGGGTGCATACTAATGTGAACGCATGCGGAGATTCTCCGCTGCGTTCACATAAGTATGGGCTGCGTTGCACTGCGTTTGCATCTGCATGCCATACGCATGCAGACACAAATGCAAGTGTGAAACTAGCCTGACAGTTTTATAGACAATGAATGGAGCTGAGGTGCACATGTTTAAGCTCTATTCCAGGGTGGGGAACTCCAGTCCTCGAGGGCCGCAATCAGTGCAGGTTTTCACGATTTCCTTAGTATTGCACAGGGATTGGAATCATCACCAGTGCAAGTGATTGTTATCACCTGTGCAAAACTAAGGAAAACCTGCACTGATTGCGGCCCTCGAGGACTGGAGTTCCCCACCCCTGCTCTATTCCATTCAATGGTTCTTTGTAGAGGCTTTTTCTTGGGATCAGTCATGGTTCCAATGGTCACCCTAGTTTTATTGATAGGAAGTCACTTACAATGCATATACTTTAAGGAAGCATCTGACAATCTTTAGTCATTAGAATTTTTTCTGTCAAAAGTTTTTATTTCTGATTACTTACTGTCCAACCATAAGCTCAAATAATGCTTGGCTTTGTTTGACAGCTATGATTTTCAAAATATTTTGGCTACAGTTTCCACAGCAAATCTGAGGTAGTCTGAGGCACACCCTTAAGGTGGGGTCACACCAGGCGATGTCGCCCGCGACATCGCCGAAAAGTGACGTAACAGCGATGTCGCGGGCGAGATCACAAGTGCGTCGCGCTGTGTGACAGCGCGACGCAACTGCAAATTATCGCTGGTTGCAGGTTGACAGGTTTATGAACATGTTCATAAACCTGTCATCCTGCGACCAGCGATTAGGCTGGATCGCGCCGTCTGACACTGTTGGCGGCGCGATCCAGCCTATATCGCAGTGTTTCTGAGCCATCGCTTGCTGGGCTGAGCCCAGCCCAGCGAGCGATGGCTCCGCCCACATCGCCGCGCGTCACCAGCAACGTCGCTTCCGACATCGCAGGCCAGAATCGCCTGGTGTGACCCCACCTTTACCGATCACTCAAGACTCTTGAGGACCTCTGTGAGCTCCTGTCTCATGAGCTGTGCACTTCTAAAGAATCTTTTGAGCAGTCGGTGAGGAGCTCAGAACCTGAACCCTCACCAATTAGCATTGGAAGTACCAAAAAATTGTAAGAAGCGTTTGTAAATGTCTAATTACTCTCAAGTTAAATAGATCTATCCCCAGGACAAAAGTGGGCAGATTTGCTCTTCTTTTATACCTCTGAGTAATTTGCTTTTTTCGCAGAGTACTTGACAATGCTCACAAGGCACCGTAATAATGTACAGCAGTCTAAAGACATGCCTGCTTGGTAAAAATCTTACAATTAGCACTAAATTAAACAGCCTCTAACTCTAAAACCTAAAAAAGCTTGAAAAACAAATTGGGGGAAAAAAAGGGTGACAAATTTTTCCTTTTAGTGATAAGTCCTATGACTCTAATTGCCTGTTTAACCATTACCATATAAATGTACAGATATTGATTTGTACAATTTTCCAATTGTGATGAATGCTTATAGACTGAGTATTGCAGATGATATATTCCTAGGCAGTGCTTTATATGTCTAGCACAGATGGCTTTACCACTATGCTGTGATACATACCCTTAAATACCAAAGCAGATATGCCAACTGATATGTAACCTCTCTGCAGGGCATCTGTGGCCCTCACTTTTCTAATACACAGTAATTTTAAGTGATACATCCCGTTACTGAGAAAGTTACCGGTGCGGCTTTTTTGTGCTGGTGCTACATGACACATGGCATTTTATTAATCCTGTGACCAAAAACCTCTATGAAAAGCTAACAATCAGAGATTGCCAGAATGAGTTGCAGGTATAATGTTGTATCTGTGGTGTTATTTGTAGCTGTATAATTGAAATTGGGAAGCTAAAAAAAGTCACCAAACGTGAGAATACTGAAATATGTTTTCTTTTTTTTTTTTTTTTTTTTTTATTATTGTCTGATTTCTCTTTGGGTGTTTTTCATATAAAAGTACAAGAGAAAGGAGTGATACAGGCAAGATGATGGAGACACAATGGTTAATAATAGCAATATGTATCTACATCTAGAGTAGCAGCACCAAATGGAAGTACAATCCTGTGTGTTAGCAGCTGGTTTTTAGCTCACTCTTTAATCATTTTATAGTCCCTTTTTGTGACTGTAGTTTGGAATAGTCCTGGCGGCACTCCCTTGGTGTGGTGCTCCGTAATGGGATGGCACACCCAGCTTAGTCTTCAGAAAATTATTGGCACAAGCGCAGGTTCCTTATCTTTTCAAAGATTTATTTTTAAAGTAGTCAGTTTGACATGTGTGACTACTTGAAAAATACATCTATGAAAAGATAAGGAACATGTTTATATGACTGCAGACTTGTGAATCTGTGGAGCCCCTGCGGCCTGGTCGCCACAAAGGGGTGCTGCACCCATTCCATGGGTGTGGTATTCCTGTCTGCAGTAACCAGGTTGGTAAGTCTAGACACCCACAAACACACCCTGTCCCCGGGACAGTGTGTGAACCCAATAGTGGGATAGCTCAGGCAGTCAGTGGGTGGGAAGTTAGCAGGAAGAGGAAAGAGAACAAAACGGAAACACCACAGGAAGTGGGAGCTCAGTTGGATAGAAGGTTGGCAGAGTACGCAGGAGAGAAGGGCCCGGAGGAATGGAGCAGAGATGAGGCTCGTCCCGGGTCCCAAGGCAGCAGACTGCAAAAAGACAGAGGGAGCCCTAGGGGTGTTTACAGTGAGCAATCCACCCATGCGCCTGAATCTGAAGTAAAACGGAGGGGCAGGACGAGCACCAGGGCCCCAGCTCTGAAGGTGGCAAAGAGACTCTATGCTCCAACCACAGAACCGGAGGCCATGATATCTAGAGGCGCTGTGGCCTAATCTCGACACATCTGCTGAGAAGGCAGCCATGCTAGGGTCAGGGGACACGGCCGGTCGCCCGACAAGGCCTGTCGCTGCTGGATTGGAGCACTGTGTGCAGAGGTGTGTGCAGGAGTGAGGCGAGCAGGCAGTGCCGAGGAAGAACGACCCGAGAGGGAAGGAACGCGAAACGGGTGTACTGGACAAGCCATCTTGATTCCTAAGGACTACCCGGACTGCAGTGGAACCTAAGCTGTAACCTTTAGTGCGAGCAGAGAACGTGAAGTAAACCAGGTTTGGAACTAAGAACTGTATGTGAGGAGCGGTAGACTGAAACACCATGCAGGCCGCATGAGTCTGCCTGTGAGATATTCTTATGGCGACCCAACGGGTGAGCCATCCCCAGAGGTACGGCATTCCCATGCTTAGGGAGTGTAGTGCCCCTGTTCTTCAGGTGCTGGGATGGTGCGGTTAAGCCCATAATAAAAACACACACGCAGTGACAGGCCCCTGGGACGGTGGGTGGACCCTGAGGGAGGACCCAGGTCACAAAAGGTGGGACAGGACAGTAGTGTAGAGAGTCAGTAGAAGGAAACCGGAGGAGTAACGTCAACTGACGAGCAGTGGTAGTCGGGAGTGTAGAGGCGGTGTGGTGCCGACTCCCGTGGGTTGGAGCAATGCCACCATGCTCACCCAAGGGAGGGAAAGACTGACCTGCAGAGGAACAGATGAGCCCTAAGGGTTCATAAAAGACAGCGAGCCCCATACGCCCAAATGTGACGAGACTGAGGGGTTGGTGGAGACAGGGACCCAGCCCTGCAGATGGTGCGGATTCTTCATGCCCGAGCCTTTCATTTGTGAGCTTTAGATATGCACTTCCAGTTACATCTGTTTATATTTACTGTATTTCTCATTTGTTGTGTGCCAGCACCATCTACTGGTGAAAATGTGTGGTTTATATTTACCTTACAATGTGAGAGACTGAAGTGTAGATTGGGTGTTGTCCTATTGGCAATTGACTCCGTCACATGGCCCAATAGATGGAGCTACTTCCAGCCTCTGTCTAGATGAAGCTCGAATTTTCCTGTTCTGGTCAAGACTCCTCCCAGAGCAGAGCACATGTGAGGGGATCTCCTCACCACTTCTTGGCCCAAAGCCTAGAAGTTCATCCTTCCATGACTTCAAGACACTAAAGGCTTTCCATCCTGTATCCTCGCTGTCCAAATCTTGACATGCTTTTTCAGGCAGTACGGCATATTGAGCATATAGAAGAACCTACTGCACGTGGGTTGGGAAAGTTTGAGGCTCTTCCATCCCTCTGCAACATTAGTGACTTGCATGCCATTGTCCACACACCAGCTGTCTGGTCTCTGTAGAGCTTTGGGCAACTTTCTACATTTGCTGTCAAGTACTCCTGTACGTGCCTTGACTAGCTGTGATACTAACCCAGGATCCCAGGTCTGTACAATTTTCTTATTATATCTACCCTTCCACTTAGAGCTACAAAAGACTCTCAACCTTCTTCTAAAAGCATACAAGTATTACATGTAAAACAATCCGTGCTCTTTAAGCTCCAGAACCCTAATTGCACTTCAGTATTCAACTTCAAGTTGTATTTCACATGGCCTTCCTACGAGACTTTGAAACATCTATTCCATGCTGGATTTCCTCATTCCTTCATTCCTACTGTGATATCCCTGCGACCTGTGTTTGTAGTCAATCGGCTGTGAACACTGTGTAAGGGCCTTGAAATTGTTCCAAAAAATTAAGTATTTCTTTCAGAAAATTATTGCAATTACATGTTTTGGTTATGCACGTGTTGATTTACTTTCTGCGTATTGGAACAGCACACAAAAAAACTGAGAAAAATGGTAAATTGGACATAATTTCACACATCACTCTAAAAATGGGCCGGACAAAAGTTTCTTTTGCAAACTGCTGCAGATCTCTCATATTTGAAGGATGCCTTCTCCCAACAGCAATTTGAACATATCTTCACAAGATTTAGATCTGGACTCATTGCTGTCACTTCAGAAATCTCCAGCACTTTTTTTTTTCTAGCCATTTCTGGGTGCTTCTTGAAGTATTTTTGGGGTCATCATTCTACAGGAAAACCCATGACCTAGAATGCAAACCACTTTCGGACACTGGGCACTACATTATGACTCAAAATCCTTTGGTGATTTTCAGATTTCATGATTCCTTGCACACAGTTAAAGGACCAAGTGCCAGAGGCAGCAGAACAACCCCTAAACATCTTTGAACCTCTACCATATTTAACTGTAGGTACTGTGTTCTTTTCTTTGTAGGCTTCATTCTGATTTCAGCTTTACCAAACAGCTCTATCTTGGTCTCATCTGTTCTCAAGACAATTTCTGAGAAGGATTTGGCTTACTCATGTACATTTTGGGGTCCAGGTGCGGCAAGTGCGGTACAATTGCGGTTTCGGCACTTGCGGGTGATGCGGACGCAAAATAAACGCAGTCAGCCACGTTTTTTTTCGCGGCCGCATCTGCCACAAGTGCCGAAACCGCACTTGCCGCACACTTACCGCAAGCCCCATAGACATTGCATGGGGCTTGCCGCAAGTGAACCCACAAGTACGGCCTTTATGCGGTCATCGCGGCAGTTGCATTTTTTTCACCGCAACTGCCACGATCAGCGATTACTGCTAATGTGAAAGGGGCCTAACATCGTCTTTTTTTTAAAAAGTGAATAGTGATACGATGGCTGATCCATCCAACACTACTTGACAGCTGTCTTGCAGTTAAAGAGGACCTTTAACCAAATATTTTGCTAATAATTTTGCAACGTAGAGGCAAAATAAAAGAAAAAAGTTTTATTCCGCTTCTCAGCCGGATAGTGCATCCAGTTCAACATGAATCATTTGGTGAAAAGTTCTCTTTAATGTAGAACCAGGGAAGACTGGGTAACATAAGTCCATCATTCTGGCGATCTGTGGTACCACTCTGATCTAATAATTATCACTATTCCTGTGAATATTACTGTTTAATACATTTAATATCTTTCCCTTTTCCAGCAGAATTGATCTAATTTATTATTTATACTTATTGATGCTAATTTTGTAGTTATCATCCAATCAGTGTAATGAATTACTATACAGTATGCTGTAAGATAGCAGAAACCCTTAATTTATCTATATCTCAGGCATAATTATATAAACAAATAATTTATTTCATGTATTTTGCTTGTTTATCTGAGTAGCATTCTATTTTTTAGCATATTTTTTGTTTTCAGCACGTCCTCGGTGTTGAATACATTATTACCACTGGCAATATATTGATTTGGTATTTGTCCAAGGACCTTGTCATAAATGCTACTAGAGATGTTATATCGCATAGCTGGCCATAATCCTTCAGTATATCTTGGCCAGGCAATTTATTCATCACACCGCTCTTTCCTTTAAAGCATATTTGGCCAGGTCAATGTGTGTATAGCATTCCAATAGTTAAATACGTTATATGGATATTTGACTATATGATGTCTGATACACTGCAATAATACTGTTTCTAGAGGCACAACCGAACTGACAATAAATAATCTGAGTGCAGCCATAACATACAGTAGGTCATACTCACAGGGCCAAACTTAAAAACTTGGACAAAGTCACTGGCCAACCTTGATATTTATTAAAAAAAAAAAAAGTGCACAATTCAGGAAGTTTTTCTTTATCACTAAATATAAAGATGAACCTTTTCATATGGAAATTGCTTAATGAAGTTTTCCCACAAACAAAGTACATCTTAATTCCTAAGAGCAAGATCACATGACCAGAGCATTGGGTTGTTTTTGCCTCGCAGGTAGGAGAATTACCGTAATAAAAATCATGGGGCCCATTTGGCAGATGTTCTAGTTACTCCCCCTCCCCTTTCCCAAAAATAAAAAAAAAACTTAATCTTCGTTGAGGTCACCGAAAAGCAGATCTCACAACTTTGCAGCCCTTACAAAGTAAGCCAATAATCCCGCGGAGACCAAGCTGCCACCCCCATTGCCTCAGAGCCTTCCCCCATCGTGATGTCACCGCCCTCCCGATGTGATAGCATTGGGCCCACATCTATTGTGTATTTATAATGATAGAAAAATCTGTATAAATATGTGAAAATAACGCTTCTGACTCGGATGGTCCGTGATTTTGTCGGACCCATAGACTTGCATTGGTGAGTCTTGCGCGTGAATCGCGTACTGTTGCAGCATGTTGCGACTTTTTCCACATCCAGAATCTGGATGTGAAAAAAGCATCCGACACACGCCAATGTGCTCTCAGACTTTGATTAACATTGGTCCGAGTGGAATGCGAGAAAATCATGCATTGCACTCGTCCGATTTTCACGCCAGTGTGTCTATACCCTAAAGGGTTATTACTTACCAAAAGGTGCCATCATAAATCAACCACTAGAATAGACAACACTGCCCAGCACCTCGACATATGTTTCACCTGAGGCTTCATCAGAAGTACCTGAGGCAGTGTCAGTGGCCATCTTTTATAGTAAATATGTTCCTGGTTCATTATATAAACAGAGACCAAAAGTTTGGACACACCTTCTCATTCAAAGCATTTTCTTTATTTTCACGACTATGAAAATTGTAGATTCACACTGAAGGCATCAAAACTATGAATTAATACATGTGGAATTATTTACTTAACCAAAAAGTGTGAATCAACTGAAAATATGTCTTATATTCTAGGCTCTTCAAAGTAGCCACCTTTTGCTTTGATTACTGCTTTGCACACTCTTGGCATTCTCTTGATGCGCTTCAAGAGGTAGTCACCGGAAATGGTCTTCCAACTGTCTTGAAGGAGTTTCCAGAGATGCTTAGCACTTGTTAGCCCTTTTGCCTTCACTCTGCGGTCCAGCTCACTCCAAACCATTCTCTATTGGGTTCAGGTCTGGTGACTGTGGAGGCCAGGTCATCTGGCGTAGCACCCCATCACTCTCCTACTTGGTGAAATAGCCCTTACACAGCCTGGAGGTGTGTTTGGGGTCATTGTCCTGTTAAAAAAAATAAATGATGGTCCAACTAAACGCAACCTGGATGGAATAGCAATGCCGATTCAGTATTCCTTCAATTTTGAATAAATCCCCAACAGTGTCACCAGCAAAGCACCTCTACACTATCACACCTCCTTCTCCATGCTTCACGGTGGGAACCGGGCAAGTAGAGTCCATCCGTTCACCTTTTCTGCGTCGTACAAACACACGGTGGTTGGAACCATAGATCTCAAATTTGTCCATTCCTTGTGTTCTTTAGCACAAACACGTCTCTTCTGCTTGTTGCCTGTCCTTAGCAGTGGTTTCCTAGCAGCTATTTTACCATGAAGGCCTGCTGCACAAAGTCTCCTCTTAACAGTTGTTGTATAGGTGTGTCTGCTGCTAGCACTCTGTGTGGCATTGACCTGGTCTCTAATCTGAGCTGCTGTTAACATGCGATTTCTGAGGCTGGTGACTCAGATGAATTTATCCTCTGCAGCAGAGGTGACTCTTGGTCTTCCTTTCCTTGGGGCGGTCCTCATGTGAGCCAGTTTCTTTGTAGCACTTGACGGCTTTTGCAACTGCACTTGGGGACACTTTCAAAGTTTTCCCCATTTTTCTGACTGACAGACCTTCATTTCTTAAAGTAATGATGGCCACTTGTTTTTCTTTAGTTGGTTGCTTTTTTCTTGCCATAATACAAATTGTAACAGTATATTCAGTAGGACTATCAGCTGTGTCTCCAACAGACTTCTACACAACAGAACTGATGGCCCCAACCCCATTTATAAGGCAAGAAATCCCACTTATTAAACCTGACAGGACACACCTGTGAAGTGAAAACCATTTACGGTGACTACCTCTTGAAGCTCATCAAGAGAATGCCAAGAGTGTGCAAAGCAGTAATCAAAGCAAAAGGTGGCTACTTTGAAGAACCCAGAATATAAGACATTTTTCAGTTGTTTCACACTTTTTTGTTGAGTAAATAATTCCACGTGTTAATTCATAGTTTTGATGCCTTCAGGGTGAATCTACTATTTTCATAGTCGTGAAAGTACAGAAAAGTATTTGAATGCACACTTATGGTCTGTACTGTGTGTATATACAGTGTGTATATATGTGTGTATATATATATATGTATATTAAGCTGTAGAGCATAGTAACCAACTGTTCTTAGTTATAAGCTGAGTGCAAGTCTGTGTGTGTGCATGTATGTCCACTACATGTATCAATCCTGCCCGCCCCATCCACCCCCCGCCACACCCCGAGACTTCTACCTCCAAACCTGCCCCCCTCTACCCTCCCTAAACCTGCACCCCCCTGAATAATAAAAAAAAATAAAATGCCCCTTTTAACCCGCACCCCCAAACTTTCCCCCCCCCCCACTACAAACCCTGACTCAAGTGTGGGGGGGTGTGCAAAATTTTGTGATTGTAGATGCAGTGGTGCAAATTTCTTTAATGGACATACGTACATTCATTCGCAAAATGAATGTGATTGTTAATACAACGGTGCTAATTCCTTTAGTGGACATACATACATGCATACATACATAATTCATCAAAGTTTCTTAATTTTGTCCATCTGTATATTTGAGTTTTGCATTCTTGGTTTATAGCAAGAAAACACCAGCTAATCTACAGGTGCATCTCAATGAATTAGAAGATCATGAAAAAGTAAATTTATTTCAATAATTCAATACATAAAGTGAAACACACATATTCTATGGAGTAATTACACACACAGTGATCTATTTCATGTATTTATTCCAGTAAATGTGGATGATTATGGCTTAAAGTCAATGAATACCCAAAGATCACTATCTCAGAAAATTAAAGTTGGGTGGATGAAGGGTCTGAGAGATAAAATACTACCTATTGTACAAATAGTACAGCAGCACCCTGCTAAACCAACACATGTAATTGAGAGTATCAAATAGAATACAAAAAGTTTTTTTTGTCTGAGAAAAAATGAAAACTAAAGGTTTTTTAAAAAAAAAACTCAGATGAGAAAAATGTGTGGTGCATATAGAGTAGGGAGGATGAAAGGGTTCAAAACCACGCTGCCATATTCCATGAGCCATCAAAGGGTGAATATAATATTGATTTAATAGTCAACACATTTCAGTGCTCCCTGGCCCCTTCCTTGAGACAAATCAATATTATATTCCAATGCCTCAGGGAGACCAAAAATGCGTTGACGCAAAAATCAATATTATATTCACCCTTTGATGTCTCGCGGAATACGGCAGCGTGGTTTTGAACTCCTTCATCCTCCCTACTCTATATGCACCATACATTTTTCTCATCTGAGTTTTTTTTTAAAAGCCTTTAGTTTTCATTTTTTCCTCAGACAAAAAAATTTTGTATTTATTTGTGTTTTTAACCCTTCATTCTCC
This sequence comes from Allobates femoralis, assembly GCA_033576535.1. NCBI lineage: Eukaryota > Metazoa > Chordata > Amphibia > Anura > Aromobatidae > Allobates > Allobates femoralis. Next base: position 371,453,290 of record JARQOC010000001.1, on the reverse strand, counting down.
CTACTTTCATTTTCTGTGATAATGGCCTTTGGGTTTCCGTTGGCTGTAAGCCATAATCATCAACATTTACAGAAATAAGCACTTATAATAGATCACTCTGTAATGACTTTATATAATAAAAAGGAATGCACTGGCGCTCAACACTTTGTAGTAAAAACCTTTTTTATTATTTAGAAAATAGGTGAGTGACCCTGTGGTCACTAAAAGCACTATAGAAATTAATAGGAGCTGTAGGGGCACAACCGGGTCTGCATCCACAGCTGTCAAAAGTAAATAAGAGTAAAGGTACCGTTACACACACATATATTGCTTGCAACTCACTGGTTGCAGTGAAATCATGGACACATAGTTCCATTTGTACACAGCAACAAAATGGAGCAATGTGTCCATGATTTCACTGCAACCAGTGAGTTGCATGCAATATATCTCTGTGTGTAAAGGTACCTTCAGTAAGTGCTAGGTGCTACTTTTGGAAAATTATTTTCATAATAAAGTGAACACTATTTGTACCTGACGGTTGCAGAGAGGAGTCGTGCCACTGGATTTGTTTTTGGTGCTTGTTTCTGATGTTTGTGGATTTCCAACAAGGATACACGTTTGATGTATGGATAGATCACCTCGTGGTGAGAAAATAAAAAGCATTCAGATTACCGTATATACTCGCGTATAAGCCGAGTTTTTCAGCCCAAAAATTGGGCTGAAAAGTACCCCCCTCGGCTTATACGCGAGTCAGTGCTGTATACCGATGTATACATCGGTACATACCGATGTATACATCGGTATACAGCAGCCCCCGCATCCCCAGTAATGCAGGGCCCCCCCCAGCGTCTCTCCGGTCACCTGTAAAGGAAACTATACTTATCACAGTGCCGCTGTCCGCACCCGCTGTCCGCGCCCGCTCGCAGCTGCCGACCGCGATCCTCCATCTTGCGTCTTCTTCCTGTTTCTGTGCTCGTCGCGGGCAATGACGTCATTCCCTGCGACGAGCACAGGAAACAGGAAGAAAGAAGACGCAAGATGGAGGATCGCGGTCGGCAGCTGCGAGCGGGTGCGAGCGGGTGCGAGCGGGCGCGGACAGAGCACTGTGATAAGTATAGTTTCCTTTACAGGTGACCGGAGAGACGCTGGGGGGGCCCTGCATTACTGGGGCTGCCTGTATACTACCGCTGGGGCTGCTATATACCTCTGGGGCCCTGTATACTACCACTGGGGATGTATATACTACCACTGGGGCTGTATAAACCACTGGGGCTGTATACACTGCTGGGGCCCTGTATACTACCACTGGGGCTGTATATACTACCACTGGGGCTGTATATACTACCACTGGGGCTGTATATACTACCACTGGGGCTGTATATACTACCACTGGGGCTGTATATACTACCACTGGGGCTGTATATACTACCACTGGGGCTGTATATACTACCACTGGGGCTGTATATACTACCACTGGGGCTGCTATATACCTCTGGGGCCCTGTATACTACCACTGGGGCTGTATATACTACCACTGGGGCTGTATAAACCAATGGGGCTGTATATACTGCTGGGGCCCTGTATACTACCACTGGGGCTGTATATACTACCACTGGGGCTGTATATACTACCACTGGGGCTGTATATACTACCACTGGGGCTGCTATATACCTCTGGGGCCCTGTATATACTACCTCTGGGGCCCTGTATATACTACCACTGGGGCTGTATATACTACCACTGGGGCTGTATATACTACCACTGGGGCTGTATATACTACCACTGGGGCTGTATATACTACCACTGGGGCTGCTATATACCTCTGGGGCCCTGTATACTACCACTGGGGCTGTATATACTACCACTGGGGCTGTATAAACCAATGGGGCTGTATATACTGCTGGGGCCCTGTATACTACCACTGGGGCTGTATATACTACCACTGGGGCTGTATATACTACCACTGGGGCTGCTATATACCTCTGGGGCCCTGTATATACTACCACTGGGGCTGTATATACTACCACTGGGGCTGTATATACTACCACTGGGGCTGTATATACTACCACTGGGGCTGCTATATACCTCTGGGGCCCTGTATACTACCACTGGGGCTGTATATACTACCACTGGGGCTGTATAAACCACTGGGGCTGTATATACTGCTGGGGCCCTGTATACTACCACTGGGGCTGTATATACTACCACTGGGGCTGTATAAACCACTGGGGCTGTATATACTGCTGGGGCCCTGTATACTACCACTGGGGCTGTATATACTACCACTGGGGCTGTATATACTACCACTGGGGCTGCTATATACCGCTGGGGCCCTGTATACTACCACTGGGGCTGTATATACTACCACTGGGGCTGTATAAAGCACTGGGGCTGTATATACTGCTGGGGCCCTGTATACTACCACTGGGGCTGTATATACTACCACTGGGGCTGTATATACTACCACTGGGGCTGTATATACCTCTGGGGCCCTGTATACTACCACTGGGGCTGTATATACTACCACTGGGGCTGTATATACTACTAGGGCTGCGTCTATACTACCACTGGGGCTGTATATACCACTGGGGCTGTATATACTACTGGGGCTGCGTGTATACTACCACTGGGGCTGCTGTATCTACCTCTGGGACTGGTGTATACCACACTGCTGGGGGCTGTATACTTGTGCTAGGGTCCACCCTCGGCTTATACACGAGTCAATAGATTTTCCCAGGTTTTGGGGGCAAAAGTAGGGGGGTCGGCTTATACACGGGTCGGCTTATACACGAGTATATACGGTATTTGTCAATTCTCGTTATGCTTCTAGAAAGTGTATTTTGCATTCCATTTGACACCCAGGTAACACGCCTATGGAGAAAACACAAAGTATGCAAGTTGCGTGTTTGTCATATTTGCATATTTGTGCATAGGACCGATAACCATGAAGGTTGGACAGTCGCTAAACACACTGCATGCAACAACCACGAATAAGAAAACTGGAAAACCGCTGCATTCTCAATTCCTTTATACAGTGGTGTGAAAAACTGTTTACCCCTTCCTGATCTCTTATTCTTTTGCATGTTTGTCACACTTAAAAGTTTCAGATCACCAAACAAATTTAAATAGAAGACAAAAATAACACACGTAAACACAAAATGCAGTTTATAAATGAAAGTATTATTAAGAGAAAAATAAATTCAAACCTACAGGGCCCTGTGTGAAAAAGTGATTGTCCCAAAACCTAATTACTGGTTGGGCCACCCTTAGCAGCAATAATTGCAATCAAGTGTTTGCAGTAACTGACAATGAGTCTTTTACAACGCTCTGGAGGAATTTTGGCCCGCTCATTGAAGAATTGTTGTAATTCAGCCACATTGGAGGGTTTCCAAGCATGAACCACCTTTTTAAGGCCATGCCACAGCATTTCAATCAGACTAAGGTCGGGACTTTGACTAGGCCACTCCAAAGTCTTAATTTTGCTTTTCTTTAGCCGTTAAGAGGTGCTGATGATTTTTGGATAATTTTCTTACTGTAGAGCCCAAGCGTGCTTCAGCTTGAGGACATTCTCCTTCAGGATTTTATGGTAGTCAGCAGAATTCATGGTTCCATTTACCACAGCAAGTCTTCCAGGTCCTGGAGCAGCAAAACAGCCCCAGGCCATCACACTACCACCACCATATTTTACTGTTGGTAGGATGTTCCTTTTCTGTAATGCTGTTCTACTTTTACGCCAATATAATAGGGCATATATCTTCCAAAAAGTTAAACTTTTGTCTAGTCCGTCCACAGAGAATTCTCCCAAAAGTCTTTGGGATCATAAAGATGTTTTCTTACAAAACTAAAATGAGCCTTTATGTTCTTTTTTGCTCAACAGTGGTTCTTGACTTGGAACATTATCACACAGGCCATTTTTACCCAGCCTCTTTCGTATGGAGGAGTCATGAATCCTGATCTTAACTGAGGCAAATGAGACCTACAGTTCTTTGGATGAGGTTATGGGGTCTTTTGTGGCCTCTTGAATGAGTTGTTGCTGTATTATTGGGGTAATTTTGGTCAGCCGGCTACTCCAGGGAAGGATCACTGCTGTTCCATGTTTTTCCATTTGTGGATAATGGCTCTCACTGTGGTTCAACGATGTCCCAAAGCTTTATAACCTTTTCCTAATTGATTGAGCTCAATTACTTTGTTTATCGTTTGTTCCTGAATTTTATTTAGCTTGCGTCATGATGTCTAGCTTTTGAGGATCTTTTGAATAACTTCACTTTGTCAGTCTGGTCCAATTTAAGTGATTTCCTGATTGAGAACAGGTGTGGCAGTAATCAAGCCTGGATGTGGCTAGGTAAATTGAACTCCGCCTCCCAAAGATGTGATAAACTACAGTTAATTTCTGTTTTAAGGGGTGGGAGGCAATCACTTTTTCCCACAGGGTCCTGTAGGTTTGGATTTCTTTTTCCCTTAATAATAAAGACCTTCATTTAAAAACTGCTTTTACTGTATAATACCGTGTATAAGCCGACCCCCCCCTACTTTTGCCCCCAAAATCTGGGAAAAACCTATTGACCTCGTGGTATAAGCCGAGGGTGGACCCCAGCACACAGGTATACAGCCCCAGCAGTGTGGTATACAGGCCTCCCCAGTGGTAATACAGCCCCAGCAGTGTGGTATACAGCACCCAGTGTTTACAGCAAGCCCCAGTGGTACATACAGGCCCCAGCAGTGTTACAGCAGCCTTCCCAGGGTATATACAGCACCAGCCCCAGGGGTAATATATACAGCAGCAGCCCCAGAGGTATATACAGCAGCAGCCCCAGGGGTATATACAGCAGCAGCCCCAGGGGTTATACAGGCCCCCCCCCATCAAGATCCAGGGCCCCCCCCCTTGCTCGGCAAACCTGTAAAGTAAAATCCTTATACTTATCACTGTCCTCTCGCCGCCGTCCCGCCGCTGCAGACACCGCGATCCTCCATCTTCATTCTGCGTATTTCGGCTTCCTGTGGTCGGCTGACAAGGACGTCATTGCCTGCGACCACAGGAAGCGGAAGACGCTGAATGAAGATGGAGGATCGCGGTGTCTGCAGCGGCGGGACGGCGGCGAGAGGACAGTGATAAGTATAAGGATTTTACTTTACAGGTTTGCCGAGCAAGGGGGGGGGGGCCCTGGATCTTGATGGGGGGGCCTGTATACTGATGCGGGTGGCGGGCGGGCGGTATATACTCGCGTATAAGCCGAGGGGGGACTTTCAGCCCAAATTTTGGGCTGAAAAACTCGGCTTATACGCGAGTATATACGGTAGTTAACTTGTGTGATATTAAATTTGTTTGATGAACGGAAACATTTAAGTGTGACGAACATGCAAAAGATAAGAAATCTGGAAGGGGGCAAACACATTTTCACCTTCATATTTGTAGTATATTTGTATTAGTAGTACAAATTCTATACCTAGACTAGTATTTGCTGTACTGGAAGAAGAAAATCTAAATAACTAAAATGTGTTTTATTAGAACAGAGACCGCCTTCTTGATTCTTCATGATTCTTGATTCTGTTCTTAATCCAGTTCTGAAACTCACATTCGCACCATGGGTGCATTTAAAGATGGAAAAGAGTCAGCATGGGCACTCTGTCTAATCTGTGTGTCTCACACTTTTCCAGCATAACCATTGTGGTAACTGTTTCTATAAGTGGCTCTTCTCTAGGATTGAACCAGATAGGCTAGCTTTCGCTATCCACAAGGATCCATAAACTGTACCCAAGTTGTACCACTTTTGGTAGTTGTTAAAGGAATCGTGTCACCTCCAAAACGCCTCCTTAGCTACCAAAATCTTTCCCTGCAGCATACTATCACTAATCTTACACTCCTTTTGTCTCCTAAAAGCATATTGTGAAAGTGCATAAAAACTTTTAATACTCATTAGTGATTATAATTAGCAGGGGCTTATTCTTTAGTCCCCAGGATGTGTTGTTTTGCAGGCTCCAGGATCCACCCTTTCTCTGTCTGTTTGCTCTGCTTGTGCAGGCTTTGCCCTTTCCCCTCTCTATCACTCACAGAAAGAAAATCATTAGTCCTCCTTAGCTGCCACATCACAGCAGCACAGACAAAGATAGGGGGGTATCCTCGAGACTGCAAAACAACATGCCCTGGTGAACTAAAGAATATAGCCCCTGCTAATTATAATTACTAATGAGTGAGTATTAAAACCTTTTTATGCACTTTCACAGGATGCTTTTAGGAGACAAAAGGAGTGTGAGATTAGTGATACTATGCTGCAGTATAATGGGGACACCCCACAAGACCAGCCACTTTGGGGAGACTGGGCGCAACATTTCCAATCATCACAACTACAAGAACTGACAGTTATTTGTGTAGGTTCTCTTTTTTTCACCATCTTATTTTTAATTATATATATATATATATATATATATATATATATATATATATATATATATATATATATATATACATTTAAATATTATATATTAATAATAAAAATTTAATGCAAATTAAATCTATAATTTTTTTATGATCTTAGATTTAGTAACTTTACTATATCTTGGATGTCATATCTTTGATAAGTTATTAAGCCACTTTGCATCAGTATTTGGAAGTCAAAACTAGGAGAGACTCATGCATAGGGAATAATGTACAACGTGCAAGGTTTGTATCTGGTGCAAGATTTGTACATTGTCTGTCTGTGTTTTGGCTTTTAGATACTGATGAACAATACTCAACAAATTACTGCTGTATGAAAGAGACCTTTGTTTTCGTATAGCTTTGACTGCACTCGTAGTTTGGCTGGTTGGTAAATTAGACTAGTTTATCCAACATTGTACACAGCTAAGCTGAGCTCCTATAATGGGATGCTCACTGCACTTCCCAAAATGCAAATCCTCAGAACAATCCGTGCACAAATTTAGTCTGCGGTGTATAGTCTGACACAGGTCAACTCTGAAGTCTTAAAGGGAACCTTTCAGCCTGTTTTTACATATGGAAGTAGTGGTATGCCTGTATAGCTGCATCGTTGCAAAGGAGAAAAAGATCGGGATTTATCCGCGCTCAGACCACAAGGAGACCCAGGATAGGAAAGACATACTTTATTCACACACGGAACACACAAATTGCCTGACGCGTTTCGTGGCCTCCTGGCCACTTCTTCAGGGCATAAGAAGTTTATGCCCTGAAGAAGTGGCCAGGAGGCCACAAAACGTGTCGGCAATTTGTGTGTTCCGTGTGTGAATAAAGGGTGTCTTTCCTATCCTGATCTCCTTGTGGTCGAGCGCGGATAAATCCCGATCTTTTTCTCCTTTGCAACGCTGTTTCTTCTACGGGATCTGCAGCGGCCAGGCTCTTTATGTTGGTTGTGACACATACAAACCTCATCAGGTGAGTGGACCACCATAGTTATTGTGCTGGTGTCCCTCGCTTTACCGCCTTAGTGCGCTCCCCTTTCTCTTCTTTTCCTGTATAGGTGCATAGCTCTCATCAAAATATTACCTGTTTTCTAGAGATCCATGTTACAGTGATGATAAATCTAGTGTAGAAGTATATGCAATCAGGCTGACAGTGCACTGGGGTGTGTTGATGCACTTGAATGGCTTCTTTTGCCCCAGGACACGTTCAGCCTGATCTGCATATATCGTCTTTGCTAGATTCCTCATGATCGGCACACTACATCTCTACAAACAATGTATTTTGTATTGGTTCAAGCATCTTATGTAAATATACCACTACTACAATATGGAAAAATGTGCTGACCTATTCCCTTTTAGAATCATGAAATTGTACTCTGGACCTTTCAGTATGTATTCTATGATATATTTGATTCTTGTTCTTTTAAAGGGGTTGACCATAACTAGGACAACCCATTCTGATTTCACATGTCTCCCTCAATGAAATAAGAGCCTGTCCTCACCTCCCATGCTGGACGCAGTTCCAGTGGCATCAGTAATCATAGATCTGAGGCTCACATGACATTGTGATATCATACGAGCCCTGCGTCCAGTCACTGCCAACTTCTCTCGCCATGCCTTTGGAACAGATGAGCAATCAACAGGAAGTGAGCGACAGCCTCGGCATCACTTTGTTGATTTGGCCTAAAGGCGGTAAAACAGAAGCCGGCAGTGATTGGACTTTATATTACTATATATAACTAGTGATTATTATGCCATTGATTGAAAAGACCGTACTCTAATTTCACCTTCAGATTATCTCCTAATCCTAAAGGTTCACATACTTTTGCCACTCACATCAAAATCAAAAAATACAAACACAAAGTCTAATATATTTGACTAATTTGTTTTCTTTATCTACATTTAGGTTGTGTAAAATCTGTTGTAGTACTGGGTCAAATTTCTGCAGAAATAAGGAAGCCTTTGAAGGGCTCACAAACTTTTATGCACCAGTATATATACCACACTTGTATGTATTTGTGAGTACTAAGGAGAACATTATAGTGTCAGACCATCAGGATATGCGCTTTTCTTAGATGAAATATACCGTAATCAGAAATTGTATCTGTGAGGAAAAGTGGTTTTAAGGTGCCGTCACACGCATCAATATAATGCACGATATCTCTTAAGGATCTGCGTTTTGATCGCTTAAGCATATCGTTTGTGCATCGCTGCTTCAATCAAGCGATTTTACAATGTAAAATCGCTTGATTGTTAGATCGCAGATTTGTGAGCCGGAGCTCATATCAAGCGATAAACGCTTGAACAATCTGCCTCATCGTGGTGTGTGACACCACGATGATCCATCTCCCAGCGGCAGAGCCTATGCTGGGAGATGGTATCTATGGTAAACGTTGGGTTACTAAGCGCCGCGCGGCACCTAGTAACCCGATGTGTACCATAGTTACCAGCGATCTCGCTACTCCACATCGCTGGTGAGTCTGTCTGTGTGACAGCTCACCAACGATGTTGAACGATATTGTTAGCGATCGCGCGTGCACGTGATCGCTAACAATATCGCTAGCGATATTGAAGCATTGACGGCCGCCTAAAGGGAACCTGTCAGCTCCTTTTTACCCCCTACCCACCACTACCTGTCCCTGCACCTTGCTAGCTCATCCCTAACCATCCATCTGTGAGCTAAAATTGCAATATAATGCTTGAGAAAAACTCTTAATAACTTACATATTCCTATAATGATAAGGCATCCAGGCTATAGCACAGGTTTACATGGGTGGTCTCCGGGTCTCCATCCCCCCCGCTTCTCTTAGCATGCTCCGCTGGGCATCATCATTCCTTCTCCTGCATGCTCAGTATTTTTAAGATCCCGCCTCCTCCTCATAGTATGACATGCAGCCGGAACATCATTTCCGGTCCGGTACATTGTGGGGTCATATCAGGTGTGTGGCCGGCTTCAACATGTGCACTGCGCATGCACCGGAGCCAACCTGTACAGCCCTTACACCCACGCATTGTGCATGACCGCAAATGATGTTCCGGTTCTGCATCATACTATGAGGAGGAGGCGGGATTTTCAATATAATGGGCATGCAGGAGAAGGAATGGTGACACCCAGCTGGGCGTAATAAGAGCAGTAAAATAGAGACCCAGAAACCGCCCATGTCAGTCTACAGACGTAGCCTGGATGCCTCATTACCATAGGAAAATTAAGTTGTTAAATCATTTTTCTCAAGCATTTTATTGCAGTTTTAGCTCAGAGATGGATGGTTAGGGATGTGCTAGCAAGGTACAGGGACAGGTATTGGTACAATAGGGTTAAAAACAAGCTGACAGGTTCCTTTTAAGAGGGTTGTTTGCTACTCTATTACTACTATAAAATAACAGCACCTCTACTCACCTCTGGTTCCAGCTTCATTCCAGCTGTTTCAGCACTTGCTCTCTTGATGCTCACGTAACATAACAATCGGCCTATGGCCACTTCAATCTCCCCTCCTTCAGACAAATCAGATATCCATAGAAAGTGAGAGAGCAGCTGCAGTTTTGACCACCTCTGGATGTCAATTATGTCACAAGAAGCGAATGAATACAGGATCGCATGAAATTGGCCTAGGAGAGCCATTGCCAATACCGCTGGGACATCACTGACACTGGAGATGAGTATATGTGTTATTATTTTATGATAAAATATTCTGTTTGAGAATTGTCTTGAGTAGTGAATAACCCCTTTAAGTCTTGATAAAGATGATATTTATGTCATATAACATTTAAGTAGATGAGATCTGACCGGTTTGTCCCTATTCATTGTAATAACTGGGGTCTTGTGTCCCCCATTGCAATCCTTTAAATGGAAGGAAATTGGTTACCTTTGTAAGTTACAAGTGTGGCTATCTCCAGGGGAATAAGCGTGATCGAGTGTGATCAGTTGATTCTCTATCTCCCGCAGAATAAGGATTGATGTTATGTGGCTCTATCTCCTGCTTATGTACCCTTTTTGCTTAGTAGACTGGAGGAGGGCATTCATTATCTCTCAGATTCTTTTTAGCCACATAATCCCACCCGCCGGCAGGATGTTTAATGATCCAGACTGGATAATCTCTTTTTGGAAGCTATACATTTATTGTTTTCTTTGGAGATCCTAGTGTCAAGCACGGTGAATAACACTTCAGTTAATTCAAGGCCACGTTCAGTATTTGAGTTTTAACATCAATATCTACAATCCTGGTTTTAGCTTAAGTAATAAATCTAGAAGTGGTGACGTGTTTCTATTATACTTTTTTTCTGATCGTTCCGCTCCTGGTTTTAGGTTACAAATACTGAAGGAAAAAAACTCATTGAATACTCAACAAGTGAGTATGACCTAAGGCCGGTTTCACATTTGCATATGAAACCGCAGCATACCGAACGCAGCCAAACGCATGCGCACTGCGTTCCTATCTTTAATATGGGAACGCAGGGTACCTACATTTGGCTGGGTGCAGTTGTGGTTGCGTTAGGATGCACAGAATTTGTGTGCCCGCCTGCACCCTCCAAACGCAACCTGTTGCATTTTTTTGTGCAGTCGTGGGCGCTTGTTTTATCAGCAAGCGCCCGCACACGCACAAACAATGCATAGAAGTCAATGGATCCGGATTGTCCTCCGCAGGAGAACGCTGCGGATCACATTGAAATCTCTCCCGGTGGCCACTGTTGATCTCCCGGGAGATCAGCGGCGGCCACCGGGAGATCAGCTAGAGCAGCCGGAGATCTCCTCCTTCTGGCCGCCGCTAATCTCCCGGCGGTGTATGCGCGGGAGATTTTAAGAAACAGCTGATCTGACAACTGTTTAAATCTCACACGTGGACATCACCTCTTCGGTGTTGGAGCTGGAGATTTAAACAGCTTTCAGATCAGCTGTTTCTTCAAATTTCCCGTGCCGACACCATCGGGAGACCAGCAGCGGCCGGGAGGTGGAGGATCTCCGCTGCTGATCTCTGCCTTCCTGCCGCCGCCGAGATCGCTGATTGACTGGCTGGGCACCATACTGATGTGAACTCATGCAGAGATTCTCCACTGCGTTCACATCAGTATGGCAGCGTTTGCATCTTCATGCCCTCCCCATGCAGACACAAACGCTAGTGTGAAAGTAGCCTAAGTGAGCAATATTCTGTTTTATGTATATATGGTATTCTTTTAATTATTGTTGGCCTGAAAAGTAACTTTTGTTGCGTGACATTTTTCTCTCTTTATTAGTAAATTATTTTTTTCAATAACTTGTATCCACTTATCATTCACATTTGGTATACTTATACTCTTGTCAATATTCTTACAACCATTACTAAGTTTTGTTTGCATTCATTTTTATAGATTTGTTCATTTTTTTATTATATAGCACTTATCTCCAGGTCTTATTTCCCTTTAGTCTGACTCTAAGTGACTCCGAATAATGCCAGTGTTTTTCCAGCATGAAGCGGGGACGTCTCTGAATGTCACAGTCTGAGATCTGTCCTTGCATCAGCCCAGTAATGAATATTGTGTGGTTTAAATCATTAGATCATACCCCAGTAACACTTTACAAAGGCCTATGAGGCTTTTCTAAACCAAACAGATGCTGACATATAAAAAGTTTTTAAGGAGGTACTATAAATTGTGGTAACAGTAAATCATTGGTTGCAACTGATGCTGCAATTACTATGTATGTATTTATTGTACAATTTAAAGGGAGTGTGTCATTATAAAATTACATACTGTATAAAACAGGTTTTTATGTTAAACTGTTTTTTATAATTGGTTTTGTTTTACGTATTTCTAAATGACCACTGTAATTAAAAATTATAATAAAGTTATAATAAGCGGTAACACCTATAATACTTCCTATGTATGTTAAAAAAAAATGGAGCATATTTATCAACTTAAATGTACCAGAAACAAAACTAACTTTCATGACTTATGATATATGTATGATGTGTTTTTGACACTTTTACAACTTGCCCAATTAGAGAGTGTAGTCCATTGCCGAGAAAGATTGTGGCTTTTTGGAAGAGTGCACAGCCTTAAGGGCAACACAAGGCGCCAAAATTATATTTATTTATCACCATTCCATGGGACTATACATGAGAATGGGTTAGATTGAAAATACAAATATAGATGACCGTAAACAAATTAAGGCTGGCTTCAGACTTGCAGATGCATCTGCAGCGTTTTGCAGATACATCTGCAAGCATCTGCATGCAGACCGCGGCCCCTATGTTTATAATGGAGCGCCCAGCGGTCTGCAGATGCTTGCAGACCGCCGTGCGCTCTCATTGCCCGCCATTAGTGATCTGTGCGCACGCGGATGCCTGCGCACAAATCACACACTCTCGCCTGCACCAGGGACGCAACATCTCGCGTCCCTGGTGCGGACGAGTGTGTGTAATCTGTACGCAGGCATCCGCCTGCGCACAGATCACTAATGGCGGGCAATGAGAGCGCACGGCGGTCTGCAAGCATCTGCAGACCGCCGTGCGCTCCATTATAAACATAGGGGCCGCGGTCTGCATGCAGATGCTTGCAGATGCATCTGCAAAACGCTGCAGATGCATCTGCAAGTCTGAAGGCAGCCTTACAATGACAGACTGGGACAGAGGGGAGAGGGTCGTGCCCTTGCAAACTTAAACTGTACAGGAGGATGGGGAAGGAGACTAGGTTGGAGGTTGCAGCAGCTCAGATCGTGGTGTAGTGCCAGCTTCGGTGGCAGCGCGGTCAATGCAGGTTGTATGATTTTTTTTTTTTAATAGATGGGTTTTCCAATTCTGCCTGAAGGTTCTGAACGTGGTAGATAATCGGACGTGTTTGGGCACAGAATTCCAGATGATGAGGGATGTCCAGGAGAAATCTTGTAGGTGATTGGGTGAGGAATGAATAAGTGTGGAGGAGAGAAGGAGGTCTTGGGAGTATCAGATATTACGTGAGAAAATATATCGGGAGATTAGTTTGGAGATAGGAGGGAACAGATTATGGGAGGACAGGAGATTACGTGAGGGAAGATATTGGGAATTGAGGTATAGGGAGGCGACAGGTTATGGACGGCTTTGTAGGTCAGCGTTAGTAGTTTGAACTGGATTCATTGGGGAATTGGGAGCCAGTGAACAGATTTGCAAAGGGGAGATATTAAGGGGTACCAACGAGAGAGGTGATTTTATCGGGCAGCGACATTGAGAACAGAGGTGCGAGACTGATAGCAGGTAGGCCTCAGAGGAGGATGTTGCAATATTTGAAGTGGGAGATAAGGGCATGTACAAGCATTTTAGCAAATTGAGGGTTGAGGAAGTGATGGATTCTGGAAATATTTTTGAGCTGAAGGCAGCAGGAGGTGGTGAGAGTTTGGCGGTGCGGTTTGCAGAACAGGACAGAGTCAAAAGTTATTCCAAGGCAGAATATTTATGGCACAGGTGAGAGCATTGACCTTTGGGAAGCGAGTGGCAAAGGAGAATATAGCTGATAGACACTCTAGGTGTCTGGACAGCAGGGAAGCAACATCAGCGCCAGAGAAGTAGATCTGGATGTCATCAGCGTATAGGTGGTACTGGAAGCCATGGGACTTTGAGTGTCCCAGGCCAAGAGTATACATGGAGAAGAGTATGGAGTGCAGACTACGGAGCTTTGAGGGACTCTGACAAAGAAATGGCGGGATGAGGAGGTAGTATGGGAGAGAGAGACTCTAAATGTACAGTCAGAAAGGTATGAAGAGATCCATGCTATTGCAAGGTCTTTAACCCCAAAGAAAGATAGGATTTATAGTAGGAGGGAGTTGTCAGTTGTGTCAAAGGCAAGAGGACAGGTCTAGAAGGAGGAGTATAGAGGATTGTCTGTTAGCTTTGGCTGTGAGTGAGTCATTAGTAATTTTGGTCAGGGACGTTTCGATGGTGAGGCCAGAAGCCAAATTTTAGGTTGTTGAAGAGAGAGTTAGGCTGGCTTCACACCACAGTTTTGAGCTGTCAGACTGTGTCCGGTGTTTTTTCTGGATGCATCGGGCACAGCCTGACCGCTCTGGACAGAACAGAACTGGAGGGCAAATATGCCCTCCGGTCCTGTTTTCTGCTGGAATCAGGACTGCGTGGCTGCTGTTGCTGTCTAGGTCCTGAAATTTCAAAATTGAAGCTAATGGGAGCTAGATGCAGTTCTGAAATCTCAGCAGGGAGCTCTCCAGGTGCTGAAGTTCAGCGCTGGGTGCCGCTGAACTTTAGTACCTGGTGTCCGGCAGCCAGATCCGATTTTCTGTCAGATCCGGCTCCTATGGACTCCCATGTTAATGGGTGCCGGATTCGGGAGAATCCAGTTTTGATTAAGCTTTTTGCCCCAGACACAAAAATGCTGCAAGCTCCGATTTTGTGTCGCGGCAAAAATCTAATGCAGCCTGATGCTGCCAGACAGGGACAAAACCGGAAGGCAAATCATACCATCCGGCCCTATTCGGCAGGGCCGTGGAGTCGGAGTCGTGGACTCTGAGTCGCTGCCCATTTTGGTGGAGTCTGAGTGAGTTGGAGTCGGTAGAAAATACTCCGACTCCTAAAATATATAATGAATTGGGTCTAGTAGTTCAATGCAGAATGTGCTGAAATATTATTAGGAATTATTATTATGTTCTATCTAAATATCTTTATTATTATGTCATTATAATGATTAAAGCCTGATGTTACCATTGACCTACAATAATTTTATCATTTAAAAATGAGCCATGAATGAAGGAGTTGGGCAGTCGGAGCCAGGGAAATTCAGGAGTCGAGTCGGAGTTGGAGTCGGTGGTTTGATTTACCGACTCCACAGCCCTGCTATTCGGCACCACAGGGCTACATTATGTCCAACATCGGGTCCAGGGCTGTCCAGTTTACATCGGACAGCCACGACCTGATAAAACCATTGGTGTGAAGCCGGCCTTAGGTGGCGTGACAACGCTCAAGTATTTGCGAATTGAAGGAGCTTTAGAGCAATCTGCTGTATTGCATCAGTCAAGGTATGACTTTTGTAGCATAGAGCATGTGAGTCAAGCAAATAAAATGTAAAATCCCATGAATCGTTGACATAGCAAAATATGAAGAGCACGTGAGATATATCAAGCTTATAAACCGCCTTGTTAAAATCTAACAATCGTCAATGTTCACAACCACAGATTGAACGATTCAAGCGGCAGACCTATGTGGTGAGATGAGTATTAATGATAATACGTACGGGTATACATGAAGCCAGCACACACGTTGCAGCAATTTAACAGCCTGTGTACAAGTTAGAGGAAATGTCAAACTGCTCCACATCGCTGGTGAGTCTGTCTGTGTGACAGCTCACCAGCGATGTGAGCGATATCGTTAGCGATCGCGCGTGCACGTGATCGCTAATGATATCGCTCACGATATTGTAGCGTGTGACGGCCGCCTTAGATGGGAGAAAAGTTGAGCATGGACATACTGCTCAAGTAGTTTGGAATTGAATGGGAGCATTGATATGAGGCAATCGCTGGATATAGCAGTCAGGTCAAGGTCTGACTTTTTGAGGTTAGGCTTAGAAAGACGGGGGCGCACTGCTGAGGTCAAATACAATAAAATGTAAAGGGGTGCCACATGCCAACATAACGCTATGGACATAGGAGAAAAGAATTGGCTATGGAAGAAGCACACCACAAGATCAGTGAGAAAAATATAAATCAAGCTTTATTATGACACACAGAACAAACATTGTTAAAATAAATAAAAAATTACAAATTCCACAACCACAGGTTGCCCAGATGGAGAAAGGGCCCCAGCCTAATGTGGTGACAGACAATGACATATAAAATGCATACAGTATCAGTATACAGGGTATAAATGGGCAAAGATCACAAATTGCACACACAGTTGTAGAGAATTGTTTCAGACAGCCTGAACTAGTAGGTAAGTTGTAGAGAGAAAATGTTCAAAAACTACTAAAAAAAAGCAGCATCAGAAAAACTTACCATCAGCAGCCAAAAACAAAAAACCAACACTGCACTTGCAGGATGCAGTCAGACCCCATTATGTAGAGCAAGCCCAGGTGCAAGCAGATAAAATCACCTTTACCTTGAAGACATATGGGAGGTGACTTGCCATGCACATATTGGGCCTGAATAGGACTCCATTCACACTGATACATATGATGCGGAGTGTCTGATAGCCCCTGACGTGGATCATGCGCTTAAGTGTCTTGGCCAATACATGAACCAATACCCCATATAAAAGGTTTTTTGTCTATACATTTGTTTATCATTCTTGCGGAGTGCGGCTGGGCCCCATGGGGCGCTATTCAGTGCTGTGGTAGACATTGTACTGGGTGGCTCATTGTCGGTGCAGGTTGACACTCCGCATCATATGTATCAGTGTGAATGGCGTGAAGATAAGGTGTAATGTATATCGTCTGTGTGGATGACTGTGGAAGACCACTGAGTACAATCCAGAGGATGAAATAAGTGACACGAGTTTGGAGGCTGCCAACTGATGGGTGTTAGTAGGCATGTTGAAGGCATGATGATGGCGGTAATGTCAGCAGAGAGAAATTGACGTCAGGTGGTGAATTGGTCAATAAAGATGATTGCAGGGCCTGAATGTCTGTATATGACAGCCATTTGTAGATTAGGGGGAGGTTAGATGCGGACAGAGTGCACTTCGAAAAATGGAAAACATAAGGGAGGGTAGAGGTTGGATTGGGTTGAAGGTGCAGTTGGAATAAAAGAGAAAACCCAATCTCAAGAAGAAGGAAGTCCCAATTCCCATTTCCTGTTCTGTTGGGAGAGGAGGACACACATGCAATAAGTGTAATATATATGGAAACCATTTAGCAGCAGTAATGTGTAGAACAAGTACCTAAATTCTCTGCAGCTTTGAAACTACAGTGTTACATCATAAATCAGTGATGAATGTCTACGTCTGTAAGTTAGCCAAACTGAATCATATCGGTGTATGTGCTATAAAATGTTGCCTTATTTGATGACACTTAATTTCTTTCCCTACAAAGCTTTACAAGTAGAACCTACTCAGGATAATGAATACATCACTGTTACTTTCTTATAGGGAGTTTTCTAAATTGTGACAAGTCAGCCTTATAGATCTTGGGTCATGTTAATTGCAGGGGATAATATAATGTTTCTGTAATCTAAAACCTACATGATTTGGTTTAGGTTGTAAATTTGCAGTGGTGTAACATGGGCCCCAATGCAGATTCTCCAACAGATCGTACTTCTATCTCAGCCCTTAAATAGTAATAGTCATGTCCAGAAGTAACCTTTTTTTTCCCCCTAGGCTGTAGGGCTCGGTTTGGATTGCAATCCCTATACTTATAGCCTATAATATTCCGACATGTTGTTTTTTGCTGCAGCAAAAACACAGCAAATCCTTATGAGTTTTTAGGGTATGTGCACATCAGTCGTTTTGTGGGCTGCTTTTGGACGTTTTCCGTCGGCGTTTTCCGCTCAGTTTTATGTTAATTTATGTTAATCCTATCCTCCGGTTGGATTAACATGCTAGTCAATGGATTTTAGAAAACTCTGTCTACATTACAACGTTTTTCTTCTGGTCGTTTTCAGTCAAAACTGAGTTTTTTCACCGGTTTCCAAAAATAGAGCAAGTGACTTCTTTCCTCCGTTTTTCCACCGGTTTCAGCTGAACAAGTGCACTAAAAACTCAGTTTTAAAACCGCTCAGAAAAACCGCCGACAAAACGCTGTAAAACCGGGCGGAAACACGAGAAAAAACGAGCAAAAAACGAGGGACACTGCTGAGCACAGAAAACTCAGTTTCTGCCAGTGTCCTCCAGTTCCCGGTTGGTCTGCAGAAATGCAGAACCGACTGATGTGCACATAGCCTTAGTATCTCCTGATTTCTTGGTAGATCTGCTGCATTTTTGTTCACTGCGTTTTTGCTGCATTTTTGCCATGGAATGCTGCAAAAACGCAGCAAACAAATGTCATGCTCATATAAAGGCAAGCAGGAGGAATGGGGCACCGATGCAATCCGGGTTCTGGACACAGGGGGACGGAGGCCTAGATCCAGTTGACCGGGGTGCCAGTCCAGTAACAAATATATCATAAACTTGGAAAAAGAAGACGGCACTCACCGGTGTAGTTTTTCGTGCTTTATTGCAGATTCATGTTACTTGGTGCAGGGAGGGGGACAATGCTGAGGAGACGACGGCACCGTTTCGCGCTACATGCGCTTCCACGGGTCACAGGTGACCCGTGGAAGCGCATGTAGCGCGAAACGGTGCCGTCGTCTCCTCAGCATTGTCCCCTCCCTGCACCAAGTAACATGAATCTGCAATAAAGCACGAAAAACTACACCGGTGAGTGCCGTCTTCTTTTTCCAAGTTAATGTCATGCTCATTCCTTCAAAAACGTAGGAATGCGTTTGAGCACTTGTGACGTTTCTTATGACTTCCAGCCAATCAAAAGTTGTGGTAACAAGATGGGCTATGGGACGGGCACTGATAAAAGGTGAAGACACTGGAGGGTGAGTATCCGAGTATGTGCAATTTACTTAGATTGAAAGCACCACTCCAGTGCTGGGAAAACAAAACACCAGAGTGTTTGGATAATACTACACTTTGCTTTTTTTTTCTTAGGGTACCACAGTATCCTTAAGCCTCCGTCACACATAACGAGATTGTTAGCGAAATAGTTGTAACGTCACAGGTTTTGTGACATAACAGCGATCTCGTTAATGATCTCGCTATGTGTGACACTTAGCAGCGATCATGCCCCTGCTATGAGATACACCAATATCTGCCACCCTAATGTTAACACTGTACAGAGGATGCAGGGGGGTTATGTGGCCCTCTGCTGACAGCAGCCAGTAACACTTTTGACATCCGCATTTCTAGCTTTCCATTGCTGTAAGCTCCACCTGGTATTATGGCTCTGCAGAAAAGTGAATTAAATAAAAGCATTTGAGACAACTTGGGAATGTTAAGAACCGCCTGAGCCAATGTACGTAAAGCTATTGTGTAACATACCATCTTGGAGAAGGCACGTTGACCATTGGGGCTTGTAATGGCACAGAAGACGTTACCTCTGATTCAATAGGATATTGGGAAGTGCACTAAATGCTATGAAGTCCAGTGCAATCTTTTCTTTGACAATTTAACAAAGAAAGGAGGCAATCGTAAGGGGAGAAATAAGGGGTTATTTTAGTTCAGGTTCTATTAGTAATACATGGGGTACATTCTGTTGAAGACGTTTTGTGTTGCTGGATTTTATTGGTAGTGTGGCTCTGTAATGTGTAACATGTTAATCTTGGATTGTATACTGTGCTGTGCACTCTCCAGAAAAAGTAAATTATGACGCATAAATGATTGAAGAGTCTGTGTATCTAAGCGTTGTGCATGTGACTGTCTATAAGACCTAGGCAAACAATAGCACTAAGGCTACCGTACAATGCTCTGCTTGGCACAGAGGCTCACGCTTTATGACTGCTGTATCCGCTGCTGCATTAAGGCTTGTTCACATGTAGTAATCTTGATGCGTTTTTTTCTGCTGCTTTCTAACGACGTTTTCTGCAGATATACACCTCAAAATATGCAAAAGCAATCCTCTCTGATTGTATATGTATACAGTGCACGTGTAGATAATGTTTGCACATACAGGTTTTCCCTTTATTTTATGAGATTTGAATCTGTAGGTTTTTTTAATGCAATTTTTTTCTCGTACAGAAACAAAATGAACAGTTTAATAGTCTTCTAGCACAACGTGACAGCCACTTTGCTTGGACAGTCAAACGTAGCGGGAACAAAACAGTTATGGCGCCTTCACACTGGCGTTCGGCACCGCAGCGTATGCACTGCATACGCATCTGCAGTGCCGAACGCAGACATTTTCATGTGGACGCAACAGTGATGGGTCTGCATGCGGTCACATGAAAATGCCCCTAGAAGGCATTGCCTGATGAGCCCGGCTGTCAAGAGGGGAGACGGGGACCCGAAGCAGCTCCATTCTCTGAGCCCGGGCGTTGAGAGAATGGATTCCAATGTGATCCGCACAGTTTGTCTGTGGTGTCCTGCGGATGGCCGTGCGGTCTCATTTCCCTCCATGTATGATTTGTACGCATGCAGAGCCGTGCGTACAAATCATACATTCTCGGCCGCACAGAAAATGCAACATGTTGCGTTTCTGAGCGCCGAGAATCAGCGCATGCGGACGTGAACGCGGCCATCCGCAGGGCACTGCATACACCGTGCGTCCCCATGTTAAACATGGGGATGGACGATGCATGTGATCTGCTCGCGTTCACCCACCGCACTACGCTGCGGCGGGAAACGCCAATGTGAAAGCGCCCTTACTCTATGTGGGAACATGGCAAGCTAATATCAATGTCGTGTTGTACAGAGGGGAAAAATATTCCTAAATTTAAATTTCCCACGGTTCTGATTTCCTTTATATATAACTTTGCACAAACTCTAAATCCCAAAATCCCGGAGCAGATTTGCTTGTACATTTTGTAGATTAGATAACATATTAATAGTCATCTTACCAGACCGTTATCTTAAAAAGCACTCCCATCAAAGTTTTTATCTCCTCAATATATTGCAATGACTACATTACATACTGTAACTCGTTTTTTTTTTTTAAATCAGATACATTTTTATTAATTAAACAGTTTCCAAACAGGATTACACAAATGCATTGAGACAACATGTCCCTTTTTTTCTCATGAATATTTAGAATACAGTCCCAACGGTACATAACCATTGGCGAGCGGTACACTCTGTGTAACACATATAGATGCGAGAGCCTAGCTGATTCACACATAGACAATTTGGGTATGTATTCCAGGATACTAGTCCATTTATCAGTAACTTTGGTTTAAGGGCATAAAAGTTTGAAAAGTGTGAAATTTTCACCAAATTTCTAATTTTTTTTTGCAAATTAATTCAAAGTAAATGTATCATTAAGTATGTAATCAAAAAAGCAATCTTAAAATTATCGGGATCCATTGAAGCATTCCAGAGTTATTGCCTCATAGACATCGGACAAATTTATAATATTTGGCCAGGTCATTAGGGTCAAAACTAGCTGAGTTGCTAAGGGGTTAAATGATGCCTTGCTGCTTAAATATCTGTATTGTTTAGCACTTGAGTCCTCTGGATCATGTTGTAGCTAGAGATGAGCGGACCCGTGGAGGTTCAGGTTCTGGTACTTCAGCCGGACTTTTCACAAAGTGTCTGTTCTGGACCTAAACTTGCGAACCTCATTGGAAGTCACTGATTGGACAGTTTGGATCTCTGTCCACATACAGCCAGCCATAAGCAGAAAACGTACAAGGGAGAGAGGGCGGGATTTTGTAATTTTTTGGTACACTATATCCAATAACGCTGATTTTTATCTCCAATGTGAGCCATTCAACACTGCAAGCGGCTAGCACTGGGCCGAGCACCACGTGTACTCCAGCACAGCGACGCTCACTCCAGTGTATGTAAAGCACACGATCTCAGAATTCGCACACTGAATTTTTTTATAGTCTGTGTCTGGTACGAACTCTGAACTTGAAAGTCTGGTTCGCACGTCCCTATTTGTAAGTATTGTGACGTAAAGAAAATGAAATGCTGTAGCACAATTTTGAAAATACAGAAATGTCTGCAAGAGACTTTGGGGGCTTTGTCTCATGGAGCTATGACTTATGTAGATGTTCTCTTGAGGAATTAGGCCATGTATGGAGTCAGCTGCCAACAGCAGTGACCAGTTTGCTCTGGGCTTAGCATAAGATAAGCCGCTCAACACATTGACGCAGCGTTTCAGAGAAGGTGATCAGAGCCCCTGTGCCCTCCCCACATCTAATCCCCTGATGCTTTGGATGTGCAAGCTCCATTTTAGTCAGAAAGAATGGAGTGAAAGCACACTGATGCTTCTTTCTCCAATATTCTCCTGTCAGGCCTGACCTGTCTCCTGCAGTGTGAACTCTGACGTCAGATTACATTACTCTGTGATGTCTTCCTGTTCAGCATCTTCTCCATGACATGTGGCCTTGTCGATTATGGGCACCAATATTGGCAATGTAAAGAGCTCTGATATCAAACACTATAATGAAAAAGATGGGTAAGATGCTTTTCCAATTGTTTTTTAGTTGTCGTGATGTATTGTTGTCATATGTGTTAATTTTTTTTTCTGTAATATATTACTATAGGGTCTCGCTGAAAGTAGGCCGTAATTGTATTTTGACATGCCTACATATACCCAACCTGCATAATTGCTGGGCAGCAGAGATATGGTTGAAATTTGTGTATGCACTACCTTATGTACATATCCTTTTATACACCTCTTATATATACAAGTTTGTTTATACATGCAAATATTAACACTTGGAGAAATGCAAAGTGTTCATACCTGCACATAAAAATATGAGCGCACCTTGGAGACCGTATTCTTCCAGTATTTTTCCTTTTGCTTAATTGTAGCTGTAGGGTATGTGCTGACGCCAAGTATTTTCTGAAGAAATTTTCTGCAGCGAAACTGCACCATGTGGCAGGGAAACGCACCACAAAATGCATTTAGTGTGTTTTTGTTGCGTTTTTGCAGCATTATTGGTGCAGATTGTGGTCATGGGTTTTTCCTCTATAGTCAATGGCTGGAAGGGCTACAAAACTCATCAAACAATTGACAGCTCATTCTTTTGTCTTGACCACAATCTGCACCTAACTGCAAGTAAAAAGTAAGCATTGTTGGCACAACACTTCAGAATTCTCAGACTTTGCTGTGGTAAGGATAGGCATGCAGGTGTGTGACAAAAGGGGACAACAAATACTTCTAAAAGAAGCACTATGTGCACATACCCTTAGTCTACATTTCCGGCTGTAGATTGAGAGACTTCTCGACTTCAGGCACGTTGGTTTAACAGGTTATTATTAAAAAGTGGTACAAAGGTTATGGTTAGTTGCCTAGAAATCCAGTAATCCCTAGAGACTTCTGGGTCATACTTGGGTCAAGCTTAAAATCCCTTATTCCTCTACTGTGTGCCGATATATAACAGTACAAGGTATATTAATGTAATGTAGATATGTTCTGTTAGATGGTACGTTAGGGGTATCAGAACTGTAAATGGCCAACACTGAATGCTTGTAGTCGATGATGTAGCACTCTTATCTATGAGCACTGCTTATTTCAGTGACCTGCAAACTATCAAAGACGCATGCTCCCTGGCCTACACGCATCATTACAATGCAGAATGTCACTAGATGTTCTAGTTAGGCGGCCGTCACACGCTACAATATCGTGAGCAATATTGTTAGCGATCACGTGCACGCTGCGATCGCTAACAATATCGCTCACATCGCTGGTGAGCTGTCACACAGACAGACTCACCAGCGATGTAGAGCAGCGAGATCGCTGGTAACTATGGTACACATTGGGTTACTAGGCGCCGCGCGGCGCTTAGTAACCCGACGTTTACCATAGATACCATCTCCCAGCATAGGCTGTGCCGCTGGGAGATCGTTCATCGTGGTGTCACACACCACGATGAAGCAGATTGAACAAGCGATGATCGCTTGATATGAGCTCCGGCTCTCATATCTGCGATGTCACGATCAAGTGATTTTACATTGTAAAATCGCTTGATCGCACGCAGCGATGCAAAAACGATATCGCTTAAGCGATCAAAAAGCAGATCGCTTAAACGATATCGTTAGCAATATTGAACCGTGTGACGGCCGCCTTAAGGAGATCATGTCATGGGAAAAATAATAAGCAGTCATAAGAGGTGGCTGCCATAAGTGGAATAGGAGCATCTTAGAGGCAACTCTGGCCTCTAGGAGAGACACCAGTGCTCAGGCTATGTAGTGTTTTCTGCATACATTGTATATACTCCTTAGAAAGAACACAACCAAAATATTTTAAATTATTATTATTTTTTTTTTATTTTATTTTTTTTTAGAAAATCCTCTTATCCTGGCTGCAGTTTGTTAAATAAAAAAATGCATGAGCTTTACTCGTCCTCTCCAGGTCCAGTGCAGTTTCTGTTGCTACTCCAGCTGCTGTTCTCAGTATTGGTTATTGCCTGTAGCGGTGACGTTACATCGACGCCGCTGCAGCCAATCTGTGAGTTCAGCATCTCTGAGATGTCTGTAAGATCAACTCGGGGAGAGCTGCTGAGCTCACTCTGAGACAATAACAGACACCAGGAGTCGTGCTGCACACCCAATACAGGACCAGAATAGGGTGTTTATTTATGTTTTTTTATTAACAAATTCTGGACAGGTGACCAGAAAATCCCTTTAAAGATGAAAAAGTAAAAAAAAAAACAGAGTACCAAGGCAGCTATATTGGCGTTGCTCTAGGCAGCAGGTCTGGGACTGTATTTTCCATCTTTTAGGTAGAGTCCTCTTGGTCACTGTAAATGTTTGAGGAGGAAATATAACTTGCTTAACATTTTCCTTAATCCCAATCACAAAAACGTTGGGTCACTGTTTAAAATGTACAGAAAACAAAAATGCAATGATTCCAAAATCTCTTAGATATATTTCCTTCACACTAGAACAATTAATTAATTTAGAAACTGATGGCAGCACTCAGTGGCATAACTTCAATCTTGTGGGCCCCAATTATTGCAAATCTTTGATAGCATTAGTCTTTTTCTATAGGTCAAAGGGACTTTTGGTACACCCTAGGCTCCAGGATTTAGGTGCAATTGCAGCCCAGCACACCTATTGGTTTTTCGCCCCTGTCAGTCCTATGACTGACATTGCTTTGAGGGTCCCCTATATGTCAATACTGCATAGGGCTCAGTTTCAGGACATTGAACAACACTTGCATTCCAATTCTCAAGAAACATTTATAGAGAGCCTGTAATCATGATTTAATATGTATAGGGTGTGATAGATTTTGTGATCTTGGGTGGGTGTAAATGATCATGATTTAACATGTTAAAGTAAATATATGGCCGTAATGGGGCTGTTATACTGATTTAATAGATACCTTTAGTGCAGAAATCCACAACCTGGTTCTTTTTTAATTCATTATGGATGTTTTGGAGCAATATCCCTTTCGTCCATTGGGGCGAGCTTGTGGGTAGGGCCTTCAGCGCAAAATGTAAAAAAGGGCTTGAACAAATTCGGAGTCACGGCTGCGCCTAAGGCCCTACCCACAGTCCCAACCTGATGCATGAATGGATATTGAACCAAACTTCTAGAATGAATTAAAGAAGATCCAGGCTGTGGATTTCTGCCTTACAGGTGTCTATTAAATCGGTATAACAGCCCCTTTATGGCCATATCTTTACTTTACACGTTAAATAAATCATTTACGTTGAAGATCACAAAGCAAAACCTCCATAGGAATGCCCACTTTAACAAAGATTTGCATAGTCTCACCCACTAGCTATCCTATTTTCATGAGACAATCCCATTATTAGCCAGACTGGTTGAGGATTTTGCAATAACTATGACTTGAAATGCTAAGGCAGCCATTTCTACAGCTAGCAATATACTGGTGATTGTGACGTCCATATGAGTGTTACTCCATACTCTCTACCTTTTGCTAAAAGCTTTTGTTCCACTTTCATATTATCTGTTCCTAGGTAACATTGATTGTTCTTGTTCTTCATTTCTGGAATGATTGGGAAGCTAGCGCTCACATTTTATCACCAGGAACATCTTCTAGTAGTCGTCAGGCATTATATTCATTGGCTTCCTGGAAAGCACGTAATTTGCAAATGAGCAGTAACGAAGGCCAGCTGCCAGGCGTCAGCTTGTGTCACTGAGAAAGTGAAGGTTCTGTTTGCCAATATTGTCAGATAAACCGTACCAGCCACTGATTCTGCACATAGACTTTGGCCTGCTTGCAGCCTGTTCATTCAGGAGGAGAAATGTCGGTCGTCTTTTCTGGCAGCTCTACATGGTTGTGCAGATGCTTTCATGAAAGATGCAAGTCTTTATCCTAGTCATGGATTTTTCAGCAGTTCATGTGGGGCACATGTAGAAAAGCCTTCTCTGTTGCCATCACCACAAACTCTTCATTTTACATGAAAAGGTTTTAACATGCGGCAGGGTGCACTATCCGGATAAATAAAAAACTATTGCCTCTTGGGAACTCTAATTTCATAAGGATGTTTACTTTTTCCATAGCCATGTTTATGCAGGTGGTACGCGTCAGAGGTACATGTGAATTATAGGACCCTAGGTTTCCCAACAGCACAATGCCCAGAACATCATTGCTGGGTTGCCTTTTTCCCATGCTATATTTAAGTGCCCTCTCTTCCACAGGTAAGTGGCACAAGTGCACTTGGCCATCCATATGAAGTCAAAGAACGTGTGATTCGTCAGTCCAAGCTATATTTTTCCTTGGCTTAACACTGTAGTTCTGTTGCTCACGTGTCGTTTAGAGCTCTTTGACAGTGACTAGGTCCGCATTGGAGCTCTGCCAAATGTGCGGCTATGTAGCCTTATCCGTGGCATGCTGGTATGCAGTTTGTCTTCTGATATCTTTCTATCATTGTCAGCACTACATTTGTTTTTTATTTTTTTTTTGCAATTTTCAGCCACAGTAGCTCTTTTTGGGGTTAAACCAGAACGGGCTAGCCTTGAATGTTTATGACCATGTCAGTAGTTTACCAGTCACCCTTCCTTGGACCACTTTTCATATCTACTAACCACTTCATACTGGAATCACTCCAGAACATCTCTCATTTGAAGATCTGACCAGTTTTCGAGCCAACACATATTCGCGCTTAAGCCTACCAATTTTTTTTAAATTTTGCTTCCAACACATCCGTTTCAAGAACTGACACTGCTAAATATACCTTGACAGCTGCCATTTTCACTAGATATATGTATAAGGAATAGCATTATAAACATCACAGCCATCGGCCTAATAGTATGTAGTTACTCATTCTGTTGCCAAAACAGCTCTCCTCTGTCAATGTGTGGGCCACCACTAGACCATTGAAGGTGTCCTTTTGTATTTGGCACCGAGACATTAACAACGGATGTGTTAAGTATTTTTTTTTTCTTAAACTGTAATTTTTATTAAAGTTTTTAGTGATTTACAAACCCCAAGAATAGAGAAGATTGTGGATACCAAACAGTGTGGCAACACAAAACAGGGTTATATTTATATCAAATGTAATAATCAACAGACATCCAACAAGGGACCAATGTACTATTTACCCTAAAAATACTTAAAAAAACTCCCTTGTTTGTTTTTTATTTTCATCACCATAGCATTTTTCTAATAATAATAATAGAAGGGACAGACTGTAGACCACACGTCCCCAACCAATTTGACCTTGAGAACCAGAGCTTTGAATATGGTCACAAGTCACCTTCAGCCCCTAGAAAGGATTGCAGACCACATCCAGCTCCAACCCCCTTACAGTACTATGCAGCAAATGTTTTCCACAGAAATCACACCGAGGCAGTGTACCAAGATCCAGGGGTTCATACCTTACCCCCATCCAGATCTGCTCTTCTGTGTGGAGCTACTCACAAAACAACTGTCCTTCATAGCTTAGACCTGTTGTTTATACACGAAGAGTGAAGTCAGTCACTCACAACATATCATGGGCCTGTGAGCCACATGTGGCTCCCAAGCCACAGTTTGGGAACCCCTGCTGTAGATTAAAGACACAGACATACAAGGACTATAAAGATAAGGAAAGGGTATATATATTAAAGACCTGTATACATTATATCAAATTGAGCCCAAAAATAGTCCCAAAGCGCCCAAATTGTCTCAAATAGATCAACCCCTGCAACTGGAGTTGTAGTCAAATATTCCATCCTCTGAACATCAGTAATTTTTTTAAACAAATCCTGAAAGGAGAGGGTGTTAAACGATTTTCCAATGAGGAACTATGAAGCACCTAGCTGCTGTTAGCATGTGGGGGAGCAGTTTAGAGAAATTTTTAGCCATCCCCTTTAGAGAACTATTAAGGATATAAACAAAAAGTTTGTAGATTGTGAGCCCTCGTGGACAGGATCTTCTCCCCTCTTGTATCTGTATGACCAAATTGTCCACATTTATTGTATTTGTCCTTGACTGCCCTTCTAGCATGTAAAACACCATGGAATAGGGGGAAACTGATGATTTAGTAGGTCCCATAGGGTGGGGGCGGAGCTTAGGATAGAGGAAGAGTGGCAGTTTACCTCAAACGGTGCTGGGAAGGCAGACAGAGTGGTCAGGCCTGACAGCGCAGCTGAAAGGAGGGTGCCCCATCTCTAAGTGGGGACCCAGGACAGAAGGCAACAAACCAGGACTGGTTGGAGCCAGCTGGTCACGTTGGGGAATCATCGGCATTGCTGGTAGCTGAAGTAGTCAGGCGTTTATCACGGGCTATAGACCAACGATCTGCGTGCCCAATATAATAGGGTTGCCGTACGCACCACAAGGTACCTCACCCCTCAGGACCAGAACAGATCCATAACCGGTGGGATAACGGCCCAATTACCGACGTCGGGGGAGATTCGGCTCCTCTTAAATCCGGGAAAGGATAACCGTACCTTACTGACGGAGATCAGGAGACTGGCGGGAGAGCTCTGCAAGGGTGGAGAGACAGAAGGAAAAGTTTATCCCAGAAGCCATAGAAAGGAAGACATCTAGAGCAGAGGTTCCCAACTCCAGTCCTCAAGGCACACCAACAGTGCAGGTTTTCAGGATTTCCTTGGTATTGCACAGGTGATAATTGAATCACCTGCACTGGGATGATTCCAATTTCTAAGGAAATCCTGAAAACCTGCACTGTTGGTGTGCCTTGAGGACTGGAGTTGGAAAGTCTGATCTAGAGACTCTATTACAGGGAACCTGGAGCTGGTGACCGATCCCCGGTAAACCGGATTGTACCGTATACCATTAACATCTGCCGGTACGTATTAAAGTGGAGTAAACGTGCCCTGGACTCTGTCTACCTTACTGTGGTGCCCGGAGGGCTCAGCATCATCAGCAGCTCAACAGAGGGGTAAGAACTGCAGCCACAGCCCCTATTACCACTCCTCTCATCAGCACCAGTTTCATCATTGCCCTCCCTCACCATCATCCTTCATTGCTGCCCACCTGTGGGGAGCTGTACCACACTTTGCTGCCCCAACCATCACCTCAGCGGCCGGCAGCGCCGGTACCATCTTACCGGACACTACAGGTGGCGTCCCGATCCCCTGTAAATAATACCTTATTCCCCCATCATCAACATCTACCCCAGTTGATCACCAGGGCACGGCACTGGGATTCCGCCCATCTGTGACTCCCTTTTCAGTAGACCCGGTGACCGAGTACCCCATCCCTTAGCTCTGGTTGATTCACCTTCTTTTTATATGACGTCCTGTTGCCATCTCTTTCCCAGTTAAGCAATGCACATGAACTCTGCTGACAACAAGATATAAAAGAAAACTTGTTTCATCAGACCAGACACCCTTTTCCCATGTCTCTGTGGTACAGGTCTACTGTTTATGTGCCCATTTAAGGCAAATCTTCCAGTGGATATCAGTCAACATGGCATGCGACTAGACAGCAAAATGCAATACACTTTGCATTACGGCACCTTTCTATCATAGTCAGCATTAGGGTGGAGGCACACTGGCATATGAATTGCACGAGTGCAATGAGAGAAAAACCTCGTATTGCACTCAAACCAGTATAATGGAATGTTTCTGGCCATATTAGTGTGTTTTCAACGCACTGAACTCGCATTGCGAGTGAAATGCGAGTTCAATTGCAGCATGCTGTGATTGAACACGATTTCCATGCACGAGTGGCCATTGAAAGTGTATGGGTGCGAGAAAATCTCGCACCCATACAGCACACTGTGTGATAGTAGCATGTGTGTGCGATATTTCACTGTCTGCTTTTACTGACAGTGAAATATGTTTGCTTTTTACTGTCGGCTGCTGTCATAATAGCGGTGTTTGGTTGCTGTGCCGCAATCAGCTTTCACCGCTACTGTTTTCCATGGTGCTGAAGTGTGGTGGTGTTTTAATGTCAGTGCTTTCCATGGTGCTGAAATTTTATTGGCTGGTTTTATCAGCTGTTTGTAGTTCCCGGGGTACCGGCAGATTAGTCAATGCAGCCGCATTGGCTAAACTGCCACTAAGGCTAGCTGCACACCACCGCTTTTGCCTGTCAGGGTGTATCCTGTTTTTTGTAGGATCACCCTGACAGACCGATCAGGCTTTTAGCCTGCTTTTGTGTGCTGCTGTCCTTGGTGCTGATGTTTGCTTGTTGGGATTTGTCAGCATGATGTTATTTAAATTGGATCCGGGAAACGATCCGATTTTTCACCGGATCCGGCGCCCATAGACTTCCATGTTGTGGTGCGCTGGATCTGGAGAAAAATCGTATCGTTTCCCGGATCCGATTTGACTAACATCTTGCTGTGAAATCCTGGCGAGCAACCTTCTGCACCATGGACAGCACTAACTTTCAGCTCAGCGCTGACTTCAGCACCGAGGACAGCAGCACACAACAAAGCAGGCTAAAAGCCTGCTAGTAACTCTCACCACAATCTAAAGTATACAGACATACACACCCCCCACACGCACCACACTCACAGGACAATACACCCAGCACTCGCGTGACTGTCATGCATCAAAAAGTCTTTGTTTTTGATGCATGATAGTGTTCCTCCACCCTTAAAGGAATGTCAGCAAGTTTATACTGTGGAATCTCGGAGCAGCATGATGTAGGTGCACAAAACCTGATTTCAACAATTTATCACTTAAAACACTGCTTGGTGCAGACTTAATAGAATCCTAGTTTTCCCTGCAGTAGATGTAGCAGTGCTCATGCAGCAGTCATGGGGCCAGGGTACTCTGCTTCCAGGGCTCAACAGTTTGGGGGATGTCACGGTGGCTCTCCCTAGAAGTCGTGGCCGCGACCGGTTGTTAAAAGGGAGATATTTACAGGGGATGATAAAGTTTATAAAGATGATTGTGACGCCATCTGTGGTGTCTGGTCAGGGATGAAAAGCACTGCTTGTAGTGACACCAGGGGATAGGGGATAGGTGATGTGGCAGCTGGATGAAACACTCCCCACAGACTGAGCGGGCCCCTGGGATATAATATGTGGTGGATGATGGTTGTGGTGAATGAAGGAAAGCACTGAAGGAGTGGAGAGATACCGGGGTTGCAGTGTTACCAGTCTCTTTACTGACAATTCAATTCCAATTACAACCCAGCCAGCGTACTGTGTCTCCAAGGTTTGCCGCTTGGCCAGCTCCCAGGTAATCCAGGTACACTCCACTGAGACACCGTTTATAAGCCCTTCCATGCTGCTATTCCTTTCTGTGCTGTTCTCCTCTTTTCCCCTTGTGCTACAAGTCCCAAGGCATGCAGGTCCTGTTGAGCAATGGCCTGGCACGTCCTCTTGACCCTCTATAGCTACTGTTCCTGGGAGAGTACATGGTGATGGCCACTGCACCTGAAGTGCAGTGGCCTCTGGTTTCTTGGCTTGGTCTTAACGTTCCACACCAAATTGGGGCCGGCACCCCTCATGTAGGCAGTTCTACCCAACTTGGAAGTTGGCTGTAGATTCGGGGTTCTCTGAACTAGGGGTTCGCGGCTGACCTACCCACTGGTCCCACTAGACCCCAACCCAGCGTCCCCTAGAACTCCATCTTGCTGCTACTTCTTCACTCTCCGACTCCCTCACACTCACTTCCTAAACCCACCCCTTCAACCTACTCCTTCCTCCAACCAGCAGATAGGGTCTGCCCTCTCAATGAAGGTCTTCCTCCCTGCATCTCCCTGGCCTGAAGTTAGGATGGGTGCTGGATGTGTGATTGGTGTCTCAGCTTTGCATTCCAATCTTACCTGAAAGCATGGCACCACACCTGTGGAGTAGGTGCAGTTACCACTGTGGCGACCAAGACACAGGGGCGCCACACTCAGAATGCTGGACAGTGAAGAAACCCACCCACACCACTGATTAGCAGGTTCCTGTGTACACTGCGCATTGTCAGCAAACTGCCAATCTATTGGGGCGGTGTTACACAGATTAGCTTGACTGCCTTCCACAAGATATCTAGTCCACCAGTGATAATCTTCTGCTGAAGTGATAATACACTGATTGTATTGAAACTACAGCAAGCTGATGAGCAAGTGAGACATCTCTGCAATCATGCTGTCTGCCCCTGCATTATGTTGATTTTAGATTTAATAGCAAATACTTGCTGTCAGATTCCCTTTAAAGCAACCATGCAGTTTGACTTCACGTAACATGCATAAGACAAGATATAGTTTTTGTCAATGTTGCCTAGTGGACGCGTCTTGGATTCTTCTGATGCTGATTCCAGAGCGCCTTTTCTTTTCTCCCAGCATTGCTTCTCAGATTACCTTTTGCACATGGTGCAGTACTAGTCTGAGATGCTTGCCTTGCCCTTAAGGTGGCATCTCACGTAGCGATCTGGCCTGCGATGTCGGAAGCGATGTTGCCAGTGACGCGGCGGCGATGTGGGCGGAGCCATCGCTCGCTGGGCTGGGCTCAGCCCAGCGAGCGATGGCTCAGGAACGCTGCGATATAGGCTGGATCGCACCGCCAACAGTGTCAGACGGCGCGATCCAGCCTAATCGCTGGTCACAGGTTGACAGGTTTATGAACATGTTCATAAACCTGTCAACCTGCGACCAGCGATAATTTGCAGTTGTGTTGCGCTGTCACACAGCGCGACACACTTGCAATATCGCCCGCGACAACGCTGTTACGTCACTTTTCGGCGATGTCGCGGGCGACATCACCTGGTGTGACACTACCTTTAGATTGACAATTGCTATCAAATTCCAGGTCACCTAAACGTTTTAAGAAGCTAAAGTAACTAAACTGTTGGATTGGCCATCATATGTCCTAGTATTGGTAAGCCTTGTGTGTCCATGGCCCTGTTTTTCAATCACAAGTTCTTCTTTCTTGTATTGTATTCCAAAGGTATTCACTAACCAAATTAAATAGGGAACATCAAATGAGCTGTCATTTTAGGGATGCTCTGACCCATTGATTGAGACATCACAATTTGGCCCTTGTTTATAAAACTTGCAAATTTTTCTTGCTTCCAATGTTTTAGGAACTAACTTTCACTCATTCCCACTCCTTGACAGGTGCCATTGTAACAAGACTAGGATGGCAAAACTTTATTCAGCCAACATTAATTTTTCCTAATCCTTATATACATCTACACTTCAAAGCATTGGTCATGTTAAGAGATGTGCACATGGCATCTTTTATACGCCAGAATGACAGCATCATTCTTATAGGAATAGGTTCTTTATGAAAATGCTGGCGGCATGTTTTTTCATGGCTTCATGTATAGCTGTTTGTGGCGGTAAAGGAGATGCCTTTTTGTCAATTCTATGTATACGGTAGTGGTGGCTCCCAAGCGCTGGAACAATGGACAGTCCACACTTTACCGCTTTTAAAACCTGAAGTAGTAAAAATTACAAAAGACAGAACACATGTACAGTAAGTCGTCTTAACATTGCTCTGCATATGCTCGTTCTTATTGTATATTTTTTTTTTAGAGCTTTCTCAAGTTGATTCCAGGCAGAATCCACCTAAAAAATAAGACATGTGCACATACTCTTAACGTCCCACAAGCAAAGTTCTTTTAACCTGCCATCTGCCATCAGAGGAAAGTCAGGTGTCCCCAATACATATCAATCAGAGGTTGGAAACATCAGGCACTAGGGCCACTGCGCTCCTCCATGACCTTTTCTGCAGCCCTCGGGTAGATTCCTGGGGACCACAGTTCTTGGGGTATGCAGCTGCGTTTTTCTGACTGCCTACTCTTTAAATCCAGCTCCCCAGTGATCTCTTTGTCCCAGCCTCGGCCTCCCCAGTGAGGTATATGCTCTCAACATCTCCTGTGATGCTTCTGGCCCTATCAAACCTGGAAAGGCAGTTGAGAATCAACATGTTAAAGATCACCTAACATCACAGCCACACCAAAGAGAAGCCCCAGCCACCACAGTAGGGGAGTTAATTGTTTAGCCAAATATAGCGGATCATTTTCATGTTGATAATTTTTTGCGGCCTACGAAGGATGGTAGAAATTTCCAAACGGCCCCTGACAGGAAAAAGGTTCCCCATCACTCTATTAGATGGTCAGGTTGTTTTGCCTGCCCACCTTTCTTCTCATTACCGGAAAATGGCTTTATGTTATGATTGATTGGTGCATACCATATTTTCAACTATATTTTTCCATGCGACATTTGTAAAATTTGTTCCCAAATGAATCCCATCCCTTATGTGCGATTATAGTTTTTGTTTCCTTGTATCATTAAATGCTTTGCTTTCATGTAGATACACATGACTAAATCTGTTATCTGATGGCAGCGGGAATTCTCTGGGGTGACATGCACTCGCTGTAGTGAAATAAATGTCGTGCGGATGTCTAACATGCACAGATTTACAGAATGGTGACTTCTATCTCTGAAGCTTCTTCTCTACTGGCCGGATGAATGTTTCTACAAACACCGATCTGTTCCAAGGGTAACTGGCAAATGGAGGGGGCCCATATTGTTATAATAATCATTTATATAGAGCATATTTTTCCATGATTTAGGTGTGCGGTGCTTGCTGTCTCCTTCAACCCTTTGTGTACTTTGCAGACATACCAATAGGGCTAGGTTCACGTTAGAGAGAGATCTAAGGTATATTCACAGTATCGTGCAATTTGTACTCTGCATTATTGCCTCTTTAAGAAGCCTATAGTGAGAACATATATACAGTAGATGGAGAACATCTTTAAATAGGTTGTATGAGATTAGAAATATGAGGGTGCTCCATTCCCAGAATATGGCTCCATTAACCATGGGCGGTGTCTGGTATTGCTGCTCCACTTGGTTCACCTGAATGGTTCTCTGCTGAAATGCAATATTTTTTTCTAATCAGAAGCCAGATAAGGTGTTACTGATATAATTATAATGCTTAATTATAATTAGCTTTATTCAGTTTTATTCTAAAACCATTAAAATCCACTTATAGAGCCCTAGTCATCCAGTTGGCTGCCTGCATTACTCAGGCCCTTTAGGTGGATTTTTATCATATTAGACAAACTTAATTTTTATCCTCGAGTCCCTGGCTGCTTGTCTTTTGTGTATACACACAGTACCTTGAAAAAACTATTTGCACCCCGTGAACTTTTCTACAGTTTTTCATGTTACTCCCACAAACCTAAATGTATTTTATTGGGATTTTATGTAACATGCTAACACAAATTAGCAAGCATTTGTGAACTGTAGAGGAAATGATACATGGTTCTCTAAATATTTTATGAATATAATAAAAAAATATAAATCTGGAAATTGTGACGTGCATTTGTATTTCGCCTCCTCCTGAAGTCAATATTTTGTAGCACCACCTTTTTCTGCAATTACTGCGGCAAGTCTTTTGGGGTTATGTGTCTACCAGCTATACGCATCTAGAGGCTGAAACTTTACAATCGCTTTAGTTCAATGATACTGGATGTTGAGCATGTCTATGACTTTGTTAATGCCAAGCAGAAACTGTACAATTCTGTCTCCTGAGAGGTGCACCTCTTAGTAGAGTGAGTTGGAATGGGGGGTGGGTTGGGTTTATTGGATGGTGGGAGCCTCAGAACACAGACCACCCCACTCCCCATCAATCTGTTTGAAATTAGAAAAGCATTCTAAAGGCAATGAAGTATGATACGAACTAATTGGAAAGGTTTAGTTACTCTTTAAGCAAGTGTCCCATGCTTAAAGGTCAACATT
Organism: Allobates femoralis; assembly: GCA_033576535.1. Taxonomy (NCBI): domain Eukaryota; kingdom Metazoa; phylum Chordata; class Amphibia; order Anura; family Aromobatidae; genus Allobates; species Allobates femoralis. The sequence goes on along the minus strand of JARQOC010000001.1, from coordinate 371,417,248 downwards.
ATGTAATCTGAGAGAGCAGCATGATATAGGGCTGACAACCTTATTCCAGCGATATATCATTGGCTGCAGTGCCGTTATTTTGATAAAATCACTGTTTTCTTTGCTACCGACCTACTAGTACTTTGAATGATGAGCTCTCTTTAACCCCATCCACACTGATTATCAGCTTTTTGTGCAAATAATCAGTGGTTGGAGTAATGGTTGCACAGAGCAGGATGACTACTTGGCACAAGATACCTAGCCCAGTAGTGATAATCTCCTGCTGATAAAATACAGATTTTATTGAATTGGAACAGCAACAGACAGCCTAGTAAGTGATAAAATTACTGGAATCTCAGCCTCTGTCATTTTGCTCTCAGATTGCATAGCAAAAACCAGCTGACAGATTTCATTTAACTATTACTATCAAGTTCTTTGTATTGCATCAAATTTCTTCTCTCTGGCTGTATACATTAAAATAGACCCCCTTTATAATGGGAGAGTAAAGGGGTGGTCCACTACTCTGACAACCTTTCTCGTTCCCCATTTTTTTCACCCCATTAGCATAAAAAAGTTTTATACTCTCCTATGGTGCCAGCGCTGTTCCAGCAGTGCCGTCACTCACTCTCCTGAGGCTCACAGAACTGAGAGCTGCATCTGGCTGCTCATATGTCCATAACAACATCAGGAGAGCAAGTCCTGGAACGGCATCGGAGAGGTGTATAAGCTTTTTTTTTATTTATAGGGGATCAAACATGGGGAATGAGAAGATGTTGCCCTATTAGTGGGCATTCCCTTTAAGAGAATCCTGTGATTCAGATGTCAAAGACATTCTAATTAATGTGACTATAATAGCCAAGACACTATAGTTCTCTCTGTGAAAGCCTATAGCTTTGCAGCCTCTACAACACAGTAAAAATCATAAAAGTGGGCATGTCTTCAATTCAGTAAGCTGAAATAAATAGCATTACGGATTGGTATGTCTTGGATTTATTTTCGGTTTACTCTTAAGTGCGCTTGCATTTATTGAGCAGAATCACGAGATTACTAGAGGCATTAGAGTCCATTAAGTGACCACTTCTTTATTCTGCTCCCGATCCCTGACTACAATCATTTGTGTGTATAGATGCCATCTTTTGTTATTACAGAATCATTCCTTCATAGGTTTTGTGAGCTTTAGTTGTCTCTAGCACTTTGATCTTTTATATTAGTCCTATGCTAATCCATTTCCTCATATTGCTCATCAGATATGAATGTAAGAGCAGGTTCATACGGGGGCATTTAATGCATTAAGTAACACATAATAATTGCACAGGCATACTTGCTTTAGCTCTGAGACTTCTACTTATTTCATATAAACAGAGTCCTCAGGAAACATGTACTTGTATGTGACGCTCCCCAAAGCCGTGTGGTACTCTGAACCGGGCTGCGGTGTTTCTGGGGAGTCACAGGGGTCGAGACCCGGTTCCGTGACCCTGGGTTCAGTGTTAGAGTTTTTGGGAATAGGGTGGTTTAAAGGGAGAATTAGTAGTGATGCCACCTGTGGTTTGTGACTATGAGCGGCCACCGCTACATCAGAACCTCTGGGGACGATGGACGGGCAGCTGGGATGGATTAGCTCACCACAGGTGGAGCGGATTCCCAGGGCAGTGGGTGTTGAAAGGGTGTAGGGTGCAGGATGGAGGGCGCGAAGTAACTGATAGACTCATGGTTTGTTGGTTCCTCAAGTTCTTTACTGGTGATACTGGCACAAGGACAGATGTTATTGCTGGAGTCCGCCAAACTGGAAGCAACCCGGGGTTCTCCTCACACGGCAAGTTTTGAGGCCTCCCTACTGCGCTTTCTTAGCGGGTCCCTGCGGCTGCTGAAGCTAAGCTGCGGCCCTCTCTCTCTCCTGCGTGGTGCCATATGACAGGCAGCTTGAGTCCTTCTCTAGCCACACTTCTCTGGTGGCTGCTCATGGGATCTTCACGCTGCTTTGCCTCCGTGGACTTTGGTGTGTGGGGACTTGGAAACCCCCACCCTCCGGTATTGATTGCCAGGACGTTAGGCCCTGCACAGCCTTGGTGCTTTCTCCTCTGGGGTGAGCTCAACACTGCTCTGCTCCCCACGCTCTCCACTTACTCAGACCCTTGCCTACGGGTCACTCAAGCTAAGTCTAGCTCTCCTGGGATGAGCTTAGCACTGCTTCAGTCCACAGGATGTCTTCCTCAGTACTGCCCCTTACTGAACTGACTAACTCCGCCCCAGACCAGAATTTATAGGGGAGCTACCCTGAACCCGGGCTTAGGGCATCCCCTTCAGGCCTGGAGGCAGAAAGATGTTGTGTGCTTTGGGTTTTGCCTGGTGTGGATACCCTCTGTTGCTCTCAGGTATGATACTACCCTCGGGGCAGATAATGACATTGTGGTATCCGGACTCTGGGGTTCCACATATGTGCATTTTATCATTTTTGTCTGCTGAAGACAATGTGCAATAAGCACTCAGTAATACATGCCAAAAACTTAAAAATAGCCCATTCCCAATTCCATTGCCTTATTAGCACTTGTTTTATTTGGGGACGAGTTTTTCAAGTTACACAATCCATTTTATCATACAATGTGCTGAAAAATGAGGGAAAAATGTGTAGTAGAAAAAGTTGGTGGAAAAATGCAATATCACCATTGCTTTGCTTAAATGGCCCAGAAACCGAATTCTCTTGATAAGTTGCATAGGTTTATTTAAAGGAAAAGTGTCAGGTCAAAAATCCACATGTAACTGCTATCATTTTCTAATTCCTCCTAATCTCTATGTATTTTCTATTTATATTCCCCACCTATCTTCTGTAAACTTCAAATAAAGAGATTAATTCCATCTGTCAATCACAGTGAATGATCCACTTAGTTTTCTGCTGTCCACTCCCCATGCATGAATATGTATGTCACATATTCATACCACATCACTGCACAGGAGATCACTGGGGATGGGGGGGTTGCTGTATTCTTCTCTCTGCTCTCTGTGTCTGCAGCCAAGAGAGAGGTGAAATACAACACAGAAATTGTCACAGCATGGGATACCTGCTTACAGAAACAAATGGAGTCTAGATGATTCAGATCTGCAATAGCGCTCTACCTCCATGTCCTCAAAAGAACAGAAACTACTGAAACCTAACATTGCACTGTTGCAAAGGGAGGGGGAGGAGAGAGGAGGGAGGAGAGTGCTGCAAAGAAGGCGTGCATAATTACATGACAGTTTATACAGCACAGGACTAATCATCTGTGCTTATAATGGGACAGGACTAATGCAGCAGCTCTCTGCAGGGTCTGACAATGCTGAAAACATTGAAACTACAAACAGTACAATAATGATTTTACATGGTTTTAAAAGGTATGTCCAGGAACTATTCAAGGGTAATATTAGTATCATACTGAAAAATGATCTGACTGTGTCCCTTTAAGTGGTGAAAAACAAACTCGTAGGGTGGGTAAAAAATACTAACAATTTAGCAGGGAAGGACCTACCCATGGGGTGACTCTTTGACTCATGGGGTGGATATTGACTCAAAGGGTCACTTAATATGGGGGTTATGGTGGTCTCCTCAAAGAGCCACCCCATGGCTAGGTCTTTCCCTGGAGGGATGTCTGGCTAGTCTTGTGTTGAGACTCCTAAACGAGGCTCCATAGACTCTATATGCATATTTATAATTCTCAGGGGGCAATGCGCCTAGGAATTCACTGTGTTGAGTGCTTTAGCCGGCTGCCCGCAGTGTTTTCTTGGACTGGTCTCCGAGATCAGTCATTGCTTCGTGTTGTTGGTCTACTAGGCATTGCTCCCACCCAGCCAGAATCCTACTCCACACTGATGAGGGTCAACACCCCGAAACAGCTGTCTGTGGATGGATACCTGGCCTTGGTATTCCCTTGTCATATCTTTAAGCTCGTAAAGAACTGGATATTGACTCAAAGGGCCACTTAATGTGGTTATGGTGGTCTCTTCAAAGAGCCCCTGGAGGGATATCTGGCTAGTCCTATTTTGAGACTCCTAAACGAGGCTCCACAGACTCTATTTGCATATTCAAGAGAGGAGAGGGTCACAGCACAGTTTCAAGATGCCAGGGCCCAAAGAGCGCAGCGCAGTAGGGAGGTCTCAGGACTTGCCAGGTGTGGAAAACCTGAACTTGCTTCCAGGCTCCGGACCCCTAACTCCACTTGTGAATTGTGCCCTGGATGAACCTGTTTTTGACTTCAGTAAAGGTAAAGGAGACTGTTACCCCTGTGTCTGTCATTTATTCCGTACACTATGTCCTTGCACCCCCAACGAACGTATCATCTCAATAGACTTAACAGTTGCCCTGGGGACCTGCTCTTCCCGTGGAGCACTGAACCATCCACGCTGCTACTCCCATCATCCCCAGAGGTCCTTACTGCAGCAGTTTGCATTCCACGGGTTGCGTCACGACAAACTTTTTATTTTATTTTTATCCATTTTTCAAATTCCCCTTTTTAACTTACCGCCCGGCGAGGGGATCACGGACCAGGTCACGCCACCATGACATCCCGCAGCCCCAGACAACGGGAGGGTCCGGATCCGAGTACCCCACGGTCCCTGCCAGGGGCGAGTCACTTATTAAACCCAAACTTCAAATGCCAAGTAAAGAACAACCAACCTGTGGATTTCTTTACTAAAGGTATCTCATTTATTAAGCCTAAATACCCCTAGATTTCTTAAGTGTGAGGCCATAAATTGCAACTTATAATATCAAACATAAGTAAAAATGCTACAAACATATTGGAGAATGGCCAGATTCCAGTCAATAAATTGACAAAGATCAAGTATATTTTTCAATTCATAAAGTCACCCATTATATTAGGAGGACTGCATGGAAAACATGAACTCACTTATTGCATTAAGTAAACTGCACAGTAGCCGAATGGTATTTACTTTTTCCATTTTTAATTTTTAAATGAATGATTTACACATATAGTGAAAAGTGCCATATTCTAAATAAGTACCAAGTAGCTAAAGATTCCCTCTCATGTAGGCAGCCTAATGGGATAGAAATATATCCTCTGGCTACATTTGTAGTAGGTGCCTATGAGCGGTAAAGACTAAAACATATAGGCAAACCTAAGTGAAAGTGAGGAGATTTACTAATAAAAGGATGGCCAGCTAATCCTGCCGATTCCTCAGGAGGCCTAACATTTATTTTCACAAAATTAAAGAATTCATGTTTATGAAGGATTTATCTGGGATTTTTATGTATGTAGCTGATAAGATTTTTATTTTATAATATTTTCTGTTATCATCAGTTCAATCCCGCACAAATCCATTACTGATGGATGTTTATTATTTTAGACATCCTCATATTTGCCTTTGACAAAACTTTGATACAGTCATGTTCTGGGTTTCACCGATTTACAGGGGTTATAGATATCCAATTTTGTTATAACCAACTACTACAGGATTATCTCTTATTCGATAGTTTTATTGCGTTAAAAAAGGTGTCCAGTGTGGACCGTGTTACAGTGTTAAGTGCTTGACATACACATAAATAAACCCTCCCCCCACACCCGAAAACACAAATTCAATTGTATTGAGGAAGAAATGGTGATTCTATATGTCACCTAAACAGTGCTGAGGTCCAATATAATACCTATTGGTTTGTCTGGATATGTGAGCTCCAGGCTTAAGCCGTATAGGTATTAATCTGTCTGTAACTTTTTAGTCACTGTTTTGATACATTACAAGCGGAGTCCTTGATACGTATTTTTATACTGTCAGGTCTCCTACAGTAGGTAATGTTTAATCATACATTTAACATCCACCAATTACAATGATGATGTATACATATATGTGACCATAGGTTATGGTCCTATTCCTGCCCGACGCGTTTCGCCTTTCTTATAATGTAAAGGCTCTTCAGGGGCTCATGCATCAAGATATACGATATAGAAATACATCAGATGATGATTGGGTTCCTTATGATACTCAGGTAGCCCAGTTTGTGAGATCTGGTCACAGGTTGATTTTCTTATCTCAGATGAAGATTACAAGATCCTATATGTGTATATGGGAATCTCACGTCCACAGGGATTTCTTTCTATGATGTCACAGAGTTCACTTTTCCAGGACCAGATAGTCACTTTTGCTCTTGTTGTGTTTATACAGGCAACTCCTCCAGGTGTTCCAGGGTTCCCCTATCGTCCGGACCCCTAGGGTTGTAAGCTCTGTGGTCCTTGTCTGGATAGTGTGTCTTTTATTAGAACTGGACAGTCTCACTATTAGATATAAGCTTGTTATGAGAACACTTGTCTCCTGTGTCCTTCTATGTGTTATAATCCCTTAGATTCTGTCTCTCTCCTGCCCTGCCTGTTAGATGTAACACTGGAGGTGGAGATGCTGACCGCGCAACAGACGCTCATCTGAGGCCAAACATCAGGCTGTGATTCCCCACAGGAGAGAGACAGAATCTAAGGGATTATAACACATAGAAGGACACAGGAGACAAGTGTTCTCATAACAAGCTTATATCTAATAGTGAGACTGTCCAGTTCTAATAAAAGACACACTATCCAGACAAGGACCACAGAGCTTACAACCCTAGGGGTCCGGACGATAGGGGAACCCTGGAACACCTGGAGGAGTTGCCTGTATAAACACAACAAGAGCAAAAGTGACTATCTGGTCCTGGAAAAGTGAACTCTGTGACATCATAGAAAGAAATCCCTGTGGACGTGAGATTCCCATATACACATATAGGATCTTGTAATCTTCATCTGAGATAAGAAAATCAACCTGTGACCAGATCTCACAAACTGGGCTACCTGAGTATCATAAGGAACCCAATCATCATCTGATGTATTTCTATATCGTATATCTTGATGCATGAGCCCCTGAAGAGCCTTTACATTATAAGAAAGGCGAAACGCGTCGGGCAGGAATAGGACCATAACCTATGGTCACATATATGTATACATCATCATTGTAATTGGTGGATGTTAAATGTATGATTAAACATTACCTACTGTAGGAGACCTGACAGTATAAAAATACGTATCAAGGACTCCGCTTGTAATGTATCAAAACAGTGACTAAAAAGTTACAGACAGATTAATACCTATACGGCTTAAGCCTGGAGCTCACATATCCAGACAAACCAATAGGTATTATATTGGACCTCAGCACTGTTTAGGTGACATATAGAATCACCATTTCTTCCTCAATACAATTGAATTTGTGTTTTCGGGTGTGGGGGGAGGGTTTATTTATGTGTATGTCAAGCACTTAACACTGTAACACGGTCCACACCGGACACCTTTTTTAACGCAATAAAACTATCGAATAAGAGATAATCCTGTTACAGTCATGTTCTGATTACTTGTTTTTTTGGTGGGTATCTGCAGCGGAAATGAACTAAAGACTCATCCTGGTATGCATTTGCTACCCTGCCACATCTAATGTAATCCTATGGGAAAAATTTGCACAAAAAACAGCATGCCCACAAGAGAATGTGACGTTGCAGATTTGAAACTCGGACTGTAGGTCAGTTACCCTGAGTAAGGGTACATATTCACGGTCAGGATATGAAGCGTATTGCCGATGTGTTGTACAGTAGCAGCATAGTGGATGGGAGTTGTATAAATCGCATCCTCACTGTGCTTCTCCCCGCCGCAGTGTTTTTTTCAGCTGTGGTGCGGGTTTCCGCATCTCCGCGGCATGTTAATTTCATGCTGCAGAGTTGGGAGCAGTCACCATCGGCTGCACACAAGGAGAAGCCGCCCTGCATGACTGCAGATGGTGAGTACAGGATGGCTGCGGTCCCCCTGCTTTCATCTGTGGGTTCCCGCTGCTTTTTTCAGGTATGGAGGCACTGCGTCCAACAAGTAGTGCCTCTAGATTCTGAGCTCATACCCTAAGAAAGAAGCATGGTGGGCAGGAGATTTCTATGAATCCCATCTGCTATGAAAATATGGAGCGTCAAAAGCTCTCTAAAATCACAGCATAGTGGATGTTTTCTATCTGTGAATTATGCTCATGTGATCCAGGCTTTACAGTCTGCATGTGGACTGTAATGCCTGAACCGACCAGAAATCTCATTACTCAAATTTACAGCTTCACGGAGACATATGATATAAGCCTTTAAATTCGGGTCCAGTGACCTCCAGCCAGACTGGGCAATGTACACTCATGTGAACCCAGCCTAATAAGAATAACACCGCGCATGCTGCGTTTGTGAAAAACTAACCTGAAAAAACATCTTGTGAATAGGCCTAATAAATTATAGCACTGTGTTTCAATTTCTATCAAATTTGAATGATAAATACGCTTGTATAAAAGCACAGCAAAAAGTTGCAATTTTTAGTCCAAATATGGTTTGTACCAAAATGGGTGACCTTTTCATATAATTTCCCTTTAGAGTGCAAATGATAACCATAGGTGAGATTTAACTCTATATTCCTTTTCATTCTGGAAGAAGAAACAGCCTGCCAGGATCCAGTTTTTTTTCCGGGAATGTCAAGTTTAAAGGCAAACAAAACACCTATTTCTAATGGAATCACGAAGATGAGACAGCACAAGTCCTTCATAGTGAGAGCTCTGCGTGCGATCGGCTACTTATTCTGGTTTATAGTCTAAAGAGGATTCCTGAGCAGAGAAATCTTTATTTTTGTAAGGCATTAATGTGTCCTAATAGAGACTATCAATAATCTCGCACTCATGTGTGGGACTTGGATTGCAAGTGAAGTGACCTAAAGGAATTCATGGATTTTTAAAGATGCAGTTCTACTTGTGCCATAAAGGGGTTTTCCCACAAACAAAGTTCACTTTAAGCAATAGATCTTGGAATAATAATAATTTCCACAATTGGACGTGATTAAAAGAAATGTTCCTGTGCTGAGATAATCTAATAAATATGTCCCTGCTATATACTGTAATGAATGTGTCTGACCGTACAGGGACATGGTCTGATCATAGCACATCTCCTGGGTAGGGGAAGACACTAAATTATACAGACATTACAGCACGGGATCTCTGATACTTCTTTTTGAGAGGTAACACATTTCCCTGCCTGTTTTAAAAAATATATTTTATGTCAACGAATAATTTGTGATCCCGTGCTGTATTGTCTGGAAAACCCTTTTTCATCCTCCCCTGCCCAGGAGATGTGCTATGATCAGACCATGTCCCTGTACGGTCAGACACGGCCATTACTTAGTAAATAGCAGGGGCACATATATAACATTATCTTAGTCCATGAGATGTGGTATGATCAGACCATGTCCCTGGACAGTCAGACACATCCATTACACAGTACATAGCAGAGACACATATTTAAGATTATATCAGCACTGGGGATGTGATATGATCAGATCATGTCCCTGTACGGTCAGACACATCCATTACACAGTACATAGCAGAGATACATGTTTAAAGGGAACCTGTCACCCCAAATAAGCTTTCTAAACTATTAATACCTGCCCCTGCCGCATTAGAATACATTGTAACACATCCCTGCCTCATCTTTTGTAGTAATCTACTAGTACTATAATGTAGTTGCAAACTTACGAAAATGTTGTCAGAGGGGCGTTCCTAAAGGCACTACCGCGCTACCCCTGCCTCGTTGCTGTAATACGCCCTAATGGGCGTCATTATACAAAAGCAGAACGTGGGCACGATTTCTATATCGCGCCGCAACGTCACTGCTGCGACGCGGTCATGGGACACGTCACTTCCGGTCGCAAGGGTCACAGGCAGACTTCGCACATGCGCAGATAGCATGCTGAAGCCTGCCTGTGTGTGACCTGAAGTGACGCGCGAACTCGGCGTCACATGACCGCGTTGCAGCGGTGACGTTGCAGGCGCGATATAGAAATCCTGCCCGCGCTCTTCTTTTGTATAATGACGCCCATTAAGGCGTATTACAGCAACGAGGCAGGGGTAGCGCGGCACAAGGGAACCCGCCTACCGGTCAAAATGCCTTCAGGAACGCCCCTCTGACAACATTTTCGTAAGTTTGCAAACTACATTATAGTACTTGTACATTACTACAAAAGATGAGGCAGGGATGTTTTACAATTTATTCTAAGGCTGCAAGGGCAGGTATTAATAGTTTAGAAAGCTTATTTGGGGTGACAGGTTCCCTTTAAGATTACCGTATATACTCGCGTATAAGCCGAGTTTTTCAGCCCAAAAATTGGGCTGAAAAGTCCCCCCCTCGGCTTATACGCGAGTCACTGTATACTGTATACACTGTATACAGTATACAGGCCCGCCCCCATCAGTATACAGGCCCCCCCTTGCAGCACAAACCTGTAAAGGAAGAGATTAGTATACTTATCGCTGTCCCGCCGCCGTCATCGCGCTCCTCCGTCTTCATCCGTCGTCTTCCGGCTTCCTCCGGTCGGCGCAGGCAATGACGTCATTGCGCGCCAGAGGAGGAAGCCGGAAGAAGACGGAGGAGCGCGATGACGGCGGCGGGACAGCGGCAGCGGGACAGTGATAAGTATACTAATCTCTTCCTTTACAGGTTTGTGCACCAAGGGGGGGCCCTGTATACTGATGGGGGGGGGGGGGCTGTATACACCTCTGGGGCTGCTGTATACTACCTCTGGGGCTGCTGTATACTACCTCTGGGGCTGCTGTATACTACCTCTGGGGCTGCTGCATACACCACTGTGGCTGCTGCATACACCACTGTGGCTGCTGCATACACCACTGTGGCTGCTGCATACACCACTGTGGCTGCTGCATACACCACTGGGGCTGCTGCATACACCACTGGGGCTGCTGCATACACCACTGGGGCTGCTGCATACACCACTGGGGCTGCTGCATACACCACTGGGGCTGCTGCATACACCACTGGGGCTGCTGCATACACCACTGGGGCTGCTGTATACTACGACTGGGGCTGCTGTATACTACGACTGGGGCTGCTGTATACTACCTCTGGGGCTGCTGTATACTACCTCTGGGGCTGCTGTATACTACCTCTGGGGCTGCTGTATACTACCACTGGGGCTGCTGTATACTACCACTGGGGCTGCTGTATACTACCTCTGGGGCTGCTGTATACTACCTCTGGGGCTGCTGTATACTACCTCTGGGGCTGCTGTATACTACCTCTGGGGCTGCTGTATACTACCTCTGGGGCTGCTGTATACTACCTCTGGGGCTGCTGTATATACCACTGGGGCTGCTGTATATACCACTGGGGCTGCTGTATACTAACCACTGGGGCTGCTGTATACTAACCACTGGGGCTGCTGTATACTAACCACTGGGGCTGCTGTATACTAACCACTGGGGCTGCTGTATATACCACTGGGGCTGCTGTATATACCTCTGGGGCTGCTGTATACCATACTGCTGGGGGCTGTATACCTGTGCTGGGGTCCACCCTCGGCTTATACACGAGTCAATAGGTTTTCCCAGGTTTTGGGGGCAAAAGTAGGAGGGATCGGCTTATACATGGGTCGGCTTATACACGAGTATATACGGTATGTCTGCACAGAAACATTAAAAAAAAAAAACATCCAATTGCGGTTGTTACTATTATTCCAATATCTATTGATTAAACTACATTTTGTTCATGGGAAAACCCCTTTCAGTGTTAAATACTTAGTTTTTCTCGATTTTTAAAATGTCCCAGACAAAACGTTCTGCTGGTCATAGATAAAAATGCAGTTTTTTCTTTTTCAAAAACTGAAGCTGGCCCCGAAGACTGTACAACTTTTTCTCTCTAATGTCTTCCTTTTTTGGCTTCTCGTTCCAGATTACTCTTAGTTAAGCAGCTCTTAGGTGTTTTTCTTGGTCATTTAATATTTTACATACAGTAATATTTAACCTTAACAAAACAGATCTGGATGTTAACTGTTTAAGAATCCTATATCGTTTCATTTTCTATCACCTTGGACTCCTTGTGTTAAAGGTCATGGTATTTGGTCTGTGTGAACCCATTTGCCTTACTCTGGCTTTTTTCCATATGCAGTTCACATGATAGCGGCTGTGTGAAATCCTTACAAAAATGTTAATCATGTGAACTATTGGATTTTTTTTTTTTTTGGTCAGTATGACTTTTTTTTTTTTCTCTTTTACAGCCTTTCATCCTTAATTACACTTTAAATTAAAATTGTAGCCAACAGAAATATACCACGAATTGTGTCCTGAATCTCATTCTTTCGTTTCTTAGTTTTCCCTTGAAGAACCACTCAAGTGTTTTTGTTTTTATTAATTGTACCACTAGAGTGCTGCTTTAATTGTAAGTCCCTGTCTGATACTCGCTGCTCTAAGGAACTGTACTTGCAGTAACATTCCTCCCAGAAGACACTAATTGCGTTGTACTATTGCCATGTGAATTGCATCTTGAGTATTTGTAAATACTGTGCCATCTGAATTATAATGTAATGTACTTTGTTAGTAATGTGATGTTTATTGGTTCAATGTCAGATATAATGTTTGCAGGTGAATGTATAGCACTTGTGTATAGGAAGTTGCCAGCTGTATTCGTTAAGTGGTGGGACTATCCCACAGTGGGAGGTGTTAGTATTTAAGATAAGTTCCCGTTTCCTGTAGGACTTCAGATAGGGCCCTGCTTTTGACTAGGCCAGACCTATGCTCTGAGAGATCTTCAAGGCCACAAAGGGAACCAGAATAAGATAGCATAGTCCAAGTGTGTTGACAAATAGCATAGTCCAAGTGTGTTGACTGAGAAATACCTAGTCAAAGCTAGAGACTGATTGTCCATCGAGGTAACCCCTAGTAGAGAAGGGTCTAGACCAGTGATGGCGAACTCCAGGCCTCGAGTGCCGCACACAGTGCAGGTTTTCAGGATTTCCTTAGAGTTTGACAGTTGGAAATTTGATTGCTAACTGTCAAATGCAATGGAAATCCTGAAAACCTGCACTGTGTGCGGCCCTCGAGGCCTGGAGTTCGCCATCACTGGTCTAGACTCTAGAGGATGGGACATTAGCGACAAGACCCCGAGCCTAAGAGTTAATGGGTCAGGACAGATTGGTACGAGCTTAAAGTCTGCTTTCTCAAGCAAGATCTCTTCAACTGTCTGCTAGCAAAAGACTCTTTACAGACAGTAAGCTATAATCCCTACACCCCCTCCTGTACGAGTAAAAGATGTGGAAATTGAAGCATGTGGGAGCATGAGGCTCTATTCTTGCTGTAGTTGTTGGACTTCATGTATACGTGTATATAAGTATCTGTGTATCCTCTATATGAGAAGAGACTGACACGGAGACCGCTAGTTCATTTTTTAACTAAAACGGTTCTAGTTCCCACTGGATTGCTCCCGTGCTTTCTGGTCCTGTAAGTCCCAGCACAACCCAGTACAGAGCATGACACTCTCCCGCTTCTGCAATTCCATATCACTTCTCCCTGTATTGGACTCATCGGGGTTTAAAACAAAAAAATGAGAGCATATGGGAATTAGTAAAGTCCGAAGAAAGATTGGGTACACCAAGTTTCATATAAGAAACCGCAAAGTTAGACCCTAATGGGCATACTAAAATTACAAATGCATCCAGTGCTTTGCTCCTATAGATGACCATCTAGTATATAAAGGTGCGTGTGTGTGTGTGTGTGTGTGTGTGTCCACTAAAGGAATCTGCACCGTTGCATTAAAAATCCAAAAATTTTACAGAGCCACATCATTTGACTGCGGGAACTTCACAAACTATATTTTGAATATTTTGAGGTGACATTTTCACCTGTTTAGTTATTTGACAAAAAACCTGTTTACTTAGTGTTTGAGTGTGTGAGTTGATATATACTGCCTTCACAAAGCACTCACTGATCTCAGGGAGACCAGTCAAGAAAAACACTGCGAGCAGCCGGCTAAAGCGCTCAAACACCGTGAAATCCATGGTGCATTGCCCCCTGGGAATTTGAATATGCAAATGGAGTCCATGGAGCATCGATTAAGAGTCTCAAACACGGGACTAGCTAGATATCCCTCCCGCGAAGGACCTAGCCATGGGGTGGACTCCTTGCGGAGACCACCATAACCACCATATTAAGTGGCTCTTTCAGTCACTATTCAGGTCAGTTACGAGTTAAGGATATGACAAGGGAATTAACAGAGCCAGGTATCCATCCACAGACGGCTGTTTTGGGGTATTGCCCCTCATCAGTATGGAGTAGGATTCTGGCTAGGTGGGAGCAATGCTTGGTAGACCAACATCACAAAGCACTCACTGATCTCAGGGAGACTAGTCAAGGAAAACACTGCGGGCAGCCGGCTAAAGCGCTCAAACACAGTGAAATCCATGGTGCATTGCCCCCTGGGAATTTGAATATGCAAATGGAGTCCGTGGAGCCTCGATTAAGAGTCTCAAACACGGGACTAGCTAGATATCCCTACCGGAAGGACCTAGCCATGGGGTGGAAACCTTGCAGAGACCACCATAACCACCATATTAAGTGGCCCTTTTAGTCAATATCCCACTCAGTTATGAGTTAAGAATATGACAAGGGAATTAACAGAGCCAGGTATCCATCCACAGACGGCTGTTTTGGGGTATTGCCCCTCATCAGTATGGAGTAGGATTCTGGCTAGGTGGGAGCAATGCTTGGTAGACCAACATCACAAAGCACTCACTGATCTCAGGGAGACTAGTCAAGGAAAACACTGCGGGCAGCCGGCTAAAGCGCTCAAACACAGTGAAATCCATGGTGCATTGCCCCCTGGGAATTTGAATATGCAAATGGAGTCCGTGGAGCCTCGATTAAGAGTCTCAAACACGGGACTAGCTAGATATCCCTACCGGGAAGGACCTAGCCATGGGGTGGAAACCTTGCAGAGACCACCATAACCACCATATTAAGTGGCCCTTTTAGTCAATATCCCACTCAGTTATGAGTTAAGAATATGACAAGGGAATTAACAGAGCCAGGTATCCATCCACAGACGGCTGTTTTGGGGTATTGCCCCTCATCAGTATGGGGTAGGATTCTGGCTAGGTGGGAGCAATGCTTGGTAGACCAACATCACAAAGCACTCGCTGATCTCAGGGAGACCAGTCAAGGAAAACACTGCGGACAGCTGGCTATAAAGTGCTCAACCACAGTGAAATCCATGATGCATTGCCCCCTGGAAATATACTGCCTTGGCTGTTTTGACAGCCTGGATATTTATCAGGTGGCATAAAGCGTCCAATCACAGCTCAGCTAATATTTTGCTACAGTTCATTAATGACCTACAAGTTAGTGGATACAGTGATAGACCCTGTTCATGCATTATTCTAACCAACAGAGTTCCTCAACTCCTTGGAACCATAAAGACTTGCTTTGCATAACCTCTTTCTAAAACCTGGAGCACCTATTCTGCTGTTGAGTAATTTAGATCCACCAAAGCTGTGTAATGGAACAAGACTTGATTGAGAACCTGTTTCCACATATAATTGAAGCAACAGAATGTGCCAAAGCAGACATTGTTTTCATTCTAACAATTCCTCTTATTCCATCTGATTTTCCTTTTCATTTTAAATGCCTCCAGTTTCCAGTTCGACTGGCATTTGCAAAGTCCATTAACAAGGCTCAGGGACAGTATTTGAAAGTAGCAGGAACCGATTTGCAATCTCAATGTTTTTCTCATGGTCAACTTTACATGGCCTGGTCAAGAGTTAGAACTGCCAAAAATCTGTTTATCTTTTCACCATAAGGAAAAGCAAAACATTTTCTTTATCAAAAGACTCTCTGATAAGGAGTTGCAGATAAAGTAGTTCACATTACTGGGTAATCATTTAGATGATTTGTGTTGCATATCTATGGTGTTAAATGTATGATGTGAAATGCTTCTATTACTTTACTTTATGATTTTTAATAACATTTGTCTGTTTAGTTTGTGACTATTATGTGCAAAATGATTTTTTGTTGATCCATCCTATTTTGTTATAGCTAATGTCTAGCCCCAAGCTCGGGGGTACTCTAGTATCAGGCTCAGAGGGGTTCACGGGGATGTCACGGGTGGCGGTGCCTGACCCCGTGGCCTGTGTGACATTTCAAAAAGGGGTTATGTACAAGGGATAAGAGCTAATGCCTCGTGACGCCACCTGTAGTACCTGGTGAGGGATCACCAACGCCGCCACAGTCCTCCGGAGGGCGATGGTATTGTGGCAAGGATGGCAAAGCTCCCTACAGGTGGAGCTGATCCTCCGGGGCAGCGTTGCTGTAAGCAAGAAGTTTGAATTTCGGTAGCACAAAGACACGGAGGCAAAGTCACTCTCCTGGGTACTTTACTGTAAACAGCAGCGGTATACAATGTGCACAGTTCATCAAGATGTTAAGCAAACAGGTAGCTCTACGGGTGGCTGCATGTAGATGCCAGGTGGTATGGAGGTACCCGTGGTATGCCTTAGTTGACCAACCCGTGTCCTTTCTTCCCCACCTAGGAGTAGTCCAGACCCATTTAGACCTTGAAGGTACTTTAGGGGCTCCCCTCCCTCGCAGTGAAGAAGCAGGTTACCCCTCCGTGTGGCAGGGTGTTGCAGCCAGTGAACAGACCGCAGCAGCCAGTTGATGACCTTAGAGCTGGACTCTGGCTGTGTCCTCGGTTCCCGTGGTGGACTGGGGAAGCTCCCTGGAGTATGGTTGCTCCACGCTGGGGTTCCCCTTTCTCGCTCGGGTCCAGACTCATGCGTCAGGCTCTCTCAGGATTCCCTCAGGATCCCCTTTCATCTTCCTCAGGATCAGCCTGGAGCTGTCCTGTTAGACCTCCCGACTCGCTCCACACTTCTTCTCGACTCCAACTCCTCACTAACTCAACTACTCCCCCCTAGAGGTGACTATATCCCTCCCAGGAGTAACCTCCCACCACTACTCTAGTGTGGGAGTGCAGGAATTGGTCCCACCCACCAGCCCATCGTCCATTTGCAGTTGGGGAAAATTACACTGCTTTTATGAGTGTAATACCCCGGTGTGATGCCTGACCATCGGTGGCGCCACACTAAGAACAGTGACTTAGTATCCCAGGCCGGTTACTACAGCTGGTTAGCAATATAAACATGAGCACAAAAATGCAAGTACCGTATATACTCGTGTATAAGCCGAGTTTTTCAGCCCAAAATTTGGGCTGAAAAGTCCCCCCCTCGGCTTATACACGGGTCTATACGGTAGACCCGTGTGGTGGGGGCTGTGGAGGCTGGAGGAGGCGGGGGGGGCTGCTGTATGAGCGGCCCCGTCACGTGGGGCCGCTCATTATATATGCACTGCTTCCCCCTGTCAATCAGCGCAGGGGGAAGCAGTGCATATGGCCCCCCCCAAAAGCTGGCACTGTCCCCCCTTGTAAGGGCCCCCCCCGGTGCTTATACATTACCATCCCGGTGTTCTGATCGGCGCCGCTCCTCGTGCTGCGTCGCCGTCTTCATCCTCCCGTCCGCGCTCGCTGCATCCATCCGGGTTCTCCGGCGGTCGCAGCGATATGACGTCATCGCGCGACCGCCGGAGATCCTGGATGCAGCCAGCGCGGGAGGATGAAGACGGCGACGCAGCACGAGGAGCGGCGCCGATCAGAACACCGGGATGGTAATGTATAAGTAGCGGGAGGGGGAGGCCTTACAAGGGGGGACAGTGCCAGCTTTTGGGGGCTGTTGGTACCCCCAGGGGGCTGCTGGGTACCCCCTGGGGGCTGTTGGTCCCCCCTGGGGGCTGTTGGTCCCCCCTGGGGGCTGTTGGTACCCCCTGGGGGCTGTTGGTACCCCCAGGGGGCTGCTGGTACCCCCAGGGGGCTGCTGGGTACCCCCTGGGGGCTGTTGGTCCCCCCAGGGGGCTGTTGGTACCCCCAGGGGGCTGTTGGTACCCCCAGGGGGCTGCTGGTACCCCCAGGGGGCTGCTGGGTACCCCCTGGGGGCTGTTGGTCCCCCCTGGGGGCTGTTGGTCCCCCCTGGGGGCTGTTGGTACCCCCTGGAGGCTGCTGGGTACCCCCTGGGGGCTGTTGGTACCCCCAGGGGGCTGTTGGTACCCCCAGGGGGCTGTTGGTACCCCCTGGGGGCTGTTGGTACCCCCTGGGGGCTGTTGGTACCCCCAGGGGGCTGTTGGTACCCCCAGGGGGCTGCTGGGTACCCCCTGGGGGCTGCTATATGTACCCCTGGGGGCCTGCTGTATACCACTGGGGCTGCTGTATACTACCACTGGGGCTGCTGGGGCTCCTGTATACTACCACTGGGGCTGCTGGGGCTCCTGTATACTACCACTGGGGCTGCTGTATACTACCACTGGGGCTGCTGGGGCTCCTGTATACTACCACTGGGGCTGCTGGGGCTCCTGTATACTACCACTGGGGTTGCTGGGGCTCCTGTATACTACCACTGGGGCTGCTGTATACTACCACTGGGGCTGCTGGGGCTCCTGTATACTACCACTGGGGCTGCTGGGGAATCTGTATACTACCACTGGGGCTGCTGGGGAATCTGTATACTACCACTGGGGCTGCTGTATACTACCACTGGGGGGCCTGTATACCACACTGCTGGGGGCTGTATAACTGTGCTGGGGTCTACCCTCGGCTTATACACGAGTCAATAGGTTTTTCCAGATTTTTGGGGCAAAAGTAGGGGGGTCGGCTTATACACGGGTCGGCTTATACACGAGTATATACGGTACTCAAAAACGTTATGCCCCTTGAATAGCCTAACATTTTTTCTGTATCATTCATTTTTATCTGAACTGTCGCTCTTACATCTCTAAGCTTTTCTTTATATATATTTGTACAGGTGTCTCTGAACAGTAGAACACGTACCAAAAATTCCAGAGTCTGCTAAATCTTCCTAAAGGTTTTTTGCAGTCAGGCGGGGGTTATGATTTGCCTCTCTAGCAATCCCACAAGTAGCTCTCACTGAAATTTTGCTTGGTCTTTCAGACCTTATCTTGACCTCCACTGATCCTGAAAAGTGCCAATTCTTAATTACATTTCAAACTGAGTAAAGGTCAACTTGCAAACGCATTGCTATTTTCTTATAGCCTTCTCCTACTTTGTGGTACTCCACCATTTTCACAGTGCTAGTCACCTGCTTGGAAGAACCCATGGCTGTTGTTTTTGGCACAAGGTAAAAGGTGGCTGGGTTTTTATAAAACTGCAAAATTTGTATCACCTGGCCTCTCCTATAGATGATGGTGATCAATCCATAACCCTCTCCGTTGGTGAGCAATGGGATATAGATCCAAGCTCATTTCATTACCATTTCAGAACTCTCTAACAATGTTTACCTCCATTTCTGGTGGCTTATTGAAGTGTGTTTGGGCTCTTTGTCCTGCTTGAAAACCCATGACTTAGAAAACAAAACCCAGCTTTCTGACACTGGGCACTACATAATAATAATAATCTTTATTTATATAGCGCCAACATATTCCGCAGCGCTTTACAATTCAGTGGGTCATATACAGACGGTCATAGGTAACAATTAT
The DNA here is from genome assembly GCA_033576535.1 of Allobates femoralis. Lineage (NCBI taxonomy): Eukaryota > Metazoa > Chordata > Amphibia > Anura > Aromobatidae > Allobates > Allobates femoralis. The sequence continues at coordinate 371,397,880 of JARQOC010000001.1, read as the reverse complement.
ATATAAAAAAAAATAGAATACAGTAATTAGAGTACAAAATCAATGTAAAAAAATAACAATAGAATAGTTGAAGCAGGCAGAGGAACAATGTAAAAAAAAAATACAATACAATAATTACAGCAAAAATAAAGGTGACCCTGCTCAAAAGAGCTTACAATCTACAACGAGATGGGAGTTACACAAAGTACAGTGGCTTATTACAATGATGGTCCAGGCATCTTGAGAAGAGTGGGATAGAAAAAATTACATGAATAGTCACCAGCCAATCTGTGTAGAGCTTTTGGGTTTGGTGGAGTTTGAAGGAGCGTTATGTCCAGAGAGATAGTTAATGGGCTATATACAGTACAACGGACTTCTATTAGGGAACATGATAGGCCGCCTTAAATAAATGTGTTTTTAGGGAGTGTCTGAAGCTATGTAAGTTGTGGATAGCCCTAATTTCTTGGGGTAGAGCATTCCAGAGAATTGGTGCAGCTCGGAAAAGTCTTGGAGGCGGGAGTGGGAGGTTAGGATTAGTGCAGATGTTAGTCAAAGGTCATTTGTAGAACGTAGAGAATGGGGAGGATGATAGACAGAGGTTATGACCCAAAATCCTTTGGCGATTTTCAGATTTCTTGATTCCTTGCACACAGCCAAGGCACCCAGTGCCAGAGGCAGCAAAACTACCCCCAAACATTTTTGAGCCTCCACCATATTTGACTGTAGGTACTGTGTTGTTTTTTTTTGTAGGCTTTATTCCATTTTTGGTAGATGGAGCTTTTTGGTAAAGCACATCATTCTACTATCTTGGTCTCATATGTCCACAGGACAAATTCCCAAAGGGATTTTGGCTTACTCATATACATTTTGGCAAACTGCAGTCTAGCTTTTTTTTATCTGTGTCATTAGTGGGGTCCTCTTGGCATAGTCGTGGTCTTGGTCCTGCCATAGTGTTTAATTTCATAAAAATGTAGACTGATAGTTTTCACTGACACTGATGCACCCTGAGCCTGTAGGACAGCTTGAATTTGGAACTTGATTGGGGCTGCTTATCCATATTATTCATCATCCGAACTATCTTGCGTTGCAACCTTTTAATGAATTTTTCTCTGCCATCCAGGTCCAAAGAGTTAGCTACAGTGCCATGCATTGTAAACGTCTTGATTATGTTGCGCGCCGTGTATAAAGGAACCTAAAGATCTCTGGAGCGGGACTTGTAACTTTGAGATTGTTGATATTTTTCAACAGTTTGGATTCTCACGTCAGACAGTTTCTTCTCCTCATGGTGTTCTCCATGCTGACTTTAGCAAACAGACACACATTGCAAAGATTGAGTCAACCTTCCCACTTTTTATCTGGTTTCAGGTGTGATTATCATATTTCCTGTTAGGGTGGTTTCATGCTTCCGTTTTTTTGTCTTGCATTGTAATCCATCCAAATCCTGAAGCATCCTGTTCCTTAGGCTGGTTTCACATTGCATATTTTTTCCTGTCTGTGGGATCCTACTTTTTGATGCACCCCACGGACGAACGGGTGACCTATTCTGTGTCCGGATCCGTGATTATCACGGATCCGGACACAGAATGAGCTGTGCGGAGTAATTTCACTTCCGCAATGTGTATATATACATTGCGGAGGTGGAATTTAAGTGAAAGCAAGTGTTAAAAATAAAAAAAAAATTGATCCTCCCATGTCCAGCGATTCCCCGATGTGCGGCATCTAGCTCCAGATGCTGAAAGGACCTGGCTGGGCGGGGCTACCGACTCAGCATCATCAGTCACATGACCGGTTACCGTGGGAACCGGTCATGTGACTGTGACGTCATGCCAGGTCCTGTACATCCGGAGATGCCACACATCGGGGGATCGCTGGACAGGTGAGGATAGATTTTTATTATTTTTGTTTTGTTTTTTTCTTATAATTAACACTTGCTTTTTTTGTTTTACAATGGATAGGCATGGATGGTAAAAATACGCAGTGTTAAACCAGCCTTATACTTAAAATGGGTCTGGAGGTGCATGTGGTGGCATTAGGATTCATCCTGATCCTGTCACATCAGCTTTTTTGGTCACCCTTTCTGAAAGCACCATTTTGTTTTTGGTGTTTTTCTAAAAGCCTGATGACTCTGGATCTGTCCAAAATAGGATGGGATCCAATGGTGGAGGGATCCCTACGGAGTGGATCCATCCATCCAGATCCGTTTTACCCCCACTGTTTCAAAAAAGTCAAATGGAAGAACATCAGATTTAAGGTCACCTTGCCGCGTTTGGTGGGCAGGCATCAATTGGCTGATATATGCATAAAGAATCTTATTTTTAAAGATATGTAAAACAAGAGAAAAGGGGGGGGGGGGACAAGAGGCGCAATAGTGCCCTTATCACTAGACACTGATGGGTGTAATGGTGAGTAATTAAATCTGCTCACCTGGTCCAGTTGTGAGACCCACAACTGGTTTGAAGGCTTATTGGTAATGTCTGATGGCTGCTGCTGGACTCCCACCGGCCACACTCACGTGTAGGTTGTAACAATGCTTAGGGAAAAAAGGTGTGCTGTAGTCCGCGCTGCCAGGATCACTCACTCCAATAAATATGAGTAGATATCTTCATCAAAACCTCCTTTATTCTCCTACGCGTTTCAGTGCCCTCCTGATGAAGGTGCCAGGAGGGCACTGAAACGCGTAGGAGAATAAAGGAGGTTTTGATGAAGATTTTCTACTCGTATTTATTGGAGTGAGTGATCCTGGCAGCGCGGACTACAGCACACCTTTTTTCCTAAGCATTTTTAAAGATATGTATGAAAAAGTTTTTCTTTTTTTTTTTTTAAAGTGCATGTTTTTTATTGTGTTCTAAAAGACTAAGGTTTTAATCTCTCTGGACATCTATACATGCATATAATCAGTATAACTGTGTGCTACTATAATATGTATATATAATATCCAGTGGTATAGCTTGCACCTATACTGCAGTTTTCTGTAATGTGCTATTATTATTTCTCTTCTTATATAATATGATCTCTATAATCCATAGTTGATGTGATGCAAGTGATCATTTTTCTCAGGACGTGCACTGTATATCAGTAGGTATGTATATGAAGTTACCTAATATAGAACATATTCAGAGCTGAGAGAAGTTATAAGTCTTTAGCAACTGGCTCAACAGGTCTGCAGTAAATGGAGATGATGAAGGAGAAAGCAAAGACTAATGGTGTGATGTGTCACCGATTAATGTGCTAACAGGAAGTGGATTTGATAACTGTCACATGCATGTTCTGTGATTGGCTACATTTCTCTTTGGTGAGAAGTGTGTAGCTAAAATAAAATGATCATGTGCTGCCCCCTAGTGGTATGGGTAAATGCCCTAAAGGGAGAAGTAAAGATTACAGTTGTACTACAATGAGAATTAATTAATGCAGTCCCTAAGAACGTCTGTGACTGATCTGTCAGTTATTGACTTTTATATGGTCACATGACTGAATACAGTATATTTTTCTCTCTAAATAGATATACAATGTAGGAAAATATTTTCCACATTGCACATATCTCATCATAGCTGCCCTAGCCTTGGTTCACCTAGTAAGGTCAAAAAAAGAATAGTGGAGATAAGCAAGTCCCTGGCAGCCCCTACTGAGGCTTCATCGCTGGATGTATTGTTGTTTTTTGTATTTTTACTTAAAAAGATCTGTCGCCAAATCAAAATATGCCAGTTGTTACAATTTATTCCCACTGCTTCTTTAACGGGAAGTGGGGGGGGGGTTGTTGCTTACATGATGATTTTCTTAGGACATGTCTTTAGGTTTCTGTGGACAATGTCCCCTTAATGAGAGTCTGTTATTAGGTTTTTGCAATGTAAGCTGAGGACAGCATGCTGCATGGGTTAACAAAAACAAACAAAAAAGAACTGTGCATCTCTTTTCAGGCTCTGTTGTTTATGTAAACTAATGGCTTTATTACCCTGTGATTATCATTGCAGGCCTAGAAAGTCAAATGCAAGGCAGTTCATTTTATTTATTATTTATTATTATTTATTTATATAGCGTCATTAGGTTTCATGGCGCTTTACATGAGGATGAGGGAGACAAGAACAAGTACACTAAATCTAGGCGATCAGGACGTACAGGTACAGGAGGGGCAGGGACCCTGTCCATGAGGGCTCACAGTCTACGAGGGGCGGGTTGGGATACAGTAGGATGTGGGAATGTCAGTTATGGGGCGGTCGCCTGGGTCTCATGGCAGGTTGTAGGCTTGACGGAATAGGTGAGTCTTCAGGTGATACTTGAAGCTTCTCAGGGTCGGAGAGTGTCTGAGGTGTTCGGGCAGGGAGTTCCAGAGTAAGGCAGATGCCGGGAGAAGTCCTGGACACGGTTGTGCGAAGAGGTGATGATGGGGGAGCAGAGGAGGAGTTCTTGGGAGGAGCGGAGGTTGCGTGAGGGTAGGTATCGGGAGACCAGGTCAGAGATGTATGGTGGGGCCAGGTTGTGTATGGCTTTGTACGCCATGATTAGTGTTTTGAATTGGGATCTCTTGGAGGCGGGGAGACAGGGGAGGACGGGTAGATTAGTCGGGCAGCAGAATTGAGGATAGACTGGAGAGGTGTGAGGGAGTTAGCCGGGAGGCCATTGAGAAGGAGGTTGCAGTAGTCAAGGCGGGAGCATGAATGAGTGTTTTAGCGGTTCCACATGCCCCCTGCTGTGATGGACAACTCAGTCTATGTACAATATCTATTGAGAACCTGGTGGATGGGGGCAGGTATCTTAGCTTCTGGGAACAGGCAGCAATAGAAAAGCGTGTGGTGCCATAATATATTCTATAAAGCCAAGAGTACATTGTGAGACATGCACTCACCTGGTGAGAGTGCATATGGGCCTGTCCATAAGACAAAAGAAGCTCACATGCAGTCTTTCAGCTGATGGCAGTTAGGAGGTGGGGGCTCGTAAGCTGGTGGACTACTTATATTGTAGTTTGGACTGAGCCATACCTCTGTGACTGCCTGCCTAATGTTGGGTAGACCTCCCTCATGCTGGAATGGGCTCCACAAGACCTCTAAAGGCAAATAGCAGCAGAGAGTTGTGAGGTAGGCTCTCTAGTGGTTAGACCTATATACACCCAATTATATTTTTAGATCATACTGAGAATTCGGAGACCAAGTTGACAATTTAAAAAGTTTTATTATGTTCCTCAAACCATTTGTGAATGCAGAGTCTCAGGGAGCATTGTGCTGTAGAAAGAGGGTACAGATATGAGAATACTGTTGTCATTGAGGCTCTGTAATTGGTTTGCCAGTGTTTAAAGGATAATTACCATTTTCAAAAACGGGTACTTTTGGTCACTGTTTTGGAAATACAAGCAATGAAGTGGTGTTGCAATAATGTTATTACATTTTTTTTAAGACATTTTTGAGATGTTAAAGATTTTTCTTCTTTGTATACAACCCGATCGACATCCATAGCAAAATAGTGGAACTTGCAATGCTTAGAAGATCTTTTGTAATAAGCTTATAGCTGGCCAGGATAGCTAAAGGTGTTGAAATTCAGTGGGCCTGAACCCTCTGTTCTCCAAAATCATCTGGCAACAAAGAGTTCGGAGACCCCAATACACAGTAGTCTAATGTGTTTAAGGATCTTCAATGCATTATTCTAATGGCAGGGGAGATACTTACAGAAATCCAGCTCTGGAAACTAATAAAGTATGTTTCGTGATCATCTTGGATACTTTCATGTGTAACTGTGTATCTTGTTGATGTTTTTTATATACCGTAGCTTATATGAAGGATGGATCAGTTTTTGAAAACCTCAAGATAAGTCTGTGTATTGCTATGTACTCATTACTTCATTGTCAGCATTTTAAGTGGATAAACGACTATTTAGATGTCTTAGGAAGTTAGAATAAGGAGCTTCCCGCTTAGTGGCGGCTGAGTTACTCCTAGCACATTTCTGTTATTAGTCCCCTAAGCCAGCACAGGTTATAGAAAGTTCAGATCTCACTTGCAGCAATATTCTATGCAGTGATCAGAATGTTCCTAATACTTCAAACCTTTTTAAAGTGATCCTAAACCCACAAACTGACCCCCCCCCCACATCTTTAGACCTGTCCCTGCACCCCCTCTTACCATTTCTAGCCATCCCTTTTGCAGAAAAAAATCGCTTTTGTAAAGTAAGAGAAAAAGTTATATTACTTTGTCCTGTGTGAGTTCTCTGTTTCTGAGCAAGCCACAATGGGCGGGGCCTGTCTGCTGCTGCCTTGTAATTATGCACACCCCTCTCAGGTTCTAAGAGCCTGGCCGCGTCATGAAAGGGGGCAGGGCTCCGATATGGCGCGATTTAGCCCCGTCCCTTTTATGATGCGGCCAGGCTCTTAGAAGCAGAGAGGGGCGTGCATAATTACAAGGCAGCAGCACACAGGCCCCGCCATTGCGGCTTGCTCAGAAACAGAGAACTCACACAGGACAAAGTATATATAACTTTCTCTACTTACAAAAGTGATTTTTCCTGCAAAAGGATGCTAGAAATGATAAGAGGGGGTGCAGGGACAGGTCTAAAGATAAGGGGGGTCAGTTTCTGGGTTTAGGATCACTTTAAATTGCAGTTTTTAGACGGTTTTCATATGGTAGAGCATTTTCAAGCATTTATGCTATTAATGATGTGAATGCACTGATGTGACTTTTTTTTTTTCTTCTTAATGCATTGCACTCGCACCAATGTAATTCAATGAGGCAGTGCAGCTCTGCATATTTTCTCAGCTGTATTCAGCCTTAGGAAACAATCTTAGCATGCTGCGAGTACAAATCGAATGAGGCTCTACAATGCAAGTCTGTGGGTGCAAGAAAAAAATTACATGCTGCAGAGACCATCCTTGTGGCTTCCCTTTTTTACGGATACATTACCATTCTGCAAAATAGAACACTGTAAATGGTCTATGTAAATGATTGTAAAAAAACACATTGAATACAGATGGCATACAGATGCCAAGTGAAAAAAAAAATCATCTTTTGTGGATCAAAATCAGACTAATTATTTTATGTTAGTGTAAGCATACCATAAGTGACAGTATAGTTAGTCTTCTGCTAAATACTGAACATGGGAGAATTTACCCTGGTGCCATGCTGTCATAGGTTGACTATTAGTGAGGGGCCTGGTGTGACATGCCACTTTGGCACAGAGTCTACTGTCGGTGTGGGGTATGTGCATGTGTATGCATGTGTATATATATATATATATATGTATGTATATAATGTTGTAGTAATTTGGCATGCTTAGATGTCAGCCTGTAAGTGGAATGTAAACTTCTTTCTGATATGATCTTCCCTCGGGGAGCCAGAGACTTCATTTAGGGCTCACTTACGGTATACTGATTTTCTTTTCCCCATGAGTAGGGTCACACGGGAATACCTCCTATAAATTATTGCGCTTCTCCGTGAGTACCACTAACAGTAGCTGTTAGTTTGTCATTTTTCTGATAGTTTATCAAACATATCTCTACCAGTTCTTTCAGGATCACTCATACCTTACAGCCAGGATAACCGGTGTACGCATGTACTGTATATAAAGAAGTCCTAACATTAATAAGATTGCAGTTCCTGTATGAGTACGGTAGCCCTGTTACAAGGAATCTGTCAGCTGTTTTTTTGCTATGTAATCTGAGGACAGACGTTGTTTTCACGGCTTCCACATGTACCCATTATAACCTATGGTGATCTTAGCATGTCCGTGTTTTCACATGGACCATGTGTCTGTGAACCACATGAGACATGTCTAATTTTTTTTCTGGTAGCACGGAGGGCCAATACAAGTCTATATGTCCATGAAAAACATATACAGCAGACTGATGGCATCCATATGCTATCCTCATGCTGTTTGTGTTTAACATTGCAAAGTATAGGAGAAACTTCATCCTTGATCTATACGGGAAAACACTGATGACACCAGTACCTGTTTTTCACATAATTGTTTTATATACATGTTTGAAGGGACCTTAAGCTGTGTCCTGTTGTTTCAGTGCAGTAAAGGTTTTAACAGCAGGAGATTATCACTGCTGACACAACAGCTCACTGGAGTGCTATTTCGATGACTCGCCCTCCTCAGATATACAATTTACTGTCAATATACATTGTACCCAAAGAGCTGTGGTTTGGGCAGGGTTAGCTTTCAGAGCTTCGCTATTTTTAAGTTCTTTGATTGTATCACGACTGCTGCACCCTCAAACTAATTGATACATCATTGGAATCAGGTTCTCTTTTCTTTAATTAGGCTTCTCTCAGATGAGAAATAAGAGAGAACTCAGTTCTTAAGAAACATGAAAAATGTATTCATTTATTTTAGTTATACAACAAAATGTGATTGAAAAGATTAAAAAAGGAAATTAATTTCTGGTGAAAGACAAAACATGTAAGTATAGATACAATAAATCACATTGAATAAATCACAGGTGAGGGGAAGCTAGAATATTGCCCAGAAATATATAACCCTAATGCAAAAATAGAAAAAAAACTAGAAAATGTATTTAATTGTGCTACATATTTTTCAAGAAACATTATTTTATGCCTAGTCAAAATGGCCAAAAGAGTCCTTCAAAAGAGGCAAAAAAGTGCCAAGTGCATAAATAAAAACTATACATAATTATGTAATTAAATTGTTATAGGGAACCAACAGCAGGTTTTAGGGCTATGTAGTGAATCATACCTTTACTGAGTCAAGGTTTGATTGCATAGAAAAGAGTTATCAAAACAGTTGGAAATCTGTGCAGCAGACAAATGAAGTGTGCAGCAGAATGTCACTATGTTGAACTTGGTTGCTTTTTATTACTCCCGTGTTTGCATTAGGCCAAACCCTCCCCCCTCCCTCTCTCCCTCCTCTCTGTCACTCTACCAGGCGTGGTCTCCTGTGTACCCCAGCAAATCATTTCTCTGTTTCCTGACAGATTGGAGAATACCCCACCACCGGTCTCCTCTTCTCACAGGCTGCGGTCACAAGCAGTGGGACAGATTGCTGCTATTGTCATCTGTGCTCACAATAGCGGGGATCTGTCCTGCGGCTTGTGACCACGGTCTGTGAGGAGAGGAAATGGGGACACGCGGAGAATTGAGGGGGCAGGGTCCCTCCGGTAACCAGGCTATTACAGGATAATCAGTGAGAAGCCAACAGGCATGCAGATGATGCAGGAAGGAAGGGAGTGATGATCTGGGGCACATAGCACATCTGACATTGTGCTGTCTTTCTACATGCACAATGTCAGGCCAATGGGCCTGCTATATAGTCACATGGAGAGTATAAGAGGGTAGGGATGGTGGAGGGTTTGGCTTACTACAAACAGGGGTGTAATGAAAGAAACCAAGCCCCTCTTATGCTAATTGTTGCACACTCCATCCCCCTGCTGCACACTTTCTAAGGACTTCTATAACCTTTATCGTCAGCAATCATACATGGAATCATTGGAGTAAAGGTATGATTGCACTCAGTATCCCAGTGCCTGTAAGGAATTGGCTTCACTTTATAGGCGTAAATCCTGCTGGTTAGTTCTCTTTAAGTAGCAGAAAATTCCATATGCATATGATGGACCTTCCTCCGCATGTCACCATTTGGCACCACCATATAATACGCTCCATATAAGCAGGAGCTGCACTTCAACAACATGGTGGACGAGTACATCTCCACATGTCTCCATGTACTAAGTGATAGGTCTGCCCATTGTAGTTTCAGTTCCTTTGCTTGTGTTTGACTGGATCCCCATTTAATAATGGCCCCAGTTCTGACAACCAACAAAATAGAACAGGAGTCCTATTCCATTATTCCTAGCTGGAGTATTCAGGCGTCTGTCAGCTTTGAACACTCTAATTTTTTCAAAGTAAATGCTTCAGGCCCCCCGACACTCAGTCAAGAGCATCGGGGCGGCGCCCCAAGGCAAAGGGGCTGGGAGTGGCTGTAGCAAGGCAAGCTGGCAAAAGGCAAGCCTGATTCCCAATCCAACTACGAGATTTTATTTTAAATCAGATAGTTTTTTTTATTAACAAGAAACATTCTCAACATATAACAAACATTAATATTTTAGCTTGTTATATAAAATATACAGTTACCCCCCCCCCTACCATCCCTCCCCCCTCATCCCCTTAAAGAGAGAGCATAAAACCCCAAGAGATCATTTCTTGTCTTCTCTAAGCACGTTATGCCTCTGCATCTTTTCTCCACTCCATAGAGTAAGAGAGTACAAAATTTACACATACACCTTGGCCCATCCAATTCTTGCCCTTGCTGGCCCTGTCTTCCCCACCTCAAATCCCTTTTACCTGCTATCAACCCATGGTGTAACTACAAGCTTTTTAACTGCAGCAGCTGTAGTGTACGCTACTGGAGCTGGAATTTGGTTCTGTGGGGAACTGTGAAATCAGTCTGTGGCGGCACTCTTAATGTTTTTATTTTCATTTACTTCTATGTATTCATGATGGCTATGGTGACACTATGGAGGTCCTATCCACATATGTTGCAGGGCAATTGTCTTGCTCTTGCCTCCCATTTTGCTTTCTTTTTCAGCCCCTCAGCCCTTACTACAACCATTTTATAGCAAAGAAGTCCATTGACTCTTATGTGGTTAGGTCAAGTTAGAGGACTGAACTTTTAACTACTTACCGACCTTTGACATTGCCTGTTGCGACAGTAACCACCATCTGGCCCCAGTGTAATGTGATTCTTATCACAGAGCACTGGGGCTTGATGTCGGGGGGTGGATTCCCCATTCCACCCCCTTCAGATCACTGTGATTGGCTGTTTGGCTGTTTGGCTGTGATTGGCTGAACTCCATCTTTGGAAGGGGCTGTCATAGCCCCTTTCATAGGCTGGGTCGCTGGATCTGGTAATCACTCCTATCATCAGCTGAAGCATTATGGCGGTGGTGCAGGTCCGCATGTGCCCGCCGCTGCTGCCTGCTTCTGCCCGCGCTTCTCTGCAGCCGGATCTCACTGCATGGAGGCTAGGCGGCACAGGAGCGATCTGACAGGCAGGCACAGCGATCGCAGAGTGGATCACAGTGCCCGGGCTGTCAGATCACTTCTCTGCAGCCTGGTCTCCATGCAGGGAGATGAGGCTGCAGAGAAGCGAGGGCAAAAGCAGGCGGCAGCGGGCACATGTGCCCTACACCCGCCGCCATGCTTCTAAGGCTCTGTCAACCCCTTAGTGCTGTGATCTTACTATCACAGCACTAAGGGTCCAGGGAGAGGGAGCGCATAGTCACTCATCTCTCCCCGGCGGTGATCAGCTCATCGTAATTACATTACAATAAGCAAATCACCATGGTAACCTGACCTTGCCATGGCAATGTCGGGTCACCTGTCCCAAGCCTCAGAGATCATGTGATCTGAGACTTGGGCTTGCACAGTGATGCTGCACTGTATGGCAATGATCTGAAACCAGAGACTACAACAAGGGATCAAGTTTCCTCTTGTTGTAGTCTCTGGGGTCATAGTGATTGTGCACTGTATGGCAATGATCTGCCATACAGTGCACAATTGCTGGGACTCAGAGACTACAACAAGAGGACACTTGATCCTTTGTTGTAGTCTCTGGGGTCCCGGTGATAGTGCACTGTATGGCACATCATTGATATACAGTGCACCATCACTGTGACCCCAGAGACTACAACAAGAGGATACTTGATCCCTTGTTGTAGTCTCTGGGTTTCTGGTGAAAGTTCACTGTATGTCAGATCATTGCCATACAGTGCACAATTGCCGGGACCCCAGAGAATACAACAAGGGACCAAATATCCTCTTGTTGCAGTCTCTGGGGTCATAGTAATGATGCACTACATGGCAGATCATTGACATACAGTGCACAATCATCGTGACCCCAGAGACTGCAGCAAGAGGAAGTTTGATCCCTTGCTGCAGTCTCTGAATGTAGCAGAGGTGATCGATTGTCATGGGACCATCATTGTGGACTACATTGGAGGGCAAAATAAAGATGGAGTCTAATTTGTGTTTGTGTTTTTTTCTAATAAAAAGATTTTTCTCTGTGTGGTGACTATTTATTAGAGATTCCTAATGGCCGGGGCCAACATTGGCCAGACATTATGAATTCTCGGGCTGAGTGCCAGCTGCCAATAAAAAAAACTGGCATTAACCCCTGAGGGCAACTGGAAAAGTCTGTGTACAGCACCAGAAAGGGGTGCTTCAATGAATAAGCCATTTTCTGGGGTGTCCGCAGGATGCAATTCGTGCCATGGGGTGCCCAGAACGCTTGGGCCTCGCCATGCTGAAGATTCCAGCCCCCCCAGGTGCCTAGTTGTAGCCGGCTGGACTACAAATATGGCGAAGCTACACGTCTTTTTTTTTTTTTCTCCAAAAGAATTTCTATAATAAAAAATGATTTTGAAATTCGTTGTATTTTTGGTTGACAGCCAAGTACAACTAGGCAGCTGGGGGTGGGGGTGGCAGTCCGTAGCTGCTAAGTTGTACCTGGCTGGCAACTAACAATATGGTGAAGCTCACATCGTTTTTTTTTTTTTTTAGCTGTTCAAATAATGTGGAGCTTCGGAAAATATTTGGTTGCCAGCCAGTTACAACTTGGCAGCTGGAGCTAGAATCATCAGCGTAGACAGGCCCAAACAATCTGGGTCCCCCATACTGCGAATTGCAGCCTACATCCACCCCAGAAAATGACACATTCAGTAGAGGCACCATATTCTGGTGCTGTACCCAGACTCTTCCAGTTGCTCTGGTGCCTGTGGCAAACTGGGTAATAAAGGAGTTAATTCCAGCATTTTTATTGGCAGCTGGCACTAAAAGCCAGAGATTCATAATGTCAGGCTAATGTTAGACCCCGCCATTAGGAATGTCTAGTAAATAGTAAGTAATACCCAACACTCAGAGAAAAATAGGTTTGTTTTTTTACTTCTAATAAAATTATCTCAACTCCATCTTTATTACTCCCACATAACACTCCACGATCCTTCATCCAGAGTGTGCAGGGAGAGAATGAGCATCCTCTCCCTGCAGAGTCTGCAATCACACTGACCGCAGGGACTCCGTGATTAACGTCACCTGCGGCAGTCAGAGACGGCCACAGGGGAGTGGTGATGTCACTCGCTGAGTCACCACGATTCCCTGTGGCAGTGAACTCAAATTGTCACTTATGGGGGTTTGCATGACACCCACAGACCATGCCATCAAAATCTGTGTTCCTAAATGTCACTTCCTCCCTTCAGAGCCCTGTCGTGTGCCCAAACAGTGGTTTTCCGTAAAATATAAGGTATCTGTGTACTCAGGATAAATTACCCAACAAATTTTAGGATCCATTTTATTCTGTTGCCCATGTGAAAAAAAAAAAATTGAGGCTAAAAGAACATTTTTGTGAAAAAAATACTTTCATTTTTACGGATCAATGTGTGAAGGACCTTGGGTTTCAAAGTGTTCACTATGCACCTAGATAAGTTCCTTGGTGTATCTAGTTTCCAATATGGGGTCACTTGTGAGGGAGTTCCAATGTTTAAGCACACAGGGGCTCTCCATACGAGACATGGTGTCCGCTAACAATTGGAGCTAAGTTTCCATTCAAAAAGTCAAATGGTGCTCCTTCCCTTCTGAGTGCTGACGTGCGCCCAAACAGTAGTTTTCTACCACATATGGGGTATCTGCATATTCAGCAGAAATTTCACAATAAATTTTAGGGTCCTTTTTGTGCTTTTACCTTTGTGAAAATGCAATAATTGAGGCTAAAATAACATTTTTGTTGGAAAAATTAAAATGTGAAGGGTTAATAATCTTCTTGAATGTGGATTTAAGTATCTTAAGGGGTGCAATTTTTTGTAATGGTGTCACATTTGGGTGTTTTCTGTCATATAGGCCCCTCAAAGGTCCTTCAAATGTGATGTGGTCCCTAAAAAAATAGTATTGTAAATTTTGATATAAAAATGAGAAATTGCTAATAAACTTTAAACCCTTCTAACTTTAGTTTCCAAAATTGTGCTGATGTAAAGTAGACATGTGGGAAATGTTATTTATTAACTATTTTTTGTCATATAACTCTCTGGTTTAACAGAATAAAAATTTAAAAATTGCAAAATTTTCAAAATTTTCACCAATTTTCTGATTTTTTAATAACAAATAAACGCAAAATTTATCGACCTTAATTTACCACAAACATGAAGCCCAATATATCACGAACAAACAGTCTTAGAATTGCTAGGATCTGTTAAAGCATTCCAGAGTTATTACCTCATAAAGGGACAATGGTCAGAATTGCCTAAAATGGCCAGGTCAGTAAGGTCAAAATAGGCTGGGTCGTGAAGGGGTACAATAAAAGTCCAGGCCGAACCCAAACATCCATGGGTCTGCTCATCTCCAGTTCTGGATGCTATATTCCGTGTTTACATGGGTTTCATCTAGGTACAACGGTTTCCTCCCATACTGTAAAGACATAATGTTAGAGAATTTAGATTGTGAGCTCCTATACAAACAGTAATGATTCTGTAAAGCACTGGGGTATATGATGGCACTACAGTATATAAGCCAACATAATAAACAAATTAAATATTTCTTAGAACTGATAGAAATAAAACACTTGTAGTGCACAGGCCTCAGTATTCATAACTGGATCTACTCTGAATCCACAATACACTGCAATAGTAGGCCCCTGAACCATCATTTCTTCTGATATTCGTATGTACTGGTCAGGGGCGGACTGGCCCAGGTGGCAGGGGGGCAAGTGCCCCCTGGGCTGGTGGTGTAGTCCACATCTAGGGCCGCCCCTCTACAGAAATGGGCGGCCGCGGGCGTCGCTTTGGCGGCCGGCGTGGCGATACCGCAGCACATGGCGTTGGAGCTGGTAAGAGAGCCGCGGCAGCACCCCCATTCCCCGTCCTCAAAAAACTTCTGATAGCACGCCCCCTCCCCGTCCTCAAAAACTTCTGATAGCACCCCCCCCGTCCTCAAATACTTCTGATAGCACCTCCCCCCCCCTGTCCTCAAAAACTTCTGATAGCACCCCCCCGTCCTCAAAACTTCTGATAGCACTCCCCCGTCCTCAAAAACTTCTGATAGCACCCCCCGTCCTCAAATACTTCTGATAGCACCTCCCCCCCCCCTGTCCTCAAAAACTTCTGATAGCACTTCCCCCCGCTTCTCAACTAAGGGCTGGCAGTGCGAAATTGCCACCCGGGTCCAGAGGCCCCAGCCAGCCCCTGGTACTGGTACTCACGTGCATATAAACTCTGTCACAAAGACATTGTAAGAAGACCCCAGAAAATAGGGATGCTTTAACTAAATATCTTGTATTAATGTTCAAAGCCGCAGGTAAAAAGGGTGATTCTTCACAGAGCAGAAAGACATGTGACTAGAGGAGGCCTGATTATATCACAGTGGGAGATTCTGCAACATGTGAGATTATATATTAGTTCAACTATTGATTCAATGTTCTATTATTACTGTTTTACGTTATTAAATGCAAAAAAAAGCATGTAAAACTGCAATAACAGTTGAATTGTCTACAATGCAAACAGAGTAGGTATGTGTATGTAAAATACAATGAATGCTGGTATTGATTTATAAACTGTATCCCAATGGTACTGGTTATAAGTGTGGCTAATATGTATGTTGTAACAAGCAATAATATTCAAATGGTACTGGTTATGTGTGTGGTCTTAAATCGGTCAAGCAGAGCGACATTGGGAATGTTTTGCTGTACTAATATGGCGGCCATTACACCATGAGCGCTACTGCACATAAGCTGGTGTAGTAATATGGTGGGCGGGTTAGCTATGATCTCATGGTAGATGCTAGACTGTATGTGCTCTTTTCATGTCTGACGTGACTTGTATCACATGATAGGGGCATGGTTGAGGGGTGGTCAAAGGCTGCTCATACATCATTCTAGTAGATAGGAGGAAATCTCACCATGCCCACCAAAAAAAAATCCATGCGACTGTAGTTATTTGGTGGGTATAGCCGTGTAGCTGTGCAAGGGAAGTCTTGCCCTTCCCCCTGCACTATCCCCCACCTGTGGGTCTTACTCCCAGATCCCTACTACAACTCTAATAAAGTCCATGGCTACGTCGCTTCCTAAAGTAATGACCGGGAGTAGCAATATGGCCACCACTACACTCAGCCCGCTACTGCGCATGACCACGTGTACAAAGACAGTGGCTGCATCAGTTACTGCACAATGAGCATAGAAATACGTTCTTGTTTTACAATCTGGCCAATCGGGAGATACCGGGGTCTGCCTGCGGTGAGGCCAATGTCCTCGAAGTGGTGCTATTTAGGGGACAAAGTTACAGACAGACTAAGGCTTTTATAGAAGTAGATTTTTGCAACAACTACATGGAGAAGAAGGGAGGGGGAAACTAACATCACAGAAAAGCTACAGGAGGAGGGGAGGAACAAAATACTAACCAGGCAAAGCCTCTGCCTAGCAACACAGAAAAACACTGAACACTGAATGATTCACAATTCATGGGACATGCCTATCTGGTTTTATCTATGGAGCTACTCAGCCTCTTATGTGGACAAAAAGTATATTGCCCTACTACAATACTGGATAAAACTATTTTACTGCCACATCTGTTTCTTTTATCGTACAATAAACTACTTTTCGGCTTACTTTAGAACAGTAATGTCAATGACTGTACTTTAACCCTCCTACCACACCCTGCTTATGAAACTTGCACTCCATAGAGTATTGTTTTGTAAACGCCTAATTGGCATAGACTTGAGATACTTGTTGAGTATGTATGTGTTCAATAGTTTGTATTGCTAGATATCCCGTTTACTACTCCATGTCTGTATCAGTAGTGTTGGAATTTTACCAGATTTTCATTTGCTTGCATAGTTTGTCCTACTCCATATATGTATTTCATAATTAAAAATATTTTAATCATGAATCTCAGACTTATGTTGCCTAAATGCCTAATTTTTCTGTAGGTAGAAATCTAAAAATGTTACCGATTTTACGTTGAGGTTTGAGCTGAGTTCATCTACTGAGTGCATTTGAAATCTGTCTTGTCTGGAGTATTCAGATGTGGATAAAGTACAGGAAATAACACTTTCAGCTGTAATGTATTAGGTTGTGTATAGGAGCAAACCGTTGGGTTTATATACTGTGCTTAAATGATCAACTCTGTTTTTCAGCTCCTGATGGTCCTCATGGTAAAGAGAAGAAAATGTCATTGAGTCAAGCTAGAAGAGACAATGCTCTCTCCAAATCTGGTGAGTTACATTGATGTCTCATTGTGCTTGTATAAATAAGTGCATCTGGTTTGGCATAAAGACATGTCCTTTTCAAGTGGTATGAAGTGAGCTTCATGTTTGCATTGGGTCTCCCTCCCCCACCTCTCAACACCCCTCTCCACCTCCTCCTTCCCGTACACAAAGTGTAACCTCGTAAAGGGGGGGAAAGGGGAAGGGGCACCCTGTTCTCTCCCTAACTCCCTCTGACCCAACAGCGGAGTTTTCACCTAAAAACCCGTATGGTGTCCCCGCGCCTCGGCGGCTATCCCTTCTGGTCCTTACTTGTTTGTGAATATAGGTGATGTTCCTCCTTTTTGAATCCCCATACCAACAATATATCTTAGGGAACAAAAAACGATCTGTGGATCTCCCTGATGTCCGGGTCCTATAGTGGTTATTTTTTCCACCACACTTGTCTAAGGGATAGACCCGGACATGCATCAGCCAGGATACTCTTGGAATTTGTTTGGGAAAGGTCCATTACTGGCCAGCTTGGAGGCAGGTAGATTTCGTCTGAATCTCAAGAAATTTCTATTTGTGGTCATGATGGGGAAAATCTGGCAGAAAATTAAACCATGGAGGGGTATAACTGAATTCACATGCTACACGTCGATGTGTTTGACCCTAGAATGGTAGAGCTGATGCGATTGAGGGGGTTCGGTCAGTGGAGGCTTGTTGGTATTTGGTTCATGCCGCAGCTGCTTGATGGTGGCATTCTTAAGACGTTTGAGATGCTCAGGAAGGAGTTCCCTTTGAGTATAATCAATTCTTTAAATATCTGCAGCATGCTCCAAGTAAACAACTTGATGTGACGCGAGTAGTTTTACAACCTGATAACATACTGAATCTCATGGGACCACAGAGGAATACAAAGGGATACATTACGCTGATGTACAGGGGGCTGCTGGAGACACTCATACAAAGACACCTGTTACTGGCTAGGAAGAAGTGGGTGTCAGATCTTGGTCCGATTGCGGTTTCTCAGTGGGAGGCTATATTACAATATATCTCCAAAGGTGTCCATGGGTGAGGCTAAAAGTGTTGCAGTTATACTTGATATATAGGGTGTATAGGACTCTGTTTGATGATGAAAATGGGTTTGAAAAGGGATTCAAAATGTCCGAGACATGCAGATGAAGGGGCTGACCTTCTGCATATGATGTGGTCGTGCTCTCACCTTCAAGCCTTGTGAGTGATGGTACTCAACAGGAAGTGATCAGAGTTGATTTTCCACGGTACTCTGTTGGTCTGTGTACTTGGGTATATAGAGGAAGTGGCTATTGATGAATGGGGAGACTGGTTATTGCCAGACTTTTGTAAGCAGCCAGGAAACTTGTTGCAGCATGTTGGTTAGATGAAAAAGCACCAAACAAACAAGAATTTGTGAATAAAATTAATTTTATTGTACTTGTGGAAAGACATGTTTACATTAAGAGAGACCAACATACTTGAATCCGGGTATGGCGTCTGCAGTCAGGCCAGTCAGACCTAAGGCTATGTGCCCACAGGCGTTTGTGCTCCATTTAGGAGATCCATTTTGGCTGCATTTTTTGCCGAGGCACAAACACACTTTACCTTCTTAAAGGTCCACAGTGTCCAGCGATGGAGTACTTTGGGGTGTCGCGCTGTACAGGACCTGCAAGAAGTGAAAAGGACCTGTCCAAGTGACTCTCAGGTTGAGACACATGGCCAGGTCCTTTTCACTTCTCGCAGGTCCTGTTACCTGGTGCACGGAAGGAACACATCGCCAAAACATGCCGTGGGATTGCTGGGGAGGGTAATTGGAGCATTTGTGGTGTTGAAAGCACAGTAAAAAAGCATCACAAATGGCTGTGATGCTTTTGTGTTTTTGTAGAATGGAGTCAATGGATAAAGTGCAGCAGAAAAACAGAGCACTAATTGACACGCTCATTATGTTCTGGATGCGCTTTCTGCACCACAAACGCAGCAGTCAAAAACGCTGGACGTCTACACAGCATTTTGAAAATCCCATTCACTTTGCTGGTAGATACAGTGACTGATTCATTTTTAGTGCAGTTTAAAAAAACTAACAAAAAACACAGCGCCAAAACAGATTATAAATGCTGCAAAAAACGACTAGTGGGCACGTGGCCTAACTCTTGTAGCTCACTTCTCCAAGTTCTAGATGGCCTCAATAAACAGAGGCGGTACAGGACCCAGGACTGACTGTCTAAAACTTTTCATGGTGTATACGTTATATAGACTAAACACAGTCAACAAACAGGGATCCACACCCTTATGTGTAAAAAATAAAAATAAATGCTAGAACATATGTTAGGGTGCTTTCACATTAGCGTTCTGCGGAGGGGAGCCGCAATGTGAGCGCAGCACCGCCAGCCCCTATCTTTATAATGGGAGCGCACGGTGCTGCGCTTGACTGCGCATGACCGTGCGCACCCATTCACTCCCATATGTGATCTGTGCCAGCGGATGCCTGCGAACAAATCACCCAGTCTCGTCCGCACCAGAAATGCAACACGGACGAGACTGGGTGATTTGTGCGCAGGCATCCGCTGCACACAGATCACATATAGGAGTGAATGGGTGCGCACGGTCATGCGCAGTCAAGCGCAGCACCGTGCACTCCCATTATAAAGATAGGGGCTGGCGGTGCTGCGCTCACATTGCAGCTCCCCTCCGCAGAACGCTGCGGAGGGAAACGCTAATGTGGAAAGTAGCCTTAGTGTGGTGGAAGTCATGTTTTAAAGCTTCTCAATGCAAGTCTACAGGAGTTCAGAACGAGTTTCTATAGCCTTGTTCTGAGCTCCATAGTCTTGTATTGAGATAAGTGACTTCCAGAACCCACAGCGATCCAGCTGATTACATAAGCATTTCGTAGTGCTGAGACAACCGGTGTGGGGATGAAAACAGATAGAAGCTGATTGATGAGTAAGTACTGTATATTCAGTACACTTATACATGTGATCTACAACAAAGGGATTAAAACAGTAATAAAAAAGAGGCTGCAGTTACGTTTTAAAGAATATCTGTCATTCAGTGAAAAATGGTGAAGAATAAAAACTGGTCACTTTTGACCACATGGTAGGTCCTCTTTACACATACAAGGCTACAACATCCAAACATCTACCACTTCTAGAAGACTTCTTTTAATTTGTGGTGATAACCTACTATTTGATTTTATAAATGTGGCTTAGAAAATTTTTTTATAGTTTTTGTCCCCTGATAAGAATTTTACATGAGGATTAAAGTATCCAAGACCCTGCTGACTACATGGAATTGTATATTAATCCTGTGATAAATGATATAAGATGTAGAATCAATCATGGATATGAGAGAGGGAATTAATTTTGTGATCTGTCTGAAATTAAAAAAACTGAATGAGTTGCTGTGGAGGGGCGACTCCTAAGGATTATGATAGATCTCAAATTTACTGTTGAAATTGAACAGCAGTCAAGCATTTGCACTTGACTCTAGTATTATCGATGTTCCAATGACCTAAATTCTCTTAGTAAAAAAAAAACCCACACACCGCATTCCCCACCCTAAGCCTTTAATTAAACACTGACACTTGAATTTGGATACGTTGACCACAGCAGCTTTTTATTAAACAACATTTGAAGTCATATATAAGATTAGTGAGATAATTTAAGCTCCAAAAATATGGTGACTACCAAGCCCCCATGAACCATACTTAATCCCAGCCATATCCTCACAGGTTCAGGAGCACCATAATCAAAAGGGGGGGAGGGGTTGCATTCCAATAAGCAATTTCATGGATTCCGACATCCATTGCGCTTCCCAAATCACTAGCAAAATATCACAATTGAGGGATCCATATCCTAATGAATCCCCTGGACTAACCATAACAACTTAAAGGATGCCCCCCAACCGCCACAACGAAGACCTCAAATGCTTGAGACCCCACCAAGGCAGTACAATAGCTCTTTCAGTCCCTTTTTGTAACTTTAACACCATTAAATCAGTGCCCACTGCGTTAAGGTACATCCCATCAGCCAAACAAAAATCCTCATTCTTAAGATTCCAAATCGAAGTAGTGCACAGCTACACCTCTGCTCCAAATCACAAGATTGGAAACTGCCCTGTTCTCTTTGATGTGAGCCCACCAAGTCTTTCATGGAACTATCGCTGACTAAACCATGATAAGGCCAGTAAATGATATACAGAGCCTCAACTATTTATGCTTGATGTCCCTAATAAATTTCCTGACAGGGCGAATGCCAAGGTAATTTCCCCCAACATGTAAAGCCAAAATGTTTGGAGCCCTAATAAGGTGAACAGTCCGATGCACCTCCTGCAAAACCAGATTCCATACACTAAAAACTGAGCCACCTGATCTGGAGCCTCTTTCCTGTGGCCCTCTCTCTTTCCTGTGGCCCCCTCCTTGCCCTCTTTTCCTGTGGCCCTCTCCTCTTTCCTGTGGCCCTCTCCTCTTTCCTGTGGCCCTCTCCTCTTTCCTGTGGCCCTCTCCTCTTTCCTGTGGCCCTCTCCTCTTTCCTGTGGCCCTCTCCTCTTTTTCCTGTGGCCTCTCTCCTCTTTCCTGTGGCCTCTCCTCTTTTCCTGTGGCCTCTCCTCTTTCCTGTGGCCTCTCCTCTTTCCTGTGGCCTCTCCTCTTTCCTGTGGCCCTCTCCTCTTTCCTGTGGCCCTCTCCTTCTTTTCCTGTGGCCCTCTCCTCTTTCCTGTGGCCCTCTCCTCTTTCCTGTGGCCTCTCCTCTTTCCTGTGGCCCTCTCTTTTCCTGTGGCCCTCTCCTCTTTCCTGTGGCCCTCCTTCCTCTTTTCCTGTGGCCCTCTCCTCTGTCTTGTGCCCCTGTCCTGTGCCCCTGCCTTCACGTGCCTTCTTCCTCCTGTGCTTTTCCCGTCTCTGCCCCCCATTCCGTCTCTCTGCTCTCCACTCTATTACAGTGCCCCTTTCCCTGTGTTCTGCCCCTCATTCCCTCCTTCCGAGCTATGACAGCTCCGTGTCAAAGCTAGGAAGAAGTGAAGACTACAGGAGGCGGAGTTCCAGTGATATACGGTCATGTGTGTGATCACATGACTGTGACATCACCAAAAGTCCTGTCGGAGTGTCTATCCGCGGCTTACTGCCTTGCGTGCGCGTCGGGAGGCCACGGCTGGTCGCGAGGATCGTTGGAGAGGCTTGCGGCGGTGGATTCTCGGTAATGGCGGCGTTCGCGATGGCGCATGCGTGCCATGCTCGCGCCACGTGTACTTGTGGCGTTAATTGCGGCTCGCGATGGCGCGCAAGCGCACCATCGCTCCGGCACTGGCATCCGGCCACAGTGCATGCCGGAATAGCGGCACAATGGCCGATGCCAGCAACTGGCAATTATTATATAGGATAGGATGATGGTATAGTCAACTTGAGGAAATGGGGAACAGATGGGAGCAGTATAAGTGGCCACTAACCATTATTTGTGATGCATTTGACACTGGTGGAGCGGATAGGCTGTCTAAGTGACTTTGACTAGGGATCATGATAGGCCGCCTTAAAAAGATGTGTTTTTAGGGATCGTCTGAAACTATGCAAGTTGTGATAGACCTAATTTCTTGTGGTAGAGCATTCCAGAGAATTGGTGCAGCTGGAAGAAGTCTTTAAAGCCGCTACCACCTCCCCAAGGAGCCAAAATCCATTTACTGAAACATACATTTCATAAAATACACGTGGGGCACTCTTATTTTTCTTGGGACAGGGGAACACTGAAAAGTTTTGCAACCCATTCTATGTTCTTAATAGTCCCACAAAGAGGCAATCACATGGGCTAACACACAAATGTGGAGCCCACTGGGACGGGGTACTCTGTACCGGACCGGGGTATCACGGGAGTTATCACGGCGGTCTTGGTCCGGACCGTGTCCCGAGCCCACAAGTAAAGGTTGGGGGTTATTTACAGGGGAGAAAGTCGTGACGCCACCCGTGGTATGTGGTCAGGGTGACCACCGCTCCTGCAGAACATCCGGGGATGATGAATGGCAGCCTGTGATGTAACAGCTCTCCACGGGCAGAGACTGGCCCCGGGGCAGTAGTGATGAAACAGTTTGTGAGGGAGAACAGTTTGCAAGGATTACAGACTCACAATTTTGTAGTTTTCCAAGTCTTTTACTGAAGATGGTACATCAGCTGAGTACTGTCCACGGAGTCTGTGCAGGGGACGGGTTGCTCCCACTCTGGCCGGGTCCTTTGGCTTCCTGTTTCTGCGCTGTGTGTGTGGCCCTGCTGCCGCTTTAGCTAAGCTGCCGACCCTTTCTCCTCTCACGGATACCAACTTGCTAAGCAACTTGAGTCTTATTCCGTTTTCCTGACCCCGCCTTGTTGCTTCGCTGTGGTACAGTGAAGATGTGGGACCTTCACTAATCCAGTGTTCACTGTGCTGTTTGTGTCGGGCACAATTTTGGATCCGGTATCCGTTCTTTGCGCTTCTCTGGGGCGAGTCTCAGGGAACTCAGTCTCCCAGGTGTGTTCCTCTCTGCTCCTTCTCCTTTCCTCAGAGCCTGGCTTGACCTGGAACTGGACAGCTGACCGTGGAGTGAGCCTAACGCAGCTCTTTTATACCCAGGTCCTTCTTCTTCAGTTCTCCTGGGAACTGATTTGCCCACTTCCTCTCCACTCCAGAATATATTAGGAAGCAGCTTTAGCTCCCCCTTCTGGCCTGGAGGCGCTAGTGTAGTGTTGTGGGTTGTATGGGGAGTTAACCCTTTGTGGTGTTACTGTGGCACATGAACCCTGGGGTGCCACACACACACACACACACCCAAATAATGTATGAGACATTCAAAACAAGAAATATCCATTACTGCCCATTCCAAGAAGGTACTATCAGCTTCGAATAACGAACAAGATAAGGAAAAGCCCATGGGTAAGCACCTGTCAATAAAATAGGCTTCGTCCCAATAACAACAAAGCAGTTGAATTCTATCAGGTTGAACAGGCAATAATCAGAAAGCAGATTCCACATCAGTTTTTTCAATCCAATCCCCCCCACCATATCATCTCATCCACCATGCTACCTTGCCAAATGATGTATATACCACCGCACAAAGCTCCGGATCAATGTAATTTACTGACTTCCACCGTGGGTAAGATAAATGCCGAAACTTATTCGACTCTTTCTTGGGTACAATTCCCAAAGGGGAAACCACCAGGTTTGGAAAAGGAGGGGAAATGAAAGGCCCGGATATATCTACCAAGGCAACTTCTTTCTTTAACTTTACTGTAACTATTGTGGAGTACTGATGAACCCATTTTAAATTCTTAAGGAAACATGGAATTTCAATAGTAGGGGGAATCACAAAACTATCCCTAAAACCTTTAACCAAGAATTCGGCCTTCTGCTGATCGGGAAACCTTTTCAGATAAGGGAGCATCGCGTGCAGTTTCACCGGCGTCAGTCCCTTAGTTATTGCTGCACTTGGTTTAGCTTTATTTCTCTTGAAAAATTTGAAAGCCTCGTGAGAGGGACCACTGCAGTGAGATGAGAGCATAGGTGGTTGAATTGGCTCCAATATTGCATTGGCTTTGATTAAATTGCCAACACAAACACTGCTTCTGAGGTACCGATTTTCTCGATAAACTTCCAGATGACTGATGTCCTGAGTTGTTACCTGTCTGACTGGAATTTCTGGCCCCACCTTGAAAGCGATGCCCATATCTAGTGGGAGGCATCACCTGCAATAAAAAATCAATATCTTTCTGATCCCATCAGTTATAAGGACAAATGGCCTTCCAATGGAGAAAATTCTTGTCATACCTCAACCATGCCTGTCCCCCATAAACCCTAAAAGCTTCCCTGATGGAATCCATGTAACAAAAAAACATGCAAGCAGTTTTCAGTTGCCTTTTCACCTATAACACTGGTCAGGATCGCAAATGCCTGCAGCCAAGTCATAAAAGTCTGAGGAATCAAGCACCATCTGCACTTGTCATCATTTTGTTTCCTGCTTCATCTTTATTTACTTTTGTCTAACTTAAACTTCTCCAAAGGTAACAGGAAAAAATGTGGATGTATTCATCTTTCCAAATTTTTTTCCGTCACCTCTTTCTTGAGGCGAGAACCCAGAAGACCGTCGAAGGAAACGTACACCTTCCCCTGCATCTTATCCAAATGAATCATGTCCTTCTCTTCTTCCATCTGGTTCAGTAATCCTTCCTGTGCCTCCAAATGCTCCCTTAAGATTAGAGGTAAATGAACAGAACATAGTTGGGCTATGTGCCCAATGTACATTTTTGTTGCGTTTCTGCACCAAAAACACAGCAGCCATAGCTTTGTTATGAAAGTCAATGTGATTTCACAAAACCTGGGCCCACGTGCATTTTTTGGTGCTGCGTTTTTGGTGCAGAAATTGCTTGCATTGTTTTTTTTGTTTTTTTTTATGTCCCTGCAAAGATGCACGGTTTTGGGCTGCCTTTTCCTCATAGACTGCAATCTAACTCCCCCACCCCACCCTCCATCCCCTCCCCCCTCCCCTCCCCCCTCCCCCCCACCCCTCCCCCCCCCCCTCCCCCCCCCCTCCAAAAAAAAAAAAAAAGCAATGCATTGGTATTCCCACAGTGTAAACACTGCAATACTCACCCTCCCCAACAATCCCCAGTGATATCTTCATTCCAGGTACTGGAGGATGTGCACCCCACCCCATGTGACCAGTGATTTGATTCAACCTGTCACAAGGCCAGCCTCTGATTGGACAAAATCCACAAGTCTTTCAGCTGCCCAGGAAGAAGATATCACCAATCACCAAAGGCTTGCCAGAGTGTGAGAAAGTGTTTGTGTGTGTCTGTCTCTGTGTCACTTTTTGTGCTGTTTGTGGTGCGTTTGTATGTGCACAAACGCAGCACAAATGCAATTGGTTTTTTGCTGTGTTTGTGTACATACAAATGCAGCACAAAAACACACCACAAAAAATACGCACAGTGGGCACTTCGTCTTATGCTCACCTGGCTGCATATGAGCTGTGATTTCACCAGCCAGATCTCTGGCATCCTGACAATTATCCACACCATCCGACCCCACAAAGGCCTGCGACTGGGGACTGAACAACAGTGAATGTGGAAATACAGTCCTCTGAACCCTTGCAGGCCGTCCCAAGCCAGGTAAATCCAGCGAAAAGATAAGATGGCAGAACCTGCAGGCTGCCACTAGGTGAATTGTGCAGGTGAAAACAGCCCACTATCCCACACTGAGCCCAAGCGCTCGAATCCTCTGAACCTCCTCATGTACAGTACGACCGGGCCGCCGACGGGTGCATCACCATAACAGCCCAGTGTGGCATAGGTGATAAGCTGGTGAATGACAGCAGCAAGCCTCGCCCTGGCTGAGGCAGAGGCCTGCAAATCGCCACAGGTCTCAGCCATGCTCGTGGGCCTACTCGCACTGTTTCCGCGATGCTTGGTTCCTGGAGGGTCCCCTAGGGGCTTCTGTGCTGAGGCATTTCTGGAGACAGCCTTGTCAGAAGCTGCTCCGTGGGCTGAGATGGTACCTGTTGTGTATTCACATCCATGCCCAGGATCTCCATCACTTGTGCTTCCAACCAGCTAGGACGATGCTCAAGCATTCTATCCATTGAGATCATGTTAAGCAGAGGAGAAGGGGGGGTGTTACTGTGTAACACTAACTATGCACTGGATTAAGAGTGGCTAATGACCATTCCCACCTCCAACTTCCCTATATAAGCCCCTTAAATTACCCTACCCCCACACCCCTGCAAATTAGATCACCTCCTTCTAACTAGTCTTGCTGGCCTCTACCCACAACAACAGTTGAAGTTCCGGCCTTATTCTGTACTGCCACTGCACTCAAGGCTTGTGGGTGTGGTGCAGATTGAAATGAGGAGCTCTAGTCATTAGAGTTTCCGAAGGAGATGTAATTGGCATCTTATCTCCTTGACTGTGGCCACGTGACGTGGAGTTTGTGGCACAGTCCCTTCAGTTTTTTGTCCAGATGTAAAAATATATTCGTATACTGTAGTCCTTCCTCATTTATTATTCTTTTGCATGTTTGTCACACTTAACTGTTTTAGATCATCAAACAAATTTAAATATTAGGCAATGATAACACAAGTAAACACAAAATGCAGTTTCTAAATGAAGGTCTTTATTATTAAGGAAAAAAGAAATTCAAACCTACAGGGCCCTGGGTGAAAAAGTGATTGTCCCCTTAACCTAAAAACTGGTTGGGTCACTCTTACCAGCAATAACTAAAACAAGCGTTTGTAATAACGGGCAATGAGTTTTTTGCAATGTTCCGGAAGAATTTTGGCCCACGCATCTTTGCAGAAATGTTGTGATTCAGCCACATTGGACAGTTTGCGAACCACCCTTTTAAAGTCATGCCACAGCATCTCCATCAGATTAAGGCCAGGACTTTGACTAAGCCACTCCAAAGTCTTAATTTAGTTTTCTTAAAGCCATTAAGAGGTGGACTTGCTGGTGTGTGTTGGATCATTGTCCTGCTGCATAACCCAAATGTGCTTCAACTTGAGGGCACGAACAGAGTGACAGACATTCTCCTTCAGGATTTTTTTGGAAGACTGCAGAATTCATGGTTCCATTTATCCCCAACAAGTGTTCCAGATCCTGAGGCAGCAAAACCGCTCCAGACCATCACACTACCACCACCATATTTTACTGTTGATGTGATGTTCCTTTTCTGAAATGTTGTATTACCTCTATGCCAAATATAATAGAACACACATTCCAAAAAGGAATGTCAGTCTAGAGAATTCTCTCAAACGTCTTTGGGATCATCTGGCAAAACTGAGACAAGCCTTTGTTCTTTTTGCTCAGCAGTGCTTTTTGTCTTTGAACTCTGCCATGCAGCCCATTTTTGCTCAGCCTCTTTCTTATGTGGGAGTCATGAACACTGACCTTAACTGAGGCAAGTGAAGCCTGCAGATCTTCGGATCTTGTGGGTTCTTTTGTGATCTCTTGGATGAGTCATTGGTGTTCTCTGAGGGTACCTTTATACGCCGCAACTGCAGTGAGAATTATTGACGGCGATATGTCGTCCTGGAATTATCACTGTCAAATTGCCTCCTAATTGCGCCGTGTAATTGGGGAATTTGGTGGCGATATGTCGCCTCGCCTCGGTCGCCTGATTTCAGTGCGTACTCTGAAATCAGGCGACCATGGCGAGGCGACATATCGCCGCCAAATTCCCCAATTACACGGCGCAATTGGGAGGCAATTTGACAGTGATAATTCCAGGGCGACATATCGCCGTCAATAATTCTTGTCGCCGTTGTGCTTATAAAGGTACCCTTAGGGTAATTTTGGTTGGCCAGCCACTCCTGGGAAGGTTCACCACTCTTCCATGTTTTCACCATTTCGTAGATAATGGCTGTCACTGTGGTTTGCTGGAGTACCAAAGCTTTAGAAATGGCTTTATAACCTTTTCCAGACTGATGGAGCTCAAATACTTTCTCATTTATTCATGAATTTCTTTGGATCATTGCATGATGTCTAGCTTTTGAGGATCTCTTGGACTACTTCACTTTGTCAGGCCAGTTCTATTTTAAATGATTTTTTGATTGAGAATAGTTAGCCCTGGAAAAAAGACCCCACCAGCCCACACACACTATCACCCATCAGGCCCAATTAGTGAATGTTGCTTTTATGTTGTCATGGCCTCATCACTTTCTTATAGGAGTTATCTAAAGAGCCACATGTGAATGGTGCAGCAGAGGGAATAATCAACCGCAGCTCCATTTACATGGTGATGATCTTCAAAGCTACGTTTCTCAGGATTGTGGGATCCTAGCAGTCAAAACAACAGCGAAGGGAAAGTCATCACCTGTACAGAAGAGAAGCGATGACTTCCAGATTATGGATAATCAAATTAAACAACAGTTAAATGCTGAAAATCAAAGTCCAATACAACCTCTGACAACAGAGCAGGAGAAGTGGTACTGTGCAGTGTATATATACAGAAAAAATACAGATACTGAGGATTACACCCAAGGAAAAACAAAGTGCCAGCACTGCCAGAAAAAATATAAAGATTGTGTAAATACACATATTGTTTCCACACTGTAAAAATGAGACATTTCGCAAAAGATTAAAACATCTTTTGAGCCACTCTGCCGCGACAAGGCATATCTCAGATAGAGTGGTCCTACTCTACAATTTTTAATTTTCACTGTGTCAAAAGACCTCAATAATGTATATAAAGTGGACCATACAAAGCTATCACTCGCCTTCACATATCAGACCTGCTTCCAAGGTGCCAGATCAGTGCAAGTGATATAAGGTAACTCAGGCCCTCACACCTGCAGCTTTCCACCACAAATGTCAGGGCTTTTCACAGTTAACCCCCACCGCACCGACCCTGTGATTTGCATACCATCCTTCATAGTATGAATGTTTTTGGCTTTCTCCCTATTAACCCTTTATGGAATCTTATACATTTTCATGTGCAAGCTGCACTTGTCCTATTATTATGGTAATTTTGCCTGATTTTAATGTTTGAATGATTGGTTCCTCAATTCATCATTTTCTAGTTTTGTCCATCAAAGGCTGAATAGTTTGTAATAATGCATTATGGATAAATTATTCTGAAAACTGTAACATTATCATACAGTCTGGATTATTGCATTCTAACATGAATGGGATATTCTCAAGTTCAAAAGTTGTCTCCTAAACTTTGGAGAGAGGATATGTTTCTGACCGCTGAGGGTCCAACCAGTAGAGCCTGCACCGATCCCAAAAACTGGTGCTCTGAGGTTTACTGGCTAAATGCTATGGATGAAAGTTTGATTATCTACACTGCCAGTCTGTTCATTCGTAACCTCCCTGGCGTTATCATTAGGTCAGGATTTTTGAGCTAAAAGCGGGCTTACCCGCAGTTGCGGCAGATGCGGTGAAAAAACCGCATCTGCCGCACTTGCCGCATAGCCGCCGCACTTGCGGCGCGGTTGCGGTAATCGCCATAGTAAGTATAGGGGGACTTGCGGCAGATGCGGCAAGTGCGGTTTTGCACTTGCGGCAGGTGCGGCAAGTGCGGTTTTTTCGCGGCCGCACCTGCCGCAAGTGCAAAACCGCACTTGCCGCATCTGCCGCAAGTCCCCCTATACTTACTATGGCGATTACCGCAACCGCGCCGCAACCGCGCCGCAAGTGAGGCGGCTATGCGGCAAGTGCGGCAGATGCGGTTTTTTCACCGCATCTGCCGCGACCGCGGGTAAGCCCGAGCCTGACTCGGGGTTACCGCTTCTAGCAGTAACTTTTAACCCCGAGGCAGGCTCGGGAATAACGCTAGGCAGGTTAAATGATCTGGTGCAGATTGTAAGGCGTTTTGCTTTACTGATCTCATGCACTTCCATTAGAATGAATTGAGCAGCATTTCTCATGATTAACCACCACTCCGTTCAATTGGGGCTGTTTTGAAACCTCTGGGGGCTCGAAGAGTCATACCTCTTGAATTTGGAAGATATCCCCTATCCAACTGATAGCTGATAACTTACAGCACATGAAAATATGCCTTCAATGCTAAGTCAAGCAATCATAACATGTATTTAAAGAATTTGTATTAAAGCCATAGTTCCAAACAGCCTGACCATGGGTCTCTTAACCTGTATTGATAGCATTTTATATGCCTATGATTCTGGAAGGTTGTATCATTAAAAACATTGATGGGTTTGTGATATGGAATACAGCAACATTTTTGTCATTTAAAATTCTCAGGAAAAGTGTTAAATATCATTTATTTTGAGTCTGCCTGCTGTTACCCCTACTGATCATGAGAATATAATCACACTGGGGAATTTTGAGACCATGGTTCTTTTGACTGGCGAGGATTTCTAGAGGTCAGCCCCTAGAGATTTTACATTTATCAGGTTTATCGAGCTTGTGGGTAGGTGATATAAGTTGTTTGTGGGACAACCTTTTAACCCTAGAAATTATGCAAGCATATGTGTATGCCTGGGATTGGTTGTGTGTCACAATCCAACGGTTGCTAGTTCTTTTTACTGGATGTCAGGCATAAAATGTACTTTCTACGTTCATTTTTCCATCAGAGGGTGGAAATCACATACAGCAAGTGTAGATCCTTAGATCCGAGTATTAATGATCAATGCAGCAGTAAAACATTTTGACAGCATTTACTTTACTGAACAATATTGGCAATTTTTGCTTTTTCAGAGCCACATCTCACACTGAAAGTTGATGAAAGACAAAGACTGGCCCGAGAGCGCCGAGAGGAGCGGGAAAAGCTCATGGGTATGGATCTTTAGCTAACTTTTTATGAATGGAAAAACTTGATTCATATGCTATTAGTGATGCACAAGGTAACATGATTAAGAATATATTCATTTAAGTGTAAAATTTGGTATAAATCAATTCTTTGCCAACTGTATTTCGATCCTATTACTGGTGATGCTAAAATCAGAATTGCAGTATATTTTTCATATTTCACTTGTTATCTGCCTTGTATTGATCTGAATAGAGACCATATAAAAGAAATATGAAATGCATACTCCTAGAAGAGGAAGCAAATACTAAGACTTTTACTTTACACTGCAGCGGTCTCTGACCATCAATGCTCTATGAAACTTATCATCACAGCATAATGGAACATATTGTAGACTTCCTCCATATGTAAATTTCATATATCTGCTCCAATTTTACGGAACTGGTTTGGCACTTTAACTTGCAAATCTGCAATCATTTATAGATCTTCAGCAAGAGAAAAAATGGCAAGATTAGTGAGCCCTGCACCTGTGTGTACTTCACATGACCAAGACAGATTTTTATATCCTGGAAGTATAGTTGGCTACAGGTTCTATGCTAGGGACGGGCTGCACCTCAATGGGGAGGGTGCATCTGTGCTGGGGGAGAAAATGGCTAGAAGGTTGGAGGAGTGTTTTAACTAGGGATTGGGGGGAAGCGTATTCATTGTACAGGAGGGGAAGATAGTGTAAATGGAATTAGAATTAATTTTTTTTGGAAAATAATTGACATGGTGGGGATATCAGAGACCTGGCTGGATGAGAGCTATGATTGAGCTGTTAATTTACATGGCTATGGTTTGTAGAAATGACCATACAAATAAGCGAGGGGGAGGTGTGTGTTTATATGTAAAATCATCCTTAAAACCCATCCTACGTGATAATATAGGTGAATCTAATGGAAATGTAGAGTCCCTGTGGGTGGAGATAAGGGGACGGGGAAAAATAATAAATTACTGATAGGGGTTTGTTATAAGTCTCCAAAAATAATAGAAGTGGAGGAGAATATCCTCATGAAGCAAATAGATGAAGCAGCGACTCAGGGAGAAGTCATTATTATGGGGGACTTCAACTACCCTGAAATACATTGGGGATCAGAAACCTGCAGTTCCAGCAAGGGTAATAAGTTTTTGACAACTATGAGAGACCATTACCTTTCAAAACTGGTTGAGGACCCAACAAGAAGGGGGGCACTGCTGGACCTAATGTTAACCAACAGGCCAGGCCGCATATCAAATATACGGGTTGGAGGTCACTTGGGTAATAGTGATCATAACATAATAAGTTTTCAAGTATCCTTTACTAAGATGTGTAGTAGAGGGGTTACAAGGACACTAAACTTAAGGAAGCCAAATTTCCAACGGTTGAGAGATTATCTTAGTGCAATAAATTGGGACGATGTCCTGAGACATAAAAGTACACAAAGCAAATGGGAGATGTTTATTATCATCCTGAATAGGACCTGTGCACAATATATATAACCTATGGGAATAAACATGATAGAAATAGGAGGCAACCACTATGGCTAAATAGAGCTGTAAGGGGCGCAATAAGTGAGAAAAACAAAGTATTTAGAGAATTAAAGCAAGTAGGTAGTGATGAGGCATTAAATATATACAGAAAATTAAATAACATCTGTAAAAAGCAAATCAATGCAGCAAAGATTTAGACAGAGAGACTCATTGCCAGAGAAAGTGTAAAAAATCCAAAAATATTCTTTAACTACATAAATTATTTATTATTATTATTTATTTATAGAGCACCATTCATTCCATGGTGCTGTACATGAGAAAGCATTACATACAAGTTAAAAATACAATGAGCAAAGTGACAGACTGATACAGAGGGGCGAGAGGACCCTGCCCTTGCGGGCTTACATTCTACAGGGGAGGGAGACAGTAGGTTGAGTCTGCTCAGGTGGTGGTGGAGCGCCGGGTCTAATGGTGTATAAATAGTAAGAAACTAAAAAATGATTGTGTTGGCCCCTTTAAAAATAATCTGGGTGAAATGGTGGATGAGGAAGAAGCCAATATGCTAAATGACTTTTTTCAACAGTATTTGCATTAAAAAAAAATCTCTCCATTAAACAAACACTCCATTTAACAAAAACTCTCCATTAAATGTCAGCAGCAAGAACTAAGGCACTGTCTAAAAATCACTAAAATTGAAAAATCCCCGGGCCCAGATGGGATACACCCCAGAGTACTGCAGGAATTAAGTATAGTCATGGATAAATATTAAAAATAATGGTCTACCACAGGACTGGCGTATAGCAAATGTGGTGCCAAAATTCAAAAAGGGAACAAAAACTGAACTTGAAAATTATAGGTCAGTAAGCTTAACCTCTACTGTGGGTAAAATCCTAGAGGGTTATTTAAGAGATGCTATACTGGGGTATCTGAAGAAAAATAACCTCATGACCCAATATCAACATGGGTTTACGAGGGACCGTTCCTGTCAAACTAATCTGATAAGCTTCTATGAAGAGGTAAATTCTGGACTGGACCAAAGAAATGCAGTGGACGTGGTGTATATGGACTTTTCAAAAGCTTTTGATACAGTACCACACAAAAGGTTGATACATAAAATGAGAGCAATGGGGATAGGGGAAAATATGTGTAAGTGGGTTAAGAACTGGCTCAATGATAGGAAACAAAGGGTGGTTATTAATATAACACACTCTGGGTCAGAGTTAACAGTGGGGTGCCACAGGGGTCAGTATTGGGCCCACTTATTTTTAACATATTTATTAATGAGCTTGTCAGGGGCATACAGAGAAGAATCTCAAGATTTGCAGATGACCCTAAACTCTGTAGGGTAGTCAATACAGAGGAGGACAATTTTACATTTCAGGAGGATTTATGTAAACTAGAAGCTTGGGCTGATAAATGGCAAATGAGCTTTAATGGGGATAAATGTAAGGTCATGCACTTGGGCAGAGGAAATAAAAGGTATAATCATGTGCTTAATTGTAAAACACTGAGCAAAACTGTCCCTGAAAAAGACCTGGGTGTATGGGTGGAGGACAAACTCACATTTAGTGGCCAGTGTCAGGCAGCTGCTGCAAAGGCAAATAAAAGAATGGGATGCATTAAAAGAGACATAGATGCTCATGAGGAGAATATAATTATACCTCTATACAACTCACTAGTCCTACCACACTTAGAATACTGTGTACAATTCTGGTCTCCAGTGTATAAGAAAGACATAGCTGAACTAGAGCAGGTCCAGAGAAGAGCGACCAAGGCTATTAGAGGACTGAGGGGTATGCGATACCAAAAGAGGTACTTAAACTTGGAGTTATTTGATTTGGAGAAACAAAGGCTTAGCGGTGATCTTATAATAATGTATAAATATATGAAGGGGCAGTACAGAGACCTTTTTAATGATCTCTTTACACTTAGGCCTGAGACGGGGACAAGGTCGTAATCACAGACGCGGATTCTTTACTGTAAGAGCAGTGAGACTATGGCACTCTCTGCCACATGATGTTGTAATTAGTGAGTCACTACTAACATTTAAGAAGGGCCTAAATGCCTTTCTTGAAAATTATAATATTACAAGTTATATATACTAGATTCTTGATAGGACATTGATCCAGGTAACTAGTCTGATTGCCGTATGTGTAGTCATGAAGGAATTTTTTTCCCCAATGTGGAGCTTAGTGTTGCCACATGGTTTTTTTTTTGCCTTCCTCTGGATCAACATGTTAGGCTATGGGTTGAACTAGATGGACTTAGTTTATATGGTTGAAGGAAGACTGTTACAGTGACAGTTCCATTGAATGGCTATAAGCAGAGGTTTTGAAAACCGTGCACGGGCTACGGAAAGTAGATGTTAGCATGGTGTATTTTGTTTTACACAAAGATTTCCATTCCTTTGAGAAAACAATTCAAAGTGGGGTCATTCAAAAAGACATATCCAATCTAAAATTTCTTATCTTACTAGCGCCTCTGGCTCTAAAATTCGCAATCCTATCTACATAGCTGAGGAATTCAGGCAGTTTTACAACTCCCTTTACAATCTTAAGAACTCTATAAGCACCCCACAACCCTCCCTGACCTCGATTAAAAATTTCCTGGGTAAAGCGAAAGTTCCCAAATTATCTTCACACCAACTTAGATTTCTTAACACCCCATTCTCGGATTTGGAGATTTTAAACACTATTCGCTCATCTAAAAAGTGTTCAGCTCCAGGCCCAGACGGGTTTTCCTACCGATATTATGCCACCTTTGCGCCAGCTCTGACCAGCTTATCTTTTAAAACTATTTAACTTTTGGCGGGACAAAGGCGAAATTAAAAAAGAGGGTTTGGAAGCGGTCATATCTACGATCCCAAAGCCGGGTAAGCCTCCTATCTCCCCTGGTAATTTCCGACCGATAGCCCTTCTAAATTGCGATGTTAAGATCTTTGCAAAAATTTTATCTATCTGGCTCATGCAAGTGCTACCGTCGTTAGTTGGATTGGACCAGGTGGGTGTTATCTCCTGCAGGCAGGCCTCCGATGGCACTAGGAAGATCATTGACCTTCTGAAACTATTAGAAAGGGGTGCCTTGGAGAGAGATGACCCACGCATGGTCCATATTCTGAGTGGAGGGAACTCACCCCCCCTCCGAGTCCTCAGCGCCAACAGACCAAACCTGTCTTGGTTTGAATACGCACAGTTAAAATCATTTCTGACTTCTGATCGGACTCCATCCCACTATAACTTGGCCTTGACTGCGTTTGAAGGCTTGTTTATGCTAGATCACCCACCTATTCGAACTATCTCCATTATATATCATATTCTCAATCCTCCGGGACCCTTGAAAAGCCTCTCATTTTTCAGAAAATGGGAGTTAGATTTAAACCTAGACATCCCTGAGAAAGACTGGAAGAAGGCCTGTGTGTATTCACATGGTCTCTCCATGGCCTGTACAGCACAGGAAAGAAATTACAAGATAATCTCCCGTTGGTACCAATGCCCGGCAAATATTCACCGTATCTTTCCCACTGTCCCGGACGTGTGTTGGAGATGCCAAAAGGAAAAGGGGACTCTATTGCACATGTGGTGGGAATGTGATAACATACGGCCTTACTGGACACAGGTATTTGACTTAAGCCAGATGGTCACGAGCCAGGTGGTGGAGAGGACTCCGCAGGTTGCACTTCTCTCCATTCTGCCGGGAGCTATGAAATCCCAAAAAACTGACCTCTTACGATTTTGCCTTACTGCGGCCAGGAATATTCTACCCAGACATTGGAAGACGCCTATTCAGCCTCGCCTGTCTGAGTGGATGATTGAGATGAATAGGCTATGTAGAATGGAGGAACTTACGGCCGAGGTCACCCATACGTACAAATTCCGGCGTACCTGGAGCCAGTGGATAATTTTCCGTGAGTCTCCTGACATTCGGGGTTTGATATCCACACCAGACTGAGACATGGCAGAGGGGGCAGGAAGCCATGGAACGGCTTATGAGTGGAGGATGTACTGTGGTGACTGTCTCGCACGGAAATACGGCTACTAATAAACCCCCCATGGACCCATATGACCCTTCCCTTTTTCCTTACTTCCTCTCTTTCCTCACTCTTCTTTTCTTTCCCTTTCTCTTGCATTAGATGCAAAGTAATGAGAAATTTGAGAAATGCGTCACAATATAAATTGGATGTATGTTTAGATATCTCGTTTAAAGACCTTAAAGGACAGGTTAGCACAACTCAGGCTTACATATGTAAAGCGCGAGATGGTATACCCCCACCTACACAACACAATTAGTCAGAACAATTGAATTGGCGATTCATATGTGGTTGGGTAGGGGCACTGTAATGTATAGTGCTATATATTATGTCTTTTGCTGTTTTATCTTCTGCTGTTCCTCTTTTTAAACACCTATGACAGATGAACAGATACTGCTCATGTAGATACCATGGTACGGACTTCCAGAGTTCGAAGTAACTCTCTACATTTGAATGCTATAGGTCCTATAATGTTTGGCGTACTACCTGTTATATAATTGATGTTATGTTATACCTCAATTTATAAACTCAATAAACTTAAATTGAACGAAAAAAGAAAGGGGTGCCTCTCCCAGTGCACTCCTGTCATTGAATGCCAAAAAAGCATTTGACAGGGTGCACTGGGGGTACCTGGACGAAGTCTTCTTGAGGTTTGGAGTCGTGGGTGACATTAAACGATCAATTATGGCCCTGTACTCGTCCCCAAGTGCTTTGGTGCGAGCCTCTGGATTTATCTCCTCAGGGCTTGACATTACAAACGGGACGAGACAGAGCTGTCCCCTCTCCCCCCTCATCTTCGCTCTTGTGATGAAGCCTCTAGCGGAGGTGGTGAGAGCAGATCCCAACATTAAAGGAGTTCAAGTCGGCCCAGTAGATCACAAGATAGGATTGTACGCGGACAAAGTCATCTTTATATGCTCTGATGTGACCGTCACTATCCCGCTAATAATGTCGATATTAACGGAATTTTCTCATGCGTCTCTTTACAGATGAAACCCTTTCAAATCCTCACTCTACCCCATACATATTCACCCCTTTACAACAAGCTGAGCTTCAAGAGAAATTTCTTTTATCTGGTCCCAAACTGGGATTTCCTATTTGAGGGTGCATATCACCCACACCTCTAAGATTGTCCAATGCAACTGCGATGCTCTCCTTAAGGAAATCAAGCGAGAGCTTAATATCCACTTAGCTCTCTACCTTTCCTGGGTAGCAAAAATCCAAATTGCTAAAATGGTTTATTTAACCAAAATATTGTATATGCTTAGATGTTTGCCCCTCCTCTTCCCTAGAAAATATCTCAATTTGTTTCAGTCTATTATTGGCCGTTTTATTTGGAGTAACAAACCCCATTGAATAGGTGCCAACATCCTTACACTCCCTTATCGTCTGGGTGGCATGGGTGTCCCTGACATCCACTCATATTACAAGGCTGTACACCTTACGGCCGCCAAAACATGGTGGGCAGACTCCCTGTCACCTCTTTGGATTCAGATTGAGTCAGCCTTTGCTCCCCATAATTCCTCCAGACTTTTATTGGAAATCAACCTTCAACATACATCCCTCCCTCATCTACGACGTATGACAGCACTACTAAAGGTGTGGTCCCGATTGAGTAGAGAATTCTTCCCATTTCTATATCGCTATATCTCCCAGACCCATGTGGAATGTTCAGTGGAGTCTCTCTCCCTCTCGCTTTGGAATTCTCGAGGAATCCTACGTTTAGATCAAGTGATGAATCAACATGGAGTCATGCCTTTCTCTCTTATAGCAAATATATACTCACTGCCACACTCCACCTTCTTTTGTTACCTTCAACTACAACACTACCTACGCTCCATTCAGCTCCCTCAGAACAACCTCATTGCTCCAGACATTGCCTTGCAAAGACTTTTCAAACCTGAGACTTCCACTAATCATTGGGTGGCTATCATAAATAAACCACTCTTGAGTTTTAGAAGTAAGGTTAAATTGCCTTATATTCTTAAATGGGAGGACTGCCTCTTTTTCTCGGCCACCCTGGAGCAGTGGCAGTTGGCGCCTACACATACATCCCTTTACTCAACTTGCATTAACCACTTCGAACAAGCCAAGAAATTGCAATTAGGCTGGTACTTGTCTCCTAGTACGGTGCCGAAATTTAAAGGAAAGATTCCATCTTCACCCCTCTGTTGGAAAAATTGTGCACAATTAGGTACCATACAGCATGTATGGTGGGAATATCCTTATATTCGAGGATTCTGGGGTATTATAGAAACTTTATTCATTTACACCACAGGGATCCCTTTTACCCTGGAACCGACTCTGGCTCTTCTGGGAATAGGCCTAGCGGACTGGCCTTCCTCCCTGAATATTCTTATTGTGGCCTGAAAGTGTGTGGCAAAATATTGGAAGTTACAAAATGTTCCAACGTGCGAACAATTACTCACTCGCATTAATCTTCACTTTCAATACGAGCTCATCTTAGCACATGACCACAAAGGAAAAATTAAGATAGCTAACTGGTGGGATCCTTGGGTTACCTCCAATTATAATGCAGTGTCTTTCACCATCTGAACGAATACATACAATAACAATCTCACCTACTACATTAGTAGCACAGCCTAGATCTAGCAGTTAGTCATACATATTATTATTCATAATGATCACAGTATATGTGCCTCTCGAAAACTGACGTGTAATTTGCAGTACTACTGCGGTTCTATTTCCCCCTCTCCCCCCCTCCAGCCTACCCTGGTTCTACTCCCTTCTCCCTCCCTGATGGTTTGTTTTCCTATATTCCTATGTTTGTCATATATTGGCCTTATTATTGCTGAACAGCTAACTTGGACTGTAAAGGTCTATACCTGATTCCATTTGTATTTGTTTTTATATTTGTACTCATATTTGTTTGTACTATAGAATTAACCTAAATAAAATAATCAATGTTCAAAAAAAAAAAAGCAGTATGTGATGTCACACAGGGAAGGAAGAATCCTGTGTTCCTCCCCCCATGTGACATGGGCTGTAGTTTTGCTTTCACAGTGTATCTACATACACTGTGAAAGCAAAATAAAAGAGAAAAAAATGTATAAAAAAAAAATAAACACTCACTTCTCCGCCGGCTATCCCGGACCCAAGGGAAGACATATGAACGCTGCCAGGACCTTAAAGATATGATTGTCTGGTAGCGATCAGGTGATATTTCACGTGACGCATTAGCAGATTGCTACCGGCCAATCACATCTTAAGGTCCTGGCAGCGAGCGGACATCTTCCCCTCGGGTCCAGGACAGCCGGTGGAGAGGTAAGTATTCATTTTTTTTATTTTTAATACATTTTTTCATTTGCATTCACAGTGTATGTAAATACACTGTGAAAGCAAAATTTCAGCCCCGACATGTCACACGGCGGGAGAGCACAGGATTCTTCCTCCCCGCGTGTGACATCACTTCCTCCTGAGGGAAAAATGCGGGTGTAAAAAAAAAAACGCGGTGCGTGAATACACCGCGTTTTACCGCCACAAAATAGCGCAGGAAAAAACGCATCTACAAAAAAATGCGGCAATTATGTCGCGTGTGAACGTAGCCTAAATCATATAAAGACATATGTTGCCCTATCTCCCCCTTCATTATGTAGTAATATTCCCCCATTTATACTAATGCCCCTCATCCTTGGACCCTTCCAGGAAAATGTCTTACATTCTAGTATGTATGTCCCATATTACATCTCAATGAATAAGAATATCATAAAAACGTTTTTTTCACGGGAGCTCCACTTCTACGGGTTTGTGAAGCGGAGCTCTCGTGAAACGGTGCCGTCGTCTCAAGCCTCCCCGCTTGATACAAGCCCCCTAGGTTACCAATAAACAGAGCAACAAGCGGTGAGTGTCTTCTTTTTCATCTACCGCAAATGGTATAATATTGATATGTCAACTGCTGGTCTACGTTTGGCTTGCAGCATGTATTGTGGTGCATGGACCCAACAGATCTATGTGCCGCATTGCATTTCAGCTGAATGTGCGGTCTCAGAAGTAGGCACTGGGGTCAGCAGCCCCCTCCACCCCTGGGCCCGGTTGCGATCTCTGCGGCTGTGATCGATACGGCCCTATTGGTCACTTATCACATGGCTACAGCAACAAAAAATTTCATGATGCTTAAAAGTAAAAAAAAAATCTAATTACCAATAATCTCTTTTTACGAATATATTTCTTTTTGTGCTTATCAATGAAATTTAAATTTAGGAACATGGATGCCTCTAATAATTAACTCTAAAGGACTTTTTCAATGCGTACCGAACTTGCTGTGTATTTTTTTGTTCCCATCTTTATACAGAATGTCTGCAGTGTAAATTAATTTTTTTTTTTTTTTTTTAAGAGACTTTAGTAGTCCCAAGGGAAATTAGCAGCAAACAAGATCCCACTGATTTGGTTCAGTTCTCTTGTATGACTTTTCCTGCAGACCCTGGGAGATTTGCAAAGCATAGCAAATCTGACACATGTGAGCATACAGTAACAGTATCAATGCTCTGAATTTAAGAAAAAACTAAAAAAAACTTCTATACTGCTGTTTTTTACACACAACTTATCTGTCTATATACTGTCCCAAAAAAGCACTTGTTAAAATTAATCTCCGTCGTCTTGATGAAGAAGTCTTCCATGTCAAGGGCACATGAGCATGAATACAGCTCACGGGTAACATGTAAGGTAATGTAATGTGTGCAACAGCTCAAGGATTCCTCAAAATCCTCAGAGCCGCTAAGCAGTCGGCTGTTAAGCTCCAGGAAGAATATGACTCCGAGTGACCTTGACAGCCATGCTTTTTTTATGTAGGCATTGCATCTCTCCAATATCTACTCTCTATGCAGAGAAGGAAATAAGTATTTGAT
Source organism: Allobates femoralis (assembly GCA_033576535.1). NCBI lineage: Eukaryota > Metazoa > Chordata > Amphibia > Anura > Aromobatidae > Allobates > Allobates femoralis. Next base: position 371,356,119 of record JARQOC010000001.1, on the reverse strand, counting down.
CACTTGCTGATTTAGTAATTTTGTCCAATGAAAAGACATAAACAGTCTATAACTTTAAGGTGATATTATAAGGCCACGTCACACACACAGATATCTGTGCAGATATTGGTCACAGATCTCGGTGCAGTGAATCATGGACACATTGATCCATTGTGCCATATACAAATAGACCAATGTCCATGATTCACTGCAACCAGAATCTGTGAACATACTGCACAGATATCTGTGTGTGTGACGTGGCCTAACAGTGAGAGAATATAAAACAAATCCAGAAAATGACATTATCTAAATATATTGTATTGAAGAGAGAAATAAGTATTTGATCCCTCTGGTAACAAAACTTAATACTTGGTGACAAAACCCTTGTTGGCAAGCACAGCAGTCAGACGTTTCTTGTAGTTGATGATGTTTGCCTGATGTCAGGAGGAATTTTGGTCCACTTCTCTTTGCAGATCATCTCTAAATCATGAAGATTTTGAGGCTGTGGCTTGGCAACTCGGAGCTTCGGCTCCCTAGAGATGTTTTCTATAGGATTAAGGTCTGGAGACAGGCTAGGTCACTCCATGACCTTAAAGTGCTTCTTTTTGAGCCCTCCTTTGTTGCCTTGGCTGTATGTTTTGGGTCATTGTCATCCTGGAAGACTAAGCCATGACCCATTTTTAATGTCCTGACGGACGGAAGGAGGTTGTCACTCAGGATTTTACGGTACATGGCTCCATCCATTGTCCAATTGATGCGGTGAAGTAGTCTTGTGCCCTTAGCAGAGAAACACCCCCAAAACATAATGGTTCCACCACCATGCTTGACTGTAGAGATGGTGTCTTTTGGGTCATAGGCAGCATTTCTGTTTCTCCAAATGTGGTGAGTTGAGTTAATGCCAAAGAGTTCAATTTTTATCTCATCTGACCACAGTAGCTTCTCCCAGTCACTCTCAGAATCACCAGAGGTGTTCACTGGAAAACTTCAGACAGGCCTGCACATGTGCCTTCTAGAGCAGTGGGACTTTGTGGGCACTGCAGGATTTTAATCCATTACAGTGTAATGTGTTACCAATGGTTTTCTTGGTTACAGTGGTCCCAGCTGCCTTGAAATCATTAACAAGTTTCCCCTATGTAGTCTTAGGATGATCGCTCACCTTCCTCGTGATCCTGGATACCCCACAACGTGAGATTTTGCATGGAGCCTCAGATCGATGTCGATTGACACTCATTTTGTATTTCTTCCATTTTCTTACTATTGCACCAACTGTTGTCTCCTCACCCAGTCTTACATATGGTGTTGTAGGCCATTCCAGCCTTGTTCAGGTCTAGGATCTTTTCCCTGACATTCTTAGGCTGGCTTCACACCACGACACAGTCCGGTCCAGGCTGTCAGGCATGAACCTGACAGCCCCGGACCAGATCAGCACACTGAACCGGAGGGCAAAATGTGCCCTCCGGTCCTGTGTGCAGCCGGACGCAGCTGCAGCTGGTAATGAATCATGACCACGGCTCGCGAGGAGCTAGCCGCGGTCCTGAAACAACAGCGGCGTGCAGCCGCCGGTATCCGGTTCCTGGATCTTCCCAGACCTCCGTCCCCATAGGCTCCCATGTTAGGGAGCGCCGGATTGCCCCGAATCCGGGCGAATCCGGGATATGGCATTTTGGGGAGATTTTTCTCCCCGGACACAAAAACGTTGCAAGCAAGTGTGAGAAAAATCCGATATCTCCCGGATTCCACCGGAAAGATGGAAACCGGATGGCAGATAGCTGCCATCCGGCTCCATTTGGCCCCATAGGCTACTATAGGGCCAAAAACCGGTCTGGGGCTGTCTGGTTTACACCTGACAGGACCGGACTGTGCTGTGGTGTGAAGCCAGCCTTAGTAAGCTCTTTGGGCTTACCCATGTTGTAGAGCTTATGGTGGGTTTACACGCCGCGATATCGGCGTCCAACTCCGACCCAACTCCGACCAAAAGTCACGTGGGTCGCGAGTTGGAGCCGATATCGGGTGCGCGTTGTATTGTTTTAGCATCCAACGCGATGCTGGAACGATGCCAAAACGATATCGGAGTTGAATAGCAAAGCTATTCAACTCGCCGATATCGCAAGGCCGTTGTACCAGCATCGCTGCGTGTGACAGCCCAACTCCGATGTCTACGCTCACGTCACCCATTCACTCCCATGTTAACTGGTCGTTCCTGGGTTGGTGGGCGTAGACATCGGAGGGACGTTGCATCCCGATATCGCGGCGTGTAAACTGGCGATGCGATGCAGGGAGAAACGTGCACTAAATGCGCGCTCCCGCGTCGTTGCCTCCGATATCGCCGCGATATCGGGACGTGTAACCCCACCATTAGAGTCTGACTGATTGAGTGGGTGGACAGGAGTCTTTTATACAGGTGACAATTTAAGACTGCTGTCTTTAATGCAGGTAACGAGTTGATTAGGAGCGTCTAACTGATCTGTAGGAGCCAGAACTCCTAAGCCTGGCTTCACACTGCAGTTTTTTCACTGATGAGTGTCTATCCAGTTGGTGTGCCAAAACTAGGAGTGTCTCCAAAACTCAGAACAGGTGTCAATCTCTCAATTATAGTTTTTCTCTGCAAGTTCCTCGCCTGATTCCTCTCTGGGTTTTGGCACCCAAACACCGATGGACACTGATCAGTGAAAAAACTGCAGTGTGAAGCCAGCCTAAGGGTACCGTTACACGTAGCAACATTGCTTGCAATTTCACTGGCAATTTGCTGGTTGCAGTGAAATCATGGACACATTGTTCTATTTTGTTGCCGTGTACAAATGTAACAATGTGTCCATGATTTCACTGCAACCAGCAAATTGCAAGTGAAATTGCATGCAATGTTGTGACGTGTAACAGTACCCTAATGGTTGGTAGGGGATGAAAATGCTTATTTATCTCTGCAAAATGCAAATACATTTATACAATTGAGACAATGTGATTTTCTGGATTTTATTTTTGATATTCTATCTCTCACTGGTAAAATTAACCTACCCTTAATATTATAGACTGTTCATGTCTTTGTCAGTGGGCAAACTTACAAAATCAGGAAGGGATCAAATACTTATTTCCTTCACTGTATATGGCCTCATATTGAGGAAACAAGGCATCGGAAAAAGTAATGAATATATATTTACTTTGGTATTTCTATGGAATAATTATTTATTTGTAATCCACTTGGCAAAAGATGGATCTACAGATGTTTCCCAAATGGTTTCCTATGTAGAGGTCTCATTGTAGCATTTCTAGTTTTGACCAATGGAGCTGGAATGGAGGTCGGCTCTGAAAGTTTTCTGTAGCATAAATTACTGATGTTGTAGCTAAATTGTCTAGAGATGGCAAAAATGGAGATTTTAGGCTTTGTCCCTGCCAACATTTATGTCATTCTTTGCGGCCATTGCCCTGCAAACAGAGCTAAAGTCCTTGGAGCCTCTTGCTGTGAAGAGGCATTCCTGTCAGTTTTAATAAGTCGCTCTTCAGTATCAGCCGGGGGAATCCGTTCATTTCAATGTCACCAATTTACAGTGAGGAACATTTTTTTGTGTTACATAATGTGTTAGAAGCCAATTCAACATAGACCTATGTCCTCGTCTTTCCATTTTCTTTCACCGTCAGCTGCTAGAGAATCTCTGTGGTTAGAAAAAGAAGTGCGAGCACAGCAGCATTATGCCAAACATTTGGAAGAACGCAAGAAGAAACTGGAAGAACAAAGAGTCAAAGAGGAAAGGAGGCGTGCAGCCGTAGACGAGAAGCGAAGGCAGAAACTGGAGGAAGAAAAAGTAGGTCACCATACTCCTTATACATGGTCTCTTTTTTAAGAGATATAATATTTTTGTGTTTGGACATAGAAATATTTATTTAAAATATAAAATCAAGGCTAACTATTATAGATAATCTATCACCTATATTGCCTGCTAATGAGCAGCACGATAAAGAGGCAGAGACCCTGATTCCAGCTTGGTATCAGGCACTGGACTGTTTGCTGCAATTTTGATACAATCCATGTTTTATCAGCAGCAGATGAGCACTAGAGGACCGTTAATCCTGCAAACATGTGGTCCTCCATAATTATGAGCTTTGTATAACCCCACCTCCACCACTTATTGACAGCTTTCTGCCTATGCACAGTGCATACAGAAAGCTAATAAGTCAGTGCAGTGCTCGGGGTTAAACAAAGCTAAGCATTCAAAGAACTAATAGAGCTGCAGCAGATAAAACAGCGATTTTAGGAAAACTACAGCAAACATCACAGAAAGTGACACATCACTGGATCAGGGTCTCTGCACCTACATCATTCTGCTATAAGATGGGGAAACAAAAACCTGGTGACTTATTTCTTTTAAATGGGGGGGGGTATACATTATTTGAGAAATCTGGTGAGTGTGTCATTCTGCATATATACATGTAAAAGGAGAGCTACAATATGATATATATAAACAATGAAAAGATGTGGCACTATCTCTGTAAAAAAAAAAATCTGTTTTTGTAATCATAGACCATTTTAATTGTGCGGTCTGTACTTAGAGATATATTACTTTGGAATAGAATCTGAAAATGAGCACATTTCTTGTTTGATTTTCCTGTTAAAGGAGCGGCATGAAGCGGTAGTAAAACGTACAATGGAAAGAAGTCAGAAACCAAAGCAAAAAAATAACAGATGGTCTTGGGGTGGCGCTCTGCAGAGCAGCACTAGCATCAGCAGTTCAGGTAAAGGAGAACATGACTATTGTTTGGACTGCGAGCATGATGAGGCCTAGGAGAACTTCAAAGATAGGGAAAGTTAGCTAATCCATATGATTCATGGCCGTTCTGCTCTACGTGGTTTTGCAGATTGATTGTATATATGCCCAGTAGTGGGCTTTAAATTGCTTCATATTATTGGCATGCCATAATCAAGGATTACATGAAAGTTTACCTAGGGGCTGAAGTGTCATGCAGATAGTACAACTCTTCATAAAACCAGGCCCCAGTGTGACATGGTCAGTCCTTACAGCTTGGTCATGGTTGGGATTGGAGACTGTGACTTTCTGCATGCTAGATTTTACATCAGTAAAGTAGTAAATGCACAAATGTATTTGGTACTGTAAATTCATAAATTCTCAGTCCATCACTCTCACATCCTTTTCTTTTGTTTTCTTCCCGTTTACATCACTTTTGCATGTTCTGTTCCTCAGGTTACTTTGACTCATCCTTCACCAATGTCGATTTCTCTGACCTGGCCTACCATTTCCAAGCCAAGGGTCGTGTCAGAAGAGGTGGTACTTAACCACTGTGTTATGTGACTGTTCCTTTAGTCTCTGCCTTTGTGTGATGTAGATCGTGTTTGCTAACAACCTAGAGTCTTCTTGCCTGTATTGTGATGTTAATGTATTGAGGTGCACACCATATAATGTATAGACATGTTGGTTGTTTTCGGAAACAGTGCTAGCAGGTTTAACATGTCTAAATCTTGCTAATCATGGCTCTATTTCTGCCTACTTTGTAACGTAGAGAGAACCAAAACTCATCTAGGGTTATTTACTGCTAATCAATATGTGACAGTGAGCATTGTCAGATATTGATCGTTAATCCTTTCGATCTGTCCAATTCCTGTTTTCATTAAAAACCTGATTATCAGCAGATTCCATAAAAACTGCAACTAATATCTAGTTAGACCATATGGCTGCACTTTTCTTGTGTGATATATTGCTGTCATTTGTCTTTTTCTCTCCTTTGTATTACCGTCTTGTGCTGTGTTTTTCCTGTGTATAGTATCTAGAGAGCATTGTCTGTATGTTAGTCTTCCCCTGTATGCGTGCAGTAATATAATGCTGTTTTCTATATTGTCCTTTAATGGTGATATACCTAAAGTACAAGAGTGGCTGCAATGGCAGATATTACAGACAAAGCAACATTTCATTTTGTTGGAACTTGGGATTTACAACTTCAAATATTTAAAATGATCTATAATTAAGCAAAAAATAAAAAAGTCCAAATCTAAAACAGAAAGAACGGCACTCACCGAGGTTGCAGAAAGCGGTATCCTTTATTGGGGTTGCAGATACATAGTGCAGGGTGGGGGTACCGGGGTGACGACGGCACCGTTTCGGGCTCTCGCCCCTCTACGGGTTCGCATCCTCGGTGAGTGCCGTTCTTTCTGTTTTAGATTTGGACTATGTTTTTTGACTGGCACCTCGAGTGATTTCTGTGGCTCCTGTCCATGTTCACCTCCTAAAGTAGGGTTCCCCTGAAGGTGGTGCCCTCATTTCCTTCTCCTGTTGCACAAAAAAAAAATGCCCAAATAAGTGACAAAAAAAATCAGTAAGTGGGTCCCTAGACATACTGTGAATGTATGCAACCATGGGGATTCTGCAGATAGTATTGCTGTGTGTATGTATCCTGTGTGGAGGAATACTTGGTCCAAAAGTACTGTAATACATGGATGTACTAAACTAATTATGGGTCACATATTACTTATACATACAGCAGAGATCTGCAATACAAAATTAAAAAAATATCCTATTACACATACCGAATTTGCTCATTTGAGTTTATAGGGTAGTCCACTACTGGACAACCTCAACATGCTCCATAGATTAAGAAATAAACATACTTGCCTCTGGGACCAGTGACCAGTACCGCACCTCAACTCCGATCTGTGTGCCCCACCAATCTCTTAGCTATTAGGACAGAACTATTACTGGGAGGTGCAATTAAACCCCAATCACACTTTGAGCATATGGTGAGTTTTTTTATCCAATATTTGTAAACCAAAACCAGGAGTGGAACAATCAGAGGAAAAGTATGATAGAAACACGTCACCATATCTGGATTTACCACCCACTCCTGGGTTTGGCTACAAAAACTGAGGTAAAAAAAACTGACCAAACACTGATTGTGTGCACGTAGTCTAAAGGGGGAGTCACACGCGTCAATATCGCCTGCACGATCTCGGCTGCACGTGACGTTGCAGCGATATTGATGCGTGTGACATACTGAATCAACCAGCGATAAATCGCTGGTTGATGATCGCCAGGTTTTAGAACCTGCTCTAAAACCTGGCGATTGTCGCCCGGTGGACACGCAGCATCGCTGCGTGTGACACCGGGAGTAGCGATATTCCAGCTCCCAACGCCTCTCACAAGCGCTGGGAGCTGGTATCCAAGGTAAACTGCGGGTATCTAGGCAGCGCGCGCTGCCTAGATACCCGACGTGTACCTTAGTTACCAGCCCTCCTCCGCTCACCGGCTGGTATCTAAGGTACACAGCGGGTAACTAGGGTCCCTAGTTACCCGCTGTGTACCTTAGATACCAGCCGGTGAGCGGAGGAGGCTGGTAACTAAGGTACACATCGGGTATCTAGGCAGCGTGCGCTGCCTAGATACCCGCAGTTTACCTTGGAGACCAGCCTGCTCCCGCTTCCAACAGGCTGCCAGCAGGAGCAAGACATCATGGAAACGATATTTAAATCGTTTCCATGATGTCTCTGGTCAATTGATCGCTGGTGAGTCTGTGTGACAGCTCACCAGCAATCAGCCGTCAATGTCGTCAGCAATCATCTCACTGACGACATTGACGCGTGTGACTCCCCCTTAAGGTTACAGCCAGTCTGCAGCTGTAGATAGGCCACAGTAGTCACTTGGCATAAACACTGTAACAAGATTGCCGTGGACCACACACTCCAGAGTGAAGCTGATTCCTGGAGAATATATGCTTTTTTTTCCTAATTTATTCAACATGTTTGACTTATTCAAGAGATGAAAGAAGTGGACAGCCCCTTTAAAGTGAACCTGACAGGTGATTCATGGTGCCCCAAACACAGGATGCTTTAATCAGACACTAGCTCCATAAATTCCACTAGGTATGCTGTGGTGAGGGACTAGTCCAAAAGGCGGGTCCCCAGTAGCCTCTCCTCACCCCACTTCCCTTGAGTGGCAAGTCTTTTTTTTTTTACATTCTCAAGGGAAGGCTGCCAGGGCTGCGATAACACAACCAGTGTAAGATTCATGCTACTATGATTCGGGCAGTATGAGCCTTCTGTTAGGATACTTGTTAAATACCTTATAGCCTCACAGAAGAGAACTTTTACATAAACTAGTTGCAAAAATAAATGACTGATTAATACACAGCAGACAAAAAGATTTTGGCTTTTATCTTCTGTAGTTTTTGGGAAATTGAAAAATTAAAGCATTGCTATAATTGGCTGTTCCGGGAACCCCATTTTTTCTTTGCCATCATTTGAAGAATCATAAAGACTAATGAAAATACTGTAGTTGTCATTCTCTACTTTAAGGTTTCAAACAAACTATAAAAAGGTCCATTTAGACTGGCCCATCATCTGCCATAAGCATGTAAATGATCGCTTGACAAAGGAGTTGTTTGGTGATCTGAGCATTTGTGCTGGCATAAAATCAGTGTCATCAGCAGCACGTTGCTCCATGTAAACTGGGGATGTGTAGGAGACAACATGATGCTGCGTTCTGAGAGAAAGGTCATATTACTGAACTGGTGTGAATCAGCTTCTATTAGAGGCCTTTAGGCTCTGTGCACAGTGTCTCAGGATATTGAGTACGTGGGTACAGGTCAAAGAAATACAAGTTCATGAATATAACCCCAAGAGATGTGCCAGTGCTGAACAAAAGTTTATCCAAATGAGTCTTAAAGTGAATTGAGGGTGGTCCGGCTATTGCAGCTAGTGCATAACCCTGAGTCCAATTATTCCAGGCCCATTTGCTTAAACTATACTCTGTGCTGGCACATTTTGGGGGCCATACAGGCATGCATCAAACTTGTATTTCTATGACCTACTAGTATTTGGTTCAGTATGTTAAATGTATCTTTAGATCCCAATTCATCTGGAGACCAAACCAAGTGCCCTTTCGTTCTCTAACAGGCTGGAATAAGTCAGATATACTATTTTTTTTTTTTCTTTTAGATAGCCTAGGGCAGCAGGCTATGCTGTAGACGGCCACGATAAAATAAAAAGCATATGTTTCTTTTGAGAAACATACACCACAGTAATGCCTATACAGTTGCATAGGTCTGACCCTTCCCTTGGAGATGCAAATCATGTACTTTCAATGGGAGTCTTGACCCCTGTTTATTCAGAACCAAAGAAATGAGCTGGAACACATGTTGGTATAAGTGCAATGTGTAGGTGTGCATTCACACTATACTAGGTTATGTTTGCTAATGGCCATAAAGACAAAATGATCCCATCCTTTACAATTATTAAATTGTAATGGCACATGTAAATAACAGAGGGTACTTGGTTAACATTATTTTGTTAAAAAAAAGCAAAAAAATCATACCACTGCAACAGGGTGCACCCAATCTGGATGGACCCTAACGTTTTTAGTTTGTAGCTCTCTGAGTCAATAGGCCTCAATAGATGGAGGCAATGTGGGACTCAGGCCTTACTGTTTTAAACGCCTGTCCGGGGAATTCTATATATACTTAATGCATAGCCCAATAAGGGGGAGCCATGCCCTTGTATGTACAAAGTACAAAAACCAAAGTAAAGAAAGTCCAGCTCACTCTCCAAGCCACTCTGGAGCAAAGGAACCAATGGCAAATATGGAGAAAGTCTTGAAACGATGAAAATCCAGCTTTAAAGTTGGTGGATAAAATTAGAAATGTTATTGAAGTCTATCCAAAGGTAAAATATAGACATCAATGTTAATAGAAAGATTAAAAAAGAACTACACATTTTAGATGATGAACATCCTAAATCATAATAGATGTTTTTTAATCTTTCTATTGACATTGATGGATCTTCAGAAATGTCTATTTTATTCACTCACCGGGAAGCTGGATTTTTGCCTTACAAAAACTAAAGCAAATTAAAATTTTTTTTTTTTCAGCTTAATAACCACAGTGTGATGTGCACCTAAACATTGTACGTATATCAACGTGTGTTCCAGCTCATTTCTTTGGTTTTGCCTTATTCCCCATACATATTAGCATATGACAATTGCAGCATCATGCCAGCTGACAGGATTATTAGTATCTCGGGGTGATTTGGCGGCTGTCCATGGGCCATATTTACTCATACATTTAGACGTTAATGACTCAAGCTTAGTGTCTTGTGACACTTAGTACGCCGCACCTGAGCAGTCATAGCACTAAGCAGACAGCATATTTATCTACCCTGCATGAGTGAAATGAGTTTTTCTCTGGTATGTTTCGATGGCATGTTGGAGGAGAAGTGCTTGTGTTATTCTAGTCTTCCCAGTAGGTCCTGGTGTGTTTAGAATTCTGTATTCTAGAAGGTGGCAACCATGTTTTTAGGTCATCTGCCTGTGTACTGGCACAAATACATTATACTGGTGTGCAACCAATTAGCAATATCTCCATTTGTTTTAGATCCTGACAGGAGGTCAGTGTCAACAATGAATCTATCGAAACATGTTGATCCAGTTATTAACAAGCGACTCTCCACATCATCTGCAACATTACTAAATACTCCAGACAGAGGTACAGTGCTACAAAAAAAGGGTCCAGACATATTTGTGTGTGTTCTTCGAAGTATACCCCAGGAAAAATAAGTGTGAATTCTGCATACTGTATACATAACATACAGGGCCAGTATGATGGTGTCTTGTGCCGTATGGTCTATTGACCCCCCTAATATGATGTACCGGTACCTCTTAATAGTCAAAAACACAATAATAAGAATACTGTGTTCATAAAGACCTACCACACTATGCCCAATAACATTATCATAAGATGCCTAACAAACTGTGAAAGCAGTTGCCTTAGTGACACGGCTCCATAAAAAAAAGGGCATCAAGTATGGGATACCAATGGTTCTCATTTTTAGTAAGGACCAATTATACACCTTTTGCTATTGGATCCCTAACCTCTAAGGCTGACCACAGCGACACAGTGTAGTTGACACACACAAAATATATACAAAATTGTATTTTGTTATGTATCTTCTGTGAATAGATTACTGTTCTGTGATGTGAATCGTCATAATCATTGTGCCCATCCATTCATTCGTCAACAAAATATCATTTTTTGTTACCATTTACAAAGCAAATTGTCATCAATGTACTTCATATTTGGGGATTTGGCATGCATGTTGTAAATGGCAGTTTGCTTATAGTGTAATATCTATGGGTTCTACCATACATATTTCCAAGATCAATGTCTGCCTCTTACTCCGTTCCCTCGTGCTGGCTTCCGGTAGGATTTACAGTACATAAAATTTTACTACTTTTATTTCTGATTTATCAGTTTAAGGGATTTTAGTAAAATGTAATATTACCTGTATATAATACACCTTTAGTAGGGTTAGAACCAGTGTAATGTATGGCCAGTTAGGGTATATTCATATTTGGGAGATTTTTTTATCAACAATTTCTGCAACTGTCCTAATCTAGATGGGGCATCTGAAAATGCCAGTACAAGTGATACAAGTCATCTGATTTTTATATATAGAACCATTCATTTTTAGCTGCAGAAATAGCTGTTTTTTTCTAAGTAAACCTGGGTATTCTTTTTTTAATGATATAAAGGTGTAGAGTATCTTTTTATACGATCCATGGTTGTGCATGGTACATAAAGAAAGAACTATCATTGATGTTGAAGGGGTGTTTCTATGTCATAAAGTGATGGCATATCCCATTGATATGTGCTCTCTCTTTCTGATTAATCGGGGTCTAAGCATTAAGGCCCTCGTGCAGATTAGTAACGTCGGCTGAACCCACTGATTTTAGCAGGAGTGGTGGCCACACATCTAATTCATATGAAAGCCTCCTGACACACACTGACAGATCATGAGGGAGATGAAGATTGGACTGTTGGGATTTCAGTGGCTGTTTTTTTCGCTTTCATAAGAGATAAATATCGGGCAGCAGTTTTCTCTTCCCTCCTGTTGAAAATACATGAATGCTCAAGAAGCCAAACACTTTTTGTATATAGGAAAGTCAGGAAATACATGAATATTCAACTGTCCATTATCTCTCGTAAATAGCCAGCTTTAAAGCCCCTATACTAGTAGATTATCATCAAACAAGCCGATGTTGGCTGGTTCAGCTGAAACTGAACTGTGTACGATGGCCTCCGACTCTCCCAGTTAGATGATTGAAGGGGAAGTTAAGGATACGGCATGACTAATTTCACAATGCAGATCTAAATCTTCTCTAGAGATATGTCAAACGTTTTCTCATAGGAAACACAGGAAACTCAGCTAGCGCTTTTGTCTATATGAGGATCGGACCAAATGGCTACCAGCAGAATATTAAAGAGAAGGGGCCACAGGACCTATCGACTTAGCAGTCATGTACTTTGAATGAGCAGAGTGGAGAATATCCCTGACAAACTGCTTACTATATCCCCACAAAAAAACAAACAGGCATTGAAGTTTCAAGTATTCAATTGTTATCTCCCCTGATGTTAGATGGTTGGCTGTTTCTTTTAAAATCTGTGAATTTGGACAACTTTCATCTAATATGTATGGGGCTTTTAGGCTCGCCTCTTGCTAAGATCAATATTGCACTTTTGCGGCCCCTCCAAAGGATGTACACAATAAATAGAGGAAAATGTATTTTTTTTTTTTTTCATTTTGACCCGTCGAGTCATTTAGAAATTTATACATTATCGATATATTCCCTATATTAAGGCTTGCAGACTGAGGGGCATTTAGAACTGTTCACATTTGACTACTGTGGAGTCAGTAAGCCAAACCTCCGACTACTCAATTTGCCTGAATCTGAGTCCAACGCCATCAAAATGGACACGGACTCCGACTCCACAGCCCTGGAGGCATCGCTCATTTTCAGATAGTGTTGAACTACAGTTTAAAGGAGTTTTATGGCTACAGAACCCCCCCATCTCAAGGGGGTTTATTTTAACACACAAAAAAAAACCCTACTTTATTTACCTTCCTCGGGTCCAGAGCTGAAATTTTGCCACTGGCTGCTCCTAATATCCGTTATTGTCTGCAGCACTGGTGTCATGTTGACAATGTTGCAGTCAATCGGTGAGCTTCGCTTTAAGTAATTTGTGCGCATCTCGGGCAGTTCCGCTGAATTCACTAGTTGGCTGCAATGTTGTCAACACGATATCAGTGCTGCAGACAGGAACAGACACCCGGAGCAGCAGATGAGACTCCACTTTTGCCACGAAGGGGAAGGGGGGTGAGTACAGAACAGTTGCTGATATTTTGTTGTGGTTTTTTTTGTTTTGTTTACCCGGTATTTTTAAACTGCATTCGGGTGATAGGATTTTAAAACTGGAAAACCCCTTGAACATCAAATTAATTGTACTATCAATTAGATCTGAAGGTAGTAAATAAGAACGAGGATTTAGACCATAAAGTATGTTAAGCCTTGTGAGATCACAGTTTTGCTTTTCCCAGAGGTGCTATTATTATCATGAAATGTAGTAATTTTAGATGTGACACAAATTAAGTTTCCCAAATTTTATCAGTTATTAATAATTTTTAATGAGATTGATGTATTTAGGTCACACGTTACACTCTATGTGCTTTCAGAGCTATGTATGTCTAATATTGTGTTTGTAACAATCAGGGAGACGACCACAACTCAGTCCATGGGAGTCCAATGTAGTGTCACGGCTGCTAACACCTACACATTCTTACCTGGCTAGAAGTAAAAGCACGGCTGCTCTATCTGGCGATGCAGGTAATTTGTATAGCCACATCAGGATGTAGGTCAGCTGTAAGTATGCCTCTAGCTTGTGGTTGGATATTCACTGTTGTTTAGGAATTTGTGACATTTCTACTTGCGTTATAGTTTTTGCATGCATCATTAGATTGGGAATAGTTTGCTAGAAATCAAACTTTCAATATGTCAGACAAGTTACTCCACTGCCTGACCATATGCCTGCACTATGGCATGGGATTGCTTCCCTTCCCTTATGTAGTAAAGGCTCTGAAGGTACAGACTTTGCATTAAAGGGAACCTGTCATGTAAAAAAAAAACACTATTGACCTGCAGATATGGGGTTAATTTGCAGGATAATGAAGTTTTGATCTTGCCCTGCATCCACACAGAGCCCCGCTGCTGGGAGGAAATGAATGTTATTACTCTAAGCAGCATTCAGTTTCCAGTCATTGTGGTGACACCGGTGCAAGTTCCGTCACCACTCGGTGTATAGCAGTGTTCCCCAACTCCAGTCCTCAAGGCCCAACAACAGTGCAGGTTTTCAGGATTTCTTTGATATTGCACAGGTGATAGTTTAATCACCTGTACAGATCATGATTCCCACCCCTGTGCAATACTAAGCAAATCCTGAAAACATGACATGTTGGTGGGCCATGAGGACTAGAGTTGGGGACCTCTGGTGTATAGTGAGCAGCGACAGTAATCATGCCCTCAGCATTGACTGACAGCTGGCTGTACATGCATTCTACAGGAACCTACTGTAAATCTGTGCTGGGGTGATTATCAATCATGCCTCTGCTAAATACCCTACAGTCTAAGCATCCAATAATTATCTATAAGGCCGGGCAACAAAAAATAATACATTTTTAACCTGGTATTAGGCTTCAGTATCAGTTTTGAAGTAAACCTCCTGTATCTGTGTCTACACTTGTGACAAGGATTCTGCTTTAATGGAACCATGACCATTGGTGTAAAAAGTTAAGTTGAATGGGTCCAATGGACTTTAATGCAGTTTTCCATATTTTTAAAGAGATTCTTGTCACTTCTAAAATTAAACTATGTATACAGTCATATAGAGGACTTGGCACCTAAAAAAAGCAAATCATCCTCATTAAAGCAGTTTTCACTTGTTTAGAATTTTAGAGTTGCTTTCCTCTTTTTTTATCAGTGAGGGAGGTCCAGTGCACACTTGGAGTGCAACCAAAGGATAAAATCAAAAAAACTCACCCAAATCTCAGCCAAATCTGATGCTAAATGCACAAACAGGATGCAGAGGACCTCCATTTAGAGATGGGTGCAGCCCAGGTGCAAAATGCTGATGGAACAGCCTCACAACCTTCCACGATGGAAAAGGGCGGCTGCTAGCATAAGAATCGCACCAATAAGGATTGCATAGGGAGCCTGTCACACAGATGACTGAGATACACAGTGTCTGAACAAGAGCCTATTAGTAACTACAGTGGCTTGATAACACTATATGAGTGTACCTCACAGGACAGGTCTCTAATGTACCAAACTGCAAAAATGTATAAAATGTACAACAGGTAATGTGAGGTATAGTTGATATTTTGGCCTAAAATATGAAAGCTTGCAACCAATATTTCAAATGTCCTCACGCTTGCAAGTCTTGTGCTAGCAGCCACCTCCTCCATCTTGGAGAGTTGGAATGGCTGTCTCTTCAGCATTTTGCACCTGGGCTGCACTCATACTGTGAGTGGTCAAATGCTTAGTGCACCATTCTGCTCCCTCAGTTATGCCATGTACATTCCCTTCTGTTGATTTGATCGCATTCTCTGAATTTAATACCTAGTCCTGCACATGTACAGTGATGCTGCAGGGAGCCGATGAGCGCCCACAGATCAGTATAGGCATCGCTCACATCCCTCTCTCCATTTAACATGTGGCCATTGAAGTCAGGAGAGCAGGATGAGAGTATATTTTTACTGACACTGTGTTCACTTAATAGGTTCGTGCAGCATCAGTGGGCACATACAGAGATTTGCTCTGAGCACAAAAATGCTGTCATTCAACATAAGGAGAGGAGCACGGCAAGATAATTGAAGGGGTGGAATAGTTCACAACGCCCTTGGCCAGCCAAAGGTGCACCAAAGCCCCTCATTTACATAATTAAATGTTTAAAAAAAAAAAAGCAAGTAAAAAGTACATGATTTAGACTACTTATAGTCATATCGGGGTACTTGGCCATTATCAAAATTACATTTTGGGGGTGACAGACTCCCTTTAACGCCACAAATAATGCTGCTGATATTCTCAATCCTCGATGTATAGATATAATTTCATATGTCATGAAGACATGTCAAACGTTTTGAGCAATGGAGGTATCACCAATCTCTAACAGTGCAGCTCTTCACCGACATTGAAGATGTACAGTTACATTGTAATATAAAACCATTAATATAATCCTGTAAATGTGAACCAAACCATCAATTTACGATTTTTTTTTTTAAAGTTAAACTTCTCCATCGATTAAAATCTGGAAATGAATTTAAGTAACTACCAAATTTACTCTAATGCCCTTTGTGATAAGCTTTTTCATTTGGCTTTTTCACTTCTTTTGACATGACCCAGTTTAATAAGAATTATGGAGGCTTTGTCAGACACGTGATGTACAATATAAATATTGTAGGTAGTGCTTCGATAAGGGACATATCGGTGGAGACCACAATCAGTAGAGGATAAGATCAAACACATCAAAGATCAAAGTGGCTGTCTCTTTTTTTTATCCATTTGTTCTAAGAAACAATGTATATTATTACTTCTATTGTAATTTTTCCTACATAATGTTAATGTTCCTTTACACGTTATAATTCAATATGAGGCATTATTTACCTTATGTACACGTATTGTCTTCATTTTCTTAACCACTTCTCCTTGCCCAAGCTTTGCTTGTAGATATATAGATATAGTCTTTATTCTTCAGATCATTTTGCTGTGGCTTTTCGATGTTGCATGGCCTTGGATGATTGATTGTTTATTTTCTTTGTACCTGAGATTTAAAAGTTGAATCTTTTAATTTGTAAGTAATTAAAAACACCACAGATTATAAGATTTCTGCTTTGGATTATTCCAAAACCATCATTGTTAATTGTTATCAATTATATCAGATCTCCAGTACTCCCCAGAATCAGATGTTCAAAGAAGAAATGTGAAATGCTATTGTTCTGGGTTCTTGTAAATTGTAGCCCTCCACACTATTCAGGAATGAGAGGTCTCAATACCCCTGATCATACAACAGTGATGGTTTTGGTGTAAATATAAGCCTTGCTGGTATTAACGGGCCACTTTTCTTCTCTTCTTTCTTCTTCTCCTGCTTCCTACTTCTGGCATTTTCTTATTCACGTCTTCAACCATTTAAAAAACCCCAACAAACACCATAGTTATCCCCATTTGTCCTCGTTCAGCATCTTGCAGCCCCATAACTCCCCAGCCCTCCAAGACTCAAACCAGCAAAAGCTTCTGAGAAGGCAAAACATTTTTTCAGCACACCCGAAGCAATAGCAAGGCGAAAGACCACACACTTTGGAGGACTCGGCAGCGTAAGTATTCTACCTCTTGTATTATACGGAGTAAGGTATGGAAGATTTCAATGTTTTTGGTATGTTCCTATTAAATTTATTGGTTCGAAAGCAGAAAAGCAAGCTTTGATTCTTGATAACTAAGCTTGAAGCACCTTCTTTATATTAATTAGTGGATCTGATCAGTGCACTAGAGTTCACAATGCAAATTGTATACATTATTAAATATCTCAAAGTAATGAAGATGGAGTATTTGTTTTGAAAATTTAGGTCACAAAGGCTGTATAGTTCACCATGAGCGTTTTAGAAGTCAAGCAAAGAAATAAATGGCCCAAGTGTATTCAGTCTCTGGCCACCCAGCCTTCTGACAACAGGGTAATAATGTAAGGTAGAAAGGACAACCCGAAATCTGCTGATATGATGATTGCTGCAGTTCTTCAATTGTCAGCAGTAGTGAACTGCTGTATAAAATTATTATTCACAGGAGAAAAAAAGTGATATTTTAAACACTGTCAATGAAGGAAGAGTGGACTCCATATTTTAAGTCAGTGGTATAGGCGGAGGGGGAGAGCTCAGGAGTGTGTGCCCAAGGTGACAAATGATATGAGTGCAAAATTTTGCTTTCCACTATCTCTGCTTCACTTCATGGAGCAATGCAGGGGTGCAGTGAGTGCTCTTCTGTTGACCGGCAAACTAGCTATGGACTCTTTTCTCTTCTAGGTCTGTACCCAAGATTCTTATGCAGAGCTCAGCAGTCAAGACGATTTTGACATTGACTACTGCACTCTAGATAGACAGCGACCAAGATAGTAAAGTTCTCAGTATGATGACGTGAGGAAAAACAAAAGACTACAGTTATAATAAACTTCAACTGGCCATTTCATTAAGAATATTTTTGTGCCGATCAGTCTGAAAGGGAACTTGTCAATAAAAAATGCTATTAATCTGCAGCTTTAATAGCGTTTTAAAGCTGCTTGGCTCCCACACTGAGAGCTCAGCTGCCAGAAGGAAATTAACTTTATTCCTCCAGGCAGCCTCGGGCTTTGTCTTAGGAGTGACCAGTCTCGGTCTCAGTCATAGCTTTGTGTATAGTGGGTGACCGCTAAAACTGCACCCCGGCACTTACTAACAGCTGTCTTTAATACTTCCTCAGGTCCAATATCAAGGGTATTACAGTACTAATGCACACATATAAAGAAAGTTCAAAGCCTTAGGAATAATAATAAAAACAAATTTTATATTATATTCTGAAAAGTGGTCACATGATTTACTTAATTATAATAATGATACTTTAGTCTCAGGTATCTCTGCAAAGAAACAACGTTCCAAACATTGCCTACATAACTGTAAAATCCGTTTAGACTTGGCAAGATATAGGCAAGTATGGGCAAATTACACTGACCAGTAGCACCTCTATACACAGCTGATAACATGGAATCCACCAATCATATTAGTTGATAGATATCCCAGTTGACTGCTCCCCACCATGCACAATGGACTTTACACAAATTAATTAGATGCATGAATACAAAGGACAATGATTCTGTTGTAATACATTAATACAATACCTGATTTAATCAATAGATTATTTTCTGATGATACATACCTTTTAAATCCTTATTTTGATCTAATTCCTTATTTTGATCTTGCCATACAGGAGAACGGATATTTTGTATGTGAAAACAGCCTAATTTATTAACTTTCTCTTTTCTTATTAGGTGGAGAAAAAGGAAAAACGTGAGACCGATAGGGAGAATGTATTATTAGCACCTATATCCACTATAAAGAAAGCGATCTCTCCCAATGTATCTAAACCAAAATCACCAGCACCTACATCTGTAGGGTAAGGGCACTTGTGTTAGTATTGGGACTGAATTTATTTGTGTTCATTCTTCTGGTGTGAATGTGTTGTGGGACCTTCCCGTACAAGTGAAAATGTAAAGTATTTTTCCTGCAGCCATGCCCAAGCTGCTTTTTCTAGGTCCACAGTGCAACTATTATGTGACTTTTTAGTTCTCTCATGAACACAATGAATTAAAGTCAATATGAGAAGGTATTACACATGTTACTCTGCATTCTAGACTAGAGGTAGTATACCTATGTATTTCTCGGTCACTTCATTGTGGGACACAGAAACCATGAGATAGTTTGCTGCCACCTGGAGGTTTACGCTATTATTACAGAGAACTAAAAATTGACTCCTCCCTTGTAGAATATATATGTTGCCTGCTAGCATCCATCTTTCTCAGGTTTTTCTAGTGTCAGTTGGATGTAGGGTCTGTCTCAGACCTGTCTTATGCAAATAGAGTCCATGGAGCCTCGTTTAGGAGTCTCAAATGCAGAACTAGCCAGATATCCCTCCTGGGATGGCTCCTTGCAGAAACCACCATAACCACCAGATTAAGTGGCCCTTTCAGTCAATATCCAATCTTTACGAGTTTAAGATATGACAAGGGAATTACCAAAGCCAGGTATCCATCCACAGACAGCTGCTTCGGGGTTTTGCCCCTCATCAGTGTGGAGTAGGATTCTGGCTAGGTGGGAGCAATGCCTGGTAGACCAACATCACAAAGCACACTCTGATCCTTGACTGGTCTCCCTGAGATCAGTGAGTGCTTTGTGATGTTGTGATACCTGGCTTTTGTAATTCACTTGTGATATCTTAAACTCGTAAGGAGTTGGATATTTACTGAAAGGGCCACTTAATATGGTGGTCATGGTGGTTTCCGCAAGGAGCCATCCCAGGGCTACGTCCTTCCCTGGAGATATATCTGGCTAGTTCCGTGTTTGAGACTCCTAAACGAGGCTCCAGGGACTCTGTTTGCATATTCGTAATTCCCAGGGGGCAATGCACCTAGGATTTCACTGTGTTGAGCGCTTTTTCCGGCTGCCTGCAGTGTTTTCCTCGTCAGACCTGTCTTAGGCATTAGGTAAAGCGCTAACCATCTCTACTTTCTTTTCCAGATAGATTCTCCTTCTTGGTAATAGGGTGTAATTATGTACTCTGTTTCACCCACATAGCAACAGTGAGTAGAATCTATCATTCAGTCTGTATCATGTCACGTCAGTTTGGCCGGGCCAAGATACCTAGACATAGTTGGTGGTCTGGTATGGGGTGGAGGTTCACATGACTGCCTGCCCCATGTAGCACACATTTGCAAGGAGCAGGAGACTAATGTATTTAGGTTAAGGACATGTAAATATTGCCCCCTGTCACTTAGGTGTTTGTACCCTTAGGTAGGTTGCTACAAGTTGGGAGCTGGTACAGTGGGAACCTCAGCAGCACTACTCACTGGTGTGTTTTTAATTCCTTCCTGTCTTAATTCCCTCTGTCTCTCAGAATGTTATGGCCACTTTACACACACCAACTTATCTGTCCAACTTTTGAACAACTTACTGGTTGCAGTGAAATCATGGACACATTGTTCCATTTTGTGGCTGTGTACAAATGGAACAATGTGTCCATGATTTCACTGCAACCAGTAAGTTGTTCAGAAGTTGGACAGATAAGTTGGTGTGTGTAAAGTGGCCCTTGGAGTCGAGAGAGGGACTATGCACGGCCATCGGCTCAACCAAAATTGGTTACGTTTCTGCATGTGTAGCGTGTAGTAACAAATTTTCTACTGGCCAGTCTGTACCCTATTGTGCAGCTTGTACTCCTCCTCCTCTCTCGCAAGTATCTGCTCATGTGACCTCCATAATTCCTGAGGAGAATATGGGGCCTTCTGCCCTAAGCCCATGATTTAGCTCAGCCTGTAGCTGAACTAACCAGGGTGTCCAGGATGCTGGTTACTGTTGTGGAGCGATTGCCTTTGACATCAGCCACCCCAAGAGCTCTAGTAGATGCTGCAAATGAGGCAAACTCTTCAGCAACTTCTCACCAGTATGGCATATCATGACTATGCTCTAATCAGCTCTTTCTTACCCATAAAGGCCACCCTCTCAGGAAAGTTGGCCAACTGCCTTTTGTCCTCCTTTGGGGATACATTGACCTGAAGATTTGAACTCTTTATTTAGCTTTAGTGTACAATCAGTTAAACCCTTATCAGGATGGAAGATTGAGGAGACATTGTAGAAAGTCTGACAGTGGTGGTTGATTCTTCCCTAGGAGTGAGACCAACAGAACCTCTTCCAAGCAATGAAGCTGGTCTCTTTAGGCAAGCATGTGGCTAAATCCTTTGCTGAGTATAAGGATTTTACAGAGGTACTACAGAGCGTTTGGGAACACCCGGACAAGCGTTGATCATTATGTACCCTTTCTCAACAGAGTTGGTGTCATCAAGGCCCACTCCATCGGTGGTTGATCTTCTTGTATCTCGCCTGTCCAGAATGACTAACCTGCTTCTTTGTGAGGTTGCGCAACTGAAGAGCACCACAGACAGACACAGAGAGTCGATGGCTAAAGGGCGAGGTCTGCCCTTTGTCTAGCCTTTGCTGCCACTTGGATTTCTAAAGTAGTGACCGCTTGGGCTAAGCACTTGCGACACAGATTTTTAGCTGGTACACAATAGGTGGAATTAGCATAGATTGCAGATCAGATTGCATAGATAGGTATATATCTATACTCCGCGTCCCTCGTGGCTGAGTGTTACGCTCAGGCTGAAAGCAATTGTGTGGCTATATGCTGCATGCTGTGGCTCAAGGTATAAAGGACGTTCTTAGATTCAAAAAAGTCCCTTACAAGATTACACTTCCAGGGGTCTCACCCGTTTTGAGCCAAACTGGATAAAATTATTGGTGATGCCATTGGCGGCAGAAGTGCCTTTCTGCCTCAGGTTAGAGCTAGCCGACCATTTCAGAGGCACGGGACCCTGTAGGTCTGTCCATTTCATCAATATCTAACAACAGAGATATCCACTCATCAAATTAGATCCTGAGCATCAGAGCAAACAGAGAGAGCTCCTTTTATTTCATCTGATGCTGAGCAGGTCCCCCCCCTTTCTCCCCCTTCCAGGCCTGGAAGTGAGCCATCTGGCTCTAGAGGCAATTGAACGGTCAAGGCTGGTCGGGCGGCCCCCACTTAGGGATTACCTTCAGGTGGGTGGTCACCTCCTTCTCTTTTAGGAGGTATTGTTGGAGACAATTAGCGATCTTTGGATCAGAGAGGTCATCTCTTCGGCTAAAGAATAGTCTTTACCTCCATCCGTCAGGATCGATTTTTTAGGTCTTGTCCAACCATTTTCCCTAATAACATAAGAGCCAGATTCAATCAAGTTATAGCTTCCTTGTTCCAAACAGGGGTGATTGCGAGAATTTTTCAGGGGTTTATGTTCAAATCTTTTCATTATTAGGACGGCTCATTGAGGCCCATTTTTGGACTTGAGGTGTCTAGATACGTGGGTGTGGCTACATTGTTTCAAGATTAAATCACTTTGTTCTATTATCACATCCATACAAACGTGGTAGTTTATATTGTCAATAGATATTCAGGACTCTTATCTACATTTACCAATATTTGTGGCTTAACAGCATTACTTTTGTTTTGTGATTAACGAGGATCATTTTCAGTTTAAGGCTCTGCCTTTCATGCTGGACACAATACCCAGCATATTTACAAAGATCCTGGTCTTCGTTATAGAACTCCTCCACCTTCGGGGAGTAAGTAATAGTAATCTACTATTTGGACGATATACTAGTAACAGCACCTACCTTGTCCCAGAATTTGTTCTGCAGATTGTTCTAGGATCTCTGGATCAATTCTGGTGGATTGTCAATGACACAAAATGTATGCTACTCCTTAAACAACAACTATGCTTTTTAGGGATGATCCTCTAGACTCTGAAATGGTGTATCTTCCTTCAGTTAGAGTTAGACTTGAGTTAGCTCTTCAGTCCTCCATCGGAACCTTCAAGTTTCCAGGCAAGCATTCCCTCCTGTTTTGCATGAGGGTCTTGGGACGGATGGTGCCGATGTTCAAGGCGGCCTCATTGACTCAATTTCATTTGAAGCAGCACACACTTCTGAATTCCTGGGAAAGATCTGTACAGTCCCTAAATTGGTTTATTCGTTTTCCTCTTCACTGCTGCCAGTCTCTTAGGTGGTGGTTAGCGTCACACTTTGTCTCACAGTTGCTCCTTTCGCCCTATTTAGTGGCAGGTTTTGACTATGGCTGCCAGCATTACCGGTTGAGGGCAGTATTTTGAGGCTTCTCAGTTCAGGGATCATAGGACAGCCAAGAGAAACTTCTGCCCAATTAACATTCAGGACTTGAGAGCTGTCCATTGGGCACTTCTTTGTTGGCTGCACCTACTTCTAGAGCTGTCAGTCAGGATCTAGGCAAACATTGTCACTGCAGTAGCAACCGTCAGGATGAGATACAGCGTCTATCCACCATGATGACGGTTGCAAAGATCTTCGAATGAGCATACTACAAAATTCTTCTGATTTCAGCAGTTGATATACCCAGAGTAGACAATTGATCGGCAGACTTCTTAAGTCATCATCCGATCGACCCAGGAGAATGGGCTCTAGTCTTCACCTGGAGTTGTTCAGACAGATTTGTCTACAGTGGTGAATGCCAGATATCGACCTAATGGCATCCAGGCTAAACCACAAGGTGTCAAAGTTTGTTGTGAGAGCCCGAGATCCACAGGCAGTCGGGGTCAATGCATTGGCAATTTTTTGGTCCCATTTCTCGTTGCCATAACTTTTCCACTTCTACCTCTTCTACTCAGAATTCTCAAGAAGATCAGAGCAGAAGGGATACCGGTCGTTCTGGTGACTCCAGACTGGCCTCAGATAGCCTGGTATTCAGATGTCCTCAATCTACTGGCAGATATTCCTTGAACTCTCCCAGAATCCAATGATGCAGATAATGATGAAGGTGCAAAAGCCTTATTCGCAATGTTACTACCATCGCACTTGGAAGGCATACTTTTGTAGTTGTGAGTCTACTTCCACCCACTAATACCTTTCCAATGTCTTTTTCTTGGCTGGTACTGCTTCATATTTGCAGTCAGGGCCTCAAGCTTAATTTCCTTAACTGTCAGGTTTCCACTCTAGCTATCTTGTTTCAGAGAACCTTAGCTTTAAATCGCAATCAAAACTTTTCTCCATGGGGTGGCGCATGTCAAGCTTTTTTATTGGTTACCCCTTGTTTCGTGAGATCTTAACCTAGTTTTGGAGATCTTCTATTTTCTGTGATGGGATTGAACATAGAAATTCCTGGTCTTCTAATTTCTTATAAGGCGGCTTTCCTTATAGCCATTACATCCATCACAAGGATTTTGGAACTGTCAGCGCTTTCTTGCCGTGCTTCTTACCTTGTTTGACATCAGGATAAGATTTTCATCTTAATGAGGACATTGACTTACCTTCATTTTGCCCTTCTATGTCTCATATGATTGAGAAGGACAGCACAATCTGGATGTGGTCAGGGCTATACATTGACACTTATCGCGTACTGCCCCGCTCAGGTAGTCTGATTCCTTGTTTGTTTTACCAAGCAGGCCTCTCAGGAGTCAAGCCACTTCTAAAGTGACTACAGTATCTCTCACTTGATCAAAATTACCACTATTCAGGCTTATAAATTGAAGAATAGTGCGCACCTGTTCGGATTGTGTGCACTATATGCAGTCAGTGGAAGCTTCCTGGGCAGTTAGTCCCTCAGTCTTCAGTCCTGTGGCTCTGTAAGCCCGCTACATGGGCATCAATACATACATATTCAAAGTTTTACAGGGTCCACACCTTTGCCTAACCAGATGCAAGTCTGGTAGAAAGATACTGCACGTGGCAGTAGCTCCAGCTTTCACTTGAGACACACCAGAGGGTTCTGTGATATCAACAGAATATTGTTTTTTAACCCCAAGGACAGATTTAGAATATCCCAAGGTTTGTGTGTCTGTCAGTGAAGCGGCCAAGAAATGTAGAATTTTGGTGCTCGTCATAAAATCTGTTTCTCATTAGATTTCATTGGTGGAAACAACACCCTCCTTTGGTTGTCCAGTAAGGCATGCATTTGCATTGCTCTTCCCTGGTGGTATATTTCAATTAACCATTCTCTCATGCTTTAAGTCTGTCTTTTCTTCTGCTACTGCTTTCACACTAAACTGAGGAGGTCAAAAACTGTGAGCCTGCTGGGGAGGAGCCAATATTTAGTTTTATGTAATCATAGTGTCAGCCTCCAGGTGGCAGCAGATTATCTCATGGTTTCTGTGTTCCCCAATGTAGTCTAAGGAAAACATATTTTATGGTGAATACCAAAAATTTACATTTTAAAAGTATGGCTCAGACAATTTTTATAGTTTTAATTATAGTGTTTTTATCTTGGTTTATTTTTACTTTTCATTATACTTCAGTGTTTATATAAAAAAAAAACTAAAGTCACTGATTTTAATGTGAGCCCAATCATTTATCTGAATTTCAGATCTTCACATAAATCATCACCTAGGCCAGTACCAGCTATTATTAATAGTTTCATCAAGGTGGCCACTACCCCTCAACGTCCACCATCTCCAGGAAATGTCCGACCAGTAAAAAAAGACAACAAGGAAGACTCAAAGAAAAAACAGGAACACATACCACCTAATCCCACTGAGAAAGAGAGGATAGAAGAAAAAGATCCACTGCCAACAAATGCAGAGGTCTCTGGTGAGGAAAAGCCTCGTACTCCAAGTCCTACCACTGAAGACACAATGCAAGGTACATAGATATTTCCATCAGTCTGTCTCTGTAATCTGCTCAAAATGTTAGTTTTATTGGTGCGCCTGTATTCCCACTTCAAATTCATAGTTTTAGTCTTAAATAGGTGATGTTAATATGATTGGCCATCAATATGAAATATTTTGGGTCCGCCACAATGGCGCCTCTATCCATCAGCTCTTTTCCGCTGTGACTTTGGTCAGATGTAAAATTGATCAAAGCTGGAACAGCGCAGTTCCATTAACTATGTAGCAGCCATGTCCATGAACTGCTCATCTGCTTCTTTTGAATCAAATAGGTGCAGTTCTCCGTATCGAACGCTACACAGTTAACAAAGGTGTGGTGTTCTGGCTTTATTCTGTGTACCTCTGTCTGGAGCACAAACAATCTGATTGGTTGGGAGGGGGACAGGTGTCAGATCCCACTAATTTTATATTGATTTCCTTTCTGATTATATAAATATCAGAAATCTGGACAACTTCTTTAAGTTTTTTACTATATTTAATTTAATATTACTAGATTTTATTTGTGATTCTAATAATAATAATAATTGCAGATTCACCTTTAGCATTACATTCATGGACCATGTTCCTCTTAAGTACCGTAGGCTGACCTGGAGTACAGGCTCCTGCAGCTGCTATGGGGACTCTGAAGGGAGAGAGCTATGTCAGTTGGGTCTAGTCTTCATTTTAGAGTTTGCTGGGAACCTACGCAGGGATATCATCTCTACAAATGATGACCTGTTGGATGGAGGAATATTATTATTTATTTATAGAGCACCATTGATTCCATGGTGCTGTACATAAGAAGGGATTGCATACTAAATACAAATATGCAGTGGGGGAAATAAGTATTTGATCCCTTGCTGATTTTGTAAGTTTGCCCACTGACAAAGACACGAACAGTCTATAATTTTAAGAGTAGGTTAATTTTAACAGAGATAGAATATCAAAAATAAAATCCAGGGGGCGTGTCCTGCTGGGAACGATGCTGGACGCATAGTCAGAGAGCTCCACCGGCGATCTCCGTATCCTGAGGGATTAGCGGCTCCTAACTGACTGAATCTGGCCCCTCTGTGAAGGTAATTATACCTTAAACCTTTGTGATGCCGCGGACGGGCTCCAGGAATCGTAGCACCGTGCAGAAGGTGTCAGATTTCTTTTCTCCTGAACGCCCCGGGGCCGCAGCTCTGAAAACAAACATGGCGCCGACAGGAGAAGATATCTCCCGCTCTCCTAATTCTCCCCGCTCACAAAGCTCACGCGCAAGCTCCCATGGAGGCTTAAGCAGCAGCTCTCCCAGAGAGAAACATGAGGACTCAACAGTGATCACATATGGCTCCCTCAAAGGTCTGCTGAGCGACCTCCGTGCCTCAATACAAGGGGACATACGGAGTATAGTGGGAGAGATCAGGACAGACATGGCAGCCATGAATAACCGGACTGGCATATTAGAAGAAAAAATGGCAGAATTCGCAGGTGCCCATAATGAACTTGCAGACAGCTACCAGGATTTGGCATTTGATCTCAGAAACACTAAGGCGAAATTATGGGACTTAGAAGATAAACTGAGAAGAGCTAATATTAAAGTCAGAGGAGTAGCTGAATCAGGGATGCAGAAGACCTAACTGCAATAGTGAAACCTTTCCTGAGGATCATTCTCCCCTCAGCTGCCCCAGCAGACCTAGATATAGAGAAAGCATATCGACTTCCCCGTTCACAGAAAGCTCCCTCTGATGTTCCTAGAGATATCATGGTTCATCTAACGACGCCGAAACTGAGAGATTCTTTACTGCATGCTCTGAGAAAGAACCCAATATCAGACGCTCCATTTGCTGCATGGTCCTTATTTCCAGATCTATCGCCGGGTACTCTCGCCAGACGGAGAGATTTTGCCCCATATTGTGCAGTCCTAAGAGAACGAGGAATTAATTATGCATGGGGTTCACCAGTCAGCGTATCTTTCCGATACAAAGGATCAAGACAGTACTTTGCTTCCCCTACTAAGATGAAAACTGCTTTGATTGACTGGCGTTTGATGACGAAGACCGGCTCACCGTCCAACAGTCCAGGCAACCGCAGCAACCGACCGAATGCTTCTCCTTCCAGCAGTTCGGGTCTGAAGTGACTTTATATCCCTGAGGATTGGATCCCATCGCTGGTATGACTATTGTCAAATTCTCTGCCACACTTTCAGACCTTGGTGTATGGTTACACAGTCTGGGAGTGTGTATTGGGCCTTACATTGCCCTCTACCCCCCCACAAGAGTGCCCAACATCTTCCTTATGTATTAAGTGTTAATTAATACGGACATTTGGGCCTGAGAAGTGCTTTTAGAAGCGCTCATATAAAGAGTTATTTTTAATTGTTGTACTGGAATCAATCTACGGATTAGAAAGTGAGAGTGCGTTACATTCTCCTTCTAATTTCTTAACCTTCCCCTTCACACTTCTTCTCTTTCCTTTATCCCTCTTTTTCTTCTTCCCTTTCTTCCGCTCTGAAACAACGCTGGCCTGTGGCCCTCTAATCTTTATCCTTTCTTCTCTCTTTTCTACTAGAATCCTTTTCCTAACATCATTCTTCCTCATACACCTCTAAATTACTCTCTCTTTCATTCTTTACTATACAGAGCTCCTTCTACCAACTTGTATTTCTTGTGCTCACCTTAACCCATCTTCGTTTCCTTCTACCTATTCTTCAGAACTCGTTCCTCCTAGTTTATAATTATACATCATTACAGTTAGTTTCCTCCAGGACTTCCAGAAGAAGTGATCTCTGAAGTTGACGTACAGGATATCATACACGTGATACTTCTTAATTGGTGTTATTTTTATCTCCTTCCCTTGCCCCCCCTGATCTGTCCTACCTTCGCTACCCCTCCCCCTCCCCAACACCACTGATCTCTGCATTATATACGTTTTTTAGACGCATACTAAACTGTTTGATACATGATAAGGTAAACGAATCTCTAATTGATACGAACTTAAGTCCTTTCTTAAACGTGAAAAAGTCTGTTAAGTGATAAGTTCAATAGACCATCATGAGTTTTCATTGTGCATCAATAAATGTGAACGGGCTGAATTCCCCAAAAAAGAGAACATTGGTATGGCAACAACTCACCAAACTAAAAGCTGACATTTTATTCATACAGGAAACTCACCTCTTAGAGGTGGACAACTTTAGGATGAAATCGACTCGATTTCCCCTCCAATTCTTTGCTAACGCCTCCAATAAGACTTCTGGAGTAGCTATCTTTGTTCACAAAGCGTTGGCATTTAAGCTGGTGGAGAAAGTAGCGGATCCGTCTGGTCGCTTCCTAGTGGTTAAAGCCTTGATAAACGGGAAACCATACACCCTAGTTTCGGTCTATGGACCAAATACAGGCCAAATCAAATTTGCTCGGTCCCTATTCACTACATTGGACTCTCTGGCTAGGGGGTTTCTCCTTTTGGCTGGAGACTTCAATATCCCGGTGAACAAACACCTTGACTGCTCGTCACCCTCGATGTGCCGGGGTGAACTGGGTGGGCTGTTATATAGCCATCAACTTCACGATATCTGGCGCTATACCCATGGTGAAGAGAGAGATTATACTTTTCTGTCCCCTAGACATCAAACGTATAGTCGAATAGACTACTTCCTGGTTGGTGACTCCCTTCTCCCAAAATGCCAAAAGACCACAATTGGACACATTACTTGGTCCGACCATGCCCCAATTCTTATCCAGATAGCTGATGAACTACAAGTCTCTTCTTCTCCGACTTGGTCAATAAATGAATACCTCTTAAGCCTTCCTGACAACATAACACATATTGACTCCCAACTTGATCAATACTTTGCGCTTAACCACTCTCGAGATACTGACCCGGAAATATTGTGGTATGCACATAAGGCAGTTTTGAGAGGCCAATTTATTCAAATGGCAGCTCGAGATAAGCGCAAACGTGATGAGCAACTTCAGGAGCTCACTAACAAATTAGCAGCTCTGGAAAAACAATATAAAAAGTCCCAAACTCCACAAACGCGAACAGACCTTGAAGCTACCCGTAGGGATCTTAAATCCCTTTTACTACATAAAGTAGAACATAACCTTAAAAAACTTAGAGCCAACTTCTACTGCATGGGAGATAAAGCAGGTAAACTTCTAGCAAAACGTGTACAGAAACAAAGAACATCCACAAAAATTGAACATATCTTAAGTTCCTCAGGAGAGAAAATCAGAAACCCCTTAGACATCGCGGCCCAGTTCAGAGACTATTATACTTCCCTTTATAACTTAAAAGAAGATCCCAACATCCCACAACCAAACGATGAAACAATTGAGTCCTTTTTATCCCAGGCACATTTGCCAAAAATATCAGATTCACAACTCGCTTCATTAAACGCAGATTTCACGAAAGAGGAGATAATGTCAGTAATTAATTCAATGAAGAAATCCTCGGCCCCAGGCCCAGATGGGTTTTCCTACAAATATTACTCGACCTTTATATCTCGTCTGCTACCTCACATGCTTGCCCTTTTCTCCTTCTGGAGACACAAGGGTCAGATTCGTCCTGAAGGGCTGGAGGCGAGGATCTCCACAATCCCGAAGCCGGGAAAACCCCCAGATTCCCCACCAAACTTTCGCCCAATTGCCCTCCTGAACGGTGATGTAAAAGTTTTTGCAAAAGTTCTAGCACAACGCTTAGCTAGGGTGTTGCCTGATCTAATAGGCCTGGAACAGGTGGGATTTATCCCGGGACGACAAGCGTCCGATAGCACACGCCGTGTGATTGAACTGCTTGAGGTGCTGGAACGAAGAGGGGCCCCTAGTGCACTCCTGTCCCTAGATGCTGAAAAAGCCTTTGATAGGGTGCACTGGGGGTACCTGGAAGCAGTATTGGATAGGTTTGGACTGGTGGGCAACATTAAAACAGCTATACTT
Organism: Allobates femoralis; assembly: GCA_033576535.1. Taxonomy (NCBI): domain Eukaryota; kingdom Metazoa; phylum Chordata; class Amphibia; order Anura; family Aromobatidae; genus Allobates; species Allobates femoralis. The sequence goes on along the minus strand of JARQOC010000001.1, from coordinate 371,325,409 downwards.
GCCCTCTACTCCTCCCCCACAGCCAGGGTCAAAGCTTCGGGATTCCTTTCAGACTCCCTTTTGATTACAAATGGCACAAGACAAGGGTGTCCTTTGTCTCCTCTGATCTTTGCTCTAATTATGGAGCCATTAGCAGCCAGAGTGAGACAAGACCCACTGATCTCTGGTCCATGTGTGGGAGGAGTGGAACATAAAATAGGATTATACGCAGATGACGTGATCTTCATCTGCACGCATCTCACGTCCACTATCCCCAGAATAATGACTTTATTGTCCGAATTCTCAGCGGCTTCATATTATAAGCTGAATGTAACTAAATCGCTATTCTACCCAATTCGGATACCACCTGTCCTGGCAGATTCGCTGAAAGCAAATTTCCCATTTCATTGGTCACCTAAGGGTATTCAGTATTTAGGGATAACGATTTCTCATACCGGGGGTATACTTCGCCTAAACTATGAATCGCTACTCCGATCAATAAGGGAAGGCCTTTCGACTCACAAACAATTGATTCTTTCATGGATCGCCAGAATCAATATTATAAAGATGATTTATCTCCCTAAAATTCTCTATGTATTTCGCTGCTTGCCATTAATGTTCCCAAAACGCCTGATGGTAATCTTACAGTCCACTCTTAACGATTTTATTTGGGACCACAAACGCCATCGGGTAGGCATGAAAATTCTTTCTTTACCAGTTCAACTGGGAGGTATGGGGGTCCCTAATTTGGAACGTTACTATGCTGCAACGCATCTAGCGTCGGCAAGCTACTGGTGGACAAATGCCCCCAGCCCATTATGGATGGCAATTGAGAAACATTATGCTCCTCAACAATCTACTAAACTTTTATTAGAAACTAACCTCTTAAAGCTATCGGAGGGATCGACCTTACTCAAACCAATGCTGACTTTGTTACGTATATGGAGACAACATGCCCATTCCCTGTTAGCTTTCCTATTTAAATCAATAACTATCCAAGCTGCTGAAACGTTGATAGGATCTCTCTCTCTTCATCATTGGAAATCTAGGGGTATCACACACATTCATCAGGTTCTTGACATTACCACCATGAAACCCTTCACTGAGTTGGTAGACAGATACTCCATCCCCAAATCCACGTTTTATCAGTATCTGCAACTGCGCCACTTTCTGTGCTCCGTGCACTGGCCAATTGTTGATCTGTCAAAGATTGATGGAGCAACACAAAGATTTTTTAAAGCTGCTCCCTGGGGCTCTCACGGAGTATCTGTTCTATATGGAGCGCTGGCTCGGCTGAACGCTTTAGAAAAATTGCCCTACATGATTAAGTGGGAAACAGCTTTACAGGAGGAGTTCACACTAACTCAGTGGCAGGAAGCATCGGTGAGAAGCTCAAAATATACAAGCTGTATAAACCACCTTGAACAAATCAAAAAAGTACATTACGAGTGGTATGTCACCCCAACTGTATTAGCGAGATATAAAGGAAAAAACTCTGGCCCTACTCAGACTTGCTGGAGAGGTTGCGATGCATTGGGAACTTCACTACACATGTGGTGGAGTTGTGATACGCTGCGAGGATTCTGGGAAGAAGTGTCCAATCTTCTCTTGTCCATAACAGGAGTGTCTTTCCACTTGGGGCCCTCCTTAGCTATACTGAGTTTGGGATTAGAGGATTGGCCTACTCCGTTGAGACCTATAGTTACGAATGTACTACTAGGAGCTAGACTGTGTATCTCTAGAGTCTGGAAATCAAAGACTCTTCCGACTTTACACGACCTACAAGATACTCTTAATCTACATTTTCAACATGAATATATGCTAGCTCATGACGTCTCCAAGCGTCACAAGGTGCTCTCCTGGTGGGATCCATGGAGGTCATCTCCATACAATAATGTTCAAATTCCCTTATAGATACTTGTCTTTCTCATCAGCTGAAAAGTTACCAGAGTATAGCGTCTAATGTTGCCTAGAACAAAGAACGGAGACCTCTGGACGCAGAGAACATTTTCCTCCCCCCTCTTACCCCTTCCCCACTTTCCTAGACATCTGTTATCCCATTCCCCCCTGTTTTATGGTTTCACTTTATTTACTTCTTTATATTATTATATGATGTTAGTTACAAGAAGACTGTGAAACTACTGTATATTGTATTACCCCACAAACTTGTTATTCACTATGTACCCTTAAATGTTTAAAAGGAATCTGGATGAACTCCAGAAGGTCTTTATGTTAGTTCTTACACTTTTGGTTATATTATATTGCAAAAATTTAATAAAAACTATTGAAACAAAAAAAAAATAAAATCCAGAAAATCACATTGTCTAAATTATATAAATGTATTTGCATACTCTTAAAATTATAGACCATTCATGTCTTTGTCAGTGCGCAAACTTGCAAAATCAGCAAGGGATCAAATAATTATTTCCCCCACTGTAAATTACAGTTAACAAACTAACAGTGGCAAACTTGTACAGAGGGGAGAGGGCCCTGCCCTTATGAGCTTACATTCTATACAAATATAGAATGGGAGTAGGAGGACTTCTTCTCACTGGTGGTCTGGAGTGAACTTTACCATGCCACCCCGATCACTGTGAGACCCGAAACTATTGAGCTTTTGGCTCCCACTATGAGCGGTGTGACGTGGGAAAGTTCACCTGTGGTCAGAGCTCAGGTGAACCAGACTGACATCATCCTGCTCTCAGTGGAAGCTGAAACTCACTCAGATTTGGGTCCCTCCATTAATGAACATCACAGAGGATTGTGGAAGGATTTTTTGGGGAGTAATAAAGATGGGAAAAGAGGATTTTGTGTTTTTTACAAATAAATTATTTTTAACAGTGTAGTGTATTTTGTACTATTTACTTAGAAGCTAACAAAGTGGCGCGGGTGTACTACGTCACCCGGCGCCGGAAATGACGCGATTCGCGTCACCCAGCCACACTACAGGCCGGCCAGGAATGCACAGAGCGGCGGGGAGGCGCGCATTTTAATCTGATTACAAGATCACGCCTATTGAGGCGTGATAACATGAAGAGGGAGCGCCTGCCAGGGTGACTATGAATAGCATAGTCACTCATTATCATCCCTAATGAGGTACTGTAATAACATTTATCTTCAATTTCACTTGGTGCAATTAGGAGCTAAAAGGAGTGTAGGGTAAGTGTTACTATGCTCTAGGGACAGCTTTTAATAGCTTTAGAGGTGTTTTGAGGGTGACAGGATCCCTTTAATATTAACTGTATTTTTCCCACACAGCAATGGCTGCTACTTCTCAAGAAACAGCATTTTATCATAGACACTGTTGCAATACTTTTGAAAAAATATGAATATGATTGGCGCTGGTGGCTGGCTACTGTACTCTCCAAAGATTGTGAAAATGAAGAAGTAGAATTGACTTTATTGCATCCTTCTGGTCCAGCGCCATCCTTTGTGTATCCAAGAAAGCCAGACATTTTAAAAGTGCACAAAAATCAGATATTAACTCAGGCGGAGCCTAACACCGTGACAGGCCGGACATACTCTTTGACACACAAGGAAATGGCGATTGCTAGTAAGCGTTTATGGACAAGATTACATTTCACCCACTAGAAGGGACAAATTGATAAAATGCCACTTTAAAAACATACTATTAATTGTTTGATTAGTTCATAATTTATAGGCGGCCGTCACACGGTTCAATATTGCGAACGATATCGTTTAAGCCATCTGCTTTTTGATCGCTTAAGCGATATCGTTTGTGCATCGCTGCGTGCAATCAAGCGATTTTACAATGTAAAATCGCTTGATCGTTACAGCGCAGATATGGGAGCCGGAGCTCAGATCAAGCGATAATCGCTTGTTCAATCTGCTTCATCGTGGTGTGTGACACCACGATGAACGATCTCCCAGCGGCAGAGCCTATGCTGGGAGATGGTATCTATGGTAAACGTCAGGTTACTAAGCGCCACGCGGCGCCTAGTAACCCGATGTGTACCATAGTTACCAGCGATCTCGCTGGCCCACATCGCTGGTGAGTCTGTCTGTCTGACAGCTCACCAGCGATGTGAGCGATATTGTTAGCGATCGCGCGTGCACGTGATCGCTTACAATATCGCTCACGATATTGTAGCGTGTGACGGCCGCCTTAGAACGATGATTTAACTACTGTACTATTCTTATTAAACACTTCATAAATCACATGTTTAGTGATAGAATAGAAAACAAATTTATATGTATAAATAGGGGTTAACATTTTTGGTTCTTTTAATCTTGTTTAATCAAACTTGAGGATATGATCACCTTTCTTCTTTTGGTTTGTTCAATACATTCAAGTTGAAAATGCTGAGCGTTGTGTTCTGATGATTAAGATGTATTTATCCTGGCACTTATGGGATTTGTTTTTTGTGTTTCTTTTTTGTTGCATATAAATGTTTTATTCAATAAGTTGTGATAACTCATACAACCATAAAATAAAAAATATATAAATTTGACAGGTCCCAAGTTGAATCTCTGCACAAATATAACCAAGAACACAATCAGTCATTTTTTCACAATTGCCCGTCAATAGTTTGAATTTGATATAAAGAAACATAGTCTTGTAACATATGAAATTAAAGCTGTTACCATTCTGAGTAAAATGATGCCTCTCCCACTTCATTATCTTATTTCTAGCCTGAGATTTAAAAAAATGTAAAGTCATACCAGTCCAAAATTCACCCTTTTTTTAAACTTTAAAAATCTGTAAAAAATTAACTGATGAAGAAAAAAATTCTAAACTTTTAATTTGTAATTATCTAAAGTTGTACTTCATAAAGAAAAAGAATTTAAAAAATCTAAAGACGTCAGGTAAAAAAAAATATTCATATTTAGATCACTTGATATAGAATGACCCATTGACGCTATTAATATTAAAATATTTTAAAATATGATCCCATCGCGATCCCAACTTGAAATTTGGTACAGATGTGGCTAAGAGCACAGCAGACACATGAGCAGTTTTTGAAATATTTAAAGCGCGCCGATTTTTCGGAAATGCGTTTTAAAGTTTTGCGCTTGCGATCACATGGGTAAAATATTAACAAAGATCCTCTTGTGACATATCTGGTGAAAGCCTGCACAGTTCTGAGTAGATTGGTGTTTATTTTGTTTCTCTATCTTATTTCTAGCCCGAGATATGATAGAAAATGTAAAGCCATACCAGGCCAAAATTCGCACTTTTTTAAAACTTTAAAAATCTGTAAAAAATTAACTGATAAAGAAAAAAATTCAAAACTTTTTTTTTGTAATTAACTAAAGTTGTTCTTCATATTGAAAAAAAATTAAAAAAATTTGAGGACGTCAGGGAAAAAAAAATTCATTTTTGGATCACTTGACATGGAATGACCCATATATAAGATTATCTCAGCACATGAAAAAATGTTTTTAACACATCCAATTGTGTAAATTATTATGAGGCTGCAAGGCCATACTTATTACTATTACTAAAAATAACCAGACCAAAAGTTCGGTTTGGAATAAATTTTATTAAAGATAAAATGGTTGGGTACCTTATTAAGGTTAACAGTCGTTAATAAATTAATTAATTATTTTAATAAATAAATATAATCAAAATTTAAATTGCTGAAACCAATTGCATAAATTAATTAATTAATATTTTATTAAATAAATACAATTAAAAAATTTTAAATGCTGAAATTTAAAGCGGATCCACCCAACACGGGCAATCGTCCTCTAACAAGGTCCCACCAATAGATCAAAACAATAAATAACAGGGAGGGAGGGCGGGGTTTTCCAATACCTGATGATTTCTGACAGACCCTGTCAGAATTCTCCTCTATTTATAGTTCACAGCTGGCCACTCTGGCCAATCAGCAACTGTCAAAAAAAAGGCGCAAAAAAACTGGTTTATACCAGCTGTGGTCACTTCCATATATGGGCAGGCTCTTACCTCTTCTCCCTAACAGCTGAACCTAAACCTATTTATTAACCTTTGCTGTCCTGCCGCCACATAGTGTACCATTCATATTGAATGGGCCACTTTATTATTCCAAGATTTATTGATGAAAATTGACTTTAAAGTGAACTTTGTTTGGGGGAAAACCCATTTATTGAAAGGTGGTGTTACAATTAATAACAGTGCAGAGTTTAATTAGTGAGGTAAGTCATTCTGTGAAGAAACAGGTCCTTCTTTAAAGAGGTAGGGCAGCAAATATTGTACCTGCTGGTTTTAGCCCTTGGCTCAGTGAGTAAAATGGGTTATTCCAGATGTTGTACCAAAAAAGAAAGAACTTTGGTTAAGTAGTTTATTAGAAAGGGTATAACATATAAAGAAGTGTAGAAAATAATTGTCAGTTCAGCTAAAAGGATTTCTAATGCTTTAAAATGAAAATGAAATCCGAATCGCATTGTTGGAATGAGAAATACTACCTTCCAAATATATTCTAGAATAACAAGAATGGCATATACAAGCATACGATGATCAGCTTCAGGGAAATCAAAGATGATGTTCAGTTACAAATATGTGATAATAATGTTTATTGGGGCTCACAATTTAAACATCCTATCAGTATGTCTTTGAAATGTGGGAGGAAACTGGAGAGTCCGGAGGAAACCCACGCAAACACAGGGAGAACATACAAACTCCTTGCAGATGTTGTTCTTGGTGGGACTTAAACTCAGGACCTCAGCGCTGCAAAGTAGCAGTGCTAACCACTGAGTCACCGTGCCGCCCATGCCAAACTATTTGCAAGAAGCCCCCTAAAGTACCATCGGCGAATAAAAAAAAGAAATGTTTAGAAAACGGTAGTTTGCCAAAGGACACATTGACTGACTGGCCTAAAGAGAAGTAGCGCAATGTTCTATGGATGGATTGGAGCAAGATAGCAAGATTGTTGTTATTGGGTCTAAGTACCACAGACAGTTTGTGAGACAACCCATAAAACAATGAATAAAGCCACAATACATGGTGAAGACTGTAAAACATGGAGGTGCAAGCAGAATAGTATGGGGATTTTTCTCATACTCTGGAGTTGGGCCCATTTATCACATACCAGGCACCAGTGACGAGTTTAAACATATGAAAATTCTGGAAGAGATCATGTTGCCTTATGTTGAAGAAGAAATGCCCTTGAAATAGGTGTTTTAGCAGGACAAGGACTCCAAACACAACAGCAAGAGGGTTATGTGCCCCACTGTGCATATTTGTGCTACGTTTGTCAGCTACACAAACGCAGCTGTATGTAAACAAAAGTATCACAAATGTATTGCGTATGTGCACATACTAATGCAATGCAAAAACGCAGCACAAATAAGGTGACACACACAGATACAGCACATACACACACAGACTCTTTCTCACCCTCCCCTGTGAGCCCATGGTGATCCCCGGTGAGTTCTTCCTCTCGGCAATCAGTAGGACCTGTTAGTATCGTCCAATCAGAGCCACAGTCACATGGTGCAGGTCCTGGAAGCTCGATAAACACATCTCCTGCCGGTGCACGGAGATCACCATGGGATCGCTATTGAGAAGTAAGTATTGCAGCTTTTTTGTTTTGGAAATCACTGTAAAAAAGCCTCACAAATGGACTGTGGGAATACCCATCCATCTGTGGTGCTTTTTTGGAGGAGTTAGAATGGAGTCAATGGGGAAAACGCAGCCCAAAAATGGGCATGTGAATTGACCGGGACGTAAAAAATGCAGGCAATTTCTGCAGCAAGAACGCAGTACCAACAAATGCACATGTGGGCACAGCATTTTGTAAATCACAGACTTTAATGTTAAAATGTTTGTGTAGAAACGCAGCAAAAAAACAAACAAACGCGGTACAAACACACAGTGGGCACATAGCCTATGTCTGTAAACAAATTGAGCTTATACTGTAAATATTCAAATTTGTACATTAATATGGCAATTTTTTTAAAGCATATTATTCCTTTTTCTTTCTTTTTAGTTAAAATAAAAAAGTGTATTATATTAATGTTTTCATTTGGAATTGAAAGTGCAGTGCTCCTAGTGCCTTTGTGTATGTAGACATAAATGCTAATATGAGGACTGGTCTTTTTTTCTCAGATGTTTTAAACACACTGCTATTATGGTATTTTGCACATAATTTAGATTTTTTTTTTTCTAATTAAAGAGCCACCATCGTTACCACCAACACCTACTCTTGCATCACCTACTGTGACAAACAAGCCTTTTGCTGGAACCAATGACCCAGGGGAAGCAACCCGAATTCTCGCTGAAAAGAGAAAGCTCGCTCGAGAACAGAGAGAGCGAGAAGAAGAAGAGAAGCGAGAGAAAGAAGAGGAACAACGGTAAACTATGGTGTCTCTATAGCCTATACCATGTATGTGAAAAATGTTGGCGGCACATGTTGGCGCTTCATAAATACTGGTAATAAATAATGATGATGTTGCAGGAGGAAAAAGGAGGAAATAGCTCAAAGGCAGGCCATTGAAAGAGCTCGCCGTGAGGAGGAAGCAAAACAGCAAGAGGCAGAGCGAAAAGAGAAGGAGGAAAAGGAGAACCAGGAGAAGGAAAGGTTGGAGAAACAACAAGCTGAAGAAAAGGAGCAAAGAGAGCGCGAGGAAGCAGAACGTCTTCAGAAGCAAGTATGTTCCAGGGGTCTTGAGGGACAGACGATATGTTCACTTCACAAATATTCTACTGTCTTCATGTCCACACGGATGGCAAATATTGATATAAAAGTAAAACATAGGGACAACATTGACAGACATACGTAAGTTTTGTTACCTTTTACTAACACCTGTTAAGTTGATTCCGAATACTTTAGGTGTCAATATTTTAGGTATTCATTGACAGCTCTCTAATGTATATATGTATTCTCAATATGTCTTCAGAATAGACATTTATGTATAAACTGTTCTTTTATTGCCCAGTTCTTTTAATCTCCATTCTCTAATGAAGACACATTAAATACAATCCCACATTTATAGACTGGTAGGCTTGGTTTATAGGCCTGGTTCATGATTTGAGATGCCAAGTGCCATGAAACATGCAAATAACAATCATTTTGTTTTACTATAAACTATCTAGAAAGAAGAATCTGTCCGCATTAGGTTAGAACGAGAGAAACATTTCCAAAAAGAGGAACAGGAGCGTTCAGAAAGGAAGAAGGTAACTGGTTATTTTCTATTATGTATGTTATTCAAACCAAGCTTCATATTACGTGTTATCTGCAATGTAGAGTTTTATCGTCTTTATACACATTGGGCGGATATATCAAAGTTATTGCACAACTCTTGAGTTGGGCAAAAATGCTGCATCTGTTGGCGTTTTGTCTGCATGAATCGGATCTGCCAAAAATGAGTGGAATTGGTGAGGATCAGTGGCGGAGAAGAGGCATGGCTACCCATCCAATTAATCAAAAGTACCAGCATCTTGTAAGGTAGAAATGTAACTTCAGTATCTGAAGTATGAAAATGGAGAAAGGACACTCCTTGGACATCATATTCTGAAGAGGGCAACTACTCTATACAATATATGAGAAACAATGAACAGGAGTGTATTTCTGCCTAAACATTCATAATGACACCAGAGAAAGTCCACACAAATATTAATTTGCGATGAAGAGTAAGGTTTACATGGTGTCAATGTTCCAAAAATAAAGAAAGTTTGACAGAGAATTGACAAAGAGGGAGAAAAAGAAGGCACATACTAGAGAAAAGACAGACAATAATAATGGTATCTCAGGACCACCCAAGATACTAATTATATAAGGTGCCCAGACTGTTATGTAGGTAGTGGTTACTCCAACCAAGGTACCTGCCCTTTGTGGTGGAGAAAATCCCACTCAACCCCAATAAGGTGCAAAGGCTTTGGTTAGAATTGTATTAAGGCCCATTGACCGTGAATAGAGATTCTACCTCAGTACGTGTTGGATGGCATCGGCATGTGATTTGCGTCAAGCTGCTGCGGGGGGCGTGTATCTTGGGTGGCCCTGAGATACCATTATTACAGTCTGTCTCTTGTCTAGTAAGTATCTTCTCTGTCTCTTCTCTTTGTAAATACTCTGCCGAACGATCGGACAGCTGTCTATAATGCATGGGGGCTTTAGTCAATTACTTATTCGGCTGATAGGTCTTCAAACAGTTGTGTTTTTAGTCCAGCTAAATATTTTAAGATCAAGTTTGAGAAGTTAAAGATGACAAAATCTACATGACTACATCACCCAAACCACTGATATTCTGGTGAAGTATTGCTGTACTAACTGTTAATACTAGTAATACATCACCAGACCCACCGCCAATACAATAATACATCACCAGAACTATGTTCATTATGGGCACTGGTTGCTTTGATGGGACGTGGATCCAGGGAACTATTCCGATTTGCCATATGTGGCGTTTGTAAGGACATTTTTCCCTAATATGGAGCTTAGTGTCTGCCCCATGGGGTTTTTGCCTTCCTCTGGATAAACATGTTAGGCTACCAGTTGACTTTGATGGACTTAAGTTTACTTTCAACCGTAAAAATATGAAACCCTTTAAAGGGATTTTCCTACAAACAGCAGTAATTTTAAAGTACATTTTAATAATCTTGGAATAATAATAATTTCCACAATTGGAAGTGTTTAAAAATAATATTCAGGTGCTGAGATAATCTTATATATGTGTCCCTGCTATGTACTGTGTAATGGGCTGTGTCTGACTGTACAGGGACATGGTTTGATCCTTGACAGGGGAAGACGCAAATGAGCATACAGATGTTACAGCACGGGATTGCAAATAATTCTTTAGTTTAACCTCATAAAAAGAATGAGCTGTGATCCCATGCTGTAATGTCTATATGCTCTCTTGCTTCCTCCCTGGCCCAGGAGATGTGATATGAATGACTATGTCCTTCTATGGTCAGACACAGCCATTACACAGTACATAACAGGGACACATATATAAGATTATCTCAGCCCAGTAGATGTGTTATGATCAGACCATGTCCCTGTACGGTCAGACATGGCCATTACACCGTACATAACCGGGACACATATATAAGATTATCTCAGCACAGGAGATGTGATATGATCAGACCATCTGGGAAAGGGAAGGTATGTCACAGTCCGCGCTGCCAGGAAATCCGCTCGTAAATAACGCTAGTAATCGGTGTTCAAATCAATCCTTTTTATTCATCCAACGCGTTTCAACGCCCTCCTGGCGTCTTCCTCAGGAGGGCGTTGAAACGCGTTGGATGAATAAAAAGGATTGATTTGAACACCGATTACTAGCGTCATTTACGAGCGGATTTCCTGGCAGCGCGGACTGTGACACACCTTCCCTTTCCCAGAGCTTCTATTTCGTCTACCCGAGTGGAGACCGGTGGAAGTCCAGCAGCAGCCATCAGGACACTTATTCTATCAGGCCTTTTAACCAGTTGTGGGTGGCACAACTGGACTAGGTGAGTGAACCTTTTCTCACCTACTTGTTTTTAGTGTCTAGTGATAAGGGCACTATTGCGCCTCTTGTCTCCCCCCCCCTCTCTTTTCATGATCAGACCATGTCCTTGTAGGGTTAGACACGACCATTACACAGTACATAGCAGGGACACATATATAAGATTATCTCAGCACAGGAGATGTGATATAATCAGACCATGTCCCTGTAGGGTTAGACATGACCATTACACAGTGCATAGCAGGGACACACACAGTGTTTGTTTTTTTTCTCCGCACAGGAACATTTGTTTTTTTAAACACATCTAATTGATGAATTTATTATTATTCCAAGATCTATTGCTTAAAATGAACTTTAAAATTACATTTGTTTACGTGAAAACCCCTTTAAGTGTGAAAAATAAATTCCATTGTCTGGTTATCTGATTAATACAGTTTGCTGAGAAGTCTGGAAGACGCTTTTTTCTTTTCTTCATGTAACTTTCTAGTGCCCTTTGTTTTTCTGTGCAGAGGCTGGAAGAAATCATGAAGAGAACAAGACGCAGTGAAACTGGGGATAAGGTATATAGATAGTATAAACTGAGATGGTTAGACATAACCTGCATATTTGCAAAAAGGAACCATCTGCTGATCAACTCCAATGTCAGCTTCTGAAATGATGTTTGAAAATGTCTTTTTTTTTCAGCAGCCTAGTATTCAGAAGAATGGAGAGTTTCCTAAACCAGAGGAAAATGCAGGTGAGTAGTGTTTCTAAGAAACATTATTTTATAAGGATTTTATTTTGTTAAGAATACTTCAAGTCACCAGCATGGAAATTGTCAAATTAAGTAACCACTAGTGAGGAGCGAATCCTTTGAAGTTCAGATTTAAGTGGTGCAGACAACCTTTTTGGCGCACTGGTCATGACCCCCTTGACCCGAACCTCATTAGAAGTCGCTGAATGACAGTCAAGCTCTCCACTCACAGCCAGCCATAAGCAAAACACTTCTGGGGTGGGAGGACATTTTTTTTAAATTAATTTTGGACACACACACAGTACAACAATCTTCAGCATATGGATGGTCCATATGCTGAAGATCATTTAATTTTCTTATAGACCTGTCACTTTGTGTAAATAGATAGACAGACTAGAGCAGCAATTGAGCAATGAAGGTGCAAAGCCTTCCTGGCGAAAACCAACCATCCAGATAAAAGCACAGTAACTGGAGGCAACACACTAACAAATGTGGTACAAAAAGTGATTATTCAATAGCCTATTGTGGCGATGTTTCATTTCAGAAGTGTGAACCCTTTCTCAAGCAAAGTTCACACTTCGGAATAGACATGTCACCAGAGTAGGCCATTAAATAATCACTTTTTTTATTTTTTACCACATTTTATTGATGTGCTGTTTCCAGTTACTGTTTTTTCCTCTATTTGTGTATATAGATAGATATGTGTGTATGTATACACTACAGTTCAAAGGTTTGGAGTCACCCATGTAATTATGTTTTCCATGAAAACTCCTACTTTTATTTATCAAATAAGTTGCAAAATGAATAGAAAATATAGTCCAGACATTGACAAGGTTAGAAATAATGATTTTTATTTGAAATAATTTTCCCCTTCAAACTTTGCTTTCATCGATGAATGCTCCCTTTGCAGCAATTACAGCATTGCAGACCTCTGGCATTGTAGCTGTTAATTTGCTGAGGTAATCTTGTGAAATCTCATCCCATGCTTCCTGAAGCCCTCCCACAAGTTGGATTGGCTTGATGGGCACTTTTTTCTCTTCAGTTGTTCTGCATCTCACAAATGTTATTCTGTGTGATCCAAACACCTCAAACTTTGATTTGTCTGTCCATAACACTTTTTTCCAATCTTCACCTTTTCCTTTTATTAGCCAGTCTCAGATATGGCTTTTTCTTTGCCACTCTGCCCCGAAGGCCAGCATCCGGAGAAGCCTCTTCACTGTAGATATTGACACTGGTGATTTACGGGTACTAGTTAATGAAGCTGCCAGTTGAGGAGCTGTGAGGCGTTGATTTCTAAAGCTAGAGACTCTAATGTACTTGTCTTGTTGCTCAGTTGTGCAGCGAGGCCTTCCGTTTCTCTTTCTACTCTGGTTAGAGCCTGTTTATTCTCTCCTCTGAAAGGAGTAGGACACACTGTTGTAAGGAATCTTCAGTTTCTTGGCAACTTCTCACATGGAATAGCCTTCTTTTCTAAAAACAAGAATAGACTGTCGGGCTTCCCATGAAGGTTCTCTTTTTCTGGCCATTTTGAGAGTTTCATAGAACAAACAAATGTAATGCTCCAGATTCTCAACTAGCTCAAAGGGAGGTCAATTTTATGGCTTCTTTAATCAGCCAAACCATTTTCAACTGTGCTAACTTACAAGGGTTTTCTAAACATCCATTAGCCTTCTTACACAGTTAGCAAACACAATGTACCAATAAAACACTGTAGTGGTGGTTGTTGGAAATGGGCCTCTTTACACCTATGTAGATATTGCATTAAAAACCACACGTTTGCAGCTAGAATAGTCATTTATCACATTACCAAAGTATAGTGTATTTCTGATTCATTTAATGTTGGCTTCATTGAAAAAAAATGTTATTCTTTAAAAAATAAGGAAATTTCTAAGGGACGCCAAACATTTGAACAGTTGTGTATATGTATAATTATTGTTATTTAATGTATAAATTTAATCTGAAAAGAAATATACTCTTCCCTAGCTATTACACCCACCCCCTTACAAGAGGAGCAGACATCAGTATTTCTCCCTCGAAATGGAGAATCGGTGGCCCCATCACCAAGGATTGTTACTTTTTCTCAAGCTTTAACTCTAGACAGGTAACATTTTTTACTTTGCTGTTAATATTGTGACATAAGACCTCTGTATAATGGTGATCTACAGTGCAATCTGTAGCAGTTGAATGCACATGAATACTTTTTCTGTCTACGGTAATGTATTTGACTGTCTTTATGGCTTTTAGCTCAGAGAAACAACCAAATGAAAATGGTTTACGTACGCCGAACAACAATAATTTTGAAGAGATCATAAATTTACCAGTTGGATCTAAACCAATGAAACTTGATTCTCTAAACAATGAAGGGAGCAACATCCAGGACCTTCCGCCTCTAAATCCACTCATCGCTTTTGAAGTTGACAATGTACAAACAGCAGGTACTATAATAATTCTAAGCACCAAATAAAGAGCCTTTCAGAGTGTCAAATTATCTGGAACCAAACCTGATGAACCAGAAAAAGCAAAACCTCCAAATAGACTAGATGGACAATTGTATTAGGAAACACCTTATAATCATTGGATTCATTCTGCCCCTTTGTCAGGTGATTGATAGGTCTCTCCTTATGTACATAATCAACTGTAATGCATCGGGTAGAAGCTAGCCATGGACTCTGCCAGACAACTCTCCCTAGAGTCCACGTCCAGCTTTTCAAAGGGAATTTGTAAACAGATTTTTCCTACTCCATCTGAGAGGCTCCTGATGTAAGGGAAGAGATGCTGATTTCAGCCGTGTATTACTTACTGGGATGCTTGCCGCAGTTTGGATAAAATCCCTGTTTTATTTGCTACAGATCCACCAGTTATCTGAAGGCTGAGCTCTGTCCACACTGCTAGAAAACTGTCAATCAGCAGTGGGAGCAGGGTTATACAGAGCTCCTAAAGATGGAGAACAACATAGCATTAGGTTTATTAGTCCACTAGTTATAATTTCCTGATATGTGATGTTATCAAAACTACAGCAAGCAGCTCAGTAAATGACACATTGCTGTGTTGTTTGCTGCAGTTTTGATAAAATGACTTTAATCTGCTAATTTACCAGTTCTTTGAATGTTGAGCTCTATATAACCCCAACAACACCACTGATGGGCAGCTATCTGCCTATGCACTGTGAACACAGAAAGCTGCACTCGTGGCCAGACTACATGGCAGCAAATCTACTAGTCCTCTACAGATGACGATCTGCTGATAAATAAATATATATTATAAAAACTACAGCAAACAACCTAACAAGTTATGCTTCGCAAGAATCGGAGCTTCAGTTCCTACATTATGCTGTTTTCGAATTGAGCAGGAAAAACCTGGTAACATTCCTTCTACATAGTATTTTCCTAATGCCCAAAGCTTTTCAGAAAGAGAGACACCAGGCTGCAGGCCCTGATTGGTGCTGCCCCTGGTTCGGTTAGTGACGGGTTCCCTTTAAAGCCCATTTTACCACCTGTTTTCTCTGCAAAGTCAGCAAAATAGCGAAATGAACCCATTACAAAAAGTATTCGAATGACATTTCTGCATTGAAGATGGGGAAAATAAAATTTAAACGTTCAGTTACTCTGCTAATATGTTTTAATCTGAATTTAATGAGAACTAACAATATATTGGACCTTAAGCCTCATTCAGATGTCTCATATTACACAACATATTGCAAAAAAACAGTCTGAGTTTCTTCAGCGTCCATTTTTACCATCAGTGTTCATCAGTGATTTTTACATATGCAAAATTAAATGACAAAGTTTTTCCCATTCTGTGCAATTCTAACCATGGACAGTACATAGATTGTACACAAATGCCATCCCTGTGCTGTCCGCAGTTATTAAGGACCCATAGACTTGTTTGGGTAATTTTAGTCAGTTACTAGGAATGAAATCGAACATGAAACGGACGTTTTTTTTTTTTTTTTTATGCAGACATATGGTCTGCAGAAAATACACGGACATGTGAACAGCCTCATAGACTGTTAATGGAAACCTGTTCTATCCGGAAAAATTACAGGTACAACACATACGTGATGCATGGCCATCTGAATGAGGCCTTAAGGGTATGTTTACCCTGGACAGATTAATGTAGATTTTCAGTTCAATAATCTGCTGCATGTTACAGTATGATAAACCCAACCATTAGGCAGGTTAAATATATAACATTAGCCAAAGGAGCAATACCAAGTATAGCACAGAGAGCAGAATACAGGAAAAATGAGGCCAAAAGTGGAGCCAATATGCTCATCAAACAAACATACAACATATATACAATAATAGTTCACTCCCCTTCTGCTCATAGTGCACTTTAGGCGTGATGGTACTTAAGAAATAATGTATATTGTTTGACTTCAGGTGTGCACATTTTTTGTGATTCATGTGTGGACATAATACATGCGACACTGGACATATATGTACCATTATTTTGTTACACTATGTACTCGTACCGTTTACTTGAATGGCATCTGCAGTTTAATGTATTCACCTGTTACCATGCCCTTATAAATGTGCATTATTTTACTTCTCACCTTGATGATGCAATACATTTAGTATGTTTGATGAGCATATTGGCTTCACTTTTGGCCTCCTTTTTATGCATGTTACTGTAGCAGCAAAGTGGATGAGATTTTTGCATGTTACCTATATGCTGTAGGAATTTGTACACGTTATAGATTTTCAATTCTCAGCATGTCTATTAATTGTGAATTTGAACTGCAGATCCCAGCCGTGCAATGCTTGGGAGAAAATCCATGTCTAAATCATGCAAATTTGTTGTAAAGTACAAATTTGAAGTACGTAGATAAATTCAAAGCAAATGTGCCTATTGCTAACATACTCTTAAGGCTAAAGCTGACTTTAGGTATTACTCATTTACCTGATAGCTATGGGCCCCAAAGCATGCATAGCACACGTGTATGTTCCTTAAAGTGATTGTCCAGTTCTGGCACGAAAATCTGCAATCACTGTGTGGCTGCAGACTTGTCAGTCCTCGCAGTGCTCTGTCTGGATTCTCCGTTGTCGTAAACAGGGAGGATTCAGAAGTCTACAATCACACATTGACTGCAGACTTTCATACCAAACCTCGACAATTCCTTTAAGTATAGTAGATCACTGCTAGATACCTCCAATGACACTTATCTATGAAGTATCAAGAAGAATTGACAGAAAACCACATATTGCAATATCCCAGTTGCTTCAGCCCTATAGACTAGTTTTAGTTTGCTACTTTGAAATTGGGGCCAATCGTTGACCAAATTTCCTAAAGTCGATGCACCTCAACCAAAGATCATGGTATTTTAATAGCTCATGAACCATTTCTAGCAACTATGAAATTCATATTCACAGAAAGGAGAAACCTATCAGAAAAACATAGCCGCCCAATCTTTCGTTCAACTACCCCATGTATGATGTGTATGGGGTCTAATAAGCTGTCAGGCATTTTAAATGACCATAAAAAATGTCTGACAGTTTATATGGACAAATCGATGATATAATTTGTCTGTGTATCCCTATGTGAATTCAGTTTGTGCACCTTCTGAAATTAGTACTATCTAATCCACAAAACAGACAAGATTTGTGCATGCTGACATTTTTTTCTCTCTAGTTACCTCCATAAAAAGTGTTTTTCGAACACGCTTGTCAATTTAGGATGCAGAAGATTGCTGCAGAATTTCTGATGTTTATAGACTAACATGAAATGCAGAAAGTGTATTTTTAGAATAAAAGGCAAATTGGACATAATTTCACACAAAATCCCAAAAATGGACAAAATTGTTGACACTCTTCCAAAATTGTAGGTAAAAACTTTTTTCATACATGTAAAAAAGGTGTGTGCAATATGAAAATCACACCTGAAACCAGATAAAAAGGGGAGAAGTTGACTAAATCTTTGCATATTGTGTCTGTGTGTGTGTGCCACACTAAACATGGATAACAGGAAGAGAAGAAGAGAAGAGAATTGTCTTAGGCTGGTTTCCCACACTGCACTGGCATTTGTGTCTGCATGCGTATGGAAATTATCTCAACGTAACACCACTTCATTCCGATGCTATGCAGACGCAAACGCAGCCATAACTGATGTGAACGCAGCGGAGAATCTCTGCATGCGTTCACATTAGCATGCAGCCCGGCCAGCCAATCAGGTGTCTCGGCGGCGGCCGGGAGGCAGAGATCAGCGGCGGAGATCTCCTCCTCCCGGCCACAGCTGATCTCTCGCCGGTGTCTGCACGGGGATTTGAGGAAACAGCTGATCTGACAGCTATTTAAATCTCCCGCGCCGACACCGCATAGGTGATATCAATGCAGGAGATAAGAAACAGCTGATCGCTGTTCCAAATCTCCCGCGCCGACATCAGCTATTCGGTGTCAGTGCGGGAGATTTAAACAGCTGTCAGATCAGCTGTTTCTTCAAATCTCCCGGCCGACATCGGCGGGTATCAGTGGCGGCTCTAGCTGATCTCCCGGTGGCCGCCACTAGGAGAGATTTCAATGTGATCCGCAGCGTTCTCCTGCGCTGTCATGCAAGTACACTGCAGACCCATTGACTTCAATGCGTGTTTTGTGCGCTTGTGGACACTTGCAGATAAAAAAAGCGCCCACACAAAAAAATGCAACAGGCTGCGTTCGGAGGGTGCACAAATTATGCACATCCGAACGCAAACGCAACCGCAACACAGCCAAATGCAGGCACATGCGTTCCCATGTTAAACATAGGAACGCAGTGCGCAAGCGTTTGGCTGCATTCGGTGTCGCTGTGTTTGCATACGCCAGTGTGAAACCACCCTTAGGACTTGAAAGCCAAAATTGTTGAATGACATAAACAATCTCAAGTCTATCTCCAGAGATCATCATGGTCCTTTGTACACAGTGTACATCATTATTAAGAATTTTACAACTACTGGCACTGTAGCTAATCTCCATGGACGTGGCTGGTAGAGAAACATTGATGAAACACGCAGAATAGCTCAGATGTTGAATAAGCAGTCCCAATCAAGGTTTAAGCTTTCCTGGAGGCTCTGGGTACATTCGTTCCACAAGAACAGTCAGTCCACATTTATATGAAATGAAACTCTATGGAGGAGACCCAGGAGTAACCCACTGCTGACAGATGTAAAAAAAAACTAGACTGCAGTTGGCCAAACTGTAGGTGAATTAGCCAAAATCCTTCTGTGAAAGTGTCTTGGAGACAGATGAGACCAAGATAGAGTTTTTTGGTAAAGCATATCATTCTACTGTCTACTGAAAACGGAATGAGACCTACAAAGAAAAGAACACAGTACCTACAATTAAATATGGTGAAGTTTAAAAGATGTTTTGGGGTTGTTTTGCTTCATGTGGCACTGGATGCCTTATCTGTGTGCAATACATCATGAAATATGAAGATTACCAAAGGATTTTGGGTGGCAATATAGTGCCAGTTTCAGAAAGCTTGGTTTGCGTCCTAGGTCTTGGGTCTTTCAGCAGCACCATGACCTAATTCAAGAAACACTCCAAAATGGATGTAACAAAGTGCTGGAGAGTTCTGAAGTGGCCAGTAATGAGTCCGAATTTAAATCCCATTGAACACCTGTGGGGAGATCTAGTGCTGCTGGGAGAAGTCACCCTCAAATGTGAGACACCTGGAGCAGTTTGGAAAAGAAGAAGAGTGGTCCAAAATTCAAATTGAGTAAGCATGTTGATGAAAAAGCTGAAAAAGTCCAGTGCATAAAGCTTCAAAGAAATACCATTAATGGATAAGCTTGTGGATGGTTATAGGAAGCGATTTATTGCAGTTATTTTTTCCAAAGGGTGAGCAACTAAATATTAAATTGGGGGTGACAACAATTTTGTCCTGACCAATTTAGGGGTTTTGTGTCAAATTATGTTCAATTTTCTTTTATTCTTTTTTTATGTTGATACAATACACACACAGGATATTAACATATAAGAAGTAATATTGTTCCAAAAAATGAAGAATTTCTCCCAGAAAATTATAGCAATTTCAAGGGTGCCAACTATTTCCACCATGACCGAATATAAACCTTTTTGAAGCTGTTTTATTGTGATTTTGTTAAATATGTGCTCTATTTTTATCCCCAGAGGTCATCTGAACACCCCAAAATGACATTTGGAAATCGATCTTAAAGCCCCATGGATTCATTTGAAAATTAAAAAGGATTTTTTTTTTTTTTTGAATTTTTGGGACATTTCTTACCGAGATGGAAGACTTTTCCTCTTACCAGCTAACAGACTGCTGTTCTATGTTAATACAGACAGGAGCTTTGTCAAGTGCATGGAACGGCTTTTTTTTTTTGTTGCTTCTTGCACACAGATTGTATTCTGAAGTGTTTACCTACCTGAAAGAAGGAAAAACATGGAAGCATCCCGGTGCATTGTGGGACTTTTATTTTTGGGACTGTCCAGTTTTAAATGTAATTGTTTAACCTGATAATCTTTTACACTGTATGTTTAATACTTGAAAATACCCTCATAGCTCTACATGTAGGGCTAGGGAGCGGTGTCATTTAAACCATTTGGTTTAAATATTATTACTGAGAACTCCATTTAAAGGGGCTTTAATGTATAGGCTACTGTATCAGGTTCTCTGAAATGTAATTAATCATCTCGTTGGTTGGTTTCTTTGGAAGAAATTAAATAACAATTCTAAATGACATTTAGTATTTACTATGATTTTTAGACTTTTTTTTTTTTGTCCGCAAAGTAAATTATACCTGATTTTACCATACTTGAATATTTGTTGTACAATAAGAAAAGTTTAAAAGAAGAAAAAAAATATCTATATTGTAATTATGTATGCTCGACTATAGATGTTTCTTTGCCTTACTAAATTCTTATACACAAATGGAAGAGTCTATACATTTATGGGTTTAGAGGAAGAAGGAATAAGTATAAATTTGCTCGTTTCAGAGCAAAAGAGAATATTGGACTATTAGTAATTTATCTTTATTTTATTTGTTGGTTACGGTGTCTCTTCACCCACATTTTCTCATATGAATGTTGCTATTTTGTTTGCTTAAGGTCTATAAATGTGCACTTTTAAGAATAATTTACAATAATTATCCACTTGGGTTTAAATTATGAAACATTCTAAATTCTAAACTATTAAATTTGGAGCTTAGATGTCCCCATTACTGGTTGTCGAGGATAAGCATAGGTCACTCTATAGAAAAGGCCTAAGAGGGCATCCGAGCACCAGATATGGGCACTTCTAGCTATAACACTGCTTTGGCCACAGGGTTTGTACACTACATACAAGAGAAACTGAAATTTAATGTTACAATAAATTGGGGTTGTCACAATGATGGAATAATGTAAAAATAACTGTTGGATTCACTTTTTATACACCGTGTCATAGGACTGAATTTAGTTTGGCTTTTGTTTGTCTCTTTCTTCATGTACATAGCCATTATATTTAATGCTAAAATCATGTAGTTTTTACTTCTTTTACTCTATATAGCATGTCATTAATTAATAAATCTGTTTGAAGTTATTTTAATTGACTAACTGTGTTGTTCATTCCTTTCGGTGTCGGCACTGCATCATGTTTTGTGTTTAGCAGCGAGAACAGTGTATTTGGTAGGTTCGGAAGACACGACAACTTTCCATTTTAATATTTTATTACTCATTGAAATTTTCCACATTGCACAGTATAACCATATTAATATTTAATGTTACCATACATTTGGAATAAATGCAAGTATAAAAACACAAAAGGTAAAAACAATCTATTTCTAAAAGAATACGCTATAGAGTATAATAAATAAAAAGGAAGATTGGATGTGTTTGGAAGATGCAGTTAAGGTGGAAATCCACTTTTACCAACTAATCAAACCCCTTCAGTTAGTTCCTAAATCTTTAGAAACAGTCAGTTCCTAGGTAGTCCTGGGAAAAGGTATTTTTTTTGTTCTAGAAATAACCCCACTCTTTACCCCAGCCATTTATGGTATTATAGTATATCAGGAGAAAAAGGGTTAATTCTGCGCTGCCAATGGAGAAGGCAGGTTTCTTCAGGACATAAAACAAAAAAAAAATTGTAGTTATGTTCTGAAGAAGTCTTAGACAAACTATATATTAGTCTATCTTGGTCTTCTCCATTGGTGGTAGTGCAGAATTAACGCCTTCTCGTCTAGTATACTGCTGTTCAATCTGCGGGTCCGCCACAGCCGTTTTATGGTTTTGGATATGCAAACACAACAAGGGGAGCACATTGTTTTCTACATACCCCTTTGCCACCCTAGAACCTATTGCACTGTATTAATTTCAGTTACTATTCCTGTTTGTGGTATGGTTTCTAGGGTGGAGGTAAAACAGAAAATTCAGTTTTGTTTTTCAATTTATTATGCTCTAATTGTAGACAAATCTAAGTGGAGTTGCACCTTAAAGTGGATTTATCCTCCTGAAGAATGTGCACCTAAAAATGCCAAAGGAGGGTTTGTGTTCTGTAAATACAAGATTACCGCTTATTGTTAATGGGGATACACTGACAATTAAGATCCACGTTGCTAAATATCTTCCCTATTTGGAAAAGTAAAACACTACACGGAACAGTCAGTGGGGCTTATTGCTGACCGCCCCACGAGCCAGGATAATGTAAACAAATCATAAGTAATAGTTACTTATTACTGATTCAAGTTCATGTTCTCAGTCTGAATGATGGCCACTTTGAGCAGAGCCTGGGTCTCCTCTGTCTGCTCACGGATCTGCACAAGCTGTTCTTTTAGTTGACTTTGATTGAAGGCCATGGAAAATTCAGGATCTGGAAAGAAGTAAAAAATAACTAGGGTTACAATTGGGGTTCGGTGTTCGTACCAAAGACAGACTTTACAAAAAAAGTTTGTATTCGTGTTAGGAATTCAGGTGCTTTACATACGTAAACCACTGGAGTGAGCATTGCTGTGCTCGGCCTAGTGGAAGCCACATGTGGTATTGAATGGCTCACACTGGGGGTAAAATCAGCATTATTGGATGTAGTGTGTACTAACAAATAAATAAAATAAATATCTCAAAACCCCACCCTCCCATCTCCTGAAGTACTTTGTTTATGCCTGGCTGTATGTGGCCAGAGAGCCGAACTGCCCAATTGGTAACTTCCACTGAGGTCCAGTCAAGTTTGGGTACAGAACTGAAGTTTTAGAAGTCTGGTTAAACTCCCAGAAGCTGAACTTGGATGGGTCTGCTCATCTCTAGTTACAGAAGGAGCAGAGCCAATGTGGATGCAGGAGATAAGATCACAAGAGCTTGTGGTGACAGCATTACGAACTCAGCACTGTGCTTAGAGCCTGAGGTAATCTGACACCACATCAGCTGTAGCCAAGAATTGTGAACTTTGTGTAGGTCCCACCCCCATCCTTATAAGGCCGTATTCAGTGTGTGGAGCTGAATATGGATTTCCTTGACAAGGAGCATATGTCTTGTTCAGAAACAGCCTATAGGGGACATCTTCTAGAAGATTTTTGAAAGGTTTTCTTCTAAATTTCATTAATAAAAGTTTGAAAGTTTATTAAAATCACTTATTCTACATTTTTATTAGATAAAATTTAAATGGCAGTTGCACTTTAATAAGCGGCCTGGAAGTACAAGCGTGCAGTTCCAGGTAAGTATGACACTGATGTTTAATCAATGTTTTGCTTATTTTTACATCCTCCAGCTGAACCCGAACTGTAACACGGACTTCTCAGGGAAGTCTGTGTTCCGGGTACGTACCCAAATGTTTGCTATGGACCCTGAACTTTACAGTTTGGGTTCGCCTATCACCAGTTAAGATGTAGGAAGGACACTGAAGTATAGAGGGTCAGACTACTCCTAAGTATTTGTAGTGAAAGGTAACAGATATAGTTAGTTCTGCATAAAAACTGTATACCCAATTTTTTGTATACATTTTTTAATGTTGTATTGACATATGCAATGTTAATTATAGAACTTTTACCAGAATTTACAACATATCTTCCTCTAAACCAATATGAATTTCTTACAGAGTGAGAGTTCATTTACACTGCAAGGTTATCATGAGTGAGAATTCCTAGGAACTATTGTTTCCTAATAATCTTGCAGTCTAAGCAGACTATCAATCACCTATAAAACGAGCAAAATGCTTGTATGTCAGGTGAAATTCTCTTGTGCTGTACAAAAGATCATAGTTCTTGACATTGCATAGTTCTGTGCAAACAGGACCTACACATCTGAGAAGAATTGTAGCCAATGAGCACTGATTGATCAATAAACTAGTCATTCAGTGCTCATCTGAATCGCAGTTTGCATGTGTAAATAGGCTAATTTATCGTAAATCACCTAGGGTGAATGAAACGTATCCCCAAAAGTAGATAGAGGTTATCCAGGACTACATTCTTTTGTTACTATGTGCCTAACAACTAACAGCAGATAGTTAACTACCTGCCTGATATGCATGGCACTGATCTCAGCTGGTATAGAGTGGTCAGACTGCTCCTGCTGGTGATTCAGCGTCTCCTGCTGACGTCACGTTGATAAAGAACTTGCAGACCCCATTTGATAAAGTGTGGACTGCTTGACCTTGTACAGTCATGGCTAAAAAAAAATGTCTTGGCACCAATGAAATTATTCCAGAAAATAAAGTATTTCTCCCCAAAATTATTGCAATTACACATGCTTTATTATATAAATGTTTCTTTCCTTTTTGTGTATTGGAACAACACAAAAATAAAGAGGAAAAAAGTCAAATTGGACTTAATTTCTCATAAAAACCCAAATATGGGCTAGACAAAATGTTGGACCCGCACCCTCAACTTAATATTTGAATGCACACCCTTTGAAATATAAGAAGTAATTAGTTTTTTTTAATGAACATCAAACGTTTTACAATTCTCCACTGGCATTCTAGACCACTCTTCTTTTGCAAACTGCTTCAGGTCTCTCATTTTAAGGGTGCCTTCTCCCAACAACAATTTTACAATCTCTCCACAGGTGACTTCAGATCCGATATCGTTGCTGGCTTCTTCACAAGTCTCCAGTGCTTTGCTTCCATCCTTTTATCGGTAATTATTGAAGTATGCTTGTGGTCATTGTCTTTCTGCAAGACCCATGACCTAGGACGCAAACCCAGCTTTCTGACACGGGCACTACTTTGTGACCCAAATTTTTTTGGTAATATTCAGATTTCATGATGCCAAACATATAGTCAAGGCAGCCAGTGCCAGAGGCAGAAAAACAACCCCAAAACATCTTTGAACCTCCACTATATTTGACAATAGGGTACAGTGTTCTTTGCTATGTAGGTCTCATTCTGTTCTGGTAAACAGTACAATGATGTGCTTTGCCAAAAAGCTCTATCTTGGTCTTATCTGTCCATAAAAAGCTTTCTTAGAAGGAGTTTTGGTTTCCTTACATACATTTTGGCAAATTATAATCTAACTATTTCGTCTGTCAACAGTGGGGTCCTCCTGGGTCTCCTACCGTAGCATTTAATTTCATTCAAATGTTAACAGATAGTTTGCGCTGAAATTGATGCACGGAGCATGCAGGACAGCATGAATTTCTTTGGAACTTGATTATTTCTTTTCTTATCCACCACCCAGACTATCCAGCGTTTCAACCTTTCATCAATTTCACTTTACTCTTCATGTCCAGATAGATTAGCTATAGCGCCATATGTTGTAAACTTCTTGATTATGTTGCGCGCTGTGGACAAAGGAACATCAAGATCTCTGGAAATGGATTTGTAACCTAGAGACTGTTAATATTTTTCAACAATTATGGTTCTTAAGTCCCTCTCTTCTCTTTCTGTTCTCTATTCTTAGCGTGACAGACACAAAATGCAAAGATTGAGTCAACTTCTCCCATTTTAATCTGATTTCAGGTGATTTTCATATTGCCCCCTTCTGTTACTTGCCATAGGTGAGTTTAAATGAGTATCACATGCTTGAAACAAAGTTGTTAACCCACAATTTTGGAAAAGTGCCAGCAATTTTGTTCAGCCCATTTTTGGGTTTTTAAAATAATATACAATTTTGCCTTTGTCCTTTTACTTTATTGTGTTGTTCCAATACACACAAAGGACATAAACATGTGAATGATAATGTGCAATTGCAATAATTTTCTTGGAGAAATGCTTTGTTTTCTGGAATAATTTCAAGGATGACAACACTTCTGGCCATGACTGTATTTTCTTGATTGAACAAAACTAATCATAGGGCATAGGGGAATAATTTTCCATTTGATGGGGAATTGACCACTCCAGCCCCCTGGGATTCAGAGACAATGAAGACCCTGGCTGATTGGAGTGGAGGAGGTTGATCATGTCTACTGCCACTTCATTCACACTCAGGGTAAGTGCACACAGCCATTTTCTCTCCATCTGAGAAAAAGTCAAATTATGCAAATCATGATAGATATACATGTTTATGCGCTAATACACCATTTGACTGAATAAATTATCTTACCTGTTTGGTACTAAATTAGGCCCCTTTCACATCTGTGATTATTGTAATTCATGGCAGATGTCGCCACATCTGACGGATCTGCCGCGTAACGGCCACCTCATTCTCCATGGTAATTGCGGTCAGGTGCGGCAACTGTGGTATTGCCGAATCCGGCACTTGCGGCGCCGGGAAAAAACCCCGCTGCTAGCAGTTTTTTTGTTTTTTTTTTGCGTGGCTGCAAGTGCCGGATTCGGCAATCCCGCACTTGCCGCATCTGACCGCAAGCCCCATAGACAATGAATGGGGCTTGCCAGATCGGTGCTGCAAGTCAGCCGTTATGCGGCAGATGCGACGACATCTGCCAGATCTGCTGCAAATTACAATAATCAATATTATATCCATATATGGCATTAAGTCAATATACCCCCGGTGGTAGATCCCACCTGTCAGGGGTTTGACATACTCTCCCAAATTATGAATTAATAATAGGAGAGCCAAAGGTGTAATTTTCAATTAAAAATACAAATTATATTAACATCAAACAGTGACAAGACAAGTAAAATCAGCAGGGGAACCCCCCTGGTTATGACCCAGCACACTGAATCTTGTGGTCACATGGTACACATGACACACCACATGCCATAATGCTTTTTTGTATGCGTGAGCGTCCGGAACCCGAAAGTGCGGGCAGACGCTAAAGAAAAACAGTATTTAAGCTGTGATGGCGGGGCATAATGATGCTGCAGGCTGAGACACAGCTACATCTGGTCCCCTTGAGGAAGTGATCCTTATCAAGCGAAACACGTGTCAGGGTAATTATAAAGATCACTGCCCTTGCTCCTTGGGCACACTATATTAATACCACAGCGGTTTATATCTGGGTTGGTATCTAAATAGCCTGCAGCTTAAATTAAAGGGATACTCTCATCTCCAATATCCTATCTCAATATGTAGTAGGTGTAATAATAATAATATTGGCAAATCCTTCCAATTAGAAATGTAGTATAGCTCTCCTGATTGGTTCTGTCTCTTACCTCATGTGCAGAGCAATACAGTAATTAGGTATCCATGGTTACGTCTATGGCAACTCTCTCACTTTGAGTGGTTGTAGCCATTGATACCTATGCGGGAATGCCCTGCACATGAGGCAAGTGACATAGGTAAACAGGAGAACTGTTAGAATCCAATTTCTAATTGGAGGCATTTGCTCATATTATTACTATGCCTATTACATATTGGGATACACTTTAAATATTGATTCAAATCAGCACCTTGGGCTGGGGCAAAAGAACTGCAGTTTGAGACAACTGAGTATTTCATTATGTGCATAATAACACTGGTCAACAGCATTTTTGGTGCCAAAGATATTTCATTGAATTTAGGGTAACTTTGGGGTGCTGATTCTGAATATGTCATCAGTTTTGCCAGATTGGCTCAAGTTTTTGAGATTTTTCGTAAAATGTGTTAAAAAAAAGACGTTTTTTGCTACTTTTTTAACGAAGTCTGTTATGTTTCTTCTATGTTTTGTCAGTGTATATTCACCACAAATGTAACAGAATGAGTCTGGATCGTTAAGACAACTTCTTCTTGATGAGTTCATGCTTTTCACTGAACAACAGACAACAAACATAAAGTTAGTGCAAAAATCAAGCTATGAACAAACTTTTAGAACACTAATTAACACAAAACTATATTGAGAACTGCTCAGTTCAAGTACTAATCCAAAGAAATTAATGAGATGATGCGTCGCATTTACCAACAAGTGCTATAAATAAGATACCAAAAATCTCAAAAACTTGAGCCAATCTGGCAAAACTGATAGCATATTCAGAATCAGCACCCCAAAAATACCCCAAATTCATTAAAATATTTTGGGCACCAGAAAAAAAAAATTTTTTTGTTGACCTGTGTAGTGTATTTAATCCTTGTGCACTATAATTATCATGTCTACATTTATTCTTTCCTTCAGTTGCCTCCTTTGTTTTACGTGTAATCTGTTGTGAATGATGTCTTTCCTCCTTTTAGGTGTGTTCCAGATAGGGATCAGTGCATAAGCAAGTACATCTATCATTTTTACCATTGGGGCAACAGTTTTTGAACAGGGGGTGTATGTGTGTTTCTTTTGCTGGTATCCCATGTACTGTTAGGGGGGTTATTCTAATTACCACTGTTTTGGGGAGCAAGTGCAATTTTTTGATATTGTATTGTAAAATATGCTAATTAGTCTTTGATCAGAGTGGGATCAGTTTTTCCCAGATGTGGGGGAAAAAAAGTTTATTCACCTTTTCCATAATGTCCGTCCGTGAAAATCCGAGTGTGGCCTAATGTTCTCCATGGACCTATAGACTTGCATTGCAGATTTTGATCTGACACTCAAATTAAAATCAGACATGCCATTGATTTTTTTTTTTTTTCCTCGGACCACTTGATAAGAGGGGAAGAAAACCCCAACAGAATATCATGGTTCCAAATGCTGTCTTTGAAAACCATGGATCTCATTCAGATGAGAAAATTGGTCATGTGCAAGAGTCTTTAATGGGATAGCTGAACATCGGCTAAGTGGTGTGCCCAGAAATCTCTGGCACTCCCCTTAAAGGTACCTTTACACGCCGCAATTACGGTGTAGCAACTGAGAGGCAATCGTGATTTCCGTCACCGTTTCCTTGAGATTGCTACAAAATTGCGGCGTGTAACTGGGGAAAGTGATGGTGATGGTGATTTTCGAAGTTGCTCCCGATTGCGGTTTCAGAGCATTGTTCAAAAACCAGAGGCAACCCTGAAGGTGAATTGCCCTGGTTTTGGCGTGTGAACGGGCGATAGGGATGGAATCTGCGTCGCCTAGTGATTTCCCAGAGGCGTGCCACAGCGTGCTGGATACCACGCCCCATCAGTGATGATTGGTGGGGGCTACTGTGTTTCCATTGGCTGTCCCTTCACAGGGCACCATATTTGAAGAGCTGTCCATTCACACTACACAATTGCAATGGCGTCATGTATTAGCCAGCCTTCCAGAGCAGGCTGGCCAATCATGACGCTCTTGCGTTGTCTAATCAGCGTATTTGAGGCGCGGTATACACAAGTCTGTCATGCCTCTGTTCTTGCGGCGCTGAACATGTACGCCCACATTCCCTTAGTGATTGCGGCGTGTGAAGCGGCGTCGGGACTCAACCGGATGTTTCCCGCAGGTTCTGTGTCAACTTCCGGGGAGCCACGTTCCCTTAGTTGATGATGCAATTGCGGCGTCTAAATGCAGCATCGGCGATTGCCATCAACCGCCAAAAAAGTGCACGCGCACGTTTGGTTGCCTCCGATCGCCGGTGATAGTTGCAGCGTTTAAAGGTACCTTAAGAGTGAATTGAATAACAGTATACATGATCGACTACCATTCAGATGGGGCTCTTCAGAGTTCCAGGTCTCGCGATCATTGTGAACCCCTAGCAAACAAAGTTATTCCCCATCCAATGGAAGGGGGATTGATTTCAAAGTTAAGAATACCAGTTTAAATTCAATAGCACTATTGGCAGATACACCTGAATCCTGTTTTCCGGAGACGCATCCACTGATGTGTGGCAAATCAGATATGAACATTGTCTTAATCATTGAGGTGAGCAGGTATTTGCCTGGACTTCTACAAATAAAGATCACCACTTCTCTGCTTACAGACAAGGCTTTGTTTTCTAAATGTGATTTACAGTTAAATGCACAGACATGGCAAAACAACATACCTTCACTTAAAGAGCCCAGGGTGGCAATGCCCATCTGCTGAAATCTCAACTCTGGGTGACTTAGGAAACTCATGAGGTAGGATTGGACTTCTTTCATAAATAATTTCATATCTCCTACGATTTTTGCTATAAAAGAAGTCAAACAAAATAATATACTTTAAGGTTTAAGAAGTGTCGCTGGTGGGCTTTTATGTTTGACAAGATGCAAAAATCTACATCCTAAGATGATATGTGATAAAACAGAGAATTGAAAGCCCATGGCTACCTAACTTATAGATTGCAAATATAATTAAAATGTATATATACATTATTTCACCAAGCTGAGTAAATGGTTTATGATGGTTCTGACATGGCACATGTGATCAGTGATCATATGCGCATCTGCCTATGATATTGCTGTATATTTTATCAAAGAATAAATGTTTTTGAAGTCTTCTGTATAGATTTATGGATACTGGCCAACACTAAGGAAGGTTAGACGGTACATAAACAGTCCCACATACATTCATATGACAGAATTAGGTTGAATAATAAGTTGTATCACAACACATTGAAATCTTCTGTCTTTAGTTTCATGGTTCTGGTTAGTGGGAAGTATAATGTAGTAGTGTGATGAATTATTATCTAAATCTGCTAGGTGGGAAAAAAACAGAAGGTAACGCCTTATAGGAGCTAGAAATCATCAAGAAATTTGGCCAACTTTAAAATTAAGCGTGGCATTTCTGACGTCTGTGGTAGATACTTAGTCCACATGTGACTTTCATGCATAAAGGGTGAATCCTGCTATGCACTTGACTAGTATATATACATCTTTGTATCAGTCACAATGTCCTTCCACTGGTAATTATTTTCACGCTGTTTTTGTAGGTTTTCAGTTGCTTTACATGTGAAATATTCCTATTTAAAGGGATATTCCCATCTCCAAGATCCCATTCCAATATGTAGTAGGTGTAATAATAACAATATTAGCAAATACTTCATATTAGAAATGTAGTATAGTTTTCCTGATAATGTTTTTTTCTCATGTGTCAAACATTGCAAGACCTTAGGTATCCATGCTTACAGCCACAAACAACTAACTTTCCCAGTATGCATGGCCATAAGCATGGATACCTAAGGTCCTGCAATGCCCAGCACACGAGGAAAAAATGTTGCTCATCAGGAAAACTATACTACATTTCTAATTGGAAGCATTTGCTAATATTGTTATTACACATACTACATATTGGAATGGGATCTTAGAGAAGGCTACTACATTTTGGGATAGAATCTTTAAGATGGTAATACTCCTTTAAGATCACATTGGTTTATGCTAGGCTAGTTTCACACTGCCTTTTTTCAGCATCAGTGTGAATCCATCACAAACTGGATGCACACACATCAGTTTTCGGCCCAAAATGGGGCCAGACACACTTGCAGGTGCATCCAGTTGTGTCCAGTTCGCCCTGGATCTGGGTGGATCCAGGTGTCCACAGATATTTCATGGATACCAGACAAAATCTGCATCTTGTTGCAATTTGGTCTCCGTGGAAAAAAAAAATGTGAAGCCCCGGATCCAGGGCACCACAAGTAAAATCTGAATGGTTCATCCGGAGTTCTGGTCTATGTTCTATGAACTGTACTTGCACAGAACACCGTTCTAAGTGACACGCCCCCCAATGGGTGTGTCCTTTACCATGCACCAAATCCTTAAAAAATATGCAAATGGAGGCTCCCGCACGGGGTGCGAGTGCGTCCAGTTTGTCATTACGGGAGATTCCAAAATGCAGTAGTGTGAAACTAGCCTTAGATGCAATTAAAATTATTTTTCTAAAATACATTACCGGAGTGAGACAGATTATTGAGAACAGTGGCAGCTTGAAAGGAGAGTTCTTGGTTTTCAAGTCCATCGCCATCTCCATCAGGCATCTAAGAATTGCTGAATTCTTCCTTTTCCTCAACTGCTCCCTTGTAAAGTCTGGAGAAAAAAACACAAGTCCAAGGATTACTCCTATTATGCAGGTCTTTGGTGGGTCAGTTTATTTTTTAATAAAAATATAGTTTATTAAAAAGCCTATAAGGAAATGATTTTCCTGTATTAAGTATATAGGGGATGTACTTAATACAGGAAAATCATTGCCTTATAGGCTTTTTAATAAACTATAGTTTTCAGATTTTTTTTGTTTCTATGCCAATTAGGTACATTTTGTAGGAATGATCTAGAAGTACATAAACCTTTTTTTCTATTTGTGTCTGACTCAAACCATGAACAAAATAATTTTCTAATACAAGTGCTCTTTTTCTGCAGTTTCTCTCATAATTGTACCCTCGTAATAAGATTCTGTTTTTCCAATAATGTGCAGCCATCCTGCAGCTTCCCCATTCCATCAGTGATAATCACTCAGAGTAATCCCTTCACATGTATGTGTGGTGCCAAACTGGCCAGTGTGCCACTAAAGGGGTACTACACCCAAACTAACTTGTGTGGTATCCCTGTCACCAGAGGATGGCAATGTTAAACCTGAGGCCCTTATCCCCGCATTCATACACTTACAGCTAGGGGACCAATTGGCTAAACCTGTTACCTGGGTAACCGGTCCCTGTGGGAAGAGCTAAGAGGTACTGAAAAGAGTGGGAAGGACAGACACTCAGTCAGAGTGAAGTGAAGAACCGTGAGAAACGTCGAGGAGAGAGGACCCTGCGAGGCTCGCAGTGGAGGGTGCCAGTAAAAGGAGGCAACCCAGAAAGAAGGGGGATCCCTGGCTTGTTCAAGTCCCATGCCGGACTGAACCAATAGCCAGTCAGGAGGGAACCCAGTCCAGAGCGGAGAATCTGCTCCGAGTGCGGTGCAGGAAAGTTCAGCTCTGAGCTACCAAACCGGAGGGTTGCAGGCCTTCATATAGCCATGACCCAGTCCACCAGGATCTCCATCCAGGGTTTGAGTCCCTTAGAGAGAAAGGTAAACTCGAACAGACCCGTGGGCCTGGTAGTAAGAGGGCTCCGTTTAGGGCAGCGCACAGTAGTGAGGAGAGCGCAGTGAGAGAAGGACAGAGGAAGAAACCAGAGGGAACATCATTGGGGACTTCAGAGAGACTTTGCATCCTTTGGTGACTACCCGGCCAGCTACCTGTGACTGTGTACCGTGTGAACAGCTTGAAAGTCACCAGTAAATACTCGTGCAGAGCAAGAAGGTCTCCTGTGTTTTATTTCTACTACGACAACAGTTACCACACTGCCCTGGTGACTCCGCTCCACCTGCGGGGAGCGACATC
The DNA here is from genome assembly GCA_033576535.1 of Allobates femoralis. Lineage (NCBI taxonomy): Eukaryota > Metazoa > Chordata > Amphibia > Anura > Aromobatidae > Allobates > Allobates femoralis. The sequence goes on along the minus strand of JARQOC010000001.1, from coordinate 371,291,914 downwards.
ATCTGGCTGCCTATCCATGGTCCCCAGTGGTCTGCTGGCAGCTCTGGTGACATTACCAGATACTGCAGGTGGTGTCAAGAACATTTAATTTTATTTTTATTTCATTCTTTTATCAAACCCCTTTTTGAGCGACCACCAGGGCCACGGCCCCGGGCATCGGTCACCAGTGACAACTCTGCTAATCAACGCCTGGGATCAGAGTACCCTGGCCCTGGGGCGGGCCATATGCGTTTGCAGTACATGTCTATAGTAGTGTGGCTCACAATACATAGTCATATCAAATTTTATATACATGTTGGGCACCCTCCAATTCTTTTTTTTTTTTTTTAACAATTGATGAAAAAAATAATTTTTGATAATATTTGAAGGTACTAATCCAAATAAAAGGCAATGCTCAATGATGTAATAAAAACCTTCAGTGGTAATTTGTGAAATTAATGTAAAATTAGCAGAAAAATAGTTAATGAGGTATATTTAGCAAGGAAACTATTAATCAAAAGTAAAATAAATGTCTGTCAGGATGTAGTTGTAAAATTAAGCATGTAATATTCCTTTGAAGTTGATGGTTTTACACTTTCGACAACTGCTTTTTTTGTCATCCGGCTTGGAACAGATTTTCTGTTTGCTTCAACTACTTGTAGTAACAACTACTTTTCCTCTTCATTGAAGCCAACAAATAACAGTGAAAAATATCCAATTTTTAAGATTTGTATGTCGTCAAGCACTGCCTTCCAGTCCACCTAGGATGCCCAAATTTTGCCTATTTACAACTATTAACTAAAGTAAAAGAAAAAAGTTAGGAGGTGCCCAGGCTTATAGGAGAAAGTTGAATTGTTTGGGCCACCCTAGTCTATAGTTTTGAGTAAACACGTACTACACACAGATGGCATCGTTTGATGTACATGTAAAACACTGAAAGCATAGGACAAGCTTTGTAATTCAATTTCAATATCCATAACAGAAAAACACAGATGGACACACGGTTTTAAAAATTTACTCACAGATGGGTGATAAAAATTGACACAGATGATCAAAATGGACCGTGCCATGCATATTTTTGTATACTGACGCGTGACAGAGGTTATAATGTATATAAAGGAGACAGCCATAGGAGGCACCATTCTAGTGGAAGTATACATTTCAATATTGCCAGTCACCAGATTTTACAATACATAATGCATACATTAATCAATAAGAGGGGTGGGGGGTCTTTAAGAGGCTTGTGTACTTTAATTATCCATGTCATAATGGGTCTATTAAACTCAATTTCTACCTACCTAGCCTACATCTACAGTTCATCAGTATCCCACCTCTTTGCTGAGATCTCACAATGTTCAGTACAAGCTGCACCTGTCAGTGGTGGGAAGACACTGAATTGACTTATGGCCTCTATCACACTTTAGCAGGACTCAGTGCTTATTTTAAATGTCTGAAAAGCCATGTCAGAATGGCTGTAAAATTGTAAATAAACAGCTTAATCTGGTATGACAGCTCTATTTAATTCTGAATGCAGTTTTGTGTTGTGAAATTTGGGATCGGGATTCTAAAACATATACTGTATATAGCTAAGAAACAGGAGCTACAAACTAAACATGTAACTGCAAACATAGCTTATGTACATTTACACTACAAAGAATAATTGAAGATGTGCCTGACCTTAGCTAGCGCTTATCTTCTGATCTTTATGAAAACCGAAAAGAGAAGCAAGGTGAGCAAACCAGTAATGGATAAAAATAAATCATTATTACAAGGCACAAAGTGGAAATGAAAAAGACTTCCTGACACACTGAGGCACGCTTGATATTCTGCTGTGCCTTTCTTTTAGGAGCTTCCCCTGTGCATCATGACTTCAGGGATTTACTTTATCTACCGTGGCACTGGTTTGCCGGCTATTATTTATTAGTCTTTCTTTTTCCTGTTTTTTATTAAGACAGGTTAGTCTTACATATTATAATTAAGGATACTTGCCTATATAACTATAGCATTCTCCAATAGTTATGTACTTCTAGCCCCAGTAGTTGCTGACAGTTGGGTCTAATGCTGAGTCGGCTGTCAGTCACTGCTGGGTGTGCGGTTACAGACACCTTTCACCATACACTGAGCGGTGATTGGACCTGTGCTGGCGCCACACCTTCAACTAGAATACAAATGCTGCTAGGTGGAATAAAGTTAATTTCCTCCCAGCAAAGGGTTATAAGTGCCTGTAATGGGCAGGTTCAAGCACTATTGACCTTCAGGTTAACCCCCTATGTGCAGGTTAGCAGTGTTTTTTCACCTAACAGGTTCCCTTCAAGGCTATCTTCCCTCTGGTTGTTGACAGACATAGCAAAACCACCATTGCTAATTAAATTATAGAATTTTTCCTATAATTTAATTTTTATGTCTAACCCTAGTTTAATACGAGCATATAGGCTTGATCCATGTCATATTTTCTAAAGAAGAGTGGATTTTTGTCATGGAGTGAAAATGCTAAAACCTACCATATTTAGTTAGTTCTGCAATGCAGGATACAACATACTGCAGCGAGTCCTCTTCATTGTTTGGATCAAGAAGTGCAATCAGTAATTCTTCAAAGCACTGGTTCTGCACAATAACCTAGCAAGTGGAAATTAAGAAACTAAATGGGTATGTAGTAAAAATGGATGATGACATGAATGCCATTATTTCATATAATAACACATTGAATTTCCACATAAAGCCAAACGGGATAAATTTGTAAGATCTCAAGTCACCTAGTTTCAAAACATTCGGATCAGTGAAAAGTATATACACCAATAAGCCCTTGCCATCTGCCTAGCATTGTAAAAGTCCTACTTACACCACCAAAACTAGCTTCCCTGCTTTACATGGAGCATAATGAGGCCTTCTCTTTTCCTGACGCTCTAGTCTGATTGATAGAGCACTGTCTAGGTGATGTCATGTGGAAGGCAAGGAAATCAGTCCATAAACTATCAATGAGGCTAAAGAGGCTGGTGCTGGGGCAAGGAAACAATCTCAGGAGGCAGGGGCTCTGATAGTGCTGTCACACCCAGACCACTTTAGCATTCTTATTCATATGCAAACGAGACATAAGTTATATATATGCAGAATTAGTCCGTCTTTTTCCAGGGGAGTGGGGCAATTTTGCTGACAAATAGACTTTAAAAGCAAATTCAACCCAAGACTGAGCATGTTTGACACCATGTTATATTGCATATTAATTTAACATGTAAAATGAAACTTCCTATATGTAGGTGGTGAAACCCATTTCAGACACAAAGCTCAGTGGTCTGTTTTCTAGAATGTACCTCTATGTTCTCTGGTTGGCTTAGATTCTGGATAGTGCAGGATGCATGAATGACAATCATAGGGTTCGCTCTCTCCATCTGCATCAGTATAGCTAAATGTCGAAGTATTTTTTCACACAGCAATGTGTCCTGAAAAAAACAATAACAGATAAACAGAGGATGAATGTGTCCTGGCCGCATGTCCGAATAGCACAAAAGGCCACAGATTATACACATGCAGGGATAGAAAGATAACACCACATCAGTCTTCACGAAGCAAAACTAGACCTCCACCCTGCAAAGCTCCGCTCATTATCTTCTCCACGTCAGACCGGCTTCTGCTGACATGTAAAGTATGCACATTGCAGTTTCTTGTTGTTATTTTAGCCTGCCTTTGGATTCAAATTGAGGACACAGGTGCCTCGGTTGGACTCCATATTGTGGCACATTGAGTGTCAACAGCACTGCAATGAAGGACCATAGGCACATATGGCATCTGTGCACCTGAGCGCTAATCTTCCAGTGAGGTTTTTGCTCCAATGTCATTTCTTACATTTTCAGTACTGCCTTGGGGATGTTACAACTAAATGTTTGGCATTAAGAAATCCAATATACAATACAGTATAGATAAGAAACACAGCACATGTATAGTTACCATAATTCCAGGAGGATGGGACAACGTGCACAGAAGAGTAACGGAAGCTTGTCGGACATCTTTATTGTTAGAATTCAGCAGGGAGATGACTAAAGGCATGATGTCCATACTGAAAAGATGGGCCCGAACTTCAGCTTCATAAAAAAAAAATGATATATATATCAATTACATTACCACAGCAGTACTATTTTAGAAGAAATATAAAAGACAACAAAGCAGCTAAAGCTCCAGGTGTATATATATCGGTCACAAAAAAAGTAAAAATGCAAAAGAGTCTGCAAATGGCTGCAAGGCAAAGCAATAAACAGTCATGCTCAGAGTAACTTATAAAAAAACAATAAAATCTCTTACAACTTGAAGCTAGGTTGTTCAAACAAAGACACGCCTGACCAGAGACCTGCGTAGGAACCAAAAGGACAATGTAAAGAGGGAGAAAATAACAGACAAACAGGTTTACACTAAAAAGAGACTTATTTTTACTGTCAGCTGTTTGAGAAAGGTTTGGACTATAAATATATATTTGGACCATGTGTATATTTTGTGCCACATTTATTATACAGCTTCCCATTTCCCATAGTTGGGGGTGTGATGTGTCATTTTTAATTTTTTGATATGTAGTGTGTGTATATATAAATACATATATACACATGCACTTTTGGTTCCCTTCCCCGTTACGCATGATGTGTGTATAGCGTGTCATATAAAGCCCCCCGTCACACATAATGAGATCGTTGTAACGTGACAGGTTTTGTGACGTAACAGCGATCTCACTAACGATCTCGCTAAGTGTGACACTTAAGGGGTGTCACACGCGTCAATGTCGTCAGCGATCTGATCGCTGACGACATTGACGGCTGATCGCTGGTGAGCTGTCACACAGGCAGACTCACCAGCGATCAATTGACCAGTGACATCATGGAAACGATTTAAATATCGTTTCCACGATGTCCTGCTCCCGCTGCCAGGCTGCTGGAAGCGGGAGCAGCCTGGTCTCCAAGGTACACTGCGGGTAACTAGGCAGCGCGCGCTGCCTAGACACCCGACGTGTACCTTAGTTACCAGCCTCCTCCGCTCACCAGTGAGCGGAGGAGGCTGGTAACTAAGGTACACGTCGGGTAACTAGGCAGCGCGCGCTGCCTAGATACCGACGTGTACCTTAGTTACAGCCTCCTCCGCTCACCCAGTGAGCGGAGGAGGCTGGTAACTAAGGTACACGTCGGGTGTCTAGGCAGCGCGCGCTGCCTAGTTACCCGCAGTGTACCTTGGATACCAGCTCCCAGCGCTTGTGACAGGCGCTGGGAGCTGGAATATCGCTAGTCCCGGTGTCACACGCAGCGATGCTGCGTGTCCACCGGGCGACAATCGCCAGGTTTCAGAGCTGGTTCTGAAACCTGGCGATCATCAACCAGCGATTTATCGCTGGTTGATGCAGTATGTCACACGCGTCAATATCGCTGCAACGTCACGTGCAGTCGATATCGTGCAGGCGATATTGACGCGTGTGACACCCCCTTTAGAAGCGATCAGGCCCCTGCTGTGAGATCGCTGATCGTTACAAATTGCTCTGGGTCATTTTTGGATCGTTGGTCTCCCGCTGGTCAGCACGCATCGCTGTGTGTGACAGCGAGAGACTAACGATTAGCGATCTCACAGGCTGGTAACCATGGTAAACACCGGGTATCTAGGCAGCGCCACTGCCTGGATACCCGCTGTTTATCATAGTTACCAGCGATGTGGAGGTGGCTCCCTGGTCCTTGGTGAGATCTGCCTGTTTGACAGCTCCCCAGCCACAAGGTAACGACACACCAACGATCCTTAAAAGATCATTATCGTTGTCGGGATCGCTGGTGCGAATGTGGCACCCCGCAATGAGTGCGTCACATGAGGGTATTGCAGCCATAAATGCAGCAGCAATATTCTCTGACCCAGCAGTCACACGGTTAACTCAGAGATCCATACCCTGCATGCATCACCTAGCATAGAGGCCCAATCAGGTCCTGGTGGGCGGAGTGCAAGGGTAGTGTGTAGTGGAAGTTTAAGTTTAGAGAGAGAGTCAAGAGGATGGAGAGAGGAACAGCAACCTAGAAGATCTCTGCAGAATCCCAGCTCTGCAACCTAGGAGAGGGGGTTGCACAGTCTCGTGCGGCCCCCTGGCCACCTTCTGCCGGCCATCTCCCTACCGTCACCACGGTTGAGCACCATTACTCCCGGTGCACTACCAACCGATCTACGGGCATCAAAATGCGGGTCCAAAATCATCCCGTGCCCATCTACAGCCGGTTTTCTGGTACCGAAGCTAGCAGCAGTTCAGCTCTGCTATACGAACCAGAAGAGTGGAGGGATCGCTTTACAGGAGCACCCCACCATCGCCAAATCCAGTCGTCTAGCCAGCGGTGTACCCACCAAGAGACCCAAGGCTCCCCAAAGCATCCGGAACGTATACCCCGGATAGGGCATTCAAGCAGCCTCCCTGTACCCGACCTGGTATTCCTCGGCGACAACGGCAACTTACTTAGTTAGAATGGAGGAACACCGCGGATCTCTGAGGGACACCTATCACTGCTGAGTCTAACGGTCTGCTACCTACAACTGTATACCATGTTCAAAAACCTGACGATGTCGTTCAAGCGATCTGGTAGCATCGTTCTGTGTGACACCGCGATAACGATGTCATGGACGGCTTCGCCCGTTCACAGCAATGAGCAGGGATAGTTTGCGGGGTTTGTGAACGATACCTGCTCACAACATCGTTGGTGAGTTGTCCACGATATCTAGGCGTGTGACATCTCACCACCAATGTTGAAATCATGCGAAAAACGACCGCGCGCCCACGAGATCGTTGCGGACATCATTCCAACGTCGTGCCGTGTAATGGTACCCTTAGATACATCTGTGCCCTATCATGAAAATACATTGAAAAGAGGCCCTCTACCATGAAATATGACACCCCTCACTTCCGTTTTGCACTGCAGAATTTCAGAGAAAAAGGTCCACTGGTTGCTCCCTCCAGCAAGGGTTAGACACACAGCCTGTGCAGATGGCCAGAGGTGGAAGGGGCCTGCCAACACCTGCAACAATTTAAGCAGGATGTGCGGCGGAGGAAGAATTGGCATAAGGTATGATATAATGAGAGGAGACATAATATATGGTAACCTGTAGCTTTGTCACTATAAAAGGAGGGACCCCAAGCTGTCGGTGCCCGCCCCTGCCTCCAGTTACTCCCCCCTGGGACTCGTCTTTCCTCATAAACGTAAATAGGAAGAGAACTGTCAATCAAGCTGTTTTGGAGGAAGTCTGCTTTGCAGACACTGGCTCTTTTGAAAGCTACTTTTTTCTGAAAAACAACAGGTTATTGTGATGAGGTGATATTTCACGATGGTTGTGATTAAGGCAGCCAGAGTGTCTTCACTGGTTCCCTATATATATTTTTAATGAGTACTTTTTGCAAGTTAATTAGAAGGCTTAAATCCCCACAACCTGTGATATGTATATTACTGCACCAAAAATTACAGAATGGTTTCAGTGACAAGAAAATGAATCCATTATGCAGACACTGTATCCAGCAATACATTGGGTGGTGCCGTCTGTATGACTTTACCTTTTGTACTGTGGAAGACATCATTGAGACCAGCATTCGAATCAAGAATTTGTCCCCAATGGTGAGCATGGCTTTATGGTGCTCGGGATTTACAGCAATGTTACCCAAAGAAGCACAGCTGTAGTACTGAAAAAAATAAGTGAATGACATGAATCGAACACCTAGGAAAACATCTTTAATATAAGAATATTCAAAGCTAAATAAATGGATATCTTGTAAACAATTAAAAATAAGTCATGTTGAACCGATTACAATTCAGGATGCAGCAAAAATGATTGTTTATAGTTTATTTTTTCATTTTTTGTGTTGCCTTTTTCCTTTTAAATTTAAGCCAAACCGTTTCTTATATTTAGTAAGCCTTCAGGCTAAGCTTATATGTCAGCTGCAGCTCCCCTTTCACAAGCAGCTAGTGCAATGAAGCATATACTGCAATGTAGTATTACGAGAATGAGAACTACCGGTAGAACTATGCCATCAAAATTAAAGACTACATGCACATCCACTGACTTTTCTTTATATTTACTTTCTGTTACAATTATTTAAGAATACAAATACAAAAACTAATCACATATTTAAGACGGTCAAGCAAAATGATTTCACGATAAATCTATATCTATATACACATAAACAGGGCTGGGCAGAGCTTATAGTCGGGTGTGAAAAAAGCTGCAACGTAAGAATACTTTAAAAAATGGAGGAGGTAACTTATTTTTATCAACAAAATGCAAAGTGAATGAGCAAAAGACAAATCTATATCAAATCAATATTTGGGTTGACCACCCTTTGCCGAGCAACCAGCATCAAAAATCATATTTATTCTCAATTCCAACTATGCCTAGGAGATATGATGCCATGTTCAAGGCAAAGGGTGGTCACATGAAATATTCTTTTAATTTTAATTTCTCTTTTGTTCATTCTGCATTTTGTTAACTCATCTATTAATTCTTCTAATTTTTAATGTACTCTTACTCTGAAGGATTTTTTCTACAACAGCCTAAAACCTTTCTCTAGTAGTAAATATAGTACTGTGGAAAAGTTTTAGGCAGCTACGGAATAAATGCTGCCAATATCTGAAAGTCATACATAGACATACTTTATCTATTTATGTACACATATACACAGTCTTTCAGATATTTTTACTGCCTGCAAAGCTTAAGACACACTACAAAAAAGTTGGAGAAACAAGAATGCCAAAGACTTAAATGGAGCCTGTCTGGTTTATGTCAGGAATACATTGTAGTTAGGCATGTTATGCTCTGAAACATGGAAAATATACATTGAAGATGCGGCCTGGGACCATAGCTAGAGACGAGACTAGTCCGGTTCCTCCATCAGCCGACTCTTGCCAGCAATGCTGTAGGTGATTGATAGTCTCTCCATTTCTAGTACACAAGGAGAAACAAGGCAGCCCTGAGAAGATCCGTCCATGGGAGGAGTCTCAACTCCAGCTATGGACCCCGTCCAGATCTTCAAAGTATATATATTCTATAGAATACCAAAACATTTCAATGGATATACAGTGCCTTGTGAAAGTATTTGGCCCCCTTGAACTTTTCAACCTTTTGCCACATTTCAGGTTTCAAACATAAAGATATAAATTCTAATTTTTTTGTGAAGAATCAACAAGTGGGACACAATCGTGAAGTGAAATGAAATTTATTGGATATTTTAAACTTTATTAACAAATAAAAAACTGAAAAGTGGGGCGTGCAATATTATTCAGCCCCTTTACTTTCAGTGCAGCAAACTGACTTCAGAAGTTCAGTGAGGATCTCTGAATGATCCAATGTTGTCCTAAATGACTGGTAATGATAAATAGAATCCACCTTCGTGTAACCAAGTCTCCGTATAAATGCACCTGCTCTGTGATAGTCTCAGGGTTCTGTTTCAAGTGCAGAGAGCATCATGAAGACCAAGGAACACAGCAGGCAGGTCCGAGATACTGTTTTGGCGAAGTTTAAAGCCGGATTTGGATACAGAAAGATTTCCCAAGTTTTAAACATCTCAAGGAGCACTGTGCAAGCAATCATAATGAAATGGAAGGAGTATCAGACCACTGCAAATCTACCAAGACCTGGCCGTTCCTCTAAATTTACATCTCGAACAAGGAGAAGACTGATCAGAGATGCAGCCAAAAGGCCCATGATCACTCTGGATGAACTGCAGAGAGCTACACCTGAGGTGGGAGAGTCTGTCCATAGGACAACAATCAGTCGTACACTGCACAAATCTGGCCTTTATGGAAGAGTGGCAAGAAGGAAGCCATTTCTCAAAGATATCCATAAAATGTCTTGTTTAAAGTCTGCCACAAGCCTCCTGGGAGACACACCAAACATGTGGAATAAGGTGCTCTGGTCAGATGAAACCAAAATCTAACTTTTTGGCAACAATGCAAAACGATGTTTGGCGTAAAAGCAACACAGCTCATCACCCTCAAAACACCATCCACACTGTCAAACATGATGGTGGCAGCATCATGGTTTGAGCCTGCTTTTCTTCAGCAGGGACAGGGAAGATGGTTAAAATTGATGTGAAGATGGACGGAGCCAAATACAGGACCATTGTGGAAGAAAACCAGTCTGCAAAAGACTGGGACGGAGATTTATCTTCCAAAAAGACAATGATCCCAAACATAAAGCAAAATCTACAATGGAATGGTTCAAAACTAAACGTATCCAGGTCTTAGAATGGCCAAGTTAAAGTCATGACTTGAATCCAATCGAGAATCTGTGGAAAGAGCTGAAAACTGCTGTTAACAAACGCTCTACATCCAACCTCACTGAGCTCCAGCTGTTTTAAATGGAAGAATGGGCAAGAATTTCTGTCTCTCAATGTGCAAAACTGATAGAGACATACCCCAAGCGACTTGCAGCTGTAATCGCAGCAAAAGGTGGCGCTACAAACTATTAACTCAAGAGGGGCGAATAATATTGCATGCCCCACTTTTCAGTTTTTTATATGTTAAAAAAGTTTAAAGTATTCCACTTCACAATTGTGTCCCACTTGTTGTTGATTTTTCACACAAAAATTAGAATTTATATCTTTGTTTGAAGCCTGAAATGTGACAAAAGGTTGAAAAATTCAAGGGGGCCAAATACTTTCACAAGGCACTGTACATAGCACCAAACGTTCAGCTGCGGTTTGGGCAACATGAATCATTTGACAGGTTTTCTTTAAAGGAATTGTGTCATCTTCTTAAATGGGTGAAATTGAAAAGTGCTTGTAAAAAAAAGGCAATTTTACCATTTAATTGAAAACAAGTACGAAAAGAATTCTAATTTTATCGTTAATAGCTCATTAGGAAAATTACTGGCCACCTTCGCAGTGTATCAACAGTGGCCAGATTCTCATGGAATGGTGTGCTAACAGGCTCTTTGCTACAGAACCTTCAAGTGGTGCTCTGAAACTGGCTGTATTACTAGACCCACATAGTTCTGTTCCACCTGCGCTCTCCAATGCTGCAAAGGCAAAGCTGTCTCCTCAATCTGCATCAAAGAGCGCACAGTTCACATCTGAAGTGTAAATATGTCCGTGGTCTGAACTGTCAGGAACCTGGGAGGCAGGTGGTGGTGCATTCTTGAAAATACATTTTGGGCATACATACTTCCCTTTTAAAAAGGTTATCAGAAAGTGAACTATTTGAATATTTTTTCATATTTTGATCTGTATTAAAAAGCAAAATTAGTCACCATGCATCCACACCTGATGAAGGCTGCCTACTGCTGCCGAAACGTGTTAGAGGGAGGGAGAAAGTGATGAGCACATAGGAGCCTGACATATTGTTATCACCATGCACAATGTCAGACCTAATGTGGTATATACTAACAGGTAGAGAAGGGAGGGTTTGGCTTAGAGCCAACAGGGGAGTGATAAAAATAAACCCAGCCCCACATAGTGATGCTGTGCTGCACTTATGCTAATGTGTAGCACAGTTTTTCCAGTGTTTGATAAGTTTTCTCTGCAATCATACATGTAATCATTGACGTAAAGGTATGATTTAGCTCAGTATCCCAGTGCCTCTAAGGCTCAGGCTTCACTTTATAACCTTAAAACCTTATGGTCGGTTCCATTAATAGAGATTGTGGAAAAAAAATAGACTTTAAAAACAAAACAAAAAATAAAACAATAGGTTATTTTCTGATGACACATTGCCTGTAATTATTTTGTCATACCTTGTTTTTACACGTGCCTCTTTTTCTAAAGCAGCTGATTACATAGTAGGCAATTTTTTATAATTACATTATGTGCCAGGAAAACCGAAAGCATGCAGAAGGACTGGTATTTAATCACTTAATATTCCATCGCTTAATACAAGGATATGGTGGTGTAGCACTGCGTAGTATACTGGTGAGGAAACATCCTAACAAATAAAGAGAAAGGTTCTAAATCTGAAACCCATATAGCATCTAGATAATCTTCAAGGCATATTTATTGGGGCTGTAAAAAGCAAAACCTCCACGTGCATCATTTGCCCCCTAACGGTTGTATTGACCTGGTCCTATAATATAACACTGGTGCTGGTTCATACTTTTTGGAGTTACCTTTGTTTTATCTGGGCTTCAAGACAGTATTTACTTTAAAACAATACGCCAGTAGATGTTTTTCTCAAGGGTTATTAGTCTTCAGGCTGCAGAGTTAAGTCTACTAATGCTGACAAACTGGACAAACAGCTGCCTGATAATTGCATTAAGCAGGACAGGTACGTTACAAAGATACAAAATGAGAGACAGAAATGATAACTAAGGACAATACTAGAGAGAATCAGAGCTGTTGTCATAATATATCAATTTTCAGAATTTATTGTGCTTTGATTTTATCACTGTTATATTTATAGGACAAATAAATGGCCAATACTGTAGTTAAACTAATAATGGGCATAGTTATGTGTTAAGTAGAATGAAACCTTCCTTTCTAGTGCAAGAGGCAACCTTCCAATGGGACTTGCATAGAAGTGAATACCGTATATACTCGCGTATAAGCCGAGTTTTCAGCCCAAAAATTGGGCTGAAAAGTCCCCCCTCGGCTTATACACGAGTCTCTGTATTAGGGATGGGCTAATCTACTCGTTAGGACTCGTTACTCTGCGAGTAGTAAGAAACTCGCAGGAGTCGGTACTCGGCGAGTTTCCCAGCGATTACTCGCACAGTAACGAGTCCAATGCAAGTCAATGGCAATCCTAGTTTTGTCAGAGTTTACTTTTTCTCACTCGCTAGACTCGGATACCCACTGTCCGTAGCGAGTCTGAGCGAGTCTTAGCGATTCTGAGCGAGTCTGAGCGAGTTTACGAATCCGAGTCCTGTATACTGTATTCGGAACTCGGCTTATACACGAGTCAATAGGTTTTCCCAGGTTTTGGGGGCAAAAGTAGGGGGTCGGCTTATACACGGGTCGGCTTATACATGAGCATATACAGTAATTTGCCTCTTTTCAGCAATGTAGCTGATAAATGGCAGGACCTGCTGTACATACCGCGTCATTGTCCACAACATCGAAAACCATCTTACTTGTACCAGATCTTAGCAGCTGCTTTTTTCTTGCAGGGATGGGTCGGGGAATTAAGTCACACCTATCCCAGAAATATACATGATACTTTGGAGCAAGGTCATATGTGCATTTTTTGGCAATAGGGTGTTCATGTGACCACATTCCTGCTCATGCTCAACTGGGTCTTCCCTTCACAAAAAGAAATGTCTTTAGACTTTGGTATCAAGGCAGCAACAACCATATTTATACACATATGATATATAAAGGTAGACCGTTATCATGCCATATATTCCCTGAATAAATACTGAACACTTTGGCTATATAAAGGCCAGAATTCCATGCAATGAACTGCATTTTTTCAATCCCATCCTACATAAGGCTCTTCTATGTCCACTAAGCACCAAACTGAGCAAAGGGAATGCCATACTACAAAACAAACAGCCATACTGTGCATAAAGTGCCTATGTCATTTCAAAAAGCCTTTTCTAGTGCTTATCTGATGACTAAAGTGGCCAAATCATACCCCAGTCCCACACTGGAGTCTCTCTTAAAACACAGTAAACTCTACCTCCGTATTCTTTCTGTATTCTCCAGCACTGACATTGGGACACATTAACCTGGTATTAACCAGCAGTGTCTTAGGTCAGCCTAGCTTAGGACTGTCTAGAGCAGTGTTTCCAAACTACAGTCCTCATTGCTCCCAACAGATCATGCTTTTTTTGTTTTGGATTTTAGTAAAGGAATCATTATCAAGACATCAGAACAGAACAGAACAGGATCATGATTCGCCTCCCATGTATCCCTATGGCGCCGGATAGGCCATAAATGGCCATCTGATTCTGTCAATTCAGTCCCGGACTCGTTTCTGTCCTGTTTTTTCCTAGCCCCAAAATCAGAGACTACTCCGATTTTGGGCTCCGGTGAAAAAACTGGACCAAACTAGACAAACGAATCTGGGGCGATCCAAAGCCTATAACATGGAAAAAAACAGGATCGTTTCCCAGATCCAGTTTTAGTGTACTGAGCATGTTCAGTACACATTCACTGCTCTGTTCCCGTATGTGTAATTTCACATTAGCAGTGTATCTACTTGCACTGCTAAAGTGAAATTAAAGAAAGCAATGTTTAAAAATTTAAAAAAAAAACCTGGGGTGCCTCCTTAACGCACATCTGGGAAAGGTGGGTAAAATGGCCTCTAAACTACTGTTGCACATACTCACAGCGGCCAGATGCCTGATTGCTCTTGTTTGGAGGAAACTAGACCCACCCATATACAATGACCTGTTAGCCAGGATAGCTGACATAAGGAGGATGGAGTACTTGACGGCCTTGATGTCTACCATGGTGGACCGGTTCAACCGTGTGTGGGCCCCGTGGGATTACTTTGCCACGCAGGAGGGGATCTGAGCGCGTCGGTCCTCAGAGCATATTTACCCCTCCTCTCTTCTCCCCTCTCCCTTTCTCTCCTTCATCCTCTCCTTCTCTCTATCCCCCTTCTAATTTCTGAACCTCTTTTCTTCCTGTTTTTTTCCTTCTCTTTCCTTTCATCTTTTTATTATTGCTATATAATGGTCAAGGAGATGGACTGTTTTTCTCATATGCATTTTTCGCAGGATAACTCATGGAGACGGCCAATATTGGTCGCATTGTACACATCTTACACTACCCTGGATCCTGGAAAGGGGAATAAAACCCCCGTCACAGATAGCGAGATCGTTGTAACGTCACAGGTTTTGTGACGTAACAGTGATCTCTCTAACGATCTCGCTACGTGTGATATTTAGCAGCGATCAGGTTCCTGCTGTGAGATCGCTGATCGTTACAAAGTGCTCTGGGTCATTTTTTGGTCGTTACGCTCCTGCTGGAACGCTGCATCGCTGTGTTTGAAAGGGACAACGACCAACGATCTCAATACTACGCCTGAGAGTGGCAATTCCCAATGACCTCTGTATCATTCCGGATCGTTACTGTTTGACATCTCACCAGCGACCCCAAAGCGATCACCATCGTTCCATACAAGGTCGTATCGTTGTCGTGATCGGTGGTGCGTCGCTACGTGTGAAGGACCCTAAGGGTACCTTTACACGCGGCTACATTTCTAGGGTGGCTACAGGTAACTTACTGGTTGCAGTGAAATCATGAGAGATTATTCCATTTGTACACAGCAACAAGATAGAACCTTGTCTCCATGATTTCACTGCAACCAGTAAGTTTACCTGTAGCCACCCTAGAAAGGGTACCTTTACACGCGGCTACATAAGACTGCATTCACAATTGTACTCCCTCCCATGGACTGGGTGCATTCGCTCGAACTGTCCTAATATCTACAATGGTGCATCACTTATTATTGTTATGATGTTCTTATACTATTAAAAATTGTTCAATAAAAACTATAGTTGAAAAAAAAAAAAAAAAAGTTCACCCCCTCCATCAAGTGTCCCGCGATGCGAGGCATCCACGTCCAATTGCTGCAGGACCTTAATCAGCTGACCAACAGCAACCGATCAGCTGATGTGTCACATGACAGCATCAGCTGAGCGGTTAAACCGCCCGACAATCCGTTTTAGTGGGCGACTGAAACCGCTCAGCTGATGCTGTCATGTGACACATCAGCTGATCGGTTGCTGTCGGTCAGCTGATTAAGGTCCTGCAGCCATCGGACGTGGACGCCTCGCATCGTGAGACACTCGGGGGTGAGGTGAACATTTTTTTTTTTTTTAAACATTGCTTTCTTTAATTTCACTTTCGCAATGTATTGAAATACATTGCGAAAGTAACAGCCCCGACACCACTTGCCTGTGCTTTGCAGGCTCTGTGTTCGGTTCCCTCAAAATCCCGGATCCAGACCCAGAAATGGCATCTGGAGTAACAAATCTGGGCCTCTCCGTTCCTATCCGTGTGGTCCTGCAAAATACAGGATCCCCATGGACAGGAACAAAACCGTGGTGTGAACCCAGCCTTAGGGGAAGATTAGTAAAATTTACACACTTAAGATATGTTACACTTGGTCCTTTCAAAACACAATGCTAGCTTGCTATTATACTTAAAAGAATTAATCTCAAACTGTACCAAAATGATTATCATAGCAGAAATTCTCAATAGTCCATGTGTTTATTTTTAATTCCATAGCCGTGTTAGAATTGACAATGTTCACACTGTAGACATGTGGTTTGAACATGTGGCGATTTCCTGATTCCTTGAAGAAACATTAGAGAAGGGGATTGGGAAGCAAAAGTGTTCACATCCGAGTTGCTTAATACACCAGCTCATCCCTAGACAAAGATGTTGGAGGGAAGCCATCATCAGAAAATTAATTTTTGTTTACATTTCTCATGTTGGGGCCACGTCACACGCATCAATTTTCAGAACGATATTATTAGCGATCACATGCACGCGCGATCGCTAACAATATCGTTCACATCATTGGTAAGCTGTCACACAGGCAGACTCACCAGCGATGTGGACCAGCGAGAACGCTGGTAACTATGGTAAACATCGGGTTACTAGGCGCCGCGCGGCGTTTAGTAACCCAATGTTTACCATGGATATTAGCTCCCAGCATAGGCTGCGAGGGGCTGGGAGCTCGTTCATCATTGCTCTACCGGTGTCACACGTAGCGATGCTGCGTGTCCACCAGCCGACCAACGATTGTAGATTTGTGAACATGTTCACAAATCTACAATCAAACGATTTTTCAAAGAAAAATCGTTTGATTACATGCAGCGACACACAAACTATATCGCTTAAGCCAGTGTTTCCCAACTCCAGTCCTCAAGGCACACCAACAGGTCATGTTTTCAGGATTTCCTTAGGATTGCACAGGTGATAATTTAATCACTTGCACAGGGGATAATTCCATCATCTGTCTAATGATAAGGAAATCCTGAAAACATGACCTGTTGGTGTGCCTTGAGGACTGGAGTTGGGAAACACTGGCTTAAGCGATCAAAAAAGCAGGTCGTTTAAGCGATATCGTTCAGTAAATTGATGCGTGTGACGTGGCCCTTTTTTGTTTAAAAAAAAAAAAACAATCAAACAAAAAAAAACAATAACATTATTTTTCTTATCATAAACTTGATAAAAAAATATAAAAAATGTTTGCAGTTTTCACACTGGTCAATATGGCTTTTATTTTTAAATTCCTGTCCCTTCAGGAAGGGTTTACATATCAGTTAAGACGTGATTACAGTGACACGTCTCTAAGCACAGCTGATAGCACATGATCCACCAACCACTACACCAGGCAATGTCACTGCTGACCCTGCTCACTAATGACCTTTGCACAGGTTCAGACACGTCAATGCAAAATATAGGGCCATTGTTTGGCTATTAGGGCAAAGTACATGTGTTTTCTGAAGCAAAATGAGGTATGAGTCTGAAAAAGCCTCATCATAAAAATTGCAAGATTTATATTTTGAATGCAAAATAAAAAAGTAGATTTAAATTGTAGCCATGAATTTAATTTTTATTTTATAAACATAATAATATGTGAAAACATGAAACAAAACCCTGTGTAAAATTGTATTATTCAAACTATAAAGACGCACTTTTTCCCCCACTAATTTTGGAGGAAAGTGGCGGGTGCATCTTATAGTCTGGATATACCTGGCGGTGGCAGTAAAGGGGGGTCCACAGCAGGCAGAAGTCAGCACTGGGGCCAACACTCGTGCCCACTTTAAGTACATGAATATCCACTGCTCTCCAGGAGACCCATGAGTACCCCACTGCTGACAGAGACATTAAACTGCTACATTGTAGTGTGCCAAAGTGTACGTGAGCACGCCAAAATCCATCTTGGAACTATGGACAGATGAGACCAAGATAGAGCATTTTGGTAAAGCATATCATTCTGATTACCAAAATTGGAATGAGGCCTACAAAGAAAAGAACACAGTACTTACAGTCAAATATGGTGGAGGCTCAAAGATGTTTTAGGGTTGTTTTGCTGCCTCTGGCACTGAGTGCCTTGATTGTGTGCAAAGTATCATGAAATCTGCAGATAATAAAATAATTTTATGTCACAATGTAGTGCCCAGTGTCAGAAAGCTGGGTTTGAGTCCAAGATCAAGGGTCTTTCGGCAAGACAATGACCTCAAGATGCACCCAGAAATGGATGGATACAAAGTGTCCAGCAATGAGTCCAGAACTAAATCCCATTGAACTCCTGTGGAGAGATTTTAAATTTGCTGTTGTGTTAAGTCTCCCTTCAAATATGAGAGACCTGGAGCAGTTTGCAAAAAGAGAGTGGTCTAAAATTAGAGTTGAGTGATGTAAGAATCTTGTTGATTGTTATAGGAAGAGATTGATTGATTGCAGTTATTTAGTTCAAAGGGTGTGCAACCAAATGGTAAGTAGAGGATCCCAACAATTTTGTCCTGCCCTTTTTTGGATTTTTGTTGGAAATTATGTCCATCTTGCCTGTTTGTTTTTTGTGCTGTTCCAATACACACAAAGAATCCAGATAAGAGTGAAAAACGAGCTGGGATCAAATGCCGCGCTGACCACAAAGATAAACACAGAGTTAATCACACACTCTGTTTATTTTGCCTACACGTGTTTCATGGCTCATAGCCACTTCCTCAGGGCCACGAGGAAGTGGCTATGAGCCATGAAACACGTGTAGGCAAAATAAACAGAGTGTGTGATTAACTCTGTGTTTATCTTTGTGGTCAGCGCGGCATTGGATCCCAGCTCTTTTTCACTCTTATCTGGATTCTTCAGTTCTCAGCTGGGAGCCTGCATGGACCTCCTGTGTGCTTTTATTGTAGTTGTGACACTCACAACTACATCAGGTGAGTTTAACCATTTGGGGTCTGAGGGACCTGTATAATAGCAATACTACTCTATGTGCGCTTCCTTTCTCTTTTAATTTATATAGAATACACACAAAGGAAATACACCATGTGCAAAACAAAACATGTATAATTGCAATAATTTTCTGGGAGAAATACTTCATTTTCCGTAATTAATTCAAAGGTGTTCAAACTTTCGGTCATGACTTTAGATCACAATAGTGAACACTCCCACACCTTAGTTGTACCTTATGCCCCAAGAAGTTTCAAGGTGAAACATCAGGCAAGATGATATCACTACAATTAATTTTATATGTATTGTTGAAATTATTTTTATTGTAAGTAAAATTAAATCTTTTGGTGATAATTGGACCCTTCAGAGCATTACTATTTTGGGAATTTCTCATTTCTCTTACTTGCTGCATAGCATGATATTTACACGAAGGATGGGTTTTACATAGTGCTTTAGGAGCTATATTCACTCAAAGCAGAAATTAACCCCTGCATAATATACCTCCATGGTGTGTGCACACCTCATCTTTTTCAGACGTATTAAGCTTTAAAAAATGTCAAAAAGAATGAACACATACACCAAAATGTAAAAACACCTTGCTATGCTCAGATTGAGCATTATACATTTTAAATATATATCGTATACATACACACAAAACAAATGGAACTGCTGTATGAATGGTCCTGGAAAAAATTCTAGAGGTATGCTGGTGTCTAAAATACACTGT
Source organism: Allobates femoralis (assembly GCA_033576535.1). Lineage (NCBI taxonomy): Eukaryota > Metazoa > Chordata > Amphibia > Anura > Aromobatidae > Allobates > Allobates femoralis. Next base: position 371,272,379 of record JARQOC010000001.1, on the reverse strand, counting down.
GTGCACATACCCTTAGAAGTTTGACAGCTATCTTGTTGTGGTCACACCTTAAGTCTTTCACAACCTGCAAAGTACAAATAGTGACCACGCCTAGACTTCGCAGACAAGACAGATCATGTTTTACACTCTCAAGTTTGAGGCAAAATTACAAATTGTCAGTGTTTAACAAAAAAAAAAAAAGTTCAACAACTAAACATTCCTTTCTTGAAGAGGGAACCTGTCCCTCTCCCTCCCCCCCCCAGGGTCTATTAAACTAAAAGTGCCATCTTCAGCAGCGCCTATTCTGCATTTTGAGAAGGTGGGTATAATCCATCTATTCCCTTACCCCCGGGCATCTAAGTAAACACTCTATAACATTTCCCGACCTGTATATTAATAATTACTTTAGGTCCCAGGAAGTATGCTCCCTTGCTAGACCTGAACACCTCCCTGGTCATTCTCCTCCTACTCTTTACTCCGGGACCCTCTTCTCTCTTCCTAGTGACGTTGTCGTCGCCTGCACAGATCCCTCAGTTCTCGGGCATGCTCCGTGAGCTCTGCCCGAGAACTGAGGTCACATGGTTTAGGAACATTGTGCTTTCATATAACGCACCAAATCTCGCCCTGTGTTGTCTTATGCTGTATGCAGACTGAGGGGCTGGGAATCTGGCACCTACACAAACAGCATGACTGCGCCTCCTCCTCTTGCCTCCCTACTACCCACTGGAACAGGTCAGCATCATTGGCTACCTCCCAGAATGAGGGGAAAGAAATAGGAGGCGCAGTCATGCTGTTTGCGCAGGCGCCAGATTCTCAGCCCCGCAGCCTGCATAAGACAAAACAGGATGGGATCTGGTGCCTGCGTTAAACGCAGGTGCAATGTTTCTAAACTTTTTGACCTCAGTTCTCAGGCAGACCTCACAAAGCATGCACGAGAACTGAGGGATCTGTGCAGGCGACGACTCCGTCACTAGGAAGAGACAAGAGGTGGGTCCCAGAGGAAAGAGGGGAAGGAGAATGATCAAGGAGGAGCTCAGGTCTAGCAAAGTGAGTATACCTCCAGGACCTAAAGTAATTATTAACATAAAGGGCGGGAAATGTTATAAAGTGTTTATTTAGGTGTCCTGGGGGGGGGGGAAGTAGAGTGATAAGAGTCACCACCTTCTCAAAATGTAGCATAGGCACTCCTGAAGGCGGCACTTTTAGTTTAATAGGCCCAAGGGGGGTGACAGATTCGCTTTAAAAATGCAGTTGCCCAAAAGATCATTACGGAGTGAATATCAGTGGGGCTGTTTCTCTAAAGCAAAGTCCCTGTATGGGCCCCATGTTCCCAGGATGAGTATTTGGTGAGGTTATGAAGTTGAAGATTTTCTGTATTCCTGCAGTCACTGGGTAAATTAGGGTATTTGTGGTTTTTCTTTTCACATGTGTTTTTATCGCTTTCTGACGCTGTAGTTTCTGTCTCCCCTTGACATGTTGTGCTTTAAATAAAGCTGCTTTGTTTTTGATAATTCCTGGTCAAAACACGACCGATACAGTCATGTGCAGAATACTTATCTCTTTTTTACCTGTGGATTTTCCGCATCTGATGCAAGTGTATAGGGAGATCTGCACAATGTACCCGCAAGAGAAATGAACATGTTGTGGATTTCAAGCACGGCAGGTCAGTTTACAGTATACAATGAAAAGCAAATGAGAGGTTTATAAATCCCATTTACTTTGCTGGAACTTAAAGATGCTTGCATTTTTTGTGCAGAGAAAATAACACTGGTCAACAGCATTTTTGGTGCCAAAGATATTTCATTGAATTTAGGGTAACTTTGGGGTGCTGATTCTGAATATGTCATCAGTTTTGCCAGATTGGCTCAAGTTTTTGAGATTTTTCGTAAAATGTGTAACAAAAAAGACGTTTTTTGCTACTTTTTTAACGAAGTCTGTTATGTTTCTTCTATGTTTTGTCAGTGTATATTCACCACAAATGTAACAGAATGAGTCTGGATCGTTAACACAACTTCTTCTTGATGAGTTCATGCTTTTCACTGGACAACAGACAACAACATAAAGTTAGTGCCAAAAACCAAGCTATGAACAAACTTTTAGAACACCAATTAACACAAAACTATATTGAGAACTGCTCAGTTCAAGAACTAATCCAAAGAAATTAATGAGATGATGCGTCGCATTTACCAACAAGTGCTATAAATAAGATACCAAAAATCTCAAAAACTTGAGCCAATCTGGCAAAACTGATAGCATATTCAGAATCAGCACCCCAAAAATACCCCAAATTCATTAAAATATTTTGGGCACCAGAAAAAAAAATTTTTTTTGTTGACCTGTGTAATCAGTGCCAAAAACTCATTGTGGAACCTAAACCTACTATAAACTCTTTCAAATACTTACAAGGAGCTGTAGATATCTAGGCAACTGCATATGCGTTAACATAATAAAAATAACCACCTCACATATGTCGCTGGAGCGTCAGGGGTTACAACAGGTAAGTCTGTGGTTATGTGATTTTAACAAGGACAACCTACTAGATTTTTATTACATTTATAATTATGTACCGTAATTCACAAGCCTTTCACTTCCATTAACATTAAAAAAAAGGTAATCATACAACAGTGTAACCCAAGAGATATTTGCTGCCAACAGAAGTTGCTATATAGCTGGATAAAGTCCATTCACCCTATATTTGATGAAGGATTTCGTTTACCAAGTAAACAGCAACCTATTGATTATCAGGCAGCTTCTAGTCAACATAAGGTGCAAACTGCCAGTATTGTGCACACATATACAAAGCTAATCAATGTAGAAAAGAGTCCAGCAGCACTCCAGTCCTTACAAAACTTACAACTTTATTTAATAACAGTGCATAAGCAAAACAGCAAGATGTAGTGTGTGTGTGGAACAACAGCCTGTTTCGCACCCTGTGGTGCTTCAACCGATCCTGCCTCCATATATGTAGTGCTGTGAGACAATGCATTTTTTAAGTAAAATCGTAAGTTGGTTACCAGTCAGTGATTCAAACCAGTTTTAACTGCTTTGAACAGGTGTGAGTGTACAACCTTGAGTAATAAAATGTGGTTTGACTGGTTTTAGTCAGAAAATAACAGCTAGCTGCCCCGCAGCTTCAGTTGAGAGCTTGTTTCTGTGAGGAGTGGTTTAGTGTACTTTTTCTCTCAGTGTGATTAGTGCCTGTAAAAATGGATGTTACTCCACGGAAGAGGTCTAGAATTATTACTGTTAATGAACATACAAGTCTGACTGCAAGAGAAATCACTTCCACTGTTGGTATTGGAAAATCTACCGTTTCAAGAATAATTCACACACACAATGAAACTGGATCGTTTTCTCCAAAACGAAAAGGGAAATGTGTAAGGAAAAGGAAAACAACACCAAGAACTGATAAAACACTTATCAGAAATAGTAAAACTAATGAAAAAATTGCTTTGTCCCAATTATTTTGCACAGCACTGTACACATGCAGAGCTAGTCATTGACACTGGGATATACAACACATCTCCAGTGACTTTGGTTCACGAATAACTATGTCTGGATACCTAATGTCTGAATATAGGCTGACTAAAGTAAGATTTATGGCATGGCACAGAGACACACCCTACTTTTCAGATACCCCTAAGCCTAGGTCTCTTAATGAATCAGGCACCTTTGACTCCAACACACTCCCTCATCAAGACCAGCATGAAAAACCGTGATCTTGATAAATCGGGGCCTGTTCCTATATAGTGCAGTTGGAGAAATAAAAGCATGTTAAATGCAGGCACTGAACTAGCAGGTCTTGACAGGAATCATCCCAGTTATACCCTCCCCTGGTCCAACACTTTGATAACAGGCTGCAGGGAAGACTTAGTAGCATCAGAGTTTATTATTTTAACCAAGTGGAAGCTAATGGGGAAGAAAACGTAGACCCAGAAAACACCTTTCAAGCAATATTTTGGTTCACAATTTTTCGGGTAAAGACAAAAAACAAACAGTTAAAAGACAGCTATGGGTGCTTACATATGAAGTGACAGTAATACCCATTGGTGTACCTTGATGCTTTTAGGTCCCAATGCAAATTCCCTGAACTATCATGGGTCTTTACATGCATTGTATTTTTTTCATATAGGCCATAGGGATCCTTTGGGTCCCTCTAGGCTCCAGAGCCCAAATGTGACTTCAACCCATTTACAGTTATGCTCCTGGTAATACAATCATTCTTTGTTTTTCTTTCAAAGATGACATTTACAGTAGTCGTACTACAAGTTTAGATGAAACGTCTACGTCTAATGATCTCCTAGTGATCTGGATAGAAGTCTTACAGAATCCAAATTGATAACATTCCTATTTACAAGCATCTAGTAATCTAATAAAACACTGAAAAGTTGTGGAAGTTAGAAGAATGTCGACAATAGGCCTAGCATTTAAATGCCACTGTCACCAAATACATCCCAATTGTTTCATACCTGGATTTCAGAGTCTGGTGACTGTAGAAGCAGGGTGAGGACTGGCAGTGCTCCCGCTTGGCACAGAATGCTTTTATTCCTCTCTGTAAGCATATATAATACAACATGTGTAAAGCTTTGTAAAGTCACTATTTTTCCATCATTGGAATCTACAATAGAAGCTCCTAACAGAATTTCCAATGTAAATGTGTACAGATCCTAATTAGTTAATCTGAAGTTATGTACATCCATTTTATATTACAACTATATTACTATATCAACAGCTTCAAGTAGGAAAATTGGGACATGAAAAGGAATTGTTTCCCAGGAATAAGTCCTATCCACATGCCTTATTAAGACACAGAATAAAAGAAAGAAAAAGAGTTAGAAATAGTTGGGGAGGGAGGCAGCAACCTTCTGAAAGCTAGGACAGATACCCTGTTAAGCCATGCATTACACTGGATGGTTTATGGAAAATGTTTTTTACAAAGCATCTTCCCCAAAGTTAACAGCTTATTGCATCAGGGTAAAGAAATGCTGGTCAAATTCTCTGGACTCCCAGTCATAACATGAAGTCAACCTTCCTGACAACCTGGCATGACTACTAAAACAAAAATCTTACAAGTGTGAATAGGCTTATTTGCTTGTGACACTTTAGTGCCCTTTTGGGGTGTCAGGAAAAAATGGAATCAATGCAAAGGGTAATAAATCTTAATACAAGTAAATCATTGTCTAATAAGAACCTGATCGAGTCAAGTTGAGAATAGCCCCAACTGCATTTCGTTGAACCCTGGGATCATAAGACTTTGCCAGTGCAAGTAGAGGCAGAACTCCTCCAGCAACGCCAATGGCCTCACGACAGTATTCTGGAAGAAAAGGAATATTCATTAGCTAAAACTAAAAACAATTAAATAAATAAATAACAACATAGCTAGAATTGTAAACCTTACCTGATATTGCCAAAGTCATGATACATGCACAGGAGTTACACTGTACAGTCGAATCCCCAGCCTCCAGGAGCTCCAATATAGACTCAAGCAATCCCATCTGGACAACAAACTCCTTATTCACTGTAAACACAGATTACATGTTATAAGCTTTATTTAAAAAAATCCTAGCACATTAACGTCTTTTTTTCATTTTGCCCTTTTACAACAAAATGTTTTCTGCCCTTAGTCACATTCATGTCACTGACACAAGGTAAGATTGTAATACTAGAGTAGGACCATCCCGAGGGATACACCTTGCTGTGGTGAGATGGCTTTTGTGTTTTTTGATCAGTGTCCAATTCCCTATGTTATTTACATGTAATATTTACTTACTGTAGGTGATATGCCAATTTTTTTTAAACCATTAGATTTTTGAGTATTTTCAAAATATCACAAAAAGATAAAATTTTACACATCAGAGACATATAAGGAACGTAAGGCGACACAGACAAGTTAGGCGCCCATCGTAACTAGCACTCCAAAATATATTACAACCAAAACAAGGCTTAAACAGACAAAGACACAAGGGGGAAGGGGGAAAGGGGAGGATATGGATAGGTGGGGAGGAAGGGGAAAGAATTTTTAGAAGGCTATAACATGGCATATGCCAATTTTGTGCTTTTTACCTTGGGTTAAAAAGAATAATAGTAGGCAGCACACTTTTGTTGGCTCAATTACATATAGTTAATATCTGTATAAACACAAAAGTTCAAGACTTACAATTTCCATCAAGCAGAAAGTTGACAAGTGATAAAGACGACATCTGCTGAACCTCCAAGTCGCTGGATTGTAGCAGTGGTTGGTATGGCCCCAGGAACTCTGCTGGAAGCTGTGTATTCACTATGGGTACGATTAGTAAAAACAAAAACATGACTGTTTATGGGAAAATAAGTTACTGGAAGTCAATGAATTAAGCTACATGTTTCGCAGGCTATCTCATAATTGACATTTTATTAATAACGCATGACTTAAATATGAAGTAACTATTTTTACGTCTAATATGGCAAGGTCCTCTCCCAGAAGTCACTACTAGCTATTGGGATAACATACATAATTGATACGGAATTATGATAAAGCACACACCACATATACTGCGCATGGATTAATAGTATGGAGTACTCACTGTGTTGGCTCATATGTAAGTAGTACAGCGCAGCCGATTGTTGGAGGTCAATATTTTCTGAAAATGCCAAGATCCTTAATGCATCCAGGGTCTCTTTACTCACCGGTGATTCATCGATTCCTTTAATATAATACAGACAAAATGTAAAATATACCTATATAACTAGCTGAAAAGATCCACTGCAGATAAGCAGGCAAGCTTCTCTAAAGGGCCTGTCACACGTGTCAATGTCATCAGCGATCTGATCGCTGACGACATTGACGGCTGATCGCTGGTGAGCTGTCACACAGACAGACTCACCAGCGATCAATTGACCAGAAACATTGTGGAAACGATTTTAAATATCGTTTCCACGATGTCTTGCTCCCGCTGCCAGCCTGCTGGAAGCGGGAGCAGGCTGGTCTCCAAGGTAAACTGCGGGTATCTAGGCAGCGTGCGCTGCCTAGATACCCGACGTGTACCTTAGTTACCAGCCTCCTCCGCTCACCGGCTGGTATCTAAGGTACACAGCGGGTAACTAGGGACCCTAGTTACCCGCTGTGTACCTTAGATACCAGCCGGTGAGAGGAGGAGGCTGGTAACTAAGGTACACGTCGGGTATCTAGGCAGCGCGCACTGCCTAGATACCCGCAGTTTACCTTGGATACCAGCTCCCAGCGCTTGTGAGAGGCGCTGGGAGCTGGAATATCGCTACTCCCGGTGTCACACGCAGCGATGCTGCGTGTCCACCGGGCGACAATCGCCAGGTTTTAGGACAGATTCTAAAACCTGGCGATCATCAACCAGCGATTTATCGCTGGTTGATTCAGTATGTCACACACATCAATATCGCTGCAACGTCACGTGCAGCCGAGATCGTGCAGGCGATATTGATGCGTGTGACAGGCCCTTAAAGACTGTAATTGATTACAACAGGACGGGGACTAGAGACAACAACTACTACAACAAAAATTTAAAAAAAAACTACAACTGATTACAAAAGTCAAAAAGAGGAGGTGGCGTCTCAATCCTGTAAATACCAGTAAGAACACAGTGTGCATAGAAAAAATACCTAATATGTATAATGTGTCTGCCCATTATACTTAATTTTTACAACACTATTTGGTCTTACAAGTTAACTTTCCAGCATTTCCAATATTATCAGGATGTAGCAATTATAAGAACCTTAGTCCTTAAAAAAAGATCAAAAATATTAACCCTATGGGAATACACCTGTTACTGTAGTAAGAAAATAACAAGTTGCGCCCTCCCAGCACTGGTTAAGCTACATGCCAACCACTATATTTATTCGTGTTTGGTACAGCTAGACTTAAAGGAGCTGTCTGGTCTAAAATGCTAATTCTGCAGTCACTCTATGTGACTGCAGACTTATCAATCCCCCAGTGACCACACTGTGCACTGTGAGAATTCAGTTTCTAAACTAGGAAAGGACCGCAGTTATGCAGTATGCATGATTTCAGCCAGATCCCCCGACTAGTGGGCGCAGCCTCGCTCAATACAAGTGTATGGAGCAAAGCCACGCCCACAAGATGGCCACTCCCACTAGTCAGACACACATACTCCATACACTTGTATGGTGCAAGGCTGTGTCCTCTAGTCTTGTTTTGCCAGGTACACGCATAACTGTGGTCCGTCCCTGGCTTACAAAACAGCAAACCCTCGCAGTGTGTGCGCCGGGAGGAATGATAAGTCTGCAGTCACATAGACAATAGTGGAAAGAATGCAGTGACCCATAACTCTTCAGGTTAGATGCCTCAGCATGACCACTGTTTGTGAATGCAGCCTTAGAAATAGAGACTGCAAATATCTATTTGTTCATAAAAAGTTGTCGGTCCAGAACCATGTATTTCCTATTCCCATATCCTGTTCCTTAATTTCCTTTCCTGTTCCTGGCATCCTGAGCCTTATTCCTGGGATATCCTTATCCTATCTCTGTGGCTCCCATGTCTTGTTATGACTACACTAGATGGGTGCCCGATGCACAATGCATCGGGATTCTAGCAGAGCGAGTCTCTGACTCGCAATGGCCGCTTCGCGGCCAATGCTTCGCGCTGCTAAGGCGACTCGCCATGCCCGCTGCGCGGGCATAGCGAGTCGCCTTAGAGCGACTCGCAATGGCCGCTTCGCGGCCAATGCTTCGACTCGCCATGCCCGCTGCGCGGGCATAGCGACTCGCCGGCTCGCAATGGCCGCTGCGCGGCCAATGCTTCGTTCGTATCCACATGACGACAAAGGGGCACTCGCAGCATTCGCAATTATATAATAGATTAGATTTTGCTTCATCTTCATATAACCGGTGTGGAATACTTTGCATCTATAACATAGGAGTTCCAGACGCGTGGGCAACTTGCATTTTCATCCAGATTCGGCAAATCTGGCACTTCAGGCACCGGACAAATACTCCTAACTGTGCTTTTCAAACAAACCTGAAGTGCCAGATTTGCCGAATCTCGATGAAAACGCAAGTCGCCGCACATGTGCGGAAATCCTATACAAGTGCATTAGACAGTACGCAATCTTGACGCATCCATATATTTTTTTTTAAAACAAAGGCGGAAGTCCGCCAGATTTAAAAAAAAGCAGATGTGAAAGTGCCCGAAAGTAACAGTTTTGAAAAATATGAACCTCTCCCAAAAAAACTAAGTTTAAATCCCCCCCTTTTGACACATTGAAACTAAAACTATTTAAAAAAAAACACATATTTAGTATCACCACATTCAGAAATACCTGATCTATCAAAATATAAAATCAATTAATCAGATCTGTAAATTGCGTAATGAAAAAAAAAGTCAAAACACCAAAATTAAGTTTTTTTGGTCACTGGAACATTACAATAAAATGAAATAACAGGCAATCAAAACAACGCATCTACACACAAATTATATGATTAAAAACTTCAGCTCAAGCTGCAAAAAATAACCTGTCACACAGCACCAGATCCTGAAAATGAGAATGCCACGAGTTTTGAAAAACAGCGTCAAAAGGGCAATTTTGTTTTCTTAATAAAATTTAGAATTCTTTACCTCATTTACCGTAGATAAAAGTTAAAGTATGCATGTTTGGTATCTACAAACTCATACTGACTTGAGGCTTCATGCCGACACATCAGTGTTACCATATAATTAACATGATAAATAAAAGACCCAAAAAACAAACGTGTAATTGCACTTTTTTTTTTGCAATTTCACCAAATTGGAATTTTTTTTCCAATTTTTCAGTACACATTGTGGCAAAATAAATGATGTCATTTAAAAGTGCAACTCGTCTCGCAAAAAACAAGCCCTCATATGCCTATATTACCAAAACGTTATGGCTGTTTGAAGAAGAGGCGGAAAAAATGAAAGTGCAAGAAAGGGAAAGGACAAGGTTGCGAAAGGGTTAAAGATAGTGGATATACAGTACTTTCCATGCACATCATTCTGTGCCATTCGTGGGAGCAGTTAATATCCCGGCAACTTACAGCATGTGGGAATGCGGCGCATGACAGTGACATCATGCGCTGTGCACTTAAACGCTTGATAGCTGCCAGCATTAAAAGAGGATGCCGCATTGCTGGGGAGCGATGGACGGTGAGTATAATCTTTTTTTTGTTTTTATGTATGCGCCACATTCCTAGATGGGGATCCTGTAAGAAGATGGGGGATCAAATATAACTGGATGGGAGACATATATATCAGGATGAGGAATGTACAGTTAAGAAATAATTATTTGATCCCTAGCTGATTTTGTAAGTTTGCCCACTGACAAAGACATGAACAGTCTATAATTTTAAGGGTAGGTTAATTTTAACAGCCAGAGATAGAATAAAATTGAGAAAATCACATTTTCAAAATTATATAAATGTATTTGCATTTTGCAGAGAGAAATAAGTATTTGATCCCCTACCAACCATTCGGACTTCTGGCTCCTACGGACCACTTACGGTAGATGTTCCTAATCAACTAGTTACCTGCATTAAAGACAGCTGTCTTAAATTGTCACCTCTGTAAATGACTTCTGTCCCTGTCCACACACTCAATTAATCAGTCAGACTGTAACCTCTAAAATATGGGTAAGGCCAGCTTTACACCACATTTTTTTCGGGTCCGGGGCTGTCCGGTGTGAACCAGACAGGCCCGGACCCGATTTTTGACATAATGTAACCATATGGTTCAGGATAGGGCCGGATGGCAGTGATTTGCCATCCGGTTTGTCCCTGTTCAGCAGCATCAGGCTGCTTTCGATTTTTGCACTGGCCACAAAATCGGAGCTTGCAGCATTTTTATGTCCGGGGCAAAAAGAAAAACAAAACTGGATCCACTCAGATCCTTCCGGATCCGTCGCCCAATAACATGGGAGCCTATGGGCGCCGTATTGCGCCAGACCCGACAGAAAAATCTGTCTGGTTCCCGGACGCCGGGCGCTGAAGCTCAGCGCTGGCGCTGAACTTCAGTACATGGAGAGCTCCCCGCTGAGATTTCAGAACTGCAGCTAGCTCCCACTAGCTGCGATTTTGAAAATTCAGGACCTGGACAGCGGCAGCAGCCGCGCAGTCCTAAATCCGGCAGAAAACAGAATTGGAGAGCATGTTTGTCCTCTGGTTCTGTTCTGTCCAGAGCTGTCAGGCTGTGTCCGGTGCATCCAGCAAAACACCGGACACAGCCTGACAGCTCCAAAACCGTGGTGTCAAACCGGCCTAAGACCAGAGCTTTCTAAGGATGTCAGGGAAACAATCCTAGACCTGCACAAGGCTGGAATGGGCTACAAAACAATAAGTAAGTTGCTGTGTGAGAAGGAGACAACTGTTGGTGCAATAGTAAGAAAATGGAAGAAATACAAACTGAGCGTCAATAGACATAGCTCTAGGGTTCCATGCAAAATCTGACCTCGTGGGGTATCCAGGATCATGAGGAAGGTGAGAGACCAGCTTAAAACTAACTGGGGGAATGTGTTAATGATCTCAAGGTAGCTGGGACCAATGTCACCAAGAAACCCATTCGTATTACATTACGCCATAATGGTTTAAAATACTGCAGTGCCCGCAAAGACCCACATGTGGCAAAGATACATATCGCCTATCTGGGAATTAAGATAGGCAGGCTTCCGACACAACTATATTTACTAAATTATACACCGCTGATCGAAACAATATTGGGAGAACTTCGGAGATGACAGAATCTGCCGTTATCTCTCTTGGGAAGATGCCATTTAATTAACATGATCAGCTTTGCCAGACTTCTATACCCATTACAGACATTACCCCTGATACTCAGGCATCTAGATATAAACAAAATAAATAGAGCTTTCGCCCATTTTATCTGGGCAGGTAAAAGGCCCAGAATCACATTGGGAAACTGATGCTAAGTAGAAGTGAAGGTGGGATCAATTTTCCGAATGTCAGAACCTACAACATAGCAAGTCTTTTTAGACATGTAGATTTTTTAGATCTTTTAGACATAGACTGGCTTCAGGAGACTAACTGCTACTCTAAAATCCAATTGGAAAGACAGCGGTGCCGTGGGAATTTAATGCTCTCTTACATGCAAAACAGGCCAAACTCCCGCGGAACGTAAAATCATCTCTACTGCTTCGGGATACCATCGTATGCTGGAAGATAGTAAGGAAGGCATTTGGCCTTCCCTTCCAGATCTCTGAACATATGCTACAATTTGGTCACTCACAACACAAAATATTCACTGATCTCAGGGAGACCAGTCCAAGAAAACACTGCGGGCAGCCGGCTAAAGTGCTCAACACAGTGAATTCCTAGAAGCATTGCCCCCTGGGGAATTTAGAATATGCAAATAGAGTCTTTGGAGCCTTTAGTCCTGTGTTGAGACTCCTAAATGAGGCTCCACAGACTCTATTTGAATATTTGGTCACCTGGAATTTCCCCAGGGAACGGAAATCAAACAAGCGATAGAACAAGCAGGTGATAGCATGAGGAAAGCAGGGGATATCATGCATATGGAGGTTAAACGATGGCTGAGCCCACAAGAAATCATGGATAAATTGCATATTGAAAGCAAACACTTTCTACAGGACATGCAAGTCTGTTCTTTTTGCCTATCTAGACTTCGCAGGTTATTTAATGACGTGGAACTACATAATATAGATAATAGAGTAGATCTGAACATTCAGAATGCGAGCATATCCTCAATATACAATACTGTACGACATAAATTCCTGAAGTTAAAGCAGAACAAGTTCTTTAAGACGTGGGAGAAATGGACTGGGGATGAAGATATTCCAGAGACAATTCTACAGGGGTGGGAACAGGTAAAAAAATCCATTCTTTGCAAAAGAAGGTGGGAGACCTATTTTAAGCTCATGCACACACCATTATATGATTTGAATATTCCATCCTCTCCTAGTTTCCTTGTCAGAATTACAGCGTGACGTAAGTGCGGATCGCCTTCAACGAATCTCTGGCACGGGGTGTGGGAATGCAGGGCAGTTAGAGTACTGGACACAGGTTGGGGAACAGGTTTGATCATGCTGGGAAATCCAAATTCCACAAACACCACAAGCCATGCTCTTTCATAAGTTAAGACCCCGGAGACTCAACCCACAAGAGTTAAAGCAAAGATCCCTAAAAACATTCACACATTCTTGCTGTAGCTCTACACGGTTTACTGGGCGAATGGCTTAAACCAAGCATCCCATCGATGGTGATTATAATATCCCAGATACAACACTTACTGGAAATGTAATTAATAGAGGCGGAAAGGAGTAAAAAAAAAATCTATAGGGAAAGTATTTCCGCTGTGGAAAACATTAATTGGTCTTCACTATAGCCCTTACAAAATATCGAGAATGACCAGTCCCTTCCGCCACACAGAATGGTATTGTCTGGAGGATCTGAGCGGGACGTTAGGGTCCTTGGGAACTATTACAGATGTATAATGTCTGTTAAAGATACAGCATATATTACCATAGAACGACACGCTTGACTATGCAACATACAGTAAAAGAGATTCTCTTCCTTTCCCTAATACCCTTCTAGGCATTCAGCCTGTCTTTTCTTTCTCTCATTATTTCCCCAAAATTTGTGTTGCAAGGTATTGACTGAGATCTATTTATGTATCTATTTTAAATGCTACGCGGACATGCTAACAAGTAGGATTTGTATATGTACTTTTGGTAACTTACAGTGCTATTGTGGATGTTATAGCCTATGCTATGTTATCCTATCCAGTGTTATGTTCAAAAAATCCAATATAAAAAAAAGGCCCGTCGGAAGTTCACCAATAAACACCCTGGTGATTCTGAGTGTGATTGGGAGAAGGTGCTGTGGTCAGATGAGATCTTTGGCATTAACTCAACTCGCCGTTTTTGGAGGAAGAGAAACACTGGCAATGACCAAAAGAACACTATCCGCACTGTCAAACATGGTGGTGGAAACACTATGTTTTGGGGTGTTTCTCTGCTAAGGGCACAGGACTACTTCAACACATCAATGGGACAATGGATGGAGCCATGTACCGTAAATTCCTGCATGACAATCTCCTTCCCTCCTCCAAGACATTAAAAATAGGTCGTGGCTGAGTCTTCGAGTACGACAATGACCCAAAACATACAGCCAAGGCAACAAAGAGTGGCTCAAAAAGAATCACATTAATATCATGGCCTAGCCAGTCTCCAGACCTTAATCCCATAAAAAACATATGGAGGAAGCTGAAGCTCATAATTGCAAAGTGACAGCCTCAAAATCTTAATAATTTAGAGATGATGTGCAAAGATGAGTGGACCAAAATTACTCCTGACATGTGTGCAAACCTCATCATCAACTACAAAAAATATCTGACTGCTGTGTTTGCCAGACAAGGATTTTGCCTCCAAGTATTAAGTCTTGTTTGATAGAGGGATAAAATACAGTGGTATTTTGATTTGTGAGAAACTTTATTTGGCAGCATTTTGAAAGATGAGCTACAATTTCTGAAAAATTGTAACTTGCTTACCTAGCAATGATTTGGATTACGAGCCTGTGTCTTCCGATACTGCGCATATACTACGCATGTGTGATGCTTATTACTGTATACTGATGATACTGTGGAGCAGTATCCGGTCGCCCGCCCACCACCCAACATTTACAGTATTCCGGCACTGCTCTGATCTCTCTCTGCTGCCGACAGCTTTCAGTACTTATATGGCAGCAGAGAGGGCTCAGAGCGCCGCTATCTGCCTATTGCCTGCCTGCCACTGTCCGGCCGCCGCTCTGAGCTCTCTCAGACGCCGTACATGTACGGGAAGCCACCAGCAACAAAGAGACATCAGAACACCGCTGTCCGCCAGCCGCTCTGAGCTCTCTTAGTCGCTGTACAAGTACTCGTTGGCGGCAAGTTCTCGTACAGTGCAGTGCCCAGCGGCCCCTAATACAGCAGTGCAGTGGCGAATACAGTGGCGTAGCAGTGGATCAGTGAGAGAGTGTGTGCGAATGTGTGTATTTAAGTGGGGATATTGGGGGCTGCTAGGGATGATGGGGGCTGCAAGGGGATGATGGGGATATTGGGGGCTGTATGGTGATGATGGGGCTGCATGGGGATGATGGGGGCTGAAAGAGGATATTGGGGGCAGCATGGGGATGATGGGGGCTGCAAGTGGATGATGGTGATATTGGGGACTGCAAGGGAATGATGGGCATATTGGGGCTGCAAGGGGGTACTGGGGGCTGCATGGGGATGATGGGGGGCTGTAGGGGGATGATGGGGATATAGGGGGCTGCATGGGGTTGTTGGAGGCTGCAAGGGGATAATTGAGATATTGGGGGCTGCATGGGGATATTGGGGCTGCAAGAGGATATTGGGGACTGCAAGGGGATGTAACAATTTTACAGTTCTGTAAGCACATATATATGAATACAGTAAATAATTTTGGGTTGTGGAATGAATCGTCTGTGTTTCAATTATTTCTTATGGGAAAATTTGCTTTGATATACAAGCGATTTGATTACAAGCACACTCCCGGAATGGATTATGCTCGTAAATAAAGGTTCCACTGTACATTTATATAATTTAGATAATGTGATTTTCTGGATTTCATTTTTGATATTCTATCTTTAACTGTTATGATACACCTACCCTTACAATTATAGACTGTTCAAGTCTTTGTCAGTGGGCAAGTGTACAAAATCAGCAAGGGATCAAATATTTATTTCCTTCACTTTATATACCCGGAAGAGGCTCAGAATTTGAGGACATTATCCCGTGATAGTGTCAGCAGCAGATCCTCCCTCCTCTCAGTGTGTCATGACCACATTTTTTGCTTCACATTTTTTTTTACTATTTTCCTCCTCTAAAACCTGGGTGTCTTATGGTCCGGTGTGTCTTGTAGTCAGAATAATATGGTACATGTTTTTTGTATGTTTGTGTATTAAAATATGGAAAAATGAATCCACTCTTCAATTTTGCAGGATTTAATACAGCTTTTACAATATATAAGGCTGGGTTCACATTTGCGGACCCCTCCGCAGCGTTCTGCGAAGGGGATCCGCAATGTGACCGCAGCGGGCCGCGAGCTCCTATCTTTATAATGGGAGGGCACGGTGCTGCGCTTGACCGCACATGTCCGTGCGCACCCATTCACTCCCATATGTGATCTGTGCGCAGGCGGACGCAGTCTCGCAACATGTCGCGTCCCTGGTGCGGACGAGACTGTGTGATTTGTGCGCAGGCATCCGCCTGCGCACAGATCACGTATGGGAGTAAATGGGTGCGCACGGTCATGCGCGGTCAAGCGCAGCACCGTGCGCTCCTATTATAAAGATAGGAGCTCGCGGCCGCTGCGGTCACATTGGGGATCCCCTCCGCAGCGTTCTCCGCAAATGTGAACCCAGCCTAATGTACTTCCGATGCAGATTTGAAAAAAATCTTAATGCTTTTTTTTTAGTATAGAAAAGCTTTAAATCTGTAGTTAAAAAAATTTAACTTTTTCTGCCCCCTCCCCTAAATAATGCACCAAAAACGTACAGTTCAACAGTGTATTTAGATTCACAGTTGACAGTCTTTGTGAAATTACACCCTCTTTCCTTGATCATTGAAGTGCAGCAGATTTTCTACACAAAAAATATTGTAGGGAACAAAATGGAAGCATTTATGTTGTGTGGGAACAAGGCCTTATCATTTGTTTATACAAAGCAATTGGTGGTGTTAAAAGTCTACTAAGGGCGGCTTCAGACTGCGGCAGCGTCCGGTCCGGGTCTGTCAGGAGTGACAGCCTGGAGCGGAATTTTTCTGCATAGAATCCTGTCGGGTCATTTAGTAGCCTGTTTACAATTGAAAGGTCTTTAATGATCACTCAGTACCTACAAGCTGCCATTGTTCTTGGCACTGTGCGTCCTGTTTACACAGGATTATATGCTGGCAAGAAGGATGTGCAGTAAAAAATATCATTTCATTCCAAGAATTTGGCACTTTTACGCCTTCAATTCATGTGCACTGATCTATGAGTATGTGTACAAGGGACCTTTTTCAGGAGGATTCCGCCTTGGATCCGCCGGAAAAATCACTGTAAAAGCGCCTTATAAGACAAATATAATGCACAGAAATCTCAAGAAAGTAGCCTAAACCAAAAATGGGTGATAAATACAAAAGTGGTGCCCTCCGTTCCATTCCTGGTTTTGGCTTATAAATACTGAGGTAAAAACCTCCCCAAATACTTATAGGAGGAACATAGCACAAGGCCGAGTGCCCAAAATGAGCTTTTGGTGAGCTTTTTACCTCACTATTTGTAGCCAAAACCAGGAATGGGTGGTAAATACACAAGTGGTGACATATTTCTATTAGGCCGGCTTCACATGGCGTTTTTGAGGCATCTGAGTGTATCCATTTCAAAAAGGATACACTCGGATCCAAAATCAGATCCCATATCCCCCTATGGGGCTCGGATCGGATGTGTGCCTTTTGCCATCCGATTGACGTCGGATCCGATGTAGACTCCGTGTCCTCCCTGCTCCTGCCTCCCTGCATCTTCCTCCCCTCCACTTCTCTATCCTGTCCCCTGCTATTCTATGCTGTCCCGCCGCTATTCTATCCTGTTCCCTGTCTTATTCCCTATCCTTTTCCCTATTTTATTCCCTCTGTTTGTTAAAAAAATTTAAAAAATCCCTCCATGAGGATACATTACCTTCCGGCGCCTCCAGGGACTGTCACTATCTGTGCAGAAGGACCTCTGATGATGTCAGAGAGACGATCAGCTGACATGTCAGGTGACCGGCTCTGTGACATCATTACAGGTCCTTCAGCCACCAGATGGTGACTGTTGCATGAAGCCGTCGGAAGGTAATGTATGCTCATGGAGGGATTTTTTAAAAAATTTTTTACATACTGGAGGGGGAGAGGACAGGGGGAGGACAGGGGGGAGGATTTCACTGCAACCAGAGATCTGCGAATAATCTCTGCACAATTATCTGTGTGTATAACTGGGCCTTTAGAAGAATACTCCGATCTTGATAGATTCATATATGCCTATCATGGCTTCCAATTTCAAGTTTATACACCAGTGGCTGGTCCATGAATCAAGAATGTGTAAGGCTGGCTTCATACCATGATATCGAAGTTTCCGTGTGTATTCGTGTCAAAACGGATACACTCGGATCCGATTTTGCCTCCCATGTATTGCTATGGGGCATGGATAGTACTCGAATGTGTCCTTTTTGCCATCCGATTTATGCACAATCCGAGCCCCATAGGGATACATGGGAGGCAAAATCGCAAGTGTATCAGATTTAACACGGATACACTCGGATGCCTCAAAATTGTAATGTGAAGCCGGCCTTAATGCAGTTCTAAAGGAAACATCAGATTTTGTAAGATTTTGTAATAGGTTTACTAATTTTTGATAAGGAGTGCTTGTATTTTTTTCCATACTCTAAAGACATAGGCTGGTTTCAGACTTGCGCTCCCTACCGCAGCGTATTGCAGCGGGGAAGCGCTAGTTGAGCGCAGGCACCGTGGGTCCCTATGTTTAACATGGGAACGCAAGTGCCTGCGCTCGGGTGCAGATAACCGTGCGCACCCATTGACGGCGTTATGTGATTTGTGCACATGCGGATGCTTGCGCACAAATCACACAGTCTCTTCCGCACCAGGAACGCGACATGGTGCGCACGCCAATCTGTATCAGAGCGCAGGCACCTGCGCCCCCATGTTAAACATAGGGACTTGCGGTGCCTGCGCTCAGCTTGCGGATCCCCTCCGCAGGATGCTGCGGAGGGGTCCGCAAGTCTGAAACCAGCCATAGTAAGGCTACTTTCACATAACGATTTTTAGGGAGCCGATGCTGTCCGATATAAATCAGACAGCATCGGCTTCCTTCTGATGCCTGGAATCGGATGCCAAATAGGCATCCGATTCCGGCATTAAATCGTAGCCTCCGGGCTGAAAAAAAGAAAAAAAAAAGTTTATGCTCACCTCCCCCCGAGCCCCCACCGTCTCCCGCTGTCTTCCTGCAGGCTCCAGGTGACTCCCGCAGGCTGCAGAGGTCTTCTTCATGTGTACAGGACCTGCGGTGATGTCACAGTCACGTGACCGCGGGTTCCACCATGGTAACCCGCGGTCACATGACTGTGACATCACCGCAGGTACTGAACAGCAGAAGGAGACCTTCTGCTGACACCGGGAGCCTGCGGGAGCCACCAGGAAGACAGCGGGAGATGGCGAGGGCTCAGGGGGAGGTGAGCATAAACTTTTTTTTTTTTTTAACCCTTGTGCTCCCAGTTAGGAGCAGTTTTACTGTACTGAGCATGCTCAGTACAGTAAAATCGGGTCCGAGGAGACATCAGATGTTTCCTCGGACCCTTCTCCATAGGGCCCCATGTTATAGGCATCGGGTCAG
The DNA here is from genome assembly GCA_033576535.1 of Allobates femoralis. Classification (NCBI taxonomy): domain Eukaryota; kingdom Metazoa; phylum Chordata; class Amphibia; order Anura; family Aromobatidae; genus Allobates; species Allobates femoralis. The sequence goes on along the minus strand of JARQOC010000001.1, from coordinate 371,253,027 downwards.
ATCGGATGTGCACTAAATGCCATCCGATTTGGTCCGATCCAATTCTGTCAGATTTTATTTTTGGTGCAAAAATCGGAGCAGGCTCCGATTTTTGCACCGATAATAAAATCGGACAGAAGCGTATCGTACCAAATCGGATGGCATTTAGTGCACATCCGATTCGGTCCGATGCCCATAGGGCTGCATGGGGCCAAATTCGGATCCGATGCTGTCCGATTTTGATCGGACAGCATCGGATCTGAAAAATCCGTAGTGTGAAACCAGCCTAACAGAGAATTTAGATTCTGAATCTGAACCCCTGTAGAAAAAATGATGACCAAACATGTGGAATCAAAATTAGCCTACTTTGTATTTGAATCTGACTTACCCTTTGATCCATTGGTGTGTGTACTGGGATGTCTGGGTTCAGGTACTTATGATGTCAATGAAGCACTGGCTCTGAAGCGTACTTTATTCCTGATTAGGAAAACAATAGCTGTTCACTGGCTTGACCCTCAGCCACTTCGCCAGTGGGAGTTTAGGCTGGCTTCACATTAGCGTTTGTGTCTGCATGCTGATGGCATGCAGACACAAACGCTGTCAGAAGCAGGGACACTTTGATGTGTCCGCAGCGGATAATGTCCGCCTGCGGACACATCACTATGGAGCCCGGCAGCCAATCGGCGCTGTCCGGGGGCGGGCCGGAGGCGGAGATCAGCGCCGGAGATCTCCGCCCCCCGGCCGCCGGTAAGCTCCGGGACTGTCGGCGGGGAGAACAGCTGATCTGAGAGCTGTTTGAATCTTCCCGCGCCGACACTGTGAGGAGATGTCGGCGCGGGAAGATTCAAACAGCTTTCAGATCAGCTGTTCTCCCCGCCGACATCGCTATGAGATTACAGGCGGCGGGGAGAAGGAGGACAGCAGAGGGTCAGCTGATCTCCCGGTGGCCGTCGGTGAGCTCCTGTGACATCACCGGCGGCCACCGGGAGATTTTTCAATGGGTCCGCAGCGTTCTCCTGCTGTGTCATGCAGAGGACACTGCGGACCCATTGAAGACAATGCTTTTTTTGTACGCTTGGGGACGCTTGCTGATTGTCCAAGCTCCCCAAACGCACAAAAAAACCCAACATGCTGCGTCCCGGGTGCGGATGCTGGACACCGGAAGCAGCAGATATCGTCCGCATCCGCACCCGAACGCAGCAAACGCAGGCACCATGCGTTCCTATGTTAAACATAGGAACGCAGTGCGCATGCGTTTAACTGCGTATGGGAACGCAGCAAAACGCTGCCTTCCCATACGCAAATGTGAAGCCAGCCTTATGGATAAGATGAGAACTTTAATTCGTTTAGAGGAGTGGGTGTATTTGACAAAATATGGAATAAGTGGAATATTTTTCATGGCTATCATATTATGGATATTTTGAATGCACTACAGAATTAAGGTTTGTTACCCCAAAGGGATTTGACTATATTTATATGACCTAGCCGTAGGTAATTTTTTGTTATGAGGGACTTAAATGTGTACATCTGTATATGTTGTGATCATCACTTGTTTATTCGTGATTTAACATGTGTAGACGCATATAAGAATATCATATGTGTATCCAACTTTTATCTTTGGTTCTGATAGGGGTGGGGCTTTTGGTAGGGGGGTTGGTTGTTGGGGGATGTGGTGCATTGTACACTTGTTATTATGTGTACTGTTGATTGTGTTATTGTAACATAAGACAATTTTTGAGTAAAAGTCTGATTTAAAAAAAAAAAAAAAAGTTAGCCTACTTTCATCCACACTATTCAGCCCTAATCCAATCACAATTATACCTCTCTTCAAACAAAGAACCACCCTCTTTTGTTTCCTTACCTCCCCCCCAGACTTCCTGGCACCTCCAGCTATGTCGCCAACTCTTCCACTCATTTACTTAATAACTTTTACAACTACCTTACATCTAAAGACCCCCAGCCTCTTATTGTTTCTTTACATCTTCCTGTAAACTACTCATCCTTTATTCCAGATAAGCCCTATATAATTATCTCAGGCTCCTCACCATTACCCAATTCTTCCTGGGGGCCGCAATGTCCTCCTCATGTGCTTTTTGTCCATTTGTCACTTTTAGCTTCATATTACAAAGAGGCAAACCTAAAGCTAATGACACCCCAGGTCATAAATGATTGATTGTGAGGAAAGTCATCAGTAACAGAAGGTCTATAACCCTATTCATTACAACTGAGAGAGATCAGGTATAGGTTATCAGACATTTGTTCAAATCAGGGATCAGTTTTCCTTACAACCTCCTTGGTTACTGGGGTTTCCACTTATCAGACCACCAGTAATCCAATTTATGAATAAAAAAGTAATTAAAATTCTAGGGGGGAAGGGAAAGTAAAAAAAAGTGGAGCTTGAAAGATACATTTGACATTATTAGGGTACCTTTACACGCTGCAATTTTTGGTGACGATAGCAGGCGATCTAATGTGCGCGTGCACGTTTTTGATGGTCGCCTCAGATCGCCGATGGCGCTTTTATACGCCGCAATTTTGCCCTCAACCTAAGGCGATGCGTCGCCCCGGAAGTCTCCTCACCAACAGTGGAACCAATCCGGTCGACTTCTCTCGTTGCTGCACACGCCGCAATCCCCAAAGGAATGTGGGCGTACATGTTCAGCGCAGCGAGAACATAGGCGTGCCAGACTGGTCTACACTTCGCCCCAAACACGCTCATTGGACAATGCAATAGCATTATGATTGGCCAGCCTGCGCTGGAAGGCTGACTAATACATGACGCCATTGTCTCGGAGTTTGTGATGTATACACGCTCTTGTCGTAGAAAGTGGCTGCTGCAACACACTTTCGAGCCGCTCAAGTGTCACACATGAGCGGTTTTGTGCAGGACAGTGCCTCACACTACACAATGGCTTGCTATGTGTGCGTCTGTAGCTGATGGCGGGAACATACAAATCACCCTATGCCCATATGTGCCTACATTGGTCCATGCCATAGCACAGCTGCCATGGATGAACTGAACTATGTGTGTGTTCACATGTTTGTGAGTGTGTACTGGACTGTACCTACATCCCCCACAAACACCATTGCTTGCTCCATATGTGTGTTTGGCATTGCCATATACTCACCACGCAGCCTGGCAATCCTGGCACGAATATCCACAATGCGCCCTGGGGACTTGTGCTTCAGGTCCGCTATTTTTTTCTGGATCTGCTTGCGGGTCCTCTCCACCCACAGTTTCTGGAGCAGGGCCCGCTGGATCCACCTGAGTATGCCGCGCTTGCGCAGCCGTGGGTGCCGGTGACGCTGGTGACACCAATAGTCATGGCGGTCAAACAGGTCTATCAGCACCATTAGCTCAGCAAGACCCCATGTGGCAGCGCGCTGCGTGGCGGCCATGACTGTTCTCCTATGTGCTGGGGAGGGGCAGGCACCTGGCAGGCAGGGAGTAATGAAAGTAAACGTGATAACGTCACCACGCACACTGGCGCCGCCAAACAAAGTTGAGGATGCTAACAAGTTAGCCGTCCGCAGAGCGGGAGCAGCGAATTGTACCCATCAGCGTCACCAAATTCCCAGCCGATTGCAGTGCGTTGCCCATGGCAGCCATGTGCGATGTGTAGGCCAACATCTCAGCTGTCATGTGTGACAGTATAGTGGACACAGTGCAACTTCCAATACATGCTGCCAACATAGCATGCGCTATTCAATGAGCGCGTAATTGGATTGATGTAGTGGATGTTTATGTAGGTGAAGATGTGTGTGGTGCTGAAGTGACAGCTCTTCAAATATGGGGCCCTGTGAAGTGACAGCCAATGGGAACACAGTAGCCACCACCAATCATCGCTGACTGGGCGCGGACACCAGAACGCTGTGGCACGCATACGGGAAATCATAGGCGTCACAGATTCCATCACTATCGCCCGTTTACACGCCAAAAGCCGGGAATTTCGCCTTCATGATTGCCTCTGATTTTGGAGCAGTGCTCTGAAATCAGAACTAGGCGACAAGTATTTTATCACCGCCAAATTCCCCAATTACACGCCGCAACTGGGAGGCAATTTGACGGCGATACTTTCAGGGCGACATATCGCCGTCACGATTCCTACAAAATATTGCGGCGTGTAAAGGTACCCTTAAAGCGCCATTTATTCCATGTTGCTTTACATTTGAAAAAGGGATGTACATAAAAACAAGTACAATAATCATGAACAATACAAGTCACCGACTGGTACAGGAGGAGAGAAGACCCTGCCGCAAGGGCTCACAGTCTTCAAGGGATGGGTGAGGATACACTAGGAGAAGGCAGAGTTGGTTGTCCGATGGTTTAGTGGACTGAGGATCACTGCAGGTTGTAGGCTTGTTGGAAGAGGTGGGTCTTTAGGTTCTTTTTGAAGGTTTCCACAGTAGGTCTGATATGATAGGATTGGGAGTTCTAGAGAATGGGGGACGTACGGGAGAAATCTTGTATGCGGTTGTGGTAAGAGGAGGAAAGAGGGGAGGAGAGAAGGAGATCTTGTAAGGATCAGAGGTTATGTGCAGGTAAATACTAGGAGACTTAAGGGGCCGTTACACGCGTAAATATCGCTGTCAATGTCGCTGCTGCACGTGGCGTTGCAGCGATATTGACGCGTGTGACATGGTGAATCAACCAGCGATAAATAGCTGGTTGATGGTCGCCAGATTTTCAGACAGGTCGAAAACCTGGCGATGGTCGCCCGGTGGACACGCAGCATCGCTGCGTGTGACACCGGGAGACGCGCGATCAGCCAGCTCCCAGCGCCTCTCAGCAAGCGCTGGGAGTTGGTATCCATGGTAAACAGCGGGTAACTAAGCGCCGTGCTGCGCTTAGTTACCCGCTTGTTTACATGGATACCAGCATTCTCACTGGTACTGATCGCTGGTGAGTCTGCCTGTGTGACAGCCCACCAGCGATCAGCTGTCAAGGTCGCCAGCGATCAGCCGTCAATGTCGCCAGCGATCAGATCGCTGTCGACATTTACGTGTGTGATGGGGCCTTAAGTCTACGTTCACATTTGCGAACGCAAAAATTTTCATGTGAACGCTGCGGAGATTGAAGCATCAGCCGTTCATTTGAAATAGCAGGGCGGGAAAGCCAACTTCGCCGCCGGCTTTCCCGCCAGCTATTTTACACGAACCAGCGGCAGGTTGGAAAAAGAAGAAGAAAGAAGAAGAAGAAAGAAGAGGGAAGAGGAAGAGAATGGCAGGACAGGATTCACCTGCAGATGATCTTGGGGGAGGTCATCTTTCGTAGCTTCTGTGTGCTTGCCAGGAGATGGCAATGCACACAGATTGATTTTCATTCATTGTTTGAGCGCGGCTGTCTGCATGCACAAAAAAACAATATTTTGTGCTCAGCATGCGCATAAATTATGAGCAGCCGAACGCAAACGCAGCTGAACGCAGCCACACACAGGCTCTATGCGTTCCCATGTTAGACATAGGAGCATATAGTGCCGGTGTTTTGCTGCGCTCAGGGATGCTGCGTTCACAGCGCACATCGTGCGCAAATGTGAAACTAGCCTAAGTCACAGCTGTATGTAGGAGACAGGTTGTAGATGGCTTTGTATGACATGGTTAGGGTTTTGAACTGGAGTCTTTGAGCAATGGGAAGCCAATGAAGGGATTGGCAGAGTGGAGAGGCTGGGGAATAGTGGGGGGGAGAGGTGGATTAGTTGTGCAGCTGAGTGTGGGATAGATTTGAGGCGTGCAAGAGTGTTAGGCTACATTCAGACACAACGTTATTGATCCGTTTTGTGAGGATCCGTTTTTGCAGTGGCAGTGCAGTGAAATGGATCAATTTCTGAGATTCCCAGCAGAGTCAATGAGTTTTCAAGATTCGGTATATAGACACAATGTTTGGAAGTGGTCCTTTTTTGGGCAGAAATCGGACCTAAAAAAAGAAGGAGCATGTCAATTTGTGCTGCGTTTTCCATTGAAACCTGTGTCTATGGGCTTAAAACACGGACCAGCTAAAAAAAAGCATCAAAAACAGATAAACAGATAAAAAACAGATGATCTGTTTTTAATGCGTTTTTTTTGAAAAGCTGATCCAGTTTTGCAGCTGAAAAATGGATCTTCACAAAAGGATCAAAAACACTGTACCTGATTGTAGCCTTAGAAGTAGGCCACAGAGCTGGAGGTTGCAGTAGACAAGGCGGGCGAGGATAAAAGCATGCACTAGTGTTTTTGCAGAATCTTGGCTAAAGAAAGTATGGATCCAGGAAATATTTTTAAGTTGGATTCAGCAAGAGGTGGAAAGGGCTTGGATATGTGGCTTGAAGGAGAGAGCAGAATCTTGGGTCACACTGAAGCAGCAAGATTGAGAGATTTGGAAGCGTGAGCAACCATTGACTTGAATAATGGATAGGTCTGTTGGTGGTGTTGTATTCTGTTTTGTCCACATTAGATTTTAGATATATTACAGAGAAAAAGGATGAAATAGCGGACATAGTGGAATTCTGGTTGAAAGGCGGTAATGTCAGTTCCAGAGAGAAAGATCTGCGTGTTATCAGAGTTGAGATTATACTGAAAGCCTTGAGATTAAGAGCTGTCCCAGGTCGAAGGTGTAGACTTAAAACTATAGCAAATTGTGGGGTATTGGTTTGTCTTTTGGTCCAACACATGTAAGCTTGTGAGCCACTACACGGCTCCCCACTGTCACAAGTCCTATCCACTAAATTTTCATCTAAAGTGAGAAGGACACAAATAGAAAATTAATTTCCTTACCATAGCAGATTCAGGTCAGACGACCATTACACTCAGTGCTGTGTGCAGCTTTGCCCAGGCTATAAATGAAGGCATCATGAATGCAAGACACCAGCCCCAATCACTAGCAACCTCCTTTCTCACAGAGGGAGTGACCAATGGTTGTCCTGCAAACACAATGGAACTCATATAGGGCGCAGTTCACACAGGTTTGCACAGTGAATGCCCAGCCTCTTACATTAACCCCCATCGAAGGTGTAGACTGTAGATGGAGAAGAGCAGGGGTCCAAGATCTGAACCTTAGCGGATACTGAAAGATAAGTGGTCGAGATGTGAAGGTAGTATGAGATTTGGTGATGCTGAATCTTCTTGGTTAGATATGAAACCTTACACCAAAGATATGAAACCTTACACCAAATATTGGAAATAAAGGAGATTGTAATCCATGAGGGCAGGATTTTCTCCCACTCTGTACCAGTCTATCCATCTGTTTGCTTTATTATAGGTACAGTCATGACTGAAAGTGTTGGCATCCTTGAAATTGTCCCAAAAATCATTGCAATTAAACATGTTTAATTAATCACGTTTATTTCCTTTGTGTTTGGAACAACACAAAAAAAGAGGGAGAAAATAAGGCAAATTGTACAGTTTCACACAAAACTCCCATAGTGGACTGGACAAAATTGTTTGCACCTTTCAAAATTGTGGGTAAACTATTTTGTTTCAAACATGTATTGCTCGTTCAAACTCACCTGGGGCAAGTAAGAGGCGTGGGCAATATCAAAATCACACATGAATACAAAACGGAGAAGTTGACTAAATCTTTGCATTGTGTGTCTGGGTGTACCACACTAAGGACGTGAGAACAAAAATTATTAAAAAATATCAACACTCTCAAGGTTACAAGTCCATCTCCAGAGATCTTGATGTTCCTTTGTCCATGTCACATAACCAAAAAGTTTACAATCCATGGCACTGTAGCTAATCTCCCTGGATATTGTGAGCAGAGAAAACATGATGAAAGGTTGCAACGCGGGAAAGTCCACTTGGTGGATAATCAGCCCCAATCAACTTCTAAGAAATTTAAGCTGCAGGCTCAGAGTGCATCAGTGTCAGTGGGAATGATCTGTTGATATTTGAATGAAATCAAACACTCTGGTAGTAGACCGCTGACACAGAGACATAAAGTTAGACTGCAGTTTGCCAAAATATACGTGAATAAGCCAAAGTACTTCTGGGATTACATCTTTTGGACAGATGAGACGAAGCTAGAGTATTTTTGTAAAGCACATCATTCTACTGTTTACCAAAAATGTAATGAGGCCTACAAAGAAAAAAAACACAGTACCTACAGTCAAATATGGTGGAGGTTAAAAGATGTTTTGGGATTATTTTGCTGCTTCTGGCTCTGTGTGCCTTGACTGTGTGGGGAATTTGTTTGGTTACATGTTTTAGACAGTAGATTTCTTTTTTGGTGGTTGTTTGGTTAAAGGGGTTTTCCTGATTTTTCACGAAAGTCTGTAGTCACTATGTGACTGCAGACTTATGAATCCTCACTGCGAGATTGAACAGTAATGTGATCGCAAATGCAATATGCATACTCTAGCTATATTCCGACTAGATCTATTTTACTTTGCTCAAATCACTTGTATTGAACAAAGACCATGACGCCTAGTCAGAATATGATCGGGAGTATGAATATCACACAGTAGTAGACACATAACCGCTCTGTCTCACCGCTGCATCGGGGAATCCTCACAGCGTGTGCACAATGTGAGGATTCACAAGTCTACAGTCACATGGAGTGACTGTAGACTTTCATGAAAAGCCTGGACAACCCCTTTAACCAATTTGGTGCTATATTCAATGCCTGAGGAATGATTTGCAGTGGTTAAAAGTGAAAAAAAAAAAAAAGTTTTGTTATGAATAAATATCCATTTCTACCTTAATAGAAGCAGTGTTGTAACATAGTAACATAGTAACATAGTTTTTAAGGTTGAAGGAAGACTTTAAGTCCATCTAGTTCAACCCATAGCCTAACATATTGATCCAGAGGAAGGCAAAAAAAAACCCATGTGGCAACACTAAACTCCACATTGGGGGAAAAAATTCCTTCCTGACTCCAGATACGGCAACCAGACTAGTTCCCTGGATCAACGCCCTATCAAAGAATCTAGTATGTATAACTGGTAATATTATAGTTTTCAAGAAAGGCATCCAGGCCATTCTTAAATGTTAGTAGTGACTCCCTCATTACAACAGCATGTGGCAGAGAGTTCCATAGTCTCACTGCTCTTACAGTAAAGAATTCGCGTCTGTGATTATGATTAAACCTTCTTTCCTCCAGACGTAGAGGATGCCCCCTTGTCCCAGTCTCAGGCCTAAGAGTAAAGAGATCATTAGAAAGGTCTCTGTACTGTCCCCTCATATATTTATACATTATTATAAGATCACCCCTAAGCCTTCGTTTTTCCAAGCTAAATAACCCCAAGTTTAATAACCTGTCTTGGTATTGCAGACCCCTTAGTCCTCTAATGACTTTTTGTCGCTCTTCTCTGGACCCGCTCTAGTTCAGCTATGTCTTTCTTATACACCGGAGACCATAATTGTACACAGTATTCTAAGTGTGGTCGCACTAGTGACTTGTATAGAGGTAACATTATGTTCTCCTCATGAGCATCTATGCCTCTTTTAATGCATCCCATTATTTTATTTGCCTTTGCAGCAGCTGCCTGACACTGGCCACTAAATGTGAGTTTGTCATCTACCCATACACCCAGGTCTTTTTCAGTGACAGTTTTGCCCAGTGTTTTACAATTAAGCACATAATTATACCTTTTGTTTCCTCTGCCCAAGTGCATGACTTTACATTTATCCCCATTAAAGCGCATTTGTCATTTAGCAGCCCAAGCTTCTAGTTTACATAAATCCTCCTGTAATATAAAATTGTCCTCGTCTGTATTGATTACCCTGCAGAGTTTAGTGTCATCTGCAAATATTGAGATTCTACTCTGTATGCCCCCTACAAGGTCATTAATAAATATATTAAATAGAAGCGGGCCCAACACTGACCCCTGTGGTACCCCACTGTTAACTGTGACCCATTCTGAGTGTGTTCTTTACAACGTCAATAATTTGTAAGAAATATCAGGGCCGATTCATCAAGACTGACATAGGCTAGGGTCACATTTGCGGTAACAATTGCAGATCCTGATCTGGTTTTGAGCTGTAAAAATGCTCAAAACTGAATCAGGATCCACAGCCCATAGGAGCCCATTATAAAACTGGATTGCACTACATGCAATCCAGTTACCGCTTCCAGATTTACAGCCTGCGGTAAAAATCATGCAGGCTGCAGTTTTCGGAGCGGTTTGCAAACCGTAGCAGGCTTGCTATAATGGGCTCCCATGGGAGCCCATCCGGCTACCGCAAGGCACATGTGAATGCCTGCGGTAGCCAGATGCTTTGTTCATCCCTGCTGCTGCAGGGATGAACAAAGGGTTAATGTTAATAATAGATGTAGGCACCATGTCTCCAGGGAGTGCCCACCCTCCCTAGAGACATGGGGACCATATGAGGCAGCATATGAATGGTTAATTAGGTGTATTACTGTATTGCCGGCATTTACTATTTTATGAATTAAAGCCGGAGGCTCCTTGCTGTGGAGGAGATACAGTACGTAATGTGCGTACTGTATCTGCCGCTATCCAGGGTCCTGAAAGCTTTAATATTAGTTCTATGGCGGTGCGCTGCCCATAGACCTAATGTTAAAGCTTTCAGGACCCTGAATAGCGGCAGATACAGTACGCACATTACGTACTGTATCTCCTCCACAGCGAGGAGCCGCCGGCTTTAATTCATAAAATAGTAAATGCCGACAATAGCCGTCAATACAGTAATACACCTAATTAACCATTCATATGCTGCCCCATATGGTCACCGTGTCTCTAGGGAGGGTGGACACTCCCTGTAGAAATGGTGCCCACATCTATTATTAACATTAACCCTTTGTTCATCCCTGCAGCAGCAGATTATGAGCAATCCGGTTACCAGATCCGGGTTTAAAGACACATTTTGAACACAAAATGTGTCTGAAGGCTCATGCGATTACCGCATCTGGATCTAATCTCAATGAGCCTTCCAAATGTGACCCTAGCCATAATGGAAAATCACGTTATGCCATTTTAGCTGAAATACAAGGGCCAAATTCATTAAGAGGTTCCTCTTCTAAGTGGCGTGCACCTTCAGGAGCTATGCCAGAAAAGTTATTCCAGTCGCAAACTAGAGTAGCATTTCTGATGTGCAAAACACCAATTATTTCATTTTCTTTTTGAGCTGTCCACGTATTTTGACAAAGCTGAGTAAAGCTACCAACACTTTGTGACTATTCAAAGCTTTTACACTAGCTTTCTGGGGTAAAAACGTTGATGAATCAGTCCCTTTGTTTCTAGCATCTAAAGAAGACTTAGGACAGCTGCACATGTTGAGTATTTGGGGAGGTTTCTTACCTCAATAAAATTGCAGCCAAAACCAGGTGTTCGTTAAAAATGCAGAAGTGGTGACGTGTTTCTATTATACTTTATCTCTGATTGTTCCACACCTGTTTTACTGAGGTAAGAAACTCACCAAATACTCAATGTGCACATGGCCTAAGGGCTCATAAAGATGTCAGCTTATCTCTCAATAATATCTGTGGGTAGCATGTGGCCTCATATCATAACGAAGGATGACCGTCCTAGACCCTACAAGCACATCCTACCTACTGTGTCCCCCTATGTCCTTATAGATGTAAGCTTTCGAACAGGGCCCTCACCCCTCCTGTAACTGATGAACTATGTATTACTGTCATTGTGTTATTGTCATTATTGTCTGAACATTGCCCCAGCCTTATTGTAAAGTGCTGCGGAATATGGTGGCGCTATATAAATAAACATGTATTATTATATTATTAATGATAAATCTTGAAATATTTATTCTTTTGCGCACAAGAAAAATCACTGACGTATGAATGAGATATTGAACTCCACAATCCACAAACAAGTCTAAAGGGCCCGTTACACACAACTATGTCGCTAACGATTTCGTTGCAACATCACTGTTTTTGTGACGTTGCAGCGATGTGGAAACAACATCGTTGTGTGTGACACGTATCACCGATCAACGATAAGTCGTTGATCGTAGATTTATGACCAGGACCATAAATCTGTCGCTGGTCGTCCGCTGGTCAGCACACATCGGTGCATGTGACAGGGGCCAAACGACCAATGACCAGGGTATACATCGGGTAACTAGGCGCTGCACGCTGCCTAGCTTCCCGCTGTTTAGCATGGTTACCAGCCTGCTCCCGCTTACCGCAGCCTGGTGGCAGGAGCTAGACATCGTGGAAAGAATATTTTATTCTTTTCCTCGATGTCACTGGTCCACTGGTCGCTGGTGACAGCTCAACTGCGATCAGTTCACGATGTGGCAACGATCCACATCGTTGGTCGGATCGCTGCCACATAGCAGTGTGTAACGGGGCCTTTAAAATCAGGGCTCATTCAGACATCAGATTTTGTTCAGAATGTCTTCAGTTGTGCAGAGCTTTATCCGAGTTTGTTCAATATTTCTCTATGTGGAAAAAAGTTTCTCTACCTTCTTGCAGTCTGTGAAAAATGGACAGCACGCGGATGACATCTGAGTGCTGCCCGATTAGTATCACAAAGCCATAAACTTGCATAGCGGGGTTTGTTCTGACTTGGATCAATATCGGACCTGTCTTAGCAATTTTGCACGGCCCATTCATTTTAAATACATATAATTGCAGCCATGTGATCTACCCCAGAGACTATCATAGATATGAGTAAAAAACACAGAAAGCACATGTATGTGAAAAATGGACGTCTGAATGAGCCTCATGCCTACATATATGAGATGAGGGTGGGGGGTCTTTTTGTCTCATGATTGTGAGTACAATTGGTTTAGTCAAGCAGTTTGGGGCATAATTAGGAATGATTTTCAGCTACACTAGGGTTTTTATTCACTGCCAACAAGCAGAGGTCTTGAACATGGTAGAGAATTGATGCCCACGGTTCACTTAAATGAGATTTTCATTGCACTATGAACATTCTGTACTACACAAAAATAAAAAATAAAGAGAATTAACACGCAGGGTGTAACTACAATAGGTAGTTGCAATCACACGCAGGCCCTACAGCTTAGGGGGCCCCAAAAGTCCCTTTGACCTATAGAAAAAGACTATTATTCCTATTAAAGATTTGCAATAATTGGGGCCCCGTTGGAGTTTTCGCATAGGGACCCATGAGCATCAAGTTCTGCACTGTTAACACATAATTTACAGGTTACACTCTAGTCATATAAGTCAGATCAGAAGCACTATGCATGCACAAAATGAGAAAGTGTGCACCTAGAAGTAGGACTGACAGAGCGACCAGCCGAACGCTGGGGTTGGTTCAATTGTTGGACATTTCATTTCTACAGCTTCTGTAGGTCAGAACATTATCATCACACATGAATGCCCCGACATAAAGACAGGCCCAAATAGAGTATGCTGCAAATACAATATACAGTGATTTCTACAGTGTCTCAGACTCCTCAAACACAGGTTATCTGTTATACAGCCTGTGACCTAACTATCTCAATGACATTGGGTTTATAGGATTAGAGGCACCATTATAATATGCGAGACAATTTGTATAAAAATATATACACATACACACACATACCAGTCTAAGTATTCCTAATATCTAACGACCACATGCAGTCAGGTGCTGCTAAAATGGCTGTGGCGCCTCCAATTGTGGATCATGTAAATGAAAAGCCAGCCATCTTTAATTGAATCTCAGCATCATATGTAAATATAGGCAGCAACAACATCTGGAGAACAAACATTGTCAGGTTTCCAAAATCGGAAAATAACCATCTGGGAACAGTGTGGCTTTCTGTGACAGACAAATGTTCATATGACAGCAACATTAAAGAATCGATAAGAAACACATGGACTACATAGGGACTATTCCGTATGTGAACCTTGGCTTGTGACTAACACAAGGACTACATAGGGACTATTCCTCATGTGAACCTTGGCTTGTGACTAACACAAGGACTAAAAAGGGACTATTCCGTATGTGAACCTTGGCTTGTGACTAACACATGGACTAAATAGGGACTATTCCGTATGTGAACCTTGCTTGTGACTAAAGCCCCGTCACACATAACGAGATCGTTAGCGAGATCGGTGTTAAGTCCCAGATTTTGTGAAGCAACAGTGATCTCGCTAACAATCGCATTATGTGTGACACTTAGCAGCGATCAGACCACCTGCTGTGAGATCAATGGTCGTTACAAAGTACTCTGGGTCATTTTTAGGTTGTTGCGCTCCCGCTGGGAATGCTGCATCACTGTGTTTGAAAGGGACAACGACCAACGATCTCAATACTACGCCCGAGAGTGACAATTCCCAACGACCTCCTATCATTCCGGATCGTTGCTGAGTCACTGGTGAGATCTGACTGTTTGACATCTCCCCAGCGATCCCAAAGTGACGCACCAACGATCCCTAAGGATCGTTATCGTTGTTGGGATCGCTGTTGCGTCATTGTGTGTGACGGGAGCTTAACACAAGGACTAAATAGGGACTATGCCTTATGTGAACCTTAGCTAGTGACTAAACACAAGGACTAAATAGGGACTATGCCTTATGTGAACCTTGGCTTGTGACTAACACAAGGACTAAATAGGGACTATTCCTTATGTGAACCTTGAAGTTTGATGGGAGTGATGGTGTTCCACGTCGCGCTTGCTTTGGCTAAAACTCACCAAGAGCCCAGCACACTTCATCCCTTTATTCCTTATTCAACCGTTGCAAGCACAACTGCGTCATCCTCAAGATGAGCGGGTTGGCGTTGGAAACGCTTGATAAGGAATAAAGAAGGATGAAAGTTTGCTGGCTTTTTGGGTGATTTACCATAAGCAGCGCTGACCGTGACACACCATCACTCCATCATCTTTCTGTGAACTTTCCGATCGTGTAGTGGCCTACAGCAGCTTGGACATTGATATTCCTAACGCAGTCAAACCATTGGTGGGACCACACTGGATCAAGGTGAGCGCCACTATGCACTACCATTACACCTAGTGTCTAACAGTGATAGGGCACTATTGGCCTCTTGTCCCTCCCTTTATATTGCATATTAACCTTGGCTTGTGGCTAACACAAGGACTAGACTATTCCTTATGTGAACCTTGGCTTGTGGCTAACACAGGACTAATAGACTATTCCTTAAGTGAACCTTGGCTAGTGGCTAACACAATGGACTAAATAGGGACCATTCTTATGTGAACATTGGCTTGTGGCTAACACATGGACTAAGTAGGGACCATTCTTATGTGAACCTTGGCTTGTGGCTAACACGGACTAAATAGGGACTATTCCTTATGTGAACCTTGGCTTGTGACTAACACAAGGACTAATAGGGACTATTCCTCTTGTGAACCTTGGCTTGTGGCTAACACAAGGACTAAGTAGGACATTCCTTAATGTGAACTTTGGCTTGTGGCTAACACAGTGACTAAATAGGGACATTCCTTATGTGAACCTTGGCTGTGGACTAACACAAGGACTAATAGGGACTATTCTCAATGTGAACCTTGGCTAGTGGCTAACACAAGGACTAGTAGGGACATTCCTCATGTGAACCTTGGCTAGTGGCTAACACAAGGACTAAGTAGGGACTATTCTTAATGTGAACCTTGGCTTGTGGCTAACACATGGATAAATAGGGACATTCCTTAATGTGAACCTTGGCTTGGCTAACACAGGGACTAGATATCCTCTTATGTGAACTTGGCTTGTGGCTAACACAGGGACTAAGGACTATTCCTTATGTGAACCTTGGCTTGTGCCAACACAGGGACTAAATAGACTATTCCTTATGTGAACCTTGGCTTGTGACTAACACAAGGACTAAATAGACTATTCCTTATGTGAACCTTGGCTTGTGACTAACACAAGGACTAATAGACTATTCTTATGTGAACCTTGGCTTGTGACTAACAAAAGGACTAAATAGGGTCTATTCCTTATGTGAACCTTGGCTTGTGGCTAAACAGGGACTAAATAGACTATTTCTAATGTGAACCTTGGCTTGTGGCTAACACAGGGACTAAATAGACTATTTCTAATGTGAACCTTGGCTAGTGGCTGACACAAGGACTAAATAGGAACTATTTCCTAATGTGAACCTTGGCTTGTGGCTAACACAATGGACAAAATAGGGACTATAATCCTTATGTGAACCTTGGCTTGTGGGTAACACAGGACAAATAGGACTATATCCTTATGTGAACCTTGGCTTGTGGTAACACAAGGATAAATAGGACTATTTCTAATTGAACCTTGGCTTGTGGCTAACACAAGGACAAATAGGGACTATAATCCTTATGTGAACCTTGGCTTGTGGCTAACACAAGGACAAAATAGGGACTATAATCCTTATGTGAACCTTGGCTTGTGGCTAACACAAGGACTAAATAGGGGACTATTCCTTATGTAAACCTTGGCTTGTGACTACCACACAATTTAATTACTGTGATATGTATCAAACTGACCCACATTTCTATTATGTCTGGAGGATCCCCATCTACACAATGTAGGATATGTTCAGTGCTGCCTATTTTCATTTAGAAGGAAGTGCACTCACAGGTGAATAACACGTGTAGAAGGAAAGAAAACAAGCCCATCCCCTGAGATATGTGCCCTATGGCCATAATGCAGTTACTGTGCCCACAACACAAACCCCATGTGTTATGGCGGGCATGGAGTGCCCCCTCCTCGTACCCTTAGACATGTTGGTGGCAGTTACCTGTCTCCATGTGGTTGAGGAACTCCAGGGCAGCCTGCTTCTCATGGCTCTGGAGCACAGGCTCATACAGCTGCTTCATTTTGGCTTTTCTGGACCTCAGGCAGCAGCACTCAGTAAGGATGGCTACCCATTCCTTGATGTGCTGCATGATACTTGATGACACTCTTCTGATAAAGTTCACAAAATCCTGCAGCAGCTGAGCACATCTCTCACACAGGTGACCCATCCTGGCTGTACTGTAGGTGGACACAATGACCTTGTGGATACCCTGCAATGCTGGCTGCCAATGCACTGCTCAGAAGACCATTGCCTACATTAGCTGCCCAGCACCGGTGCTTGCACCTCTCAGGGTCCTCAGCTGTATACACAGGCAGCAGACAAAGAATGGTGAAGTCACCACATCCCTCTGCAGGACAACTGCAAAATCACACAGTGATGTAATGATGGCACCTCCTCCTAATGGGGCTGGGGGATGCCAGGCTGCTCAACAGGATATTCCAGTTCTACCATGAACAAAGGAATGTGAAAGGCTGTAAATAATAATAACAATATTATTGTCTACAAAACAGATCATTTATTATAGCTAGTCAATATGTAGTGGAAGCAAGAAGGGAGAATCATTATCCATAGTTCCACATGCACATATACACAGAAAGAATGCATGTAGTTTACATACAGGTGCATCTCAATGATTTAGAATAGCATCTAAAAGTTCATTTATTTTACTAATTCAATATAGAAAGTGAAACACGTATATTATATAGAGTCACTACAGAGTGATCTTTTTCAAGTGTATATTTATGTTAATGTTGATGATTATAGCTTACAGCCAATGAAAACCCAATGGTCATTATCTCAGAAAATTAAAGTAGGGAGGATGAAGAGTTAAAAACTGCGTTGCCGTATTCCATGAGACATTACACGTATAATCCACACAAGGGCCCAGAAAATGAACCATGCAGTGCACCTACAAATACACTACTGTAAATGCTCAATGAAGGATAGGCTCTGTTCCCAGACCCATTGACTTACATTTTTAATTAAGCCATTAAAACTTTTCCAGATTTTTCTTTTAAGGTACCGTAATACGAAGCAATATTGCCTGCAATTTCACTGGCAATTTGCTGACTCATGTGAAATCATGGACACATTGTTACATTTGTACACAGCAACAAAATAGAACAATGTGTCCATGATTTCACTACAACCAGCAAATTGCCTGTGAAATTGCCAGCAATATTGCTTCATATAATGGTACTTTTACACCGGCTTCACACCACGTTTATTTACTGTCAAGTTCTTTCCGGTGTTTTGCAGGAAGCACCGGACAGAACCTGACAGCCCCGGACAAACAGAACCGGATCCTCTTTCTGCTGAAATCCTCCCTGTGCTCGGCTGCCGCTGTCCAAGTGCTGAAATTTCAGCATAGTGTCCGGAGGGGGCTCTCCAGGTGCTGAAATTTCAGCTGTGGCTCTTTTAGCTGTGCTGTCCAGGTGCTGCACGAGAGCGGCTTGAATATCAGAACCTTCAATTCCTTACTCCGCCCACCTGCTCCCCCTCCCTCTCCCCTTATCTCTGCAGAAGACTTTGCCTCCTTCTTCAAAGAAAAGATTGACAGAATCAGAGACAGCTTTGATCCACTGTCCCCACAGCCTCCCCTCTCACCTATACTGCCCTCTACTTCCATCAACTGCTTCCCCCCTATAACTGAAGACCAGCTCTCCTCCCTCCTGTCAAAATCACACCTCACCACCAGCGCCCAAGACCCACTCCCATCCCACCTCATTCCCAACCTCACCTCCGTTATCATCCCAGCCCTAACTCATCTTTTCAACCTATCACTCACCACCGGCACCTTCCCCTCAGCCTTCAAACACGCCTTGATCACACCCATCCTCAAAAAACCCTCCCTCGATCCCACAACTGTCTCCAACTACCGCCCTATATCTCTCCTCCCTTTCGCCTCTAAACTACTTGAACAGCATGTCCACTCTGAGCTGTCCTCTCACCTCTCCTCCTGCTCCCTCTTTGACCGCCTGCAATCTGGCTTCCGACCCCTCCACTCCACTGAAACAGCCCTGACCAAAGTCACAAATGACCTACTGACTGCCAAAAGCAAGCGCCACTACTCTGTTCTCCTCCTCCTCGACCTGTCAGCCGCCTTCGACACTGTTGACCACTCCCTTCTACTACAGATCCTGGAATCTCTTAGCATCACGGACCTTGCCCTCTCTTGGATCTCCTCATACTTAACGGACCGCACCTTCAGCGTCACCCACTCCCACACATCCTCCCCGCCCTACCCCCTATCTGTCGGGGTCCCCCAGGGCTCGGTTTTTGCACCATTACTGTTCTCAACCTACACTCTCGGCCTAGGGCAACTCATTGAGTCCCATGGCCTCCAATATCACCTCTACACCTGTCCGCCATCTCATCCTTCTTCTCTGCTCGCTTCCTTAAGCTGAACATGGACAAAACTGAGTTCATTGTCTTCCCCCCAAGACGCTCCCCCTCACTACCTGACCTATCCATCGTCGTCAACGACTGCTCTCTCTCTCCAGTCCCCCATGCCAAGTGCCTCGGGGTTATCCTTGACTCTTCCCTCTCCTTCACGCCCCACATCCAGGCCCTCGCCACCTCCTGACGACTCCAGCTCAAAAACATCTATAGGATTCGCGCTTTCCTTGACCACGACACTGCTAAAACCCTTATTCACGCTCTCATCAACTCCCGCCTTGATTACTGCAACCTCCTGCTCACCGGCCTCCCCAATACCTCCCTTGCACCTCTCCAAACTATCTTGAACTCCGCTGCCGCCTAATCCATCTGTCTCCCCGCTACTCCCCTGTCTCCCCCCTCTGCCAAGCCCTTCACTGGCTCCCTACTTCCCAGAGATCCCGGTTTAAAACATTATCCATGACATACAAAGCCATTCACAACCTGTCCCCTCCATACATCTCTGACATGGTCTCCCGATACCTACCCTCACGCAACCTGCGATCCTCCCAAGAGCTCCTCCTCTACTCCCCCCTCATCTCCTCTTCGCACAACCGCATACAGGATTTCTCCCGTGCTTCACCCAGACTCTGGAACTCACTGCCACAACACATCAGACATTCTCCTACCCTGGGAACCTTCAAAAGAAGCCTGAAGACCCACCTGTTCCGCCAAGCCTACCACCTGCAATAAGACCCGGTCCACCACACCGCCTCACGACTGGAACTTCCCCCTCCAACTGTATCCCCACCCACCCCTCGTAGAGTGTGAGCCTTCGTGGACAGGATTTCTCCCCTCTTGTTTCTGTACAACCGAATTTTCAACATTTATTGTTACTTGTATTGTTACTATGTTACTTGTCCTAGTCTGCCCTTTTTAGCATGTAAAGCGCCATGGAATATAATGGTGCTATATAAATAAATAATAATAATAATAATAATATCAGAGCCACTGCTCATTCAGCACCTGGCTTTCGGGAACCGGAACGATTTTCTGTCAGATCCGGTGCGATCTGGCGCCCATAGACTCCCATGTTATGGGGCGCCGGATCATGTCAGATCTGGGAAGATCCAATTTTGTCCGATTTTTGTCCCGGACACAAAAAATGTGCAAGCTCCTATTTTGTGTCCAGGGCAAAAAAAAACGAAATCTGCTGGATCCACCCAGACAGCACAAAACCGTATGGCAAATCACTGCCATCCCACCCCATAGGGATACAATAAGGGCAAAATCGTGGTGTGAAGCCAGCCTTACTTGATGTCAATAATAGTGCCGCATGCAACACTATGCTTACTGTCAAAGGTTATAGAAAGGCCATTATGGGCTCTATTAAGATTAAAGTAGCCAATTCAAAAAAGGGGTTACCCTCAATCCAAATATAAGGCCCTCCAATGCAACACAATTCCAAAATTCAAACCCAGGAGTCAGGCCAATATAATCAAAATAATGATTTTATTTATTCAACTAGATGGCGGCCCGATTCTAAAGAATCGGGAGTCTAGAATCCAAAATGGTGGTCACAGGCAGGGTAGAGAAGATGGAGGCTGTCACACAGAGGAGGACTGCAGAGAGGCAGAAACCACGGCTGAGGTAGCTGAGGTAAAATGGTGGGCTTTTCAAACGGTCCGCAGCACAGCAGTGTGAGGAGAAAGCAAAGTCATCACAGAATTTCAAACCTCGCGCCTTGCCGCGAGCCGCGAATCTGATTGGACGGGCGCGGCCCAATCAGAGCAGCCGCGCGCGGCACGGCGCGAGCTTAGAAATACAGCGAGGACTTTTGATCTCAAATGTAGCACCTTGCGGGGAGGCGCCATTCTGATTGGTTGCCGCTGTTTCGCGGCGACCAATCAGAGGAGTGGCGCGCGGCACAGCGCCATATTGTAAATCCAGGGATGACTTCGGGATTTCAAATATGGCGCCTCGGCTCGCGGCGCTATTCCGAACGCCGACCAATCAGAATAGCACCGGGAGCGGCGTGGCAAAAATGAAATACAGTGACGTCACTAAGTTTCAAATATGGCGCCTCGGCTCGCGGCGCTATTCTGACTGGATAGCGCAATCAGAATAGCGCGGCGTGGCGAAGCGGCATAATAAAAATCCCGAAGTCATCCCTGGATTGTAAATATGGCGCCGTGCTGCGAGGCGCTGTTCTGATTGGTCGCTGGGGACTGGCGGCCACCAATCAGAGGAGCGCCGCACAGTGCGGCGGCATATGTGAGATGCATGGAGGACTTTGTATTTCAAATATGGCGCCGTGGCGCGAGGCGCCCTTCTCATTGGCCGGGCGCGGCTGGCGGCGACCAATCAGAATAGCGGCGCGCGCAATGCCGCCATATTTGAAATACACTGTAGTCAGCGTATTTGAAGTATGGCGCCATACAGCACGCCTATTCTGATTGGTCGCCGCGTTCAGTGCGCCGACCAATCAGAATTGCGGCGCGGTGTTGGGATGGCAGCTCGCGGTGGGCGCTCTCGCACCCACCGCTCGGGGGTCTGGTGGCGGGATAGCAGCTCGCGGTGGGCGCCACCGCTCCCCGCCATCTTGGATCACCCTGAGCGGGTGTAGTGCCCAAGCCACTTCTGTCGTGTGACGTCATTTTTGTCCCTTGAAGACGGAAGTGGCTTCGGCTTTTATATATATGATAAATAAAACACTTGGTTAAAAATGGATATATACAACATATACAGGACAGGAATTACCCCACTTGGTACAATCACATATTTACATAGAGGGTTCATCCTCCTTTAACGTGTATCATGCATAGAGGTACACACACCAATTTTATAAGCCCCACAATGAACCTCTCATTTACTATCATAAACTGACAAGTGCCAAGTTAACCCAGGGGGGTAAAGATGTATTACCTGCCTGTATAGCCCCCCTAAAAGATTAAAGTAGTAATAGTCTTAAGGGGCCGTCATACGCATCAATATCGCTGTCAATGTCGCTGCTGCACATGACCTTGTAGCAATATTGACGCGTGTGATATGGTGAATCAACCAGCAAAAACCTGCCAATGGTCGCCCGGTGGACACGCAGCATCGCTGCGTGTGACACCGGGAGACGTACAATCAGCCAGCTCCCAGCGCCTCTCAGCAAGCACTGGGAGCTGGGATCCATGGTAAACAGCGGGTAACTAAGTGCCGCGCGGCACTTAGTTACCCGCTTGTTTACATGGATACCAGCGCGCTCGCTGGTACTGATCGCTGGAGAGTCTGCCTGTGTGACAGCTCACTAGCGATCAGCCGTCAATGTCACCAGCGATCAGATCGCTGGCGACACTGACATGTGTGACGGGACCTTTACACTAAGAGGACTGTTAAAATAAACCAGACTGGCAAGAACATACTTTACGCTGGCAATACAGTGATTCCTTTTGTCACACACGCCTTGAAATAAGAATATAGATATACAGAGCGATACATCCCCCATAGGATCTAGTTGCACAGATTGTGTATCCCTTGCTGTGTATTTGTTTTTTGCAAGACATATTATTTATTTATATAACATATATAACAGAGCATCTACTACACTATATAATTTTTTTCTGATACACTGGCAATATTACGTAATAAAGGCTCATGTGATTCATTTGTGCATTTGGTAGATTTTCAGAAATACACGCTAAGCAAATGTGAATGCAACAAAGCCTGACTTTCTGTGGAACATGTTGGCGATATAGATATGCAAATAATCATTATTATCTACTGCCCATTTAGATAACTGGGAGTGATGGTGGGGTTACACGTCCCGATATTGCGGCGATATCAGAGGCAACGGCGCGGGAGCGCGCATTTTTTCAGCCCTTTTCCCGATATAGCATCGGCGGTTTACACGCTGCGATATCGGGAAACAACATCCCTCCGATGTGTACGCCCACCAACCCAGGAACAACCATTTAACATGGTAGTGAATGGGTGACGTGAGCGTACACATCGTAGTTGGGCAGTCACACGCTGCGATGATGGTACAACGGCCTTGCGATATCGGGGAGTTGAATAGCTCTGCTATTCAACTCCGATATCGTTTTGGCATCGTTCCAGCATCGCGTTGTACGATCAAACCGTACAACGCGCCCACGATATCGGGTCCAACTCGCAACCCACGTGACTTTTTGTCGGAGTTGGGTCGGAGTTGGACGCCGATATCGCGGCGTGTAAACCCACCATGAGTGTTCCAGGGAACTCATTTCCCGTTCATTGGACTGTTTAAACTTGCCAGCAATCACCAGCTTGTTCATTAGGGCAGATGGTTTTTGAGCTTCATTAAAAATCATTGCTCTCAGCTGCACATCTACCTGTGCTCCATACACCCAGAAAGACTACATTAATGAACTAAACAGTCTAAACAGGGACTCTCAGCACAGGTTGATTGGGCAAACCATGTACAGGCACTCAGGCATCATGGCAGGGTTAATACAGGGTTGAATGAAAAGTAAGGTCTCTACCTTCGTAACTTGGGTTTCAATGGGAGTATTTTAATAAATCAAATGCAAAAATAATCCTTACAAGTTCTCTTTAATTACTGATATTTACTTTTCCACATAACCACCAGACAATTGTACACACTTCTGCCAACGATGAACAAGATTTCTGAAGTGCACCTTCCCACCTACTTATTTTCCATCTATTTCCTCCGTTCTCTGACTCTATTAAGCCAGAGGTGTCAAAGAAGGGTGGAGCGTAGAGATAGAGTGAAAACAAGCAGATGGGAAGGTGTAAGTAAGTGCTTAGCCCAGGGCCGCCGACAGGTCCTGCATACTGTGACAGCTGTCAGGGGCCCGGCGGTGATTTACAGGAGAGGGGGGCCCGTAGAAGAGGTGCCCTGATCTCCAGCCCCCGCCCCCTGACCTCTTCTATGGGCCCCCCTCTCCTGCCAATCTCCATTGGGCCCTGCCCTCTCACCTCTTGAACGGGCCCCTGTCAATCACTGCCACAGCCCACATAGAGGGGGCCAGCTATGCCCAGACTGGGCATTGGGCACATTATTTAAGGGGCCAGCAGCCTCGCTTGTCAGCCCCAGGTTCTTTAAACTTTGGCCATCAGCCCTTTAAATCAGGGGTCCCCAACCACTGGGCGCGGACCGGGACCGGCCCGTGGGGGTCTCTGTGGCAGTCCGCACCACCACAGACCAGAACTATACACAAAGTGTGCTCCACGGCGGCTCAGAGCAGTGGACGCTACCCGCCTCCCTGAGTGATGTCACCGCCTGCCACACCTGCAGCATTACGGCGCCGCTCTGCTTTCTTCCTAAGCTGTGTGCGTACATGTACGAGTTGAGCAGTCGGCCAATCACAATGCAGCTGTCGCCGGGCCCTGATTGGCCTGTGGCTGCTGTGCTGTGATTGGCCTGCGGCTGCTGTACTGTGATTGGCTGATGGCTCCGACTGTACATCTACACACACAGCTGAAGAAGAGAGCAGAGCAGCAACGTAATGCTGCAGGTGCGGCGGGCGGTGAGCAAAGGGTGTGTGTGTGTGTGTTGCATTGTGATGATGATGGGGGAAAAGGTAGTGGGGACCGCAAGGTGATGATGATGGGGGACACAGTATTGGGGGCTGCATGGGGATGATGGGGACTGCAAGAGGATGACGGGGTTGCAAAAGGATGATGGGGGCTGTATGGGAATGATGGGGGCTGCAAGAGGATGACAGGGCAGCCTCCTAGAGTTTCCTATGTAAATACAGTAGTCTCTTAAGTGATACCTATACCGCTGTCCTATACCGCCTATATGATGCAATACAGTAGTCTCAGTGTCTAAGGTATACAGCATAATATAAGCAGTTTAGTGCTGTGTTTATGTAGTATATAATGTAGAGTGTATCCGTTGTGTATACAGCCAGCAGCAGTCTCTATTGTGTATACAGCTATTATGTATTCATCCCAAAGCAGTCTCAAGTGTGTGTGTGTGTTTGTATATATCATATATATTATATAATATTGTACCGTATGCTTTGGTTGGAGGCGGAGTTGGGGTGGAGGCTGAGTGGAGTTTCAGGGAGGCCCCAAAATTTTGCCAGTTAGGGGCCCCGAAATTTCTAGTGGCAGTCCTGGCTTAGCCCCACCATGATGCCTTGAATGTACATGGTTTACACAATCATCCTCTGCTGACAGAGTCCATTTATAGCTGTGGTCAGTGTGCCTAAATGAAATTTTGATAAGGTTCAGCTAAGACGGCTATCTTACATACTCACATGATTACATGATGATGGAGGATGATACATCCAATTTCAGATCTGTATATTTAGTTCAAACAAGTCAATGTCCAAAAACAGCAGCAATAAATTGTTGTATCTGTTCTTATGAGTGAATGGCCCATTGTGCTAAATAGGTGAAGCACAACCCCCAGGCTAAGCTTGAAAGGCTTTTGATACTTTAAGGTCTCCCAACCTGAAACATCCTAAAGCTCCCATCATTTCTGAGTTGGCCCTACACTTTAGATAGCTGTTTGCCCAGCACTTATTTGGCTAAACAGCTATTCTGCCCACCCTCCCCCGGGTCCCCCCCCCCACACACAAGCATGTGCTCCAAGGTTGGAATACAATTAGAACAAGACACAGTTGAATGCCCTTTGCATTTCAATGCAGGCCATACACAAAAGGCCTCCTTCATAACTGCATATAAATCATACAAATGAAAAAATAGCACTATTGTCGATCAATGCTTTGCATCAGTATGTCATCAGTGTACAGTCCATGTTTCCTTTTTTACGATCAGTTTGTCAATAGTGTTTGTTATGGATGGCTATAGAAATTACAAATCTTCTCCTATACATTTCAATGTTAAATACGTACAGCATTCGGATGGCACGTGGGTGACACACTGATGCTGTCCATGTGTTATCTGTGTTTTTCAAGGACTCATAGACTTCTACTGGCCTGTGTCATAAATTCTGCAATGAAAGAAACAATGGATATGTCTCCATGTGATTTGCACAGACACAGGTAGAGTCCCTTACTAAACGACCGCCACACAGTAAATAATTCCCAAATCAGTAGTCGCTTAAAAAGTTTGTTAACACAGGCAGACTACACTGGAATATGCAGACTGCACAATCTGTAACAGACTCTTCAGGCAGTATGCACAGTCTGCCATTGCTTAGAATAATAATAATAATAATAATAATAATAAAAATAAATCTTTATGTAGCCACCAACATATTCTGCAGCGCTTTACAATATAGTGGTTCGTATACGAATGGTCGTAGATAACAATGAAAATATACAATACAGTAAATAATTAAAGTAGAGAATCAATGTAAAAAATCCAATACACTAACCAGAGAATCAATGTAAAAAGTACAATAATTAAACCGGAGAAACAATGTAAAAAATACAGTACAGTAATTAGATACAATTCAATAAACAAATGTGGCGCCCTGCCATTACAGGTAGCCACAGAACCACCTAAAGCATGGATGGATTTCCACAGTAGGTACCACATACACCCAACACCTTCCACCCCAGACCTGTAGGAGGAGCTGAACTTCCTGCCTTAAGCAAGATCCCCTATAAATACCAGTGCTGGGGGCGGAGTTAGTCAGAATGTGCAGTCTCTAGGAGAACTGTTAAGATGCCCTGGTGTGTCGTAGCCGCGCTAGGCCCGAGCCAGTTGACAGTTAACCAGCCTAGCCAGCCTAGCCAGTGTGAGGGCCTAAGAGTGAGGTCGAAGGCAAAGTGGAAGGAGCGAAGTAACTGCAGACTGGGGGCAGAGGAGCCGTACCGGTTCACCCCAGAAAGTAACCCAGACACCGGAGTCCGAGTCTGCAGGAGAGCATCTAGCCCAGCAGAAACACCGGTTCACTGAGGAGACTCCAGTCTCCCAGACACCTGTACAGCAACCAAGAAGGGAGCTAGGCACTGCAGGAGAAGGGATAGCGGTAGTCCACACAGAGGTTTCCCACCACACAATGCAGGTGACAGGGGCAGAGGAGGCCAGGCCTAGTTTCACAGGGGTCAGAGGCTTCACCAAGGGAAAAGCAACAAGGAGGCCTTATACTCACTCACTGTGGAGATCCAGAAGTGTTTCCCGATCACCGGTGTGTGCCTTGGACAGTATCTTCAATACCACCAGTAAAGGTACAGAAACAACTCCCAGTGTGTGTGTCCGTTCTTCCAACCCTGACCATGTCCAGCTCAGAGCCTGTAGCAGCGGCCCGGCTGCCTAGTCACCTCCCTGTGCAAATCCCTGTCACCTCATCACAACCCCAGGGACTTTGCTCCGCCTGTGGGGAGCTATACCATCAAGCTGCTCGTCCATCATCCCCGGAGGCCCACAGCAGTGCTGCTGCCATCATCAGAAACCACAGATGGCGTCACGAGACATTTATTCCCTTTTTTTTAATTATTATTTACAGTTGACTACCAGGGCTACAAGCCTGGGCACCAGCCACCGAGACAGCACCCCCCAAAACAATGTCCGGGTACTGAGTTCCCATAGACCCCTGGGTGAATCAATTTCTGGGGTCACAAACAGGATGCCGTTCCCGGTATCACCGGGTACTGTGTGCCATGTGTATTGACTGTGCATTGTGAACTGTTAACATTTGGCCGCCATAACTATGCCACCGAGCGGGAAGGAAGGGGGTGTCACGGCCGAAAGAGCGTGAAGCCAAGTCCTGCCCCACGCTCTGCCGAGTACTGACGAGACGCAGAGGCCTAATCCAGAAACTCCACAATGCTTAAGTTCCTGCCTGCGGAGCCATCACCTAGTTAACTCTATAAAGACTGGCCATGATTCACTGGGTGGGCGCAAAAATGTCAGCTACGTCAAGCGACGAAGAAGCTCCCTTCCTAGACCCTACCAATCAGCCCAGACTAAGTATGTCCGCAGCCAGTTGAGCACCCAACCTTCCAGGCGCTGTAGCCCCGATCATGCCGATCTCGCTACCGTACGTCCCGGGGGCTAAATGTTTACCTCAATATGATGGCCGGCCAGATGCCTTGTCAGCATTTAAAAGGAAAATTTGCAGTGTGCTAGATATGTACGCAATGACTGGCAAACAGAGGGCTGCTGTTGTACTTGGACAGTTAACCAGTGCAGCAGAGTGGGAGATTGAAACCTGGTCAGAAGCAGTGCAAGAATCAGTAACTATAATCTTTGATAGACTGAAAGCTGCTTGTGAAACCCGCAATGAAACTAACCTTCGAATGCACTTTTACCACTGTTACCAGCGGCCGCAGGATGACATCAGAGACTATGCCTGGCGCCTGCAAGAGGCGCTGCGAACTTTGAAACAGGTCAGCCCTGTTAGCGTGCAGGAGGAGGACAAAATGCTAACTGAGCAGTTTATCCATAGGCTAAGGTCACCAGATGAGAGCAGGACCATGCGCTGGTGGTCCCTAGGTCACCCGGATGTAGAATTTAATGCTGTAAAGGATATGGCTATTAAGGGGCTGCAATCCCTAGAAACCCCTGATGCAGCAGTTCAGCGGTGGCAGAGTGACAACGCTCCAGCACCAGTAACATCAGCTTCCACACTTGCAGCTGAAAACAACATGCAGGCTGGACAACCTGTGCTCTGAGGTGCGCCAGCTGAGTAGGAACTTGGTTACAGTCATAGAAGCCCTGCAGTTGCAAGCAGAGACCAACTCATCAGGAAGGATACAGCTTGACGACAGCCCAGAGGACGTCCCGTGGATGAGAAACAAGAAGGCTATGTCGCTCCGTAGGAGGACCAACAACCCGCAAAGTTCCACAGGAGAGCCCATTTGTCGACGCTGCAGCAAGATTGACCATATCACCAGGCATTGTCCTTTAAACAAGCAACCACTTGGGCTGGGGGCCAAACCTCAGGAGTAGACCGACCAGGCCCATCAGACTGGTATGACAGATACATTGGACAAAGTCCATTCCTGTCTATCGTACTAGAAGGCATCCCTACATCTGTGTTGTTGGACACTGGGTCGCAGGTGACCACCACAATACTTATATCCTTTATAAGAGATTCTGGTCTGACAATGAACTTAGCCCACCAGATCCAAACCTCAACATATATGCTTTTAATGGTTCGCCACTTAACCTAGTCGGGGTTAGAGAAGTAACAGTAAAAGTAAGGAGGGTGGAGTTAAAAGACCAGGGGCTTATTGTGGTAGAAAATAATCCTAATGACAGAGATTCATATATCATTCTTGGTACCAATGTCGTTCGCAAATGTTTCGAGGAAGTGTTATTCATACTCCAACAGATTGCGGACACTGCCAAACCCCGGCAGCGGAGGGTTCTTCAGAGAGCAATCAGAGCCCTCCTGCATCAACAACAGGTAAAACTGACCAGTGGTGAAATTGGTAGTGCACGGGTGACCCAATTCCCATTTTTGTACCCCCGATGAGTGAAATGATGATCTGGTGCCGAGCAGCTATAGGCCTAAGAAGACAGGATTACCAGGCGGTAGTAGAGACCATCAGTACAGAACACAGGCCTACACTCTTGACAGCCAGGGGGGTCATTGATGTACGCAAGGGAAGGGTACCCATCCGCATCTTAAATTGTGGGGAGGACGAGGTCAAACAACCCAGGTATTCTGCGGTTGCTAAGCTGTACACTGCAGAATGGCAAAGAAAGAGTGATTGCCTATGCCAGCAGGAAGCTTCACCCTACAGAAAGGAATCCTGAGAACTACAGTTTGTTCAAGTTGGAGTTCTTAGCCTTGGTCTGGGCCATCACAGAACGGTTCAAGCATTACCTGGCGTTTGCAAAATTCACCACCTTCACGGATAATAATCCTCTAACACACTTGGAAACTGCGAAGTTGGATGCCATGGAACAACGCTGGATGGCCAGATTGTCAAATTACCAGTTTATCATCAAATACCAGGCTGGCCATAACAATGCCAACGCTGATGCCTCACCTGTTGGATGTGGGAGAAGATGTGGACAAGCTAGAAGAAGTAGAGCTACCCGCCTTCCATCGCCACAGGGCATCCCAATGTCAGCAAGCATCTAGAATATTCCCAGAGAAAACAGTAAATCTATTACCTCACTATGGTTGGAAGGAGTCCCAAGACAGTGACTTGGCTATCAGTTTGCTTTAAGGGCTGATAACCCAAGAATCTTCCCGTCTTATTCCAGATGCTCCACCAGAGGCAAAACACTTATGGAATAAGAGAAGCAAACTGTTTATCTACCAAGAGAAACTATGCAAACGGTACATTAATCCCAGAACCCATGAGATGGTCTGGCAAATAGTGGTACCCAGGAAGGATGTCCAGATAGTGTTGAATGCATACCACAACCAAGCAGGACACTTTGGATGGAAGAGGCTCGAGATGCTGTTGAAAGACAGATTCTACTGGGTTGGCATGAGAGGATCTATAGAAAGATGGTGTGAGAACTGTGGACCATGCAACTTGAGGATAAAAGATCAAGAGAGTCAACGAGCACCGCTCCAGCCAATTATTACCACTCAACCGCTTTAAATAGTAGCCTTAGATCACGTAAAATTAACACCAAGCAGATAAGGTTACACCTACGCATTGACAATGGTAGACCACTACTCAAGATTCCTGGTAGTTGCTCCAGTGAAGGACTTGACAGCTGAAACAGCTGCAAAAACCTTTCAAGCCTACTTCTGTAGACCACACTGGTATCCAGAACAGGTGTTGACTGATAGAGGTTCTGCATTTGAAGCTGAAATCTTTCAAGAATTTTGAAATCTATATGGGTGCAAGAAGATTATGACCAACCTTAACATCCACAAACAAACGGCATGTTTGAAAAGATGAACAACATAGTTATAGACATGTTGAAGACACTGCCCTTGGAAGAAAGGAACCAGTGGCCTGACAAATTGCCTGATTTAGTGGACATGTACAACAACATACCAGTGACTTCCACCAATTGCACACCAGCTTATCTAATGAGAGCACGCCCTGGAAAATTACCAGTTGACTTGGACATGGGAGTCGTAGTACCAGATGCAGAAACATCTCATGTAGATTGGAATACCACTTACCAAGAACAGTACAAGTTGATTCAAGCATGTGTAGAAGATAACCTGAACAAGATTAGAGAAAAACAGGAAAGAGATTACAACAAAAGTGGGCAAGCTGAACTGTTAGTACCTGGAGAACTTGTATTTAAAAGAAACAGAAGACATCATAAACTTGATGATCAGTGGGAGAAAGTGCCTTATACTGTGTTAGACTCCAACTTTGACAACAGCAAAACATGTTTAACCAGAAAGGATGGAGGTAAAACCACTGCTACAGTATCAAGAGACCACTTAAAAACTTGTCCAGAACAACTTAGGATACAAGAAGAATAAGAAGAGGAAATACCTTGTATATCCCAAAGTGAACCAAAAGAAAAAGTGATTTGTACAATACTTGGAGATTTTCCAGAAGATTGGCCCAATGTGAGGGAGCAGTAATTGTACCAGTAATCCACTTTTATCAACCTTAAGAAGGACAAAGAATACTGAAAGAAACTTCTAGAGTTCCAGAAGTACCTGTCCAAATCCCAGAAGAATCGCCTGTTGAAAGAGAACCAGAGGATCCTGCAATCGGTGAAACTGCCAGACCTGTAGTGAGACTATGGCCGCGTAGACAGTTACCCAGTTTGTCTATAATACATAGAGAAACCCAAAACTCAGATATACCACCTGAGACACCAATACTACGTAGATCTAGTCGTAGTAACCAGGGTCAACCCCTGTCCAGGTATGGAGAATGGGTGTAATATTTGTAAAGTATAAAATGTAACAAGGGTAACATGTAAATAAGGAACAGCATGTACATTAAAATGTAAATAGTAGTGTACAGAAGGGTGGAGGAACTGGGCCCAGCCCCATGCACATTAAGTTGGGAGCAGAAAGTGCCTGAAGTGGAGAGTAAGTACCAGGTCTCCTAAGCCGAGACGCCCATAGGGAAAATGTTTGGTTATATATGTGGGTAATGGAGTTTATTGCACTTTAAAGGACTTTGAAAGACTTTGAAACCCGGAGCTTACAGAGACTTGCTGTAAAGACTCTTAACAACATTTTCCCCGGATTCTTCCCTGTTTTCAGTTAAAAAGAGACCATGGTCACGGGACTGGTTGTGACAAAAAACCTACTTGTTACAGCCTGCGGTGGATGGACTAGCGCCGTATGGACTGCACCTTGTTTTTCACCCTTTTACAGTGTTTTTTGTACTTTTTTTTCCTTTTATTTTAGACTCTAGACATAATACCTGTTATTCTAAATATCATTGTTAGATATGTTTTTGAAAAATATTTCTCAGTCCAAGTGTACTGATGTTAACTAGGGGGGAATATGGCACCCTGCTATTACAGGTAGCCACAGAACCACCTAAAGCATGGATGGATTTCCACAGTAGGTACCACATACACGCAACACCTTCCACCCCAGACCTGTAGGGAGAGCTCCAGTTGCTGTCTTAAGCAAGATCCCCTATAAATACCGGTGCTGGGGGAAGAGTTAGTCAGAGTGTGCAGTCGCCCGAGCTAGTTGACAGTTAACCAGCAGAGCCAGCCTAGCCAGTGTGAGGGCCTAAGAGTGAGGTCGAACGCAAGGCGGAAGGAGCGAAGTAACAGCAGACTGGGGGCAGAGGAGCCGTACTGGTTCACCCCAGAAAGCAACCCGGACACCGGAGTCCGAGTCTGCAGGAGAGCATCTAGCCCAGCAGAAACACCAGTTCACCGAGAAAACAGAGAACAATCGTATCACGGGTCAACAGGGCGGAAGAAGGGTGCGCAGCAAATTATATACTAGACAGAAAAAAAACTGCAACACTCATTCTATCAGTGTGCACAGCTGCAAAGCCAAACCACAATTGTACCACTAAAAAAATATTTTTAAAGCTAATTGTCTCAATTTTTGTATTCTTGCTTAAGTGAAATAATTTTGCATATTCTTATGGTCAGAGCAGAGCGCAGCTTCTCTTTTTTAGTGCAACAATTGTACACCTGTGCACACTGATAGAATGAGTGTCGCAGTTTTTTTTCTCACAGTTCAATTCTAGTTTTTGACTCCCTTCGAGCTGGTGCCAGACATTTCTTTGGATTATCCACGATTTTTCGGGTCCGGTGTGAACTGGAACGCCCCGGATCCAAATTTGCACCCCATGTATCCCTATGGCGCCAGACTGGCATTATTTGGCCTCCGGTTTGCAGGTTTTCTGGGAGGATCCAGTTTTGTCCGATTTGTGGATCGGACAAAAAAGCAGAGTCTGCATAATTTTTTGTGTCCGATGCAGAAATCGGACAAAACCGGATCTTCCCGTCCCCTCCCGGATCCGGCGCCCATAGCATGAGAGTCTATGGGTGCCGGATCACGCTGGATCCGGCAGAAAATAGTGCTGGGTCCTGGACGCCTGGTGCTGAAAGAACGGCGATTGTTAAAAGCATCCGCCGCTGAATTTCAGCACCTGGAGAGCTCCATGGCTGAAAATTCAGCACTGCGGCCAGCTCATCTGCAGCCATGGTGCTGAAATTTCAGCAATGGACAGCGCCAGTGAAGCTGGCAAAAAACAGGATCGGAGGACAGATTTGCCCTCTGGTTCTGCTTGTCCGTGGCTGTCAGGTTCTGTCCGGTGCATCCTGCAAAACACCAGACAGAACCTGACAGTGAAAAATCGCGGTGTGAAAGTGGCCTAATAGGGGAAGAAACAAATTGGGTACATTGAAATACTCAATGGAATCATTTTATGTCCAAAATTTGACATAAAGAAAGATAAAACATAACAATACTGGGATGCTAGTCACTGCACAGCATGTCATGAGGAAGCATAGTCAAACATTCCAAGATCAAGTACCAGGGGATCATGTCAAAATTAACCTCTTCACCCTACGGTGATTTTCCGTTTTTCCCTCCTGCCAAGAGCCATAACTTTTTTATTGCTCCTTCAATATAGACATATGAGGGCTTTTTTTTGTGGGACGAGGTGTATTTTTGAATTACATCATTAACCCCTTCATGACCGGGGAATTTTTCATTTTTCATTTTCGTTTTTTGCTCCCCTGCTTCCAAGATCCATAACTTTTTCCTGTCATATGATGGCTTGTTTTTTTGCAAGACGAGATGTACTTTCATATGCAATAATTTATTTTACCATATAGTGTACAGGGAAATTGCAAAAAAATTCTAAATGCAGTGAAATTGCAAAAAAAGTGCAATAACACTTTTGTTTTTTGGGTATTTTAGTCGCCATGTTCACTATATGGTAAAACTGACATGACGGGGTGATGCTTCGGGTCGGTACGTGTTCGTAGACACCCAACATGTATACCTTTATTGGTATCTAGGTGGTGAAAAAAAATTCAGACGTTTGCAAAAAAACAAAAATTGACTTTTTGCGCGATGTTCTGCGACCCGTAGCGCCCTCATTTTTAGGGATATGGGGCTGTGTGATGGCTTATTTTTTGCGTCTTGAGCTAACGTTTCTGATGATACCATTTTTGGAGGAACCTACAGTTTTGATCGCCCGTTATTGCATTTTATTGCAATGTTGCGGTGACCAAAAAAACGGAATTTTGGCGTTTGGACCATTTTTTCTGTTACGGAGTTTACGGCTCTCATCGGATTTAATATGATGATAGATCGGGCGATTCTGAATGCTGCATAGAAATACAAGCAGCTGACGCTCCTGTCCTTACAAGGAGAGGCCGTTCCAAGTGACTGATCCAAGACTCATCCGACTGCCTCGCATGTCACATGGACAGTGTGATTCCAGCCTTAGACTGGCAGTGTTCTGGAACTAACTGCTCAACTAAATAGCTTGGCAATCAAACCAAACACCTGGAAAATTCAGACCTCCCAGTCTCAGATTGGACGGATGAGCTGCCACTGAACACATCAACAGCTCACACGCCCCTGCACTAGATTGAACAGCTGAGCTGTCAATCAGTAACGGACTGTTCAGCACATACGGAATTTATAGTGTAGGAAATAGTCACACACTGTCTCCAAGACACACAGGAGGCATCGAGACTCATAAACATCAGGCGACTAGTGAATTTGTCAGACAATAATCTATTGTACATGATCAGTTGAAACCACTGTAGTCTGATTCAGGTATGTTTTTCTTCATAAATGTAGTTTGAAGATCAAGATGGAGATCATGGGAATAGATGTGTCTAGCCTGGCACTGCCAACTTCCCCATGCACCACTCCAGGTAAATGAGGGATCTCTTCTATGTATTCACTTAGCGAGACTTGTCAATCACTTGAAGAAGCGCTGGCTTTTCAAACTATGTTTTCCAGAGAGAACTATGGCTGTGATTTTGGCAGCATGATTGTGCCCAAGTGGCAGGTTCCCTTTAAAGGGAACCTGTCAGGTGGTTTATGCCCCTCCAGCTATCACTATCTGTACCTGCAGCTTCATAATACTATTCTTATCATCCCTGTCTGAGCTCATAGTGTAATGTAAAAGGTGAAAAAAAGCATTTATACACTTACATTTCAGTCCCCACCTTGGAGGAGGGAGACTGTCTGGCAGGATAATAGTTAACTCACTTTTAACATGCATGGCTAAAGGACCTGTGTGATGTAACAATCATGTGACCATAGTGGGCGGAGCTAAGCGAGCAAACTCATTATGTTCTAGGAACTTAGCTCCACCTATTGTAGTCACATGGTTATGACATCACATCCCGTCAAAAACATGTTCTAATATAAGGCTGAAATGTTAACTATTAACCTGCCAAACAGTTTCCGTCCTCCAAGCTGGAGACTGACTACCTCATTACATAAGGAAATATAAGTGTATAAATGCTTTTTTTCACCTTTCACATTACACTATGAGCTCAGACAGGGATGATTAGATTAGTATTATGAAGCTACAGGTACAGACAGTAGACAGTAGTAGAAGCTGAGGAGACATAAACTAGCTGACAGGTTCCCTTTAACGATTGCACACACTCACATTCTATGTTGTCTGACTTATGTGTCTTGGTAAATATAGAGTTCTTATAACGTTGCTCAAAGGGTCAAGTCTAAATTACACTGCACTTATTTATTTACTTTCAAAGTTCAGTTGCTTATTGAAAATGCCTTTAAGGTACCTTTACATGCCGCAACTTTTGGCAGCGATCGGAGGAAACCTAACTTGTGCGTGCACATTTTTCATGTTTGCCTCCGAACACCGAAGGCGCATTTACATGCCGCAATTGCGCCCTCAACCTAAGGTGATGTGTCGTCCCGGAAGTTCACACACCAACATTGGGAAACATCCGGCTGACTCCTGACGTTGCTTCACACGTCGCAATCCCCAAAGGAATGTGGGCATACATGTTCAGCGCCGCAAGAACATAGGCGTGACAGACTTGTGTATTCCGCGCCCCAAACACGCTGATTATTACAAAGCAATAGAGTCATGATTGGCCAGCCTGCGCAGGAAGGCTGGCTAATACATAACACCATTGCAATTGTGTAGTGTGAATGGACAGCTGTTCAAATATGTCGCCCTGTGAAGGGACAGCCAATGGAAACACAGTAACCACCACCAATCATCGCTAGGGGGGGCAGTCTCCAGCACGCTGTGGCACACCTCTGGGAAATCAGTAGGCGACGCTGATTCCATCCCTATCGCCCCTTCACACTCCGAAACCAGGGAAACGCACCTTCAGGGTTGCGTCTGGTTTTGGAGCAGTGCTCTGAAATCGCAAACGCGCGCAACTTTCAAAATCACCAAATACACGCTGCAATTTTGTAGCAATTTCACGGCAACGGTGACGGAACTCCGGATTGCCTCTCAGTTTTCACACCGT
The DNA here is from genome assembly GCA_033576535.1 of Allobates femoralis. Taxonomy (NCBI): domain Eukaryota; kingdom Metazoa; phylum Chordata; class Amphibia; order Anura; family Aromobatidae; genus Allobates; species Allobates femoralis. Next base: position 371,216,254 of record JARQOC010000001.1, on the reverse strand, counting down.
AGTTGTGGCATGTAAAGGTACCTTTAGGTGAGGGGAGGTGTTTGTGGCCTATAGGTTCTTCCGGCCTCTGACATGCTTAGATTTCCATCCCACAGAAGCACATAAAGGCTTCTGAGGGCAACAGTCACTTGCAAAAAGATTTATATGGAATATATTGACTCATCCAGGGGTTTGGGAACCTAGATCCCAGGCGTTGCTGCTGGATGCAGTTACTGGTGGTCGGTGCCCGGGTCCGTGGCCCTGGTGGTCGCTGAAAAGTGAAAAAATAAATAAATAAAGTGTAATGTTCGTGACGCCACCTGTGGTGTCTGGTGATGGCACTAGCGTTGCCAGCAGACCTCTGGGGATGATGGATAGGCAACCAGATGATAAGGCTCCCTGCAGACAGAGCAGGGTCCCCGGGTTAGCTCTCTGTAGTACTAGTTGTCTTGGTTGTTCTCACAGCAGCAGCTCAGCAGGATCAGAGAATTACACAGTCTCTTTGCTGAGAGTGGAATGCAGTGTACCAGCTTAATGGAAATGAGACATAGGAGACCTTCTTGCTCTGCACGGTTATTTACTGGCAATCTGTCATGGCAGTTCTCACAGGTACACAGTCACACAGTTACGGGTTGCTGGCCTGGGTAGTGACCACTGACTGGGGTTTCCTTCTGGGGCTTTCGATGATGCTCTTTCTGCTTCGCCCTCTATACCCACTTGTGTTGAAGCCCTGACCTGCATAAAACCTGGCCTGGCCTCCTGTTTGTCTCTCCTCTCTTTCAATAGTAATTGTGAACTTGGGTAAGAACCTTCTCTGGATTGCCGCTAACTCCCGATTGATTCCTGCAGGTCCTGGTTTTTAAGTTAGTTTCTGTTACAGGTGTCCTGGAGACTGAAGTCACCTTGGTAAAACCGGTGAAGGCAGCTCAGAGTTGAACTTGCCTGTACCGCACTCGGAACCGGCACTCCATTCCATGGACTGGGATCCTCCCAGACTGGTAGGTAGATGGTCTGACGCCGGGTGTTAGCTTACACCCTCAGGCTCCCCCTTCTCATCTGGGTCACCTCTCCTTTTGGGTGCCCTCTCTTTGTGTCCCCTAAAGGGTCCTCCTCAACCTCTCACTTCACTACTCTGTTTTCCCACTCCCTACTACCCACTTATATATCCTCCCACTGGGTCGGTTACCCTGGTAATGGGTTTAACCAACTGGCCCCCTGGGCTAAGTGTGTGAGTGCAGGATGAAAGCCACATACGAATCTCCCCATTCTCTGATCACGGGGTACCACACGCGCTGGTCTGGGTGCAGTACCCCTTTGTGGTGCACCGATCAGTGGGGCTCCACAATATTATCAGCCTGGGGTTAGGGGAAAATATGTGTAAGTGGGTTAAGAACTGGCTGATAGGAAACAAAGGGTGGTCATTAAAGGAACACACTCAGAATGGGTCACAGTTAACAGTGGGGTAACACAGGGTTCAGTTTTGGGCCAGCTTCTTTTTAATATATTTATTAATGACTTTGTAGGGGGCATACAGAGTAGAATCTCAATATTTGCAGTGACTCTAAACTCTGAAGTGTAATCAATACAGAGGAGGACAATTTTATATTACAAGAGGATTTATGTAAACTAGAAGCTTGGGCTAATAAATGGCAAATGTGCTTTAGTGGGGATAAATGTAAGGTCATGCACTTGGGTAGAGGAAACAAAAGGTATAATTATTAGTGATGAGTGAGTACTAAAATGCTCGGGTGCTCGAAGCTCGGGCTGAGCATCCCAAGATACTCGTGTACTCGGCCCGAACACCGAGCCCAATGTTATCCTATGGGAGACCCGAGTATTTTTCTGACATGACCCTCGGCAGCATGGAAAAACCCTAAAAATGTCACAAAAGTATCAGAACAGTGCTGAAATGATATGGGAACAGCAAGGGGAAGACCCCTGGAAGCATTTCAGACCCCAAGGTCACTGCTGTGAACAATGTTGTCAGACTATTACGCCACTTTTACGGACTGTCAAGAAAAAATATTAAGGGCTCATACCCACTTGTGAGACAGAGTTGGTGTATGTTAGTTTTTTGGATTATATGAAAGATTTTTTTTTTTTAAATTGTGAAGGCCTCTTTAAATAATGTGCCCATTATAAGAAAGTGAGTCTTTTGTAGTAATGCCCTAGGCAGGGAAGCCAAAAATTGTGTGGCACTGTGATGCCCCTGGATAGAGACGTGCATGAGGGCTTCTTTAAATGATGTGCCCATTTTAAGCAAGTGGGTCTTTTGTAGTATTTCGCTAGGCAGGGAAGCCAAAGGTTGGGAGGAACCAAGTTGCCCCTGCATAGAGGCATGCATGAGGACCTTTTAAAAAAATGTGCCCATTGTAAGCAAGTGTGTCTTTTGTAGTATTTCCCTAGGCAGGGAAGCCAAAAATTGGAAGCACCAATATGCCCCTGGATAGAGGCGTGTATGAGGGCATTTTTCAATAATGTGCCCATTTTAAACAAGTGGTTCTTTAGTAGGATTGCCATTGGCAGGGAAGCCAAAAATTGTGAGGCACTTCAATGCCCCTGGAAAGAAACATGGAGGAGAGTCTCTAAATATTGTTCCCATTACAAAGGAGCGAGTCTCCTGTTCTTGTAATGCCCATTCTGTAAGCATGGACCTAAACATTTACCCCTGGGGGTATACATGTAACTACTGCCTAACTTTTGAACGGTTGAGGGTCATCATCATCATAAATATGATGTAAAAAAACCCTGGGGGGTATACATGTAACTACTGCCTAACTTTTGAACGGTTGAGGGTCATCATCATCATAAATATGATGTAAAAAAAATTATGTTTTCGTGGCATCATGAACCTCGGTCGCACTGATCATATGATGGTGGCGGATCAGGAGAAGGAGGAGCTGAACTGCAAGTAGCCAAAGTCATGAAGTGTGTACACATATGTGGTTGTGCGGAGGTGCATGGCAATTTACCGGCACTAATTTTAAATTACGCTATCATTTGGTGGTGGTGTGGTGAAGTCGGGCCCAATCAAACCCTTGTTCATCTTGATCAGAATCAGCCTGTCCGCCTTCATTTACCCTTTTTTGAGGCAGGAGGGGGTTGTAGCTCCAATTTGTATACGCCAAAACACTCCGTATACCCATCTCAGCGTTTGTGACTGACCGGTATACCTGCTGTAATTTAATCTCTAATCTGTCATCTCAGTGTCCAGCTAAAAACCATCTTTTGGACACCTTCATTTAGCTGTATATAGGCAGCACACCATTGAAAATGTGAAAGGCCGGGGGTAAGGGCCAAGGAACTGGACGTGATGGTGGTGCATGCAGAGGCTGAGGCCATGTGCAAGCTTGAATGACAAACGCCAACATTACCTCGCTCGACCTTTCTTGTCCCAATTTGTAGGGGACTGCCGCAGTACACCACTATTAAACCAATACCAGTGTAAACAGGTTGTTAGTTGGATAGCGGATAATGCTTCCAGTCAGTTTTGCACCACCACAAGCACCCTGTCTTACACATGGTCAAGTTTGAGTAGCTGTGAGACTGGACCGCACATTCCACACCCTGATCCTCCTTCCTCCCACCATGCCGAGTGCCCGGCCCCGGACATAACTGATCCCACACTTATCCATTCTTAGATTCTGGCCTCTCGCCAGCTCCACTTGAAGTGGGTCATGAGGAAATCATATGTACCGATGCCCAAATATTTGAGCAGCCACGGTCTCATGAAGGCAACGGTGGGAATGTGTCGCAACAAGAGGTGGACGATGATGAAACACAATTGCCAGAAAGTCAGGAGGACTAGGGTAAGGAAGTGGAAGACAATGTGGTGGATGATCCATTAACGGACCCAACCTAGCAGGAGGACATGCAGAGCGAGGACAGCAGTGCACAGGGGGAGGGAGGCGAAGAATCACAACAGGCCGGAAGAAGCAGGGTGGTGTCCGCAGGCAGAAGGCAGGCAACCGTTCCCCGGAACAACAACATGACAGAAGTTGTCAGTACAACTGTTAGGTCTTCCCGACTCTGGCTGTTTTTTAAGGTGTCTGCAGATAATTCCAAAAAGGCCATTTGTAACACCTGCCATGCCAGCATCAGCAGGGGTAGCAAAACTATGAGCCTGACCACCACCAGCATGATCAGGTACATGTCAGCAAAGCACTGAAACAGCAGGCAGATCACTGGCTCACACCGCTGAACCTACAGCTAGGCATGGTCGTGTGTGACAATGCCCGGAACCTTGTGCGGCTCTGAGGCGAGCTGACACATGTTCCATGCGTGGCCCATGTGCTCAACCTCGTGGTTCAGCGGTTTCTTAAATACTACCCGGAGCTTCTGTCGGATCTGCTCGTAAAAGTACGTCGCCTGTGTGCCCATTTTAGAAAGTCACGTACTGCTTCTGCCGCCCTTGCCAGCTTTCAGCAGCGTTTGCAGATTCCGTATCACAGACTGATCTGTGATGACCCCACGCATTGGAATTCCACACTGCACATGTTGGTCCGGATTTGTGAGCAGAAGAGGGCAGTTGTTGAGTACCAGCATCAACTAGGCCGTCGGTGTACAGTTCAAACTCCACACATAAGACCTCAGGAGTGGACATGGATGTCCGACATATGTACCATCCTCGAAAACTTTGAGGACTCCACCAAGATGATGAGGGGCGATGATGCCATAATTAGCGTCACCATCCCGCTTCTCTGTCTTCTAAAATGCTGTCTGCTCAAAATCAAAAACGATGCATTGCAGGCGGAGCACGATGAGTTGGAGCAATAAACCGTACGGGGTGATTACACTCAGCCCAGCCTCATGTCATCCTAACGTGCATTGGAGGACTATTACGAGGAGGATAAAGAAATGGAGCTACTTTCATGCGGAATTGATGGTAATACATGCAGAACCATCTTACTGTCGGATGGCCAGAGGACAGGGGAGAGGAGGAGGAGGAGGATGATGAAGACAGCATGGTCAATCATCCTGTTGTTGAGGACCTGAAGTCTTGCCTGTTAACAGTCTGGCGCACATGACTGACTTTATGTGATGCTGCCTGTCTTGTGACCCTCATGTTATCAACATCTTGGAGGAAACTCATTACTGGTTGGTGACACTTTTAGATCCACGCTACAAGGAGAACTTTATTATACGGTGGCTCAAGTGGTTAGCACTGCAGCCTTTGCAGCACTTGGGCTTGAGGTCCTGGGTTCAATTCCCACCAAGGACACAAAGGACAACATCTGCAAGGAGTTTGTATGTTCTCCCCGTGTTTGCGTGGGTTTCCTCCAGGTACTCTGGTTTCCTCCCACATTGTAAAGACATACAGATAGAATATTTAGATTGTGAGCTCCAAGAGAGAAAGCATTACTAATGTATGCAAAGTGCTATGGAATTAATAGCGCTATATAAATGAATAAATAATAATAATAATAATAATAATTCCTGAGGCGGAGAGGTCTACAAAAATGCTGCAGTACCAGAAGGCCCTAGTTGCAGAATTAGTTTAAAAAATTCCCTTCTGAAAATGCTTGCAGCAGAGGTCGTGGTTCGGTGGACAACCAAGGTGTCCAGCCGAGAGAGGCACAAATCCAATCCAGCAGAGGTAGGGGAAAACGTGCAAAGATCTGTGAGAGTTTTCTTAGCCCCTCCCATAGCACAGGCCCTCAGGTGCAGGGTACCGTCACAAGGACTGCAAAGTTTGTAAAGATGCTGAAGAAGTACCTTGTCGATCGTACGAAAGTCCTCCTAGATTTCTCTGTGTTTTCTAATTATTGGGTATCCAAGCTGGACACGTGGCAGGAATTGTCCCTCTACGCCTTGGAAGTCCTGCCCTGCCGCTAGCGTTTTGTCAGAGCGTGTTTTTATTGCCGCAGGTGGAATCATTACAGATAAACACACCCGCCTGTCAACTGAAAATGCTGACCAGTTGTTTTTGAGCTGGATACTGAGATTGGAGATTAAATTACAGCAGCTATACTGCTCAGACACAAACGCTGACAAAATTATACTGAGTGTTTTGGCGTATACAAATTGGAGCTACAACCCCCTCCTGCCACACAAAAATGGTAAATGAATGCAGACAAGAGTTGGTTTGTAGCTGGACAGTGAGAGTACAGATTAGAGCGGTTTAATCCTGGCAGCTGCAACGGTCAGACACAAACGCTGACGCGTATACCGTGTTTTGGCGTATACTACTTGGAGCTACAAACCACTGCTGCCGCACATAAATGTTAAAAGAATGCAGACAAGATTTGGTTTTTAGCACGAGGCTTTTGTTGTACCCTAATTAACGCTGCAACCGACAGTAGCAGCACTTAGATGCAAAATTAGTGCAGACAAGAGTAGGTTTTTACCACGAGGCTTTTGGTGTACCTTAATTAACGCTGCAACCTACAGTAGCAGAACTTAGATGCAAAATTAGTGCAGACAAGATTTGGCTTTTAGCACGAGGCTTTTGGTGTACCCTAATTAACGCTGCAACCGACAGTAGCAGCACTTAGATGCAAAATTAGTGCAGACAAGAGTAGGTTTTTAGCACGAGGCTTTTGGTGTACCCTAATTAACGCTGCAACCTACAGTAGCAAAACTTAGATGCAAAATTAGTGCAGACAAGAGTAGGTTTTTAGCACGAGGCTTTTGTTGTACCCTAATTAACACTGCAACCGACAGTAGCAGCTCTTAGATGCTAAATTTGTGCAGAAAAGAGTAGGTTTTTAGCACGACCCTAAGTTTTGAAATTAAGGCCCTGTAGGTGGACTAGTCAGACACAAACGCTGACTACAATAGCGAGTCTTTTGGTGTATCCTAATTTACGCTGCAACCTACAGTAGCAGCACTTAGATGCTAAATTAGTGCAGACAAAATTTGGCTAATAGCTTGAGGCTTTTGGTGTAGCCTAATTTACGCTGCAACCTACAGTAGCAGCACTTAGATGCTAAATTTGTGCAGAAAAGAGTAGGTTTTTAGCACGACCCTAAGTTTTGAAATTAAGGCCCTGCAGGTGGACTAGTCAGATTCAAACGCTGACTACAATAGCGAGTCTTTTGGCGTATCCTATTTTACGCTGCAACGTACAGTAGCAGCACTTAGATGCAAAATTAGTGCAGACAAGATTTGGCTTTTAGCACGAGGCTTTTGTTGTACCCTAATTAACGCTGCAACCGACAGTAGCAGAACTTAGATGCAAAATTAGTGCAGACAAGAGTAGGTTTTTAGCACGAGGCTTTTGGTGTACCCTAATTAACGCTGCAACCTACAGTAGCAGAACTTAGATGCAAAATTAGTGCAGACAAGAGTAGGTTTTTAGCACGAGGCTTTTGTTGTACCCTAATTAACACTGCAACCGACAGTAGCAGCTCTTAGATGCTAAATTTGTGCAGAAAAGAGTAGGTTTTTAGCACGACTCTAAGTTTTGAAATCAAGGCCCTGTAGGTGGACTAGTCAGACACAAACGCTGACTACAATAGCGAGTCTTTTGGTGTATCCTAATTTACGCTGCAACCTACAGTAGCAGCACTTAGATGCTAAATTAGTGCAGACAAGATTTGGCTTTTAGCACGAGGCTTTTGGTGTAGCCTAATTTACGCTGCAACCTACAGTAGCAGCACTTAGATGCTAAATTTGTGCAGAAAAGAGTAGGTTTTTAGCACGACCCTAAGTTTTGAAATTAAGGCCCTGCAGGTGGACTAGTCAGATTCAAATGCTGACTACAATAGCGAGTCTTTTGGCGTATCCTATTTTACGCTGCAACGTACAGTAGCAGCACTTGGATGCAAAATTAGTGCAGACAAGAGTAGGTTTTTAGCACAAGGCTTTTGTTGTACCCTAATTAACGCTTCAACTGACAGTAGCAGCACTTAGATGCAAAATTAGTGCAGACAAGAGTAGGTTTTCAGCACGAGGCTTTTGGTGTACCCTAATTAACGCTGCAACCTACAGTAGCAGAACTTAGAAGCAAAATTAGTGCAGACAAGAGTAGGTTTTTAGCACAAGGCTTTTGGTGTACCCTAATTTGAGCTAAAACCTACTCCTGCCTATAGTGAGCTAAATAAATCCCTAAAAGCACAGTTTTTTGGATGGATGAGCCTGGAAACCAGCCCCAGATGTGATGCAGGCTGGTATACTGGCACAGCGAACTTTGTTATATACCCTGCCTCCCTGCCTGCCTGTATACTGCTCTATTAGTCCTCAGAAGGACTGTTGTGGTAATTAGACTGGCAGCCCTGTGCCTACACTAGCTGAAAGGCCACAAATCTGTCCCTCAATCAGCAGCAGCCCTCCCTACACTGACTGTCTAATGGCGCAGAGTGACGAGCACAGCGTGGTCAGGTCTTATAAAGACCTGATGACGCTGTGCTGCCAGCCAATCACTGTAATGCCACAGCCAACATGGCTGTGGCATTACAGTGTCTGTCAGCCAATCCCTGCATGCGGGCTGGCTCTGAAAAGAGCGCCAACATGCAGGGAGGTGAACCCCTAGCATAGCAAGAGTATTGCGAGATTACTCGGTACTCGCCGATTACCCCGAGTACCGAGATATTCGTGTGAGTACCGAGTAGTGACAAGCATACTTGCTCATCTCTAATAATTATGTGTTTAATTGTAAAACACTGGGCAAAACTATCACTGAAAAACACCTGGGTGTATGGGTAGATGACAAACTCACATTTAGTGGCCAGGGTCAGGCAGATGCTGCAAAGGAAAATAAAATAATGGGATGCAGTAAAAGAGGCATAGATGCTCATCAGGAGAACATAATTATATCTCTATACTAGTGTTACTTAGAATACTGTGTACAATTCTGGTCTCTGGTGTATAAGAAAGACATAGCTGATCTAGAGCGGGTCCAGAGAAGAGCGACCAAAGTCATTAGAGGACTGAGGGGTCTGCAATACCAAGACAGGTTATTAAACTTGGGGTTATTTAGCTTAGAAAAACGAAGGCTTATGGGTGATCTTATAATAATGTATAAATATATGAGGGGACAGTACAGAGACCTCTTTAATGATGTCTTTAGTCTTAAGCCTGAGATGGGGACAAGGGGGCTTCCTCTACGTCTGGAGGAAAAAAGGTTTACTCATAATCACAGACGCGGATTCTTTACTGTAAGAGCAGTGAGACTATGGAACTCTCTGCCACATGATGTTGTAATAAGTGACTCACAACTAACATTTAAGAAGGGACTAGATGCCTTTTTTGAAAACTATAATATTACCAGTTATATATACTAGATTCTTTGATAGGGCGTTGATGCAGGGAACTAGTCTGATTGCCGTATCTGGAGTCAGGAAGGAATTTTTTTCCCCAATGTGGAGTTTAGTGTTGCCACATGGTTTTTTTTTTTACCTTCCACTGGATCAACATGTTAGACTATGGGTTGAACTAGATGGACTTAAAGTCTTCCTTTAACCTTAAAAACTATGTTACTAAGGCTGGTTTCTCATTACGTTTTTCTGCCTGTCCGTGGGATCCGACTTTGAAGGGGGATCCCACGGACTGGCACGGATCCACACGGATCCCTGCAATCGGATGGCAAATAGCCATCCGATCCGATCCTATACAGGATACGTGTGGATCCTGCGGTCCCCTGTCTTTCCCTCCTCCATCTTCTTCCCTCTCCTTTTCTATGCTGTGCCTCCGCTCCTCTATTCTGTGCCCTCGCTCCTCTATTCTGTGCCCCCGCTATTCTTTGCTGTGCACCCGCTATTCTATCCTCATCTATCCCTATCCTGTCTCCTGTCCTCTCCCTGTGTGTAAAAAAATAAAAAACCTCCTCCGGGAGGATACATCACCTGTCACAGGCTCCCATGCTGCAGCACCATCAGGGCAGAAGAGCCTGTGATGATGTCACAGATCCGGTCAGCTGACGGGTCATGTGACCGGATCTTTGACATCATCACAGGTCTTTCAGCCCTGATGGTGCTGCAGCGTGGGAGCCTGTGATAGGTGATGTATGCTCCGGGAGGAGGTTTTTTTTATTTTTTTACACACAGGGAGAGGACAGGGGACAGGATAGGGATAGATGAGGATAGAATAGCGGGGGCACAAAATAGAGGAGCGAGGGCATAGAATGGCATAGGAGAGGGAAGAAGATGGAGGAGCAGAAGCAGGGAAAGACGGGATATGGAGCCGACATCGGATCCGAGGTGAACTCGGATCCGATGTCCATAGGCTCCCATGTTGTGGGCCCTCGGATCAGCCTCGGATCAGCAGTGATCCGATGCTGTCCGATGTGAGTCACGGACACAAAATCGTAGCAGGCTACGATTTTGTGCCCGTGATTAAATCGTATGGGATCAGATGGTGCCAAAATCGGATGCCAATAGTGGCACATCCAATCCCATCCGATTCCCATAGGGGAACATGGGATCCGATTTCGGATCCGATTGTATCCGTTCTGAAAAGGATACAATCGGATGACCGAAAATCGTTATGTGAAAGCAGCCTAAGTTACAATCTGTCCTGAGACAACAAGTGATGTGTCAAAACACCTTTCTTATCTGTACAGCCCCATGCAGGAGTGTGCACACAATGGTGTACCTACCCTGTAAATAAGCTGTAGAATAATTTTTCAGGGTGTTTGAGGATGCTCAAAATATAAGCCCTACTCCAAAAATAAACCCTAGTTACAGTCCATAAAAAAGGTCAATTTAAATAGTACCAAGGCAACTATACATGTAGAAAAGTAAACTTAATCGCCAATAGGATGTAGCACGACAGATAGATTCTTCACCAAGGAAAGCAGACATCCCCAAAAAAACACACTGAAAAGGCAATAAGGGTTGGCAAGTTCCAGGTTCTCACATAGATTGCATAGGCCTGCCTGCGACCCTGCACTACTGAGCCCATTCTATTAGAGCATAGTGGCTGCTTCTGGCCAGCAGGGCACGCCAACCATTAATTTTGCCTTCAGTGGAACATGATAGAGAGTAGCTGAAACATTAAGGGACATGACAGCATGTATCATACTTACGAAAAGTGTAATGCTAACACCAACAACCCTGCCACATGGTTTCTAGCACACTCACCCCTGCTGCCATCTTGTATCTCTCCTGGTCCCCTCTCCTGCTTCCTGCTCCTGGGGCCTCTGCACGCCACACAGGTCTCCAATGAGTGCTCTTAGGTCGCAAGCGCTTGCACTCCCTGCCTCTAAAAGGGGCAGTGCGTGCACTCTGTATGTATCCCCAGCAAATGGCTGTGGGTCACTTGATACTTAAGGCACTCTCCACCTAAGGGAGGTGTCTGAACAACGTGGTCTTTCTGCTTGAGACACGCTTGCTAGTTCTTGTATTACTTTTCCCAGTATCCTGTGTCCATTATCTGTTCTAGCTAACCCGTGCCTGTGTTCCAGAACCTGACATACCTGCCAGTACCTGCCGCAAATAGCAGTACCTTTTGCACCCACCTATTGTACCTGCCTGAATCTGCGGTATCTCTCAGTATCAGTCTGCCTGGTTGTTTCAGCCACCCTACGTGTACCGTTGTCAGTAGCTGCATGCCTGACCCTGAGGTCTGCTGCTTAAGAGCCGAGAGTTCCCCTGGCGTGGTACCTGGTGGCTGCCTCACAGGATACACCTAACCTCACAATCAGAGGCACTAGTGAAGGCGAGTTCGCTGCTTAGTTACGTCCCCCAAGGTGAGCCCGGTTCCGTGGGATAGTGGGTCCACACCCACAAGCGTAACAAAAAGAGTGATGCCAGCTGAATTGCCCACTCTATGTGTTAAAGCCCGGTACTTGCCAACTCTTATTGTTTTGGGCCTCATGTGGTTATAGTTTCATATCACTCTTACATTGTGTTTTTCTATTCTTCTATATCAACATGTTAGGTTTGGTTGAACTCGATGGACACTTCACTTAAAGGCAGTGTTTTCAGTTACTGGTGAGGGTGTGGCGCCCCAGAGTCCGGTTGCGACAATAACAAGCTTGGAAGCAAGGGAAGGCACTCACTTCAGGTAAAGAGCCCACATGTGCACAACACCTTCCCAACTCCAGGCCAGAAGGGGAGCTCTAAAGCCTGGGTTTAGGGCAGGTCCCCTACAAATTGTAGTCTGAGGACGGGGCCAGGCAGTTCAGTTCCTAGGAGGACTGCGGAAGACATCCTAAAGATGGTAGACACACTAGGTCCGTCCTAGGTGACTGACTAGCCAGTGTGATTGACCCGTGGCTAGGTTCTGTAGGTCACACCAGACATACCATTTTACATTTGTCATGAGCCATCTCTATTCTAGAGCGTCTCCATACTTTTAGCGAATACCACCAAAAAATTACACACTGACTAAATATTAATGGAAATCGGATCCAAAACACAAATTGTTCATGTTTTTACATGCCATAAAAATCATGGCCGTATCAATGAGGCCTAGGCTGGAATAGCTGCTAAAGTATGGTCTATATATACATTCCCAGTTGAACATTTGTCCCTACCGTAATACAGACTTGCAGTGCCTTGAAAAAGTATTCATACTCCATTAACTTATTTTTCACTGTACACCCACAAAGTTAAATTTTATTAGATACAGTGTTGGCCAAAAGTATTGACACCCCTGCAATTCCGTCAGATAATACTCAGTTTCTTCCTGAAAATGATTGCAATCACAAATTCTTTGGTATTATTATCTTCATTTAATTTTGCCTTAAATGAAAAAACACAAAAGAGAATGAAGCAAAAAGCAAAACATTGATCATTTCACACAAAACTCCAAAAATGGGCCGGACAAAAGTATTAGCACCCTCAGCCTAATACTTGGTTGCACAACCTTTACCCAAAATAACTGCGATCAACCGCTTCTGGTAATCATCAATGAGTTTCTTACAATGCTCTGCTGGAATTTTAGACCATTCTTCTTTGGCAAACTGCTCCAGGTCCCTGATATTTGAAGGGTGCCTTGTCCAAACTGCCATTTTTAGATCTCTCCACAGGTGTTCTATGGGATTCAGATCTGGACTCATTGCAGGCCACCTTAGAAGTCTCCAGTGCTTTCTCTCAAAACATTTTCTAGTGCTTTTTGAAATGTGTTTTGGGTCATTGTCCTGCTGGAAGACCCATGACCTCTGAGGGAGACCCAGCTTTCTCACACTGGGCCCTACATTATGCTGCAAAATTTGTTGGTAGTCTTCAGACTTCATAATGCCATGCACACGGTCAAGCAGTCCAGTGCCAGAGGCAGCAAAGCAACCCCAAAACATCAGGGAACCTCCGCCATGTTTGACTGTGGGGACCGTGTTATTTTCTTTGAATGCCTCTTTTTTTCTCCTGTAAACTCTATGTTGATGCCTTTGCCCAAAACGTTTTAGGCTATCTCAGGTAAGTTTTGACAAACTCCAGCCTGGCTTTTTTATGTCTCGGGGTAAGAAGTGGGGTCTTCCTGGGTCTCCTACCATACAGTCCCTTTTCATTCAGACGCCGACGGATAGTACAGGTTGACACTGTTGTACCCTCGGACTGCAGGGCAGCTTGAACTTGTTTGGATGTTAGTCAAGGTTTTTTATCCACCATCCGCACAATCTTGCGTTGAAATCTCTTGTCAATTTTTCTTTTCCGTCCACATCTAGGGAGGTTAGCCACAGTGCCATGAGCTTTAAACTTCTTGATGACACTGCGCACGGTAGACACAGGAACATTCAGGTCTTTGGAGATGGACTTGCAGCCATGAGATTGCTCATGCTTCCTCACAATTTGGTTTCTCAAGTCCTCAGACAGTTCTTTGGTCTTCTTTCTTTTCTCCATGCTCAATGTGGTAGACACAAGGACACAGGACAGAGGTTGAGTCAACTTTAATCCATGTCAACTGGCTGCAAGTGTGATTTAGTTATTGCCAACACCTGTTAGGTGCCACTGGTAAGTTACAGGTGCTGTTAATTACACAAATTAGAGAAGCATCACATGATTTTTCTAAGAGTGCCAATACTTTTGTCCACCTCTTCTGTTATGTTTGGTGTGGAATTATATCCAATTTGGCTTTAGGACAATTCTTTTTGTGTTTTTTTCATTGACGACAAATTAAATGAAGATAATAATACCAAAGAATTTGTGATTGCAATAATTTTCAGGAAGAAACTGAGTATTATCTGACAGAATTGCAGGGGCGTCAATACTTTTGGCCAACACTGTATACCATCATAAATTAGCAAGTATTTGTAAAGGAAATGATACATAGTTTTTAAAAATATAAATCTTAAAGTGTAAATGTAATTTCATTGAAAAAAAAATAAACAATACTGCACTGGTTGTCACATAGCAAGTAAGATAATGCTTTTTTGTGCCATCTGTATTATTTTTCACATTTTCTGTGCTCATTTAAAAACTGCACTTTATGGCTGTGTGAGCATGGCTAGCAGCTAATATGGAACAGTGCATTGTGATAGCAGAGAAAGGGCAAGAGAGATCATGAGCTGTGTGGGGAGCCAGCAGACAAGGGGTTAACAGAGATTGTGACTGAGCTGTGTGGAGTCAGATGACAGAACAGAGAAGCTTGTAAAGAGGATATTGTTTAGCTCTGTGCTGTAATCTGATACATTGTTTCCTCACCAGCTGCAGTCAGGTGTGTAGGCCACGCCCCCTTTTCCCTTATATGGACACATGCCCCTTATTCACTAAAGACGAATCTGAGTGATGATAAATATATGTCTGCTTTATACACAGTGTAATGGGGACATCTTGTGGAGGTTTATGAATGGTTTGCACCCAGAATTTTCTAATAAAGTATATTTAAAAGTTTATTATAATCTTTTGCTCTGCATTATTATTAAAATATTAAAAATTTAAATGGCGGTTACGCTTTAACATTGTGGTAAGAATTTATATTTAGTCCCCTGTAATCTGATATTTCTAAATAAAATAAAAACCAGGGCTGGAACTGAAGTATAACTATGCAGTGATGTGTGGCGCCCCTGCGACCAGGGTGGCCACATAGGGAACTGCAGCCAGGCAGAAAGATAGACAGTTTGTACAACAAACACCCTCACAGCACACACACACCACAAGAGGCAGCACCCAACCCGGAGCCCGGAACTCTAGGCGGGCAAGGGGTGGTGGATTTAGAGGAAAATGGGTGGGAACGAACGTAGATCAGGTGACAGATAGCACAAATAGAGGAGAAAGAGGAGGCAGGAGTTAGTAGGCCAAGGGTGCTGAACAGACAAGACCCAGAGTAGGCCAGAGTGAGCCGAGCTGAAAAGACACCAAGCAGAGAGTGACACACATCCTGGTGGGGTTGGCCTTCATGGAGATGCAGAATCCACAGAGTCACAGAAACTATGGAGAGAAAGCTCGTCCATAGCCGGCATCCCAGGGGAGTGTGAGGAAAGAGACCGGACCAGCATCACTGGGTCCGAGGAACACGGCAGCACTGACTAAGGATCCGAGCTACCGCCATACAACCCGGGGAAACAACAGCCTGGAAGGACTTAGAAGGAGTGAGGGGTCTCAGAGTGACAGCCTGGCTGCAGAGGGTTTGAGTGTTCCCGAGGTTAACTGCACTGTGAACTGTTAAGAACTGAACTGTACCGTGAGCTGTGTTAACTGTGAAGAACTGACAAGTAAACACGGTGAACCCTGCCAGAGTGTCCTAGTTTGAATCCAGGTATCAAGAACTGTTTATCATACCTTTTATCCTGACAGGAGCAGCCCAAACTGCGGCGGACTCATCCATCTGGCTGCAGCACCATCATCCATCCATCCTCCTGGCAGAGCAGCGCTGCAGCTGTGGTCCCATCACTGACCACAACCCGTGGGTGGCATCACGACAAACTTTATCCATTGCACATATCCCCTTTTACTTGTGAGAACCCGGGACACGGTCCGGACAAGGACCTCTGTGACATCCCCAACAGTACCCTGGTCCGGTACCGAGTACCCCGTCCCAGTGGGCTCTACAGATGCACGTTCACACTGACCTCATAATGGAAAAAACAACAAGAAAAACGTGAGAAAATACCTTAAAATAATAAAAGTAAAATGCAAGAAAATAAATATAGGTACTTGGTGACATTATTATGATCATAAAAATGCGTAAGCTGTCCCACCAGCGACAAGGTGACCCCATCGGGACAGTCCCTGCCTAAAAACCGTACCAATGGAAGAAAAGCTCCATTACTTCTGGACATCCTGGGTCTGTAAGAACTTTGATTCTCTGTTTAAATTACCTGGACTACATAATAATAATAATAATAATAATTTTTATTTATATAGCCCCGACATATTCCGCAGCACTTTACAATTCAGAGGGTATACGATGCAATACAATACAATAATATATAATAAAATACAATATAACAGTACAAATATAATACAATACAGACCATATGAGACAAAAATAGATAAATACATCACTGAGCCCATTAGGAGTGAAGTCCCTGCTTGCAAGCTTACAATCTATGAGGAAATAGGGGAGACACAAAAGGTAATAGAAATAAATGCTGTCACATATGGTCCAGCAATCAATATAATAAACTAGCTGTGAGCCCGATGCAAATGCATCGGGATTCTAGAACGTGCATTAATTTGATTATAGTAGTTATAGCTGTTAGCCTGATGCAAATGCATCGGGTATCTAAAATATGTTTATTGTTTTTTTAAAGATTTTTAAATAATAATCGCATCATCAATAGCAATAATATAAGCCATAGCATTATTATTAGCAGTAATAGCAGTATTAATAGCATTATTAGCAGTATTATGAGCATTAATAACAGTATTAATAGCATTAATAGCATTATTATTAGCATTAATAGCATTATTAATAGCATTATTAGCATTAATAATAGCATTAATAACATTATTAATAGCATTGATAGCATTATTATTAGCATTAATAGCATTAATAATAGCATTATTAGCATTAATAATAGCATTAATAACATTATTAATAGCATTAATAGCATTATTATTAGCATTAATAGCATTAATAATAACATTATTAGCATTAATAATAGCATTAATAACAGTATTAATAGCATTAATAGCATTATTAATAGAATTAATAGCATTATTATTAGCATGAATAGCATAATTAATAGCATTAATAGCATTAATAGCATTATTATTAGCATTAATAGAATTATTATTAGCATTAATAGCATTAATAGGATAAATATTAGCATTAATAGCATTAATAGCATAATTAATAGCATTAATAGCATTATTAATAGCATTAATAGCATTAATAATAGCATTATTAGTATTAATAATAGCATTAATAACATTATTAATAGCATTAATAGCATTATTAATAGCATTAATAGCATTATTATTAGCATTAATAGGATTAATAATAGCATTATTAGCATTAATAATAGCATTAATAACATTATTAATAGCATTAATAGCATTATTATTAGCATTAATAGCATTATTATTAGCATTTAATAGCATATATTATTAGCATTAATAGCATTAATAATACCATTAATAGGATAATATTAGCATTAATAGCATTAATAGCATAAATAATAGGATTAATAGCATTATTAATAGCATTAATAGCATTATTATTAGCATTAATAGCATTATTATTAGCATTAATAGCATTAATAATATACATTATAGATAATATTAGCATTTAATAGCATTAATAGCATTAAATAATAGGATATAATAGCATTATTATTAGCATTAATAGCAATTAATTAATAGCATTAATAGCATTATATATTAGCATTAATAGCATTATTAATAGATTATAGCATTATAATTAGCATTAATCAAATAATTAATAGCATTAATTAGCATATAATAATAGCATTAATAACATTATATAATAAGCATTAATAGCATTATTAATATAGCATTAATAGCATTATTATTAGCATTAATAGCAATATTAATTTAATAGCATTATAATTAAGCATATATAATAGCATTAATAACATTATAGATAATAGCATTAATAGCATTATTAATTAATAGCATTAATAGCATTATTAATTAGCATTAATAGCATATTATTATTAGCATTAATAGCATTAATAATACATTTAATAGCATACATTATTAGCATTAATAGCATTAATAGTATAAATATAGCATTAATAGCATTATTAATAGCATTAATAGCATTATTAATAGCATTATATAGCATTATTATTAGCATAATAGCATTAATAATAGCATTATTAGCAATTAATAATAGCATTAATAATACATTTATTAATAGCATTTAATAGCATTATTATAGCATTATAATAGCATTAATAGCATTATTATTTAGCATTAAATAGCATTAATAATACATTAATTAGATTAATATTAGCATTAATAACTTATTATAATAGCATTATTAGCATTTTAATAATTAATTAATTAACATTATTAAATAGCATTATAATGCATTATTATTTAGCATTAATAGCAATTATTAGCATAATTATTAGCATTAATATACATTAAATAGCATTATATATAGCATTAATAGCATTAAATTATAGATTATATAGCAATTATTACATTATAGCAATATATACATTTTATAGCATTAATAATTATATTAGATTATAATAATATTATATATAGAATTAATAGCATTAATAATAGCATTAATAACATTAATTAATAGCATTAATAGCATTATTATTAGCATTATTATATACATTATTATTGTAATTTATTAGATTTTATTATCTTAATAATTATTAATAGCATTTTAATTAGATTATTATTAGCATTATTATTAATATTTATTATTATTAATAGCATTATTATTTAGGTATAATTGCATTATAGATTAATGCATTATTGATATTATTGCATTAATAATTTTAATTAATTATATAGCTTATTATTATTAAATATATTCATTATTAATTTATTAGCATTAATATTTATAATACTTATATTCTATTTATTATTATATTATTATTACTTATTATAGCTTAGATTTTATTAGCATTTAATTAATAGCATTATTAGATTATTTATTTATTAATTAATTATTTACTATAGCATTTTGCATTATTAATTGCATTATTACATATATTTAATTTATAATTATTTATTAGCATTAATATTAATTAATTATTAGATTTATATTATTATTTATTATACTTATAATTATTATTTTATAATTATTAGCATTATTAGCTTAATGCATTATCATCATTAGTGCATAAGGCTTGATTATTAGCATATATTATTATTATTTTTTTTTATTATATTATTATTAATTTGTTATTATTTTTTAATTATGTTTTTTTATTTTTTTATAATGTTTTAATTATTTTTTATTATTTTTATTATTAAATTTATTATTTAGGCTGAGAGGCAGTTGTCATTCAGGTCGCTAAAGGGCTGATCTTATTAGCATATATTTTATTTTTTTATTATTATTTTTATTGATTTTTTTATTATTTTTAATTATTTTTTTATTATTTTTTAATTCTTTTTTAATTATTTTTTTTATTATTTAATTTATTATTTAGGCTGAGAGGCAGTTTCATTCAGGTCGCTAAAGGGCTGATCTTATTAGCATATATTTTATTTTTTTATTATTATTTTTATTGAATTTTTTATTATTTTTAATTATTTTTTTTATTATTTTTAATTTTTTTTAATTATTTTTTTTATTATTTAATTTATTATTTAGGCTGAGACGCAGTTCTCATTCAGGTCCGCAAAGGGCTGATCTTATTAGCATATATTTTATTTTTTTATTATTATTTTTATTGAATTTTTTATTATTTTTAATTATTTTTTTTTATTATTTTTTATTTCTTTTTTAATTATTTTTTTTATTATTTAATTTATTATTTAGGCTGAGACGCAGTTCTCATTCAGGTCCGCAAAGGGCTGATCTTATTAGCATATATTTTATTTTTTTATTATTATTTTTATTGACTTTTTTATTATTTTTATTTTTTTTTTTTATTATTTTTTTAATTATTTTTTAATTATTTTTTTTATTATTTAATTTATTATTTAGGCTGAGACGCAGTTCTCATTCAGGTCCGCAAAGGGCTGATCTTATTAGCATATATTTTATTTTTTTATTATTATTTTTATTGAATTTTTTATTATTTTTAATTATTTGTTTTTATTATTTTTTAATTCTTTTTTAATTCTTTTTTTTATTATTTAATTTATTATTTAGGCTGAGAGGCAGTTCTCATTCAGGTCCGCAAAGGGCTGATCTTATTAGCATATATTTTATTTTTTTATTATTATTTTTATTGAATTTTTTATTATTTTTAATTATTATTTTTATTATTTTTTAATTCTTTTTTAATTATTTTTTTTATTATTTAATTTATTATTTAGGCTGAGACGCAGTTCTCATTGAGGTCCGCCTTTCTTTTTTCCCATTGAAATGCATTAGCGGTGTGTCGGCGATTTTATGGCCGACCACCTGGTTCTATTTGTCGGCCCTAAAATCGCGGACACACCGCTAATGCATCTCTATGGGCAGTCAGGCCGATTTCGGATTGAACGCCGACCAATCAGAATTCGAGCTGACTTGCCCATAGACATGCATTAGCGGTGTGTCGGCGATTTTATGGCCGACCACCTGGTTCTATTTGTCGGCCGTAAAATCGCGGACACACCGCTAATGCATCTCTATGGGCAGTCAGCCCGATTTCGGATTGAACGGCGACCAATCAGAATTCGAGCTGACTTGCCCATAGAGATGCATTAGCGGTGTGTCCGCGATTTTAGGGCCGACAAATAGAACCAGGGGGGCGGCCATAAAATCGCCGACACACCGGTAATGTATGTCAATGGGGAAAAAAGGCGGACCTGAATGAAAACTGAATGAGGAGCTCTTCTGATTGGCTGAGGGCATTATCCAGCGACCAATCAGAAGACGGCGTGAGATCTCATTGAGGTAGAATGGGGGATTTTTCCTCCATTCTATCTTAATGAGAAGGAAGAGGACGTCGGAGGTGGAATTTTCGGAAAAGAAGACAGAAGATCCCCGGGGCCGGACGAAGAGGCGGAGATGGCGGAAAGAAGAGAGAAGACCCCGGGGCCGGAGGAAGAGGACGCCTGGCCGGACGGAGGATCGGACGGACGATCGGACGGACGATCAGATGACTTGAAAGCATGTAAGTGATGGACGGGGGCTTCGGGTGTAGGGCCTTAGGTGAGAGCGGCGTTAGGTTAGGGGACGGCGGGGGGTTAGGGTGTAGGGCTTTAGCGACAGGGGCAGGGGACAGCGGCGGGAGCTTAGGGGGTATCGGCGGGGGCCTAGGGGGTAGGAGCTTAGGTAGGGGCGGCGATGGCTTAGGGGGTAGACGGCGGGGCTTAGGGGGTATCGGCGGCGGCTTTGGATGGTGCGAGTCGGGGGTTAGGTAGTCGGGGCTTAGGGGGTATCGGCGGCGGGTTTGGATGGTGCGAGTCGGGGGTTAGGTGGTCGGGGCTGCTGCGGGGTTTCAGCGGCGGGTTTGGATGGTGCGAGTCGGGGGTTAGGTGGTCGGGGCTGCTGCGGGGTTTAGGGGGTTAGGGGCGGCGGTGCCTTAGGGGGCAGGTGGCATGGCTTAGGGGGTATCGTCGGGGGTCTAGGGGGTAGGGGGTTAGGGGCGGCGGTGCCTTAGGGGGTAGGCGGCATGGCTTAGGGGGTATCGGCGGGGGCCTAGGGGGTAGGGGCGGCGATGGCTTAGGGGGTAGACGGCGGGGCTTAGGGGGTATCGGGGGCGGGTTTGGATGCTGCGGGTCGGGGGTTAGGTGGTCGGGGCTGCTGCGGTGCTTAGGGGGTAGGGGCTTAGGTAGGGGCGGCGATGGCTTAGGGGGTAGACGGCGGGGCTTAGGGGGTATCGGCGGCGGCTTTGGATGGTGCGGGTCGGGGGTTAGGTGGTCGGGGCTGCTGCGGGGCTTAGGGGGTAGGGTGCTTAGGGGGTAGGGGCTTAGGTAGGGGCGGCGATGGCTTAGGAGGTAGACGGCGGGGCTTAGGGGGTATCGGCGGCGGCTTTGGATGGTGCGGGTCGGGGGTTAGGTGGTCGGGGCTGCTGCGGGGGTAGGGGGTTAGGGGCGGCGGTGCCTTAGGGGGTAGGCTTAGAGCGGCAGGGGGCTGTAGTGTACAGCGCGATGGTATACTACAGTCCCATGGCGCTTATGGGCATGGGACTGTAGTATACTATAGCGGTGTACAGTACAGCAGCGCGTAGTGGCTTAGAGCGGCAGGGGGCTGTAGTGTACAGCGCGATGGTATACTACAGTCCCATGGCGCTTATGGGCATGGGACTGTAGTATACTATAGCGGTGTACAGTACAGCAGCGCGTAGTGGCTTAGAGCGGCAGGGGGCTGTAGTGTACAGCGCGATGGTATACTACAGTCCCATGGCGCTTATGTGCATGGGACTGTAGTATACTATAGCGGTGTACACTACAGTAGTATGGGCTTCGGTGGCTTGGTTAGCGGTGTAGCGACTCGCAATGCCCACTTCGCGGGCATTGCTTCGCTAGGCTGCAACGACTCGCAATGCCCGCTTTGCGGGCATTGCTTCGTGAGTCGCCGTGGCCGCTATGCGGCCACGGGGAGAGTCCAGGAGAAGCAGCTCGCTCGCGCTCACCAAGCCACCGGAAGTAGCGCCGCTCCGACGGAAGTCGCTACGGCAATTATATAATAGATAGGGGATTCATATATTGCTGCATGAATTGGTCACCAGCCAGGATCTGTACAAATACAGATAAAGTGCTATAAAATGCATGGGGGTGTAGAAAGATGATACAAGAGGCCAGATTTGGAGAAGGACAGGATGACAATATTTACATAGATGAGGTAGATAGATACAATACAATAATTAAGGCAAAAATAAAGGTGACCCTGCTCAAAAGAGCTACCAGTCTGCAACAGGATTGGGCTTACACAAGGTACAGGGGCTTATTACAGTGATGGTCCAGGCATCTTGAGGAAGTGGGGGATAGAAATAAAGTTACATGAATGGTCACCAGACATCTGTGTAGAGCTTTTGGGTTTGGTGGAGTTTGTAGAAGCGATTCTGTCCAGAGAGATGGTACTGTATATAGCCCATTCACTAAGGACTTATTAGGGAGCATGATAGGCCGCAGTGCGGTCCGTGTGCAGGACTTGAGCAGGACTTTTTCAGCCCTAAGAAGTGACTAGCCCAGGGTATGGGGACTCGGGTATCTGGGCCCTCTGCTGCGGTAGGGATGTCACTGGTGGCCTGCCCAGACCCGTGGCCCTGGTGGTCAACTAAAAAGGGGTAATTGAAATGGAAATAAGGTCCCCTTTACACCCCACCACTGCAAGGTAGCAACTGCCTGGCATTGGGGATATATGTCTCTGTTGCCATGAAATTGCTACGAAATGGCGGCGTGTAAGTAGAGAAATTCCTCCTGGTGTCCTGCAGTTGACTAAGATACCTGTTTCTGAGCTGTGCTCAAAAACCGAAGGCAACACAAAGGCACAATTGCCATGGTAGTGGCGTCTAAACGGGCACAGGCATGGATGTTGCGTCGCCTAGTGATTTCACAAGGACGTGTCACAGCGTAATGGATACCACGCCCCATCAGCGATCATTGGTGGAGGCTACTGTGTAACCATTGGCTGTCCCTTCACAGGGCGCCATATTTCAAGAGCTGTCCATTCACACTACACAATTGCAATGGCGTCATGTATTAGCCAGACTTCCTGCGCTATTGCGTTGTCCAATCAGCGTATTAGCGTCACGGAATACACAACTCTGTCACGCCTATGTACTTGCGGCGCGAAAGATGCACGCCCATATTCCTTTGTGGATAGCGGCATGTGAAGCAGCGAAGGTATTCAACAGGAAGTTATCTGCAGGATCTGTCGGAACGTCCGGGGAACAAAGATACCTTCATTTGACAACGCAATGGCGTCGTGTATCCACCGTCAAAAACGTGTGCGGGCACGTGCGGTGGATACCTGTTGCTAGGCACAGTGGCGGCGTGTAAAGGTACGTTAAAAGTTTAATAGTTTATCGTGACGCCACCTGTGGTATCTGGTGATTGCACCAGCACTGCGTACGGCCTCCTGGGAGGTGGATGAGCAGCTAGGTGTTGAAGCTCCCCACAGGCGGAGCTGGATCCCTGGGGTGTTTGGTGATGATGATGAGGGTTGGAGCAGGGATTTGGTCAGGCTGTTGGATAACGGGACAGTCTCTGTGGATAGCAGGGGCGCAGGTAAGGAACTGACACACACACCGCTGGTTGTTCATTACCTTTTACTGGTGTAGTTGCAGGTAGACGTCCAGAGCACTGCCGGGTGTTCAGGATGCACTTCTGGGTCTCCGCAGCGAGTGTGAATAAGGCCTCCTTGTCTCTTTCCCCATGTGTGTGAAGCCCATGCCCCATGTGTAATTTGGCTGGCTTCCTCTGCTCTCTCTCTCCACCTGTGCTGTCGTCGGGACACCCTCTATGGACTACCGCTCTTCCTCTCTCCGTGGCTCCCTCATGTGTGACTGCGCAGATACCCGGGAGACTGAAGTCTCCATGGTGTACCGGTATTCTCTATTGGGCCGGGTGCTCTTCAGTAGACTCGGACTCCAGTGTCCGGTGTGTTGTTTGGGTGAACCTAACGCTAGCTCCTCGGTTCCCACTTTGTTCTTTCTGTTCTCCTCGCCTTCTGACCCCACTCTTGGGCCTTGCAGGACTATGCGAGGCTCTTGAGGGTAACTGGCTCGGCCTAACGTAGCACTGACCATCAGTACGTCTTCACAGCTCTTGTAGCATCTGCACACTCTAGCTTACTTCGCCCCCAGCACCAGTATTTATAGGGGACCTTGCCTAAGGGCAGCAAGTGGAGCTCCCCTACTGTGCCGGGTTGACAAGTGTTGTTTGTGTCCATGTACCCACTGTGTAAACCCATCCGTGCTGTAGGTGAATCTGTGGTTACCTGTGTGAGCAGGACGCCACATTCCCCCCTAGGTAAGGTAAGTACTCCAGGACTGAGGACAATTTTTTGTTACCATACACATATATATTATAATATCAGGTAACGTATTTACAAAGTCTCAAAATTAAAAATTTACAAAAACCACTGACAAATGGCAAAACAGGTACAGTCCATACGGTGCTAGTCCATCCACCGCAGGCTGGAAAAAAGAGTTAATTGTCACAACCAGTCTGTTGACTATGGTCCTTTTTAAGTTGAAAACAAGGGGAAAAGTTGTTTTGAAGAGCCTTTACAGTAGTCTCTGTAAGCTCCGGGTAAAAAAGGATAAAGTTTTTCAAAAGTTCAACAAAGTTCAATAAAGTCCTTACAGGTAAGGTTTCTGTAGGCTTAAAGTTCAGACTACACAACAACATTTACTAAGGGTGTTTCGGCATTGGAGTCCTAGGTACTATAGGGACCTCTACCGGTCATAAGCGCTGTAGGCCTCCTGGCCCTGGGGTCACCTATTGGCCAAGATTTTTCTCTCCCTAGAAAGCTCCTTACGCCAACTCCACTCACCCCTCTTTTGATGTTGTGTACCTGGTGTGACCTGTTTTGGCCTACCCTTCACCCTTTTGCACACTACTATTTACATTTTTACAAGTGTTAATATTTACATGTTACTTTTCTTGGAGTCTTTATCACATTATTCTGCCCAAACCTTGATGGGGCTTGCCCATGTGTATTACGACTGGATCTACGCACTACAGGTGTGGCTATCTCAAGTGATGTGTCTGGAGAATGTGATGGGGGTATATCAGGTAAACGTCTGCATGAACTTAGTCTCACTACAAGACTAGCAGATGTACTGATTGCAGGATCCTCTGATTCTCTGGCAATGGGTGTTTCTTCCTGACTTCTTTGGACTTCATGCGGTTGATAGAAGTTGATCATTGGGACTATGATTGCTCCTTCATGTTGGGGGCCAATCCTCTGGAAAGTCTCCAAGTATAGTGGATATGACTTTTTCTTTGGGCTTTACACATGGAGCTGGGGGTTTAAATAACTCTGTTTCCTCTTCTGTAAGATTCTGAAAGTAAGTCTTGGGTTTTCCATTCTTCTGGACATCTTTTTAAATGATCCCGGGATACCATTTGGGTGGTTTTCCCTCTGTTTTTGCCTATGAGGCAAACTTTTGTACTGTCAAAGTTGAAATTTAAAACGGTGCAAGGTTCATTTTCCCATTGATCATCTAGCTTGTGTCTTCTTCTTTTTCTGTTTAAGACAGTACTTTCGGGTAGTATTGGTTCTGCTAGTGCACTTTTGTTGAAGTTTCCTTCTTGTCTTTTCCTGGACTTTTCCAAATTTTCTTCAACACTGGCTTGGACTTGTCTACACTGGTCTAGCCGGTTTGTGATCCAATCAGAGTTAGAAGTTTCTGCTTTGGGTTAGACAATTCCGAGTTCCAGATCTACAGGTAGTCTTCCTGTACGGGCTCTCATGAGGTAGGCGGGTGTAAAGTTTGTAGAGCTCACTGGAATATATCTACCAGATCAGGCAGTTTTTCTGGGCATTGGTTTCTTTCTTCAAGAGGCAGTATCTTGAGCGTGTCAGTCACGATGTTATTCATCTTTTCACATAACCCATTGGATTGCGGATGACATGGTGTAGTTCTTATTTTCTTACAACCATAAAGATGACAAAACTCTTGGAAGATCTCAGCTTCAAACGCTGAACCTCTATTCGTTAAGACTTGTTCTGGATAGCCTAGTGGTCTACAGAAGACATTCTGGAAGGTTTTTGCGGCTGTTGCAGCTGTAAGATCTTTTACGGGTGCAACCATCAGGAATCGGGAGTAGTGGTCCACCATTGCCAAAGCATAGGTGTAGCCTGTCCTGCTTGGAGTCAATTTCTCATGGTCCAAAGCTACAATTTGGAGTGGTTGCGTTGTTACGATGGATTGAAGTGGTGCTCGTTGACTCTGCTGGTCTTTTCTGCGTAGGCTACATGGTCCACAGTCTTTACACCATCTTTCTATGGATCCTCGCATGCCAACCCAGTAGAATCTGTCCTTGAGCAACATTTCCAGCTTCTTCCACCCAAAGTGTCCAGTCTGGTTGTGGTAGGCATTCAGTAACATTTGGATTTCTGTTCAGGGTACTATGATCTGCCAGACCATTTTGTGTGTTCTTGGATTGATGTACCTTCTGCAGAGCTTCTCCTGGTACATGAACAGTTGACTTCTTTCGTTCCACAGGTGTTTAGCTTCTGATGGAGGATTCAAAGGCAGTTTTGCGGACTCCTGAGTTATCAGTCATTTTACTAAACTGATAGCCGGGTCACTGTCTTGAGATTCCTTCCAACCAAAGTGTGATAACGGGTTCACTACCTTCTGAGGAAGTTCTGTACGGACTAGTTGACACTGGGATACTCTGAACTGATGGAAGGCGGGTAGCTCTATCTCTTCCAGATCATCCTCATCTGCTCCCATATCTGCTAAGTGAGGCATCCTGGATAAGGCATCTGCATTGCCGTTGTTATGCCCAGCCCAGTACTTGATGGCAAATTGGTAATTGGATAATCTGGCCATCCATCTCTGTTCCATGGCACCCAATTTTGCAGTTTCCAGGTGGGTCAAGGGATTATTATCCGTGTAGGCAGTAAATTTGTTAGATGCCAGATAATGTTTAAATCTTTCTGTGATGGCCCAGACCAAGGCTAGGAACTCCAACTTGAACGAACTGTAGTTGTCAGGGTTCCTTTCCGTAGAGAGAAGCTTCCTGCTAGCATAGGCAATCACTCTTTCTTTGTCTTCTTGCTTCTGGGAGAGCACGCTCCTAACCCCACGTTACTGGTATCGGTGTACAACAGAAATGGTAGGTTGTAGTCGGGGTAAGCCAGGACCTCTTCACCTCTTAGGGCCTCTTTCATCTATTGGAACGACTCTTCTCATTCCTTGCCCCACTCCAAGGGAGGATCTCTGGACTTTCCTTTCTGGGGTTAGCCTACTAGGAGGTTTTGCAAGGGAGCAGCCTTCTTCGTGTACTCCTTTATGAATCTCCTGTAGTATCCCACCAATCCCAGGAACTGACATACTTCTCACGGTCTTCTTCTGCAACGGAGACCTGCCAATACCCGCTAGTGAGATCTAGGGTTGAAAAGTAATTAGCAGACTTCAATGCAGCTAGTGATTCCTCAATGCAAGGTAACGGATAAGCATCCTTGTGTGTTATGCGATTTATCTGCCTGTAATCTGCACACATTCTCATGCTGCCATCCTTCTTTCTGACTAGGACTAGTGAAGCTGCCCAGGGACTACAACTATCTCTTATGACCCCCGCGTCCTTCATGTCCTGTAACATCTTTTTGACTTTCTAATAGTGTGGAGGTGGAATAGGTCTGTATCGTTCTTTGAATGGTGGATGTGTACCTGTGGGGATGTGATGTTGTACCCATTTGATCCTGCCAAAATCAAGTGGATGCTTACTGTTCAAATTCTTGGTCTACCCGGTAGACACCTTGCTTATTATGCACAGGAGTGGAATCAGTTCCTAAATGGAGCTGTTGACACCAGTCCTCTAGCTGCCCCTTAGCGTTGTTATCCTCTTCCTCTTTGGGTAGAGGTAAGGGTCCCACTGCTTAGATCTCGTTGTTATTTACAGTGTACAGCTTAGTTTGACCTCATCACTGCTACAGTTTAAGATGCGAACTGGTACTCTTCCTTGTGTACATCGACTACCCCCCTGGCTGTCAAGAGTGTAGGCCTGTGCTCTGAACTGATGGACCCACTACCGCCTGATAGTCCTGCCCTCTTAGACCTATGGCTGCTCGACACCAAATCATCATTTCACTCATTGGAGGTATTACAATAGGAAGTGGGTCTGTTACCCGTACGGTACCAATTTCATCACCTGTACGTTTTACCTGTTGCTGGTGCAGGAGAGTTCTTATCTCTCTAGGAAGAACCTTCTTCTGCCCAGGTTTGGCAGTGTCTGCAATCTGTTGAAGCAAGAACTCATCCATGCAATTGCTAACAACATTTGTACTCAGGATAATGTATGGATCCCGGTTATTGGGGTTCTCTTCTACCACAATAATTCCCTGGTCTTGTAACTCCACCCTCCCCACTTTTATGGGTATTTCTCTAACCCCCACTATAGTAAGTGGTTCACCATTAGAAGCATAAATGTTAAGGTTCATATCGGGTGGTTAAAGTTCATTACATGACCAAAACTGCTTATAAAGGCTATCAGGGATAGTGGTCACTTGTGATCCGGTGTCCATTAAAGCAGGTGTCGAGATGTCATCTAGTATGATAGACAGGAACGGTCGCTGTCCGATGTAGGTATCATACCAGTTGGCTGGGTCTTGTTGAGTTACTCCTGGGGTTCGGCCCCGGCCCCCAGGGTTTGCTCGTTTAAAGAACAGTACCGTGCAATGTGGTCGGTCTTGCTGCAACGTCGGCAGATGGGTTCCCCTGTGGAGCTGTAATGGTCAGTGGTCCTCCCTCTGGACGACGTGGTCTTCTTCCCTCTCAGTCCTCCGGGCTGTCAGCAAGTTGGATTAGAGGTTGGGGTTTAGGCAGTGGCTTTGGCCCCGGCTGCAGCTGTAGGGCTTCCATAACAGTGGCCAGATTTCTACTCAGCTGGCCTACCTCGGAATACAAAGAGTCAATCCTATCAGAGTTGGTAGGCTGAACACGGCTTTCAACTGCAGGCATGGGTACTGGTATTGTTGTAGCTGGAGCTTTGCCACTGCACCACCGCCGGATGGCAGCTTCAGGAATATCCACTGGCTGTAACCCCTTTATGGCCATGTCTTGTAGAGTGTTGCAATCAGTGTCCGGGTGGTTTAGGGACCACCAGCGCAGGGTTTTGTTGTCCTCTGGTGATAGAAGCCCCTGGGTAAATTGCTCAATCAATAGTTTATTCTCGTCATGAACACTGGTAGGGCTGACTTGCTTCAGGGCTTGCAGCGCCTCCTGTAAGCGCCATGCATAGGTCCAGATGTCATCCTCCGGCTTTTGGTAGCAATGGTAGAAGCGCATTCTTATCTCAGCCTCATTACAGTCCTCAAAAGCAAGTTTTAGTTTGTCAAAAATTATAGCTACTGATCCCCGTTCATCAGTGGACCAGGATTCAGCCTCTCTTCGTGCTGCACCAGTTAATTCTCCCAATACAACAGCTGCGCGCTGCTGGCCCGTCATTGCATACATGTCCAACCCGCTGCAGATTTTTCTTTTGAAGGTGGACAAGGTATCAGGGCGGCCATCATACTGGGGTAACCACTTAGCAGCCGGGATATACGGTAGCAAGATCGGCATGATCGAGGCTACTGCGCACGGTGGGTCGGCGGCTCTACTCGTTGCAGCCATGGTCACTTGGGGTTGATTCACGGGGTCTGCGAAGGTATTTGCATCATCGCTGGACGAAGCGGACATTTTCAGGGCCCTGCTAGTGAATCACTGCCAGTCTTTAAACAGTTAAACAGTTCGGGAGTTTCTGTATTAGGCCGCTGCACTTCGGAGGTGTTTGGCAGAGCGAGGGGCGGGTTTCATTTTCGCACTCTGCAAGCGATCACGCCCTCTTTCTTTCCGCTCCGTGGCGCAGTAATGGCAGCTCAGTTTAACAGTCACAAATCACAATTAAAAACATGGCACACAGTACCCGCTTGCACCGGGCACGGGATCCTGTTCGTGACACCAGAAATTCACTAGCGCAGGGTATGGGGACTTGGGTATCTGGGCCCTCTACTGCGGTAGGGATGTCACTGGTGGCCTGCCCAGACCCGTGGCCCTGGTGGTCAACTAAAAAGGGGTAATTGGAATGGGAACAAAAGTTTACTAGTTTATCGTGACGCCACCTGTGGTATCTGGTGACTGCACCAGCGCTGCGTAGGGCCTCCAGGGATGGTGGATGAGCAGCTAAGTGTTGAAGCTCCCCACAGGCGGAGATGGATCCCTAGGGTGTTTGGTGATGATGATGAGGGTTGGAGCAGGGATTTGGCCAGGCTGTTGGATAACGGGACAGTCTCTGTGGATGGCAGGCGTGCGGGTAAGTAACTGACACACACACCGCTGGTTGTTCTTTACCTTTTACTGATGTAGTTGCAGGTAAACGTCCAGAGCACTGCTGGGTGTTCAGGATGCACTTCTGGGTCTCCGCAGCGAGTGTGTATAAGGCCTCCTTGTCTCTTTCCCCATGTGCGTGAAGCGTATAAGGTCTTCTTGTCTCTTTCCCCATGTGTGTGAAGCCCCTGTCTGTGTGTAACTTGGCTGACTTCCTCTGCTCTCTCTCTCCACCTGTGCTGTCATTGGGACACCCTCTATGGACTACCGCTGTTCCTCTCTCCGCGGTGCCTGGCTCCCTGATGTGTGACTGCGCAGATGCCCAGGAGACTGAAGTCCGGTGTGTTGTTTAGGTGAACCTAACACTGGCTCCTCGGTTCCCACTTTGTTCTTTCTGTTCTCCTCACCTTCCGACCTTACTCTTGGGCCTTGCAGGACTACTCGAGGCTGTTGAGGGTAACTGGCTCGGGCCTAACGTAGCACCTACCACCAGTACATCTTCACAGCTTTTGTAGCGCCTGCACACTCTAGCTAACCCCGTCCCCAGAACCAGTATTTATAGGGGATCTTGCCTAAGGGCAGCAAGTGGAGCTCCCCCTACTGTGTCGGGGTGGAAGGTGTTGTTTGTGTCCATGTACCCACTGTGGAAACCCATCCGTGCTGTAGATGAGTCTGTGGTTACCTGTGTGAGTAGGGCGCCACAGAAGCACACTAATAATACACTATTAATACTGTAATTTCCTCCGGGATCAATAAAGTTTATCTTATCTTATCTTATCTTAATAAACATCTGTTAGCTGCACACTTCACTGCATATTATTTCTGGACATTTCATATAATAGTGCAGGTTGCACTCCTCCATATTATTTCTGGACATTCACGTATTAGTGCTTTTCACGTTCTTGCATATTATTTCTGGACAATTACGTATTCGTGCTGCTAGCATATTATTTCTGAACATTCACATATTAGTGTTGGTCACACTTTCATTTAATTTTATGATTTATCTTGTTAGTTTCTGTTTCTTAAACTGTTCATTTTCAAAATACATTATTTACCCAAAACCTGGTCTCAGTTCGTCTCATGTTATCAGATTCCTAAGTATCTACATAACTGTTACACTAACCTGCGTTGCAGCCTTTCATCAATTTTTCTCTGCCGTCCAAATCCAGGGAGATTAGCTACAGTGCCATGAGTTGTAAACTTCTTGCTTATGTTCCCAATGATGAACAAAGGAACACGAAGAAGATTGTGTCTTCTTCTCACCTCTTGATCTAGTTTCAGATGTGATTTACGTATTGCCCACAACTGTTACTTGCCACAGGTGAGTTTGAATGAACATCACATGCTTGAAACAAAGTTATTTACCCACAATTTTGGAAAGGTGCCAACAATTTTGTTCTTCTCATTTTTGAGGCTTTGGGTGAAATGTCCAGCTTGCCTTTTTCTTTGTATTTTTTTTTTTGTGTCGTTACTATACAAACAATGGAAAAAAACATGTGTATGAGAAAGCACGTGAAATTGCAAAAATTTTCTGGGAGAAATACTTAATTTTCTGAAACAATTTAAGGGGTGCTAACACTTTCGGCCATTACTGTTTGTCTAGCAGTGAACCTCTCAGAGAGCACAGCTAGCGCTCATTTGCATGGGAGAGATGTCTGCTCTGAACAGCCTTTATAATAGGTATGGGGAACTCAAACTCTATTTACATGCTCATCCTTTCCGTTTGTCTGTTCCGTTTAAAACAGACAAATGAAAAAGATAAATAGAATTAGCATTCTCTGCATTCCTGTGTCAAATGGACACAGAGGGATTACATTGATTTATATGGGATCCATCTGTTTTCCTTTTGTTGTTTATTTTTAGAATGGAAGAAAAAGTTCTGTGTGGTTCCCATCCACCATTATCATCATCTCCAACAAATGAAAAGCAGAGGGATCCCATATACATCAATCTCTCCTTCAATTTGACATAGAAATCTAGAGAATACTAATTCCATTTATCTGATATATCTGTCCCAATTGTTCCAAACAAAATTGACGAAAGGGCGAAAAAAAGACAAAGAAACGTGAACATATGATTCAGAAGCAGTCAGATGGACTTCTTGCAAATTGATTGTCATGGCACAGTACTCTCTGGGTACTCCATTCACTTTGACCTGTTGCATGTACACCTAGTAAATTTTGGTTGTAAGACGTGTCTCAGCCAAAGTCTACATGTAGCCTTAGCTGTAAGGCAACCATAATAGTTAGAGTAATGTCAGCTAAACCTGCCAATATCCACGGATTTGGCTGACGGTATTATGTATATGGGGCTGCTGGCTGACTAAGGCTGCATACTCACGATCATTATACGCAGCGTTTTGGATACAGAGTCTTGCCGCTACATCCAAAATGCTGCATAGTACAGTATAAGCATAGTGGATGGGATTTCAAGAAATCCCATCCTCACCATGCTTAACCCGACCGCAGCGATCTGACAGCTGCGGTGAGGGTTGCTGGTATTCCACTCCTCCGCAGCATGAAATGAAATGAAGCAGCTCCCATCGGCTGACTGCAGGGAGAAGCCGCCCGGCACCCGCCGCACATGGTGAGTACAGGGTGGCTGCGGACACCCGCTACTTCGCTCAGGTCCGGAGGAGCTGCATCCAACACGCAGCTCCTCTGGAGCATGAGCACACAACTTAATGGTCAGGAGAGATGTATGTTGATTGCGCATGTCTGATTTCACACAGCTGATCCCATTGTTATCCCTGAGATAAGTTGCCAACTGCCGTGTCTGTCGATGCTTTCCCTATAGAAAACAACAGAACATTGGACTTAGGCTGGCTTCACATTTGCGTATGTGTCTGCATGCTGATGGCATGCAGACACATACGCAGTGCAAAGCAGGGCCGAAAGATGTGTCCGCAGCGGATAATGTCCGCCTGCGGACACATCACTGTGGTGCCTGGGCACCCAATCAGCGGTGTCCGGGGGCGGAGATCAGCGCCTGAGATCTCCGCCTCCCGGCCGCCGGTAACCTCCGGGACATGTCGGCGGGGAGAACAGCTGATTTGACAGCTGTTTGAATCTTCCTGCGCCGACACCGAGAGGAGATGTCGGCGCGGGAAGATTCAAACAGCTGTCAGATCAGCTGTTCTCCCCGCCGACATGTCCCGGAGGTTACCGGCGGCCGGGAGGAGGAGGACAGCAGAGGCTCCAGCTGATCTCCCGGTGGCCATCGGTGAGCTCCTGTGACATCACCGCCGGCCACCGGGAGATTTTTCAATGGGTCCGCAGCGTTCTCCTGCGGTGTCATGCAGAGGACATTGCGGACCCATTGAAGACAATGCTTTTTTTGTGCGCTTGGGGACGCTTGCTGATTTTCCAAGGTCCCCAAACGCACAAAAAAACCCAACATGCTGCGTCCCGGGTGCGGATGCTGGACACCGGAAGCAGCAGATATCGTCCGCATCCGCACCCGAACGCAGCAAACGCAGGCACCATGCGTTCCTATGTTAAACATAGGAACGCAGTGCGCATGCGTTTGACTGCGTATGGGAACGCAGCAATACGCTGCCTTCCCATACGCAAATGTGAAGCCAGCCTTAATGAGCGGCCTGTGTATGGGAGATTCGGCTGAGATGGATGTCACCTAAAAAATAAACTGAGGCCGGCAGTCATTTAATGTGTATGACAAGCTTGTCTTTTGTTTTTCCCTGCAGTAGAGGGATAAACTGGATGTTAAACTCAAGAAACCACAGAGTCACTTGAAGCGTGATTTCATCCTATGCAGTTTGCTCTATTCTTTAAGATGTTTGCTAAAGATAAACTGTGTATTCAGCTGCAGTCTATTGGGTTTTGGCTTGTAAATAACAAAGGCTGGCCTATATAACAACCAGGTGTTCAGCAGGTGGCAATGTGGCTGAAAAGTTCTCCTTCACTTAATGGTCATAGAATTGTAATTCCTGCTAATTATAGGATCACCAATACTTTTCTTGTTAAACAATTCTCATTTTACACAAATGTGGCATCTACATGTATGATAAATGGGGATCACATTATCAGCTGGAAGGTGACTGCATGCTCAGCTTTCTTCATTCGTTTGAATGAAAGATTCAAAAATAATAACAACAACCAATCAAGCATATTCAGCCATTTTCAGCATTCCCATGCAAAGGCCCCGTCATCTGTCCTCTTACAGTGGCACACAATAGGGATCTGTTCTCGAGATTCTTGCAGGGGGATCCATAGCTATCATACATTTATGGTAAATCCTGTATGGGATGGGAAAAACCCTTGAGGATGATAGAGCTTGAGCCTGAAGTGTCTACAAATAACTTATTCCCTTCCCCCAGGTGTAAGTATAATGATCTTCCTTTACAGGTTTGGGCTGCAAGGGGGAGCCCTGGATACTGATAGGGGGGGGGCGCATGTATACTCATGGTGGCGGGCGGGTGGGCGGCAGGTGTACTCGCGTATAAGCCGAGGGGGTACTTTTCAGCCCAATTTTTGGGCTGAAAAACTCAGCTTATACGCGAGTATATACGGTAGTAACCTGGCTACAATAAGACAAATAGGGATTGTAGGAGCCCTATCCATCTAAATTGGAATTTGAGAGGGAGACATCTGAACAAGTAGGTAATCTTAGGCAACAACATCATTTTACAATTTGTATTCTGACTACCCAGGACAGTGGGAGAAGGATCTGCCTTTCCAAGTCCCCCTAACTTCCAAAATCAGAGATTCGCAGCTCAACTTAATTAGATTTACAAATTTTGTAATTTTAATTCCCAAATATGTAAATCCTCCCACTTAAAGAGAAAATGCTCTAGTATTCTATCCTTTACTTTGGTGTACAGTCCCTGACAAAAGTTATGTCGTTTATCCATGTTATGTAAAAAAAAAAGCTTATAACCTGACATTAAATTCATCCATTGGTTTTATAAATTACTCTTTTGAAAGCTGAAACACTCCAAATGTGGTTTAGGTTAAGAAAATAAATTGGCATCAATGCTGAAATATTGATCATTTAATAAACACAGAATGGTCCGATTTTGGCAAGACAAACGTTTTGTCGCTCACAGAAAGAAATGTGATTTTCAAACAAATAATTAACTTAAAATACCAATATATGTTGCATAACATTGGTGAATGAAGTTGTGGTGCTATTAGAGTCATATTTAATATTTTGTGTGACTTCCATGAGCTTGAAGGACTGCATCCATGCGGTTCAAAAATGATTCATACAATTTAATAATGAAATCATCAGGAATAGCAAAGAATATAGTCTTACATGCCTCCCAGAGTTCATCTAGATTCTTTGGTTTTGTCTTCCAAGCTTCCTCTTTCATCCTACCCCAAACATGCTCATTGATGTTCATGTCTGGTGACTGGGCTGGCCAGTCCTTGAGCATCTTGATCTTTTTTGCCTGGAGGAACTTTGTTGTAGAGATGAATGTATGAGATGGAACACCATCCTGCTGCAGAATTTGACCCCTTTTATGATTTGGAATGTAAGAAGTAGCTAATGTCTTGATATTTTAGGCTATTGATATTGCCTTCCACCTTGCAAATGTTTCACACACCCCCATACTGAATGTAACCCCAGACCATGATCTTTCCACCACCAAATGTAACTGTTTTCTGAGTGTATTTTGGATCCATACGGGCTCCAGTAGGTCTCCTGCAGTACTTGTGATGGCTGTGGTGTAATTCTACTAAAGATTCATCAGAGAAATCCACCTTCTGCCTCTTTTCCAGCGTCCATCTGTTAAGCAGGCTGTGGGACTTTGCAAATGACACATGGTTTTTTATTTGCCTTTTGTTTAGTGCTGGCTTCTGGGCACTGATTCGACCATGGAGGCCATTTTGAGACAGAATCCTACAAACTGTTCAGGTGACCTGGCCTGTTGGAGCTCTGCTGAAGTGGAAGAGGGGCTTGCTTTGGATTTTCTAACCAACACACATTCCTCCTGAGCAGTTGTCTTGCCGGGTCTGGTGGACCTGGGCTTGTCAAGCACATCTCCAGTCTCTTCAACTCTTTTTTAAATTCTTTGTACTTGACGTTGAGACACATTAAAGGTGCCAGCCACCTCTGCAGTGGATCTGGTCTTCAGCCTCTTGATAATCAAGGCTTTGGTGGCAGGGTGGATTTTTGGCATATTGTCAGAGCTCAAGTTGCAGTTTAAGTGAAGGTCTGGGGTGCTGGGTTTCTTTTTATACACACCCACTAACTTACCGATCATTTACAGAGCACAGGTGAGGACGTAAACTAAGATTGGGTGCATTATATGACCAGGTGACAAAACTTTTGTCTTGCCGAAATCTGACCATTCTGTGTTCATTAAATGATCAATATTTCAGCAATGATGCCAATTTATTTTCTTAACCTAAACCACACTTGGGAGGGTTTCAGCTTTCAAAAGAGTAATTTATAAAACAATGGATGAATTTAATGTCAGGTTATAAGCTTTTATTTCCATAACATGGATAAGCGACATAAGTTTTGGCAGGGACTATAATATGTATGGGAAATATGATAGACCTTGTGGCATTTAATTTGTAATATGAGATTCTGAAGAATTCAGCCAGGATGTCCATGACACCCACCAGGGATCCCTCCACGCCGGACATCATCTGCATACAGTCCCACCACATGGTCCGTATCTCCCACACGGACTCCATGTATGCTTGGACTAGTTCTAAGAGCCTCTGCCAGCGGCTCCATTTACAAAGCAAAAATAACCAGCAAGAGAGGGCAGCCCTGCCGGGTGCCATTAGTTAACATAAACAGGTCTGAGGTGAAGCCAGACACAGAAAAACTCACCAAAAAATCTGCCAGGTAAATATCCATTTCATTCAGCAGTAGATTGCCAGGTCCCATGGGAGGCAAACCAAGTGTCATTTAACCGGTGCACGATCACTTGCAACCCACAGTTGGGGGCAGTTGTGGCACCAGCGACCAGCCATACTGTCAAGGAAGCGACCGGTGGCATTCAGACACAAGGCCGCCTTAGGGCTCAGTCACTCCTGTGTATGTGAAGCAAAAAGAACATTAAAATCAGCACTGAAAAACTCACCAAAAAATCTGCCAGGTAAATATCCATTTCATTCAGCAGTAGATTGCCAGATCCCATGGGAGGCAAACCAAGATACTATGCTTCACATACACAGGAGTGACTGAGCCCTAAGACGGCCTTGTGTCTGAATGCCACCGGTCGCTTCCTTGACAGTATGGCTGGTCGCTGGTGCCACAACCGCCCCCAACTGTGGGTTGCAAGTGATTGTGCATTGGTTAAATGACACTTGGCTTGCCTCCCATGGGACCTGGCAATCTACTGCTGCATGAAATGGATAGTTACCTGGCAGATTTTTTGGTGAGTTTTTCAGTGTTGATTTTAATGTCCTTTTACGGTGAATCTAGATATGAAACATACATATGTCGCAAACATATGAGATAGGACTCGTGGGACGTGAGGGACCGTGAAGAGGGTCCACGAGCTTACGTTATTTTGGCCAAAATATCCAACTAACTCCTCACATTTTTCATCTTTAGAGTTTAGTTATTTTTTCATCTGCAGTTCAGGTTGGGCCCTGTGGGGGCATAAGTCACTGGTGAGGCATGTAATCGGTACGGATCGGCCCACCTGTGCTGGGGGTGTTACTAACAGGCCGAGTTCTGATACTGTGCTTCACTCAGGCCCCTTTCACATCAGCGTTTTTTTAAATCGCGGCAGATGTGGTGAAAAAACGCATCTGCCGCGATTAACGCATAACCGCGACACTTGCGGCACAGTTGCGGCAAGCCCCATGCAATGTCTATGGGGCTTGCGGTAAGGGTGCGGCAGGTGCGGCAAGTGCGGTTTCGGCACTTGCGGCAGGTGCGGCCGCGAAAAAAAACACTGTGTTTTTTTTGCGGCCGCACCTGCCGCAAGTGCCGATACCGCACCTGCCGCACCCTTACCGCAAGCCCCATAGATATTGCATGGGGCTTGCCGCAACTGTGCCGCAAGTGTCGCGGTTATGCGTTAATCGCGGCAGATGCGTTTTTTTCACCGCATCTGCCGCGATTTAAAAAAAACGCTGATGTGAAAGGGGCCTTACACAGGAGTAACTGAGCCCTAAGGCGGCCATGTGTCTGAATGCCACCGGTCACTTCCTTGACAGTATGGCTGGTCGCTGGTGCCACAACCGCCCCCAAGTGTGGGTTGCAAGTGATCGTGCACCGTTAAATGACACTTGGTTTGCCTCCCATGGGACCTGGAAATCTACTGCTGAATGAAATGGATATTAAGGGTATGTGCACATCAGTCGTTTTGTGGGCTGTTTTTTAGCGTTTTCCATCGGCGTTTTCCGCTGAGTTTTATGTTAATTTATGTTAATCCTACCCACCGGTTGGATTAACATGCTAGTCAATGGATTTTAGAAAACGCTGTGTACATTAGAACGTTTTTTTTTGTCTCCTTTCCACTTTCTTCACCGGTTTTCCACCGGTTTTCAAAGATAGAGCAAGTGACTTCTTTTGAGCGTTTTTCCAGCGGTTCTAGCTTACAAGTGCACAAAAAACAGTCTTAAAAACGCCAAGAAAAACCGCCAGAAAACCGCCGACAAAACGCTGTATAAACGCTATAAAACCGCTCAAAAAACGCTCAAAAAACGCTAAAAAAACGATGGACACTGCTGAGGTCAGAAAACTCAGTTTCTGCAATTCTACACCGGTTTTAGGACGGTCTGCAAAGATGCAGAAACGTCAGATGTGCGCATACCCTTACCTGGCAGATTTTTTGGTGAATTTTTCAGTGCTGATTTTAATGTCCTTTTTCGGTGAATCTAGATATGAAACATACATATGTCGCAAACATATGAGATAGGACTCATGGGACGTGAGGGACTGTGAAGAGGGTCCACGAGCTTACGTTATTTTGGCCAAAATATCCAACTAACTCCTCATATTTTTCATCTGTAGAGTTTAGTTATTTTTTCATCTGCAGTTCAGGTTGGGCCCTCTGGGAGCATAAGTCACTTGTGAGGCATGTAATCGGTACGGACCGGCCCACCTGTGCTGGGGGTGTTACTAACAGGCCGAGTTCTGATACTATGCTTCACATACACAGGAGTGACTGAGCCCTAAGGCGGCCTTGTGTCTGAATGCCACCGGTCGTTTCCTTGACAGTATGGCTGGTCACTGGTGCCACATCCGCCCCCAACTGTGGGTTGCAAGTGATCGTGCACTGGTTAAATGACACTTGGTTTGCGGACCTGGCAATCTACTGCTGAATGAAATTGATATTTACCTGGCAGATTTTTTGGTGAGTTTTTCAGTGTTGATTTTAATGTCCTTTTTCGGTGAATCTAGATGTGAAGCCAGACACACTCACCCTGCGTTCGGATTAGATTATAGGGCCAATATAGCCGTTTTAATATCTCCCACAAAACCAAACTTATCCAGAACCTCACCCGTATAACCCCAGTGCACTCTGTCAAACGCCTTCTCGGAGTCAAGGGACAGCAGTACACCGGGGAGTTTATTAGTCTCCATTATTTCCAACATATCTTTTACTATTCTAGTGCCATCCTTGGCTTGTCTCTCAGGAACAAACCCAACCTGGTCAGGTGCTATCAGAGAGGGATTATCTGACATTATTCTGGATGCAAGGATTTTAGAGAATAGTTTTAGGTCACAGTTTTTTAAGGAAATAGGCCTAAAATTACCAGGGGTGTTTAGGGGTTTCTCGGTTTAGGAATGGTTGTGATTACTGTCTCAAGGTTTTCATGGCTTGTTGAAGAACTACATTTCCAAAGATTGAAAGTTTTTAGGAGGTAAGGAGCTAAAGTTTTGACAAAACAATGATAATAGGTGTTAGAAAAACTGTATGGACCCAGAGCGGAGGACTTTTTAGTAGAACAGATTGTTTGTTCTATTTCAATGACAGATATGGGAGTATTTAGATCACTTAGCTGAGCCGCTGATACTTTGTGGAGTGAGATTTTTTCTAGGAAGTTACCAATTTCTTGTGGATTACGCTGGACTGTATGGGATCCTCTTTCAGGTTGTACAGTGAATAATAAAATTGCCTAAATTCTTTAGCTATGTTGGTCTGGGAACTTGCTATCAACCTTATGGAGACAGCGAAGTAGGTGAGGAGATTGTAAGCCACTTCCCTCCTCTCAGATATATGCATATATGCAAATTTGCACTTCACTAAGGAAATTGAGAAACTCCCATGCCACATTTAAGCAGCTTCCTCAAAGTCATAGTCACTTTCCTACAAGCTTTTAATATAACTAAGGGATTTGTGCCAGATCAGAACCCCAAACTACAGATGCTGCGTTTTGGGGTACCTGCCCCTCATCAGTGTAGTGTGTGGGATATTCAGATCTGGCATGAGTGAGTGGGCTAAGACAAGGTCTGGGAACTTGCTATCAACCTTATGGAGACAGCGAAGTAGGTGAGGAGATTGTAAGCCACTTCCCTCCTCTCAGATATATGCATATATGCAAATTTGCACTTCACTAAGGAAATTGAGAAACTCCCATGCCACATTTAAGCAGCTTCCTCAAAGTCATAATCGCTTTCCTACAAGCTTTTAATATAACTAAGGGATTTGTGCCAGATCAGAACCCCAAACTACAGATGCTGCGTTTTGGGGTACCTGCCCCTCATCAGTGTAGTGTGTGGGATATTCTGATCTGGCATGAGTGAGTGGGCTAAGACAAGGTCTGGAAACTTGCTATCAACCTTATTGCAAATTTGCATATATGCATATATCTGAGAGGAGGGAAGTGGCTTACAATCTCCTCACCTACTTCGCTGTCTCCATAAGGTTGATAGCAAGTTCCCAGACCTTGTCTTTGCCCACTCACTCATGCCAGATCAGAATATCCCACACACTACACTGATGAGGGGTAGGTACCCCGAAACACAGCGTCTGTAGTTTGGGGTTCTGATCTGGCACAAATCCCTTAGTTATATTAAAAGCTTGTAGGAAAGCGATTATGACTTTGAGGAAGCTGCTTAAATGTAGCATGGGAGTTTCTCAACTTCCTTAGTGAAGTGCAAATTT
The DNA here is from genome assembly GCA_033576535.1 of Allobates femoralis. Taxonomy (NCBI): domain Eukaryota; kingdom Metazoa; phylum Chordata; class Amphibia; order Anura; family Aromobatidae; genus Allobates; species Allobates femoralis. The sequence goes on along the minus strand of JARQOC010000001.1, from coordinate 371,174,381 downwards.
GCATGTTAGCTATGTTGATCGGATTTAGTACTTTAGTGCCGTCAGGTTTATTCAAGTATGCAATCCTATTTCTTATCTCCCTTTTTTGATTCTCCTAGCTAAAATCTTATCTCCCATAATATTTTGTTTTGGACTTTTTAAGTGCTTTTTCGTACTGGAATAAAAGTAGATCATGTAATGAGGCCCATAATGCACTGGGGGAGATCACGTGAGCGGCCCATAATGCACCACGCCGCAAGTGATGTAGCGGCCTGTGCTTGATAGTACTACAGAGGGCGGGAGATTACAAATTAAAGAGGCGGCTTGGAAGAAAGAATAACGCTGCCCAGCGGGGCATGCGCTGCACCATCGAGGAGGGCACAATGAAGCTTGGGGCTGCCTTTCCAGTCCCCAAGCCTCAGGGACTCCTGTAAGTTATAACTTATTTTTCTGCAACTTTATAGGGCGGATTTAGCTCAGAGAGGGATAGATAGGGAGCAGCTAGGAAGGTGTAGGGACAGGTAGTGATAGTGTAGGGGCTTAGATCCAGGTGACAGGTTCCCTTTAAAGCTCGGCTCACATATGCAGATTTTAATTGCACATAGAGGCATTAGGTTAGATACCCGATACAGGAGAACACATTGTTGTTGGTTATCGGGCTTCCATGAATCAGCCAATACATGAGCTTAGTTTCTCCATTTTTCAAATATTCCTAAGCAGTTTTGCTATGTATTTTACATTACCTGCTCTACTATTTTCATAGCAGTTTTGCTAGACCATATTTCCTTTTTTCTTGTGTCCCAGAGTGCCGCTGTATGCTTTGTTATAGATGTGTTTTTTTCAGCTAGCACCTGTACACACCGGTGTTGCCGGTCAGCATTTTCATATATTGCACAGATGACATATGTGTTGCAATTCATTTTTTCTCTACGTGCTGTTGAATTGAATTTTTGAGTTTGATCCAGAATACGAATGAAAGATGGACGTCTCTTTATTTTTGTTGATAGCACAGGTATGCAAAATGTGAGTTTATGACTGTTTCCATGCCTTGATTTAAAAAAAACACTTCTATATTTAACTATCACATGGATTTTGCACAAAATGTATGAAATTACATACAAGTGAGGTGAACAAGAAAAATCTATATTTTAGCCAAAAATGTACAAAATCTTATATCTAAAAATGTATTGACCATTCATTCTACAACTTTATTGGAGTTTCTTGCATCTTTTCCTTTTCTTTTCAAAGCTTCTCCTACTACCCTTTGTTTTATAGTCTGTGGATCTTCTCTGTGAAGCATCCAGCAGTAATTCCCCATCATGTACACGTCCCACCTACGGTACCTTGGTATCGTCGTACCATCTCCTTGATTTCCTCATAATATCTTTAACCTTGCTCTTCGCTAATGTGGCGCACTGCTCACACAGGTAGCCACATGCTTCTCTAATGCACAGCTGGGTTTCCACGGCAGGTACCTACTACATACAACACCTTCCACCCCGGCACAGTAGGGGGAGCACCACTTGCTGACCTTAGGCAAGATCCCCTATAAATAATAATGCTGGGGGAGGAGTTAGTCAGAGTGTGCAGACGCTAGGAGAGCTGCGAAGACGTCCTGGTGGTCAGTGCCGCGGTTAGGCCCGAGCCAGTGACCCGGAGTGGCCCTTCTACGTCCCGCGAGCCTAAGTGGGGACAGAAGGCAAGACGCAGTTAGCCAGAAGGGAGCGAGGAACTTGGAGAGTTTTGCCCAAAGAAGAACCGGATCATGGGGATCCGCACCTGTGGGATACTCTAGGACCACAGAAAACCCTGTCACACCGTGGAGGCCTTGGCCACCCGGTTAATTCCCTGTGAGTCAAGAGAGGGAGCCAGACACCACAGTGAGATGCAGCAGTGATCAGCAAGGGTACCCCGGAGACAGCACGGGAGGAGAGACAGACACCAGAGTCAGGAGGAAGAGAGAGGAGGCAAGTTTGGCTACAAGCAGGCTGTGCTTCAACCAACACTACAGAGCAGAGGAGGCCTTATACCCACTTGCTGTGGGGATCCACTGTGCAACCTGTCCACCCGTCAGTGCCCTGGATGTTTTACTTGCTAAACATCAGTAAAAGGTAAAAGAGACTTCTGTGTGCGTGCATCATTCCCTCCATTCCCAGTGCCCCTCATAGACTGCTCCAGCACTCCCCATCTCAGCCATAACTCCTCTCCAAACTGTAACTATATAAGAGTAACTCCGGCACTCAAATGGAGATGAATGAAAAAATTTTTTATTTTTATTAAGAAAAATTTCTTGTGATATTCTCATAACATGAATTTTACTGACGTTTCGGTCACATTTGACCTTGTTCACAGAATCAAGAATATCTATCACAAACAAAAACAAGATAAATCAGTAATTCATCATCTTACATGATTTCACATGAAAACTTAACATTACAGCTTTGATAACAGCTACAAAATAAATAGACACTTCTCCATTATCACAATATCATGTGTCAAAACAAATATGTTCTTTTAAATTTATTTTCATTTTTATTTACAATGTTCTTGGTGTATTCACTGATATAGGAATTATTTCCTCTCTCTCATAGAAATCTATGTATAAATATTTTCTCTTAGGAATATACTTGCTCCTAGAAGTACGGTATATGGGAAACACATAACAATGAAAATTAATAACAAAATGTAGTTACCTTTGGACAAAAAAATTTTTTCAAGGAAAAGCTATAACAGCTCTGCTGTACGTTATAGCAGTCAACTGCGAATTGAGAGTATGTATTAATAATGTATCAATCCCATTTGTCAATAAAGATATAAGTGAAGATGTATATGACACAGTACCTGTTATCTAAAGGGTTGAATGAAAAAGCTTATTTCACTTTCTATAGGACAAATTTATTGGTGTATCCTATCAAGAAATAAAAGTAAACATATGTATTTAGACATCTACTTATTTAAATAGTGGGCACCTCCAATACCCCATGATCAAATGCATTACCTTTCCAATATATGTAGAAAAGGAATGAAATAATCGGGATTCTCCAAACTGTCCCAAAGGTCCAGTCCTACCTCTGGTGGACTGTGGTGGCGCTGGTGCAAACCACCAGAAACTACAGGTGGCGTCACGACAACAAACTGCATATAATCCCCTGTAAATATCAACCCCTTTTTCAAAGAGTAGTCCCCCAGGACATGAGATCAGGCGCGGCCACCATTCCTCATGACACAGTTAACCCTTGCGGCCTGATACCCGAGTACCCCGGAGCCTAGGGCTTGACACTAACAGCACCAAGGTTTTCAGGAAAGTAGTCCAATGGGAATGTAAAAAATGTTGATTCAAATTAATCAGACAACCCAAGACTTTGAAATGTTCAGAATGTTCTCCACAATGGACTTCAGTTCTCATGTAAAATGGGTCAAAGTATGATGCAAGAAAAATCTTGGAGTCAGTGTTTGTGAAAAAACTGTAAGTGATGGAATTTTTTAAATATTTGTACTGACTTCAGAGGTCAAAAGTATATTAAGAAAATCAGCGCAGGCTGCTGGTAGAGGAGATTAGGGAGAGGCTGGAGGCCCGAACCTTCTCTCCATCAGAGATACCTTCGGGATCAGGGCCATTCAGGGTTCCTAGACTAGGGTCAGACTAGTCTTCACTGGTCACCCTACCCGTAACTGCCATTCCCTTATCATTATTCCCTACACCGTGACAAAAAGACAGGAACAAAGACACTCAGTAACCAAAATACTGATTACATGCAGCATTAGAACTGATAACAGGAAGACCAGGAGCAGCAGGCTGGGCCTCCACACATGTCTAGGTTTACAATCCTAATGCAAAGCTCTGGCAATGCCCAACAGGGAAGATGAACTTTAAATAGGAGATACCCCACACCAAAAGGCTGGGGACACCAATTCAAGGTTCACACACTGCCCCTATAAAAGCAGGGAAAGTATGGCCGTGCGGACTCTAGGCACAAACAGGACCCAGCATACCCAAGAGGGACTGAGCCCTAGGACAACTGGCATCGGAAGCGAGCATAGCACTCCTGGTGAGTCGTGTCACTCAGTAGAGGACCTCGCAACCCATGGATGGCTCCACAGCCAATACCCACTAGTAAGATCCAAGGTGGAAAAGTAATTAACAGCTTTCAGTGCAGCAAGTGATTCCTCGATACGGGTTAACGGGTAAGCATCCTTGTGTGTTATGCGGTTTATCTGCCTATAATCAACACATATCCTCATTGTGCCATCTTTCTTCCTGTCTAGGACAAGTGGAGCTGCCCAGGGGCTACAACTGTCTCTAATAATCCCAGCCTCCTTCATTTCCTGTAACATATCTTTGGCACGCTGATAGTGAGTTGGTGGTACAGGCCTGTATCTCTCTTTTATGGGTGGATGGTTTTATATGGGTATGTGGTGGTGTGCCCCTTTTATCCACCCAAAATCTAATGGATGCTTACTAAAGACCCGTTCATATTCCTGTACTACCCGATAAACTCTGTGCTTTTGGTGAGAAGGGGTGGAGTCCGTGCCTACATGCAGCTTCTGACACAAGTTCTCCAGCTGTCCCTTGGAGCTGTTGTCCTCCTGTAGCGCCCCTGCGACCCGGAGGCCACAAAGGGAACTGCAGCCAGGCAGGTAGGACGACAGTTGAACACCAACACCCTCACTGCCCACACAACCCACGTACAGTAGAGGGCAGCACCCAACCCGGAGCCTGGGAACTCTAGGCAGACGAGGGGTGGTGGGTTTAGAGACAGTGGGTGGGCAAACACGTAGTCAGGTGACAGAGGGTAGATATAGAGCAGGGGGAGCAGGAAGGAGTCAGTAGGCCGAGGTAGGCTGAGATGAAAAGACTGAGATCACACGTCCTGGCAAAGTGGGGTGTAGGAGCGCAGAATCTGAACAGAGCCAGTGCGAGCCACAGAGAGAAAGCACGTCCGAAGCCAGCACCCCAGGAGTGTGAGGGAAGGGAGGGACAGTGACACTGGTCCCTAGCAACACGGTCGAGACGGCAGACTGCAGGCGGAGTAGCCCTCCTATGATACCCAAAGACACAGTAGAGAGAGCCTGGTAGAGCCTCACACGGGAGGACTGCTGGAGGCTAGGCTGAAGTAGAGTGTCGGCTCTAGAGGGGACCGCAGATTTACCCGGCATCCCCAGACAACCGACGGGGGACCTCAGCTACACGTTAGGGTCCCTACCCCAAAGGACAGGCAGCTCAGTGGCAACCCGGAGGACTCACAGGGGTCCGAGCCAACGCCATACTGTCCGGAGTCACACATATCAAGTGAGTCACAGAGAACGCAGTAACAGCCTGGGAAGGACACAGAGACAGAGTGAGGGGTCACAGACGAAGTAACCTGGCTGCAGAGAGTAAAGGGAACCCGAAGGGTTGAGTGTGCCCGTGTAACTGAGAACTGAACTAAGAACTGTAACTGAACTGTGAACTAATATGGATACAAAGTTGCACACTCCTTTAGATGTTTTTGATGCAAGGTTTATTATGAACAGTTAATGGCCACAGATGTCAACGCGTTTCGGCTTTAACCAAAGCCTTGATCACGACAATTGGCTATGAAACAAAACAAATAAAAGTGTATAAATATTTACAAACATATGGTGTCACCTGTGCTGTAGAGAGCACAGGAAAAAGGCAATTTACATATTTACATAGGTCAACGATACTGTTGAGGACAGCAAGAATGTATTACTGTCCCAGAGGATGTTATTAGTACATAGAAGGTAATAGGGGAGCTGAGCAGTTAGTTTAGGGAGTGCCAAAGAGTTGGTCAGTAGCGATTGGAGGAAGGTATAGATAGGTTAGAGGAATTAAATATAAATAGGTGTATATAGATATACTTAATTAGACATATTTAGTTAGAGAGATAGGGTCGTAGTATGAAAAAGTATCCGAGTTACCAGGTGTGGGTCATGGAATGTTCTAGGATAAGATTGGAAGAGGCGTCTTTCCTTGGTGGCGAACGCTCGATTAAGGTGGTTTGCTTTATTTCAATAATTCCCAAATGGGGATAGGCGTTTTTCAGCACGGTCCTATGGAAAGCAATATCATAGCTGTCACTATTATGGCAAGAAGATCAACCAGAGCTAAATAAAGTACCATGTAGCGTTAGTCCCTCCAAGCTGACAAATCATTAGTATTATGTGATTATATAGTTTGATTATATCTCCTTAATTTCAATGTAGCCTAAGAAGATATATGTGTCAAATAGGTTGTATAATATATGTGCAGAGCTAATCGTTGTCAAAACAAAAGTTCCTTCTGCTTTTTACCCAAAGTGCATGTTGGGCATTAATGGACAGAGTGCCTGTCATTATAGATTTAAATACCTTCTTTCAGTGATAGGTCCGCCCCTGTCAGAGTCCTGGTAGGAATGAGCACAGTGTGTTATCGGTTGCTGCTATTTATAGCAGAAAACAGGAAGTGGGGAATCCGCACATGCTCAGTAGCGTGTCTCGGACAAAGTGTGGCAGAAGTGCCATGTTAGGTATATGCTAACCAGTGACTGCTTGTAGTTGAGAGTGCAATGCATCATGGGAGGGAAGGGGAGGAGCCGTTCTCAGCCTGTCAGCTTCAGTGTAAACAATGCTGCTAGTAGTAATTATAGCAGAAGATCGGTGTGAAGGGGGGCTGATTGTAAGCATGAATGAAGGGTGTGTTATGGAGTATTCCACTGGAGGTATATTATACAAGAAGACAAGATCAATATTAGATATTTCAGTATTAGGAAGAATGTAAAAGGCCCAAAGGGTGAAGACATTGAGAGGAACAGAAGACATATACTTTATCAATATTGTGACGTCATGCTTAGTATCTTATAGTAGATATATTGTTCTCATGTATTATATCTCAGAGTAATGGCATACATATTGGTTATGATCCAATAAAAATGGATCTAGATGATAAGATTTATTATTTCACTTCAGGAAAAACGGGAGAGAAGTGAGTTAGTACAATGGAAACTGTGATGGAGACAACCCTTGTTAAAAACAAGGTCAGCTGGACCACTGCTTCATTGTTATGTTGAAGGCAACAATGTGTATATAGTGCCTAAAACTTTTAAGGCACAAATTTCTTCGGTCACATTCTTCATTTATAACCTATATTGGGGGAAAAAAGGTTAAGAGACACAGGGGGTCCCAACCCTCAGCAACAGATATCTAGGTCATTAGGAGCAAGACTAATATCTATACGGTACAGGCTCTAGTTGGGATCTTACCATTCCAGTGCAACGACTAGGGGAAGGGAAGGTGAAAGGGTTTGGCGACCCTTATCTCTCAGTATATCTAAAGTAAGTGGAAGAAAAAAAGGAAAGATCATTAGTGGGTTATTTTAACAGAACCAATCCATTTCTCTATTGAGCCCATGAGGATGTAGTGTTTTCAGTGTGTAGATCCAAAAACTTTCCCTGCTCTTCAGTAATTTGACATGATCACCACCTCGTCTGGGTCTCTCTACTTGTTCGATGATCTGGTACCGTAGTTGTGATATAGAGTGATTAGCCTCATGGAAGTGGTGTGGTATGGGTAAGCAATTCCTTTCACATCTAATGGTAGACTTGTGGCTAGCTATTCTTTCCTTGATATGTTGGGTAGTCTCACCTACATAGAGGAGGCCACAGGGACACTTGATTATATATACAACGAAGTTGGAGTTACAAGTGTAAAAACCTTTGATGGGATATGTTTTGCCTGTGTGGGGGTGTGTGAAGTGTTCACCCCGGATTATATTGGAACATGATGGACAGTTCAAACATGGGAAGGTTCCCCTCCTTGGTGTATCTAGGAATGTTTGTTTCGGTAATGTTTTCAAGCTCCCAATATCGGCTCTCACTATTTTATCCTTGAGGTTTGGTGGACGTCGTTTACACATGAGTGGTGGGGTACTGAATACTTGAATACTTCCATGTTGGGATATGCTCTTTGAAGAAGAGGCCAATGATGTTTAATTATGTTATATACAACTGGCATTGATGGGTGGTGTCCATGTACAAAGGGGATTCTTTCCGGTTTGTTGATGGAGATAGAGGTTTCTGGTGGATTTAGTATTCTGTCAGTTTCCTCCATAAGGAGTTTCTTGGGGTATTGGCGTTCAAGGAATTTCTTGTTCATCTCCTCAAGTCTAACCGGTAGGGTCTCCTTCTCTGATACAATACGGGCCACCCGTTGAAATTGAGATCTAGGCAGACTATTTTTGGTGGTGGAGGGGTGACAACTACTATAGAGTAGGAGGCCGTTCTTATCAGTAGGTTTTTGGTAGAGGTCAGAGCCTAATGTGTTGTTACTTTTTTTGAAAATCTTAGTATCAAGGAAACTCACTTCGGTGTCGCTGGATGTCATAGTGAAAGAGAGTTCCTGTCTTATTGTGTTAATTTCAGTAAAAAATGAGTCAAGTGAAGTTTGATTACCATGCCAGATACAAAATATATCATCGATATATCTTAGCCATATCAAGGCGTGGTTCTGGAAGAGAGAATTTGGGTATATGTACTGGGTTTCAAAATCATGCATGTATAGATTTGCATACGCCGGTGCGACATTTGAGCCCATAGCGGTCCCCCGTTTCTGGACATAGAAGTCGTCACCATACAAGAAATAGTTTTCCCTCAGGACCAGATTCAATAGGTCTAGGCAAAGTTCGATGGAATTTGGAGTAAGGGTACTTGTAGTTTCAAGGGCTCTCTGGGTGGCCTCCATACCCTTGTCATGATCGATCGAGGTATAGAGGCTGTTTACATCCATGGTAGCCAAAAGGCTACCAGGAGGGATTGAGTTTAGTTGGCGAATTTTTGCTAGAAAGTCATTCGTGTCTAGTACAAAGGAATCCATTTTTCTCGCTAATGGTGTAAGGATTTTCTCTAAATACACAGATAATGGAGCTAGTATGGAATCAGTTGAGGCTACAATTGGTCGCCCCGGTGGATTGGTGAAATTTTTATGAATTTTTGGCAGGATATATATGACTGGAGTGATGGGGTTGGAATTAGTTAGAAAAGTCTTTGTTTTGGCATCTATAGTACCCATATGGAGATGCTTGGTCAGTGTGGAATCTATTTTCCTCTGAATTGAATATAGTGGGTCTGTGTTTATTCTATTGTAAGTGGTGGTGTCGCTCAACTGTCTCTCAATCTCCATTTTGTAGTCTCTTTTGTTCATGATTACTATAGAATTACCCTTGTCGGCTGGTTTTATAGTAATTGCTTTATTGTGCTGTAGGGCAGTAAGGGCTTGGGTTTCCTCAGATGTTATATTATTTTTGGTTTTGAATAATCCTAGGTGATGGTCGCGAATATGGGAATCAACATCTCTCTGTATTAGGGAGATTAGTGTCTCAGTTGCATGGTTGGTCTTGGGCGGCATGAATGAACTCTTATTTCTCAGACCCAAGGATGTTATGTTCATTGGGTCGTTGGTGGCTCTTTGTATGTTCAGGATTGGTCTGTTTTCTAATAACCCGAAATGAGTTTTTAGTCTAATCGTTCTGTAAAAATTCTGTAGATCTTTCTGTAGGGTGAATGAGTCCCATCTAGGTGTTGGACAAAAAGATAGGCCTTTATTTAGTACCCTATACTCGGTGGGGGAGAGGGTATAGTCTGATATGTTAACTATAAGGTTGGGACCCTTACCTGTGCTCGCGATCTCGTGTGTGGTCGTCCTCCTCCTCCTTGACCTCCGCGTGGGTTTACTCTTTTTGGGCGTGCGGGTAAAAAAGGGGCACCCCCTCTGTTGCCCGTACTGGAGTCGCTTCCGGATCCTGAGGAAGGTGGCTGGCCTGGATAGGGTTGCCATGGTCTTGGGGCGTAGGTGATGGGTTCGTTCCATAGATATACACGATTTTGTTCGTAATCCTCGATGTCCCTCTGGAATTTTTGTCGTTTTCTATCTTGAAGAATTTTCTTGAAGTTATTGATAGTATCGTTAACCCTGTTCTTCAGGTCAGCTAGGTCATTCGATGTGAAAGATCCTACTAGTTGGGCTTCAATTACAGCCACCTTCTCCTTAGATTCGGTAATAGCAACCTGTAGATGTTCAATCGTTAAAGCAATCAAATCAAAGGAGCATTTATTTAGGATCTGTTGGAACTTTTTGCAGTAGTCCTCTTTGTCGGAGAAGATCGTGGGTCTGATATTACTCCTCAATCCCCTTGGAATCTTTTTCTGGCGGTAGTATTCCGCTAGGGTTCTAGAATGCAGATCAAGTGAGACGAACCTCCTTCGTTCCTTCTCAAACTCCTTGGCTCTCAGATCCTTACTGGGTACTTTTAGAAACTCGGTGGATGCCGTGACCTGGGCCACGATCTCATCTCGTACAGTATCGTCGTAGACGAATGATTCACTGGACATTTAGAGAAAGCGGGTGCAACAACCAAGAGATAAGTACAGTCAAAAGGGTATAATGGTGTGCACACCGCGTAGGTGGTGAGTGGAGGTGCCAACTAACAGGATTTCTTCAATCCCAGTAAATACAAATATGGATACAAAGTTGCACACTCCTTTAGATGTTTTTGATGCAAGGTTTATTATGAACAGTTAATGGCCACAGATGTCAACGCGTTTCGGCTTTAACCAAAGCCTTGATCACGACAATTGGCTATGAAACAAAACAAATAAAAGTGTATAAATATTTACAAACATATGGTGTCACCTGTGCTGTAGAGAGCACAGGAAAAGGCAATTTACATATTTACATAGGTCAACGATACTGTTGAGGACAGCAAGAATGTATTACTGTCCCAGAGGATGTTATTAGTACATAGAAGGTAATAGGGGAGCTGAGCAGTTAGTTTAGGGAGTGCCAAAGAGTTGGTCAGTAGCGATTGGAGGAAGGTATAGATAGGTTAGAGGAATTAAATATAAATAGGTGTATATAGATATACTTAATTAGACATATTTAGTTAGAGAGATAGGGTCGTAGTATGAAAAAGTATCACGCTACTGAGCATGTGCGGATTCCCCACTTCCTGTTTTCTGCTATAAATAGCAGCAACCGATAACACACTGTGCTCATTCCTACCAGGACTCTGACAGGGGCGGACCTATCACTGAAAGAAGGTATTTAACTCTATAATGACAGGCACTCTGTCCATTAATGCCCAACATGCACTTTGGGTAAAAAGCAGAAGGAACTTTTGTTTTGACAACGATTAGCTCTGCACATATATTATACAACCTATTTGACACATATATCTTCTTAGGCTACATTGAAATTAAGGAGATATAATCAAACTATATAATCACATAATACTAATGATTTGTCAGCTTGGAGGGACTAACGCTACATGGTACTTTATTTAGCTCTGGTTGATCTTCTTGCCATAATAGTGACAGCTATGATATTGCTTTCCATAGGACCGTGCTGAAAAACGCCTATCCCCATTTGGGAATTATTGAAATAAAGCAAACCACCTTAATCGAGCGTTCGCCACCAAGGAAAGACGCCTCTTTCCAATCTTATCCTAGAACATTCCATGACCCACACCTGGTAACTCGGATACTTTTTCATACTACGACCCTATCTTTCTAACTAAATATGTCTAATTAAGTATTAAGTATATCTATATACACCTATTTATATTTAATTCCTCTAACCTATCTATACCTTCCTCCAATCGCTACTGACCAACTCTTTGGCACTCCCTAAACTAACTGCTCAGCTCCCCTATTACCTTCTATGTACTAATAACATCCTCTGGGACAGTAATACATTCTTGCTGTCCTCAACAGTATCGTTGACCTATGTAAATATGTAAATTGCCTTTTTCCTGTGCTCTCTACAGCACAGGTGACACCATATGTTTGTAAATATTTATACACTTTTATTTGTTTTGTTTCATAGCCAATTGTCGTGATCAAGGCTTTGGTTAAAGCCGAAACGCGTTGACATCTGTGGCCATTAACTGTTCATAATAAACCTTGCATCAAAAACATCTAAAGGAGTGTGCAACTTTGTATCCATATTTGTATTTACTGGGATTGAAGAAATCCTGTTAGTTGGCACCTCCACTCACCACCTACGTGGTGTGCACACCATTATACCCTTTTGACTGTACTTATCTCTTGGTTGTTGCACCCGCTTTCTCTAAATGTCCAGTGAATCATTCGTCTACGACGATACTGTACGAGATGAGATCGTGGCCCAGGTCACGGCATCCACCGAGTTTCTAAAAGTACCCAGTAAGGATCTGAGAGCCAAGGAGTTTGAGAAGGAACGAAGGAGGTTCGTCTCACTTGATCTGCATTCTAGAACCCTAGCGGAATACTACCGCCAGAAAAAGATTCCAAGGGGATTGAGGAGTAATATCAGACCCACGATCTTCTCCGACAAAGAGGACTACTGCAAAAAGTTCCAACAGATCCTAAATAAATGCTCCTTTGATTTGATTGCTTTAACGATTGAACATCTACAGGTTGCTATTACCGAATCTAAGGAGAAGGTGGCTGTAATTGAAGCCCAACTAGTAGGATCTTTCACATCGAATGACCTAGCTGACCTGAAGAACAGGGTTAACGATACTATCAATAACTTCAAGAAAATTCTTCAAGATAGAAAACGACAAAAATTCCAGAGGGACATCGAGGATTACGAACAAAATCGTGTATATCTATGGAACGAACCCATCACCTACGCCCCAAGACCATGGCAACCCTATCCAGGCCAGCCACCTTCCTCAGGATCCGGAAGCGACTCCAGTACGGGCAACAGAGGGGGTGCCCCTTTTTTACCCGCACGCCCAAAAAGAGTAAACCCACGCGGAGGTCAAGGAGGAGGAGGACGACCACACACGAGATCGCGAGCACAGGTAAGGGTCCCAACCTTATGGTTAACATATCAGACTATACCCTCTCCCCCACCGAGTATAGGGTACTAAATAAAGGCCTATCTTTTTGTCCAACACCTAGATGGGACTCATTCACCCTACAGAAAGATCTACAGAATTTTTACAGAACGATTAGACTAAAAACTCATTTCGGGTTATTAGAAAACAGACCAATCCTGAACATACAAAGAGCCACCAACGACCCAATGAACATAACATCCTTGGGTCTGAGAAATAAGAGTTCATTCATGCCGCCCAAGACCAACCATGCAACTGAGACACTAATCTCCCTAATACAGAGAGATGTTGATTCCCATATTCGCGACCATCACCTAGGATTATTCAAAACCAAAAATAATATAACATCTGAGGAAACCCAAGCCCTTACTGCCCTACAGCACAATAAAGCAATTACTATAAAACCAGCCGACAAGGGTAATTCTATAGTAATCATGAACAAAAGAGACTACAAAATGGAGATTGAGAGACAGTTGAGCGACACCACCACTTACAATAGAATAAACACAGACCCACTATATTCAATTCAGAGGAAAATAGATTCCACACTGACCAAGCATCTCCATATGGGTACTATAGATGCCAAAACAAAGACTTTTCTAACTAATTCCAACCCCATCACTCCAGTCATATATATCCTGCCAAAAATTCATAAAAATTTCACCAATCCACCGGGGCGACCAATTGTAGCCTCAACTGATTCCATACTAGCTCCATTATCTGTGTATTTAGAGAAAATCCTTACACCATTAGCGAGAAAAATGGATTCCTTTGTACTAGACACGAATGACTTTCTAGCAAAAATTCGCCAACTAAACTCAATCCCTCCTGGTAGCCTTTTGGCTACCATGGATGTAAACAGCCTCTATACCTCGATCGATCATGACAAGGGTATGGAGGCCACCCAGAGAGCCCTTGAAACTACAAGTACCCTTACTCCAAATTCCATCGAACTTTGCCTAGACCTATTGAATCTGGTCCTGAGGGAAAACTATTTCTTGTATGGTGACGACTTCTATGTCCAGAAACGGGGGACCGCTATGGGCTCAAATGTCGCACCGGCGTATGCAAATCTATACATGCATGATTTTGAAACCCAGTACATATACCCAAATTCTCTCTTCCAGAACCACGCCTTGATATGGCTAAGATATATCGATGATATATTTTGTATCTGGCATGGTAATCAAACTTCACTTGACTCATTTTTTACTGAAATTAACACAATAAGACAGGAACTCTCTTTCACTATGACATCCAGCGACACCGAAGTGAGTTTCCTTGATACTAAGATTTTCAAAAAAAGTAACAACACATTAGGCTCTGACCTCTACCAAAAACCTACTGATAAGAACGGCCTCCTACTCTATAGTAGTTGTCACCCCTCCACCACCAAAAATAGTCTGCCTAGATCTCAATTTCAACGGGTGGCCCGTATTGTATCAGAGAAGGAGACCCTACCGGTTAGACTTGAGGAGATGAACAAGAAATTCCTTGAACGCCAATACCCCAAGAAACTCCTTATGGAGGAAACTGACAGAATACTAAATCCACCAGAAACCTCTATCTCCATCAACAAACCGGAAAGAATCCCCTTTGTACATGGACACCACCCATCAATGCCAGTTGTATATAACATAATTAAACATCATTGGCCTCTTCTTCAAAGAGCATATCCCAACATGGAAGTATTCAGTACCCCACCACTCATGTGTAAACGACGTCCACCAAACCTCAAGGATAAAATAGTGAGAGCCGATATTGGGAGCTTGAAAACATTACCGAAACAAACATTCCTAGATACACCAAGGAGGGGAACCTTCCCATGTTTGAACTGTCCATCATGTTCCAATATAATCCGGGGTGAACACTTCACACACCCCCACACAGGCAAAACATATCCCATCAAAGGTTTTTACACTTGTAACTCCAACTTCGTTGTATATATAATCAAGTGTCCCTGTGGCCTCCTCTATGTAGGTGAGACTACCCAACATATCAAGGAAAGAATAGCTAGCCACAAGTCTACCATTAGATGTGAAAGGAATTGCTTACCCATACCACACCACTTCCATGAGGCTAATCACTCTATATCACAACTACGGTACCAGATCATCGAACAAGTAGAGAGACCCAGACGAGGTGGTGATCATGTCAAATTACTGAAGAGCAGGGAAAGTTTTTGGATCTACACACTGAAAACACTACATCCTCATGGGCTCAATAGAGAAATGGATTGGTTCTGTTAAAATAACCCACTAATGATCTTTCCTTTTTTTCTTCCACTTACTTTAGATATACTGAGAGATAAGGGTCGCCAAACCCTTTCACCTTCCCTTCCCCTAGTCGTTGCACTGGAATGGTAAGATCCCAACTAGAGCCTGTACCGTATAGATATTAGTCTTGCTCCTAATGACCTAGATATCTGTTGCTGAGGGTTGGGACCCCCTGTGTCTCTTAACCTTTTTTCCCCCAATATAGGTTATAAATGAAGAATGTGACCGAAGAAATTTGTGCCTTAAAAGTTTTAGGCACTATATACACATTGTTGCCTTCAACATAACAATGAAGCAGTGGTCCAGCTGACCTTGTTTTTAACAAGGGTTGTCTCCATCACAGTTTCCATTGTACTAACTCACTTCTCTCCCGTTTTTCCTGAAGTGAAATAATAAATCTTATCATCTAGATCCATTTTTATTGGATCATAACCAATATGTATGCCATTACTCTGAGATATAATACATGAGAACAATATATCTACTATAAGATACTAAGCATGACGTCACAATATTGATAAAGTATATGTCTTCTGTTCCTCTCAATGTCTTCACCCTTTGGGCCTTTTACATTCTTCCTAATACTGAAATATCTAATATTGATCTTGTCTTCTTGTATAATATACCTCCAGTGGAATACTCCATAACACACCCTTCATTCATGCTTACAATCAGCCCCCCTTCACACCGATCTTCTGCTATAATTACTACTAGCAGCATTGTTTACACTGAAGCTGACAGGCTGAGAACGGCTCCTCCCCTTCCCTCCCATGATGCATTGCACTCTCAACTACAAGCAGTCACTGGTTAGCATATACCTAACATGGCACTTCTGCCACACTTTGTCCGAGACACGCTACTGAGCATGTGCGGATTCCCCACTTCCTGTTTTCTGCTATAAATAGCAGCAACCGATAACACACTGTGCTCATTCCTACCAGGACTCTGACAGGGGCGGACCTATCACTGAAAGAAGGTATTTAACTCTATAATGACAGGCACTCTGTCCATTAATGCCCAACATGCACTTTGGGTAAAAAGCAGAAGGAACTTTTGTTTTGACAACGATTAGCTCTGCACATATATTATACAACCTATTTGACACATATATCTTCTTAGGCTACATTGAAATTAAGGAGATATAATCAAACTATATAATCACATAATACTAATGATTTGTCAGCTTGGAGGGACTAACGCTACATGGTACTTTATTTAGCTCTGGTTGATCTTCTTGCCATAATAGTGACAGCTATGATATTGCTTTCCATAGGACCGTGCTGAAAAACGCCTATCCCCATTTGGGAATTATTGAAATAAAGCAAACCACCTTAATCGAGCGTTCGCCACCAAGGAAAGACGCCTCTTTCCAATCTTATCCTAGAACATTCCATGACCCACACCTGGTAACTCGGATACTTTTTCATACTACGACCCTATCTCTCTAACTAAATATGTCTAATTAAGTATATCTATATACACCTATTTATATTTAATTCCTCTAACCTATCTATACCTTCCTCCAATCGCTACTGACCAACTCTTTGGCACTCCCTAAACTAACTGCTCAGCTCCCCTATTACCTTCTATGTACTAATAACATCCTCTGGGACAGTAATACATTCTTGCTGTCCTCAACAGTATCGTTGACCTATGTAAATATGTAAATTGCCTTTTTCCTGTGCTCTCTACAGCACAGGTGACACCATATGTTTGTAAATATTTATACACTTTTATTTGTTTTGTTTCATAGCCAATTGTCGTGATCAAGGCTTTGGTTAAAGCCGAAACGCGTTGACATCTGTGGCCATTAACTGTTCATAATAAACCTTGCATCAAAAACATCTAAAGGAGTGTGCAACTTTGTATCCATATTTGTATTTACTGGGATTGAAGAAATCCTGTTAGTTGGCACCTCCACTCACCACCTACGCGGTGTGCACACCATTATACCCTTTTGAACTGTGAACTATACTTAAGAGCTTGGAGAAGTTAACACAGTGAACCCTGAACACGACTCCCTTGCATGTCTCTGCCTGAACACGACTCCCTCCATACAGGTTTGCAGCAGATTCCCACCTGGAGAGCCACAGCTTGCAGGCTCCATCGCTGAAGGAATATTCCTGCAGCATCTGGAAAGTAAGTGTGGCCTGCACACCACACAATAGACTTTAATCAACACTGTCCCGGGGAACACAGTTCTGCCCACGGAGAACTATTCCATCTACGCTGCCATTACATCATCCCCGGAGGTTCTGCGGCAGCTGCAGCCCCATTACTGGCAGCACACTGTGGGTGGCGTCACCACTGACATTTCCCCTGTAAATACACCCTTATTATTGCCAGGGCCCGGGACATGGTCCGGACCAGGACCACCCGTGACTTCCCCAGTAGCAGACCCGGTCGCGGTACCGAGTACCCCGTCCCAGTGGGCTCGACACTACGCCTGGTTAGATGGGGTCAAAGGTTCCACTGCCTGGATTGAGTTGTTGCTCACAGTGAATAGCTTGGCAACGGTAGCATATCTGGGTAGTTTGACCTCTTCTCCACAGTTTAACACTCATACAGGTACCCTCCTCTTTGCAAAAATCAACTATCCCCCTGGCTGTCAGGATCGTGGGCCTACTGTCTGAGTGCATGGGTTCGACCATTGCCTGGTAATCCTGCCCTCTGAGGCCCATCGCTGCCCGACACCATGTCATCATTTCACTTCTTGGGGGTAACACAATGGGGATCGAGTCACTCGCCCATACACTGCCAATTTCCCCACTGGACCATTTTACCTGTTGTCTCTGCCAGAGGGCCTTGATCTCCTTCTGTAGGACCTTCTGGTGCCCGATGCTGGCAGTTTCGGCAATCTGTTGAAGTAAGAAAAGCACTTCACCAAGATAATTTTCAATCACATTAGTGTCTAGTATCATTTGTGGATTTTTCTCACCACAATCAGTTTCAACCACAATAAGTCCTTGACCTTTTAACTGCACCCTCCGCTCTTTTATTGTTACTTCCCTGAACCCTACTTGATTTACTGGTAGTCCATTAACAGCATATATAGTAAGGTCCGAGTCTGGGCGGGTGAGCTTAGAATCGGGCCAAAATATTTTGTAAAGGATACGCAGGATCGTTGTCACCTGCGAGCCGGTGTCCAGTAATGCAGATGTGGGAATACCTTCTAGCTTGATAGATAGGTTTGGCTGTCCTCCCACATATCTATTGTGCCTATCAGACAGGCCTGGTCGTCTTATTCCTTGGGGTTCGCCCTCGGCCCCAGGGGTTGCTGGTTTAAAGTACATGACCTGGCAAGGTGGCCCGCCTCATTGCAATGGCGGCAGATGGGTTGTCCTGATGAGTCGTAGCGGTCATTGGTTCTTCCTCTGGAAGATGGGGTCCTCCTTCCTCGCATTCACGGGACGTCCTCAGGGCTGTCAGCCAGCTGGATCCTTCCTGATGACTTGGGCTCCGGTTTGAGCTTCATGGCCTTTAAGATCATGGCCACATCCTTGCTTAGCTGCTGCACCTGGGAGTGCAAGCTATCAGAAGCACCAGGTGTTACAGTCTGTCCACTAGTCTCTGCTGTGGTTAAGGAAGAGGGCGCCACCTCCCAGGGAGAGGTGATGGTTTGTCGCAGCTGAGGTGCGGTATCTGGGGTCACAGGGGTTTGTAGTGCTCTAATAGACCAGTCCTTCAGGATTACAAAGCCTGCGTCCGGATGTTCTAGGGCCCACAGGCGCAACTGCGTATGATGGATTGGTGAATGTAACCCCTCCAAAAACTGTTCAGTCAGCATTTTATCCTCCTCCCGCACACGCTCAGGGTCTACCTGCTTTAAGGCTTGCAGCACCTCCTGGTGGTTCAAGGCGTAGTCCCGTATGCTATCCTGCAGCCTCTGCCTGCAATGGTAAATCCTCATTCTCAACTCAGCCTGAGTGCGGGTTTCAAAGTCAATTTTTAGGTTAGTAAATATTTGGGTTTCTGACTCTTTATCTGTGTCTGGCCAGGATTCAACCTCACGCTCTGCTACCACCATTAACTGTCCTAGCACAAGAGACGCTCTTTGCTTGCCAATCATTGAATACATGTCCAACACATTGCATATCTTTTTCCTAAACCCAGCCAGGGTATCTAGTTTGTCATCATATTGCCGTAGCCACGCCGCTCCCGGGACATACGGCAGAGCAATTGGCATGATCGGTGCCACAGCTCCAGGTGCCACGGCTCCTCCACCGGCTGAGGTCCCGACCCGCGCTCCATCCTGCGGTAAATTTCAATTAGACACCGTGGCATCAGTATCCCATTGTGCACCATTATTTATAAAAATGAGAATGCGCATAGGGTCTTATCCTCAATAGGAATCAAATCCCATACAGTGTGAAAACTGCTCACCTGATTTAGTTGTGAAACTAGCTTGATCGCTCAAACACAGCAGCCGCAGCCGGAACCGCACTTCCACAATCGTGGGGGTGAAACTATATCCGGGACCAAGTGTCTTTCGGTCCGCGCCGCTGCTCCAATAAGTATCAAACATAGGAGTGCTATGAAACAAGGTATCTTCAGTTTTATTTTCCGAAGCGTTTCGGAGCTAACACCTGAGGAAGGAGCTGGGTGATAGCTCCGAAACGCGTCGGAAAATAAAACTGAAGATACCTTGTTTCATAGCACTCCCGTGTTTGATACTTATTGGAGCAGCGGCGTGGACCGAAAGACACTTGGTCCCGGATAGAGGATTGTGCATCCATTCTCACTCATTCCTAGTTAACTTCAGCCAGTCTCTCATAAAGAAAAGCACCTCAGGCAGGGAATCGAGTGCTCGGCTATTTCGGGATTGGGCTGCGCTTCATCGGCTTTTGGTAGAGCGCGGGGCGGGGCCTGTCTTCGCGCCCTTTCAGCAGTTACGCCCCTTTCTTCCCACTCTCCGCACAGTTATGGGGGCCCAATTTAAAAGTTCAACAGTCAATACACGGCACACAGTACATGTCGGTAAAAGGCATGAAATCCTGTTCATGACGCCAGAAAGCTGACCCATCCCAGGGCCGTGGGGTACCTGGTCCCAGGCGTTTAGTTCACGGGAGATGTCACTGGGGCCTCTTGCCCAGTTCCGTGGCCCTGGTGGTCGCTTAAAAAGGCGGAAAACAGTCAATAAAAATGGAATACAATTTTTTTGTGATGCCACCTATGGTTCCGTTAATGTTACTGGTGATGCGGGACAGTCCTCCAAGGTTATGGTGGAGCAGCAAGATGGTTATGCTCCCCGTAGGTGGAGCAGAATTCCCGGGGCAGTTGTGAATGTTATAGTTACGGCATAGTCTATGATGGGAGCAGGATCAGGGGCCCCGATAACAGTCACACACAGGGTTGTTGTTTCCATACCTTTACTGATGTTGATTTGCAAAGTTAAGTCCAGGGTACCGTCCAGGTGGTCTGGGAGCAGCTCAGAATCTCCACACCCGATGAGTTTTGAGGCCTCCCAGTTGTGCTGTGGTTGCTACGGTCCTAGGCTGCCTATGGCTGGGCCCGGACCCTCTCCTGCTGTCTTCACCTGTATGGCAGGCAGTGTGAACCCTACTGGTTGGCACCACTGTGTTAGCTGCAGTCCCCGGGCTCTATATGTGGCTGTGTCTCCAGGTACTGCTGCGGCTGGGAGACTTGGGTCCTCCCTGGCCCTCCAGTCTTTACTGCTGTAGAAAAGATACAGCCCTGATGACGGTGCTTCAATTAGCACTGAAACGCGTAGGTGGAAAATAAAGACGGGGGGTCTTTTATTCAAGACTTTGGACTAATTATTTCTAGCAGCGCGGACTGTATATACACCATCCCTGGATTTGGATGAGTCTTTACTGCTGGGCTGTTAGATACCTCACAGTCTCGTACTCCGGTGTCCGGGTTGTCAACGCTGCTCCTCTGGTGTAAACCAGTATGGTTCCATTACCCTGGCTAACTTGCCTTGCCTCCGACCCTCACTCTTAGGTCCCACACAGTGGTCAGTCACTCTCACTGGCACGGGCCTAGCGTTGCTCCGTTCGCCAGGATGTCTTCCTCAGTACTGCTCCGTACTGAACTGCCTACCTCCGCCCCCAGGCCTGAATTTATAGGGGACCTTGACTGAACACAGTAAGTAGAGCTCCCCCTTCAGGTCTGGAGTAGAAGGTGTTATGCGTGAGCTTACCTGATGTGGAAATCCCTCCCTGCTCCAGGTGTTCCTGTGGCAACCGAACCGTGGGGTGCCACAAATGTACAGGCTGGATGACCAGTGGTAAGCTGAACCGTATACCATATTGCACTCTCACTTTGAGAACAGCAAGGTCTGACTCATCGCCAAAGATCAAAATATAATATAGGTCAAGCGCTAACTCAAGGATTAATAGTGTTGTTACTGTTAATAGTCCTCTGAGACCTTATGGCTTTTTACCTAGCATAAAGGTCAAAAATTGTAGTACTCAATGTAGGTTTAACCCTTTTTTGGGATGATTATTATGATTTAGATATGCTCTACATAGCACATCTGATTCTGGAATATTTTATAATGACTGATGTTCCCTTAGGTAATCAATTCTAACATCACAAAATTACAATAAAAATTAAATAAAATAATATAATAAAATGAGTCGGTTGTAGGATCAACTCTAGAGGAGTCGGACTTCTGTGGTATGGAGATGTATCGTGATCTCCAATAATTTTGCTGTAATCAATTAGACATATATTAAAAAATATATAGATGCCTGGCAAAAACGTTTTGCGATACTAGTTTACTGTAATACGGGGGTTCGTTTTGAAG
Source organism: Allobates femoralis (assembly GCA_033576535.1). Classification (NCBI taxonomy): domain Eukaryota; kingdom Metazoa; phylum Chordata; class Amphibia; order Anura; family Aromobatidae; genus Allobates; species Allobates femoralis. The sequence goes on along the minus strand of JARQOC010000001.1, from coordinate 371,152,498 downwards.
GTGCTTTCTAGTGCAGAGATGGACTTGTTGGTCTTTTGATTATTCGATTTTTTCAGCAGCCTTGGACACTGTAAATATAAACTGACTTTTGTCAGTGTCCATGTTCCTTTTTGATTTTGATTATATCTAATGATTTTTAGGTAGTCTCTCTTGGGGTGGTTTCTCGTTTAGAAGGTGTGCTGTAGCTCTCAGATGTGCTCCAGATAGACGAAGCATTGTGTTCTAGAGGTCAGTTAAACTGTTACAATTAGTTTAATATTAACTATGTTTACGGTGCTTTGTGCCATTTTTATATATGTAAATAAGTCTGTGGAGCCTCGGTTAGGAGTCTCCTGGAAGGATATCTGGCTAGTCCTGTGTTTGATACTCCACATTGATTTTTATATATGTGTATTTGTATTTATGTATATATATATATATATATATATAATATGCGTGTATATATACCTTCAAGTAGCTCCTTAGAGATGGACTTCTATGCATACGTCCAGCTTCCTATAGTGCTAGTTGTGGCGATCGATGCCACTGGAGAGGGTGAGTATATACCGAATATCTATCCGTGGGTGTTGTGCCTGAAATATATACACCTGTAATGATTTGTGGTGTTATAGTTATACCATACTGCAGCGGCGTATCTAGGGGGTACAGCCGAATCTTTTGCCCCACGCGCCGCCACAACTCCTCAGCCCTGTTACGGTAGCAGACAGTTCACCTCAGGGCTGCTCCTACTCTCAGGCTTTATATGGTGGGCAGAGCACGTGACCTCTGGACCTGACAGACAGGGCCGCCGGGCTATAGACAGGACCTAAGCATGATGGAAGCCAGGGAGCTCAGTGTGGAGATGCCGGACAGCCAGCCGGCTCCAGGAATGGCCACTGGGTGCAGATACTGCTCCGCCGCCCACTGCAACTGCGATACTGGCATGAAGTCAAGGAGCAGTGTGCCATGGCCGGGCCTGTGGTAAGAGAGACATGGGTATATGGATATAGTTATATATCATAGAGGACCAACATGGGTTTATGGACATAGTTATACATGTGTATAGAGAACCGACATAGGTATATGGATATAGTTATATATGTGTATAGAGAACCGACATGGGTATATGGATATAGTAGGGTGGGGGTGGGGCGCCAAAAATAAATCTTTGCCCGGGTGCCAGAAAACCTAGTTACACCGCTGCCATACAGTATCGTTCTAGTGTTTATATAGGGTATATTATCTTGCATACATGAAGTTACAGATTTTCATATGGCAGTATTTGTACTGATGGGTTCTTCTGGTTATTGTTCGTTAGGTTTAGAATATGTTGCACCAAGGGTAGGTTTTTTCTGTATGTTCTTTGTGGTCTGTGGTTCTGGTGTCACTAAAATTAATGCATACGTTCAGAAATGAAGAAAAGGAGTATAGCTTATAGTTGCATCAAAGTGATTTTATTTAACTGACTTAGAGGACAGATGAGTGCGGTAGTCAGTTGCCTCCTCACCGGCGATACAGTGGTGTAACTGGTCACTTTGGACCATGCATGCATAAATTTCATTAAATGGTTATCACCAATACAATTCTTAGGTGTTACAAAGAAAGTGCCCCACATGGGCAGATCTCCAACCACTGAGTAAAAACATGATAATGGTAACAATCTCAATTTCTGTACAAAGAGCACTTCAGCCCTTAATAATTTTCATATGGAATACAGAGTATATACAATATCTCAATTTGACCCACATGAACTTATGTAAGCAGAGGAGAAGTAACCATACACAGCATTTGAAGCAGTTCTTTAATGTACAGCACACCATTAGGACACCATTAGATCAGTGAGACCATACAATTACCACTAGTATTCGCAGGTGGAGGGCGTCTGGGGCAGGGGAAGGTCAGGACTGCAGACCTCTACGGCGTTTCGTGTCCCAGGTGAGCACCTATCTGTAAAATATGAGAATGCGCGATAGGGTCTTATCTACTAACAGAGATGCACGGTGATAGATGGTATGAAATCTGCTCACCTGGTCAGGTTGTGTGACCCACAACCAGTATACTCGCTTAGAATGATGCAGCTGCCGCAGGGACCGCACTTCCACAGTTCACTGTGGAGTAGATCAGGTTCCAGGGTGAAGTGCCATAAAAGTCCGCGCTGCTGCCCAAAAGAAACACCAGACTCACCAGGGTATCTGGGTTGATGAAGCTTTATTCCACTTATCTCCTTGAGGAAGGAGCCAGGAGGGGCTCCGAAACGCGTAGGTGGAATAAAGCTTCATCAACCCAGATACCCTGGTGAGTCTGGTGTTTCTTTTGGGCAGCAGAGTGGTTTAATGGCACTTCGTCCTGGAACCAGGTGAGCACCTATGGCCACTTCATCAGGGGGAGGTGTAAGAGAGCTGCCAGGAGCCCCCCTACTTATAGCACTGCTTGTCTGCGCCACCGCGAACCGGAAGTGACGCTGACTAGCGGTCACATGACCGGAAGTGACGCGCCGCTCGCACCCGCGAGATCGCGGGACGGGTCATGTGCGTCATTGCAGCCACATGACCACATATGATGCGTCGCCGCGGCAACCACACTCTACCTGCCCCTTCCAGACGCATAGGCCACGCCGCTCAGTGTTTCCTGGGACGCGTCACCAGGGTGACGAGCTGCGGGCTCATCATATGCCTTGAGGGGCGGGGAACAGGGAGCAGGCAGCGGCGATACCACATCAATAATAAGAGTCTCACTGCAGTGCATAAGTATAGAAGACATCAATATACGTGAATGCAAAGCATCCTTGTTTTGTAACAGAACAAAGTCCCAGTTTATTCCAATGAGATGAATGTCTTCTTCATGTCTTCTTATAAGGTTTCTGTACTCAAATATAAAGTCCATGATTCATGGCAGACAAAACAGCGATATAAGGGGTTCCTCCGAGCAAAAGGCAGCCTGTAAACCACAGAAATAAATATCCATAATAACAGATAAAATCTGGTCAAACAGACCATTAAAAGGTAGATCTAGGGTAACTATACCCTGACCTAAACCAAACAGCGACGGCTAAAGGAAGGAGGCAAAAATAAAGTGTTCGTTGAGGCCATGTGGTGACATGGTATTAAGCGACACTATCCACCGTGTTTCGCGTTGTGCCAACAATTTCCTAGTATCTCCACTCCGGATACCACCATGAATGGCATTGATCCTCCTGAACATCAGGGAAGTTGGATCGCCACCATGGTGTTCTAGGAAATGTCGTGGCAGTGTCTTAAGAGTGGCCTTATCCTTCACCTGTGGGGCCGCCAGAACGTCCTTTACATGTTCCCTCACTCCTCCTTAGCTCCCTTAATGTCATACCTATATATATCAGCTGGCAAGCGCATGTGTCATAATAGATCATATTGCTTGACCTGCATGACATATATTCCTTTATGTCATATGTACGGGAGCCATTGGAGGAGGCAAAGGAATTAATGGGTAGGACGTTCAGGCAAGCTACACAGTGTACACAGGGAAAACATCCACGCCGGGGACCTACGGAACCAAAGGGTTTTGTTGGAGCAGGGACATAATGACTCCTGACCAGGATGTCACGTAGATTTCGTGACTGTCGAGCAGTCAAAAGAGGTTCATCAGATAGTATTTGCCTCAATATAGGGTCTGATTGGAGGATTGGCCAGTGTCTATTCAACACATCACACAATACATCCCAACTCTGGTTAAAAGTAGAAATAAATCGAGTCGGTTGTGCAGATTCTGCCACTACCGCTCGTTGGCCATAGAGTAGATCATTACATGATGCATGTTTAGCTCTAAGATAAGCCCTCTTGACTGACCTGTTGCTATAGCCCCTCTCTCTAAAGCGTTGTTTCAAATCAACCGCTCGCCTCTCAAAAGCCTCCTCAGAAGAGCAAATGCACCTCATTCGGAGAAATAAGCCAGTGGGGACGGCTCAGATTGTTGATACAGTATGGGACGAACTCGCATGCAAAAGAGAATTTACGGATGTGGATTTCCGATACACATCAGTATGTGTAGAATTATCGGGTCCCACAGTCAAATAGATATCCATAAACTCAATTTGTCTCATGTCAGACTTATATGTAAGTCTAACGTTGATGTTATTATTTGCGAGACGGCCCATAAATGTCTCCAGCTGCTCCACAGTACCCCCCCACAAAATCAGTAGATCGTCTATATGCCTCCACCAGCACTGCAAATGGGCGCTGGCCGGGCCGTCCCCCCCCCTGCACAGCAAACCACTCTCCCAATAGCCCAGGAAGAGATTTGCGTATGAGGGGGCACATGCCGCGCCCATGGCAGTGCCACAGGTCTGTAAGTAGTATTGATCTTTAAATACAAAGAAATTGTGGGTAAGGGCAAAGTGGAGCAGCTCAAGAACCAATTCACACAGCGAGCCGTCTTGTCCACTGGCCAGGAGAAAGAAACGGGCAGCCTCCAAACCATCCTCATGACGTATGCAGGTATAAAGAGATTCCAAATCGGCAGTAACCAATATGGTCCCCGGTTCACAAAGATCCCATCAGTCCGCCTCAGGACATCCCCAGTGTCACGAATATAGGAGGGCATATTTTCAACAAGTGGTTTTAAATAGTGGTCAATAAATTGACACACTGGGTTGCATAGACCCCTTATACCGGACACAATTGGACATCCCGAGGGAGTGATGGAACCTTTGTGGATCTTAGGCAACAAATATAATGTCGGTGTTTTTGGATATCTGACAGTCAGGCTCTCCACAACCTGTTTAGTAATTATACCTTTTATCACATGCACGTCCGAGGATGGTCTGGAGATCTTCAAAAAAGGGACCACAGGGCTACAGGCCAGTCTAGAGTACGTGTTCTTATCACGAAGCTGGCGGAACACTTCCCGCTCGTATTTATCCACCGGCCAAATCACAATGTTTCCCCCTTGTCCGCAGGTTTTATTACTACATCAGTCATGTATTCTAGATGGAGCAATGCTCGTCTCTGTTGAAAATTGAGGGTACCCGAATGACAATGTGTTGGAATCTTTTATAGGTCCTCAATTACCACCTTAGAAAAAATATCGACTGATGAACATACGGACAAGGAAGGAAACTTTGTAGATTTAGGTAGTGTGAAAGATGGAAACTCACCAGTTCTGTTAAGGATCATTTCTTCCACCAAGTCTTCTAAATTCCCTAAGGCCTCCACCTCCCTCAAGTCCATCTCATCCGGTCGCAGCGCCTTCTTAGTGTGCAGTTTTTTCAAGACCAATTTTCGACAGAATAGTTGGAGATCTTTCAGTGCTGTGAAAAAATGAAACGGACTCGAAGGTGAGAAGGACAGCCCCCTGGACAGAACTTCAATGCGCGTTGACCAGCCAAGAATCAGAAGAGACCTTAAATCAGTGGTTCTTAACCTTGTTTGAGGTACCAAACCCACCAGTTTCATATGCACATTCACCGAACCCTTCTTTAGTGATAAATCAAATATGATGTTTTTCCAAATTCAAGACATAGGTATATGTTTTTTTACTGGTACGCAAAATGAACCGTGCATGACCCCTAGGGTTCGATGGAACCCCGGTTAAGAACCACTGCCTTAGATCAATGTAAAGACCAGTAGGCTCCAGATGCAGATGCCTCACATGCAGTAGAACAGGAGAATCTACCCCCTGCTAGCGGTAAATCTGTCATGCCCATGGTGAATCTAAGAGGTCGTAGAAAACTGCCAAGCATACTAGTACTATGTAAGTCTACTCGTAGCGTAGTCCATAGTGAGCATACAACACCTACAGTAGATACCTTAGACCAGGAGAGGTCAGTAGAAACATCAGTGTTACGAAGGTCACAATGCAGTACACAAGGTCAGACCCCTGTTTGCTATAAGGTGTAAATAAGCAAATGTATATATGCAACCGTTACGCATAAAGTGCCTACAGAGACTACTGTATGAATATTTGAGCAAAAATATATAATAACCTGCTTAAGGACAATTGGGTCACAGGACTATGTGTGACCAGGACTTGACTTGTATATAGTTTGCATCCTAACCTGACCTCAAAATAACCGTTGGCGTGGCCGAAGAACCAGGTCAGATCACGGTCTTTGAGCTCTGTAGCCACGCGCAGGGACAAAGTTTAAGGTGGGTTGGGGCAGTTCCCACCAGTTGTTCTAAAAGTCATGAGGTTTACACACTTGGGCCAGTGTTGCCCCAGGAACTTTGTTGACAATTTTCTATTTTTGCATTATTTTTAAGAGTTTTTGTATTTTTCCATTTTTGATAATGATGTAACCATTAAGTAATTGTTTGTTGTTGTTGTTAATTTGTATTGTAATGTCTTCACAGTGGTCCGGTTGCCACAGTGACATTACCTCCCCAGGGGGTGAAGTCATGCTTGGAAGCAGGAGGAGATCCCCATGGGAGGTAAACCACGGCATGCATGCACCAATTCCTGACTCCGGGCCAGAAGGGGGAGCTCTACACCCGAGTGCTGGGGTGCTGCCCTGTTTCGGGCACGGAGGAGGGGTTAGGGAGAACGTCTGAGGAGAGGGAGAGGAGTAGACAAAAGGAGAAAAAGCTCTGGGGTGTGAAGCTGCCGAAAGCTCACCCCAGAGAGGCGCTACAGAGGATGCCAGAGTTCTGGGTCAGACAGGAACTGCATGTCCCGCTGATCGAATCTGGAGGACAGGAGACTGCAAGTTTCCTGGCTTCACTATAGACCCGGCGGCACAACAGCATAGCAAGAGCCTAGAGATGTCACCTGTGCGGCAGTGTCCATTATAGGCTCATGCTGTCTGCCATATGGGAGCAAGGACAAGAAAAAAAGGAAGAGGGCCGCAGAGTAGCTCACAGGAAGCCAAGACCCCAAACTGAGAGCGCAGCAGGAAGGCCTGCAAACCCACCTGGTGAGGTGAAACCAGAATGCTTCCAGGCTGACCGGACCCTTCTTGGACCTGGAAACCAGGGCCCTGGACTGCACCACATTTTGCCAGTTAAAGGTAAAAGAACTGTAACCTTTGTGTCCTCCCGTTTATTTCCCATGCCCTCCTGCACCTCAACTACAACTACCATCGTCCCCTATAGACTATTATACCAACCCTGAGGCCCCGCTCCACCTGTGGGGAGCGTTACCATCCCAGCTGCTGCACCATTTGCCTCAGAGGCCCCAAAATAGCAGTACTGGTCACCTATGACCAGTTACCACAGGTGGCATCACGTACAAACTCATCATCCCCTGTAAATAACCCCCATCACTGCACGGCCAGGGCCACAGAGCTGGGCCACAGCCACCGTGATCTCCCAGAAAGTCACCTGAATCTGCTACTGAGTAACCCCCGGCCCTTGCGGCCATTGCACTATATGCTAATGACACTCGGCTCAAACTCTGCTGCGAACGTGACCTGAGTGGCAGTTTACTGTGATGCAATTCTCAGATGCAATAATCGGAGCACAGGTGTAGAGAAGATGGAGAGCTTAATTTCTCCATCTTCTTCATTACCTCTCTCGGCATATATATCAGACTGCACTCTGATGACATCCGATTGCAGTCTGAAGTTTTGTAAGCACCCATTGACCAGAATGGGCCATCTGAGGCACGCTGCCAATCTCTCACTTTTGTACTGCCCCATAGTATAACATTGGGCCAAGTGCTAACCAATAAAACATCAGCTAGCACTGAGATAGCCATGTTAGACAGTCATATGAGTGAGTCCTGAAGAAACTGATGAGTGAAAGAGCATTTAGGAGGAATAGTTGTCAGCCAAAAAAAAGTGGCTACCAGCTGACTAAAGTGAATAGCCAATTTTGCATTTTGCATTGTTGACCATAGTCAACCTTGCGTCTCAGACCCTTCCTGCCTTGGCCAATTTTAATTTTTGCACTTTAAAGGGAACCTGTCACCTAATCTATGGCCCCTAAACTATCACTACCTGCCCCTACAGACCCTAACTAGCTCCCTAACCATCCCTGGCTGACGTAATATGGCTTTATATAAGGTGAAATAAACACTTTATAAACTTACATGATCAGTGCCAGTGGGGCGTTCCTGACAGTAGGGCGGGGTCCCCAGAGCCGCGCTCCCCCCGCCTCGCTCCCTTCCTAACGCCCTAATGGGCGGCATTATCGATTTGAAGAGCGGGGAAGCCCATTGGAATCTTCCCGCCCCGCTCTTCATGACGCGGCCGGAGACCGCGTCATTTCCGGGTCCGCGCATGCGTAGTGCGCCGGGTGAAGCTGACCGGAATCGCAGCGTCGCTAGGCAACGACCGGCGTCTTCGGAAGGTGAGTATCGGCGGCCCCCCCCCTCCCAAACCAGCCCATATATATGTGTGTGTAATCCACATGTACATATGGATTACACACACACATATATACATTCACTTTGATTAGGCACATATATATATATAGATGCACATATGAAATGTGCCTAATCAAAGTGAATGTATATATGTGTGTGTGTAATCCATATGTACATGTGGATTACACACACATATATATGGGCTGGTTTGGGAGGGGGGGGGCCGCCGATACTCACCTTCCGAAGACGCCGGTCGTTGCCTAGCGACGCTGCGATTCCGGTCAGCTTCACCCGGCGCACTACGCATGCGCGGACCCGGAAATGACGCGGTCTCCGGCCGCGTCATGAAGAGCGGGGCGGGAAGATTCCAATGGGCATCCCCGCTCTTCAAATCGATAATGCCGCCCATTAGGGCGTTAGGAAGGGAGCGAGGCGGGGGGAGCGCGGCTCTGGGGACCCCGCCCTACTGTCAGGAACGCCCCACTGGCACTGATCATGTAAGTTTATAAAGTGTTTATTTCACCTTATATAAAGCCATATTACGTCAGCCAGGGATGGTTAGGGAGCTAGTTAGGGTCTGTAGGGGCAGGTAGTGATAGTTTAGGGGCCATAGATTAGGTGACAGGTTCCCTTTAATTGTTAACGTTCCTTTTCCATGGAGACATATGGTAACTTTTTTATTCTTCCACCAACATAACCACATGAGATGTTTTTTTTTTGTTTTGTTTTTTTACAGCATAAGTTTTAGTTTTGAATAAAAAGTATTAGAATCTGAGAGTCCTCAGTGATTGATACCTTTTAATGGCTAACTGAAAAGATGGTAAGAAAAAGCAAAGCCAAGCTTTCAAGACACTATGACCTCTTCATCAGGCTAATAATGATACAAATTTTGAAGACACACACATATATACATATTCAGGGATGATGCAGTAAATACGACAGGTAACATAAAGCAGAAAATAGTAGTCAGTCTTGGGAGGGGTGGAGGTGCTGGGAAGGTAAAATGAGAGTTCCAAGATAAGAGGCACATATTGTATTATTATGATAAGTGGTTGGTCGAGACCTGAAAATTCCTCATTGAATGTAGAAAGTCATAAATCCATGCGAGACATTTATTCCTGCTGTAAGTGTGTCAAATGTCCTCATCAGTTTATATTCCCACACTCTTCTGTCTCGCTGTGATCTGAAGTTACCTTTTAGAATTAGTATTTTTATATCCAATATTGTGTGATCAGGCCTACAGAAATGCCTAGGCACAGGTAAATCTGTCCTTCTTTCCTTTATTGAATGGCGATGAGAGTTCATCTTAGTTCTGAGTTGTTGCACTGTCTCACCTACTTATAGATTAAATTTAGTACATATAATTAAGTACACCACATTGCTTGTGGTTCAGCTGACGTTACCTGGGATCTTGTAGTCCTGATGTGAGCCAGGAATCTTTATCTTGTCCATTGTCATTATAAATTGACAGGTTTTGCACCTGTTGTGGTTGCAGGGAAAGCTTCCTATTGCTGTTGGGGAGGACAGGGAGCTTCTGACAATGATGCTTCTTAGGTCTGGGGGCTGCCTAAAAATCACAGATGTAGGGGGCCTGGAAATATTGATTTTAGTCGAGCATCTTTTTGTAGGAGTGGTTGTATTTTCCGTGCAGCTCCTCTTATCACCTCCAGATTTGCTTTGTAGGTGACTACAAGAGGGACCCGGTTGTTTTCTTCTTTATATTTGTAATGTAGATGATTCCTTGATATTCTATTTGCTCTTGTTATCTGGTTTTCAATTGCTCTTGGGTAGTAGCCCTGGTTCAAAAAGGTCTTTCTGAGGTACTCAAGGTGATTGTCTCTATCTGTAGGGTTGGAACATATCCGATTGTATCTGATGGCCTGGCTGTATACAATACTGTTTTTTATGTGTTTTGGATGAAAACTGTCCCATCCAAGATATGTTGGACGGTCAGTTGGCTTCTGGTACAGAGATGTCTCTACTTCATTGTTCCGTAGCTTGATGATGGTGTCCAGAAAGCTGATTTCAGTGCAGGAGTAGTTGAGTGTTAAGTTGATAGTGGGATGAATCCTGATTAAGGTGTTCATGGAACGTCTTCGGCTGTTGCTCAGACAATGTCCAGATGATTAAAATGTCATCGATATAACGGTAATAGGTTAGATGCCTGATAGGACAAGAGGATAAAAAGTCCCGTTCAAGCTTGGCCATGAAAAGATTTGCATATTGTGGAGCCGTTTTGCTTCCCATTCCTGTGCCAGTCTCTTGTAAATATATGTTGTTTGTCTAATGTAAAATAGTTGTGTGTGAGGATGAGTTTTGTAAGCTTCACCACAGAATCAGCATCAATCCCTGTGTTATCCAGGAAGGATTTGCAGGCATTTAATTCATCTATCCTAGTGTGGGATATTGCTGTATAGAGATTCCACATCTATTGTTGCAAGGATGGTTCCTTCTGGTAGATGACCTATGGCTGACAGTTTATTCAATATGACAGTTGTGTCCTGAATGTAGCTGGGTGTCTCTTTTACCAGGGGTTTGAGAACACCCTCTACCCACCCAGAAATTTGTTCGGTAAGGGTGCCCACACATGAAATGATTGGTCTTCCTGGATTTCCTGATTTATGGATTTTGGGAAGCATGTAGAATGTGCCTGTTCTTTGATATTCTGTTCTCAGGTCATCAGCTCTTAAGGATATGTCAGGCATTTTTTTTTGTTTTTACAGTTTTCATTTTGATATAAAAATAACTTGCCAATATTATTTTCCATGTTAGTACATTTAATGCAATTGCTTTGCAATGCATTACACCAGTGATCAGAGTAATAAAAGTTAAAGTCCCATTTAGGGAACAAATGAAAAAGTAAAAAAATCTATTTAAAAAAAATCACAGAATAAGAACAACAATAACAACAAAAATATTACACTAATAATTACATATACAGTGATGCCTTGGTTTTCGTCAATAATCTGTCTGAAAACTATCGTCGAAAACCGTAACCAACAAAAACAGAGACAATGATTTCCATAGGAACCAATGTAAACTGAATTACCGGTAATTCGTTTAAGACATTTAAAAAAAAAAAAGGAAAAACACATTTTAAAGAGCGTAATTATAGTCTTTAATGCTACAATTAGAAAATATAGTACACTACTGTACATTGTCATATGGTTAGTGCATAAAGAGTGAAGACTAATTTAACAAATAGTTTTCTAAAGCCTGTTGTGTAGAAGACAGCGAGGAGGGGAGAAAAAGTCTATTGGCAATAGGACCAGCTTTAGAGTCAGTGGACCCATGTCGCACAAGAAAGCTGTATAAAGAGGTCTTTTTCTGACGCCAATTTAGGATTTGCCTAACATGGGGCAATATATCATTAAACAAGTTGCAGACGCAGCCTGCAACAGCTTTATCTGGGTGGATTTTTCTCCACAAACCCCTGTAGCATACTCCACATGGAGAGGATATCCTTAATCTCTGAAGAAGACACATTCTCCCCTGTCCGTTGCACTTGCAGGTCTTGCAGTTCTTCAGTGTTGAGTTCTTCACTGTGGTCATCTACCAACTCTTCCCCATCCTCACCACTCACTTCCATACACATTGTCTTCACCAAATCAACAATTGACTGCACCACATGTGTACGGTCATCATGGAAAGGCTCAACCCCTTCAGTATCTCTCTCATGCACACATTCTGGCCATTATTTCTTCCAGGCAGAGTTCATCAACCTGGGTGTCACTCCCTGCCAAGCCTTATCTATGAGGCTAATGCAGTTGAGAATGGTGAAATATTGTTAAGGTCAATTCTGTATCTGATGTCGCTTAAAAGCATCTTTGAAACATTGCTTTTACGTACAGTTTCTTGTAATTTGAAATGACATTTTGGTCAATGGGTTGGATGAGTGGTGTGGCATTAGGGGGCAAGAACTTCACCGTGATAAAACTGAACTGCTCCAACAATGGCTCTTCCTGGAGGGTGTACAGGAGCATTGTCCATTATCCGGAGACAAGTGATTATCCTGGAGCTATTTTTTCACACTTGGGCTAAGCGCTTCATCCATCCACTCAATGAAAATTGCCCTTTGTTACCCATGCTTTCCTGTTTGCCCTCCACATCACACACAATTTACTTTTAATGACATTGTTTCTGCTAAAGAGTCTAGTAGTTTCTGAATGGTACACCAATAACGGCTTCAGCTTACAATCCCCGCTAGCATTACCACAGAACAAAAGAGTTAGGATGCTTTCATATCTGCAAACTTTTGAACTTCAGGTTTGCCTGATCTACGTTTTTTTCAAATCTGGCGGAATTCTGCCTTTTTTGCAAAAAGCAGATGCATGCACCCCACTTGCAGCACATGTGCGTTAAGGTTGCGCTTGTGCTAATGTATTGTAAATTAACCTCTGGACATGTATGGAGACTCACCTTTTCCCCACGATCCCGCACTTCCGGCACTTCCAGCACCGGAGGTGACAAAACTGACGAATAACTGTAAAAAACGCAAGCCTTCGCACTTGTCCAGAGGTCCATTTACAATACATTAGCACAAGCACAACCTTGGCGCAAGTGTTCCGCAAGTGTGCCACATCTGGTTTTTACAAAAATGGCGGATTTCTGCCTGGTTTGCAAAAACGCAGATGTGAAAGCACCCTTAACTTATCTTTCATAGGCTGATGTCTTGGCAGTGTCTTTTCCTTTTGTGTAATGAATGTCCTCTGTAGCAATTTCTCCCAAATGAGGCCAGTCTCATCACAATTGAAGAATTAGTGGAAAATGAATCCTTCAGCCTGTATGCAATTTTTGAATTCGGCCACAAATTTTTCAGCCCCAGACTTGTTCAAACTCAAAGCTTCATCGTACCTAATAACATTGTGTATGCCAGTGCGTCTCTTGAATTTTTCCAACCAGCCTCTGCTGGCCTTAAAATCAGGAAGTTCATTAGCAATCGGTTCAGGCATTTTCTTAATAAGATTGACATGCAACTGACTCACCCAGGGGTCTATGGGAACTCGGAACCTTAAAGGCTTAGAGTTGGAGGGATGTCACTGGTGGCCCGCCCAGACCCATAGCCCTGGTGGTCGGCCCAAAAATTGGGGAAATATAGAAAGGGAATAAAAGAAAATAAAAGTTTATCAGGACGCCATCTGTGGTTTCTGATGAATGCACCAGCGCTGCTGTGGGCCTCCGGGGATGATGGATGGGCAGCTGGGTGGTATAGCTCCCCACAGGTGGAGCAGGGACCACGGGGCTGTGATGAGGTGACATGAATTGATGCAGGGAGTTGGCTGTGCTGCCTGACAGCTATGGCAACCTCCGTAGTGGACCTTTACTGGTGGAATTGCAGGTAATGTCCAGGGTACTCTCTGGTGGTTGGAGAAACACTTCTGGATCTCCACATAGTGAGTGGGTATACAGTTGTGGCCAAAAGTTTTGACACCCCTGCAATTCTGTCAGATAATATTCAGTTTCTTCCTGAAAATGATTGCAATCACAAATTCTTTGGTATTATAATCTTCATTTAATTTGTCTTCAATGAAAAAATGCAAAAGAGAATGAAACAAAAAGCAAAACATTGATCATTTCACACAAAACTCCAAAAATGGGCCGGACAAAAGTATTCGCTTCCTCAGCCTAATACTTGGTTGCACAACCTTTAGCCAAAATAACTGCTATCAACCGCTTCCGGTAACCATCAATGATTTTCTTACAATGCTCTGCTGGAGTTTTAGACCATTCTTCTTTGGCAAACTACTCCAGGTCCCTGATATTTGAAGGGTGCCTTCTCCAAACTGCCATTTTTAGATCTATCCACAGGTGTTCTATTGGATTCAGGTCTGGACTCATTGCTGGCCACCTTAGAAGTATCCAGTGTTTTCTCTCAAACCATTTTCTAATGCTTTTTGAAGTGTGTTTTCAGTCATTGTCCTGCTGGAAGACCCATTACCTCTGAGGGAGACCCAGCTTTCTCACACTAGGCCCTACATTATGCTGCAAAATTTGTTGGTAGTCTTCAGACTTCATAAAGCCATGCACATGGTCAAGCAGTCCAGTGCCAGAGGCAGCAAAGCAACCCCAAAACATCAGGGAACCTCCGCCATGTTTGACTGTAGGGACCGTGTTCTTTTCTTTGAATGCCTTTTTTCTCCTGTAAACTTTATGTTGATGCCTTTGCCGAAAAAGCTCTACTTTTGTCTCATCTGACCAGAGAACATTCTTCCAAAACATTTTAGACTTTCTCAGATAAGTTTTGGCAAACTCCAGCCTGGCTTTTTTATGTCTCGGGGTAAGAAGTGGGGTCTTCCTAGGTATCCTACCATACAGTCCCTTTTCATTCAGACGCCGACGGATAGTACGGTTGAAACTGTTGTACCCTCGGACTGCAGGGCAGCTTGAACTTGTTTGGATGTTAGTCGAGGTTCTTTAGCCACCATCCGCACAATCTTGCGTTGAAATGTCTTGTCAATTTTTCTGTTCCGTCCACATCTAGGGAGGTTATCCACAGTGCCATGGGCTTTAAACCTCTTGAGGACACTGCGCACGGTAGACACAGGAACATTCAGGTATTTGTAGATGCTCTTGTAGCCTTGAGATTGCTCATGCTTCCTCACAATTTGGTTTCTCAAGTCCTCAGACAGTTCTTTGGTCTTCTTTCTTTTCTCCATGCTCAATGTGGTACACACAAGGACACAGGACAGAGGTTGAGTCAACTTTAATCCATGTCAACTGGCTGCAAATGTGATTTAGTTATTGCCAACACCTGTTAAGTGCCACAGGTAAGTTACAGGTGCTGTCAATTACATAAATTAGAGAAGGATCACCTGATTTTTCTAACAGTGCCAATACTTTTGTCCACCCCCTTTTTTATGTTTGGTGTGGAATTATATCCAATTTGGCTTTAGGACAATTCTTTTTGTGTTTTTTCATTGAAGACAAATTAAATGAAGGTAATAATACCAAAGAATTTGTGATTGCAATCATTTTCAGGAGGAAACTGAGTATTATCTGACAGAATTTCAGGGGTGTCAATACTTTTGGCCACAACTCTAAGGCCTCCTCGTCTCTTTTCCCTTGTTGAAGTCTCTGGCCTGTGTAAAACTAAGCCTGACCTCCTATCCTCTTCTGTCACCTGTGTGTTGAAGTGGGACACCTTCGTGTGGACTTCTGCTGTATCCTCTCCTGCGGTGCCTGGCTCCCTTCTTGGTTGCTACACAGATGCCCGGGAGACTGGAGTCTCCACGGTGAACCAGAATTTCTGCTGTGCTAAATGCTCTCCTGCAGACTCGGACTCCGGTGTCCGGGTGGCTTTCTGGGGTAAACCAGTATGACTCCTCGGCCCCCAGTCTGCTGTTTCTTTGTGACTTTATGCCTTGCGTTCAATCTCACTCTTAGGCCCCTGCACTGTCTAGGCTGCTAACTGTTCGGTTGTCAACTGGCTCGGGCCTAGCACGGCTCCGACACACCAGGACATCTTCACAGTTCTCCTAGCGACTGCACACTCTGACTAACTCCGCCCCCAGCACCGGTATTTATAGGGGATCTTGCTTAAAGGTAGCAAGTGGGGCTCCCCCTACAGGTCTGGAGTGGAAGGTGTTGTATGTGTTTGGGATACCCATTGTGAAAATTTTAGGTAGGTCTGTGGTTACCTGTACTGGCAGGGTGCCACATTCCCCGCTAGGTAAGATTAGTACTCCTGGACTGCGAAACATTTTTACAAACAACAAGCAAATAAACATTACATTAATGACAATAACGGGTATTAGGTAAAAAGTCTCAAAAGGAAAAAATATACAAAAACCATTAAAAATATGTCAAAACAGGGATGCAGTCCATACGGCGCTAGTTCATCTGCCGCAGGCTGTAAAAAGAAGTTTTTGTCACAACCAGTCCTGTGACTATGGTCCTTTTTAACTGAAAACAGGGAAGATTCTGGGAAAAATGTTGTAAGGAGTCTTTACAGTATAGTCTCTTTAAGCTCCGGGTAAAAAGGGGTTAAAGTCTTTCAAAAGTTCAATAAGTCCTTTACACTGGTAAACCAAACATTTTCCCTATGGGTGTCTCTACTTAGGAGACCTGCTACCTCCTCTCCACCCCAGGCACTTTATGTTCCCAACTTAATGTGCTTGGGGCTGGGCCCAGTTCCTCCCCCTTCTATACACTACTATTTACATTTACTGTACAAGACTGGTTTCTATTTACCTTTCTGCAATGACATATTGTATCTAGTGTACCCAATCTCTATACCTGGACAGGGGTTGACCCTGATTACAACGCCTGGATCTATGTAGTGTTCGTGTCTAAGATGATGTACTGAATGTAGGTAAGTCAGGTAACTGTCTGTGTGGCCTTAGTATCACTAGAGGGTTGGCAGTTGCACAGATTGCAGGATCCTCTGGTTCGGGTGTTTCTTCTTGAATATAATAAATCACTTTTTCCTTTGGTTGAGATGGAGGTTCACAAGTATTATTTCCTCTTCTTGGGTTTCTTGTATTCTCAACTGTTCTGGACAAACTTTCAAGTGGTCTCTTGACACTATGATGGTTGTTTTTCCTCCATCTTTACTGACTAAACAGGTTTTGGTGTTATCGAAATTACAGTCGAATACAGTACAGGGCTCTTTCTCCCGCTGAACATCAAACTTATGATGCCTTATTTTTCTTTTACGTACAACTGTGCCTGGTGTTAAGGGTTCAGCTTGCACACTTTTGTTGAAGTCTTTTTCCTGTTTCTCTCTGGCTTTATTGAAATTATCTTCAACGCAGGCTTGGATTAGTTTGTACAGTACTGTTCTTGACAAGTGGTGTTCCAGTCAGAATTGGATGTTTCTGCTGCTGGTTCTACGATTCCCATTTCTAAGTCAACTAGTATCTTTCCAGGACATGCTCTCATTAGATAAGCTGGTGTGCAATTGGTGGAACTCACCAAGTATGTTGTTATACATGTCCACTAAGTCAGGCAATTTATCAGGCCACTGATTTCTCTCTTCCAAAGGCAATGTTTTAACATGTCTATAACTATGTTGTTCATCTTTTCACACATGCTGTTTGTTTGTGGATGGTACGGTGTGGTCCTTATCTTCTTGCACCCATAAAGATGACAAAATTCTTGGAAAATTTCAGTTTCAAATGCAGAACCTTGGTCAATCAGTACATGTTCTGAATACCTGTGTGGTCTACAGAAATAGGCTTGAAAGGTCTTTGCGGCGGTTTCAGTTGTCAAGTCTTTCACTGGAGCAACTACCATGAATCTTGAGTAGTGGTCTACCATCGTCAATGCGTAGGTGTAACCTGAACTGATTGGCGTTAATTTCACATGATCTAAGGCTACTATTTGAAGTGGTTGAGTTGTGATAATTGGCTGGAGTGGTGCTCGTTGACTCTCTCGATCTTTTCTCCTTACGTTGTATGGTCCACAGTTTTTACACCATCTCTCTATGGATTCTCTCATGCCAACCCAATAGAACCTGTCTTTGAGCATCATCTCGAGCTTCTTCCATCCAAAGTGTCCTGTTTGGTTGTGATATGTATTCAGCACTATCTCGACATCCTTCTTGGGCACCACTATTTGCCAGACCATTTCATGGGTTCTGAGATTGATGTAATGTTTGCAAAGCTTTTCCTGGTAGATGAAGAGTTTGCTTCTTTCACTCCATAGGTGTTTTTCCTCTGGTGGAGCATCTGGAGCGAGACGGGAACCTTCCTGGATTACCAGTCCTTTAACTAAACTGATAGCCGGGTCACTGTCTTGAAACTCCTTCCAACTGAAGTGAGGCAATGGATTTATTGTTCTTTCAGGGAATTTTCTGTTAGCTTGCTGACATTGGGACGCTCTGTGGCGATGGAAGGCGGGTAGCTCTACTTCTTCTAGCTCATCCACATCTTCTCCCATATCTGCCAGGTGAGGCATCCTTGACAAGGCATCAGCGTTGGCATTGTCATGGCAAGCCTGGTACTTGATGGTAAACTGATAATTGGACAACCTGGCCATCCAGCGTTGTTCCATGGCTCCTAACTTCGCGGTTTCCAAATGTGTTAATGGATTATTATCCGTGAAGGTGGTGAACTTTGCAGATGTCAGGTAATGCTTGAACCACTCTGTGATGGCCCAAACCAAGGCCAGGAACTCCAACTTGAACAAGCTGTAATTCTCAGGGTTCCTTTCTGTCGGGCGAAGCTTCCTGCTGGCATAGGCAATCACTCTTTCTTTGCCATCTTGCTTCTGCGTTAAAACAGCTCCCAACCCCACGTTACTGGCATTGGTGCATAGCAAGAATGGTTGGTTGTAGTCAGGGTAAGCCAGGATCTCTTCACCCGTCAGGGCCTCTTTCATTTGCTGGAAGGATTCTTCCTGTTCCTTACCCCACTCGATTGGAGGACCCCCGGGGACTTGCCTTTCTTGGGCTGGCCTACTAGGAGATTTTGTAAAGGTACTGCCTTCTTGGTATACTCCTTAATGAATCTCCTGTAGTACCCTACCAGTCCCAGGCACTGATGTACTTCCCTGATGCTTCTTGGCTTCGGCCATTCCCTGATGATGGTTACCTTGTCTGGGTCTGGTGTCACTCCTTCAGAACTAACTACGTGACCTAGATACTGGACCTTTGGCTTCAGTAGATGGTATTTGGATGTCTTAATCCCATAGTTGGATAACACTTCAAAAACCTCTGCCAGGTGTATCAGGTGTTCGTCATAGGTTTTTGAGTACACTATGACGTCATCTAGTTAGAGTAGTACAGTCTAGACGTTTTTGTGCTCCAGGCAGCATTCCATCAGCCTCTGGAACGTTTCGGGGGCATTACATAGTCCGAATGGCATGCTGTTGAACTCGCACAAGCCCATGGGAGTCGTAAATGCTGTTTCTCACCATCTTCTTTTGCAACTGAGACCTGCCAATACCCGCTAGTGAGATCTAGGGTTGAAAAGTAAGTAGCAGACTTCAATGCAGCTAGTGATTCCTCTATGCAGGGTAACGGGAAAGCATCTTTATGTGTTATGCGATTTATCTGCCTATAGTCTACACACATTCTCATGATGCCATCCTTCTTTTTGACCAGGTCTAGTGGAGCTGCCCAGGGACTGCAAATATCTCTTATGACCCCTGCGTCCTTCATGTCCTGCAACATTTCTTTGACACGCTGATAATGTGCTGGTGGAATAGGCCTGTATCACTCTTTGATTGGTGGATGTGTACCTGTGGGTATATGATGATGTACCCTTTTATCCTACCAAAATCAAGTGGATGCTTACTAAATACCTGTCTGTACTCCTGGACTACCCGATAGACACCATGCTTTTTATGTGTAGGGGTGGAGTCAGTTCCAACATGGAGCTGCTGACACCAGTCCTCTAGCTGTCCCTTGGAGCTGTTATCCTCCACCGAATCTGGTGGGGTCAAGGGTCCCACTGCTTGTATTTCATAATTGTGTACAGTGCACAGCTTAGCAACAGTGGAATATCTGGGTAGTTTGACCTTGTCCTCCCCACAGTTTAAGATGCCGATGGGTACCCTTCCATTGCACACATCGACCACCCCCTGGCTGCCAAGAGTGTAGGCCTGTGCTCTAAGCTGACGGGCTCTGCTACTGCCTGGTAATCTTGTTCCCTTAGGCCATAGCTGCTCGGCACCAGATCATCATTTCACTCCTTGGGGGTTCCACAATAGGAATTGGGTCTGTTACCCGTGCACTACCAATTTCACCACCGGTCAGTTTTACCTGTTGTTGATGCAGGAGGGCTCTGACTCTCTCTGGAGAACCTTCCACTGCCCGGGTTTGGCAGTGTCCGCTATCAGCTGGAGTAAGAACAACACTTCACCCAAACAATTACTAACAACATTAGTACCAAGAATGATGTAAGGATCTCGATCATTTGGCTTGTTTGCTACAACAATAAGCCCCTGGTCTTCTAGCTTCACCCTCCCCACTTTTATTCGTACCTCTCTAACACTAACTATGGTAAGTAGTGCACCATTGGAAGCATAAATAGTGAGGTTTGGGTCTGGTGGGTTAAGTTCATCACATTACCAGAATCCCTTATAAAGGATATGTGGTATGGTGGTCACTTGTGACGCAGTGTCCAACAAGGCAGGTGTTGAGATGCCATCTAGTATAATAGACAGGAACGGTCTTTGTTCAATGTAGGTATCATACCAGTCGGACAGGCCTGGTTGGTTTACTCCTGAGGTTTGGCCCCGGCCCCCAGGGTTTGCTCGTTTAAACCCCGGCCCCCAGGGTTTGCTCGTATCTTGCAATATGGCCGGTCTTACTGCAGCGACGACAGATGGGTTCTCCCGTAGAGCTGTAGTAGTTGGTGATCCTCCCTTGGAGCGACGTGGTCTTCCCGCCCTTCCTCCACGGGATGACCTCTGGGCTATTGGCAAGCTGGATCAAAGGTTGTGGCTTAGGTTTAAGCTTAGGCTCTGCTTGCAGCTGCAGGGCTTCCATGATTGTGGCCAGGTTCCTATTCAGCTGGCGCACTTCGGTGCACAAGCTGTCAATCTGGTTAGACGCTGTAGCCTGCATGTTGTTTTCAGCTGCAGATAAGGGAGAGGGTGTTACTGTTGCCTGAACATTGCCACTCCGCCACCGTTGGATTGCAGCCTCATGGTACCTTTACACGCCGCCACAACAGGATGGATACAACCCGCTACAGGCTACAAATGTAGCTTGTCGCGCCAATATCGCCCGTAGTAGCGGCGTCTGAAGACGGGACGACACAGCCGGCTACAGATACCTCTGTATCCGTGCACTGCCCATAAACATATGGCAACATCGCCGATTGTAGCGAGCTGTATCGGCGTGTAAAGAAGGAACAGAAGGGAACTCTGGACACCCTGCGCTGTAGCTGGAATGTAGCTAAGGCGTGACCCAGGCTCCGGGATACCACGCCCCTTCAGCGATCATTGGAGGAAGCTCCTTCGTTGCGATTGGTTGTCGCTGCACAGGGCGGCATATTTAAGAAGCTGACCAGTCACACTACGCAATTGCTCGAGCGTCATGTATTAATCAGCCTCCTGCGCTGGCTGGCCAATCATGGTATTATTGCTTTGTCCTATCAGCGTACGGACGTCTCGTAATCCACAATTGTGGCACGCCTATGTGCTGTCCCTCCTGCCCCAGGTCCGCCCATATTAGCTTGTTATTGCGGTGTGTAAATGAGGTACGCTGAGCTACAGATGGCTACTTGCGACACCCGGCGATGTAGCTAGCTGTAGATGTAGCGTAGCGTAGCGCACCTTGTGGCGGCGTGTAAAGAGGGTGCGGTTCCCGTTGGTAACCGTTCGCCCGTGCTCGTGCACGTGAAGTTGCCGTTGGTATCCATCCTGTTGTGGCGGCGTGTAAAGGTACCATCAGGGGTTACTATTGGTCTAACCCCTTAATATCCATGCCTTTTAAAGTGTGAAAATCGACATCCGGGTTGCTTAGGGACCACCAGCGCACTGTTTTATTGTCCTCTGGTGACCGTAGCCCCCGGGTGAACTGCTCAATTAACATCTTCTTCTCATCCAGTACGCTAACAGGACTGACTTGTTTCAAAACTCGCAATGTCTCCTGCAGACGCCAGGCATAGGCTCTGATGTCATCTTCCGGCTGCTGGTAACAGTGTTAAAAGCGCTTTCGGATGTCAGTCTCATTACAGTCCTCAAAAGCAATTTTCAGGTTATCAAAGATTATGGTTACTGATTCTTGCTCAGCCGCGGACCGGTTTTCAATCTCCCGGTCTGCTGTTTCGGTTAACTGTCCCAATACAACAGCAGCCCTCTGCTTGCCGGTCATTGCATACATATCTAGCATGCTGCAGATCTTTCTTTTAAATGCTGACAAGGTATCTGGACGGCCATCATACTGGGGTAACCACTTAGCCCCTGGGACAAACGGTAGCGAGATCGGCATGATCGGGGCTACGGCGCCCGGTGAGACGGATGTTCTACTAGCTGCGGACATACTTTTTCCGGGCTGATTCGCAGAGTCTAGGAAGGGGGTTTCGTCGTTGCTCGATGTAGCTGACATCTTGGGGCCCCCCTAGTGAATCACAGCCAGTCTTTGTATAGTTAAACAGGTGATGGCTAGGCAGGCAGGGAGTTAAGCGTTCAGGAGTTTCCAGATTAGGCCGCTGCGGGGCTTGTCTTAGCGCTCTTTTGGCCATTACGACCCCTTTCTTTCCCGTTCGATGGCGCAGTAATGGCGGCACAGCGTTAATAGTTCACAAAGCACAGTTTATACACACGGCACACAATACCCGGTTACACCGGCGGGCACGAAATCCTGTTTGTGACATGCCAGAAAGCCGAACCCGGGCTTAGAGTTGGAGGGATGTCACTGGTGGCTCGCCTGGACCAGTAGCCCTGGTGGTCGGCCCAAAAATTGGGGAAATATAGAAAGGGAATAAAAGAAAAAGACAATAAAAGTTTATCGTGATGTCACCTGCGGTTTCTGGTGAATGCACCAGCGCTGCTGTGGGCCTCCGGGGATGATGGACGGGCAGCTGGGTGGTATAGCTCCCCACAGGCGGAGCAGGGTACCCGGGGCTGTGATGATGTGACAGGGATTGATGCAGCTATGGCAGCCTCCGTAGTGGATGGGGTCAGGGCCTGAGGAATCGCCACACACACCGTAAGTGGTTTCTGTACCTTTACTGGTGGAATTGCAGTTAATGTCCAGGGTACTCTCCGGTGGTCAGAGCAAAAACACTTCTGGATCTCCACAGTGAGTGGGTATAAGGCCTCCTCATCTCTTTTCCCTCATTGAAGTCTGACCTGTGTAAAACTAAGCCTGACCTCCTCTCCTCTTCTGTCACCTGTGTTTTGTAGTGGGAAACCTTCGTGTAGACTACCGCTGTATCCTCTCCTGCGGTGCCTGGCTCCCTTCTTGGTTGCTACACAGATGTCCGGGAGACTGGAGTCTTCACGGTGAACCGGAATTTCTGCTGGGCTAAATGGTCTCCTGCAGACTCGGACTCCGGTGTCCGGGTGGCTTTCCGTGGTGAACCAGTATGGCTCCTCCGCCCCCAGTCTGCTGTTCCTCTGTGACTTTATGCTTTGCCTTCGACCTCACTCTTAGGCCCCTGCACTGGCTAGGCTGCTAACTGTTCGGTTGTCAACTGGCTCAGGCAGTTCCGACACACCAGAACGTCTTCACAGTTCTTCTAGCGATTGCACACTCTGACTAACTCTGCTCCCAGCAGCGGTATTTATAGGGGATCTTGCTTAAAGGCAGCAAGTTGGGCTCCCCCTACCGGTCAGGGGTGGAGGATGTTGTATGTGTTTGGGATACCCACTGTGGAAATCCAACCATGTTTTAGGTAGGTCTGTGGTTACCTGTACTGGTAGGGCGCCACACATCAGTCTGGCCTTTCACATATCATTGCCTCCGAAACAGAATTGCCAGCTAACTGTTTCCAAATTAATAACTGTTCGACATCTTCAATTGTTTGTGATCTCTGTTTCGATATTCAGACCCCTTTAAATTTTTTGCTCTGTTTCATTGCAGACATTTGGTAAATTCAAAAAAGTTATTTTTTCTCATTAAAGTACACTCTGCACCCCATCTTGACTGAAAAAACAAATGTAGATATTTGTACAAATTTATAAAAATTTATATCACATGGTCATAAGTATTCAGATCATTTGCTCAGACAATCATATTTAAGTCACATGCTGTCCATTTTCTTGTGATCCTCCTTGAGATGGTTCTACTCCTTCATTGGAGTTTGGCTGTTTAATTAAACTGATAGGACTTGATTTGGAAAGGCACACACCTGTCTATATAAGACCTCTAAGCTCACAGTGCTTGTCAGACCAAATGAGAATCTTGAGGTCAAACAAACTGCTCAAAGAGCTCAGAGACAGAATTGTGGCAAGGCACAGATCTGGCCATGGTTACAAAAGAATTTATGCAGTACTCAGGGTTCCTAAGAGCACAGTGGCCTCCATAATCCTTAAATGACAAAGGTTTGGGACCACCAGAAGTCTTCCTAGACCTGGCCATCCAGCCAAACTGAGCAATCGTGGGAGAAGAGCCTTGGTGAGAAAGGTAATGAAGAACCCCAAGATCACTGTGGCTAAGCTCCAGAGATGTAGTAGGGAGATTGGAGAAAGTTAGACAGAGTCAACTATCACTGCAGCTCTCCACCAGACGGGCCTTTATGGCAGAGTGGTCAACGGATGTCTCTCCTCAGTGCAAGACATATGTGGAGGGAAAGAGATACTGTAGAATTCTGCTGGAGCGCCAAGGAACACCACAGGAGGGGTAGAGTTTAACAAATCTCTATTTGAACCTCATGCACACTCCACAACGCGTTTCGACGGTATGGAAGACCATCTTTATCAAGTGGTGGAACCTGATGAAGACGGTCTTCCATACCGTCGAAACGCAATGTGGAGTGTGCATGAGGTTCAAATAAACGTTTGTTAAACTCTACCCCTCCTGTGGTGTTCCTTGGCGCTCCAGCAGAATTCTACAGTATCTCTTTCCCTCCACATAATTCTCCCTCCCCCCGAGCAAGTAGAAGCAGGAGCTGCCTGGACACCATGGATAAGGAAACCGCAAAGCCAAATCATCTTTTATCCAAACCACAACAGCCTGGATCTAATCCATCCTAAAGGACCTGCACTGCAACTACAGGACCTGCGGTGACGTCACGGTCAGGTGACCGCCGGTCATGTCGGCCGATAGGAGGATGCAGGACTGGAGTTAGGAGCACCGCAAGGAGCCGCTGGCTACAACTGAGGATTTCATCCTCCCAGGCGCCTTACCAGGGTTGTGCAGGGCAGGCACAACCCTGTTAGGTTAGTGTACTCACTACTAACGCCCCCATAAAGCAGTGCCACAGGTCCCACACAGCGCCCCTGTTATTTCTTTACTTACAGTGCAAGACATATGAAAGCCTGCATAGAGTTTGCAAAAAACACATGAAGGACTCCTAGACTATGAGAAATAAGATTCTCTGGTCTGATGAGACGAAGATAGAACTTTTTGGTGATAATTCTAAGTGGTATGTGTGGAGAAAACCAGGCACTGCTCATCACCTGCCCAATACAATCCCAACAGTGAAACATGGTGGTGGCAACATCATGCTATGGGGCTGTTTTTCAGCTGCAGGGACAGGATGACTGGTTGTAATTGAAGGAAACAGGAATGCGGCCAAGTACAGAGATATCCTGGATGAAAACCTCCTCCAGAGTGATCTGGACCTCAGACTTGGCAGAAGGTTCACCTTCCAACAAGACAATGACCCTAAGCACACAGCTAAAATAACAAAGGAATGGTTTCAGAACAATTCTGTGGCCATTCTTGACTGACTCAGCCAGAGCCCCTAACTTAAACCCAATTATGCATCTCTGGAGAGACCTGAAAATGGCTGTCCACCAACGTTCACCATCCAACCTGACGGAACTGGAGAGGATCTGCTAGGAAGAATGGCAGAGGATCCCCAAATGCAGGTGTGAAAAATGTGTTGCATCGTTCCCAAGAAGTCTCATGGCTGTACTAGCTCAAAAGGTGCTTCTACTCAATACTGAGCAAAGGGTCTGAATACTTATGACCATGTGGTATTTCAGTTTTTCTTTTTAATACATTTGCAAACATTTTACATTTCTGTTTTTCTTCAAGTGAAGATGGGGTGCAGAGTGTACATTAATGAGAAAAAAATGAACTTTTTTGAATTTACCAAATGGCTGCAATGAAACAAAGAGTGAAAAATGTAGAGGGGTCTGAATACTTTGCGTACTCACTATATTACCTCATAACATGACAATGGTCAGAAATGAAAAAAATGGTCAGGGAAATGAAAACAGGTTTAGGGGTTGAATGCTAAGAGCCTCTGTCTTTTATTGTTTTTCAGCTTTTCACATTATAGATACATATGTAAATAAAAAAGATAATTTGAGTTACAATTTGGCTATTTACTATTGTTTATACAGTAGGTCTTTATTTTTTGTCACACAGGACTGCAAATAATAACACCTACTGCATTATCTGTACTCAGAGTTATCACTGTGTTATCTATGGTGTCACATAGTACATTACATCTTCCACTTTATCTGTATTCGAAGAGTGATCACTGTGTGTTATCTAGTGATACCTAGGACTGCAGGTAACATCTTCAAAATTATCTCTATTCAGAGAGTAAAGGTCTGTTTGCATTACATGATGTGCGAAAATAAATGACCGTTGATCAGCTGCTTGTTTGCTGATTGGCGGTCATTTAAGTGCCCTTTCACATTGGCGGTTTCAACATAATGCGACAGATGGGGCAGATTTACCACCTAATGGCCGCATGTGCGGTACACTTGTGGCAAGCCCTATCCATTGTCTATGGGGCTTTCGGTAAGTATGCGGCAGGTGCGGCAAGTGCAGTTCCGGCACCTGCCACATCTACCGCAACAACACATGCCACACCTGCCGCACCTTACTGCAAGCCCCATACACAATGCATGGGGCCTGCTTCAAGTGCGGATTTTAGGCGGGACCCTCGGCAGATGCGTTTTTTTGTCTGAATCCGGCAGATCCGGACAAAAAAGCTAGTGTGAAAGGGGCCTAAGAATAATTTCCATTTCTATAGCAACAACATATGCTGTAGCACTTTATACATTAGAGGTGACATGTACAGTTGTGCTCAAAAGTTTACACACCCCGGCAGATTTTTTACTTTCTTGGCCTTTTTTCAGAGAATATGAGGCTGCGTTCACACATCACGCTTTTCCCTGCATACTCGCGCTTTTTGGTGCGCTTTGGCTGTTTCACTGCGTAATTAGCTGCACATTTTTACAAGCATTTTTATGCAGTGAAACACAATTCTGTTTACGCAGGTCAGCAAAACCTATGGGTTTTGCTGATTTGCGTTCACATATTGCGCTTTTCTGCACTTTTTTATGCACACGCTTTCACTGCAAAAGCGTGTGTGTAAAAAGAATTGACAAGGCAATTCTCTACGCAGCTGCGTCTGTGCTTTTCCCATAGCCCACATGATAAAATGGGTTAGGGAAAAGCACAGAGGAAAACACGCAGAAAAGCGCAATATGTGAATGCAGGTGCACTTTTTGCATAAAAAAGCGCAACTGCAGGAAAGAGCGCTGAAAGAAGCTCGATGTGTGAACGTAGCCTTAATGATAACACAATAACTTTCTTTCACTCGTGGTTAGTGGTTGGGTGAAGCTGATATGGTTAATATTTCATAATAATATTAACAACAAGTTGCCTGCCCCTGTCCTAATCAATATGGACCAAGTACCGGCGTGAAAAGTAGACACCAGACACACAGAGTCAGTTGTACACCCTTCCTTGGTCAGTTCCAAGCTCCAAGTGTCTGTTTATTATAAGAGAGCTGAGGTTTTGTTCAGTAAGGGGCTCGGCCAGCCCTACTCAGATGTATTCATTGGTCAGTGGATTAGTCCATGGGCAGATTCGTGAGGTCATCAGGGGGTGTGGTCTTGATCGAGTATGTCCAGGTAATATGGCATTCTGTGATCGGTCAGTCTACCCTGGACTCCAGGTTCGGTGATTGGTCACTCTTCACTGGACTCCATCTTGCTCTCAGAGCATGGTGTGATGTGGCAGGAAATGGCAGCCATGTTTAAGTCACAACTTATACAATGTAAAATAATACACTCTATGGATCGTTTCTCCCATGCCCTTATGTCTTAAGGTTAATTAAGTATTTGATCCTATGGCTCCCATCAACAGTCCCTCCTAAATACTTTATTAACCTGTCCCTACTAGAGCCTATCACATCTGACCAATGTGCCTCCAACTCTGCCCGTTAGCTGAGAATTGCTGACCATTAAAACCCCCCTTGATACAGACTACACAATTATGAACCATTTGACCCCCCTTGGTACAGACCTCGCATATATGAGCTATTTCATGTGTCTACCCTACCTATCATAACTTAGAGGAATAGGGGACCACCTAGTTGGAGACTATAATAGACTGTAGAGGGCCTAGCTGTTCTATTTCTACAGAGTAACTAACCTCTTGAGCTAGGAAAGTGAGAACTGATGTTTCCCAATCATCTTCCTTACATAGGGAAGGACACAACAAACAATGATAGCTGCAATAATTAAGAGGACAAGGATAACAAAGCCTACCTAATCCAGCCATCTCTGCCATCCCTTCATCTACAGAAATTATTGGTCCTAGGGATCTTCTACACCTGAATTCCTTTATAATTCTTATTGTAGAGAATTCAGTTTCTGCAGGGCTGCTGTAACCCTCCCTGTGGGACCAGTATTAACTGGAATATACGTACAATTTAGCAAACACCTCCTTACTTTGCTATGTCCAGGTCCATTCTATTTTGGTGCACCATTATTGATGTAGGGCCTAGTTGGTCTGTTAAACTTTGAAGGTCTTCGGTAGTATAATTGACAAATCTCTGTTAATCATAATAGATGTAATTGATCTAGACTATATTCTTACTTATGGCCACTAGGGGTGAGATAAAGGATTCAAAACCTACTTTAACTTGATCTCTGGATTTAAATACATGCGGTACCCCTTACTTATGAACAATTCTTATAAACAATTCTTATGAACAATTCTGGGTACACCAGGAGGTATACAGGATCACGCTCTCCGCGTCCTCGGGTCTTTCCTACCTGCTTCACCTCAGTTCCCTACCTGGATACCCGGAATTGTATCACAACACACATGGATGGATCCTCCTGTCTCAGGGCCATATTCTACCACTAGAGATTATTTGATAACATTTCCCTTTACACATTAACCCGATTACCTTGAAAATAACATAAAATAACATAAAATAGCGCTTTTACAGCTACATATACAAGTTATTAGAGTAATGTCAGTTATACACAGTGTTATCTACCCTTGAACTAATGGTTTACTCAGGAAAGTGAATGTTTCTCCCACTCTTCTGAGTCCTCGTTTATCTCATGTTCCTGTAACCATTTCTGCCTTAGTTTGGATATTTCCTATATATATCAAACATAATGTGGAGAGTTATAAGGCCATATATGGGACAGTCTATCACTATGGGGTGTAGGTCAGTGACTATCATTATCGGAGCCCATCATTCTGCTGGTGGGGAGTCTTCAACAGCTGTCGCGTCCAGATGGGTTTTCCCTCAATCTCCACTGAAGTTGCTGTGATTGAGAGAAGCTGGATCGGCCATCTAATCTCTGCTCACGGCTCTTTCTCGCATCTTTTCAGGATCACCCGGTCTCCTGACATGAGACCATGCGCTCCTGAAACTGATTTAGGATCTGGAATCGAAGAACACATCTGTTTGCAGTCAATTATATAAGGCTTATACATTGCTGGTCAAGACTTCATGCCATACCTAAAGTATCTGTGAGAAATAAGTCACAAGTTCTGATGAATATTGATTTTAATTCTCTTATTTGGAGATAGGAATGCAGTGTTTAACCCTTTCCTGACTGGATACTCATCTCACTAATGCTGATACTGCAGCAGCTAACTATTGACCAGCCGCTCTAATGGTGCTTGTGTCCTCCACAACCTCACTAGGTGAGAGGCTCATCGTGTTCTATCCATTAATGTCAGATTAAAGCCTTTTACACTTGTATCCACACTTACTTTATAGAAAATACAATCCTGTTCTAGGTGTTGAGTCGAGAATTATCTTATATCGACTTATTTACTAAGGAGGAAAATTTAAAAAAACTAACATTTGATCTATGTCTTGCCCGTCTCCTCTACCTTTTACCTTTACCTTCTGGATTATTAATGTTAATCCCCCATTAAGCTTGTCTCCACTGCTTTGTGTATGATAAGGATTGTAGAAAGCTGCTGACTCCCAGATACTGTAAAATAACTTTAATGACCTCCATTATAACATATGCCCCTTTACCTCTTCAGGAGGCTCATTGTTACATACCACCTTCATCGTCAGTGTCTCTGAAGTAACGTAGTTTCTGCACCGGATCCTGAAAAGAAATTAGCACAACAAGCATACACCTAATGTATAGTGCTGTCTCTGTACGATCTATGTGCAATCACTGGAACGATAGAGCGGGCGAGGGGTGCGTTCGGGTTTCTGCGGGGTCATTACAGATACCTCTCCATTATATCAGTCACACATCATACAAGACTGGGTGTACCTGGCCACCTGGGTACTGAACCTTGGTGCTACCCAAACCTTGTCCACTAAAACACATGTAGCAATTAATGACAAATGAGTTAGTTCTTGGGTTACCTGAGCCATCATTGAGAAGAGAGTTGTGGCAGAGAAAGCTTACCAACCGGTGTCTACAGACTTTCCTCAGCTGCTCCCTGTGTGTTGCACTCCTTTCCTTTCGATCACCTGTTTCTGTGGGAATAAGAACATCAGGAGTGACAGGGGCCCCTGGTGCTCGGGTCTGCCCTGGTGCCAGGGTCTGCACTGGTGCCTGGGTCTTAGACTCTCGACTCTAGGCCTCTTCACAGCTTCTGGCAGCTGCACCTGTGCAGGCATTATCTCGGGCTCGAGCGCCAGCTCAGGTGTGAGCTGTACCTGCACTCTGCCAGGCTTATCTGATAACAGGAGAGCCTCCATACAGGCTCATACACTCTCTGCGGTCTCTATAGGTTATTATGTGACTTTAGGAAAGGTCTATATACACTTTCGGCCATCTTACCCTTTGCGCTCTACATATTTCAGTGATTGAGATCTTCATCTACCTCCTGTGCCGATAGGTGGAGGGAGTGGTTCTGCTTTATTACCTCTTGTTGTGTAATCACAGCACATCCAGTGTAGAATCCACCATCTATAAAATAACTCAGAATAAAATAACTCAGAATCTGCATTAGTAATGAGCTCATTTGGGACATGTTTACACCCTGCAATCCCGAGATGTATGTGTGTGTATGCTCTGTCCTCTATTTAAGACAATAAATATAGAGAAAACACTTTAAAAGAAGGCATAAAAAATAAACTATTAAAACTTTATAAACAGGCACTAACTTTCTCTTTCCCCCCTTTTGAATCCAATATCCAAAGCATATCTGGATTCAAAAACTATGTTGTTACCTGAATTGCATATTTGGAGCCTGAAAAGATCATGAAAAGGTCCCACTCCTACATTATACATAACTATGAATACAATAAGGCTATGTGCACATGATGAACATTTGGCGTATACATTTTCTGCATCAAATCTGCATCTCCCAGCAAAAAGAAAACACACGAAATCTGAAAGAACAATAAAAAAATTACGGTAGGTAACATGTGCACAACACTTCTGAAGTTTCAGCAACTCCACTGGTGTCAGAATAGATGTGAAGATTTGTGACAAAATTATACAGCAAAAAACACAATAAAACTCACTATGTGCACAAAGCCCAAACACTATGTTATGTGTAATGAGGACTCCATGCTCTGGGCTTGTCACCCCCCCAGTGATGGGGCCTCTCCAGGTTCAGGTCTCTGCTGATGTAAATCATGTTCTTGAGATACCGTATTTTTCGCTTTATAAGACGCACCTGATTATAAGACGCACCCCCAAGTTTGGTGAAGGAAAAAGAGAAAAAAAATATTTTTTAAAGTTAAATGGGGTCCGTCTTATAATGCCAGTGTCCGTCTAAGGCTGGTATCACACTGTCCGTGTGATATACAACTAGGTTGGACGTTTCACACATGATTAACTTTGAATGGCCTCCCCCCCTGTCAGGACAGGAGTGTGGAGCTACTTAAAAACACAAGCAGCTGACGCTCGCATCCAGACGTCCAGAGAGGGGGAGGCCATTCCAGTTTAATCATCTATGACATGTCCAACTTGGTCGTATTTCACACTGACTAGTGAATAGGCAGAGCTGGGAGAGCAGTGCACTCTGCACTGTGCTGTAGTGTGATGCCCTGTAATATAGAGGCAGAGCTGGGGGAGCAGTGTACTTTGCACTGTGCTGTAGTGTGATGTCTTGTAATATAGAGGCAGAGCTGGGGGAGCAGTGCACTCTGCACTGTGCTGTAGTGTGCCCTGTAATATAGAGGCAGAGCTGGGGGAGCAGTGCACTTTGCACTGTGCTGTAGTGTGATGTCTTGTAATATAGAGGCAGAGCTGGGGGAGCAGTGCACTTTGCACTGTGCTGTAGTGCAATGTCCTGTAATATAGAGGCAGAGCTGGGGGAGCAGTGCACTCTGCACTGTGATGTCCTGTAATACAGAGGCAGAGCTGGGGGAGCTGTGCACTCTGCACTGTGATGTCCTGTAATACAGAGGCAGAGCTGGGGGAGCTGTGCACTCTGCACTGTGATGTCCTGTAATACAGAGGCAGAGCTGGTGGAGCTGTGCACTCTGCACTGTGATGTCCTGTAATACAGAGGCAGAGCTGGGGAGCTGTGCACTCTGCACTGTGATGTCCTGTAATACAGAGGCAGAGCTGGGAGAGCTGTGCACTCTGCACTGTGATGTCCTGTAATACAGAGGCAGAGCTGGGGGAGCTGTGCACTCTGCACTGTGATGTCCTGTAATATAGAGGCAGAGCTGAACCGGAGGAGCTGTGCTGTAGTGATGATGCTCGGCCTCCAGCCCTGCCAGCTTCAGATGAGTGCAGTGTGAATGAAGATCGGCCACTTCCTGGTTCTCAGCTCTGCGACACAGGCAGGGCTTAGCAAACAGAGCAGAGGGACCTTGGAATGCTGACACAAGGTACGGATCTGCCCTGCTCTGCCCCTGTCATCATGGCAGTGATTCAGCACAAGCTTAGTGCTGATTCACTTGCATCTGCTGCTACAACCCGCTCCTTCATTACTTTAATAGCCCGGGCACGATCTCCCCAGCAGCTGAAGGAAGCTGGGGAGCAGCCAAATGTGCCGGCTATTAGAGTAAAGGAGCGCTCCCTGCTCCCATGCCCAGCTCTGTGCGCTGTCTTCAGTGCGCATGGAGATGAGAAGTGAAGTGAATATTCATGTCGGTAATGAGCGGGGACACGTGGTTCTCCTGCCGCTTGATTCTTGAGCAGGAACCATTCCCTGCCACTTCTGACCCCACTTCACCGCTGCCCCCCCCCCCCCAAGTAACCCAGGATGCCAGAATGTTATATTCCGATTATAAGACGCACCCCCACTTTCCTCCAAAATTTGGAGGAAAAAAAGTGCGTCTTATAAAAGGAAAAATACGGTACTTTAGGCTGCTGTATTGAAAATATATCAGTGTAGAGACATGGAATACAAATGCAAATCACCTGGAATTGATTTACTAAGTAGGTAGAACTCAGCAGACTGTTCCTGTATCTACAGTATCATGAATAAATCAACATTCATGTGAAAAAGAGGTCCATTATTAAAATATTTGGGGTTGAAGGAGTAAAAATTAAAAACTATTGATAATTACTTTTACCAATACCCGAAAGTGAGACTAGAAAAATAAAATAAAACATGATATGGGAAGAATTAGATGTTAAAATGTAGCTTAAAAGATACAATGAAGCATGCATATGGCTGCCATGTAAGGTGGTGGGGGCGGTGCCTCTCTGTGGGACTGGCTTTGTTTGCATCAAGTCTCCTCCCCCCCAATTCAAACAGTAGCTCTACAGTTCATTCACACTTCCTGCTGGATAGAGAGAGGATCATGGAAATTTCTTTCCTGCATTTTTTTTTCTCTGTGGAGTCACAATGATAACTACTGCATTTTTCCCCTGGACCATCCACCGTTGGCAAATTCTATATAGATATATATTTTCTTTCATCTCATCTTTCTCTGAGGTATGTCATTTGGTCTCCCATGCCAATCATATGTATATATTTATTTATTTATTTAATCCCAATTAATACTTCATTAAAATATGCACTCACATCTTTTACCTTTCCCATTTAACAATTTCTTATAGCTTTCAGCACATAGTTATATCTGACCGACACGCTGGACTTATCTGAACAAGGAAACCTATATGTGCCTTATTTTTATTCTATTTCTATTATTTATTTTTAATTACCAGTATACTCATTTAATCATTCAACATTCAGTCTCTCTGCATTAACCCATGACATGTCTCTATGTTGGAGGGGGTGGCCTACCTTTTCTTTTGTGTGTGAAACCAGCAGTGTTATGGGAACCTTGCTCAAAACTGGTCAGACAACTTACACATCACTTCCTGTCTAAGTCTATTGTCCAAACATTCATTCATTTCTTTGTCTCTAACCATGCGGCCTTCACTCGGCGGCCATCTTTGCATGGAAACAAGTATATTCCCAGATTCTCAATCTGAGGGAATCCTAACCCATCTTTCCCAAACATTCTTTTATACTCTAGCATTTCTGTCTTAACACTATTTAATAACTGCAAAATATAAAGGGAGGGGACAAGAGGCGCAATAGTGCCCTATCACTAGTGACACTAGTGTGTAAATGGTGATGCTGTGTGGCCGCTCACCTGGTCCAGTTGTGGTCCCCACAACTGGCTTAATCGCGTTTTAGGAATCAATGTTCCAAGCTGCTGCAGGACCTCCACCTACCACTGGATCGTGGTATGTTCCAAGAAGGGATGATGGGAGTGATGGTGTGTCACGGTCCGCGAAGCAGCGCGGACCGTGACACACCATCACTCCCATCATCCCTTCTTAACACTATTTAAACTCTCATTTCTCTGCTGTCTTACATTTGTTTTAGCATATCTGTTATTTACTTACATATTTTCATTTACTCGACAAGTCTCTCCTACTTGCCATATGCTAGCATGTTTTAAGGGCACAAAAACCAAGAAACTATAATATTTATATAAAAAATATATTAATTTAAAACCACCGCAAAATGGCCGTCACTAGTGACCACAAGGCCCATTTACCAGAGCACATAGCATCACAAAATGGCTGACACCAGAGAGCACATGGCATCACAAAATGGCTGACACCAGAGAACACATGGCCTCACAAAATGGAGTTCAGCAGAGAGCACATGGTCTTATGCCACCATCACCAACCATGAACATGATACATTTTTGTAACACACATTACTTAAAACTCTGTCCTTTTTCCATTTTCTTCCTCTTCTACCCAATTTTCTCTGTACAAACGTTTTCCCATGCCCCTAGCAGTATATAACAATCCATTATCTTCCAGAACACCTTGTCTCTTCGTTAACACAATCTTCCACTACACTTCTGCCATTCCACACAACTTCATAAGCTTTTTGCATCATTTAACATGACTTTTCCCTTCACGAGTCACAACTAATGTACACGTCTATCTTGCCATCTGAATTAGGCTTAGAGCCTATACGACACAACTGCATTAACTTCTCCATCTTTCTCTATATAGATTAAGATAATGGACACAAAACAAACACTTAAGACTGGGGAGATGACTTACACTTAAGCACAAGACCTTCACAACCATCTACACTTCCTATCTGTCCCTGTCTGATTTCCGTGTTCTGTAGTTTACAAAAGACACCTGGTCATAATCAATTACAGGCCCACACCACACAAATACCTAGTCTCTTACTCAAGGTCATGTGGCAAAAATCAATTTACTATTTATACAATTATCAGGCCCCGTACTGAGTCAAATTACTCTAAGTTACGTGCCACTATTTGCTTGAGTCCCAAAAATCACTCAAAAGCATGCAGAGCCACAAAAATCACTCAATGCTAAATATCAAACAGAATCCCCTTACTCTGTTACATGTCCCTATGGAAGTCAAATCCCTTTACACCACGCAGAGTCTTCACTCAATGCCTATCTATCAGATAAACAGAGTCCTCACTCAAAGCTAATTTTCTCTCCAGAACTGGTGACCACTTTGATCTATCTCACAGACAATATCTTTTACTTTTCCAGACACTACTCAAAAACCCTTGCTCTTTCCTACCAGTCATCTCCCCTTCACACAACACATAACAGGCAGCAGGCAAATAAGCATGATGGTTCTTCCGCAATTAAATGGCCAGCAGCGGAGAAAACCCCTCTGCCGTCTCAGACACCCTGAAAGATCGGATGCGGTCAGGCAATCTGCACAGGGTACCTCGAAAAACAGGTAAAGCCAACAGATTATAATAAAATCAGCAGACTTACCATTTTTGTTAGGGAGGTGATCAGTCTCCTGGCTCGGGGTACTCAGTGTGTCCTGCAGTCTCCTTCACCGGTCATTCAAGGTTTGGGGACTCTTCTCTGTTGGCCCCACATAGTTGGGCGCCAATTGATATGGTTAATATTTCATAATAATATTAACAACAAGTTGCCTGCCCCTGTCCTAATCAATATGGACCAAGTACCGGCGTGAAAAGTAGACACCAGACACACAGAGTCAGTTGTACACCCTTCCTTGGTCAGTTCCAAGCTCCAATGTCTGTTTATTATAAGAGAGCTGAGGTTTTGTTCAGTAAGGGGCTCGGCCAGCCCTACTAAGATGTATTCATTGGTCAGTGGATTAGTCCATGGGCGGATTCATGAGGTCATCAGGGGGGTGGTCTTGATCGAGAGTGTCCAGGTAATGTGGCATTCTGTGATTGGTCAGTCTTCCCTGGACTCCATCTTGCTCTCAGAGCATGGAGTGATGTGGCAGGAAATGGCAGCCATGTTTAAGTCACAACTTATACAATGTAAAATAATACACTCTATGGATCGTTTCTCCCATGCCCTTATGTCTTAAGGTTAATTAAGTATTTGATCCTATGGCTCTCCTCAACAAAGCCATTTTTTGTCAAACTACTGTGTTTTTTCTTTTTAAGTCATAATGACAGCCAAAAACATCCAAATGACCCTGATCAAAAGTTCACATATCCTGGTGATTTTAGCCTTATAACATGCACAGATGTTGACACAAATGGGTTTGAATGGCTAATAAATGTTGCATCCTCACCTGAGACCTGTTTGCTTGTAATAATCAGTGTGTGTGTCATGATCTCCTCATTTCCTGTGTTTGTTCTAGGTTTGTGAAGGCTGTCAGCCTGGGCTGGCTTTGTGTCTCAATCAACTGAATTCAGCTCAATTAATTAGGCCTCTATTTAATCATCAAGCTTGCAGCTATGCTCAGTGTCAATTGTACACTTGGTTATGGCTGTGTGGACTTGATCTCCCTGTGCTCTGAAACAGACCCTGCCTGACTTATTTATCTTGCCTAGACTTGACTCTGCTTGTGACCTGACTTCTCTTTCCGTTTGTACCTTCATATTCTGTTTTTGTCTCTCTCGTTTTCTGGCTTCGGCTTGAATTGGATTTCGCTTCTGACCACCCCTTGTTGTACTGCACCATTTCCCGGACTTGACGTCGGATTGTTTTGACCTCTCTTTAATACCCTGTTTCCCCGAAAGTAAGACCCCCCCGAAAGTAAGGCAGGGTAGGGGGGTGCCCAGGGGTTTCTAATGTAAGGCACCCCCCGATTGTAAGGCCACTTTCGGGGGGGGGTCGCGGGGAAATGTAAGGCCACCTACGGGGGGGAGCCGCAGGCCTCCCTTTAGGTTGCCGCAGGCTTACTGTACGCCGCCGTCCAGGCTCCTTCTGTCCCCCTGGTGCAGCCGCTGGTCCGGAGATCATGGGGTTAATCACAGCCTAACTTGCTGTGCCCCGCCGATCTCTGCCCAGCGCGACCTGTGATTGGCTGCCCAGCCCTGAGGAATCGTCACCCAGCACCGCAGAGGAAAACGAAAGTGATCCGGCGAAAACAGGTACCGTAATGACACGTGTGTACTGTATAAACATGGGTGTGTGTGTATGTGTGTGTATGTGTGTGTGTACTGTATGTGTATGGGTGGGTATGTGTGTGTACCGGTATGTGTGTGTGTACTGTATGTGTATGGGTGTGTATGGGTGTGTGTATACGGCAGTTGCGGTGAAAAAACCGTACTTGCCGCACAGCACTTGCGGCGCAATTGCGGCACGGCCCATGCAATGTATAGGCCACTTGCAGTTCACTTGCTCTAAAATGGCTCCCATTTTAAAATGGCAGTTGCGGTGAAAAAACCGCACTTGCCGCACAGCACTTGCGGCGCAATTGCGGCACGGCCCCATGCAATGTATAGGCCACTTGCGGTTCATTTGCGGCAAGTGCGGTAACCGCGGTTGCCGCAAGTGAACCGCAAGTGGCCTATACATTGCATGGGGCCGTGCCGCAATTGCGCCGCAAGTGCTGTGCGGCAAGTGGGTTTTTTTCATCGCAACTGCCACAAGTTATGGGAGGCTGAAGTGGGAAATTTGTCTTTTTTTTTTTTGCTAATGTAAGACCTCCCCCGAAAGTAAGACAGGGTGGGACTTTTGGAGGTAAAATTAATGTAAGACAGGGTCTTACTTTCGGGGAAACACGGTACCAGTAAGTAGTATTATTGTTATTTACTTTGTGTTTATTTCTGTTTGTCTTCTGCTTCTCTGAGACTAGTTATTACTTGTAACCAGCGTCACAGTGTGTGCATAAAAGCTGAGTGAGTTTCTGGGATCCAGACAGACTCTTGCATCTTTCATTCGGCCACTGACATTTCTGGATTGTGAGTCATGTGGAAATCAAAAGAACTGTCAACAGATCTATGGGAAAAGATAGTTACACTGTATAAAAAAGGAAAAGGATACAAAAAGATATCCAAGGAATTGATAATGCCAGTTTGCAGTGTTCAAACTGTGATAAACAAATGGAAAATCAGGGGCTTTGTAACAACCAAACCACGATCAGGTACACCAACAAAATTTTGGCCACTACTGACAGGAAAATTGTTTGGGATGTGTGAGGTAGCACCTGGGGAACCCGCTTGCATAACGACAAAAACACGTGTTTATCATTTAACCAATATCTACTCGTTTATTTTTCACATATAAATAACATAACCCGGATAGCATGTTTGACACATTGCACATTGATTATAAACACCATACATAAATACACCATACATTTACATATAACATTACATAACACTTACCGTATTTTTCGCTTTATAAGACGCACCGGATTATAAGACGCACCCCCAAATTTGGTGAAGGAAATAAGAAAAAAAAGTTTTTAATGTTAAATGGGGTCCGTCTTATAATGCCAGTGTCCGTCTTACAATCAGTATATATGTCCCTAATCCTGGTACATAAACCCCCCAATTCTGGTATATATATCCCTCATCCTGGCATATATGTCTCTCATCCTGGTATGTATATTGCTCATCCTGGTATATATGCCCCCCCATTCTGTATATATGGCCCCCATTCTGTATATAGGCCCCCATCCTGTATATGTGCCCCCTCATCCTGTGTATGTGCCCCCTCATCCTGTGTATGTGCCCCCTCATCCTGTGTATGTGCCCCCTCATGCTGTGTATGTGCCCCCTCATGCTGTGTATGTGCCCCCTCATGCTGTGTATGTGCCCCCTCATGCTGTGTATGTGCCCCCTCATGCTGTGTATGTGCCCCCTCATCCCCAACCCTTTGATTATGGTATATGGCATCTTCCCCCCCCCCAGACCCCTATTGCTCACCGAGGGGGGTACAGCTGCTCAGCGGGGGTGCTGGAGGGAGGTTCTCGTGGGTGGGGGACACAGCTGCAGGACCAGAGCAAGCAGAGATGTACCGGCGGCAGTAAGCGGTGGGCGCCGCCATGTTTTTGTGGCTGGCTGCATTCATTAACACTGCAGCCAGCGGTAGAGGCTTCAACAAAATGGCCGCGGCCATAATGGAGACCCGCGGCCATTTTGAAGCCTCTACCTCTACCGGCCGGCTACCACAAGAAACATGGCGGCGCCCACCGCTTGCTGCCGCCGTTACATCTCCGCTGCTCCGGTCCTGCAGCGGTGCCCCCCACCCACCGGAACCTGCCTTCGGCCCCCCACTGGGCAGCTGCACCCCACAAACACCCCTCATATGGTAATATTTAATTTTTAATATTTTTTTTTTTACATACGCTTTTTAAGACGCACCCCCGTTCCCCCCCAAAGTTTGGGGGGAACAAAAGTGCGTCTTAAAAAGCGAAAAATACGGTATATTCCACATAACGATTATAGTAACCCGGGACCTGTAACCACCTCTCTGTCCCCATTGGAGCTCTAGCAATCGCTCCCGTAGTGGCCACGGCCTCCGGCCTTTCTCTACATTTCACATACATTTAACAATACATCAGTTACCATATCAATGGGCCCTATGAGTCCCAATGGCGGAACCAACCGCCTGGCTTTATTTCCCCAGCTCCATACTACCCCGGAATCAGGACTCCAGCCTGACCGGGTTCTTACATACAGTATGTGATCCATTCTATAAGCCACCATGGACCACACACGTCCTTTCACACGCTTACAGCCCATCATATAGACATCCATGGACTGTGGCACATCTGGGTTCAGAACAGGGATTGACAAACCTTAGTACCTGGGAAAACCATCCGTTACCTACTAGGAGCCCTATTAACCCCTGCATCTGACCTCTGGTACATACATACATTCTGGTTCATCAGGTCCTTTAACTGACTACTCTGAGTCGGACCCAAAGGCGGTCTATGCCCGCCTGGCACACTTCATAAAATCGCCTCCCGAAGAACTACATACATTCGCCTCCCGAAGGGCTACATACATTCGCCTCCCGAAGGGCTACATACATTCCGGTTCATCAGGTCCTTTAACTGACTACTCTGAGTCGGACCCAGGGGCGGTCTATGCCTGCCTGGCACACTTCATACAATCGCCTCCCGAAGGGCTACACACGCGCGCTGGGTCTATTAAAAAGCCATAAAATACATTCCGGTTCAACAGGTCCATCACTGACTAGTCAGACCTAAGGGCAGCTACGCTCGCCTGGCATGATTTACACACAGAGGCCGTAACCTTTGGTTTTAAGACCAGCCTAGCACTTGAAAGATTGTGCTTGAACTTTGAACGGCAGAGTGCTTGTGTGCAGTATTGAAGCACTTGTGTCTTGTGAACTGTTTGAACTCTTTTTGAGACTTTGAACTTTTGCACTTTCTGAACTTTTGAATTTTTGAAGAAAACGAGAACTTTTTATACTTTTGCTAGAAAGTAACGCCTTTTATATGTTTTACCAAAAGTAAAGTGAATGCGTTGTAGCATTAGACCCGGTAAAGGTCTAGAAGGGTGGTGAAGTAGATGCACCCATGCACTATGTATATAGTTAAATTATGTAACGATATAAGAATCGTACCTCCCGGACGGGAAGAAACCAAGAATGCTTAATGTTCACTGTTTAATGTTGTTATAAAAATAAAAATGTTTTCAGAGGGATACATGACGGGCAGCGTGAGGACACGCTGGTTTAACTCCGGGAGAGTGTGGCGCCCCTGCAACCAGGAGGCCACAAAGGGAACTGCAGCCAGGAAGGTAGGAACGACAGTTGCACACCAACACCTTCACAGAAGCCCACACAACCCACATACCAGTAGAGGGCAGCACCCAACCCGGAGCCCAGGAACTCTAGGCGGGCAAGGGGTGGTGGGTTTAGAGACAGTGGGTGGGCCAATAAGTAATTCAGGTGACAGAGGGTAGATATAGAGAAGGAGGAGCATGAAGGAGTCAGTAGGCCGAAGTAGGCTGAGCAGTAGAGACTGAAGCACATGTCCTGGAAGAGTGGGGAGGAAGGAGCGCAGAATCTGGAGAGCCAGTGCGAGCCACAGAGAGAAAGCCCATCCGGAGCCAGCACCCCAGGAGTGTGAGGGACGAGAGGACCAGTGATACTGGGTCCTAGGAACACGGCCGAGACGGCAGACTGCAGGCGGAGTAGCCCTCCTATTGAACCCAAAGACACAGTTAGAAGGAGCCTGGTAGAGCCTCACCCTGGAGGACTATTGGAGGCTAAGCTAGCAGCAGAGTGTC
The DNA here is from genome assembly GCA_033576535.1 of Allobates femoralis. Classification (NCBI taxonomy): domain Eukaryota; kingdom Metazoa; phylum Chordata; class Amphibia; order Anura; family Aromobatidae; genus Allobates; species Allobates femoralis. Next base: position 371,110,577 of record JARQOC010000001.1, on the reverse strand, counting down.
GGCTCTGACGGGGACCGTTGATCCATCCGGTATCCCCAGACAACCGACGGGGAGCTCTAGTTTCACGGTAGGGTTCCCACCCCAAAGGACGGGTCGCTCAGTGGCAACCCGGAGGGCCCACAGGGGTCCGAGCCACCGCCACACCAAGTAGCAGAGAGAGTGAAAGCCTGAAAGGACAGAGAACGAGTGAGGGGTCATAGAAGGAACAACCTGGCTGCAGGGAGTAAAGGAACCCAGAGGGGAGAGTAATGCCCGTGTAAAGACTTGCGAACTGTGACTGAACTGTAACTGAGAAAGTTGAGAAGTAAACACGGTGAACCCTGACTCTGACTCCCTCGAGTGATTCTGCCTGCACATGATTCCCTCCACATAGGTCTGCAGAAGATCACAACCTGGAGAGCCACAGCTTGTTAACTCCGAACCCTGAAGGAGGATGCAGCATCAGGACAGTAAGTGTACTGCACCCAGCACAGGCCTGCACCATACCTTACACTATAGACTTTATCATCACTGCCCCGGGGAACCCAGTTCTACCCACGGAGAACTATACCAACACAAGCTGCCATAACATCATCCCCGGAGGTTCTGCAGCAGCGGTGGTCCCCAAATTGACCACAAGCCGTGGGTGGCATCACGACTGACATTATCCTCTGTAAATACCCCCTTTATTATTTGCCAGGCCCGGGACACGGTCCGGACCAGGACCCCGTGACATTCCCCAGCAGCAGACCCGGTCCGATACAGAGTACCCCGTCCCCATGGGCTTGGCAAGAGCACACAGACAGAGAGAGGGTGGATCCTCGAGGCTGCAAAACAGCCCGCCCTAGTGACTAAAGAATATAGCCCCTGCTAATTATAATCACTAATGAATAAGTTTTAAAACGTTTTTATGCACTTTCACAGGATGCTTTTAGCAGACAAAAGGAGTGTGAGATTAGTGATAATATGCTGCAGGGACATGTTTTGCTAGCTTAGGAGGCATTCTGGAGGTGACAGGATCCCTTTAAAGGAAAGATGAATGCAGAACATTATCAGATAAGGTAAAGAATATTTATACCGTTTTAGCCAGTAGATAGAAAAATATATTGCAATCTGAGAGTCCTCAGTGGTTGATACCTTTTAATGGCTAACTGAAAAGATGGTAAACATAGCAAGCTTTCGGGACGCTGCGGCCCCTTCTTCAGGCTGGTAATGACACAAATTCTTAAGACACATGCATACATACATAAGCAATTGAAAGAAAAGAAAAAAAAACAGTGTTGTATGCTCTGGTGGATATGACAGGTGACGCAAAGTGCATCAATTCAGGACTCAATGCAAACAAAATAAAGACAAATCCTGACAACTTGGACAACTACTCCTGTCAAGAGAATCTAATTGTGTCATCAACCTTTCGGATTACAAACCCAACAAGTTGAAACTTGCTGTGCTTTCTAGGGGACTCTCATTTTGTCCTACTAAAGCTCTAGATAAAATTGAACTGTGCAGCGACATAGAGGATTACTTCAGGAGATTACGCCTAAGGGAATATTTCAGCGACAAAGAGGATTCCAAACCCAACTGGGATGAAGGAACAAGGATCCTGACAACCAAGAAGAAAAGGTCAGACTGGACACCTGATCCTAAGCGTAACTCCCATTTGAACAATTATATAGACACTTTCAGACATTTGGTAAAATCCACTATTTTAGATACACACAAGAGTCAACCATCCAACGTCAATGCCCAGGAAAGAAGGGCCATACGGTCCTTGAAAAACCAACAAAGAAATCATCATTAAACCTGCAGACAAGGGTGGTGCAATAGTATGATGAACAAATCTGACTACCTGAAGGAAGCAAACAGACAACTGACGGACACACGCTACTACATGAAATTGGAGTCTGACCCCACACAGGACTATCACAAGGAATTAAAAAGGCTGGTTTTTGTCTACCTGACATATCCGTAAGAGCTGTGATCTAATACCAGAAAGTCCAAGAACAAGCACATTCTACATGCTTCCCAAAATTCACAAATCAGGAAATCCAGGAAGACCAATCATTTCATGTGTGGCCACCATCACCGAACAAATTTTGGGTGGGTAGAGGGTGTTCTCAAACCCCTGGTAAAAGAGACTCCCAGCTACATTCAGGACACAACTGACCTATTGAATAAACTGTCAGCAATAGGCCTCTACCAGAAGGAACGATCCTTGCCACCATGGATGTGGAATCTCTGTACAGCAACATCCCACACCGGGATGGATTAAATGCCTGCAAAACCTTCCTGGAAAACACAGGGATTGATGCTGACTCTGTGTAGAACTCACAAAATTCATCCTCACGCACAATTACTTTACATTTGACGACAACATATATTTACAGGAGACTGGCACAGCAATGGGGAGCAAAATGGCACCAAAATATGCAAACCTTTTCATAGCCAAGCTTGAAGGTGACTTTTTATCCTCTTGCCCTATCAGGCCTCTGGCCTACTACCGTTATATTGATGACATTTTCGATCATCTGGACGGAGTCTGAGCAACAGCTGAAGACTTCCATGAACACTTTAATCAATTTCACCCCACCATTAACACTCAACTACTCCTGCACTGAAATCAGCTTTCTGGACACCATCATTAAGCTACAGAACAATGATATAGAGACATCCTTGTACCGGAAACCAATTGACCGTCCAACATATCTCCGATGGGACAGTTTTCATCCAAAGCACATAAAAAATTCTATTGTGTACAGCCAGGCCATCACATACAACGGATATGTTCCAACCCTAGAGATAGGGGACAATCACCTTGAGGGCCTCAAAGACCTTTTTGAACCAGGGCTACCATCCAAGAACAATCGAGAACCAGATTAGAAGAGCCACCAGAATATCAAGGAATCATCTCCTAGATTACAAAATAGAGAAGAAAACAACAGAGTTCCTTTTGTAGTCACCATCAATCAGTCTGGAGGTGCTAAGAGGAGCTGCACGGTAACTGCAACCACTCCTACAAAAAGATGCGCGACTAAAATCAATATTTCTGGATCCTCCACTCTTGTGTTTTAGACAACCTCCGAATCTAAAAAACATCATTGTCAGAAGCGCCCTGTCCTCTCCAGCAACAACAGGAACCTTTCCCTGCAACAAGATCAGGTGCGAAACCTGTCCATCTATAATGACAACGGACTAGATAAGGATTCCTGGGACAGATCAGGACTACAAGATCCCAGGTAACTTCAGCTGCACCACAAGCAATGTGGTGTATTTAATTATATGTACCAAATGCCCAACAGGCAGCATGTACATAGGGAAGACCGGATTACAATTCAGAACAAGAATGAATTCTCTCGCCACTCAATAAAAGAAAAGCGTATGGACCTACCTGTAGCGAACCATTTTTGCAGCTCTGAGCACAATACTGAATCCGATATGAGGCTGCTCATTTTAAAGAGTAACTTCAAATCTCAGAGAGAGAGAAGAATTTGGAATACAAATTGATAACAACCTTTGACACATTCAAAACAGGATTAAATATTTCACATGGATTTATAGAATTTTATGTAAAATGAACGGACATTTGGGGATAGCAGATTCATGCATTTTTATATAAAATGAAAGTGCATTTGGAGACAGCTTACAACACACTGAAATCATAGGACTATGAACTCTTGACACTTCTGTGAACTGTCCCACTTAGAACTCTGCTCTCCACAACTTAACTAAGTATTTTCAGGTCTCCATGGGTTGTTAACCATTTACCTAATACAATTGGTTCCGCTTATCTTAGAAATCTGGTGTCTTTGTCCCTGCTCCTCCACCCCTCCCTAAGGGTGCAGTCAGACATAACGATCGCTCCAACGATCCCGACAGTGATAACGACCTGCCGGGATCGCTGGAGCGTCGTTACCTGATCGCTGGGGAGCTGTCAAACAGGCAGATCTCCCCAGCGATCAGGCCCTGGGAGACACCTCCCACATCGCTCCCTGCTTCCCCTGTGCTGATTGTAGACTCTGTTCACGCTGACTGTCTCATTGTCAGCACAAGTGGCCAGTGCTCGGAAGCAGGTGAGGAGTCTCTGGCAGACACATAGGTGGGCGAGACTCTGAGCCATGAGGCGGCGCTTGCTCGGTGCCTCCTGCAGAGCTCACTTCTAAAACGATTTTTTCCACATCGGATTTAAAGGATTGCTGTGTAACGCCCATGCAACAGGGACATTGGGGAATAGCTGCAGATTCAGCTTTACTATGATAAAAGGGGAAAGGCATGGAGACAGCTTAATACCTGTAATCATAGAACAGCTCTGTGACACAGATGCTGTCCTCTTGCTTCACACGCAACTGATGCGTCTCCAGCGGGAAACCAACGATCTGACCACAGTCACTTTCAGTCAGGACTACACAGGGCTTCGCTGCAAATGTCACACAGAACGACATCGCTGGGTCGTCTGTAACTCACAGTTACAACGATCTCGCTACAATTCGTTATGTGTGACTCGGCTTAACCCCACTCTGCTTTGCGTCACCTGTCATATCCACCAGAGCATACAACACTGTTTTTCTTTTCTTTTTTTTTTTAATTGCTTATGATATATGTATGTGTCTTCAGAATTGTGTCATTACCAGCCTGAAGAAGGGGCCGCAGCGTCCGAAAGTTTGCTATGTTTACCATCTTTTCAGATAGCCATTAAAAGGCAAATTTGCACTTATGAGCTCAGAAGCTGCGCATGGGACTGTCGTGGCTCGTTGGTTAGGTCATCAAAACTATGTCCTCTCCTTAACTGTCTGCTTGCATAATTAATAATAATAAAAGATGTCTGTGGACAATAAGCACACTTGACTCAGGTACAAGTATGGGAGAAAGTTTATTAGGAAGCACATAAATTTATACAGACAATTCTGAGAGTGGTAAGCCCCAGGATAAGATCATACATTAATTGGTTACAAAATATTAAACATAACTAATCATTAATAACTGGTCACTAATAGCTGAGAGCTGACTGGATTATGCAAATCTATTCTAAATCTAGTCTAAATACATATGCATCCTTGTATTTTTCTATCATTTGGTGTTATTGACGTTATTGACCCATCACACTTCTGCATTCTCTGGTGTTTTTGGAACATCTCTTCTTATCAAAACATGCTAAACATTGGCTTAATTCCGAGACTATGTGGCCTTCACTATTTATCTGAATACAGGCTATAACTTGCAGTAAACAATACTTTATATGAAAACACTCAGAGTCTACTTATTCCTCTTAAAGGCATAGATGCTAGATATGCAGTACAATAGAGGATACAAGCACATTGGTAAATCTTTGGATATTTTCATATATTGATACAGTTGTGCTCAAAAGTTTGCAAAAGGATGCAGTAGTGTGTCTGGATCCCACAAACTTACTTAGCTTTTATCCACCCACACTGATTAAAAGCAAACTGGTCACTGGTGAGGATGTTACTGGCCTCCCTCGGGCAATGTTGTCAGGGAGATCGAGATGGCGTGGCAAGGTCCGTGGCCCCGGAGCGGTTAATAAAAAGGGGACGAGTTTGTTAAGAAGGGGATTGGTTTGTTAAGGGATTGGTTTGTCGTGACGCCACCCATGGTGTTCAGCTATGGATTGCCGATGCTGCTGTCTGGCACCACTGAGGATGATGGGATGGCAACTGTGATGGTTTTGTTCCCCATGGGTGGAGCGGATCCCCAGGGCATCCAGTGTGGAGGGGTTTGGGTGATGGAGGGCCAGAGGGGCAGATCTGGCAGCAGGGAAGGATCAGAGCAGATCACATGTAGGGCCCTGCGGCTTGCGCGGGTTATCAGTAGTCTACCGCTCCTCAGGCAGGAAGTTAAAAGTCTCACACACAGTTCTGGGTTCCAAACCCGGTTTACTTAGCCTTTCTCTGCAGGCACCACAAGATACAGTTCTGGTACAACTGCGGTCCGGATGGTCCTCAACAACCGGGATAGCACACGCAAGAAACTCCCTTTATGTTCCTTCCTCTGATTGCTGCCTTCCTTAGCGCTGCCTGCTCGCCTAACTCCTGCTTGCGCCTCCACGCACAGTGCCCCAATCCAGCCGCCATGGGTCCTTTCGGGCGACCGGCCGTGTTCCCTGACCCTAGTACAGCTGCCTTCTCAGTGGATGTACCGGGAGTGGGCCACAGCTCCTCTGGAACTCGTGGCCTCCGGTTCCATGGTTGGAGTATGGATTCTCCTCGCCACCTTCAGGGCCAGTCCCCTGAACTGCAACCTGCCCCTCCGCTGTCACTTCAGATTTGGGCGCACGGGTGGATCGCTCACTACCCGTGCCCCTAGGGTTCCCACTTTCTCTCTGCAGCCTGCTGTTCTGGGACCCGGGACGAGCCACATCTCCACTCAAGTCCTCCGGGTCCTTCTCCTGCATACTCTCCTGCTCTCTGCTCTCCACCAACTGCCTGACCACTTCCTGTTCTTTCCCTTTGTTCCTGTTTATCACTTCCTGACTACTCTTCCCAACTTCCCACCCTCCACCTTTCCTCCCGCTGTCCCACTGACTACCTAGGCCCTCCCCCTGCAGGGTCCACCCGCCACCCCCGAGACCGGGTGTGTTGGGGGCTTTTGTGGGACTTACCATACCATTTACTCAGGACAGGAATACTACACCTGAGGGTTGAGTGCAGTACCCCTTTGTGGCAACCAGACCACTGGGGCGCCACATTACCTTTATTAGCCATTCAAACCCATTTGTGTCAACTTCTGTGCATGTTATCAGGCCAAAATCACCAGGGTAGTGTGATACTGTTTGGTGTGTTTTGGTTTTGTTGTCATTATGATTTAAAAAGAGAACACACAGTAGACTGACAATAAATGGCTTCACTCAACCACTAACCATGAATGGAAAAAAAGTTTTTGTGTTATCATTCATATTCTCTGAAAAAAGACCAGAACATCTGCCGGGGTGTATAAACTTTGGATCACTGTGCGAACTACAGCTAGGACCAGAAATATTATTATAGCGACTTCATGACTTGGGCTCTGCATGACACTATTTTTTATTTTAAATGAAACATCTGAGATGCAATTTAAGTGCAGACTTTCAGGGTTAATCTATTGAGCTAATATAGCCAGTGATATGTTTAGGGTATGTGCACACGGTGGTACTGTGCATTGAACACAGTGTCTCCGGACCTTAGAGAACTCACAGGTGAGCGCAGGGAAAGCTCAGCCACCCTGTAATCACACTCTGCGGTGGTTGCAAGGCGGCTTTTCCCTGCATTCACCTGCAGAAAATCGGTCCCGACTCGGCAGCATGAAATGAACATGCTGCGGAGCTGCGGAAGCGCGGCATCCGACATCGTAGCTGAAAACACGCTGCGGCCAGGGGAAGCAAAGTGGGCATGGGATGTCTTGAAATCCCATCCATTATACTTGTACTGTACCATGCAGCATTTTGGGTGCAGCGGCAATACACTGAGTCCAAAATGCTGCATTTCCTGATCGTGAGTATGCACCATTGAGAATTGCAACCAATTTGAAAGTAATTAGACAAATTTGCTTTACCATAAAGAAAAGGTTCATTTTTAATACTTTGTAGTGAACTCTTTGCAGGCAATGACTGCCTGACGTCTGGAAGCCAAACATGTCACGAAACACTAGTTTTCCTCCTTTATGATGCTTTGCCAGGCCTTTACTGCCGCTGAATTCAGGTGTTGCTTGTTGTGGGTCTTTTTGTCTTAAAAGGAACCTGTCACCCCATGTAAGCCCCCTAACCTGTCAATACCTGTCCCTGCAGCACCCAAATACTTTTTGAATCATCCCTGTTTGAGCTCTTTGGTGTTTGTAAAAGTGAAATAGTATGTTTTAATAACTTACATGATTTTTGTCGGGTGGGCGTTTCTGACAGTGGGGCAGTGTTCCCAGGGCTGCACTCCCCCTTCCTCTCCGCTCCAATTACGCCGCCATGGGCAAAATCCTTGATGCATGAGCGCGCTTTCTTATTTCAAATGACCCCACTCTGAATTCTATGATGCAGCATCACGTAATGCTGGTGCGTGTCATTGCAGGTGATGCGCATTTCGCTGGGTGTAAGGCCGCCTTCAGCATTCCTTCTGCGCATGCTCTGAAGGTGGCCTGTGACGTGTGGAGCAGAAGATCCAGATATGATCCAGCGCGCGACATATCCGGATCTTCTGCCACTTCCAGTCGCAGGTCTCAAAGGCAGACTTCCCGCATGCGCAGATTGCATGCTGAAGTCTGCCTGTGTGCGACCGGAAGTGACGCAGCGATCCCGGCGTCACATGACCGCAGGTGATTTGGGGTGACAGGTTCCCTTTAACACTTCAGAATTCATTCGATTGCTTCTTTTTTCAAACAATAAAAGACTGTGGCACTCATCCTCTGTGTACTGGTGCACACTGAAACACTATGCAAAGTCAGCTGTACTCAATGCTAAGTATGCTAATTTAAATCTAGAAATGCATTACAGCTAGTGAACTATAAAAATGGAGACCCCCTTAGGTAGTACATATGGCTATATGTACGACCGCCCAGTAGCCATGTTGAGGTGTGTCCCTGTACTGGATCCTAACCTACCTTCTTCTTGCAGAAAACTGATCATGGCGAACAGCTGATGTAAGTTAACCTATCTTCATACCTGTATTATAAGTTTCAGCCTCTCTGAATTAGAAATCTCTTGAAACAGGCGAGTAGCAGACATGATAACAGAGAGACCAGCACCTTATTGCTAGTGGGGGAAGGTGCACTACAGAGGGTGTGACCCCACATCCTAAACAAAAAAAGACTGTGGCACTTATCCTATCTGTGCTGGTGCTCACTGAAACACTATACAATGTAACAAAAAGTCAGCTGCCACTTCAAGATGTCCACCGAGCTGTACGGTCACACCGGATCGCCTCTCCCGCATCCGAGGTTACCTGGACCGATCCGATCCATCCAGCTCACTAAAACATCTGACCAGCTGGACTCTCACACCATCTACGCTCAGCGGGCCCCACTGGATTCAATCTGCCCTAATTACTCCCTGGCCCGGTCCCAGCAACCCTTCCACTGGACAGACGACAGCTTGAGATCCTGCCCCGAGCCCACAATGACCCACCTGCTCACCCACACAGGGAGGTGAAAGTGGGGAGAGACCGGAGACTCCATGCTGAGGGGACCTAGAGCGCAGAAGAGCCACTGGTCTGCGCAGACAAGGCAAAGGTGCCCAGGCCACTACAAGGCACAGTGGACGGAGGCCACGGAGACCAACAGGGACCTAAGCAGGGAGAAGGGCAGCACTGTACCTGCGTGCAGCTCCAGCTCCCATCGACCAGCAACCATCGGCTGCACCCAGCGACTACGGAGGACACAGACCCGAGCCGGTGTCTGGCCCACAAGGGTCTGGGGTATTCAGGTGTCGGGCGTTTGGGTATGGTGGATGCCACGGGTGGTCGGTGCTCAAGCCTGTGCCCTTGTGGTGACAACAAAAAGGAGTATTTACAGGGATAATAGTTTAGAGGTGATTGTCGTGACGCCACCTGTAGTTCCGATGATGGCGCTGCTGCTAAAACCTCCAGGATGATGGGCGGCAGCAAGGTGTTGTGGCTCCCTACAGGTGGAGCAGGATCCCCGGGGCTGTAAGAGCATGATGGTGGTATAGGGTAGCGCAGTTGTTGCGGTGTGGGACAGGCTGGAAGGATGGACACACACTCAAGAAAGTCTTTTTCTGTACCTTTCTACTGGTGTTTTGCAGGTACACTTCCAGGTTTGAAGGGTGCACTTTGGGATTTCCACACTGGGTGGGCTATAGGCCTCCTTGTCCTGTTCCCTTATCCTGAAGTCTGACATGTGTGAAACCCGGCCTGACCTCTCTTCTCTCACATCTGTGTTGCTGCACTGAGGGCTCTCGCTTGGCTACCGCTACCTCTCTGTGGCTCCTGGCTCTCAAATAGTGAGTGCTGTGGGTTGTCCGGGAAGCTAAACTTCCATGGTGTACTGGGATTCTCTGCTGGGTTTATCTCTCTCCCTTGCAGACTCGGACTCCAGTGACCAGTGTTCTCATGGGGTGAGCCAGTATGGCTCCTCTGCCCCCGCTGTACTGTTCCTTGCCTCTGCCTTTTGTCCTCATTCTCTGGACTTCACACTGGCTCTGGCGGTGCTCTGATTTCGGGGCCAAGCTTGGCTCCATTAACCAGTTTTGCTCACTAGGCTCCGAGCTGAACTTCACAGTTCTCCTAGCGACTGCACACTCTGGCTAACTCCACCCCAGCACCTGTATTTATAGGGGATCTGGCTTAACAGCAACCAGTGGGGCTCCCCTTACAGGCCTGGAGTGGAAGGTGTTGGGTGTATGTGAGTACCGGATGTGGAAATCCCTTCGTGTACTAGTTGGTTCTGTGGCTTACCTGGCACAGGGCGCCACATTCCCCCCTAGTTACCTTCACTACTCCCGGACTGAGTAAAGATTTTTCATAAACCATAAACAATAACAGGTATAACAAAGTCTCAAAATTCAAAAATTTACAAAAACCACTGAAAAACTGTTAAAGGGATCCTGTCACCTCCAAAATGCCTCCTAAGCTAGCAAAACATGTCCCTGCAGCATCCATGACCCTGGAGTTGCAAAACAGCCCGCCTTGGTGACTAAAGAATATGGGCCCTGCTAATTATAATCACTAATGAGTAAGTATTAAAACGTTTTTATGCACTTTCACAGGATGCTTTTAGGAGACAAAAGGAGTGTGAGATTAGTGAATGGATACACACAATTTCCCTACGGGTGTCTCTGCTTAGGAGACCGGGTCTTACCTTCTCTCCACCCCAGGCACTTTCTGTTCCCAACTTAAAGTGCTTGGGGCTATGCCCAGTTCCTCCACCCTTCTATACACTAATATTTACTGTCTATTTACATACAAATGCTCATATTTACATTTCTTAATTTCCCACCTTATTCTCTATACCTGAGGGGTGGTTCTCCAAAGTTACTACAGGTTGATCTGCGTAGTACTGGTGTGTCACTAGTGTCTATGTCTGGTGCTGTACGTGCACTATTCCCTAATCTATGTGTAGATCTACGTGATTCTGAAATACCGTAGTATTGCCATAGTCTTTCTAGCGGACTGGCAGGTTCATCGATTGTAGGAATCTCTGGTTCTGGTACAACAGGATGTACGTCTTGTACGTGAATTGGTTCTTCTACTGGTTGATAAAAGGAGAGTACTGGTACTATGATGGCTCCATTACATTGAGGCCAATCTTCTAGGAAGTCTCCTAGTACAGTGTGGATTACTTTTTCTCTCTTTTCTTCAACTGACGTTGAGTAGAAATCTTTTTCTTGCGGTTTCAGCTACTCTGGACATTTCTTGAGGTGATTTCTTGAAACTGTCGAGGTTGTCCTTCCTTCATCACGGCTAATTACGCAAGTTTTGCTGTTATCAAAATTACATTGAAGGACAATGTAGGGTTCAGCTTTCCACTGATCAACTAGTTTATTAGTTCTTCTTTTTCTTTTTAGAACCATTTCACCAGGTATCAAGGGTTCAGCTGACGCATGTTTGTTGTAATTACTTTCTTGTTTCTCCCTGATGTGTTCTAAGTTCTTTTCCACACATTCTTGTACTTTCATGCACTGCTGCTGACGGGTAGAGTCCCAATCTTCATCAGAAGCATTTTGGTTTGGTACTACAATTCCCATCTCTAGGTCAACTGGGAGTTTTCCAGATCTTGCTCAAATCAGGTATGCTGGTGTGTAGTTAGTAGACCTTACAGGTATGTGGTTGTATATGTCCACTAACTCAGGTAGTTTCTCTGGCCACTGATTTCTTTCTGCAAGAGGTAACGTTTTCAACATATCGATGACAATGTTGTTCATTTTCTCACACAGTCCATTTGTTTGTGGATGGTAAGGTGTGGTTCTTATCTTTTTACAACTGTATAAGCCCAAGAATTCCTGAAACAGTTGAGATTCAAATGCAGAACATTGATCTGTTAGTACCTGCTCTGGATACCCGTGTGGTCTACAGAAGTTAGTTTGAAAGGTTTTGGCTGCTGTTTCTGCTGTTAAGCCTTTAATGGGTGCTACCACTAAGAATCTGGAGTAGTGGTCTACCATGGTGAGGGCGTAGGTGTAACCTGATCTGCTTGGGTGTCAGCTTCACATGATCAAAGGCTACTATTTCAAGGGGTTGCTTGGTGACAATTGGCTGTAATGGTGCTTTTTGGCTTCCCTGGTTCTTTCTTCTCAGGTGACATGGTCCACAATTTCTACGCCATCTCTCAATGGAACTTCTCATACCGACCCAGTAGAAGCTGTCTTTCAGCAACATTTAAAGCTTCTTCCAACCAAAGTGTTCTGCATCATTGTGATATGCTTCCAACACCATCTGGACGTCCCCTTTGGGTACCACTATCTGCGAGACCATTTCATGGGTTCTGGGGTTCATGTGATGTCTGCCCAGATTCCCTTTGTAGACATACAGTTTTCCTTTCTCGTTCCACAGGTATTTGGCTTCTTGTGGGGTATCTGGACTCAGGCAGGAATGTTCTTTAGTTATCAGCTACTTGACTAAGCTGACAGCTGGGTCACTGTCCTGTGTCTTCTTCCATCCATGGTGAGGTAACGGGTTCACTGTTGTCTCCTGACGTCTCTGACTTGCTTGATGACACTGGGATGCACTTGGGCGGTGGAAGGCTGGTAGCTCTACTTCTTCTAGCTCAGCCATGTCTTTTCCCATGTCTGGTAAATTAGGCATCCTGGACAAGGCATCAGCATTGGCGTTCTTATGGCCTGCCCGATACTTGAGGTAAAATCGTAGTTTGATAATCTGGAGATCCAGCGTTGTTCCATTGTTCCCAGCTTCGCAGTCTCCAGATGTGTCAGGGGGTTGTTATCTGTGAAAGCCGTGAAGTTTGAAGCTGCCAGGTAGTGCTTAAACCATTCTGTAATTGCCCAGACCAAGGCTAGCAACTCCAGTTTGAATGAACTGTAGTTCTCTGGATTCCTTTCTGTAGGACGGAGCTTCCTGCTGGCATAGGCTATCACTCTTTCTCTGCCTTTCTGCCTCTGTAATAAGACAGCTCCTAATCCCACGTTGCTGGCATCGGTGTATAACAGGAACGGTAGACTGTAGTCGGGGTAGGCCAGGATCTCTTCTCCAGTCAGGGCCTCTTTCAACTGCTTAAAAACTGTTCTTGTTCTTGTCCCCACTGGAACGGAGGACCTCTGATCTTGCCTTTCTTAGACTGTCCTAGCAGGAGTTCTTGAATGGGCGCTGCTATCTTCGTGTAGCCCTTGATGAACCTCCGGTAGTACCCGACCAGTGCTAAGAATTGGCGTACCTCTTTAAAGGTAGTTGGTTCTGGCTAGTCCTTGATGACAGTGACCTTGTCAGGGTCCAGTGCTAATCCTTCTGCACTGACCATATGCCCAAGGTATTGAACCTTTGGTTTCAATAAGTGGCATTTTGATGGTTTTAGCTTCATCCCATACTTAGACAATGCTTCAAATACTTCACTTAGGTGCTGCAGATGGTCTTCATAGGTCTTAGAATACACTAGGACATCGTCCAGGTAGAGAAGCACGGTTTCAAAGTTCCTGTGACCTAGGCAACACTCCATCAGTCTCTGGAACGTTTCTGGTGCATTACACAGCCCGAATGGCATGCTGTTGAACTCACATTGTCCCATCGGTGTCATGAAGGCTGTCTTCTCACGGTTTTCTTCTGCAACGGAGACCTGCCAGTACCCACTAGTAAGATCTAGGGTCGAAAAGTAATTAGCAGACTTCAATGCAGCAAATGACTCTTCTATACGGGGTAACGGGAAAGCATCTCTGTGTGTTATGCGATTAATTTGCCTATAGTCTACACACATCCTCATACTACAGTCTTTCTTTTTAACCAGGACCAGTGGAGCTGCCCAGGGACTACAACTATCTCTGATGACCCCTGCCTCCTTCATGTGCAACATCTCTTTAGCTCGCTGGTAGTGTGCTGGTGGTATAGGCCTGTATCGCTCTTTAATGGATGGATGGTTTCCTGTCGGTATGTGATGGAGTACTCTTTTATCCTCCCAAAATCAAGTGGATGCTTGCTAAACACCTGTTCATACTCTTGAATTACCTGATAAACTCTGTGTTTCTGGTGAGAAGGTGTGTGATCAATTCCTACTTGGAGTTCCTGACACCAATTCTCTAACTGCTTCTTGGAATTGTGATCCTCATCTGAACCTGGTTGAGTCAGTGGTTCTACTGCATGTATTGAGTTGTTGTCTACATGATACAATTTAGCAACAGATAAATACCTTGGTAACTTCATCATCACCATAGTTCAATATGCGTATGGGTACCCTTCCTTTGCATTAACCACCCCCTGGCTGTCAGGAGTGTAGGACTACTTTCAGACATCACTGGCTCCATTACCGCCTGGTAGTCCTGCCCTCTGAGGCCTATTGATGCCCGACACCAGATCATCATTTCACTTCTTGGTGGTACCACAATAGGAATTGGGTCTGTTACCCGTACACTACCAATCTCACCGCTTGTTAACGTTACCTGTTGCTGGTACATGAGTGCTCTGATTTCCTTCTGAAGAACCCTTCTTTCTCCGGGAGGAGCAGTGTCTGCGGTCTGTTGGAAAAAAAACAGCACTTCCTCTAAACAATTACTAATGACATTTGTACCAAGTATTATATGTGGATGCCTTTTATTAGGATTAGTCTCAACCACAATAAGTCCTTGGTTCTGCAATTCCACACTTCCCACCTTTATTATTACCTCCCGATGCCCCTCTGTGTTGACAGGCAACCCGTTGGTAGCTATAATAGCTAGTCTAGGGTCTGGAGGCTTAAGTTCAAGTTCAGGCCAGAACCGTTTATAAAGGATACTCGGGATGGTGGTCACTTTTCATCCAGTGTCGATCAAGGCAAATTTAGGGATGCCTTCTGGGATGATGGACATGTATGGGTGATTCCCTACGTACCTGTGCAGCCATTCGCGTGGGCCTGGACAGTCTACTCCTGGGGTTTGGCCCCCGACCCCAGTGGTTGCTCATTTAATGGACAGAACCGGCAAATGTGCCCCTCCTTTTTGCACTTGAGACAGATGGACTGCCCATTGGAAATGTGGTGGCCTGTGGGTTTCCCTCAAAGTGGTGGTGTTCTCTTCCTCATCCACGGGACGTCCTCCGGGCTGTCAGCGAGCTGTATCTTTCCTTGTGGCTGTGTCTCTGTCTTGGGATGCCTAGCACCCAGGAGCTTGGCCATCTCTTTGCTTAGCTGGCGCACCTCGGAGCACAGGCTGTCAAACCGGTCAGGGGTTACAACCTGCATGTTGGCCTCTGCAACAGGTGATAAGGCAGGTGCTTCTTGTGAGGAAAGGGTATTAACCCGTCACGGCTGCGGGGCTAAGTCTGGTATCACTGGGAGTTGCTGTCCCTTAGGGTGGCAAACTGTGCATCAGGGTTTTGGAGAGCCCACCAGCGTGCTTGCCTGCTGTCATCTGGTGACCTCAGCCCCCATATGAACTGCTCAGTTAGCATTTTATTTTCATCACGTATGCTGATCGGGTCTACTTGTTCAAGGATTCTCAGTGCCTCCTGCAGGCGAAAGGCATAGTCTAGGACACTCTCTCGTGCCCCCTGTTTGCTGTGGTAAAAACAACGTCCTAAGTTCAGTCTCAGTGTGATGTTCAAAGACCTTTTTCAACTCTTCAAAGATTTGAACAATAGATTCCTGATCTTCCTCTGACCAGTTTCAAGTTACCAGCTCCACTGCACCTGTTAACTGTCCCATCACTACTGATGTCTTTCTTTACCGGTCATTGTATACATGTCCAAAACATTACAGATCTTTCTCCTGAACACGGCCAAGGTGCCTGGCTGCCCGTCATACTTGGGCAACCAGGCTGCGTTAGGGACGTATGGCAGTGAGATCGGCATTATCAGGGCTACTGGTGCAGCTGCCAGCATTGCGCCCGCTTGGTGAATCGGCGACTGTGGGTCCAGCAGGTTGTACATTTTGGGCCTTGCATCGGCGGGCGGCTTCACATGAGGGGCCGCTGCGTTGTTTGCGTCCGGGGCACTCATTCTCACTCCCCCCTAGTGAATTGTTGCCAGTCTCTTCAAAGTGAAACTACGTAGTCGGCTCCGCAGGAGGGGAGTGGAGCACCTAAGAGTATTTCCAGATCAGGCTGCTGCACTCAGCGGTTCTCGGCAAAGTGTGGGGCAGGGCCTATCTTCTTGCTCATGCAGCCGTAACGCCCCCTTTCCTTCCCTCTCTGTGGCGCAGCAATGGCGGCCCAGATTAACAGTTCACAAAACACAGTCTATGCACACAGGTAATGGTTACACCGGGCATGAGATCCTGTTCGTGACGCCAGAGATGTCTGGTCCACAAGGGTCTCGGGTGCACAGGTCTCGGCGTTTGGGTACTGTGGATGAAAGGGGTATTTACAAGGATAATAGTTTATAGGTGATTGTCGTGACGCCACCTGTAGATGCGGTGATGGCGTCGGCACTGCTGGGGCCTCTGGGGTGATGGGGGGCAGCAAGGTGTTGTGGCTCCCTACAGGTGGAGCGGGATCCCCGGGGATGTAAGAGTATGATGGTGGAATAGGGTAGTGCAGTCATTCCGGTGTGGGACAGACTGGAAGGATGGACACACACACAAGAAAGTCTTTTTCTGTACCTTTTTACTGGTGTTTTGCAGGTACACTTTCAGGGTTGAAGGGTGCACTTTCCACACCGAGTGGTCTATAGGCCTCCTTGTCCTGTTCCCTTGTTCTGAAGTCTGACGTGTGTGAAATAAAGCCTGACCTCTCTTCTCTCTCACACCTGTGTTGCTGCACTGAGGGCTCTCGCTTGGCTACCGCAACTTCTCTGCGGCTCCTGGCTCTCAAATGGTGAGTGCTGCGGTTGTCCGGGAAGCTAAACCTCCGCGGTGTACTGGGATTCTCTGCTGGGTTTATCTCTCTCCCTTGCAGACTCGGACTTGTGACCGGTGTTCTCCTGGGGTGAGCTGCTATGGCTCCTCTGCCCCCGCTGTACTGTTCCTCGCCTCTGCCTTTCGTCCTCACTCTCTGGACCTCACACCTGCTCTGGCGGTGCTCTGGTTTCGGGCCGAGCATGGCTCCAGTAACCAGTTTTGCTCACTAGGCTGAGCTGAACTTCACAGTTCTCCTAGTGACTGCACACTCTGGCTAACTCCGCCCCCAGCACCTGTATTTATAGGGGATCAGGCTTAACAGCATCCAGTGGGGCTCCCCCTACAGGCCTGGAGTGGAAGGTGTTGGGTTTATGTGAGTACCAGATGTGGAAATCCCTTAGTGTACTAGTTGGTTCTGGGGCTTACCTGGAACAGGGCGCCACACCAGTGCCGGACACCCGGAAGTCGATCCACCGCCATCCACTACAGGCGCTGTGACCGGACACCGGATTGACCGAGAGCATGGCCGCAGCAATCAAACATGCAGAGAGTGACCCTGTCACTAACGAGACTGCCACCTCTGCACTGTTCCATCAGCAGATGAGCAGCCTCGCTTCCCCGACCACCATCTACGGGCAGGAGTAGCAATTTCCGAGACTGACTCCGCGCTGAATGTGGCATGAATTAGGGCTGGAGACCCTGGGAGAGCCCAGAAAACAAGCCGCCCATCAACAAGGCCCTCACTTCCGCCCAAACCGTGGTCTCCGCTGCAGTGCGGCCCCCGCCCGCCGCAGCTGCGAGTAACAATCATGTGACCGCCACAAACAACACCCACAAAAGGGAAACCGAGGGGGCAACTGCCCAGGAACATCCACCAGCCCTGACTTGTACAACATTTGCAGGGACCACTGTGCACACCAGGCCCATTGAGCAGAAGATCAGCCAACACAACTATTACCCCCATCAGACACTCGACCCTGTACCAACGCTATACACTGGCACCCTGTACTGCTGTTATCATCTTACTCTACTTCTAACTCATAAAAGAACTACTTACCCCAGGAATCCTAACCACACCTCAGCCCTAGATCTCGTATAGAAGGATTGCCGCCCCTCCTGGAAGAGATCCATTAAACTCTATTTCTACATCCTATAGAGGAGTCCCTGACCTATACCCCTGCTCATCAACCACAGCCCAATCCAGTCTTATCATAGACAATAGCTGTGGCCCTCTGTGCTCCTTGGCCGCACAATATCCTCGGGATCGCCACCTATCTTCCAACACCAGAGCAGCTTGTAACCACCCCGGGGCGCAGTGCAGGCTGCTCTCACTCTGGGAAACCACTCTTCCCCACCCTGAGACCACAACACCCAGCATCAGAACCGCAGATATAGTGCAGAGCTTACAGCCACTGTCGACATCTAGTGACCACGCAGGGCAACAACACCCCTGTAAGATGAGATAAATTTCTAACCCATCTTGATGCTCAGAAAGATGGAATTAGCCATTTTCGGTTCCCGCGCCAGCCGGCAGACTTCTGACACACCGCTAGGCACTGCCCACACGGGGGGAACCCGCAAAACCGTGGATCGGTGGCTACGAAGTGTGAGAGCGAAGGAGGACAGAGCAGTGGGAGACCAGAAAATTGCCGCACAAGACAGCAAGATAACGCCATCACAGGACACACGGAAGAAAGGCACAGCGCTGAACAAGACACAAAACCAGTGAGGCCAGAACACTGGAGGCCTGGGGATACTGGAGGGAACTGGGAGGGAGCAACCATTGTGACCAAGAGCCACATGGGGACCCAAACACAGACTCACACCCCTCCACAGAATTCAGGTCCATGGCAAGAGAGGTGGCAAAGTGTCTAGCCAGCAAAATTAAAAAGGCGGTGAGGGAGGCAGTAAGAGCTTCAGGAGATTTCTGCACAACATGCGAGCAAACTGTACTACCTAAAACAGCGTGTGTTAGACCTGGAAGATAAACTGGCCACAATGGAACACGACCTAATGCTATCACAGAAGCAATCCAATTGGATGAGGGATAAAATGGACGACCTGGAAAATGGTTGAGAAAGAATAATCTCAGAATTGTGGGCCTCCCAGAATTGATACTGCCCCAACAACTGGACGATACATGCGAGCTAGACATCCCTTTTACTCCAAGTCCAACACAAGGTACAAAGGGCACACAGAGTAGGCTCACTGAACTGGGGGTCACGCAGCGGCCATACTACCAATGAGCAAGCAAACCCACACTTCCAGAGACCCAGGTAGGTTATTACCAAATACAATACCTTGACTTTAAAGACAAAGGAGAAAATATTACGCCTCTTTAGGAACAGGAGACAGCCCCTGATCCTCAGAGGTCACAAGGGGGTCCTCTTCAAAGACTTCTTTGCAGAAGTGACTAAGAAGCGCAAAGCATTTGGCGAAGCTTGCAGCACCCTATTCAGACACAACATGCAATTCCAACTTCTCTACCCAGCAACACTTAAAGTAAGAGGCCCAGACGGATCATTCAAAACTTGGAAAGAGGCCCTGTGTGCCTTTTCAATCAGCCAGCAGAGAGGACCCCCAAGGACTCGTGATACAGAACAGGAAAACGAACGGCGGCCTGGACAAACATCGAACACACAGGTGCGAAGATCCCCTAGTAGAGAGGAAAGTGCACCGCCTCAAGCCAAGGAGTCCGACACCACGCCAGGGCTGGACCAGACAACACACACAAGGGATCGGCAAGACTGACGGGTTAAGCGAAGATATCCATCGATGACCCTGATACGTTGAGCCAGGAGTGCTTCCCACACCACTCCCCTCCCCATTGGTACCAATATTCACCTTTTTTTTTTCCCCCTCTCTCTTCCTGATGGAACTGTGGTGCCCCGCAACAAGTGCGTCACAGGAAGGTATTGCATCCGTGACCGAAGATGTAATATCTTCCGTCTCAGTGATGAAATGGTTAAACCCAGAGCTCCATACACCACATGCACCACTTAGAGGTAGAGGGCCAATCAGGTCCTGGTGGGAGGAGTGTAGGTGTAGTGTGTGTGGGGAAGTTAGTAACGTAGGAGTAGTGGTTGGAGGAGAAGAGAAGGGACAGGACCTGCACAGTGCCGTGCAGCCTGGCGCTGAACTTGACCGGCAGGGCACCATCAAGCGGTGACTCAGACCAGACACGGGCAACTAACGAGCGGGTCAAATTATACCTGTGCCCAAACCACCGAATCCAGGGCGAACAGACGTCCACCGCTGTTCTGCAAACCGAAGTGAAGGAACCGCTTCTTAGGAGCACCTCACTACATCCGCAACCTAGCCGTCTTGCCAGCGAGATACCCACCATAGGGAAACAGGCCCCGTACACTGGTTAGCACCCGGTAGGGAATCCTTCAGAAGTCTTCCCCGTACCTCGAACTGGCACACCAAGGCGAAAACGGCAACTAGAACAGTTAGACAAAGGAGGAACACCGTGGAGCTCTGGACTAAGACCAGTCATCGCTGGGATCACCCGGTCCGTTACCTAAAGACTGTATACTGTGTACCACACCAACCGTTACAGTAAAGACCCGTTACAGAGGAATCTGGTGTACGTGCTTTTCTTCAGAACTGTTATTAACTCTGCACACTCAAAACTACTGAGTTGCCGAATTCCATCAGGTACAGCTCCTGGCTCCGGGGACTCCTGCTCATCCTGTGGGGAGCATCCCATCAAGCTGCCGCACATTCCCCGGAGGCCCAAGCAGCGCCGGTGCCATCACCGGACTCCCACAGGTGACGTCACGACAAACAAGAATCATCCCAATCCTTCAATCCCCTTTGATCTGTCCACCGGGCCCCAAAGCCTCAGGCGCGGAACGGTGACGAGGGAAGCAACGCCTGAGACCTGAGAACCCGGCAACGGTGAGTCAGAATCTACACACCTTGGGTACACCAACAGAAACGTGTGAGATGAAGACAGAAAGAGCGGGAGGGGGGACCTCATAATCAGAGACTCGGGGACACCCAGAAATGGGGGGGACTGAAAACGATAGGACACAACCACAAATGAGATTTCACTGACGTGTTCTTTTTCACAGGGCCTGCAAAGGAACCACTTACTCAGAATGCGAATCGGCGGGAGAGAAATGGTCGCTTTTCATCCTTTTTTTATCTTTATTTTACTTCTCTTCTTTCTTTTTCCACGCTGGAAAAAATGGAAGTCGCTACTAATGTAAGGGCTGGGAGGAGGGAGTGGGGGGAGAGAGGGATTGGGACAAGGGACGGGATGTTGGGGCTCAGATGCACACACAGGAATTCATTCTCCATAACGCTGTAAATGTGAAAACCGCTCCACACCTGAAATCACCACCCAGGGTACCCCATATGCCAAAATGTAATGGTGAATGG
Organism: Allobates femoralis; assembly: GCA_033576535.1. Taxonomy (NCBI): domain Eukaryota; kingdom Metazoa; phylum Chordata; class Amphibia; order Anura; family Aromobatidae; genus Allobates; species Allobates femoralis. The sequence goes on along the minus strand of JARQOC010000001.1, from coordinate 371,089,310 downwards.
GACCCAGAGCCACCAGCTCTACCACAGACTACATATAATGATCTGACTGCAAGTTGGCCACTCAATGGGAGAAATGGTTAAAATAATATCATGGAACGTGAAGGGCCTGAGGTCACCTGAAAAGCGAGCTATGGTACTTAGACACTTCAAGAGATTGAAGGGAGACATAATCGTGCTCCAGGAAACCCATTTGCCGCAGTAGGACATGTCCCGCATGCATAGACTGTGGGTAGGAGGCGTCTACGGCTCAGGAGCCCAGGGGAGGTGGGGAGGAGTGATAACTTTAATACACAAGTCATTCGCACACCAAGTTCTTTCCTGTCACCACGACGACCAAGGGCGACATGTACACTCGACTTTGGAGACGCCGGGGGGGACCCCTAGTATACACAATGTGTACGCACCCAACTCAGCACAGGACACTTTCTTTTGAGACTTACACCAATCTATCATGCAAGACAAGGAACTTAGTAATAGGGGGTAACATGAATGAAGTAATGTCTGAGTCAGAGGACAGATCGGGAAGGGGAGTAGACTCAAGGCTAGTAGACTCAAGCATGGGGGATACGATGCTACAGGGAATTGCATCAGATCTGTAATGAGAGACGTGTGGAGGTTGCAACATCCGGTAGAGAGGCAATTCACACACTTCTCACACCTGCACAGGACCTGATCCCGCATTGACCTCTTCCTAGTTCGGGAAGGCACACTTGAGAAGGTAGAGAAGACTACAATAGAAGACATGTTAATTTCCGACCACAGTCCGATCACTTTAAAGTTATGCAATGCATTCCCACGGGGTACGGACATCCTGTGGAGTTTCCCCCAGTTCCTGCACCAGGATCAGGACTTCGCCAAATTACTAAGGGAATGGTGGATGGTCTTCCACGAGACCAACAGGGAAGCAGAGGACAACCCTATGCTGTTTTGGGATACGGCCATGGCAGTACTTAGGGGTAAGATCATTGCCCACACCAACAAGATGAAAAAGATGACAAACGCCCACTACATACGGACAAGCCAAACAAATAGGCGGACATACACAGACTATCTGACCCAGCCTTCCACACAAACAAAACAATTGTGGCTGGAGGCCAAACAGAATTCGACACCTGGACCAAGAAGAGAGAACTCTTTGGGAAATCCCTGCGAGACGCCAAACTATACAAATATGGGGATAAGGCGGGTTGCCTATTAGCTAAGGCTGGCTTCACACTTGCGGACCCCTCCGCAGCATCCTGCGGAGGGGATCTGCAGGCTGAGCGCAGGCACCGCAAGTCCCTATGTTTAACATGGGGGCGAAGGTGCCTGCGCTCTGATGCAGATTGGCGTGTGCACCCATTCACTGCAATGTATGATTTGTACGCAGGCGGATGCTTGCGCACAAATCATATATTCTCGTCCGCACCAGGAACAGTACAGAGTCACATACACTGTCAAGTTTACAGGACATCAAAAGAGAGTACAGTTGCAGTCATAATAAATACAGTTAAAAAGTACCACCTTCCAACCTGTCAATGCCTGCCCCGAGACTTACCCATGTACTGGGGGATAAGTGACATGTGTTCGGGCTACCCCGACACATGTTTCAGCAGTCTTTCTTCAGGGGGTGAACTGAGGGGAGTGAATACCCTGTTCAAGTAGGTGCTACCCACATGTTGCCACTTAATCTTAATCAAGCATTCTGCATGACTGGCGAACGCTGGCGCCCAGCACCGCGACCTCCGGGGTCGGAACAACTGTTTCCGGTGACATTACCAACCGGAAAAAGCGCGGCGCTGGGAACGCGAATGCGCGATCGCCGTCAATGCTACTGCGCATGTGCCGACTATGTCGGCGCCATCTTAGTTATTGGCAAAGTTGCTGGCAAGTGTATGTGATGCGACCAGGGATAGGGGTACTTGGACACCGGGGCTGATGGCTTTGTGGATGGGAAATCAAGGGTGGTCGGGAACCCGGTTCCGTGCCCTGGTTATCATTTGAGTTAGATGGTGGGGGAGAAGGGAGTATTTACAGGGGATCGTGATGCCACCTGTAGTTCCCGGTAAAATGGTACCGGCTCTGCAAGCCGGCCGCTGAGGTGATGGTGGGTGCAGCAGAGAGTAGTTTAGCTCCCTACAGGTGGAGCTATTACCTCAGGGCAGCGGTGAAGGAAGATATGGTGAGGGAGATGAGGGGAGTAGTTGGTGTTGCAGTTTTTACCTCTCTGCTGAGCTGCAGGTGGTGCTGAACCCTCTGGTGGGAAGAATAACGGAAACCAGTTCAAGTTTTACTCCACTTTACTAGGTACCGGCAGATGGTGAAATTGAACACGGTACAGTTTGGTTTCCCAGATGGATGTTGCCGACTCAGGGTCCCCCTTATAGAGTCTCTAGGTGTTCTCTCTTGATCTTTCAGGGATTTCTTCTCTCTTCCTATTTTCTACCACCCTCACAGAGCTCTCCCGCCAGACCCACGGTCTGTAGCTATCAGGTAAGATCTGTGCATTATGGTCCGGACGGGAAGCCCAAGTAAGCAAAGCCTCCCGCCGGTACCGCAATTTTGGCCCTTGTCCTGTAGTATCCTGAACCGGTTCTAGGTCCTAAGGGGCGAGGTACCTTGTGGCGCTGTCAGCAACTTGGTTTCTATGGGCCTGCAGTTCGTTAGTCTGCAGTCAGAATTGAACTTCTGGCCGCCTCGGCTTCCCGCGTTGCCGGTGTTCCCCTCAACGTGACCAGCTGGCTATGACCAGTCCTTGCCCATTATCTTCTCTCCTGGGGCCCCACTTAAAGATGGGGCTCCCTCCTGTTGGCTGTTCTGTCAGGACTGTCCTTCCTGACTGCCTTCCCGGCACCGTCTGATCTAAAACTCTCCTAACTTCCTGGTTTTCTCATTCTAGCCTAGGCTCCACCCCCTTTTGGGACCTACTAAATAACCAGTCCCCCCCCTATCTAGGTGGCCTAGTCCTGTGTGTTGTGTAACATGAGACTCCACAGGTTAAACCCTGAACTGACAACTTACAGGGAAAACACATTTATTGTCACAGTGTAGTACTTCCCTGTGGCGCCTAGCTAGAGGGGCGCCACATATGGAGCTTAAATAATGTCACTGGGATCAGGCAAACTACAAAATTCCATCGAACACTGGCATATAAAGGTCCCCAAGGGGCTCACAACATGGTACACAATAAGCAGAGATTTTAGAGTCTCCATGTCACAATCTCATAAGTAAATGTATATGTCCATATTCTTAAAGAGATATCACCCTAAAATGTCCAGTCATATACATGTTGCAGCAACAGTCCTGGTCCATAATAGAAGATCACCGGAAACAATGGGTCCACCCACTTAACACAGGGATAAGGTGCTGGTGATTTAAAATAAATATAAAAACACTCCTGTTAGAAATGGCACAAAGAGGACATATTGTACCTAGGGAGAAAATAAGGAAATAAGATATCTCACACCACAATTGAGAACAAGAGCCCCAGAGGCACATTTGAAACTCACAAAAATGGTGCAAAGCTCATCTTTTCGTTCAGGCCCGCAGGATTCATGGTCCCAATCTCACTATCCATTGGCATTCCAATCTAGCCAAACGATTCTGTAGGTCACCTTCCCTACTCCCTAAGTTGAACATGTCTATGCCATGGACACGTAGGCAACTCGGATTGCATCCGTGGTATCGTTTATAGTGTCTTGGGAGGGTCCTGAGCAATGTGTCATCCTCCATGGAGCCCGCGTTTTGGATCTTAACCACGTGTTCACGAACACGGACCCAAAGTTCCCTACATGTCAGGCCCACATACACCAACCCACAGCCACAGGTAGCATAATAAACAACACCCTTGGAGGAACAGGATATGTATTTACGGATTGTAAGCTTCCGGAGCCCATCCGCCAATTTAAATGTCCTTGCCCTCACAATGTTCTGGCATGCTAGGCAGGAGCCACATGGATAGCATCCCAATCTGGGATTCACCAAACTGAAAATCTGTTCTTTTTTTGGGATAAAACGGCTATGTACAAGCATATCCCTGAGGCTCCTGCCCCACCTTGCTGTCATCAGCGGACGCTCCGGGAGGAACTCCGCAAAGTCACGTCCGTCCTTAATACATCCCAGTGCTTCGTCAGGATAGACCTAATGTCATTCCATTGTTCATTATACATTGATATACCGTATATACTCATGTATAGGCCGACCCGTGTATAAGCCGACCCCCCTACTTTTGCCCCCAAAACCTGGGAAAACCTATTGACTCGTGTATAAGCCGAGGGTGGACACCAGCACAGGTATACAGCCCCCAGCAGTGTGGTATACAGCAGCCTCCCCAGTGGTATATAGAGCAGCAGCCCCAGTGGTAGTATACAGCAGCAGCCCCAGTGGTATATACAGCAGCAGCCCCAGTGGTTAGTATACAGCAGCCCCAGAGGTATATACAGCAGCCCCAGTGGTAGAATACAGCAGCCCCAGTGGTAGTATACAGCAGCCCCAGAGGTGTATACAGCAGCCCCAGTGGTAGTATACAGCAGCCTCAGTGGTATTATACAGCAGCCCCAGAGGTATATACAGCCCCAGAGGTATATACAGCAGCCCCAGTGGTAGTATACAGCAGCCCAGAGGTATATACAGCCCCAGAGGTATATACAGCAGCCTCAGTGGTAGTATACAGCAGCCCCAGAGGTATATACAGCCCCAGAGGTATATACAGCAGCCCCAGTGGTAGTATACAGCAGCCCCAGAGGTATATACAGCCCCAGAGGTATATACAGCAGCCCCAGTGGTAGTATACAGCAGCCCCAGTGGTAGTATACAGCAGCCCCAGAGGTATATACAGCCCCAGAGGTATATACAGCAGCCCCAGTAGTAGTATACAGCAGCCCCAGAGGTATATACAGCAGCCCCAGTGGTAGTATACAGCAGCCCCAGAGGTGTATACAGCAGCACCAGTGGTAGTATACAGCAGCACCAGTGGTAGTATACAGAAGCCCCAGTGGTAGTATACAGCAGCCCCAGTGGTAGTATACAGCAGCCCCAGAGGTATATACAGCCCCAAAGGTATATACAGCAGCCCCAGTGGTAGTATACAGCAGCCCCAGAGGTATATACAGCCCCAGAGGTATATACAACCCCCCCCATCAGTATACAGGCGGGAGGAGTGCGATGGCGGCGGGACAGCGGCAGCGGGACAGCGGCAGGGATAAGTGTACTAATGTATTCTTTTACAGGATTGTGCAGCAAGGAGGGCCTGTATACGATGGGGGCAGGCGGCTGTATACTGTATACATTGTATACAGTGACTCGCGTATAAGCCGAGGGGGGGACTTTTCAGCCCAATTTTTAGGCTGAAAAACTCGGCTTATACGCGAGTATATACGGTAAATCTCATCTGTGGCCATGGGCCAGTCTCATCTTTATTTTGCCTCCTTCCACCCCAAGAAGTTCTACCCGGGAAGTATTTTTCGCTTTTTTATACCCATATCGAATGCATCGGGTGCTGTACCCTCGAGCCCTGAATCTCTCCGGCATGTCCACCGCCCCCTTCTCAAAGTCTATGTCCCTGGAGCAAATCCTGCGTAAATGCAGAAATTGCCCCACTGGGATTGCTCTAATAGTGGTAGCTGGATGGGAGGAGGTGGCATGCAGGAGAGAGTTTACTGCCGCTTTCTTGCGGTAGATATCTGTCTCCACTGCTCCACCTGGAAGAACCATGATCCTAAGATCGAGAAAATCAATCTCGTTGGTACTCCACTTATACGTCAAGTAGATGTTGAAGCTGTTGGAGTTCAGCCGCCCCACAAAATCCTCCAGCTCAACGCCAGTTTCCCCCCCAGACAACTAGAACATCGTCAATGTAACGATGCCAGCACTGCACATGGGAGGAGGCGCACGCGCCCTCCCTGAAAAGCTCCTTCTCCCAATAACCGAGAAAGAAGTTTGTGTACGAGGGTACGCACGCCGTCCCCATGGCAGTGCCTCATTGCTGGAGGAAGAACCAGTCGTCGAATACTACCCCACTTAAAGGGACTATATAACAGATTCCTATCAGGGCGAGAAATCCCAGACCACATGAACATTGCATACATTAAGCTTTTCTCCAAGGGAGACAAAGCGCCAGACACCCAGCCAGCTTCAGGCCACTTTAGCTGATAAACCAAGATCTTAATATCATGGCTAAAATCATGACAGACCGATTGGCCCTTCTCCCAGACTTGGTAAACCGGGAGCAAGAGGCTTTGTCAAGGGTAGGTCGGTGGTTGGAAACATACGCAGGGCCATGATGGTTCTGGAAGTGGCTAGATTGAGGGAGTGAAAATCAGAGGGGACACCAGCCATGGTCATGCTGGACGTGCAGAAAGCTTCAGCTGGACATGGCTGGAAGCCGTGCTAGACAAGATGGGACTGCAGGTATTTTTTAGGATGTTCTTGCGCTCTCTCTACAAAAACCCGAGAGCCAGAGTGAACACACCAGGCTTCCTGTCAGATGTGATACGGCCGGGAAGGGGCACACGCCAAGGGTGCCCCCTGTCGCCCTTGCTATTCGATCTGGCGATTGAACCATTAGCACAGTTCATAAATGAGGGCCAAAGCTTCACATAGGCAGCAAGGAAATTAAATCCAGCTTTTTTGCAGATGATGTCATACTTTATATGGCGGATGTGCGCAGAGATCTCCCCAGCCCCCTAACACAGCTGGAGGCCTTCGGGAACTATCTGGATTCTGCCTGAACAAATCAAAGTGTGAGATACTCCCGCTAAATGACTTAAGGCCCAGTTACACACATAGATAATTGTGCAGACATTGTTTGCAGATCTCTGGTTGCAGTGAATTCATGAACGCATTGTTCCATTTTTTTTTTTTTAACAAATCTCTTTATTTGATTTTCCAAACATTTTCACAAGTTGTTCAACATAATAAGCATTACACATGTTATAAACGTCAAACCCACCTAATCTCCAACCAGGAGTGAATTCCCCCCCCCCTCCCTTCCCTTGCAGAGCAAATATTCTTATCCAATATGCGTATCAAATATGTGGCGGTCATGGTATTTACATTAAGTAGTAACTGTTCTTATTTATCCTGTACAGCCTTCTTGTCATATATCTAGTATCATGTACATTAGTGCATTAGTGGACCTCTAGCCTCCCCAGGTTACCTTGTAACTGTTCTAGCGAGTACCAGGTAGAGTCTCTAAAGGGCCATACCACTGATTTAATCTCCTCGTCTGAGAGATAAGTTAAGATAAAGCTCTTCCATTTGTTGAAGAATTTTTTTGTTAGGTCATCTTTATTGGTTTCTGCCTCTATTCATTCGGATCTCATTGCTACCTTGATGTCTTTTAGTATGGAGTCGTGGGAGGGCGGCTTGGCGTCCAGCCACTGACGCAATATGGCCCGTTTGGTTAAAATTGCCAATGTGTGTAATATGTGCCTTTCATTTCTGGTACCATGTGAATAGTTGATATAATGGAACAGCCATCCGTTTCTACCTAATTCTTTCTGACCTCCCGCTAACTTCCCTGCCACATCTTCAATGAATGACCAGAGAGGACGTATTAGTCTGCATTCCCATATACCGTGGAAGAGGTCAGTATTTGGTACGTGGCATTTCAGACAAGCCTGTATCCTGTCTGTATTTGCCCTGTTCTGGTATGCTGTGAATCCATAAATTGCTCTGTGGATCAGGCGGAATTGAGAGTCTCGCCATTGTTCATTGACTATATTCTCTCTAAATAGCCTCCAGCCGTTCAGTATTTTCGTTTCCAGTGCTGCCTCTTTCAATCTGGTTTCCCACCCTTTGAAGAGTCGTGGTTGTGTAGTCTGATTTATATGGGGCCCTAGATCTTTATATAGGGTTGAAACACTTGTGTTGACTATTCCCCTAGAAAGTAAGTCATCCCAGGTATTTGTCACACATTCTGACTGAACGTTAACCAGCTTGTTCATAATATAATGTTCTAATTGTTTAAACTGGAGCATGTGGTGTTCTGGTAGTGTCAAAGATTGTAGTAGCTCTAAACCTGTCAACCATCTGGATTCCTTATGGCAGAGAAGATCACCAACCCTTTCTATTCCTCCTTCCCTCCAACCTTGATAGAGACTATTCTCTCTTCCCAGCGGGAACTCAGGGTGCGCCCACAGGGAAACAAATTTGGACATTCGCCAAGAGAGACCTTGTTTTTTCCTAATTATCTTCCATGCCGCTATGGTATCTCTTGTCACTATTGAGTGTTTTGTCTTGTCTGGGAGGTTAGATCTCGACGTGTGTAGTATCGAAGCTAAGCTCCATGGTCTGCAAAGTTCAGATTCCAGTTCCCAGTCTGAAAACTTGCTTGTCCCACCCAACCAATCCAAGATATGGCGGACCAGGCAGGTCAAATTATAATTTCGTACATCAGGTATGGCCAGACCCCCCTGTTTTTTTGGCAGCATCAGAGTTTTCAGGTGAATTCTAGGGCGTCTGTTCTGCCACAAAAATCTGGCATACGCCCTATTTATTCTGATTATATCTCTACTGCGTATCAGCATAGGCAGGTGTCCACGGCCCAGCAGGGGGAGCGGCAGCGTCTCCCATTTGCTGAGGTCTGTCTCCATCTTAGCTAGTAGTGGTTCATAATTTAGACGATAAACCAAATCAGTGTTTCGTGCTAACTGTATCCCCAGGTACCTAATTGATGTCTTGGCCACTGGTATGTCAAAGATTTTATCGGGCTCTTCTGTCTCCCCTTTCTCACGTCTCCCTCTTGTTGTCAGGAAAAGTATCTCACACTTTGTCTTATTTAACTTGAACCCCGAAAAGGATCCATATTTCTCTATCTTTTGTAGTATGGCTGACATTTCTATAGATAGGTTCTCTAGGTATAAAATTATGTCATCTGCAAAGAAATTGGAACGTATCCTTCGAGAGCCAATGGCTATCCCTTCAAAATCTTCCCCGCTCGTTAAGTAACGAGCAAGTGGCTCAATTGCCAGATTAAAGAGGAGGGGCGACATCGGGCAACCCTGACGGGTTCCCCTGTGTAAATTAAATACACTGGACAAAAATCCCGGCGTGCGTACTCTGGCTTTGGGATTCGCGTAAAGAGCCTCTAGATATGTCCTGAAAGGGCCCTTCAGTCCCACCGCACCTAGCACCTTACCCAGCCATGGCCACCGGACATTATCAAATGCTTTTTCTGCATCCAGCGTGACCATGGCTGGGTTTCTTTCTGTTTTTGACTTCCTATCCCATGTGACCGAGTCAATCGTCAGTAGTGCCCTCCTTATGTTACCCGTTGCTGATCGCCCCTTTACGAATCCTGCCTGGTGGGAGCCAACCAGACCTGGGAGATAAAGCGCTAGTCTATTGGCCATCAGTTTAGATAGTATTTTTAAATCTACATTGATTAGTGAGATCGGCCTGTAATTGGCCGGCTCCTCTAGGTCCTTGCCTCCTTTTGGGATCAGCGTAATGTGTGCCATGTTCATTTGGTCAGGTATTGGGTCTCCCTGTAAAATTGAGTTATAGAGGGACGTCAGGGTAGGAGTAATCATGGGGTAAATCGCTTTATAAAATCCCCCACTGAATCCGTCCGGGCCAGGTGCTTTGTTTGCGTTGTTCTTTTATCACCCCTGAGACTTCTTCAGTTGTGACTGGTCTATTAAGGTCCAAGAGGGCCGATTCGTCAAGTCGTGTCATGGGATATGTCCGCAGCCAATCGTCTCCCCCCTCCCTCTCCGATGGTGTATCATATAGTTTTGCATAGTATTTTCCCAATATCTCTACTATTTGTTTCGGATCTTTCATTATCGTCCCTCCCTGGTTTTTAATTGCAGAGATTGTAGTATACTGCCTCTTTCCCCTTGCAAGGTTGGCCAGTAGCTTGCCCGCTTTATTGCCATAGTGATACAATTTGGCCTCCCAACGCTGCCTAGACATGATTTCTTTTTGTCTTGACCATTCGTTGAAGATATCTCTCTGGTGCTGCCAAGCAAGCCTATTTTCGTTTGATGGGTCATCAAGGAAGTTTCTGTAAGCAGATCTTACTGCATCACTACTTTCTACAAAGGATTGTTCTACTTTTCGGCATCTGTCCTTGTATATGCTATGATTTTTCCCCTTAGTACTACTTTGGCGGTCTCCCAGAACAATGCACTATCTTCTACGTGTTGTGCGTTATCTGTCGAGAACATCCCCCACCACTCTCCTAGTAGTTTTTTAAAGTCAGTGCTGTCTTGTAATGTCGTGGGAAAGCGCCATAATATATCATTTCCCCTGGGGTAAACATCTGACAGTGACAAACTTATTGGGCTGTGGTCAGAAATCACCAGGTTGCCAATCGCCATATTTTCTACCTTCGTTAGGAGGTGACGACCAACCAGTAATGCATCTATCCTGGACCATGAATCATGGCGATGGGAGAAATGGGTAAATTCCCTCTTCTGAGGATTTCTCAATCTCCATATATCCCAGAGGTGTAGGTCAGATGCAAATCTTGCTAGTGGGGTCGCACCCCCTTGACTCCCTTTGTCTCCACTCCTCCCAGAGACCCTGTCTCTCGGTATATTTTGTTTTCTAGCTTCGCTGGTGTTCATAACTAGATTGAAGTCACCTCCGACTATTATGTTATTCTCCGTGTCTTGTAGGATGAGCGGTGTGAGGGACTCTAGGAATGTGCCCTGACCCGTGTTGGGGGCGTAAATATTATGGATGCTTAGTGTCATGCCCGAACATTCTATCAGTAAGTGTATATGGCGTCCTTCTGCCAGGCTATTATGCGAGATAATTCTATGTGATAATGTCTTGTTAATCAGAATGATCACTCCTGCTTTTCGGTCTAGCGCGCCCGAGCCAATTACCTCTCCTACCCAAAATTTTTTGAGTCTAAAAAGATCCTCCTCCCTTAGATGAGTTTCTTGTAAAAGTACAATGTCCCCTCGTAATTTTTTAAGATGTCGAAGGATCATTGAGCGTTTACCCGGGGATCTTAGGCCCTTCACGTTCCATGATAAAATCTGCACCATTTTGTGTCAGAATAGTAAGTTTGGCTGTGTGTCATCCAGTTAATTACCTCTCCTACCTTTATAAATTCTGCTCTGTCTTGGTCTGCCATATAAACCCTATATGGTAACATCAACATATAGTATTCCCAACTTATAACATTCAACATAAGAAAGCCCATTAGTTTCCCCTCTTCCCTCCCCCTGTATCTCTCCTTCTCTTCAAGATTAATTACATCTTCCGACATCCTGTGTGCCAATCTCCTCCTTCATATCTCCCACCCTCCCGCCTCTAAAACAAGATAACATGGAAGTTGCCCGCCTTCTTGTTGCGTATTCCCATGTCCAAGAGTCTTTTGTTGTTAAAGTCTACATCTTGGTCTGGCCGAGGTGATAATAATGTCATCATAGATTCAATAGATTAAAAGGAGGGAGAAAAAAAAAAAAAAAAAGAGAAGAAAGGGAGGGGAAAATGTGCCCATCTAGACCAGTGGTGAATGGCGTATTAGGTTGTGTTATTGGATCCTCCCAGTGTGGCTGCGTGTAGCAATGTCTGTCTAGTCTGATATTCCAGTGGCTCAGCTGGCATCCGGATCAATATGGTCAACTGTTCATCTGTGTATAGATCACAAGTTATATCCTTCAGGTATTGACAGAGGAGCCTGGCAATGGGTTCTTCTGATGTCCCCCTGGACGGCTTTGCTGCTGTTGCTTGAGGTCGACTGGGTCTTGAGTCTTCCTGAACGTTGGTTGTGTTGTTGGGTAGGTTTTGCCCAGTTTCCCCTTCCGTGCGTCTCCTGTGGTGGGTGTCTCCCTCCTCTCTCGTCGTCAGTTTGCGCCATGCCTCTCTCACATCCGTGTAGAATCGTGGTTTACCATCTCGGCCCGCCACCTTGAGTGTAGCAGGGTATAGCATTTGGAACGCAGTGCCCCTTCTGAACAACATGCTGCAAACATCATTGAACGCCCTCCTCTTTCTGACTTTCTGACCACTTCAGGGGAGTGATCACCATATATAAACACTTTATAACCCCTTAGTAATAATGGTTGGCGCCTTTTCCTGAAAGCCATTAGTAGCTTTTCCTTGTCTTTGTAGTCCAGGGATCTCATTATTATCTCTCTGGGTTTTACGATTTCTGGATGTTGCGTGTCACTTCTGCCATTTGCCTCCCTTGCTGGAGGGGGAGGTCCCACCCGGTGTGCCCTCTCTACCCTGCACCGCCTCTCAAATCCCAGGGCTTGGGGCAGATCAATTTCGCAGATGTCATTCAATAGATTATGGGGTACAGATTCATGCATCCCTACAATCCTCAGGTTGTTACGTCTGGATCTGTTTTCTAAATCGTCCAATTTAGCTTTCATCCAAATTGACTCTTTACAAACAGTTTCCAGCTGCTGTTCAAAAGCTAGCACTCTATCTTCATATTCAGAGATTCTCTGTTCTGCTTCTGTCAACCTGGTTTCATGTTGCTGTGTGGTGGTCTGCAGCTCAGACAGAGCAGTCTGCACCGTGTCTCTGACTGCCTTGCTAAGTTCAGCTGTGAGGTGGGCTTTCAGTTCCGCCACTATTGTTTAATGTAACTGGGGTTCCATTAAATTGTCAGCCACCTGTCTTGTAGCCGGTGCTATCGCTGCCTGACTTGTCTGAGGGCTTTTTGTGACCTCTTCTCCTCTCTGGTGTCTCGTACCTGATTGTTGCCCAGTAGCGCCTCTCTCCTTTGTTTTCCCGCCTGCCGCCATCTTACCGCTTCCTCCTGAAGCTGTGCTGGGGCGTCTCGCGTTGGTGGCGGTGCCCGAGCTGCGCAGCCACGGGTCCATGTGATCCCGGTCTGTGCTGCGGGACCTCTCCTGTCTTCCGCCACCGAAATTGGAGTTCTCCGGCGGGTGGATTGCGGGTATTGGGCGGTGGGTGTCAGGAGCTTCTTGCTCACCGCGCGGCCATCTCCAGGACCGGAACCGGAAGTGCATTGTTCCATTTTGTGGCCGTTTACAAATGGAACAATATGTCCATGATTTCACTGCAACAAGAGATCTGTGAACAATGTCTGCACAATTATCTGTGTGTGTAACAGTACCCTTAGAAGGAGGGTGGAGAGAGACGGGGGTACCCAAGCGAGCTTCTGTGACATCCCTCTAGCCAATAGGGTTATCTTGGAAGATATCCAAATATCTTAATCCATGGCGACACCTGGACTTCAGCCAGGGTAAGGACAATGCACTCTTTAAAGTCTGGAGAGATGAGGGCATTAAACCATTACAGGATCTAATACAGATGGAGGAGAGGAGGTGGCTGACGGCGACAGAGACATTCAGGAGGTGGCGACTTAATTATTCCCATACTTTACAGTTTGAATAATTGAGGCTGCACTTATTCCATCGCTTACATGACTTAAGAAAGAAATGCTCAAATCATGGATGATAAAACAAAAGGAAAGACAGAGAGGCGCCTATGAGAGGAACCTGTTGCTGTTTTCAAGACAGTGAAAAAACAAATTGGCTCCTCACCTTTCTGGGTTGTGCTATCCCAGCACAACCCTGGTGACAGATGTAGTTGGTCGGCCGCTGCTGGAAGCAGTGACTGCGGGGGATCCGGCTGTGTTACTCCGCCCGCCCTCCAATCACGTGATCGTCCTCAGCTGACTCTATCCTGACGTCAGGCCGGCCCTTGTGAGTGAACGCGCAGGTCCTATGCAGTGCAGCTCCACACGATCTCCCAGGGGGTCTAAAGAATATGGTCTCACATAGCAACACGGAATTGAAAAAAAATAAAAAAGGGAGAGGATTCAGTGGAGAACCCGAGCTGTTACATGTGTAGATCTGTAAAATGCATGTGCTGCAAAATGATCGTGTCAGACACCACTGAATTCCGTTCTCACACTGCTGATGAGAATTTTAAAATAAGATACCATCTAAATTGCCAATCCTCATACGTGGTCTACATGCTCTCCTGTCCGTGTGATCTGCAATATGTGGGCCGTACAATCCAATGAGTTCATGCCAGAATGAAACACCGCCAGAATATAAAAAAATGGATTTATGCAACATAGTATCTCTAAACACTATTGCTTACATCCCCAAAAGGACCCATTAAGTGTGAGACTATATATAATTGACTGGATCCCTAACACCGTACAGAACAGATAGAATGCTCTCAATAAAAAAAGAGAGCTACTGGATATATAAGTTGGGCACGCTATATCCAGAAGGTCTAAACCTATCCATTGAAAATGCGGTAAAATAATTTCTGAATTTTAAAAGAAAGGATAGTCCCTTATTTCTGGAATAGGAGAATAAACATATGATACATGATATATGATATATGTTTCTTGTTAGGTAATCAAATGAGAATACTAACTTGCCTTTTTCTATCTTTTACATATTACCGTTAGAGAGCCCATCCTCTAAGTAAAAGAGTTTTTAAAGAGAATTTTTCTTTCTAATTAATTTTTTGGGAAAAACTTTCATAATCACAGACATAAGTAGTAACCTCTATGGGAAGAGAAACCTTCTATAAAAAATTTTTTTATATCTATATTATATATATATTATTTTATTAAATTACAGAAATGTGTTTGTACGATTTTAAATTTTAGTAATTTTTATATGTATCAAGAAAGATAATTAGCAGATTTTAATGAGGTAATAATTTTTGTATTGATTTTATAGTGATTTTATAGTATTTCATTCATTAGATTCTAATCTGTGGTGTATATCAACTATATCTATACATTGCTTGCATTAAATATCCTATAGCCTTGAAATCACACCATTTGATAAAGTGAAGCGAGGGTTACAAAACTATTGAAACCAACTGGTTGTGATTGGATGTTAATATGTAAATGTCTATGTAATGCAACTTCCCCTTATTTTGTGTAACCACCACCTGATGAAGATTGCATGCCGCCATTGAAACGCGTTGTGGAATGAAGTTGAGTATGATTAAACCCTTGGTCCTTATCTAAGCGTTCCATAACACAAATCTTTTCTACAAATACAAATCATGGACTGGACACTCTACTAGCTAGGGATATAGCAGACACCAGTGTATCCACCATGTACGCCACCCTAAGACGAGACCCAATTCCCTCGGGGCCGTGCAAGATTCTCAAAAGATGGGAGGTTAGACTACAGGACGAGGAGATTGAGGGGAAGATCCTGATGGGTTGGCGCGAGGTTTGTAAGAACATCGCAAATGACAGGAGGAGGGACACCTATTTTAGAGTGTTATATTGGGCAATTCTGGGGTTCAATATACCACCCAACAAGATCCATCCAGACAGAAACAAGTCATGTCAAAAATGTGGGGACAAGGGGACAGACATGTTTCATTGAATATGGGAATGCAAGGTTATCCTTCAATCCTGGAAGGTAGTGAGGAGCTGGACACAATGCATACTACAGCTTCGTGTCCCACTAAACTGCCTGGGGGACCTGAGTCTAGACAAGGCACAGAGAAAACTACTACACACCATCATGGTACTACATAAACGACTGATACTATGACATTGGTTGACAGCAGTGACACCGACGCTATCGGAAGTATTGACGGACCTAAAGGGGGCAATGTTTGTTGAGAAGGTGGAAGCAGAAGGGGACAGGGACACCAGAACAATTAAATTCTTTGCGACATGGAAACTCTTCATAATAGATCAACTTTCTGGAGGTGACATCCATGCATTAGTATTTCTCTTCCGTAACACGGCATGGTAGAACTCAGAAGACTTACATGGCACGCTTGGCCCATTGAAGGTCACAGGCACTATGAGAAACAACCATAATGCATAACTAGTATTGTGGTGGTGGTCGCTGGGTGGGGTGGCAGAGCTACTTATTAAGTGGAACGGTTATTAGCATTGCTATAAGGAAGGAGCGGAGGGGTGGGCAGGGTGTGGGTGAAGGGGTCCTCTTACTTTTCTTTATCTACTCTTTTCTTCTTTTTTTCTCTTTTCTTTTTCCCTCAATCTTACTCTTTTTGCTCTCTTTTCTCTTTTCTCCATTTCTTTTCTCCTTCTTACTGGGGGGGTTAAAGTCTTACTATACTAAGTTCACATACTTACTAAACACAGATGAAGACATGTGTGTCACCACATGGAATGCAGACAGGCCTGAGACTCACGTCTCCATGAACAGACAACTTATACTTTACAGGCTTTACATGTGGGGCATACTTTGGTACACAACCGTACGTTATTTGTGAAACTTAATAAAAAGAATTTATAAAAAAAAAAGTCAGCTGCACTCAATGCTAAGTATGCTAATTTAAATCTTGAAATACATTACAGCTAGTCAACTATCAAAAATGGAGACCCTTTTGTAATGGTGTGTACTTTTCTCTGTCCTGTATTCATGCATCCTGTGCAATTTACTGTATTGTAATGTAACTTGTGTCCCTCCCCCGGGTTGTGTTCATGGACTGTAATGTAATCAAGCCTTGGTCAAAAGCTAGAGGGGGATTCTGTCATTGTTCCTTTCATCAGGAGGGGACTCTGATGGATGACCTGTAAGACAGAATGAAGCCATGAGTTCTAAAATCTTCTGACTGGAGCAAACCATTCAATAGTAGGTGTAAACCCCCCTATGCATGGGCTGATCCTAGGAACCTAGACAATACATTCATGTTTTGGGATCAGTCAGTTAGTTGAATGCTGGGGTGGAAGAGGCTGAGATCTTAGCTGAGGCAAGATGTTGGTGCCCGTGGGATTGTGCGGGCGGTGTCCTTCATCGGTTGGATCCATTGGACTCTATCTGGACTATTTCTTCGGTTAACCTGGCGTCAGGATTGCCGGGTGACACCCCCGGGAACTGCTCCTTGGTTGTGGACTTCTTACAGACTCTCCAGAATTCTCTTCATGTGTGATGTTCCAGTTTCTCGGCTCCAATATAGTTCTGTTGGATTAATCATTGGCCTGGTGTCCCTTTCCTGCTCTGTCGCACACCCTGTCACACCTTTAGCTAGTACATATGGCCATGTGTATGACCGCCCAGTAGCCACATCGAGGTTTTTCCCCTGTACTGATCCTAACCTACCTTCTTCTTGCAGAAAAGTGATCATGGCGAACAGCTGATCTACCTTAGGTTCAGCAGTCATTGCCCCAGCAGATTCCCTTAATGGCTTCTGAGTTCTATAATAACTAAAATGAATAACTCAGTAATCTTTTAGCATGAGGCAAAGACACAACTGAAACAAGGTTTATACGGTGCAAAAGTTTGTATTGTCACATGTGGTAATAAAGCAAACAAAAGTGCAGCAAAAAATCAAAGTTCATAAATACACAATAGCATTCAAAGTGATGTAGAAACAGTTTATGAACTCAGCTCGAAATGGAAGCATCTGAAATACAAATGTGGTGTCCCTGATGTTCGGTCACCACAGTGGTACTGCACCTATCCAATAGGTGTAGTGTCATGTTCTCAGGTAAGAGGGAAAACCCTGCTGAGACACACCAGCTGTCACATCGCCATTGGACTCGGTGGCTGGTGTTCCTGCCTCGGCCGCTGGGAGGAGCCGGATTCCTTCGGCTGGTGGCGCCGGTGATAGGAGGGCCTTGTCCTCATATGGAACTGCTCCCGCGACGTCTGCCTCTGTCGCTGAGCGCCACTGTGTTTCCCCTCTGGGTGGTGTTGGTCGCAGAGGAAAGGGCCCTGCAGAGGTGTCCGTTAGGCGCAGCCTGCGTTCTTCTGTCAGAGGTGGCGTGGGTGGAGCCAGTCGTGCATCTCCATCTGGCCTGGATCTAGGGGCGGTCCGGATGAGGTCATCAGGTTGTGAGCTCCAGCCTATGGGAGGTAGCCATGCCCTTCAAGTACATTGGAGCCTGGCTTGCAGGCCGCCAGATATAGTTTTGGTTCCCCAGTGATAGTGTGTTTAGTTTCGTGTCTGACCTTGCCTGGATTTCTGACTCTGCCTCTGCCTCTGCCTATTGATTTTGTACCTCAGCTGCCCTCTTGGTTTTTGCCCTTGACCTTTGCCTGGATTTTTGACTCTGCTACTGCCTGACGATTTTGTACCTTTGCTGCCCTCTCGGTTTTGACTCGGACTTCTGACTTCGTTTTTCGGGTCTTGATTTTCCCCTGGCGACCTCCCCGGCTCTGTTGCTCATATAGGCAGCTACCCCCTGGGCTCCGCTATAATTCCAGATCCCTGTATAGGGGTTAAGGGTCTCGGGGTTTCTCGGGGTGCTGCCTACCAGCAGCTCGGCCTCATGGTGGATGGTCGTCACATTATATCTGGCCATACCATTCTTTATATATATATATATATAGATAGACTATATATATATATAAAGCATTCCTTTTACCTTTTTTTTTTCTCATCTCCTTTTCCCAATGGTTTTTTTTTCTTTTCTCTGAGCTGTGTCTGCTGTGATTGCTCCCTCAAAGCACCTGTGTTTCCAGCTTCTCAGTCCTGTGGAGGAACACTCCCATCATCTCATTCAAACATGCTGTACAAGCCACAAGCTGGAGTCCTCTGCAGGAACACTGGAGATCAGAAGGCCTCATACCCTGGATGTCAGCACCTGGGGGGCTCTGGCTCTGCCTGCCCGGTGCACAGGTATTGCCAGCGGATGCTGCCAAAGTTTTATTACCTATTTCTTTATCTTACCTTAAGAAATCTGTGTGTTTAGAGGCTTATGTTGACAGTGGTTCAGAGGGGAATTTCATAGATCTCCATGTAGCGGGAACTCTTGGTGTACCACTGCTAAGGCTTAATGCCCCCATTAGAACCACTGCAGTTAATGGCACCCCCCTCATCCAGGGTGGAGTGGAATTTGTCACTGAGGAAGTGTCAATGCTGGTGGGGTCGTTACATGCTGAAAATGTGTCATTTTTTGCTATCAATAATCTATCATCTGCAGTAATCCTTGGCATGCCATGGTTACGTAAACATAACCCAGTCATAGACTGGCACTTGGGTGATATTGTGCGCTGGAGCCCAAAGTGTCAGGATAACTGTATCTCGCTGTCTGTGAACCAAGTGAAGGTCAAGACTCCTCCATTTGTACCATATGCCTTTAGAGATTTTGAGGATGTGTTTTCTATTCAGGAATCAGAGAAATTACCCCCTCACAGAAAGTATGATTGCGCCATAGATTTGACACCTGCTTCTCGTCTCCCAAAGGGAGAATATTTAACCTCTCTGGTCCTGAACGTCAGGCTATGAATGATTACATAGCAGACAGTCTGAGAAAAGGGTATATTAGACCATCCACCTCACCAGTAGGGGCCGGTTTCTTTTTTGTGGGAAAGAAAGATGGCGGCCTCAGACCTTGCATTGATTACCGCGAATTGAACGCGATCACTGTAAAAAACCAGTATCCTCTTCCACTCATCCCTGATCTTTATAATCAGCTGTTGGGAGCCAAGTATTTCACCAAACTGGACCTCAGGGGAGCATATAACCTGGTCCGTATAAAAGAAGGCGATGAGTGGAAGACCGCGTTCAATACGCCTCTCGGCCATTTTGAGTATCTCGTAATGCCGTTCGGGTTAAGTAACGCACCTGCAGTGTTTCAGAATTTTGTCAATGATATTTTCAGAGATATCAGTGGTGTATATGTGGTCGTGTATTTGGACGACATTCTGGTTTTTTCTCCTGGTCTTTGGTCACACGTCCGACATGTCCGTACTGTGCTCCAGAGACTCAGAGAGCATTCTTTATTCGCCAAATTAGAGAAATGTGTCTTCATGGAGGAAGAGATAAATTTTTGGGATATATTATATCGGCTAAAGGTTTTCGCATGGATCCTGCCAAAATTAAACCCATTAAGGAATGGGTACAACCCAAGTCTCTGAAGGCACTGCAGCGATTCTTGGGTTTCGCTAACTATTACCGCAAATTTATTAAAGGGTTTTCAGAGATAGCCAAACCTCTCACTGATTTGACACGTAAAGGGGCGGATGTGGTTAATTGGAAGCCTGAAGCCATTCATGCGTTTTCTAAGTTAAAAGAGTGTTTCTCCGCGGATCCAATATTGGTGCAGCCTGATTTGGACCGCCCCTTCATTGTAGAGGTAGATGCCTCTGAAGTTGGAGTGGGAGCAGTGCTATCACAAGGCACCGCATCTCTCACTCAACTTCGTCCGTGTGCCTTCTTTTCCCGAAAATTTTCCTCTACAGAGATGAATTATGATGTAGGTAATCGGGAATTGTTGGCAATCAAATGGGCCTTCGAGGAATGGCGCCACTTCCTCGAAGGCGCCAAACATAGGATTACCGTAATTACTGATCACAAAAATCTAACCTATTTGGAGTCAGCGAAAAGACTGAATCCTAGACAGGCTAGATGGGCCTTGTTCTTCTCCAGATTCGATTTTGTGATCACTTTCAGACCGGGTACTAAAAATGTGAGGGCTGATGCCCTGTCTCGAAGTTTTTGCCCCTTACAGGTCGAGGACGTGGAACCGACTCCCATTTTAGCCAAGGGGATTATTGTCTCGGCTGTGTCTTTGGATCTTCTGGAAGAGATTCGTAGATCTCCAGAACAGGCCCCTGACACTACTCCTGCCCAGAAACTATTTGTCCCTACCAAATTCCGCCTCCAAGTTCTTAAGGAATCTCATGATTCCGTCCTCGCAGGGCATCCTGGTATCAATAACACCATCAGACTTGTAACCAGGAGTTTGTGGTGGCCAACCATAGTAAAGGACTGTAAGGAATATGTACTGGCTTGTGAAACCTGTGCTCGCGCTAAGTCTCCCCGCAACCGCCCTGCCGGGTTGCTCCAGTCCTTGCCTACCCCTGAGGGTCCTTGGACTCATATCTCCATGGATTTTATTACTGACCTGCCACTCTCAGAAGGGAAGACTTGTATCTGGGTAGTGGTAGACAGATTCAGCAAGCAGTGTCATTTTGTTCCGCTGTCCGGGTTACCTAATTCCGAGACCCTGAGCAAAGTATTCATTAATCATGTTGTGCGATTGCATGGTGTTCCTGTGAATATTGTTTCTGACAGGGGCACCCAGTTCGTTTCTAAGTTTTGGAGGGCATTCTGTAAACGGATTGGAATTGACTATTCCTTTTCTTCTGCCTATCACCCTGAAACCAATGGTCAAACTGAGCGCGCAAATCAAGCTCTCGAACAGTATCTACGTTGTTATGTCTCTGAGCATCAATCTGATTGGGTGGAACATCTGCCACTAGCAGAATTTGCCATGAATAACCAGTACCAGGAGTCCATCAAGACTACCCCTTTCTACTGTAATCATGGGCTGCACCCGCGCTTTTGTTCATTTTCTTCTAGGCTTTCTGACGTCCCTGGGGTAGAAAGGTCCGTAGATCAGTTAAAGACTATCTGGTCTGAAGTGAACAAAAACTTAAAGGGGGCTCAGACTAGGCAGGCGTCTTCTGCTAATAAACGGCGCTCCAAGGGTCCGGACCTGGGAGTTGGGGACAAAGTTTGGTTGTCTACGAAAAATATCAAGCTCAAAGTGCCGTCTGCCAAACTAGGTCCCAGGTTTATTGGTCCGTATGAAATAATTGACGTGATTAACCCTGTAGCCTTTCGTCTGAAGCTCCCTCAATCATTCAAACTGCCCAATGTATTCCATAAATCCCTTCTCAAATTGTACCGATCTCCGATTCGTCCTGTCCGGTCCCCTCCTCCTCCGGTCTTGGTCGGGGGTGCCGTGGAATACGAAGTTCAACGGATCCTTGATTCCCGTTTAGTGAGAGGATCCGTGCAGTATCTGGTACATTGGAAGGGCTATGGTCCGGAGGAGAGGTCCTGGGTGCCTGCCAGTAATATCCATGCCAAGGGTTTGATCAGGAAGTTTCATCTTCTTCATCCCAATAAACCGGGTTTTGTGGGTCCGGAGGCCCCTCGTAGAGGGGGGGTACTGTCACATTGCCATTGGACTCGGTGGCTGGTGTTCCTGCCTCGGCCGCTGGGAGGAGCCGGATTCCTTCGGCTGGTGGCGCCGGTGATAGGAGGGCCTTGTCCTCATATGGAACTGCTCCCGCGACGTCTGCCTCTGTCGCTGAGCGCCACTGTGTTTCCCCTCTGGGTGGTGTTGGTCGCAGAGGAAAGGGCCCTGCAGAGGTGTCCGTTAGGCGCAGCCTGCGTTCTTCTGTCAGAGGTGGCGTGGGTGGAGCCAGTCGTGCATCTCCATCTGGCCTGGATCTAGGGGCGGTCCGGATGAGGTCATCAGGTTGTGAGCTCCAGCCTATGGGAGGTAGCCATGCCCTTCAAGTACATTGGAGCCTGGCTTGCAGGCCGCCAGATATAGTTTTGGTTCCCCAGTGATAGTGTGTTTAGTTTCGTGTCTGACCTTGCCTGGATTTCTGACTCTGCCTCTGCCTATTGATTTTGTACCTCAGCTGCCCTCTTGGTTTTTGCCCTTGACCTTTGCCTGGATTTTTGACTCTGCTACTGCCTGACGATTTTGTACCTTTGCTGCCCTCTCGGTTTTGACTCGGACTTCTGACTTCGTTTTTCGGGTCTTGATTTTCCCCTGGCGACCTCCCCGGCTCTGTTGCTCATATAGGCAGCTACCCCCTGGGCTCCGCTATAATTCCAGATCCCTGTATAGGGGTTAAGGGTCTCGGGGTTTCTCGGGGTGCTGCCTACCAGCAGCTCGGCCTCACGGTGGATGGTCGTCACACCAGCAAACTCCCAACACCAATACAAACTCCAGGCCAGGGAGATGCTGGGCGGAAGTGGCTCGCCAATAGAGTAGACCCCATCTGCTGGCTGGAGAAAGGAGTACATCTAAGGGGTGGGAGGAGTTTGTTAGTGAGTAGTTACACAGAGAGAAGGAGCAACCTCATGGCAGAGAAGAAGTGAGTTCATAGGAACCCAGACAGCTAGGGAGAAAGCAAGACCCATCCAGAGAGGTCAGCTGCTGATCTCCGGGCCTGGGGACCCGAATCCACAGCTGTCCGGACAGCCAACTAAAGGAACGAGCTGCACAGGGGTGCCAGCCCCAAATTGGTCTGGAATCTGTAAGACCAGCCGAGAAACTGCAGATGCAGTGGCCACCACCGTGGACTCTCCCAAGCAAAGGAACTACAGAGGGTTGAGAGGACTTGCCAGGCAGTCACTCAGAAGTGCCTGCAGTCACCTGCTTTGGGACTTGCAGCATGAAGATGTAGGAAAGGAGAAGGAGTGAGTAACAGTGTAGACAGCAAAGGGCAGCTAGGAAAGGCATATACCTGGTGTCTAAGCACAGTGAACCAGGACTACCTGTGAACTGGCCAAGCTGCAGTCTTGCAGGAACAGCACTCTGACTGGGTAGTGACTGTTTGAAACCTTCAGTAAAGGTGATCGGTAAGAACTGCACTCCGTGTCTATCAATCATTCCTGCGCCCTCTTACCCTAACAACTACTACCACCATCATCTGCATGTATACCTGCACTAAACCCCAGGGGCCTGCTCCATCTGAAGGGAGTGCTCCGTCACAGCTGCCACAACACCTATCACCTGGGGACCCTTAAAAGCAGTGCTGGTCTAAACTGACCAGACACCTCAGATAGCGTCACGAAAACTTTATTTCCCCTTTAAAAAAACCTCCCCTTAATATGTCCGGTATGGGCCACAACTTCCGGGACAATACTGTGACTACTGAACTGTCTGACCCCAGATGGTCGAGTAAGCCAGCCTGGCGACCAAGGCACAAGTTCAATACTAGATGAATAGCAGTTTAACCTAAGGTCCCGCAAAGTCCCGAACACTTCTACTGCATCAATGTAACACGAGGTAACTACAGAGAGCTTGGAGAGCAAACAAGCTTATGTGACACTTGGCTGGCAGGCAGAACATTATTTGTCTGGTGTACATGACCCAGAACTTCATCGGAGAGAGCAGCACATGAACTAAACACTGCTTCTGTACTCACCATACCTCCTCATATCCCAGCCATGATAGGATATGGAACATTCTCCATTTAACCAAACTTAAACATTTTCCATTGGATTTAACTTTACCATTGGATTGCTGGGTAAATGGAAGAGTTGGCTTATTGCGGCTTCCCCATTCCAAAAATGGGTTTTCTGTTGAACTTGGACTCATCCTTCCATTTAGGGACTACAAGTTGTCACCCTAAGTTCGGACTTTAAAACCGTTTGCATTACATGTTGCATATTTGTATCCAAAATTAGATAAAAGAGAGGCAGCACTCACCATGTAGATGCCAAGATCCTTTATTTCATCTTGCTGGTATCAGTGTACACAAACCAAGCGGGGAGAGGGAGTGGGGGTCGGCAGACGACGTCTCGCCGTTTCGCGGCTCTTACCGCTTCAATGAGTCCATTTTTAGGGATTTTAGTTCCGCCGCTTGGACAGGGTTTCTCTTCCCCACCAGATGTCTTCAGAGCGCAGGTTGGGCTTCCTTTCGTGCTCTTTGCAGGGTACCGCCCACAATGATACGCCCCCTTGGCTTCCAGCGCCCCTCACGTTTTAGTAATGGCGACAGTCAAAAACACACAGTTCAATAAAATTCACGGCACACAGTACCCGGAGGCATTGGGCTACTGAATCCTGTTCGTGATGCCAAAAACTGATGCACCCCAGGGCTGTTAACACTTCTGGGGAGTCACAGGGATCGAGACCTGGCTTCCGTGACCCTGGGTTCAGTGTAAAAGGAGTTCTTGGGAAATAGGGTGGTTTTACAGGAAAGTTATTTGTGACGCAACCCGTAGTTTGTGGCTATTAGTGGCCACTGCTGATGCAGAACCTCTGGGGATGATGAATAGGCAGCTGAGATGGAGTGGCTCCCGACGGGTGGAGCAGATCCCCAGGGCTGTGGATGTTGCAAGGTGTAGGGTGCAGGATGGAGGGTGCGCATTAACAGACAGACTCACATTTTGTTGGTTCCTCAAGTTCTTTACTGGCAATACCGATTCAAACACAGTTGATGTTTCTGTGTTTCTGTGAGTCATTGTAACCTGGGAGCAATTCTCGGTTCTCTACACCTGGCAAGTTCTGAGGCCTCCCTGCTGCGCTTTCTCTTGCAGGTCCATGCTGCTGCTTAAAGCTGAGCTGCGGCCCTCTCTCTTTCTCCAGCGTGTGCCAGTATGACAGGCAGCTCGAGTCCTTTTCCAGCCCCACTTCTCGGGCGGTGGCTCCTCGGCTCTTAACGCTGCTTTGCCAGTAGGCACTTGTGTGGCTGGGGAACTTGGAATTCCCCAGCCTCCAGTATTGGCTGTAGGGACATTAGGCCCTGCACAGCTTCGGACTCTGGTGTCAGGTTCTTGGTGCTTACTCCTCTGGGGTGAGTTCTATACTGCTCTGCTCCCCAGGCTCTACTCAACTTCCTCAGACCCTTGCCTTAGGCTTAGCTATCCTGGGACGAGCTTAGCACTGCTCAAGTCCACAGGATGTCTTCCTTAGTACTGCTCCGTACTGAGCGGACTAACTCCAGACCAGAATTTATAGGGGAGCTTACCCTGAACCCGGGTTTAGGTCTCACTCTTCAGGCCTGGAGGCAGAAAGGTGTTGTGTGCTTTGGTTTTGCCTGGTGTGAATACCCTCTGGTGCTCTCAGGCATGACAATATCCCCAGGGGCGTAACTACAATAGGTGCAAGGGTTGCGATCGCACCCGGGCCCTGCACCCTAGGGGGGCCCCAAAGCCCCTTTGGCCTATAGAAAATTACTAATATTATTAAAGATTTGCAATAATTGGGGGCCCCGTTGGAGTTTCCGCACCGGGGTCCCTAGGCCTGAAGTTACACCACTGAATAACCCCCGTGGGAGATAATGACATTGTGGCATCCGGATGCTGGCGTGCCACAGACCAGTTTCTGGTGATCTATCTGGACAATATTCAAATTTTTTCTGACTCAAAATCACTCCCCTTTTGCCCCATTGAAAATAAAGTTATTAATACAATAACAAATGTACACATATCTGAACTTTTAGAAATGCCCGATATATCAAAATATCAAATCAATTAATCAGATCTGTGAACAGCATAATGGAAAAAAAGTCCAAACGCCAAAATTAGATTTTTTTTGGTCGCTGCAACAATTCAATAAAATGCAATAACTAGCGATCAAAAAAGCGCATCTACCCAAAAATTGTATCATTTGAAACATTAGCTCAAACCACAAAATATAAGCTATCATAAAACTCTATATCCCGAAAAATGAGAATGTTATGGGTTTCGGAAATTGCACAAAACGTGCAATTCTTTTTCTTTTAAGACTTCTGAATTTTTTTTCACCATTTAGATAAAAGTATAAGTATACATGTTTGGTATCTATGAACACATACCAACCAAAGGCATCATACTGACAAAAGTTTTAATATTTTTTATGTTTAAACACTAGGGGGAGCAGCTGCTCACATTTTCCATGAAAACTCAATGTACTGCTAAAGGAACCATTACACGGTATGATATCATGAACGATATTGCTCAAACGTCACAGGTTTGGAGACGTTCAAACGACATCGTTAGTACGTCGTTGCGTGTTACACCGAGATACGACTACGATAAATCATTTGATTGCTGATTGCAGATTTGAGAACATGTTCTCAAATCAGATGATTGTCATTCAGCCAATCTACTATATCGTTGTGTGTGACACCGCGATAACTATGTCGTTAACGACTTTGCCTATTCACAACAGTGAACAAGTATCATTCGCTTGGTTGTGCGAACGATAGCTGCTCGCCGCATCATTGGTGCGTCGTCCACGACATCTCACCAACCATCTCAAAGAGATGTCCTAATGACCACGCTCCCATGAGATCGCTGGTGATATCTTAACAACATTGAAGCGTGTAACGGTACCTTTACTCACATACCTATGCTACTAGAGCAGTGTCTGTGACATTACTCCCCTTCCCCTTCTGAGTGTGTTCAAAAGGATAGTATACCAAATCTGGCAAAAATGTAAATGGTACCCCACCCTACAGTGCCATATAATCCTGTAGTAAATAAATGCAATTTCTCCATTGATTATGATTTGTTTTTACGGCGTTCATTGTATAGTAAAAATGACCCAGTACAATGATTCCAGATCAGTATCATGTTATCAATACCAATCTTGGAATTTTCCAGGGACAATGTGTCGCCGGTCCGCGCTGCCACAAATAACGGAATCAGAAGTTCACTCTATACCTTTATTTGGATCCATCCAATGCGTTTCGGAGCCTGCTATGCTCCTTCATCAGGGAGTGTTAAAATTCTGGAATTTGACCACATAGCACGTGGAAGTGTGGGTCCAGCAGCAGCCGCCATTACATGTTTTTCATACTGGTTGTGTGTCACACAACTAGACCAGGTGAGCAGTGTTCATTACGGCTCTTTAGCCGCTGATTGTTAAAAAGATAAGACCCTATCTACGCTTGCTTCCTTCTTTTAGTTTATCAATACCAATCTTGTCATTCAAAAGTTTTGAAAAAAATTTTTTGGCATGGCTTGACCCTTACTGAGACCCATAAAATGTTTACTTCTTTTATGTTATACTGTGTAATTGCAGTTTTTTGCATAGAGAGATGATGGGTTTATTTGAGGTATACAGTCCCTGACAGAAGTTATGTCGCTTATCCATGTTATGTAAATAAAAGCTTATAACCTGACGTTAAATTCATACATTGGTTTTATAAATTACTCTTTTGAAAGCTGAAACCCTCCCAAATGTGGTTTAGGTTAGGAAAATGAATTGGCATCAATGTTGAAATATTGATCATTTAATGAACACAGAATGGTCAGATTTTGGCAAGACAAAAGTTTTGTCGCCTGGCCATATAATGCACTCAATCTTAGTTTACATCCTCACCTGTGCTCAGTAAATGATCGGTTAATTAGTGGGTGTGTATAAAAATAAACCCAGCACCTCAGACCTTCACTTGAACTGCAACTTGAGCTCTGACAACATGCCAAAAATCCATCCTGCGACCAAAGTCTTGATTATCAAGAGGCTGAAGACCAGATCCACTGCAGACGTGGCTGGCACCTTTAATGTGTCTCAGTGTCAAGTACAAAGAATTAAAAAAAGATTTGAAGAGACTGGAGATGTGTTTGACAAGCCCAGGTCTGGCAGACCCCGCAGGACAACTGCTCAGGAGGAACGTTTGTTGGTTAGAAAATCCAAAGCAAGCCCCTCTTCCACTGCATCAGAGCTCCAACAGGCCTGGTCACCTGAACAGTTTGTAGGATTCTTCTGTCTCGAAATGGCCTCCATGGTCGAATCAGTGCCAGAAGCCAGCACAAACAAAAGGCAATTAAAAAACCATGTGGCATTTGCAAAGTCCCACAGATTGCTAAACAGATGGACGCTGGAAGAGTGGCAGAAGGTGGATTTCTCTTTTGAATCTTCAGTAGAATTACACCACAGCCACCGCAAGTACTGCAGGAGACCTCCTGGAGCCCGTATGGATCCAAAATACACCCAGAAAACACTTAAATTTGGTGGTGGAAAGATCATGGTCTGGAGTTACATTCAGTATGGGGGTTCATTAAATGATCAATATTTCAGCATTGATGCCGATTTATATTCTTAACCTAAGCCACATTTGGGAGGGTTTCAGCTT
Source organism: Allobates femoralis (assembly GCA_033576535.1). Classification (NCBI taxonomy): domain Eukaryota; kingdom Metazoa; phylum Chordata; class Amphibia; order Anura; family Aromobatidae; genus Allobates; species Allobates femoralis. The sequence continues at coordinate 371,060,880 of JARQOC010000001.1, read as the reverse complement.
TCAAAAGAGTAATTTATAAAACCAATGGATGAATTTAACATCAGGTTATAAGCTTTTATTTACAAAACATGGACAAACGACATAACTTCTGTCAGGGACTGTAGATGATATTTTGATTGCAGTGAGGTGACTGATAAAACAATTCTGAAATTTTGATTATTGTGGTATTTTCCCATGTGGGACAATTAATTCAATTTCTAATTTGATAGACTGGGCTTTTATAGTTGTGATAGTGCCACATATTTGTTTTACTTCTGAACATATTTGTTAGTTGTATCTGTCTCTTGAAAATCTGGTCCCAGGAACAGATATTGGGATCTTCATTCCCTGTTTATGAGAAGGTAATTAATCCATGCTGAACGGCTCACTGATATTTAGAGATATGAGTGGAGCAGTCATATCACTGTAGCTGCAGCACTTAGATCACAGTAATTTCCACAGTTCAATAGTTAGTATACACATTATAGTTTATATGCACAACTCAGTAGATTGTATAACAAACTCATGATAGGATTGGATATACAGTTCAGAGAACTGTGCCACACATGACAGGGTTAGATACATGTAGTAGGACGAGGTGTCGTTCAATCCGCGCTGCTGTGAAAGGAAGACCAGAAACCGGGGTATCTGGTTTGAAGATGTTTTAATCCGACGCGTTTCGGAGCAGCCTCTGCTCCTTCCTCAGGAACAATCCTGAGGAAGATATCCACGATATCCCAACTTCTGGTCTTCCTTTCACAGCAGCGCAGATCGAACGACACCTCGTCCTACTACAGCTATTTTTGCCCGTGGATGTGTGGATCCTGCAGCAGCTTTTTCTGAGTGTTCATATTGGTTATAGGTGTAAACAACCTATCCAGGTGAGCAGATTTCATGATTTTTATTGTACCCTTCTGCTATGGAGATAAGACCCTATTTGCGCATTTTGTCTCACATTTCTAGAAGATTAGATACATGACTCAGCAAACGTAATCGCTCACGAGAAAAATAGATACAAGACTCAGCGGACTGTATCTCACACTTGATATCATCATATATGTGGTGCCCCTGCGGACTGGTCACCACAGTGATGCTGCACCTACTCCACAGGTGTGGAGTCAGTGTTCCTAGGTGAAAGGGGTCATAAACCCAAGACACAAAATTGCACACACCATCCTGAATCTAGGCTGGGGTTTCGAGTGGACCCTTTTTAGGGAGGGCCCCAACTCCTGGATGAAGAAGGGTTAGCAGTAAGTTAGAGAGAGTCGAGAGGAGGAGAGCGTCAAGAACGGACGCAGGAGAAGGAGTGTCCTAGGGGACACGAGAGTGGTAGATCCACCCGTATGCCCCGAATCTGGCCCGAGTTGAGCAGAGGGACGTGTTGCCTGAGGGGACCAGCCTGATCTGGTGGGAGGGCTGCAAGCCTCAGCAGGGAAAACTGGAGGCCGTATTTTCTGCATGAGCGGTGGCTATCAACCATAGATAATCGTGGGACAGTAGCTAGAGCTAGGCTCAGGGGACGTGCCAACGCAGTCGTCCGACAAGGCCCACAGCCATCAGCATGGGATCCTGTCCACAATGGCGCTGGGAATGAGGGAGAGTAGCCAGTACAGGGAAGAGCAACGAGGAAAGGCTATGAATGGTGTTTTGGCAGAGTGAGCCTAATCATCTGGGAACTAACCTGTTTGCATTTTACAGGAGCATAGCACCCGGCTGGGTGAACTTTACTGATCATTAAGGTAACGAACTGCATGAACTGTGTTTGCCTCCTTCTTCCTCGCCCTGCAGCCTTTCTTACCACCACCATAGACTTTTTACACCATCCATGAGGCCCAGCTCCACCTGTGGGGAGCTTTACCATCCCAGCTGCACTACAATCTGCCCCAGCAGTCATATCCTGCAGCGTCGGCCACCCCTGGTCGAGTACCACAGGTGGCTTCATGAACTATCCCCTGTAAATAATCACCATTTACTGCACGCCCAGGGCCATGGAGCTGGGTCACTGCCACCGTGACCTCCCACTGAACCGACCGGCCAGGTTACCGAATACCCCACGTCCCTGGTGGGCATCATAACTGGTGTCACAAACAGTATTTGGACCCCCCTCTAACATCGGTTCATGTGCGCCTGAGAACTGTGTAAAAAGAACTCTGCATGAACTGTATTTCAGAAGTGTGTGTAATGGCGACCACTGCGTCATGATGTCATGTACTGGCCGAGAGGCGTGCCGCAGCCTCCCGTCGTGTGATGGGTCAGCACAGAACATGAAAAAGAAAGCAAGCCCCCTGTATTGAGAGTGAGCCAAGTGGGCATGTCTTTAGACCCAGAGGGTCCGCCCCCGGATATGACATAGAGAAGCCGAGACCGACTGACGGAGGTCGAGGAAGGAGCAAAGAAAATCAGCTCTGGGAGAGGTGTCCACAATGGCGGGACGAGAGAAGAAAGTCCCTACATCTGCGGGTCCCGAGGTTGACCTACTGGGGCAACTGTGGATGTCAATGATGGCGATGGAAGCAAGCCTCCTGGAAGCGGAGTTCAAGGAGCTTGGGCGACAGATCCTGGATGTGCAGATGGCTACCCTAGGAAAGTGGCGAAAGAGTCTACGGGAGAAGGTCGAACAACAGTCGAGATGTTACACTTTTGGCTGTGTTGTTTGACCAGGCACAAAAGAAACTAGTGGAGGGTCCTTTATGTATCTTAGACCCAAGAGCACAACAATGCCCTCCTTCAGTGGAGATTTATCCAGTGTTGACATCTTCACTAAAATAGTGACTGAGGAATTATGTAAGATTAGATCTATCAACAAACAACTCAATTCTAATCATATTTAAGAGAAAGAAAGAGCCTTCAATGACCTCACAGATAACAATGGGGTCATTCTGAAAGCCATCCGATAAAGGGGCAATGTGGTGCTCCTGGGTCATGTGAACTATATAGGGCTCTACTTTGAATGACAAGGGGATCTATTGCATCGGTCGCAAGGGCCAGGGAACACGGACACTCCGGGACATGAGTCTTTTAGTTGATGGTGGTGACCCCAGAAGCTGTGGCCCTGACCGAGCATATTAAAGGGGATAGTTGAAAAGGAAAATAAAGCTTATCGTGACACCATCTGAGGTGTCTGGTCAGATTGGTGTTGTGGCAGCTTTGATGGAGCACTCCCCTCAGACGGGGCGGGCCCTTGGGGTACAGAAGTGGTGAGGGATGGATGATGGTGGTAGTAGTTGCTGATGCAGAGAGGCACAGGAAGGAGTGGACAGACACATGGGATGTAGTTCCTATCGGTCACCTTTACTTGCAGTTTAAGTCCATAGACAACCCAGCCAGGGTTACTGTGTCCTCCAAGGTTGCAGCTTAGCCAGCTCCCAAGTAGTCCGGGTCCAATCTGCTGAGTCACAGAGTGTAAAGTCTTTCTTTGCGGCCTTGTTCTATCTGATAGTTCTCTATTCCTTCCTTTCCTGTGTCCTTCATGCTACAAGTCCTGAAACAGGTGATTGTAGGCCCTTCTGAGCAACTGCCTGGCAAGTCCGCTCGACCCTCTGTAGTCCCTTCCCCTGGGAGAGTCCATGGTGGTGGCCACTGCACCTGCAGTTCAGTAGCCTCCAGTTTCTCGGCTGGTCCAGAAGATCCCAGGCCGAATTGGGGCTGGAACTCCTGTGCAGCTCGTTCCTCTACCCGGCCGTCCAGCGAGCTGTAGCTTCGGATCCACAAGCCTGGAGATTAGCAGCCGACCCTTCTGCATGTGTCCCACTCTGCCTGGTTCCCTAGAACTCACTCTTCTCCTGCCATGTTGTTCTCCTTATACACACTAACTCTCAACTAATTAACTCCTGTCATCCCCTAGATCTACTCCTCCCTCCGGCCAGCAGATGGGGTCCGCTCTATCAATGAGCCTCTTCCGCCCAGCATCTCCCTGGCCAGGAGTTTGGATTGGTGTTGGGTCGGTGTTGGTGTATCCCAGCAAACTTTTCCCTCTTACCTGAGAGCATGATACTACACCTATGGGATAGGTGCAGTGCCACTGTGGTGACTAAACCACAGGGTCACCACACTATGAGATTTTAAAAGGAGATCTACTAAACAACACAAAAAGATACTCATAAATGTACTTATGGGGGAACTAAACAATAAAATAATTTCTAAAAATGAAATGGAATACATGTTTAGTAAACAGTCACAAATACCAACTTTCTACGCATTGCCAAAAATACGCAAGTGCTTGAATCCACTGAAAAGAAGCCTAGTTGTTTCTGGTGGGAAGTTATTATCACCATATCTCCTATAGGCACTGTCACGAATACAGTTACGTCTAGAAATATTTGGACAGTGACAGAAGTTCTGGAATTTGAGCTGTTTACCAAAACATATTGAAGTTAAAGTTATACATTTAATATTATTATACTGTATATAAAGACCAGCTACAAACAGAAAACAAGATCACTATGCTGGATTTTGTATTAAATCACTAGTTGAACACTTCCCAAGCATCTAGAACAGGGTGATATATGGGTGAATGATGCGTGCGGAGCCCAGTAGGTGGCCTTTTGCAGCTGACAGATTGTTATTTTCTCAACTCCAATTGTTTAAAGTGAACCTGTCACCCCCTGGTGCTTTCCAAACTGAAAGCACCACTGAATGCAGAATGTGTGCTGCATTCAGGGAAGGTGTGTCCCATGTCTGTTCCCCCCCTTACCCCGAAAAAAAACAGTTTAGAAAGTTTAGAGTTAAGAAGTCCAAGGGGCTTATAAGAGTTTGCAGTCCTGGCCACTCGCATAGTCCTCTCCGCCTCCTGCCCTGTGTTCCGCGTCCTCTTCTCTTCGGCGCCTGCACCTCAATGTGTCAATTCACGCAGGCGCACAATGAGCACTTGGTAGGAGCCCACCCTGCTAAAGATTATGCTGTATGCAGGGCGGGCTCTGGTGGTTGCGTCACTCGCATGCGCCATTACAGCACCTGGTACCTGCACCTACCAAGTGCTCGTTGTGCCCCTGCATGAATTGACACGCTGAGGAACAAGCGCTGAAGAGGAGGCGAGGGAAAATAATAGCAGTCCAATATGACTAACCAGATTATTCATTGTTTTTGGTTTAAATTATATTATCACATGTCAAACAATTTAACAGTTGGTGCAGTAGATTCTTAAAAAAAAACAAAAAAAATCCGCATTCATGATCTGCATGTTTTTGAGTCTGTGTATTTGAATAATTACTTGTAAGTGGGTGTGTTCAAAACAAGACTAGTGTGGAGTTCAATTAGTGAGGTCAATCATTATGTAAAAAACCAGGTGGGAATCAGGTGGCTCTTAATTAAGGGTGAAGCCAGCACAAGTTGTACATGCATTTCTCCTTGAAAGCCTGAGAAATATGGGTCGTTTGAGACATTGTTTAGAATAGCCGTACTTTGATTAAAAAGTTGATTGTAGAGGGTAAAACTTAGGCTACTTTCACATACCGATTTTGTAAAATCCGATGCTGTCCGATATAAATCGGACAGCATCGGATTCTTCTAATGCCTGGAATCGGGTGCCAAATAGGCATCCGATTCCGACAGAAAATAGGATGCCCGCCCTCCTGTCAGATCGCTCCCTGAGAGCTGTCAGTCTCTCCCCCGGTCCTCTTCTTTATCCCTGTGTCTCCCCTCTTGGCCCCCTGTCCTCTCCTCTTATCGCCCGGTCCTCCCCTCTTGGCCCCCGGTCCTTTCCTCTTATCCCCTGTGTCTCCCCTCTTGGCCCCCGGTCCTCCCCTCTTGGCCCCCGGTCCTGTGTCTCCCCTCTTGGCCCCCGGTCCTCCCCTCTTGGCCCCCGGTCCTCCTATGTGTCCTCCCCCAGTCCTTCAATGTGCTGCCCCCATGTGTCCTCCGATCCCCCCATGTGTCCCCCTCCTCTCCTCCTCTCCTTTCTCACCTGTCCACGACTCCTGCACGGTCCCGCGCGTCTCCGGTATCTTGCTGTTCTGTCTTCTGTGCTGCCAGGACCTCTCGTGATGTCACAATCACATGACTGCCGGCTATTGGTTCCTGGCAGTCATGTGATTGTGACATCACGGCAGGTCTTATCAGCACAGACGGCAAGATACCTGGAGATACCGGAGACGCCGGGAGACGTCGGGGGGCCTCGTGGACAGGTGAGCATAGATTTTTTTTTTTTTTTAATTAACCCATTCATTCACTTTTGGAGCGATTTTAGTGTACTGAGCATGCTCAGTACACTAAAATCGGTCCGAGGAGACATCAGATGTTTCCTCGGACCCTGCTCCATAGGGCCCCATGTTAAATTGATCGGGTCGGAACGGATGTGCACTAAATGCCATCCGATTTGGTCCGATCCGAATCTGGCAGATTTTATTTTCGGTGCAAAAATCGGAGCAAGCTCCGATTTTTGCACCGATAAAAAAATCGGACAGATTCGGATCGGACCAAATCGGATGGCATTTAGTGCACATCCAATTCGGTCCGATGCCCATAGGGCTGCATGGGGTCCGAAAATCGGTCCGATGCTGTCCGATTTTTATCGGCCAGCATCGGAAATGCTAAAATCGTTATGTGAAAGCAGCCTAATAAAGAAGTTAAGACTGTACTGAAATATGTATCTGAGGGAATGTACACTCAGCAGTTAATGGTTAAATTCTGTGTCACTAGACAAAGGTCACAAGACTACTGTATGTTATCTTGAGCTCAAAGCTGGATTTCCAGGATTGAGACTCCAGTCACTCTAGGGGGCCGTCCTGAGAAAATAGAGTGGAACATTTCACACCTCTTATGCCTTTGCAGACTCCACTAAATTAGACCTAGTACAGCCTGACAGTTCCTAGTTACTGTGGGAAAGAGAATGGGTTAAGACAAAAGAGCATTTAAAAAAATAATGTATGCATGGCTAAATTAGTGAGAGGCTCCAATAGTTCCAGAATTAGAATACTGAGGGGGGGGGGGTGGCCTAGGCAGCTAAGGAGCAAGACGTGTTTCGCATCAGCTCCTGTCCTAAGGCCATTAAAAAGCTGAAAATCGCTTTTTCCAGCAAGAGCTGCTGAGATCTCGCTCCCCTATACTCTTTAGGGGTAGCAGGGCTTCACTTTCCCCGGTGATTGCCCGGAGATTCTCCTGACCGGGCTCCTGCGGCTCCAGAACAACGGAGCTCACAGCAAGATCTGAGACGCCTCATTCGCCACGGAGCCTGTCCCGGGTCTCCCCTGTGCTGTCTCCCAGAGGCCTCCCGCGGCGCCACTGACCTACCCAGGATCATCACCTGTTTCCCCGGAGAAGCTCCCGCCACCGAAGAGACGAAGAGGTGAAACATAAACTCAGGTACCGGGTTGGGGTGTTGACTGGAGACCGGCCGCAGCCGCAAGATCGGAGAGCAGGGGGGCCTGGAGGGGGTGTGCGCTGTGAGACACATCCAGGGAGAGAGTAAGGAGCGGAGGCTCCGTTGAAGAGTGGCAAGCACCGACGGCAGAATCCTGAGCTCTGGAGAGGGAATACTAGTCCCGTCCCTGGTAGTAACTCACGCTGTGGCCGCCATTGCGCCTTTCTCCCTCGACCCTCTGCTGGTAGCACGTCCTCCCCCCCCAGCAAACAAAGCAGCTCCCCCGGATCATGACTGCAGGGAAGACAAGTGACAAATTTATTCAAACCAACAGGGCTGCCCTGGCCTCACTATGGGACCCCAGGATACTGTGATGCAACACAATGGCACCTTAACTGCGGAGTTATTTACTTTATAGCTCGCTGAAACAGAGTATCGTGGATCAAACACACCATCTAGCGACGACTCAGAGACATTGCACAATTTCGGTTTTCTACAACTCTAATAAGACACCTAGTGGCCATCAAGTGTCATGACGTTTGCATAGTCCTTACCCCATTGAAGATATACATACTGCAGTATTAGAACACCCCCTGGTGGTCCTTCACAGTTACTGCACCCGAATGTTTTATGAGAGCTTCACATGCCGGATTGCTGGAACTTTAATATCCCTTTTGCTTTATTATTCTCCCGTATAACCCAAAGACATATAAACATGAACGCGATGATATAATGAACCCCTTGATGTAGCTGTACAACCAAGTGGTGTTTGCAGCAGCCTGTATCAATAGCTTCAGAATGGTCCGCACTACTCATAAATTACAGGCTAAAAGTCTCACTAGACACACGCCAACAACCACATCTCTCACAACCAAGGGAGAACTGGACAAATACCTTAAAAAAAAATTGGAAATGTCTCAATCGCCTAAAGCTAAAGGCCCGCGCCTCATATGCTGCGACTACTGGCGACTCGGAAGCCGATCTGGGGGACTTCGACTGTGAGACCACATATGAGGATACAGCACCAGTCACCAGGTCGTATATGAAAGAACTACTGGAATCTTCAATGCAACCCTTGCTTAAGGAAATGGCAGACCTCAGAGCTGATGTGAGGCATATTGGCCATAGAGTTGAAACTTTAGAAAATACACAATTGGATTTAATAGACACCTCTAATACCCTTGGTGATCATATCCAGGCGCACCGGCAACACCTAAACTCTGTCTACTTAGCACTTGAAGACCAGGAGAACAGGAGTCGGAGAAAAAATGTCCGACTCCGTGACATCCCGGAATCCTTTGCCCATGAATCCCTGCCCAAAGTGTCAAAGGAAATATTTGCAGATCTCCTCGGTCAGGAGAGAGCAGACTCGATCATCATCGAGAGGGTCCATAGAGCCATTAGACCAAAACCCAAACCAAATGAACGCCCAAGGGATATAATTTGCGGCCTCCTCAGTTACGTAGATACAGCGGCCATCTTGTCGGGTGCAAGGGAAAAATCATCGCTGAAGTATGGGGAGGCCACCTTCCAGGTCTTTCAAGACATCTCGCCGACCACACTGGCCAAGAGAAAAATTCTTAAACCTTTGACTGATGCGGTTGTGGGCCAAGGCATGAGATTCAAATGGCTCTTTCCCTTTGGGGTTGGTATCAGCAAGGAGGGTCGTCAGATCACCATCCGCACCCCGGAAGACCTTGAGGCTGCCTGGGAGACCTTACAGATTGAGCCCATACCCATTCCTTCTTGGATGCCCCTTGACATGTGCTTGCCTATACCTCAACAAGATAAGCCGGAAGCCTGGTCAACCAGAAAGAAAACGACATCTCCCAAATCCAAAAGACGTCTGAATAACCGTCATCCCACATGACTGTGATCGTTATTTTGCTCTTGTAGCGGCCCTTGCTATACGAGACTGCTCCATGACTACACAGGAGTATACGGAGGCCACATGCAGCCTCAGGCACTTTGTTTTTCCAATGGGTTTGTTGGTTGACCTATTGGTCGCTGTGACCGGCGCCTACCCTTGATCACCCCTTCCCACGGGACCACTGGAGTAAGCGTGGTTTTTGTTTTTGTGTTTTGGGGTTTTTTTGGCACCCGGTCTCCAATGTAAGCGCCCAGTCTCAGCTTTTCGGACCATCTGGGTGAGCAGGGCAGTGGTCTCCTGCAATTATAGTTGCAGGCCATAGAGGTCTAGAATGGTGCCTCAATAGTATAATAGAATCTGGCACACCAAAAAAGAGTCCAAGAACTTCTTTGCAAGATAGATATTTCTTTTATTAATGGTATTCAGACCAGTGTCAAATGTTTCTTCAACAGTAAATCGTAAATTTATCAATCAAACGTTTCGACCGTAGTCTTCTTCTTGTGACAAAAGTGACTGGTTATAATCTTGATAATGAGATAATTACTGTGATTAAACACTCTACACGTTTAATCTGTGTCTTATTGGGGTTCATATGAACGACACCATATGCTATAGTCGATTATGCCACTGTTGTAGTGTAGGATAAGAAAGCCAGAAACTGGACTCGCATGTGTGCAGCGTTGGCGGTGCCTGTCACCTACACCTCTTTTTGGTTTATTTTTGTTTGCCCATTGTGTACATGTTATTCTTTTGTTATATATGAATAACTATTTGAATTTCTAACTTACTTACCTTGAATTCCACTTGGTTGTTACAGTACCTCATCTTCAACAATTGGATCCTTCTTACACCCCCCTGCGGAAGATGAGTATACCTTTGTTTATGTATATAGTTTTGTACTGAAACTGTTTTATTCCCATTACAGGTCTATCTTGCAGGTTGAAACCACCGACGACTTGTACGAGTATGGCTAGTAACATTAAGAGAGGCTCGCTAACTGTGGCATCCCTAAACACGAAGGGTCTGAATAGTCCCGCTAAGCGTAGCCAGGTCCTGTTCCTCTTAAATAAAGCCCACACCCAGGTTATTTTCTTCCAGGAGACCCATTTTAAAAAAGGTAGAGCCCCCAACACGTCCTATTCTAGGTACCCAACTTGGTTCCACAGTTGTTCAGGGTCAGCATCTAAGGGGGTTAGTATAGCCTTCAGGAGAGGACTCCCTTTCTCCCTGAAAGATAGTATCACGGACGCGGAGGGTAGATACGTTTTTGTGAAGGGCTTTCTGTCCAATACCCCTGTCACCTTTGCAAATGTTTATGCCCCCAACCATGGACAGGTGGAGTGGCTGTCGGACACTTTAGATGCGCTCTCGCTGTTCATGGAAGGACTATTAATTGTGGGGGGAGACCTTAAGCTGTCGTTGCAACCCGACGTAGATTCCTCCTCAGGGAAGTCTACAATATCTCAAAAAGATCGTAGAAAATTGATCAGTAAATTGCAGGCCAGCTACTTAATAGACCCCTGGAGAGTGGCCAACCCAAATGTAAAGGACTATACATTTTATTCCCTCCCCCACGACATATATCACAGAATCGATTATTTATTAGTCCAATCCTCGGCCATCAACTTGATCACCTCCACATCAGTTGGTCCCATAACTTTATCAGACCACGCACCGATTTTCCTGTCTGTTAAAATAGCTTCCTTCACACGGTCCCCTCCCTCGTGGCGTTTAAATTAAACTCTGTTGAGTAATGCTGAACATGTTTCACAGATAGCTTTCTCTTTGCAGAGATTTTTCAGGGAAAATAAGGTCGACGGGAAACTCACTCCCATGATATGGGAAGCCCATAAAAGCCGTCCTACGCGGGGAACTGATAGCCCTGGGCTCCCACATTAAAAAACAAAGGGACAAAGAGGTTTTCTCTCTTCTTCACCAATTCAGTGTCATGGAGCGTCTGCATAGACAGAAGAAAACGGACGAGGTCCGAGTGGAGCTGGTGGAGTTGAGAGAAAAACTAAAAGATTTACTCAATGTCCGTTCAGCCAAAATGTATACACGTTGTAGGCAAAAAATTTATGTTCATGGCAATAGAGGTAGTAAACTTACCTCCAGAATGTTAAAAGCTCAGAGAGATAAGTGCTTTATTAGAAACATTCGATCGGAGAAGGGGGATGTAATCTCAGAATCCGAGGGAATAGCGCCTTCTGCTCATATTATAGCTCTCTATACAATCTCAACCCCCATGACTCCATGTCCAACCCACTTACAGCACTACAGCGCATACAAGACTTTCTCTCCTCTCTTAAGTTGCATGAGATATCTGATTCAGGACATTCTGTTTTGCTTGCCCAATCTTCTCTCGGGAGGTCGAGGAAGCATTGGCCTTGCCTCCTGGAGGAAAGACCCCGGGGCCGGACGGCTTTCCCATCGTATATAAGAAGCTTGCAGAGGTATTCATCCCCCAATTGGTCGAATTATTCAATCTTTTCCTCTCAGGATCGTTGCCCCCACCACAGGCCCTGGAGGCTCATATCGCTGTGATCCCTAAGGAGGGGAGAGACGGCACCCAATGCAGCAACTACCGTCCCATCTCCCTGCTTAAAGCGGACCTCAAACTTTGGGCCAAGATTTTGGCTAATAGAATACATCTAGTGTTAGCCGATCTAGTTCGCCCTGACCAGGCCGGTTTCGTCCGTGGAAGGGAGGGTACAGACAATACTTCTAAAATCTTACAGGCGATTTCCTATGCTAGATACCATCGTCAACCACTTATTCTACTATCCACGGACGCCGAAAAGGTGTTCGATCGCATAAGCTGGCGCTACATGGTGTGTGTCCTCCAGAGGTTTGCCTTCCCCCCTCCTTTCATAGACGCAATTATGTCATATTCCTTTCCTACGGCTAAGGTCAGGGTGAATGGGATTGTGTCTACTCACTTCAATATCTCTAATGGCACTAGGCGGGGGTGCCCTCTCTCCCCTTCCTTATTTGTCTTAGTGATGGAGACGTTTATTCAAACAATCAGGCAGCAGCCTGAGGTCGAGAGGATGAGGATCAACGGTTTGGAGTTCAGGACGGTTGCATTTGCGGATGACCTCTTGCTTCTCCTATCTAATCCAAAATTGGCTATCCCAAAAATTCTGGAGCTCTTCTCCTTATTTGGAGAACTCTCCAATTTCAAAATTAACCTGAATAAATCAGAAGCACTGTATAGGCACCCATAGAAGATGTACAGATCTTGAGGGGCCTTGCTCCCTTCAAATGGCAACCCCATAAAATCAAATATCTTGGGATATATTTAACGGATGACCCTAGTACGCTTTTCCAACATAACTTCTTCCCTCTGATAGGACAAACGGAAACTCTTCTACGTTCATATGATACCCCGCTCCTTTCATGGCTAGGTAGGGTTAATGTGTTTAAGTCCTATGTCTTTCCCAAGGTATTTTATGTGATGAATATGATCCCAATCCGACTTCCAGCCTCTTTTATATGCTCTCTTAACCAGTCAATTAGCAAATTTGTTTGGAAATACAAAAAGGCCATATTACCTCTGAATCTATTAATGCGCCCAAAATGCGAGGGAGGCGCAGGACTACCTAATGTATCTCTTTATCACCAAGCCATCCTTTTGGCAAACTGGCTGAAATTAACAAGATGGCTGGAGAGGGAACATGTCTCACACATTGAGATGCAAATCTTGGGAAAAAATGCAGCGAAATACGTATGGACGGACTGTTCCCTCCCAAAAGACGGTTTGGGAGATATTCTCATTGCCACCTTGCAAGCTAGACGCACACTGATCCCACTCCACTCTCCAACATGCAACTTTCTAGATAAAATCCCAATAGGACTAATCCCCTATCTCTTTGCTCCGGATTTCACGGATCCTTGTGGCCTATGGTCCTCCCTGCCACATAAACCTATTTCACACCTGCTACAAGGGAAAATACAGTGTGCTAACGGCTGGCCGTTGGCGGCAGGGAAACGCCCTCTTAACCATTTACAAAGCCTTCATGTGGCTCATTATTTGAAATTGATCTCTAATTTGCCGCAGCCCCACACCAAGTGGCTTTGGTTGGAGATTCTAACGAAGGTCACTCACCCCGTTCCAAAAATTGTATCTAAACTCTACTCTAATCTCATGAGTACTACAGACAATACCACACCATTATTCTTACACTCTTGGGAGACTGAACTAAACATCACTCTTTCTGCACTAGATAGACGAAGAGTGTGCCTCAATTCGCATGGTTTCGCACGGTGCGTGGTATCACAGGAGATGGCGTATAAACTGCTCTCGCGGTCGTACTACACACCAGATAAATTGTATCACTTGGGACTCGTTAGCTCCCCTCAATGCTGGAGATGTGAGAAATCACGAGGCACTTTATCCCATATCTTCTGGTTCTGTCCGGCTATTCGGGGCTTTTGGTCTGGAGTTATGGGGGTTATGCGCTCACTTAAATTAATAGAGACAGATTTGTCAGCTGCAGAGGTGCTCTTGTCCCTTCCTACGGATACTTTCCACCCCAAGAAACATGAGCTGTCCCCTCTGATGTTGGGGGCGGCAAAACAACTGATAGCCCTTCAGTGGAAGCAGCATAATCCACCGTCGTTGGAAGAATGGAAGGGTAAAATAAGAGATCTTTTTATACTGGAGGAACTGACGAGCTGGGATTCTCTGACCCATGATAAGTTCAGGAAGACCTGGACTCCATGGATAAAATATTAAAACGACATAATACCTTAGATATAGGGAACTGGGGAAACGAAGTGGTGATGGGAGAAGAAGTCTATAGCCACAGGAGTTGTAGTCAACTTTGACTATTTTCCACTTATACTGCTAATTCACAAGAAGTCTAGAGACAATATTCCCCAGTGAAGTGACATGTAGACTAAGTTGGAGCGCTGCTGATCTCTCTTTAGCATACCTAAAATCGGTGACCTGCAAAAATTGTTTAACTTTTCGAGATGTGGGTAACATCCCTGATACTTTCTATAATGGGAAGGTTATGTTTTGTTTGTTTTGATACTCCCCGGTTAGTTTTGGGGAAACTGTTTAATTCTAATTTCACTGTAATTTGTCTGTGTATTCCAATGACTAAATTGCTTCACTAATGGTTTTGATACGTGCCACTGGGCACACGGTTTTCTTTTATGATTATAAAATACAAAATAAAGAATTTGAAAAAAAAAAAAAAGAATTAGAATATTGAGATCCAAGGTTATGCTAGAAATTTCGACCTCTCAACAAACCCTATAGGAACTCATGCAAGGTAGGAGTTCTTTGTTCACATGTTGAGGGGCAGCCGAGCTGACTGTGATCTATGACCCATCCACCCTCAGGAGCAGAATGCAGGATGCAAAGTTTAGGTAGTTCTGTAAATTTCTCCCTTTTATTTTATAACTGTTTTGTGTATGTCACTTTTAATTTCAATTTGCATATCTTTTTATTGTAGGCACTGTACCTTTTCTATTAAAGCCTAAAACTTTAATAAGTTTGAACCTCGTATGCTCTAAAGAAACCATAACCCTGTGCGATCTTGTTGATTGTCTGATAGTCTTAGTTTAGGGGGACTCATCACCCCCACCAAATCTGGTGAGTGATGGCAGCGTGTGTGAAGCGAGGTGCGCGGTATGGGTCGGGGTGTGATTTATGTTCTCTTTCAGAATAGGACAGAGGTTGAGTGCTAGATTGAGAGGAGATAGATTAACCCTTGCAGGCGCAACCCCAAGGCAGATGCTGAGAAGCAGGTACGTGACAAAGACAATAATAGCCTGTTCAGCTAAAATGATCTCCAATGTTTTAAAATGAAATGCAGAACCAGAGAGATGTGGAAGAAAATAGATACCCTACCATTCGAATGGATCGAAGAATAGTCAGAATGCAAAAGGCTCAGCCAATGATCAGCTCCAGGATGATCAAAGACAGTCTCCAGTTACCTGTGAGTAGTGTGCCAGTTAGAAGACGCTTATGTGAAGCTAATCTATTAGCAAGATGTCCCAGTTAAAAAAATAGAAACAAACAAACAAAAAAAAAAAACAGTAGCTGATACCATTTGCCAAAGAACACATCAACTGGCCTAAAGAGAAATAGAGAAACATTTTGTGGACTAAGGAAAGTAAAATTGTTCTTTTTGGGTTCAAGGGCCCAAGTTCATCGGATGACCTCCATGCTCTGACTTCAAGCCACAGTACACTCTGAAGACAGAGAAGCATGGTGGGGCAAGCATCATCTACTATATATCTTATCTCCCGACAGTAGCTGCCGCTCATCCCCCGCCGCACTGAGGTCAGCGGCGATGCAACCGGGAGATGAGCGGCGTCCACACAACCGGAAGTACGCTGGCCGCCATATTGGAACACCCAAGTTATGGGTATTCTCATATGGCGGCCAGTAGCGGTGCTGCCGCCTGCTCTCCCCGCTGCTCACTCTCTCTCCTCCCATCGCCTGCTCCGTCCTCCCACCTCGCTGCTTTGTTCTCACCATCCACCGGTCTTAACATTGCAGCCTGTCTTTCTCCAGCCTCAATCTGTTTGGAGTCGGTCAAGTAACAGGCCCTCTGTGACGTAACATCAGCCCGCCCTGTCACATGACCAGCTCCAAAGAGATTGAGGCTGGAGGAAGACAGCCTGAAATGTTAACGCCGGTGGAAGGCAGAGGACAGGGGGAACACAAGACAGGTGGCACACAAGACAGGGAGCACACAGAGGGAGACACAGGGCAGAGGACAGGGGGACACAGGGCCAGAGGACAGGGTGACACAGGGCCAGAGGACAGGGTGACACAGGGCCAGAGGACAGGGTGACACAGGGCCAGAGGACAGGGCGACACAGGGCCAGAGGTCAGGGCAACACAGGGGCAGAGGACAGGTGGCACACAGAACAGGGGGCACACAGAACAGGGGCAGAGGACAGGGGGACACAGGGCAGGGACAGGGGCCACACAGGACAGGGGGCACACAGAATAGGGGCAGAGTACAGGGGGACACAGGGCAGAGGACAGGGGGACACAGGGCAGAGGATAAGTGGACACAGACACAGGGCCAGAGGACAGGGCGACACAGGGCCAGAGGACAGGGCGACACAGGGCCAGAGGACAGGGCAACAAAGGGGCAGAGGACAGGGCGACACAGAAGCAGAGGTCAGGGCGACACAGGGGCAGAGGACATGTCACACAGTGGCAGAGGACAGGTGGCACACAGAACAGGGGGCACAGAACAGGGGCAGAGGACAGAAGGCAGAGGACAGGGGGACACAGGGCCAGAGGACAGGGAGACACAAGGCCAGAGGACAGGGAGACACAGGGCCAGAGTACAGGGAGACACAGGGCCAGAAGACAGGGAGACACAGGGCCAGAGGACAGGGTGACACAGGGCCAGAGGAGAGGGTGACACAGGGCCAGAGGACAGGGTGACACAGGGCCAGAGGACAGGGTGACACAGGGCCAGAGGACAGGGTGACACAGGGCAGAGGACAGGGCGGCACAGGGGCAGAGGTCAGGGTGACACAGGGGTAGAGGACAGGGTCACACAGTGTCAGAGGACAGGTGGCACACAGAACAGGGGCAGAGGACAGGGGGACACAGGCCAGGGGACAGGGGCCACACAGGACAGGGGGCACACAGTACAGGGGCAGAAGACAGGGGGACACAGGGCAGAGGACAGGGGGACACAGGGCCAGAGGACAGGGTCAGTGGACAGGGTAACACAGGGCCAGAGGACAGGCCAACACAGGGCCTGAGGACAGGCGACACAGGGGCAGAGGACAGGAGACACACAGGGGCAGAGGACAGGAGACACAGGGGCAGAGGACAGGGGGACACAGGGGCAGAGGACAGGGGGACACAGGAGCAGAGGACAAGGAGACACAGGGGAAGAGGACAGGGAAACACAGGGGCAGAGGACAGGGGCAGAGGAAAGGGGGACAGAGGGGCAGAGGATAGAGGGGCAGAGGATAGGGGGACAGGGGGACAGAGGACAGGGGGACAGAGGACAGGGGGACAGAGGACAGGGGGACAGAGGACAGGGGGACAGAGGGGCAGAGGACAGCGGCAGAGGACAGGGGGACACAGGGGTAGAGAACAGCGGCAGAGGACAGGTGAACACAGGGGCAGAGGACAGGTGAACACAGGGGCAGAGGACAGGGGGACACAGCGGCAGAGGACAGCGGGACACAGTGGCAGAGAAGAGGGGAAGACGGGGCACAGAACAGGGGGAGACGGGGCAGAGAACAGGGGGAGACAGCTAACAGCTAACCACTGAGCCACCATATACAGTGCTAACAACTGAGCCACTGTATACAGTCTTAACCACTGAGCCACCATATACTGTGCTGACCACTGAGCAACCATATACTGTGCTAACCACTCAGCCACCATATATTGTGCTAACCACTGAGCCACCATATACAATGCTAACCACTCAGCCACCATACAGTGCTAACCACTGAGCCATCATATACTGTGCTGACCACTGAGCCACCATACAGTGCTGACCACTGAGCCACCATATACTGTGCTAACCACTGAGCCACCATATACTGTGCTAACCACTGAGCCACCATATATTGTGCTAACCACTGAGCCACCATATACAATGCTAACCACTCAGCCACCATACAGTGCTAACCACTGAGCCACCATACAGTGCTAACCACTGAGCCACGATACAGTGCTAACCACTGACCCACCATATACTGTCCTAACCACTGAGCCACCATATACTGTGCTGACCACTGAGCCACGATATACTGTGCTAACCACTGAGCCACCATATATTGTGCTAACCACTGAGCCACCATATACAATGCTAACCACTCAGCCACCATACAGTGCTAATCACTGAGCCACCATACAGTGCTAACCACTGAACCACCATATACACCATATAAATCCCGCAACAACAGCATACTTTCTGGAGAGAGGACTGTACTATTCAGCTGCTTTTACTACGACACCTGTTCATTTCACTGCACTCCCGATGCAATAGCTTCGGGCCTATTTCTAGTGATATAATATTAATCTTTATTTATATAACGCTAACGTATTCCGCAGCGCTTTACAATTCGGAGGTTCATATACAAACAGTCATAAGTAACAGTTGTCAAGGAATACAATAATTAAAGCACAACGACAGCCCTGCTCATAAGAGCTTACAATCTACAATGAGGTGGGGGTGACAGAGTACAGGGTCTTATTTACAATGATGGTGCAGCCAAATTAAGGAAGTGGGGAATAGACAAGAGCTGCATTAGTGGCCACCAGCCATTCTTTGTAAGGCATTTTGTGTCTGGTGGAGTGAATAGGCTATGTCTGAATGACTTTGACCAGGGGGCATTATAGGCCACCCTAAAGAGATGTGCTTTTAGGGTGCGCCTCAAACTATGTAAGTTATGGGTAGACCTAATTTCTTGGGGTAGAGAATTCCAGGGAATAGATGGAGCTCAGGAGAAGTCTTGAAGTCGGGAGTGGGAGGTTCGGACTAATGCAGAGGTTAGTCTAAAGTCGCTTCTAGAGCGTAGAGAACGGGTGGGGTGATCGACCGAGATGATGGTAGAGAGGTACGGAGGTGCTGCACTGTGAAGAAATTTGTGGGTGAGAGCAAGCAATTTGAATTGGATCCTATATTGTACGGGTACCCAGTAAAATGACTGGCAAAGAGCTGAAGCATGCGAGTAATGGTTAGCCAGATAAGTAACATAGTAACATAGTTTTTAAGGTTGAAGGAGGACTTTAAGTCCATCTAGTTCAACCCATAGCCTAACATGTTGATCCAGAGGAAGGCAAAAAAAAAACCATGTGGCAACACTAAGCTCCACATTGGGGGAAAAATTCCTTCCTGACTCCAGATACGGCAATCAGACTAATTCCCTGGATCAACGCCCTATCAAAGAATCTAGTATATATAACCGGTAATATTATAGTTTTCAAGAAAGGCATCCAGGCCCTTCTTAAATGTTAGTAGTGAGTCACTCATTACAACATCATGTGGCAGAGAGTTCCATAGTCTCACTGCTCTTACAGTAAAGAATCCACATCTGTGATTATGATTAAACCTTCTTTCCTCCAGATGTAGAGGATGCCCTCTTGTCCCAGTCTCAGGCCTAAGAGTAAAGAGATCACTAGAAAGTTCTCTGTACTGTCCCCTCATATATTTATACATTATTATAAGATCACTCCTAAGCCTTCGTTTTTCCAAGCTAAATAACCCCATGTTTAATAACCTGTCTTGGTATTGCAGACGCCTGAGTCCTCTAATAACCTTGGTCGCTCTTCTCTGGACCCGCTCTAGTTCAGCGATGTCTTTCTTATACACCGGAGACCAGAATTGTACACAGTATTCTAAGTGTGGTCGCACTAGTGACTTGTATAGAGGTAAAATTATGTTCTCCTCATGAGCATCTATGCCTCTTTTAATGCATCCCATTATTTTATTTGCCTTTGCAGCAGCTGCCTGACACTGGCCACTAAATGTGAGTTTGTCATCTACCCATACACCCAGGTCTTTTTCAGTGACAGTTTTGTCCAGTGTTTTACAATTAAGCACATAATTATACCTTTTGTTTCCTCTGCCCAAGTGCATGACCTTACATTTATCCCCATTAAAGCTCATTTGCCATTTATCAGCACAAGCTTCTAGTTTACATAAATCCTCCTGTAATATAAAATTGTCCTCCTCTGTATTGATTACCCTGCAGAGTTTAGTGTCAGCTGCAAATATTGAGATTCTACTCTGTATGCCCCCTACAAGGTCATTAATAAATATATTGAAAAGAAGCGACCCTGGCTGCTGCATTAAGGATTGACTGGAGAGGGGAACGCCTAGTGAGGGGGAGGCCAATTAGTAGAGAATTATAATAGTCAAGGTGGGAGTGGATCAGGGTCACAATGAGGGTTTTTGTGGTTTCCATTGTGAGAAAGGGGTGGATTCTAGAGATGTTCTTCAGAGCAAGCGGCAAGAGCGGGCGAGAGATTGTATATAGGAGGTGAAGGAGACATCGATGTCAAACATAATACACAAACAGCGAGCCTGCTGCCTAGGCGTTATCATGGTGCTGCACACTGAGAGGGAGATGTCAGATTTAGGGAGGTTAGTGGAGGGTGGGAGCAGAAGGAGTTCAGCTTTGAAAAGGCTGAGTTTTAGGTACAGAGCAGGCATGATATTGGAAAATGTGGTTAGACTGTCATTGGTGTTCTGTAATACAGCGGGGGGTGAGGTCAGGGGAGGAAGTGTATAGTTGTGTGTCATCAGCATAATGATGGTACTGAAAGCCAAATCTGCTGATGGTCTGTCCAATCAGGTCTGTGTAGAGAGAGAAGAGAACATGGCCATGGATAGAACCCTGAGGGATGCCAGTAGTGAGAGGAAGAAGAGAGGAAGTGGAGCCAGTGAATGATACACTAAAAGAGCAATCAGAAAGATAGGAAGAGAACCAGGAGAGAGCGATGTCCTTTATGCTGATGGAGTGCAGCACAGCGAGTACGAGATGGTGGTCAACAGTATCAAAAGCTGCAGAAAGATCAAGGATAAGCCGAGAGTGGTCACCATTACGTTTTGCCATCAGAAGGTCATTGGTCATTTTGATGAGGGCAGTTTCTGTAGAATGTAGGGGACGGAAACCAGACTGGAGCAGAATAAGAAGAGAGTGAGTGGAGAGGTAACGGGTGAGGCGAGAGTAGAACAGATGCTCCAAGAGTTTGGAGATGAAGGGGAGATTGGAGAGTGGTCTGTAGTTATTTGTGCAGGATGGGTCAAGAGAAGTTTTTTTTTAATAATGGAGTAATGATAGAGTGTTTGAAGAAGGAGGGGAAGATGCCAGAAGAGAGGGAGAGGTTGAAGATTTTGGTTACGTGAGCGGTGACCACTGGCGAGACTGGAGTAGGTGTGAGGGGATGGAGTCAGTGGTGCATGTAGTGGGACAAGAGGAAGAGAGAAGCTTGGAGACTTCTTCTTATGTGACTGGATCAAATGTGGAGAGTGAGCCAGAGGAAATGTGGGGGGGAATGGAAGCAGCAGCACATGGAGGCCAGGAGCCAATTTCCTGACGAATGTTTTCTATTTTCTCTGTGAAGTAAGAAGCCAGATCATCAGCACAGAGATCAGTGATAGGGGCCTGCACTTTAGGACTGAGGAGGGCATGAAAGGTGTCAAAGAGTTTTTTTGTATTGTTGAATAGTGAGGAGATCAGGGTAGTAAAGTAGATCTGTTTGGCGAGGTATGATATGGGCATGTTTCTCTTACTATGGGCCTATTTACCACGTACCAGGGATCATGGACCAGTTTGCATATATCTAAATACTTGAAGAGGTCATGTTCCTTATAATGAAGAGAAAATTCCCTTGAAATGGGTGTTTCAACAAGACAGCAACCCTAAACACACTAGTAAATGAGAAAAATCTTGGTTCCAGTACAACATAGTTGAGGTTATGGGGTGGCCAACAAATGCAAATAAATTGTGGTATGTAGTCAAAGCATCCTGGGCTGGAATAACAGTTGACACGTTGGTTGACGCTTTGTAACATAGATGAGATGCAATTATAAAGACTGTTGTTATACAAGTAAATATTAAGCTAGGGATTTACAGGAATGCTAAGTCCTAAAAAAAGAAAAAAGAAGTACATACGGTATTTCGAGTTTGTAAAGACAAATGCCGACACTGCTATTTTTTTGGACAGCCCGTTGTTATTTTTTTTATTTTCTATAAAGTAGTTAAAAATTATATATATTTCTCTTTATGTTTTGATTTAGGAAACAGTGTGCAATGTTTCCAATGCATGGAAATAAAAAACAGTTATGAAAACTTTGGCCTTAACTCATGTTTTTGAACACACTGCTATTATTTTGAACAAAACTGTATAAGGGATGGATGAGGATACACTAGGTGAGGGAGAGATGTGTCGCGGTTTAGTGGACAGAGGGTTTTTGCAGGCTTGTTGGAAGAGATGGGTCTTCAGGTTCCTTTTGAAGGTTTCTACAGTTGGTGAGAGTCTGATATGTTGGGGTAGAGAGTTACAGAGCATGGGGGATGTATGTGGGATGCACAGAAGAAATCTTGTAAGTGATTGTGGGAAGAGTAGAGAAGAGGGGAGGAGAGAAGATATTGTGAGGATCGGAGGTTGCATACATGTAGATACTATGAGAGTAGGTCACAGATGTAAGGAGGAGACAGGTTGCAAATGGGTTTTTAAGTCATAGGGTTTTGAACTGAAGACTTTGGGCAATGGAGAGCCAGTGAAGTGCCTAGGCAGAGAGAAGAGGCCGAAGCATAGTTGAGAGACAGCTGGTTACGAGGGTTACTCTGACGCAATGACCATGCAAGACTGGAGATAGTGAGCAGCTGTTGATTTCGATGATAAGGTCTAGTGGAGGGGTAGAATGAGATGTGGGGAAGATGATGAATTCTGTTTTGTCCATGTTTAGATTTAGAAATTGAGTAAAAAAGAAGGATGAAATAGTGGACTGACAATGTGGGATTTTGTTTAGGAGTGAGGTGATATCAGGTCCAGCAAGGTGGATCTGCATGTTGTCAGCATAGAAATGATACTGAAAGCCATGGGACTCTATGAGCTGTCCCAGGCCAAAGGTGTAGATTGAGAAGGGCAGGGGTCCAAGAACTGAACCTTGGGGGACACCAACAGATAGAAGGTGTGAGGAGAAGGTGGTGTGAGAAAGGGAGATGCTGAAAGTCCGGTAAATTAGGTATGAATAGATCAAAGATAAGGCCAAGTCTGTGATGCCAAGAGATTAAAGAATCTGTAGCAAGAGGGAATGGTCCACAATGATGAAGGCAAAGGACAGGTCTAGGAGGAGGATAGAATAGCATCGCTTGGCTTTGGCGGATAGTAGGTCATTGGTTACTTCACTTAGAACAGTTTCGGTTGAACGATGTGGTCGGAAGCCAGATTGTAATTTTTCAAACAGGGAGCAGGAGGAGAGGTGGAGGGAAATTTTGAGACAGACATGCTGTTCCAATAGTTTGAGGCATAATAATAAATATATTTAATTTATATAGCATCAACATTATACAATTGAGCGGGTGGCAACGTAGAGAAAAATGACAATACAAGATATTACATAGTTCACCAGTTAAAGGAGGGGTGAATGTAATGTTGTTATATCTTATGTAGTTTGCTTGTTGTCTTCCGTGTTTGCTTTTTGTGCCTAGTAACAGTGATGTAAGATAGAGGAGGAGCTGTGGCAGGAAAAGGGGGAGCTGAGAAAGGGAAGAGATTTCATTAAAGTATGGCCGCTCGACTGAGCAGTTCAGCATATGTGTGTGTGTTTCCGGATTCATTATCATCTGCACTACAACACAACAATTGGTGACGAGGAAGCGTTCATTCATCAGCTAAAGGTATTTCAGTGCCACAAGATCATCAGTGCTCACCATGGCCTGTCTACCTGCATTCCCAGCTTTTGATGTGCATCAGTCCCAAGCAAACCTAGCAGCATGTTGGGATAAATGGCTGAAGCACTTTGAGATATTTCTGCAAGCCATGAACATAGCCGATGATACAAGAAAGAAAGCCAGGTTATTACACTATGCAGGGGAGTAAGTCTATGATATCTTCACTACTCTGCCTAACAAAGAGGGACAAGGACTATGAGCTCAGCAAAGCAGCATTGAGCAAACACTTCTCCCCGCACAGAAATGCAGCATTCGAAATCTTCAAATTTAGACAATCAAAGCAATCAGCCACAGAAAGCATTGATGAATATCATGTCCGGCTACGGCACCTTGCAGCTTACTGTGAGTTTACAGACATAGACAAAGAAATCCAAACACAGATATTTCAAAGATGTGTTTTTTCAAAGTTAAGAAGACAAGCACTCAGAGACTCTACTATGACCCTAGCAAAACTATTAGACACAGCACTTATAAATGATACTGCAGAGAAACAGGCAAAACTCATAGAGAGCAGTGAGCCAGAAGCACCATATTCTATAGCAAAGCTTACACAGAAACCACAAGTACAAGCGGCAACTTGTTACAACTGCGGTGGGTCGTATCCTCACCAAAACGTTTGTCCAGCAAAGGGTACAACCTGCCATAATTGTGGAAAACGAAACCATTTTGCAAAAGTGTGCAGATCTACACCGCAGCAATCTGCTCATCCCACAGTACAGCCCAGGTCACAGAAGGTTCAAGCACTGCAGCTTAATGACGAGGCTCAAAGCACTTACTTATTTTCAGTGACTGAGGAAGGATCTCGGACTGTGCACATGATTAACAATCCAAAACGAGTCATCCTCATAAATGGCAATCCAGTGGAAGCCCTGGTGGACACAGGGGCGTCAGTCAACGTCATGAGTCATACAATCTATAATCAACTCCTGAATAGACCTGCTCTACAAAATACCAACCTACAGATTCTCCCTTATGGTTCCACAGCTGCGTTGCCCCTGTGTGGCAAATTTCAGTCAGAACTAAAGGGCCCTTTACACGCCGCGACGGCAGGATGGATACATCCCGCTACAGGCTACAAATGTAGCTTGTAGCGCCAATGTAGCCCGTCGTAGCGGCGTCTGAAGACGTGACGCTACAGCCGGCAACAGATACATCTGTTTCCTAGCTCTGCTCGAAAACTGATGGCTACATCGCCGATGGTAGCGAGCTGTATCGGCGTGTAAAGAGGCAACGGAAGGGAACTCGGGACAGCCTGCGATGTAGCTGCAATGTAGCAAAGGCGTGACCCTGGCTCCATGTTACCGCGCCCCATGTGCGATCATTGGTGGAAGCTGTTGCATGACGATTGGTAGTCGCTGCATAGGGAGGCATATTTAAGGAGCTGACGAGTCACACTACACAATCGCTCGAGCGTGCTGTATTACTCAGCCTCCTGCGATGCCTGCCCAATCAGGATGTTATTGCTTCGTCCTATCAGCGTACGGACGGCTCGTAATCCACAATTGTGGCACGCCTATGTGCTGTCCCTGCTGCACCAGGTCCGCCCATAGTAGCTGGTTATAGCGGTGTGTAAATGAGCTACAGCTGGCTACTTGAGACACCCGGCGATGTAGCTAGCTATAGATGTAGCGTGGCGTAGCGCACCTTGTGGCGGCGTGTAAAGAGGGTGCGTTGACCGTTTGTAACCGTTTGAGCGTGCTCGTGCACGTGAAGTAGCGGGATGTATCCAGCCTGCCGTCGCGGCGTGTAAAGGTACCATAACAGCTGAAGGGAAATCCATCACGGACACTTTTTACATAGTGGAGTGCTCTGCAGATACACTTCTCAGCTGCAGCAGCGCAGTGTCTCTAGGCCTGGTGAACCTGGTCAACAGAGTTACAGGTTCTTCAGTCCCACATATTATGCAGAGGTACCCCAGTCTCTTTAAAGGCCTCGGTAAGCTAAAAGACGTTCAGATAAAGTTACATATTGATCAGTCGATACAGCCCTCCATCCAACCTCACAGGCGCATTCCCTTTCATGTCCGCAAACTTGTGGAGCAAGAATTGCAAGACCTGGAGGCATCTGATGTTATTGAACGGGTTGAAGGCCCAACTCCCTGGGTCTCACCAATCGTTGTTGCGCCTAAACCAAAACAGCCTGGTAAAATACGGCTTTGTGTGGATATGCGGCATGCCAATCTAGCTATTCAAAGAGAAAGGCACATCACGCCTACTATTGATGACATTCTCACAGATCTGAATGGTGCAAAGGTGTTTTCAAAAATTGATCTAAAATCCGGCTATCATCAACTTGAGTTGCATCCAGACTCCAGGTACATCACAACTTTCAGAGGTTCGCAGCTTTCTAAGACTGGTCACATATTGTGGACGATTCATACCCGACCTTGCCACTATTTCTGAACCCCTGAGACAACTTACAAAGAAAGATATTCCTTGGTCATGGGGTACAAAGCATCAAGCATCGTTTGACGCGTTGAAGTCCAGCCTAACTGGTGACACTGTCATGGCTTACTTTGACCCATTAAAGTCCACAGAACTGATAGTAGACGCTAGCCCGGTAGGCCTGGGTGCAATTCTCACACAAGTGTCCAACAATGGCAACATTTCTACAATTTCCTACGCAAGCAATACATTAACAGATACAGAGAACAGCGCTACTTACAAACTGAAAGGGAAGCTCTTGCAGTTGTGTGGGGATGCCTTTACTTTCATCTGTACCTTTTTGGACACAAGTTCACAGTCATAAGTGACCACAAACCGCTTGTTCCAATTTTCAACAAACACTCTTCCAAATCCCCTCCACGAATTGAACGCTGGTTGCTCCGCTTACTGAACTACCATCTTCAACTGAGATACGAGGCAGGAGTTGGAAACCCGGCGGACTATTTCTCAAGACACCCAATACCACAACCTACTAAGGACAACACTCCAGCAACTATTCTAGCGGAGGAACATGTAAATTTTGTTGCTGCACATTCAGTGCCAAGAGCTATGACTATGGAGGAAATACAACAGGCGGTGGACTCTGATCCCCAACTTCAGTTGGTGATAGAATCTGTTCGGTCTAAGAAATGGAGCTGTTTTCTTGCTGAGGCTCGCCTTCAACCACCAGATCGAGTAGGTTACTTGGAGGCTTTCTTTAATGCACGACATTCACTCTCAGTGTCGGACTAAAATCTGCTGTTGCGTGACAATCGCCTGGTGATACCTCAGAAACTGGAGGACCGTGTACTTGATCTGGCCCACGAGGCTCATCAAGGGGTGGTAAAAACAAAGTAACTACTTCGAGAAAAAGTATGGTTTCCAGGACTGGACAAAAGAGTAGAGGCATTGATTCAAACATGTATTCCTTGTCAAGCAACTCTAGTTGACCACAGGCGTGCGCCTTTACAAATGACACCCCTGCCAAAGAGCCCATGGACTGCTGTCAGTGTTGATTTTTGTGTTTTACCAGACCGCTCCTACCTGTTGGTGGTCATGGATGACTATTTCTCGGTTTCCAGTCATTGAACATCTTTCGACAACATCGGCCAGGGCTGTTATACCAAAATTAGACAAGATTTTCTCGGCTTATGGCATACCCGAGACAGTGAAGACGGACAATGGACCTCCATTCAATAGCACAGACTTCCAGTCATTGGCAACTTATCTTGGTTTCTCCCACAGGAAAATAACTCCGTACTGGCCTCAAGCCAATGGAGAAGTGGAACGATTCATTCAATCAATCAACAAGACCCTG
The DNA here is from genome assembly GCA_033576535.1 of Allobates femoralis. Taxonomy (NCBI): domain Eukaryota; kingdom Metazoa; phylum Chordata; class Amphibia; order Anura; family Aromobatidae; genus Allobates; species Allobates femoralis. Next base: position 371,033,578 of record JARQOC010000001.1, on the reverse strand, counting down.
AGGATTGCTACCATGGAGCACAAGGACTCGCAACAAGAATTACATAGATTCCTTAGACAGTACAGAGCCACACCACACTCCACTACTGGGATACCACCAGCAACGGCATTGTTCAGCAGGCCCTTGAGCGTCAATATCCCATGCATTCCGTCAGTTCATGTCCAAACCCCAATTGCTATTAATGATTCCGTCTCTAAGAGTAAAATGAAGCAGTATGCAGAAAAAAGTAGCCGCTGTTACAAGCATCCAGAAATAAAGGTGGGTGATTGGGTTCTTGTAAAGAGACTGAGATCTAGCGACAAGTTTGCATCGCCATACTATCCCGAGCCCTTTCAGGCCACACAAATCAGAGGCACCATGATTACTGCTAAAAACCAAAATCATCAGGTCACTAGAAATGTGTCCCATTTTAAAAAACTTCGGGGCTATGTCCCAGAGACGACGCATGCAGAGGAAGTAGATAGCGACGACATACTGCCAGAGACAATGAACTCAGCTGTTCCCGTAGGAGATACCTCAGAAGACCCCCCGAGTTTATCTGGAAATGAGATGTCTCGACGTTATCCTGGGAGAACAAATCGAGGGCCAGCAGTCCACCTTGCGAACTATGTTCTGCAGTAGAGAGAAAAAAAAAACACGTTTCTACAACGCGAACTTTTGAACGGTTAACTATTTACTTTGTTTTTTTTGTAAGATGATAAGAGATGTAATGTTGTTATATCTTCTGTAGTTTGCTTGTTGTTTTCCCTGTTTGCTTTTTCTGCCTAGTAACAGTGATGTAAGATAGAGGAGGAGCTGTGGCAGGAAAAGGGGGAGCTGAGAAAGGGAAGAGATTTCATTAAAGTATGGCCGCTCGACTGAGCAGTTGAGCGTATCTGTGTGTGTGTTTCCGGATTCATCATCATCTGCACTACAACACTACAGTGAGGGCCCTGCTCGAAAGCTTACAATCTATAAGGTATTGGGGAGAAGTGATATGGGCCCATAGCTAGACACGAAAGATGGGTCAAGGGAGGGCTTATTGAGGATGGGTGTGATTGAGGTGTGTTTAAAGTATGAGGGGAAAACACCCATTGTAAGTAATAGGTTGAAGAGATGGGTTAGGGGTGGGATGAAGACTGAGGTGAGGTTTGGGACAAGATGTGATGGTAGTGGGACAAGTGCACAGGTGGTGAGATATGATTTGAAGAATAGAGAGGAATGCTTTTCTTCTGGGATAGTGGAGAATCATGTTTTGCAGGAATATGCCGGAGTTGTTAGAAGACACCTAGGGGACTGTAGTTAGAAGGGCTAGAAGTAGTTAGAAGGGCTTTGGGGACTGTAGGCCAAAGCTTTATCTGATGGTGTCGATCTTCTGCTTGATATGCACTTAATGTGCACTGAAAGAGCAGGCTCTCAGCTTTGCCAAAACATCTAAAGAAGTGAAAACCAGTACCACACCAAAAAACTGCATCATAGATACCGTAATTGTATATTCCTATGAAGCTCTATAATCACATATCACTTGCGGTAGGATATAGTATGGGTTAATAATGAGGAAAAATCGCAAATTTTAGAACACAAAAGAAAGAAAAGCGATCATATTCCTCTTAATATGCAAAAGTAAAATTTATTTATTCAATATACAAAAACCAAGCAGGGAGGTGTTTCCGCCAGCAGAATTGGACTTACAAGCAGATGATTCAAGTAATTTTACATGCACATGGGTAGAATACATTTGATATATGCACATTCATAGATATAACCCAGACAACTAACCATCATATATCTGAGCCATTAACATGTGTTATATAAATTGCAATATATTATAATGTCCGGCAATGGTATAAACATAAATATACCCGTAATAACAGATGGTTATATAAAATTTGGGTTATCTTGCAGGAGTATCGGCACCAATTATAGTCTGGAGCATTTGTATTGCATGGTCATAAATATATTCGGTATGTAGGATAATATATCACTAAGGCGGCCGTCACACGGTGCAATATCTTGAACGATATCGTTTAAGCGATCTGCTTTTTGATCGCTTAAGCGATATCGTTTGTGCATCGCTACGTGCGATCAAGCGATTTTACAATGTAAAATCGCTTGATCGTGACATCGCAGATGTGAGAGCCGGAGCTCATATCAAGCGATAAACGCTTGTTCAATCTGCTTCATCGTGGTGTGTGACACCCCGATGAACGATCTCCCAGCGGCAGAGCCTATGCTGGGAGATGGTATCTATGGTAAACGTCGGGTTACTAAGCGCCGCGCGGCGCCTAGTAACCCGATGTGTACCATAGTTACCAGCGATCTCGCTCCTCCACATCGCTGGTGAGTCTGTCTGTGTGACATCTCACCAGCGATGTGAGCGATATTGTTAGCGATCGCGCGTGCACGTGATCGGTAACGATATCGTTCAAGATATTGCACCGTGTGACGGCCGCCTAACAATTATATCAGACACATAGGTCCAGGGCTAATTTTAGCTCTGACAATGCAGTGCATACAATTGCTGCACACAGATTTTTTCTTCCTTTTTGATTCCCTACACCGTAGGATAATCAGACCATACCAGGAACCATACTGGGAATCCTATTGATTAGTATGCAGACTCCACAAGTTTCCTTCCTATAAACTACAGGGTGACCCATCTATTGCCGATTACAGACACATATACACTGTTGGTTAGACATGATAATAAACCTCTGGGTTCGCATGAAGCTGAAATTAATTACCGTATATACTCGTGTATAATCCGACCCGTGTATAAGCCGACCCCCCTACTTTTGCCCCAAAAATCTGGAAAAACCTATTGACTCGTGTATAAGCCGAGGGTGGACCCCAGCACAGTTATACAGCCCCCAGCAATGTGGTATACAGGCCCCCCAGTGGTAGTATACAGCAGCCCCAGTGGTAGTATACAGATTCCCCAGCAGCCCCAGTGGTAGTATACAGATTCCCCAGCAGCCCCAGTGGTAGTATACAGGAGCCCCAGCAGCCCCAGTGGTAGTATACAGATTCCCCAGCAGCCCCAGTGGTAGTATACAGGAGCCCCAGCAGCCCCAGTGGTAGTATACAGCAGCCCCAGTGGTAGTATACAGGAGCCCCAGCAGCCCCAGTGGTAGTATACAGGAGCCCCAGCAGCCTCAGTGGTAGTATACAGGAGCCCCAGCAGCCCCAGTGGTAGTATACAGGAGCCCCAGCAGCCCCAGTGGTAGTATACAGCAGCCCCAGTGGTAGTATACAGGAGCCCCAGCAGCCCCAGGGGTAGTATACAGGAGCCCCAGCAGCCCCAGTGGTAGTATACAGCAGCCCCAGTGGTATACAGCAGGCCCCCAGGGGTACATATAGCAGCCCCCAGGGGGTACCCAGCAGCCCCCTGGGGGTACCAACAGCCCCCTGGGGGTACCAACAGCCCCCAGGGGGTACCCAGCAGCCCCCTGGGGGTACCAACAGCCCCCTGGGGGTACCAACAGCCCCCAGGGGGTACCCAGCAGCCCCCTGGGGGTACCAACAGCCCCCAAAAGCTGGCACTGTCCCCCCTTGTAAGGCCTCCCCCTCCCGCTACTTATACATTACCATCCCGGTGTTCTGATCGGCGCCGCTCCTCGGTGCTGCGTCGCCGTCTTCATCCTCCCGCGCTGGCTGCATCCAGGATCTCCGGCGGTCGCGCGATGACGTCATATCGCTGCGACCGCCGGAGAACCCGGATGGATGCAGCGAGCGCGGACGGGAGGATGAAGACGGCGACGCAGCACCGAGGAGCGGCGCCGATCAGAACACCGGGATGGTAATGTATAAGCACCGGGGGGGGCCCTTACAAGGGGGGACAGTGCCAGCTTTTGGGGGGGCCATATGCACTGCTTCCCCCTGCGCTGATTGACAGGGGGAAGCAGTGCATATATAATGAGCGGCCCCACGTGACGGGGCCGCTCATACAGCAGCCCCCCCCCGCCTCCTCCAGCCTCCACAGCCCCCACCACACAGCCCCCACCACACGGGTCTACCGTATAGACCCGTGTATAAGCCGAGGGGGGGACTTTTCAGCCCAAATTTTGGGCTGAAAAACTCGGCTTATACACGAGTATATACGGTACCTTATCTAAATTACAGCAGTTAAGTCTCGTGGTCTGGATGAACGTGCGCCATTATGCGCATTTCGGATCCACCTGAATGTGCATGTATCAAATGTATTCTACCCATGTGCATGTAAAATTACTTGAATTATCTGCTTGTAAGTCCAATTCTGCTGGTGGAAATGCCTCCCTGCTTGGTTTTTGTATATTGAATAAAGAATTTTCACTTTTGCATAATAAGAGGAGTATGATCGCTTTTCTTTCTTTTGTGTTCTAAAACATCTAAAGAAGCCAGCCCCGGGGATCTGGAAGCTGTGAGAGCCAGACGAGTCTGAAGGTACCGTCACACAGGGACATATCGCCGGCGATGTTGCCGGCAACTGAGGGGCGTGGCCAGGTTGCGGCGACATCGCCGGCGAGTTGCCTCGTGTGACAGGGCGATAATCAGGCGATGAATCGCCTGAGTCACATCGCCAGGTTTCCCAACAATGTTGGGAAACCTGGCGATGTTGCTCAGGCGATCCTGCCTGATCGCCCTGTGTAACGCGGCAACCTGCAATGTTGCCGGCGATTCCGCCTATATCTAACATTGCGAGTGATCGCTTGCTGGGTTGCTGGGCAACCCAGCGAGCGATAGCCGCGGCAACTAGCCGCCGACATCGCCGGTAAGTTGCTCAGTGTGACATCTCACCGGCGATGTTGTCAGGGATGCGCGCTCCCGCGATCCCCGGCAATATCGCCGGCGATATGTCCCTGTGTGACGGTACCTTTAGGGAGCTGTGTGATGAGTCTACCGTTCTAGGCACCTTCCCTGTTTTCAGTGCACTAACAGGTCCTATTTGTTCTTACTCCAACGCCTCTGCTCCTTCCTCACAAAAAGTCGAGGCCTATCTGGAGAATGAAGTCTTGGACTTGCCAATTGGCCTCTGCTCACTTCCAGCCAAGCAGCAGCCACTTCAATCCATCTGTGGAGTGAAACTGTTCAGTGTTGGAGAGTACCATAGGTAGGAGACACCTTGCCATCCACAGCAGAGAAATCCCCAATCTCTTTACAAAGAAAGCTGAGAGGGTTTCAGCACTGACATGGGCCCTACAGCTTAGGGC